>JAXCHB010000202.1:702500-2060000 GCA_036926305.1 Uropetala carovei | reverse complement strand
TTTTTGGGATTTACGTACAGCAAACATATTGATTATGTCATTGAAATCTATATTTTTAGCATTGTCATATTCAACAGATAAGATGGCTAGACTAGAAAGTATTTCTTGGTTCACTGATGATCGTAGGTAATTTTTGATCAATATAAGTTTACTAAAAGAATGCTTTCCAGCTGAAATTGATGTGGTGAATTCTCAGCAAAATTTCCACATTGGGAAAAAAATTCCAATATTTCTTTCCGCATAATTTTTACACTTTTTATCAAAGGCAGGTGGTATATCATACTGCGAACTTCTTTTGTTTAATTCGAGTTCATCCACATTGTTTTTATACATACTTGCAGAATTTTTACAGGACTGTATCATTTCATCTTCAGTCATATTATACAAAGCACAACTTAAAATTTTAAAATCATTATCAATTTCATATAGAGATGTAAATCGTGATTTTTAAGAGATTTTTTTCCTGATGTACTACATCGTATATAGTATTTTCTGTTGTTTCAGGTATTAGGAGTGTTTCAGTTTCCATCGTGTCATGAAATTTTCTTTTTCTTCTTCTTATTTTTGGGAGCACAGCAAGAATTCTTTTTTCATCACAAAATTTCTTTGCCTCTATAAACTCTTCCAGTCTTGATGCTGAACTTTTTATGTCTGGTACCAAATTGAAGATCATGTCAAAGGCTATATCCACAGAGATTTAGTGAGGTCGCCGATCTTCCGAAGGCAATCATTCCAAAATAACAACAAAAATATAAATTGCAGGTCGATCTGTTTTAGCAAACCTTCAGCATCTGTGCATTCATGTTCATTCTTTAATTTTATTAACACCCTATAAACTTGCTTCAATTGTAACCCCAATGAATTTGCAGAATTTGCTCTTGATGACCATTGTGTTGTGCCATGTTTTTTCAATGTCACCTTATGAGTGTAACCCATCTCGATGTGAAACCAGCAAAACAAAGGAACAGTTTCTCCACATTTGCAAAAAATTCCTTAATTTGATGGTTGGTTTTTTCAGTGTAATGACAAAAAGCTATATTAAGCGAATGCTCTGTACATAGTATGAAACGTGTAAGAGGATTATCTTTTAAAATTATTTCCTTGCAACCATTTAATTTACCAGTCATATTAGGAGCATTTTCAAATGACTGAGCTCTTATGTCCTCAATAATTACTTTTTTATTGATGACATGGATGAAAATTCTGCTTGACTAATGCAATGTGATAGGGCACACACATTATTGGGGAAGAGGGTAAATAAAAGAAATTATATTC
Source organism: Uropetala carovei (assembly GCA_036926305.1). NCBI lineage: Eukaryota > Metazoa > Arthropoda > Insecta > Odonata > Petaluridae > Uropetala > Uropetala carovei. Next base: position 2,058,725 of record JAXCHB010000202.1, on the reverse strand, counting down.
AGAGCATAGAGCGTACAGGCAGCCGATAAGTCACCAATTAAGCTTGCACACATTAATCTATGACTTGGCACAGTCATGGCCCTTCAGCTGAACCTTTGTTGTCAGTTGTGAAGAGATTGAAAAAACTTAACTGTAACCACATTTTATCAAGTGTATAATAAGACTTATTTGGTGCCTCTTACGAAACTGTGCCCTGGTTGACTTGCCCTCATTATGGCCCTATATTATATATATATATATATATATATATATATATATATATATATATATATATATATATATATATATATATATATATATATATATATATAGGGCCATAATGAGGGCAAGTCAACCAGGGCACAGTTTCGTAAGAGGCACCAAATATATATATATATATATATATATATATATATATATATATATATATATATATATATATATATATATATATATATATATATATATATATATATATATATATATATATATATATATATATATATATATATATATATATATATATATATATATATATATATATATATATATATATATATATATATATATATATATATATATATATATATATATATATATATATATATATATATATATATATATATATATATATATATATATATATATATATATATATATATATATATATATATATATATATATATATATATATATATATATATATATATATATATATATATATATATATATATATATATATACACACACACACACATACATACATACATACATACATACATATATATATATATATATAAACAAGTGCATTTAGTTTAGGAGAATCTGTGAAAGTCATTGCCGAGATTCATTTTATAACTGAATTAAAACTGAAATTCAAACTGCTCTTACAAGTTCATCCTACCAAACAAATGAAGTTTATTTTTCTGGGAAAGATAATTTAAATACTTCACACTACTCAAACATTTGATCAAAATACAAATGACCCAATTTTAGAGATATTTATCCAAATTAAGTTGAACTTCGTTTTCTCCTTGTTGAAGTCAGATGACTGAATTAGCAAATACAGGCGACTCCCGAGATTCGACTGTTCAAGATTCGACCAACTTGAGAATTCGACCGGTCGAATCGACCCAGCTGATTGATCTGTGGAATTAGAAACTAGTTTACGCAAAGTAATTTTCAGCCCACCCGACCACGAGAGGTTTAGTTTCAGTCTCAACATCATTATTTCTGCTCTAATTGTTTGAATTTGTGCTGATTCGACTGTTCGAGATTTAACCACGTTTTCAGGAACGCATCCCTGTCGAATCTCGGGAGTCTCCTGTACTTTTTTGTTAAATTAGCATAACAAACATATCAAATAAACTCAATTCATGAAGTTATGTGACTAATAACATATGTATTCATTTAGGAATCATTGCCACAGGAGGTAGATTGAAGGGAAGAAGTTTATATTATTTTTAACAATAAAAATTTAAGCAATATAAATAAATAAAATTAGCTAAATTTAGATACTTGTCTACTAATTTTGCATGCAGAGATTTAAATGAAACTCACATGGAAGGTAATTACCTGGGATCCCTGCTGAGTGTTTTCAGCTTCTTGGCAGACAAATGTCACAAAATCAGACAAAGTGTCATGCCCATTTTCAGGGTACTTGGTAGGACTGTGTTGAGATTGATCAGGTCCTTGCTGATAATATGCAGCAGAGTGACCTCCACTAATACCAGAAGCAGAAATAGATGAAACTGAACTGTGTTGAGGGGGAATTCCTGTAATAAGAGAGACTTGTGAGTCATTTTCATAAGCGAAGATTGAATATGGAATAAAATGATGCATCATTTATTTGTATTATATTACGTTTAATTTAAAAAACTTTATTATTCAAATCTATCAGCAGAAAATTGGATAATCAGACATAATTAACTGCCATAAATTATTTTTTCATTTGATTCAAATATTCTTTGCTAGAAATAAATATGTATATCTTTCTTTCACTTCCCCTTAATTATGGAAATATTATGTTGAAAAGTGAATTTCTATTTACTATTATTTAGAAACAACTATAGTTTTTCAAATTTAAGATTATGTGATAATTAACTATTACAAAGTGAGGCATCACTGCAAAATTACTGAGCAGAGTGATTCATTTGAGTTGTAGGACTATTTAGTCTCTGCATTCTTTATAATGTTTACAAAGAATTATAAAGACATTAAAATAAAAGTGTTTAATTAAAATTTATTGCAAAAACAATTCAAGAAGTGAAAGAATTTGTTCTCTCAGTTTTCATTTAAAATATAAAGGTATGAGCTATCAAATTATTTTACTTGAAATTTAAGCCCAATGAATCAAAATAGCAATTATTAAAGAAAATTTTCACTTTAAACATTGGGCTTGGCTAAGGAATTTTCAAATACAATTATAAGTTTAATAAAAACGAATCGTTTAAATACATCGACAACAGTAGCAGATGCTTTGAAAAAGGTGAATTTAAAGTTTTTAAATATGAGGCTTCAAAACACACAAAGCCATATCTATCAACAATCCAACATGCTAGCATTTAAAATTACAAGCAGACGCTGTGTTCTGCATAATGATATATAAAAGCTAATGTAAAAAGAGAGAAAAATGTGTTTGTGCCACACAGACAGCCAGAGCCAAAGTGCAAAGTGACTCTCATGATATTTATGCTATCTCTCTCCAAATATACATCACAACTTGAAATAACACTGAATAAAGATAATGTAGCAAGTTTTAGCTGCAACACAATTGAATTTTGATTGAACTGTTAGTTTTTAAAGGGCTTACTTCCATTGTTTCATCATATTTGATTATAATAAATTAAACATATTCATATAGAAATAAAATTCTGGAGAATTATTTCAATTTGAATGAAAATGTAACAGGGAGAGAGGTAACACCAAGGCATAGCATGTTGTTGTACGTATTTTCATGTTCATAGCTGCACAGATATGCTTTTGTAAATTATTCTCAATACTTTTCATAATAGTTTGATCATGAGCTAACAAAATATAATAGGAGAACAATTAAGAACTCTTGACTGAAAAAGCTAAGTTTAAAAATATTTCAATGAAATTTTCAAAAAATGTTATATCCTACAAAATATCAAAATATGTTTAATACAGCTAGTAAGAGAAACATAAAATACAATTAATGTGCAGCTATTAACATCATAATATTAAAATAACAAAAAATAACAGATTAGAGAAGAAAAACACTGTTTGAAATATCCAATTAAATATATAACAGAGATTTTTTTGTTTGGCATGAAGAGGTCCTAAAACATTCAATCAACACAAATAAGCTGCAGAAGATTAAAGATTTAATGAAAATTCAAGGAAAGGTGCAATCCTTGTATTTCAAAGCAAGAAGGAAGGAGCTTAAAATACAAAATTAATATAGGTGTAGGTGTCTCATATGAATTGCAAAAGCACAGCAAATTGCTTATTTCCAATGAAAGGCAACTTTAAATACAGATGGGAACAAAACAGATTTCTATGAAGTGTTTGAAAAGACAAAAAAAGAGGGTGACACAGCTGTCTGAGGATGCTTTTAGAAAAAGGAGTCAACTATATAATGCAGTTGTTCTATTACAAATTAAAGTAATAATAATAATAATAAAAACATGACTAGGTTTTGAGAGAGAAAAGATGCAGCTGGCAATGGCCAATTAGGACCCCAGGTATTCAGATTCACCTCTTTTAAAGATTGACAGAGACACTTCCAAGACAACAGCAACCTGTGAGACAGCCAAGAAAAGAACAACACACCAATAGAACCACACAGCTAACACACTGAACCACAGAAGTACCTGTTAACAGATGAGCCTGTCATCATGCAATGAGGAGAGGATTACTGAAATAAAAGGATTAAGATTGGTTACTATATAATTGTCGACACCTTGCAAGGTTAACCACTCAGTTGGTTTCAGTGTGTCAGTTTATGAGTCATTAATAGGAATCAAAGAAAAGAGTAAGGAAGTGAATGCTATGGGGTTTCATTATAGGGTTATGGGAATGGGGATATGGTGTTGAGTATTCAGAGGATGATACCTCACTCTTAATCACCTGGTTTGGATAAAGAACTCAGAAGGCCTCCGACACCTGAAAGTTCTATTTCAAAAAAATCTAAGTATTTCAAACAGACCAAGCTAAGAGAATGTTTTTTTTCAATCAACTTATTCTCAGATCACTCCATTCAAAATCTCCCTTGCGATGAGATCCTTCTTTCCCTTTCAACTCCCCACAGATTTCCAACAGGTTCCTTCTAACACCACCTACCTTCCCGACCATGGGGGCTAACCACAGCCCGACTGGGGTGACGATTCTCATGACTAGATATAGGATCCTCGTTACTTGGTGTTCTAACCGGGGGAAGAGCCCCGCTAGAAACTGGAGAAAAGCTCGACGTCTCAGGCTTCACAACCTTCCCAGCATGCACCAGGTGGGGTGAATGCACGGAAGGTGGACCTGCAAGCAATCGTTTCACTAAGGAGTCTCATCTGCATTCTACACTAGTCTAAGAACTGAGGCAACATCCTTTGATAGTTCTGTAGATTTTAGAAAACATTTTAGTGTGGCTTCTGTAGTACTAAGGGACTATTAAGCACTTAAAAGCCTTTCCAAAAGTCTTCATTCCAAAAACACCCCATTCTTGGCAAATAAGAAAAACCACCTGTTACTGCTTATAAAACCATTGTTACTGAGCTAGACTAGAGTTTATTTTGTAGGCAATATTTAAGACTATTCAAAGCACAAAATCTTTCACCTTCAAATAAAACACTCCTATTTGAAGGTATAAATTATCTAATCAAGCATTGTCATGCAATTCTTTTCAAGCTCAAAAAACAGACGCAATCATTGAACAAACACACTATATACACAAACAACAAAAAATTCCTATATTTTTTTCTCAAATTAAACTCTTCATCTAATGCAAATCATTGCTTACCACGATTGAAGAGAAAATTGGATTCTTCCATTGGTGGCTTCTTTCTTGTAAAGCAAAATGCAAGCATATTCCAGACCATTTTATTTGTCCTCTCACATACACTAAAGCATAATTATTATATGAGCCAAAGAGCAAGACATCTTTCAAAAATTTCATTAATGCACAAACTTTTTTCCATTAAAAAATTCCTATTAGATAATTTAATTGCAAAAAGCAATTGAAAAATATAGAAACTATGAAAAATAAAACTGATTTAATCATGCTTGCATTCAATAGGACAAATTTTGTAGAGCACATACTTAATTCAAATCAATGTGAAAACTCATTACCTCATAATTGTATTGCTAAAAATACTGTTACCCAGAGTGGATGAGTGACCAAATAAAGGAAAAGAAGGAATATCACTAAGGAGATGCTTTTCTTCATGATTCTTTTTTTAAACTACCAAGAAGGACAACATGGAAAATTCCAGTGGGAAGTAAATAGGATGTCGGATATCTGGTAATGGGTAAGTTATTGGCAACCTTAAGATGCTTTAATATTATTCGTAGCAACGTACCATGGTCAACATCTGAATGCCAGCTTGCCTGGCTGGAGAGAGATGCAGGGCTCTGACCGTAGTATGGCACATCTCCTCCCTTGTCCCTTCCAGAAGGAGGTGGTCCTCCATTTCCTCCACCTCCACCGCCCAAATCCATCTCCTCCTCTGTTGAACTTAAGCGACGGAGGCGTTTATTCCTTGGCTCACCACCAGGGCTTTGTGAACTGCGTGGCAGTGACAATGGACCTAATGAAGAGATAATTTATTGAAAATGATAAGTTTCAAAATCATTTTAAAAGTTTTAATGGCTTCTATTTTATTTTATGGAATATTTTCTTATATATTTCAATGTGTTCCAATGCATGATCTTCTGTTTTGTTAATTATTTTTTATCTACAAACAGCTGCATATTTAAAAGGGATTTCATTCAAAGTAAGATTAAAGAGAATGCCGCAATGATGGACATTTCTTCCTATGCATTAATCTACAATGTTCATAGCTCATCAAATTTTTCTGGAAGAAATTGAAAAAACAAAATAATCTAAAGGTATGAATTTTATTTTTACCATGAAGTTATGATAAACAACAGGTACATACATTGACATCAGTTAGTAATTATTTCACGTTTATAACTTAGTAAAAAATAATAAAAAATACAAGTCTAAAAATGAAACTCGACATGGTAAATATGTAACATCTATCCATATTCAAATGTGAAAGTTATGAACTTCGTTGAGAAAAACTATTCTCTGCTGATCCTTGTGGCAGAAGGTTGGGCATAGGGCTAACCAACCCATCCTGTAATAATAAAAACATTTAAGAAATCTAAATTTAAGCTAATGAGCACATATCCTATTGGCCTCTGAAACAATGCATAATGATGAGGAACAATTAAGTTCAATTGAATATTACAGGATTAAAGACATGTTAAGACTTAGAATTTAAATTATAGGATAATACAATTGTTTCAGGTTCAATGACTACAGTCTTGTATCTATACACACATGAAATCACTGAGACTTCTTTCAGCACTCTCAGAAAGAATGAACTGCATAAGAAGAAAATTCATCCCTAAAATATGAAGTAAACTTCAAGAAATGAATAAATACTATAATTCCAATAAGTCTTTCAAACATCTGGTCTGTCATCAAAGCTGATTTTTGAAACATTTTAGCAATGTGACAGTCTGAACACATGAGAATAAGGGGCCATGTTCCACCTACTTTCTATAAGAAATTGTCCGTCTGAATAGTTAAGGACAAAAAATAACTTTCTGTAATGCAAAAAGTTCCTAAAGTGCATTTTAGAGATCATTTGCTAAACAATTATCCAGAGATTTGTGTGATATGGAGCCCACAGATTGTGTTTGTGCAAGACTTCATTAAAAGTAATAAACCATATTTACTTGTGTAATTGCCCCACTTTTTCAAATGATTTTTTCACACTAACACAAGTGTAGGGCTAATATGCAATTTTTCCCTATAATGTGAAAGTGATCATATGAGAAAAAATAATCTTTTATTTCTTTCTCAAAGTTCAGGTGGGGCAATTACATAGGTAAATACGGTATTATCAATCCTTATGTCATGTTAAACCTATTTTTGTAATTTTAAATCCTAAAAACAGAATATGTAAGCATCACAAATTTCTAAATAAAAATGGATCACAGTAATTACTTTTCAAATGTAATGCTTATGCACTACCTTAATATGTGCAAGTTCATAGCTGTCTTTATTATGTGCTTTTCATTTGTACTACTATTGATATTATTTGTAAGTTAATTACATACATCTACATTTACAGCTATCTTTTTCATCAAATGCTATGATAACATTTAGGTAATAAAAGAGGGGTGGCCAGGTCAAAGCAGGGTGAGAGAAATAATATATATTTTCTAAGAAATAATTTAGAATATATGTACTCGGTATCTCATATATTTATAAGGCAAGGAAACTCACTGTAAACTCCTGATGCCATGAGAGATGAATGATCTGGAGCTGGTGGAGTGTAGCTGTTGCAATAGTAACCTGGATTTTCTATTTTTATGGCATTCACTGGAGGCTGCATTCCATTGGATCCTTGCATGATAGAGGCTGAAAAGTAAAGTAAAGAAAAGATTTAGATGACAGCATAAATGTAAATTTTTATGTTAAAAATATCTCAAGCAACAGCAAGACTCAAGCCTATAAGCAGTGCTAGGAATGAGTCGGAACACACTGGAACACTGCTCCGGCTCATCACATGTGCCTATGATACCATTCTGTTTCATCAGACATTTAGAAATACCGTCCCTTATAACAAGCGTTCCGTTTCGTAAAAATTTCCATTCCACTACCAATACAAGCGTTCCGTTTTGTAACATTTTCCATTTCAAGCACTGCCTATAAGAGGAGTTAAATCATCATGGAGTATTGTTTCAATTTCAAGGTGAGTTTCATTTTAAAGATGGACCTTTTCAAGAAGAATAGCTGCATTGGTGATATATATTGATAAAAGACTAATGATATGTGGTTCAAAAGTAGAAAACTGGTAAATATAATTATTTAGTCAGTAAAATTGGTGAAGCATCAAAAAAGTTCATAGATTGATTATTTACGTTTTCTTGGGAAGAATTTGAGATTCTGAAGCAGTAATTTATTTGGTAATTTTCATTACACCTGTTTGAAAATAATTCCATGATGGAGTAATTCCACAACAAAATAATTTTATTTTAATGTGATCAATGAAATACTACTCTATTATGATGAATAAAGGTATGAAATTTCTTTCAAAAGATAAAAATATTTTTGTACTAAGAAGTACAAGTTTGAGTATTTGATTAATTTATTTGTCAATCTGGAACTTCTATAGGCAATTCTTGTGAAAGTTATAAATTTTTTAGGATATTCTATTTAATTTTTTATAAAGATAATAAAGTTTTGATTAATTTTTTCAAGGAGTTATAATTAGTATATGTATATAAAAACTTAAGCATTTTTATAAATAATGTTGATATTATTGTAGATATATCTCAGGAATGCATATAAAGTAACTGCACACTTAAGCAATAGTTATGTTTAAATATATGGTTAAAACCTCAATATCTATTGTCTTTCAAATGTAGAGAGAATTAAAGAAAAAGCATCTTTCACACACTGCATACATGTTATTTGAACAGTTCATGCAAAAAGCACACAATTAGTTTTCTCACATAATACTACAAGTGTCCATTGAAAAAACTTCAAAAGCAATAATCTATTATATAAAGATGTATGGTTTCTAATTAAAAAATCAAGTGCAGCCTCTAGATTTTTATCTTGTAGCCAATTAAAAAATCAAAACAGGTGACTCCCGAGATTCGACAGTTTGAGATTCAACCAACTCGAGAATTCGACCAGTCGAATCGACCCAGCCGATCGATCGGTCGAATTAGAAACTAGTTTACACAAAGTAATTTTTGGCCTGCCCGACCACGTGAGGTTTAGTTTCAGTTTAGACATCGTTATTTCTGCTCTAATTGTTTGAATTTGTGCTGATTCGACATTAAACTGTTCGAGATTCAACCACGTTTTCAGGAACGCATCCCTGTTGAATCTCGGGAGTTGCCTGTACTATCATGACCTTCAAAAGTAAATCCTAATGGCAACATTACCATAAATTATCCAATGGAAATGCCTATGGTGGAATACCAAAATATGACAATTTATAAACAATCTTATAAAGATAATACTATATAGAGATTTCTCTGCAACAGATAAATATAAAGATAAAATAAATACCTTACATTATTTATAACTTAAAATGATCACATTATTTTTATAAACATAGTATCAAGTATACATCAACAACTGAACACACAGTCCCTTCTCCAGTTGTACAATATCATCTGAAGGGCATTAATAATATATCTTTAACACAAATACAAAACTTGATGCAGATTTTTGCAAAAAAAAGAATATTATTAAGCCTTTGGTAAAAATTAATCAAAAATTCATTTTTTATAAATATCTACAAGAGATTTTTCAGATTTAACTCTAGGTAATTCTCTGTAACTGCTTTTTATTTTACCAAAAACCACTATAATATTTCCATATTAAATTACAGAAAACAATCATAGAAAATAAATAACATTTGGGCTGATCATATTGCATTATTATTAGATAAAAAAGCCAGTAACATAATGGCTAAAATACAAAACGTAGTTAAACAAATATTCTTACATCAATAACAGTGACAAAAACTTCAGAGAACACAAAATATTTTTAATGCAATCTTTACAGGTAATTGAATACCAAGCAAACTTCCAATTTTTATAAAAAACTTTAATCTCTCTGTAGGTGTAATCACCAAAGCATTTCCTCTGTTATGAAATAATCCAAAACCACAATGATGACTGTGCAATGAACATTAATGTAATCCAAAACTTTTAAAATTATGTGAAGAAATTTCGGAAAAACTTTTGGCACTAACCAACATAATATAATCAAAGCAAATACATAAATGGAAAAGAAAGTTTTGAGTTACCCTTGAGTTCTGATAATAGGTTTATTATATGAGTAGAAAAAAATGACCAATGAAATGAATCAATTACATTTACCTTTGCATACTAGTAGTATAGAAATTACAAAGACTTATAACACGGATTGCTAATGTACATTAAAATTCAACTTAATAAAATTCCTCTTTAGATATAAATACTGATGTGAGACAAACAGATTTTTAGGATGAGCTTTTTAAAAATAGGTAATAAAAATGGTGGATACTCAAGAAAGACAAATACAAGGTTATGACGAACAGCTAAGTAAGCTACAGCTTAGGGCCTAAAAAAAACTGCATTTCAAGTTTTACTATGTTGCTTTACTGCTTTACTGGAAAACGTGGAATTGTTTTCAAACAAAACGACAAAAAATAAAAAAAAATCTAGTGGTATTGGATCAGAAATGACGTGTTTTAGAATGCGGTCGAATTTTGGGGGTCTCATAAACTTTACATAGCTTAGGGCCTCAGAAGGTCAAAGTCCGGCCCTGATGATGAATAACTTACTTTTTCAAGAGAAATTAATCTTTCCATTTAATATTGAGTACATATGGAGTGAATATATTAAAAATGCAAACATAAAGCACTAAAGAAATTCTGACACTTATGGATGAAATAAAATGAATGTAATCATAACAAAACATTTATTTTGTAAGTAAAAATCTTAACTATTATAAAAATATGCATAGTTATCAAAACACCAAAAGCTTTTATTCTGTAATCTTAGTTGTACAATTATTTTCTTATACCTAACTTCCTGCTGATTGAAGGATGCTTCATTTGTATGCCTCCACCACTTGATAGAATAAACCATGATTACATACCTTTAGAAAGCCTCCACAGTTCTTTGGAAGAGAAGACACCCGTTGCTAATATGGTATCGTTGCATATCACTCCGTTGAATGGGTGGTGGGTATAGCCTGGAAGACACAGAGAGAGGGAGGTCGCCGATTACTTTTCAAAGCTCAATTAGCCAGCAAAATTTTAAAGGTTTGGCTGATCGCGAAGGAATAACTTTTAAATTTCTAGTGGTTTCTTTAATAAATCCTCTGTCAATTATAAGACAGATTTGATAGATTAAAGAAACACACTTTACCAAAAATTTAGCATTTTAAAGTTGCTTTTGATGGAAAATCACAATACATTAAATTTTTACTGCAACTTCAGTAAAAAAAAGTTGAAATTTATTTCCCAAAAACGTATAATTACAACTTCAAGGGCAATAATCACGGGCTTTTACTTGGAATTAAGGCCTCAATCTCTTTAAGTCTACCCAGGCTTGGGGATAATGCAAAGACACAATGTAATAATTTTCAATATTCCATGATTTCCATGTCAAATAGACCTACCATTTGAAAGCGTTAATTTTGATTTTCTACAATACAAAAACCAACACTTTTTGTATAAGAACTGCTGCCTTCAGTTGGAAATATTTATGATGTAAAACAATATTTTTATGGTTCATACATACATAAACTGCAGATATAAAGTACTAGAAACCATTTATTCTAAAACACATATTAATAATTTTAATCAAATAACAGACAACTTATTCACTAAACACATTAAGGTAGAGCTAGATACATTATAAGTATGAATGAATATTATTCAAAATAAGAAATAAAAGTAGAAATTAAAAATACTTCAGTGAGAAAGGTATGTATTACGTAATATTAAGTATTTTACATAACTCCAGAAGTATTTTAAATGTGACAATTCTTTTCTTTGTACAATAATACAACTATAAAAACACTTTGATAAAAGAATACACCTTGAAAGACCTAAGCTGCATTATGTAAAATTGATAAAATGATGATGATATAAAATTATTTCTCTCTCTAGATCACCTCTTTTATCCAGATACATGGCATCAGACTTTTTAAATCAGCGCCAACATGATGTCAATGTAGAATTTTTTCTGAGTAAGGTGAAAATCTTCAATCGACTAATCGTTGCAGATTTTAAATTATTATTATTTTAATAGAAGTGATGAAAAGCTTTACTTTTAGAGTTATTGAAGTCAGTCAATGATATGTCTTTCTTCATAGCATCTTTTTGAAATTAACTTCACCGTACGTAATTACACATATAGTCTGAATAGAATGACGAAGCAGTTACAAAGATTAACACTATTTCAGATAACTTTGAATGAACCAATATTATATAAGGATCATAATGAACTCTCCCATCTGGACAGCTTTAAGAGAAGCATTGCTGGATAGAGATGGGTGGCCGACTAGGTCTATTATTTAATGGCACTCTGCTCTCGTCGACCTGCCCACCTTTTCAAAAATAATGTTGAGAGTTAATTATCCTGTTTCCTATTTCTTTAATATGAAGGAGTATGCTGTGCATAGGGGTAAAGAAAAGGTGGACTTTATTCTCTCCTCTTATCATTTTCAAACCCATACAAATGATAAATAACAAAAACTGTGAAGTCAATGAAATTTGCAGTAATTGTAAACTGCTAAGAGCTATTTTAACTTTTATTAAGACATGCTACAGCACGTATGTTTGTTTCATCATTCTCATTAGGAGTGTTGATGTTAAACTCATTTCTAGTGGCTTTTATTTGTTAATCATAGAGTTAATGCCACTAAATTAATGCGAAATTTGTCTATTCAGTAACATTAATAGAAGATCAAAACTGTAAATATGTTGAAACGATATTTTTATATGCATCACAGTCTGTCAAGTTGCCACCTGGCCTAATTGCCAACTTGTAACCTCTTTGTATTAATAATAATAAAATTGTCATTAGGTACATGTCATATTATTTTAAGTCTGAGCAGTTTCTTTTAACAATTATAAAAATACCACATTATTTTGTATGCAAGCCCCATTAAATATCACTTGAGCACTGGCAATATACATACTTCGCGTTAAAAAGCGACAAAGAACAAAAAAGATACCATCGACTAGTGAGCGCGAGATGATAGGTCTGAAAAAAGGCTAACTGAGCCATCGATGGAAAATATCAGTGTCTAATAACGTCCGACCAAGTCCCATGTTCCCAGCAACGATCGGTTCCTGTACAATAATGCAACATATTCACCCATAGTGTGGGAGACCCATCGCGGTCGTTTTTTTTATCCGACAAGATGCGTAGTGGACACGTTTTCCATCGTATCTCTGGCAGTGGTCGCGAGTGACGTCATTTGACTTGAGGAGTGGAAGAGAAAACACGCGGGGAATGTTTGGCTCGCGTGCAGCAACAACACAACGTAAGTGAGAGAAGCACGCACGGAAGAGAGGGTAGGGCAGGGGAAGCAAGGAGCGAGAGAGAGAGAGAGACGGAGAGAGGAAGAGAGAGAGGAGAGTGAGAGGTATGGGATGTGGCCAACGAGCCTTTGAAGGGCGGACGTCTGCCGTGCAAGGTCTTCGGGTGAAGGCCTTCTCTCCCCCTCTTCCTACGCCCCCCTGCGAAAACTACCTTCCTTCGATCCCCACGCCATCATCCGCGGTCCACTCGCCTAACGGGCCTCCCCGGATAGTCAGGGCTCACCCATCCCACCGCCAGTCATTCATGACAGAAGGACGGGTGAGAACTGGTTTCCGTGGCAAAAAGCGGGTTGAGGGAGGGGATGTGGGCCGTCTGCCCCCGTGGGGCCGAGCACTCGACCGTTGGCCGCAATTACGCTCCTCTCCCTCACCCCGTCATCAAATCCGCGGATCCCGAGAATTCTTTTCCAGTCTTCTGGAAAAAAAGGCTTTTTGATGCTCATTCGGAAAATCCGGAAGGAAAGCAGTTTAGAAGGGGAGACGATGACGACGCGAATCTCCACCGTTCCGGGTCGGGAGTATTGGCGGAGGCTGAATCGAAGTCCTCCGGAGGCTGCTTCTTGGCCCGGGTGAGGAGGCGCACGCCGTGGACGTCCTTCGGTCACCTATTCCGCCCCTCTCCCGCCTCAATGGGCCCAGGCGGGGAGAGAGGAGTTGGCTCCGCTTTATAAATACTCGTCGGCCGGGCCAGCAGTGGCTTCCTCGGGCGACGCCCCCGCCGCCTCCCTCCCGGTCGCGCGCCCGCGACATATAGAACCCTCGAGGCCTATTTTCGCACAAAGAGTATAAATATCTGACATAATTAAGCCGTGGGGTTGAGAAATGCCTACATACGACTGCTATTTCCAGTGGGGACCCGGGCCCTTCCTCCCGCTTCCCGTTCTCTCACCTTCCGCCCCTCCCTCCGCTATTTGACTCGGGTTTCTGCGCCCTACACTTGGCACCGCCTTGTTTTGGTTTAGACTGGCAAGAAGAAGACCCTTGGCAGCCACTGAAGCCCCTCCCAACAGGTGAGAGCAACGTGACGCAGTTGTGAGAGAAGGAGGCGCGGTGGCGACCAGTTCTCTCAGCTGGAGAGGGGCACACAGCCATGCGGAAGGGATTTGAGAGAGAGAACGCAAGCCGCGAAGGGAGCCGAGTCATTGGCATCGCACTGTTCGGACTACACCCTGGCAAACAGCGCGCGCTATCACGTGTAAGAGTCCCGTCGACCGGAAATCATAAGCATTATGTTTTACAACGACGTGTGCGCTTGCTCCGCGTTCATTTCCCTCCTTTAGATCCGCGTTAAATAGAAAGGGTTAACGGAGATTTTTTTGACGAGATGATAGAAGGCGTTCAGAAATGCTATTATAACCAATAATTCCAAAAGTTTTTAAAAAATTCCTACGACTGCAGTTTGATCGAGTGCTTCGCATGCGAAATCGATTAAAATATTTGGCAGCGGTTTTTTATAGCTACGAGACTGATGAATCTGAAATTTCACTGCGATGTGCAGTTATCATCCGCGTGTTTTTTATTGATCCACTGATGTTCCCATTGATACTTCGAAATATTCCAAAATGCCGCAATAATTGTCTTATATTTGTCAAATGCATAGGAAGGTCATTATAAGATTTTCCTTACGATGAGAAATTAAAATGAAATATAATGGCTTACACTGTAGATAAAACTTCTGGTAAAATAACTGAGTATAATAGATCAAATAAAAATTAATAGTTGTTGAGATAAGGTGCTTATCTAGAGATAATTCATTCGGCAAAACTGGAACCAGAAACACTCCCGTGACACATATCAATGAGGATGCTGCATCTCTAAAACGCTACCATAATGTTATAAAGCGAGGTTTTTTCCAGAATCAATTTATCTTCAGGCAACCACTCCAGTGGTTTCCAAACTGTGAGGTGCGTCCCCCACTAGGAGGGGTGTGGGGTGCAAAATATTTGCCAAATATTTAATGTATATTTAACCATCCGAATCGGATCGGACGCATCGTTTTCGTTCATTTATTAAAGCTACGATGGTCACATTAATGACATTTGTATTTCCAATTGTTATTGTTCCTGATCTATGAATGAACAATGGTATAGAGGGGGGGGGGGGGAAATAGTTTGCTTTGTAATGATTGGAAACCGCTGACGTGCTCCAGTTTTTCGACACAAGGCTAAATCTCTTTGTAACGGCCCCTTTCGCAACGAAATTAAAAACCACCCGCGCGTGTTTACCCTCTGTAGCATAGAAACAGAACAAAAAAGTTAGCATCTATACACACTTTCGATAGTTGGCGCTGGTAATCGGCTAAAAAAAAGAACCGCTCCGAGGAAGGAGAAACGGAGGCGGCACTTAAAGGCAGCGAGGTAGCAGTGAAAAGGGGGCGAGAAAGGAGATTCGGTATCAACGAGGGGCGATGGGGAGCGAAGCTGGAGAAGATCCGTCCGAGGGGGTGGGAAGACGCAGACCTCGCACTCTACGCGTCACACACACACACCTCTCCCTTTCAACCCAACCACCACCACCACACTTTCCCATCCCACCCCACTCTAACCGCCGAGGTGATGAGAAGAACGCATGAATGGGACTTGGAATGGCCCATTACTAAAAGCAGCGCTCAAATACCGCTCTCGCGTATGGAGGAGGTGGCAGGGAGGGGGGAAGGAGGTCGGCGAGTGGGAGGCGGAGGGTTCGAGAGTGAGGAATGCTGGCGGGGGCGGAGG
Organism: Uropetala carovei; assembly: GCA_036926305.1. NCBI lineage: Eukaryota > Metazoa > Arthropoda > Insecta > Odonata > Petaluridae > Uropetala > Uropetala carovei. The sequence goes on along the minus strand of JAXCHB010000202.1, from coordinate 2,042,719 downwards.
AGAAGGAGGTGCACCTCTCTCTCTCCCACGGTGGTGTAATTAGGCTATCTCACTTCCAAATGCCCCCGAAAACGGTGGAGTGTTGAGGATAGGATAAAGGGGGGAGGTGTAGTAGAAAAGGGGACGGAATAAGGGGTAGGTTTCCAGTGGTACCCTACCTCCCCTGCACCTTGAATACAAATTGGCTCCTTCTGACAGTTTGCACCGCCATTAGCCATCGGCTAAACACGCCGGAAAGCTCCTTTTCTCCTTGGAAGACCGGGGTCGAGCCCATTACAAATTCAACGATTCAAGGATGGGGTTGATAGCGGTTTCGGGGATGGTGCGAGCGAGGGTGGGTAGGGGGTGGTAGGGTCGGGGGGATTCCCCTACGAAAGACGTCCCGCGCTGTCTTTTTCCCGAGAAATCTTCCTTCCGAATCCCAGACCAATCGAATGGGGGATGAGGAGCACCGGAGATGTGTGTGATTTGGAAAGGGCGAGAGGCATACTAATGGGACCGCAGCGAGATAGAGACGGTGGCGCTGGATGCGATGGCAAAGGGAGGAGAAGGATTCTCGCTTTGGATTTGGAGCCCCTCGCGTAATAATTTGCGCTCATAAAAAGGATATTAAAAGTATATATGTTTGGAGGTAACTGGAGGATTTTTACTATAAAAAATACGGCTGATATTGACAGTTTTCTGAAACTCGTATTCTTAACCGATAGATAAACGTTAATAAAAATAATTATTTAAGAAACGCTCCTAACATATGAACTAAAGTAACAGAATTTAAATATTTCTTTGGTTATTGAGTACAACTTCTCAGTGAATGTATGAGATGAGAATTTGCTTAAAAACTCCAAAGTTAATACACAAGAAAACATGAATAAAGCAGTAATCAATTACAGATTCTCGTCTAATTCAAGTGAAAATTATTTTCATTGTTGAGTACTTATGAAAACCAAGAGTTTTCAGAGGAATATCATTTTCAACGCTCAATTTCAACAGATGGAGTAGTTTGACGTTTTATTAGCTCTTTGGTCTTTTATCAAAAACATGATACGACAAACTTCTATATCATTTAGTTTCAACGAAAGTAGCTCGAGTTAAAGTAATTATCAATAGTGCTATTAAAGTAATAATTATTCCGCCGTGGACACTACGATAAACTAATGGTTCGTCGTGAGCAAACATTTACAAACTTTTTTAAATTCTCAATCTCTTTATAAAATAATCTCCAGTCAACGTTGACAGGTGATGCTGGCACATTTACAACCATTTCTTTCAATGGTAAATTCTTCCGATGTTTTTGTTTTTAAGACCCCAAACAACATTTTCTCCGCCAGAAGTGCTAACTCGTCAAATACCATGGCTTCGAGACGAGCTTATTTTCATTCTTTACCCTACGCTCGCTAAAATAAAAACGCGACGATTTTTTCATCAAACAATATCGCGAATGAAAAATAATACCGGATGAATGACGTTGGAACGAAGGGAAAATTCTAACGTCTTAACGCCAATGAGTGATGTTTAATTTTAAGTCGTTATATGGTAGGGCAGGTCTAGGATACCGAATTAACAAGAACCACCACCTTTTTTTAAAATTAGAGTAAAATTCAACATAGGTGAATAAGGAAGTTTTTATTTTAAAACGCAATTTCTCATGCCTTGTAAATAATCTTGTACTTTCCAGCCAGCATTTACGTCCGTAACAAATTTGTAGTTTTAGGCATTCATAAGCAGAATGTGTCGGTTTGAGGACCCGCACGTGGCTCAATCGCCGCAGGTTGCCAACCGCCAGAGCGATTAGATTCAAATAAAATATAACGGGTGACTCTGTGACCAGAAAGAATTTTTTCGGAAAAATGGGAAATAGGACTGAAAACAATCCCCGGAAAACCGGGACGTGTGGTAACCCTGTTATTGGGTGTTTGCCATCCATGCTTTGCCGCAAAATCCTCGACTAATCATCGGCAATGAGTGAAAGGAGGAGCGGAAGGAGAAAGCTTGTGGCGTTTCCCGTAAGGGTGTCTTCCATAGCGTAACAATTTCCCTGGAGAGAAGGGGAACAAAGAGGCAATTTCGTAAAAGGGAAGCGAGGGAAGGACAAAATCATTGCTGAGTTATTAAGTTTCGTCCCAAAGATGGCACGGACACCACTTCCGTTTCCGTGGGACGTATGGTTTTCGGGTTTTAGACGATTTCCGCCCTTCCTTCTCTCCCTCCCATTCCTCATCTCCAACGTGCCGCCTGACTCCCTTCCTTTGTCTTAACTTTCGTGTAGCTTTTGTACCTTGTTCCGATGTCGACCGATTCCTTTTCCGCAGATCAGGTTGGAGGTATCGCACGATGGGGAATTCCGAAAAACGTTCGAAATCCCGGATTTCTTTTACTGCGTATCTGCCACGAAAATGGATCGACGAAATCGCCTAACACTAACGCACTCTGAGCTGTTATTGGATGTGGCAAAGGTGGGATTTTCTATAGTCTCCGCTCGCAAAAGGCACCCAACCCCTACCGCAGAGGACCAATAAAATATCTTTCGTCTCAAATAAATATTCAGGTGGTGTTTAAATAATAATTACAATTATTCTTTATTAGGAATATATTTTTATTAATTAAAGTAAACGGAAAATAATATTTTTCAAAAGGCGCTTACTTAGAATATGCCACAAGCGTCATGTTTTCCGGCTATATCTCTGATTACGCCAACGACATTTTTCTTTAAATGCAGCACGAAGGAAATTACGAACCAAATTACGCGCGAAATCGATTCCGCCGCCGTCACCCGAGGTGGCGACAAAAGAATCTCCGTACAAACTCGTAAAGCGAACAAAGCTAGAACTAAAACGTTTTTTCGAGGAACTTAGATCTTTCGCCGAATCGCGAAACTCTCTACGCAACAGAATTGCGCAGAGGTTATTTTTAAATTCATCCCTATAACGGCGAAACACCTACCGTAGGTTATGGGAAACATAAAAAACGACGCGCGGGCGCTCATTCTACGTGATTTGGGAGATGCGAATCGCACTTAGCGTACGGGGAATTTACTTATTTGTTTCCAACCGACCGAATCGTCTGAACAATTGAGACGGCCGAATTGAAACCAAGAAAAAATATCCCAAAAAATTAAATTGATAATCCCTGCAACGGAAGCGGCCGTAAGCCGAATTCGAGATTATTTCCGCTTTTTCCTTCTCTCTTTCTCTATCTTGCCTCTTGTATGTTCTTCTATTTGTTTACTTTCGAGTTCTTTACTTCGTGTGTATGTATGTATAAATAGGAATATGTGTATGTATAGATTTCTAAAATGATAATTTAAATTTATATGCTTAGGATTTTCATAATTTTGGCGTATAATTGTAAACATTTTTTGGTATATTTGGTTGTATCTTTTTTTCATAATTTTGGGTTATAATTGTAAACATTTAAAATTCGATAAGTTATTACTATTATTATTGTTATTATATTCTGTAAATCTGCCTTCATTTTGTATCAATTTTGTATCAATTTTGTATTAATTTTTGTATCAATAAACTATTGACTCAATTCTCCTTTGTAACTGATGACGTACGGTTAAATGTAAGAAGGGACTATATAGTCTCAATTTCGCCCTAATAAAGTCGTTTGTCTGTCTGTCTGTTTCTCTCTCTATCTCTCTCTATTTCTCCATCTCGTCCTCTCTCTCTTACTTTTTCAATCTCCGACGGAAGTTACCGCCTCAGCTCTAAGAAACGCTGGGACAAGCTCCCCTGTAAAGGACGACGGACGAAGAAAGTGGAAGTAAAATGGGGAGAGAGCAGGGAGTAACAAAATAGAGGTGGTAAGAGGAGGAAGGAAAGAGAAAAACAATAGGAAGTAAGAGGACGAAATAAGAAAGAGAAAACAGATATTAGAAGAGAAAGGAGTGACAATAAGAAGACGGAGGGAGATTAAGGAGAAAGGGGGAGGAAATAAGAAGAGGAGCAAAGAGGTAATGGGAGAAAAAATTGAGTAACAAGATGGAAGTAAAAAGGGGAAGGAGGTGAGAGGAGCGAGAAGAGGAAGAAAGAGGTAAGAGGAGAAGAAGGGAGGAAGGAAAGAGAAAGTAGGCAGAAGATAGAAGAGGAGGAGTTAAGGGGAATATGAGGGGGTAACAAGAGGGAGGTAAAAGGAGGAAGAAGGGAAGAGGAAGTGAGAAGAGGATGAAAGAGGTAAGGGGAGGAAGGAAAAAAAGAGGGCGTGGGCGGGGGAGAAAGAGGGTATCGGGTCGTGTGAGGGGAGAAGAGGGAAGACGCAGGCGACCTTTTCGGGTGAGGAAGATCTCTGGCGGAGGCGGAGGCCGTGGGGGGGGAGGGACGGAGGTGGGGTGGGAGACGGTCGGGAGATGGGGGCGAAGAGGGGTACAATGGGTCGCGGGAAGTAACTACTGGGGACTTCCGACCCGGATATCCCCACCGAGAATTATGAGGCTTGTGATGATATCTGCCCCTCCCCCATTCCGCATCTACTTCGCCGCCCTCCTCCCCCCTCCCTCCCCCTCCCCCCCTTTCTCCCCCTTTTTCCTCATACTAACGCTCACCCTCCTCCACGAAAACCCTCCGCCGATAACTCCATAACGCCTCGCGAAGGAGATAGGAGAGAAGCATTCCGACCCTCTTTCTCCTCCCTCGCAGCATCTCCTCTCTCCCGTCCTTTCTATCCTTCCCTTTCTCTCTCTCTCTCCCTCTCTCCCCCCCCCTCCTCCCTCCTTCCCTCATACATTTTTCCCCCAGATGTGATTTTTTTGAAACCTCCAGCGTCTATATGCTGTTATCGCCAATAAATAACGGAGTGGTAGGGAGGGTGAGGCGACGGGGCGTAGGAAGGGAAACTGTGGGAGGGTGGGGGGGGAGAGGGTAGGTGAAGGGGAGGAGAGAAGAGGGATGGGAAGAGGCATGGGGAGACGGGGAGACAATGGGTGAGGTGGGACGATAAGAAGAGATGGATAGAGAGAGAAGGCTCGGGAGAGGATACAGAGAGAGAAAGGAGGGTGCGAGCAGAAAAGGAAGGTTTGAGACAGGAAAGAAAGAGTATATATATATAAAGACTCCGTGGATACGTAGTATGGTATAGCGACAGACATTGGAAGGAGCGGAGTCGCACTCTGGGGATCAACAATGGAAGAAATAAATGAATTTTAAACGGGAAGCTGGTTCGACTAATTTCCGAAAGCGTTTTGCCAAAAAAAATAACCCGTCGCGGCTGCTGTAATTTTCACGACCCTATCGCAAAGATAAATTATCTCCCTATCGCATGAAAAATAACAGTAAAGAAAAATTTTTCACGAGTGTGCTTCAACCCCTTATTTATTACGCCCAAACTTCGGTGAGTTCAACGTTCCTGCCGATGTAGGGAGAGTGGCGATGGCATTTTAATGAGTAATTTGGAAACAATTAATGATTACACGTAATTGTCTCAACAATTAATGAACTTTTGAACGGAAAAAATCAAGAAATGATCCGATGAACGATGTAAGGATCTTCACAATAAACGATTTTTGTACATTCATATACAAGAGATCGGAACATAAATCGCTACAAAATTTCGCAATTAATAGAAAATCATCGGATTACAAACGATAACCGAGAATCATTACCTTAAACGTCACCATATCGAAGAAAATGAAAGGAAATGCCATATAACTATTTCCACTGCATCTTATAGCCGTGGAAAAGTATCTCTGATGCGTCAATCAAAGATAACGAATGATATCCGCAAAGCTTAGAAAAAAACTGCGCAGTTATTCATAAAGATACATGACTTGTATGCTTACATATGTTATTCATATTCTTATAGCTAAAATATCATTTGTTATATTACTACAATACTGAATAGGATTAACTGCTTCTCTAAATAGATTTTTAATTGAAAATATTATTCCATTAAAAAAGGCGAGCAAATACGTGTACCTATCAAGAAAGCTTAATCGTCACTAATAATATTATAAAATATAACAAGGTTACATGAAATTAAAATATAATTTATGCAAAATTATAAAAATTTCTAAAAAATATACTTGTAAAGGAAATGTATATCACCTAATGCGCGTATATAGCGAGAAATACAAACGAATTCGGTGCAGATAGAAATAGATCAAGGAAAATAGAATAAATCAAACGTGATCATAAGAAATGGATGGCTGAGAGTTGGAGAAATAAAGACATTACGCACTATATGGCAGAAGAGGAAGTTTTCATATAGAGCGAATGAAATTTTGCCAAAAGCATATTTAAAAAAATAGAACATACGAAAATTTATTATAGTAATTACGCAAATAAAAGCACATTAATAATTACTGTAAAAAAACCTTCAAAAAATTACAATACGCTGTGTTTATTACAAATTTGGCTCCCTGTGGTTTGAAATGTCATACCGTTGGGAACTGGGTTTTCTCTTTTTAAATAATTGAAGGAATCTAGAATAGAAGAAATGCAAACTTCCAATTGTACGTGCTAACAATTTATAGGAATTAATATAATTTTTTATCAAAGGCGAATGAGCGTCGTAAATTAATGTGAATGCAATATTTCATTTTTTCAAAAAAATTGTTTTGAGATTGGGTAATTTCACTTCACTCATAGCAGTCAGTTCCATAAAGTGATTTACTAACCTGCTATATCCAATAATGTTGGCTTTAAACTTTTAAATAACGTTTAAATATCAGATGATAAGATACTTCGAATTTTTATTATTCATAGGTATTTTTATTACCATAAAATGAAATTTAGAGCCAATAGAATTTAAATGACCAAGTTATATTATTTAAAACTTCTTAATATAACGCATGATAAGAAATCACTGGAAAAATACGCAAAGTTTTAAAATACAGGTAGATAATTTCATTTCTTAATTTATTTCAATGTATGACTTGTATTATGTTTGCGCATTTTGGTTTTATTTTCACAAACATCCGTCAATATGCCGCACAGCCTTCAACGTATCTAATTCTTAGAATCAAAGAAAAGAATTTTTTAGAGAAAAACAATTGAAGAATTTGAAATCGGTGTTTATTCGCCAGAAGACTCAAAGATGGCGCACTTTTCAAAAATAGCGAACGAGCGTTCCAGATTTAACGTGAATGGCCATGAGACTCGGAGCAGAACGAATTCTGCTCATCTGTTATTCAAAAAATAGTAGGGAAATTAAAGCTGAAAGGGGTATATAAACAGAGAAATTCAAACCGTTGGGTGACTAATTTTAAATGAAACTTTAACGAACATGGTTGAATGGAATTTCAAGGATATAAGGACGACCGAAGACAATTCGTACTATAAGATTTTGCAGTTAAACAAAACTTCAAAGTATAAATCAAAGTTTTTGGCTTAACACTGTGTAAACGATCTATGCAAAAAAACACAGAAAAATAACAATATTAAAATCCCACCTGATTAAGTGGAACCGTAAAATCGTGGAAGTGTGAAATCGGAATTTTAACACCGTTATTTTTATTGCGTTTCGTCGACACAAATATAGTGCTTTTTTAAGTTCACGATCTAAGACAGGCACGCAAAAAGCCGAACACGAACCAGCAATCTATCGTATTTTTATAAGCTCTGCGTATTTAACTAGAAAATGCTACGCTCGTGATCGGACCACAACTGACGCCCTCGCCCTGCTACGAACTTTCTTCTTCACCGAATCAAACCATTCCAAGTAAAAAACGATATCTGCACAACGTTCACCTCGCTCGTTTATTTCCTATTAAATTATCTTCAACGATTAACTACAAAAGGAATCCTGCGACAAACCGACATTAATATTAAGGGAATTTTAAAAAGAGATTCACGCGTCGGTAAACCTAAAAAAAAAACGAAAATCTGCGAAAAATTACAAGGGAAAACACGAACAATTTCATTCATGGCGCGCAGTTTCGCAGACATTCACAAACACCCTTTCGGTTTCGCATGGAGGGAGTGGCACGGAGGGAGAAACGAGAAAGATGAGGGGAAGGAGGAAGGAGGCAGTAGGGGGAGGGGGGGGGGGGGGCAGAGGGAGCGCGAAGGGAGAGGGAAGGAGGAGTGGAAACAGTTTCGTTAGTGGGCAAAGGGTTAAGGGCACGATGCCCAGAAGCCACCAATAGGTGGAGGTCGCCCGAAAACAAAGTTGGAGGAGGAAGAGAGAGGAATTAAGGGTGGGGTAAGGGGAGTAGGGGAAGAAGAAATTTACGGAATGGTATGTATTTTAATTCTGCGACTGGTACAAACATGCCGGTTTGGTGTGGATGGGGTTTTTAGAATTGGTATGGAGTGTGGCGGTGGGGGTGGGGAGGGAAGAGGCTGGGGGGAGGGTTGTTGGACTGACAAAGTCGACGAAAGAAGCGAATGGGATGGGGAGAAGGAAGGGGGGAGGGAAAACTCGAAGGGAGGCAAAAATAATGGAACGTGCGAGTCCCTCGTTTAAATTGGTGAGCGGTTAGCGCTAAGGAAAAACGTTTTCAACTGAATTTTTAAGAAGAGTTTCTCCTTTTCAATAAATTTTCATCACGGAGGAAAGGATCGTCATCCTGCATTCTCTCTCCCCCCCTCTATCTCCCCCTCCTTCTCCCCCTCCTTCTCCCTCTCTCTACTCGGCAAAGCGCACACTACCTCCTCGTTCCTCACTCCGTCATTTTTTTTTGTGGAGAGACAGGAGCGGGGAGAAGAGAGATTGTCAGATGGATGGAATGAGGGAGTTGCACGGCAAGTTAGAGAGAGGGAAGAGAAGGATAAGTTGCTTTTCAGTAGGAAGTAAGAGGCGATTTTTGGGTTGTGGGTGGTGCGTCGGCATGGAGGGGGATAGGGAAGGGGGAGGGAGGGTGGGAGAATAAAAAAGGGGAGCGTGGGAAACGGCGAGGAAAAAGGAGTCGGAGGAAGAAGAAGAGGAAAGGGTTGAAGCCGGGCTGATGAAGTAACTGGTCTGTTGAGCACGGTGGAACTTCTGCTCTGTTGGCGCGGAGGACAGAAGCCAACAAAAAGGGAAATGCGAGAGAGGGAGGGAGGGAGGGAAGGAAAGGCGAAGGGGGGTGGGGTCGGATCTCGGGGTCTCCGGTCCATCCCCCGCTGCGGCTGCGTTCGGGTGGGGTTGGGGGGCAGGGGGTGGAAAGTGAGTGGGTGAGGTTTACCCGGAGGAGGGTAAAAGGGAATAGCCCTCCGATTACTCCTTTGGTTTACAGTTAGGGGCAATCTCAAGAGAGACGCCAAAAGCGTTTGCCAGGGATTGCTCCGCGTCAATTTATACAATGCTTCTGGGTACTTCGGATACAAGTATTACGGGGATATTTTTTTGACCGCTTTACTCGTCCTTTTGCGCATTAACGAAATGTATGCATTGTAAAAAGTTAGGGAAACCGACTCGTTGTGTAAAGGGTCGTCAGGGAAAAAAAGGAAGAGACGAAAAATGCCCCAAATTATGGACCGAATGGACAATTATGGGAGGCAGATTCATCGGTAGCTCATAGCATAACATATAAGATCATTCTCAACGTGGTTTATGAGAATATAAAAAGAACGCCTTCCATGCGAAGCTTTTACTAAAAAAATTTACTAAAATTTACTAAAAAAATCGCCTCCGGTTTCTCCGTTATGCGTAGCACGCGATGTTACGTTGTCAAATGATAACTTCACTAATTCAATTAACGGAGCACCTTTACCAGTAACGAAACAGCGGAATTTTTGCAAGTTGAAACAATATGTAGTACTGGCGTTCTCAGTTTCCATTCGCATTTCAACATGCTGCAATTCTCAACAATTCATTTATTATCCCTTACACAGCATTTGCAGCAAAATTATATTTTCAATTGTCTGCTCGATAAAAGTGGAAACTGACAACGTAAGTACTGTGTATTATTTCATTTGGGTGTCACGCAACCTATATATTTTGGAAGAAATCGTTGTTTATCCTGTCAGCCACCGTGTTCATTTTTATGGACATTCGTTTACACAATTTTAATATCTTCTGACGCATATTGTAGACATAAAGGTGGACGGAAACAATATTTTCCTAAACATTTGTCGAAGGAATTACTGTTGTATTCAGAATTCAGTTGCAATTGCAAAAAAACATTCCCATAATACAATTCATAATATGCGAATGAAATTATTTATATTTAAATCGAAACAATTTATTTAAATGTGTTTTTCTTAAATCACATTTAAGGTCCGAAAACCATACGTTGTGAAAAAAACTCCTATATTTAACACACATCAACAAAAATGCTTTTTCCGCGATTACGTTCATATTTGCATTTTTTTAGTTTAGGACGCCAGACAAGACCCGTTTTTTTGGTTTTATCGCTCACTTTATCAATTTTCAGCTACATCTTTAATCCACAATCCATATCAAGGTCCTTGGCAGGAAAAGGTTGATGAACCTGATAAGCTCCACCACCATTTTATAGAAGTAAGAGGGAAGGAGAAGAAGACGATCGTTGGTTGTTGAGAGAAAGCACGTATTTGAGCAGATTTGCTTTGTATTTTTGGCGACTCGTACATCACGAAGGCCGAATTTTTAATCTTCGGTAGTTCCCGGGAGTGGGGAAGGGATCTAAAAATACTCGCTTTGCTGTTAAATTCACATTTCGTGCCGATAAATTCCCAGTGCGAAATGAAATATAAAGAAAAAGAAAAATACACCCGAAGCATAATTGACCAAAAAATAGCTTCAACTAATCATATGCGTGAGGATGGTCCCTTAGAAATTATCGAAAGTCACTTTTAACGTATTAAAACTCCAAATTATTTAAAAATTAGGGAACAATAATTGCTTACACTACAAAAATGTTACTTCAGGTAAAACGTTTGCTTCGTCATTTTTTTGTTTACGTAATATTTCAAAATACGTAAAATACAATACGAACTTCATGCAAAAACAGCTATTTACGCAGAGTAAAATATTTCCAGCCTTGACGAAAGAATGTCACAGGAATAACCTAAATGTCATTTGCAAGGAAGTATAAAGAGAGAAGAGAGGAGACTCTGGCATATAAATAATTTTAAAATAAAACAAAGGATAGTAACTGCGAGTTCGAAAACGAAAGCGAAGAAAAATGAGAAAAAAATGAGAAATGGAAAATGGCGAAACGGGAATGAAGCAAAAGGGATGAGAGAAGAATAAGAAACGTTCCAGATAGTAAAAGACTGAAATTGTAAGGGCGATAAAAGTAAGAGGAAAATATATGGAGAGAAATGGGATGCATTACAGCGGCAGAATAGTGACAGAAGAGGTGATCAAAGAAATGATTCATGTTTCTCCTCCTCGCGGCAAGATTCCTCCATAATTTGCTTAATTACGCCAAACTAATATTCGTTAATTATCCCATTCCTTTCAGTTTCGCTTTTATATTTAAACAAGTGGATATATTTATAATTCATTATGCTAAGATTTTTTTTACATATTATGCTTGACAAAAAATATCACCGAAAGTGGAAATGTGAAGAATAGAAGCACTGAAAAGGAATCATTTAAGTGTAAGGACGATTAAATTTTTTTAATTGTTGTAATATAAAATTAACGAAAATGTTTAAGCACAAGCAGTTCGAAATGTTGTAAGTATATAGAAAGAAAATTACTTTATTGCAAGAGAAATATTTAAAAATGTGATATTAATCTTTACGATCATCCCAAAACAATTTTCGCTTTCGCAGTATAACACCTACTCAGCATGGAATTTTAATTAATTCGCTACAAATCACTAGTTATCCACCGTAAAATAAAATTTATTTAATAAGTTTATTTTCAACACAATCATAGCACATCTGTTTAAATCATTTGAGATTTTATTCCGAGGGATTTACTTTTCCCAAATGTTTAGAACTGTCTTAGGCCATAAATTTCCTCGAACGATTTCTTAGAATTTAAAAATAAAAATCCTTTCATTTCCATACCTATCGAAGGTTCGTAGGAAAGGCAACTGTAAAGCGCTTTGGCTATCAGAATCTTTTAGACGAACGATCCCGGACCAAGAAGAATCAAAAGGGCGAATATATGGCCTCTAAAACTCCATCTCCCTATCAATTGAACAGAAATTGTCCAGCCAAACGAAAAAGACGTTTCAATTCTTGCGGAACTTCAACGGTTTCTCCTAGCCCAAGATCACTCTTATCACTTTTTCCCGATTGCCCAGAAGGGACGGTGAGGTCCGCGTATGGAAGAGGCGGAGAGGGAGGGGGAGAGAGGCGTAGGGAGGTCGGCAGAGGTCGAGGGAGGCGCCGACACTAGGATCAGAGGAGACCGAGGTCCTTCCTTGATTGGGGACACGGCGGAAGCGGAGATTCACGGGAAACATTTCCTCGGGACCCGAACTCAACCCTTCCCCTCCCCCCCGTCCCTGCGACGCCCCCACCTACGCTCCCTCCTCCGCCCCTCTTCCCGCCTCCTCCTGCGTCGACCCCAACGCATACTTCACAAGTCCACAGTGCGGAAGGGATCGGCCGCCCCCACTCGCTGACTCCGCCTTTTTTTTATTCCGCTTCCATTCCGTCCCCGCCTTCAACCCCCCTCCCCCCAACGCCACCCTCCGCCCCATCTCGCCCCTTCAACCCCTTCTTATTTTTTGAGCTCGCCCCGTCTCTGTGGCGGAGGACAGAGGCATATCCGGATGGGCGATTAAAAGTGGGGTCGGTCTCTCTCTCTCTATCTCCCACTTTACCCTCCCACGGAGAACCATCCCGATGGGGGACCCTTGGTTCCGTACCATCCCTTACTGCCCCCCTTCCCCCTTATTCCCACCCTTCAAACCCGGACCGCCTAGTACCAAAGACGAGGGTAGCGTCGAGGCGATGCAGCGGCAGTCTCCTTGGGGGCGGATGGGAAAGAGAGGAGGAGGGCGAAGGGAAAGTGGGGGAGGCGCGGAGGCGGGGGTCGCGTTGCGGCGGCAGTGGCGGCGGCGACGTCGTGCCCCGCACTCCGCCCCCCCTTTTGACGGAGCGCGCTGAAGGGGAAAGCGGCCGGGGGCTCGGACGTCGCGCGGCCCATGATTTAAGGACCACTCCATCAGACGCAATCTCTCGCCTTGGGCCTACTCCCTCCGCCCCCCCCCCCTCCCTCCCTCGCCCCACCTCTCCCGCACGCCACGGGTTAGATACACGCAGCGGAAGGGAGGTGGAGGACGCGTGGGTGGATAAGGGAAGGGGTGGGGATGGTAGAAGAGGGAGTGGGGCGCACACACGAAGTGAGACACCCGCGTGAGACCTTTTATTCCTCCCCTATCCCCTTCGACGGGGGGGAGGAACCCTTCCCTTTCCTCCTTCCACCTCCCCCCCTCCTCCGGCGGCATCCCGCCTATTTATTCTGTACCATTAATCCGAATGCAGTGCAGAGAGCGAGGGAGGACGGCAGCGAAGAGTAAGAGGGCGTCGCCGAAGGAGGAAGAAGAGGAGGAGGCGGGGGCGCATGGAGTGGGGGGGGGGGGGCATTAGAGAGGGAACTACGAGGGAAAAGGATTTGGAGGAAGAAAGTCCGGAGACGAAGAGGAAGAAATGATGTGTAGAAGCCTTTCAACGGGAAATCGAATAGAAGGAAGAAGAGGAAGAGGATAGGTGAAGAATAACGTAAGAGGGAGATAACGAGAAGGAGATCCCACCGCCTCGGGATGTGAGAGGGGGGGGAGGAGGGAAGGGGGAGGCGTCGAAGGAGAAAACGTCCCGAAATACTAAAAGGTGAACCGTTTTCGTGAGGAGCGAACGAAGAATCAAGAGAGGAACGCGAAGGCGGGTAAAGAGGAAGAAGGTGGCGAGAGAAGGAGAGGGGTGGGAGGCTAGCAGATGCGCCGAGGGGATTTCGGAGTAAAGAGGAGAGAGAGAGAGAGAGAGGGAGGGAGGGAGGGAAGGAGGAGAACAGAAGAATCCAGAGTATTCGTATGCAGAGCTGACCGACGCGGCGTCTCCCTAAGCGGAGGCTGATTAGAATAGTAACGATTTCGAGTCGGAATCTCAAGACCATCTTAATCCTCTAGGGAGGAAATGGAGGAGGACCTAGTACCACCACCGAACACCTCCCCTTTCCTCTCCCCTCCCCATCACCTCCCCTATCGCCCTCCTTTAAGAAGTTGTGCCACCCTCTCGGTCGCTTTGTCTCGTCACCTCCTCCTCCTCCCCCGCCCCACTCCTGCCTTCCGCCCTTTCTCTCTCTCTCTCTCCAAACCCTTCCGAGGCATTGATAACGGGTGCACCGTAATAGCGGATTCGATTACCGAGGCGCACGCTTTTTACGCCGTAGGTGCAGGTGAGGGTGAGAGGGATAGGGCGGGGGGAGGGGGAAGGGAGACTGCTTGATCGTTGAATGCACCATCTGGCGCCATTCTCGGCGCTACTGAATGAGTGACGTGACCTCCGAGCACGCTGCATTCCTGGGCCACGAAATTAAAATAACGCCACGTGAGATCTTCGTTAATGGCCTTAAAAGGCGGGCGGATTCCTAGCGTTCGGAAACGGTGACAAAAGTGCCCACTTCCGAAAAAAGAATTTATTTACCTTTTTCGTAAGAGCTTGAGAAAAATCCATAAATCGGAGAATGTCGTTGAATGATTCGAAAGAAATTTTGTTTCCATTTTCTTATTATTTCCGATTTTATAAGAATGCAGACGGTGACAACTATCTCGGCGAGACTATAACATCACCGCTGAAACAAAACTGATCTTTTAAAATCACTTTGAAATATTAGCATGCATTCGAAGAGATTTGCTGATAAACTTGTAATGCCAAAGCTAGGAAAAACAACGTAAAATTTGATTTATTAGTTGACCTACGCTACATTAAGTCGTGCCTTAAAGAGTCTTCAATCAATTAATTAGATAAATTTACAGAAAATCTGCCTATTACAATTATTGAACGAAGTAAAGTCACAAAAAGAATTAAAAATAATAAATTTAGTTTTATTTCCCAAAAACACGGATGTTAGAAGACCCTATGGAAAGAAATGTTCCAAGCTTCATAGCGTGTAGCTTCTATCTTTTACCTTGAGTTCATTAATTACAAGCACTATAGCTAGAAGTACTAACTAAAGTTATTTACAACTTAAAATTTGGCATTCAAAAATACACTTTTTAAATGGCGTCAGATTAATAAAGTCAGTTTTACGAATTATAACATTTTCGTGTCAATTAATGCGGCGAAGCGATATCTATTAATTTTTCGTAGGGTTTAACTAAGAAACACATCCACAGCTCAAAAAATGAATTCGAGACAAAAACGACAGAACAGTTTTATCGTGGAGGACCTCTTACTTTTACGCAGAATATTAACACATTTTACTACGGAAAAGGAATATCCACAATAAAAACAAATAACAACAACAATAGGCAATGACCGGCAGGTTTCTTTTTGACGAGAATTTCTGTTAAAATAAAACCATTATTTTTTAACCTCGAGAGAAAACAATCGCGAGTTGCGCTTCCCTTTTCCGCTCTTTCCTCGGCCGCGTTGGAAGAGGTAATTGCAGCGAATGCATAGTAAGATGGAATCCCGCTCACCCTCCCAACGCCTTTCCACCCATCCAACTCGTCCCCTTTACACCCCTCCCGACCCTCCCCCTTTCCCCCCTCCCACTTCTCCCCGCCTCGATCCGGATGGAGACGGGCACCCGTGCCGACTGCTCCCAGAGAATTTCGTCCTCGCTGCAATCTCCGCAATCTCGCGGCCGCGATCTGCTATCTACGCAGAAAAGCACGTACCCTCCCCCTTTTCGCCCCTTTCGCCCCCCCCCCCCGCCCCCATTTGCAAATACCGGTTCGAAACCTGTTAAGCAGTCTCTCGCCTAGACGCAAGTTTTCCTATTCAGACCCACACCGCCTCGTCCCCTTTCCCCCCACATCTCCCACCATTCGCCACCCCATTTGCAACCCACTCCGCCACCCGAGCAACCCAACCCAACCCACCCCTCCGCCCACCTCCTCACCCCACGGGCAACAACTTCCCTCCCACCGCCTCCCAACGCTGGCGGGTCGACCGTCGACCATCGTTCCGGTCCATATCACACCCACCGATTCGCCCACCCCTCCAAGAGCGGTGGCGGCACCACCGTCGCCGCACCACCATCCCGCGGATTCTCCCTTCTCATCTCCGCCTCCCTCCCATCCCCCGCCCTTACACCATCCACTCATCTCTCTCGTAAGAGCTCTCGTACCGAAGAACCGAGAGAGGTCCTTCGACTCTATCCACTCGTTATATAAAGACCATTTACCCACCCGCCTTGCCCTCTTCATACGGTTCATCTCTGACCTCCCGGCCATTCTCTTCCCCCTTGAGTCATTCCTCGAGACCTATTCACCGCCGCCTCCACTCTGGGCCCCAGGAGGCCAGCCCATCATCCACCAGGTTCTCTCTCCCCTCCCCACACACGCCCCCCTTTCTCTCCTCCGATCTTTCTTTCCACCCCGTTCCTCTTCCACCACGCCTTCTCCGACACTTCCTCCTCCTCCCACGCCCCCCTCCCTCTCCCTCTCTCTCTCTAAGAAGCGAGCCCTGGAAGAGTTCCAGTGGCTGCGGGTGAAGGGATCGGGAGTCGTTATCGGACAATCGATTCATCGAACGCAAAACGGTTGGGGTAATCGCTTCCCCGCCCCTTTTTTCCCCGCCTTCCATCATCCTCACTGCCTCCTCCACGGCTGTGGGCGGCCGCCACCACCACCACGTCACCCTTTCACCCTCCTACCCCTCCTGGAAATCTCCCGCTCCCTGTGACCTCGCTTATGTTAAGTCCGACGTTCGAGGGCCAGGTGCCTTAGGCGGTCGCGGAATAAGAGGACGACGTCGATATGCCATGCACGACGTATTGGATATCTGCGCGCGTGTTTTCGCTGCGGCGGCACAATAGATCCCTTTTAAGGGTGATCGATCGAAGAGTTTTGGTGGTGTTAGAGGACCGCCGAGTGATGAAGCGCGACCTCGCGGGTTTTTGGGGAAGTAATCCGTACCCTATTAACAGCCGCCGATTGAATTTCTGTATAAAAAGGTGTGGAGCGATGAGTGGGGGGTGAAATCAATTGAGCGATGGGGTGTGGACGGCCGAGAAGTTTTCCAGAAGGGCCTTCTGTTACACATCATTGGGTTGTCGGAAATTCCTTGCTTACGAAGCCATCTATCTAAGGTGGTAAAAAAAACATTCGAAGTGCGATCGGGAGGAGGGGGATTCGGATGATAATTACCGAAAATTATGAAATACCGAATAGTTTTAAAATTATATAAAAGACGTTCACGATAACGCCTGATCGGTTTTATAAACTCTAAGGTGCTTAATTTCCGCCATATTTGATGAAAGGGTGGGCTGATTGATTAAGTTTCTATGTCGAGGTCATAGATTTTAAAAGATGCCCAGAGAATGGGATTATTTTCTCATTTTCTCGAGGATATTTAAGTTTTATAATTCGAGATTTATTGTTCTTCTCTCGGGCTCGAGTTAAAGATACATTGGCATTTTTCACCGAAATATTTCACCATATACGTGTAATAACAGGAGATTTTTTGAGCTTACGCTTAGAGGACGGAGGGCATAAATTATGCGCTCCGTCTGAAGGAGAGCAGTTTTTCCATGTATTAAGAGTCTATTAATTATGAATAAAATAACTAGTGAATATTATGCATTTGAAATAAAACCTTCTCTAATATACATGCACATATAAGTAGATCCAGCGGTGTTTCTTAGTTAGAATTCTTGTGTAATCTCTTACGGGTATGAATGGTAATTAATATCTATTCTGCACGAAATTATCTCCTATTTATTCTTTCAAGAAGAAAGCTATGTTAATAATTCTCGAAGACAATCAAATTTGAAAATATTATGCCAACGGAAAAATAAATAATAGAGACTGTCAATCAATCGAAAATTCTAACTATTAAGCTTACATAGTTTTTTTTAAAGAAGTTCATTCAGAGACTTAAACAGATGAATCAACTGCATATTCAGCTCTGCTACTTTACATTTGTGTCTCAACGGAGGGAAATCGATCCTTATAAGGGACACAAAGTTAGTTCAGCCCTTCCTATAAAAAGCTTGTTATTTGGAAACAATTTTTTTGAGAATATCATAGGATAGATTCCTTCATAAGAGGGTACCACTTTGCCTCCTCACCAACTACACCATGGAGTGGAGCGTTTATATTAATTTACCGTCGATGAAGGAACCGGTTTCGCAATGCAAAGATAGTACTTTGAATATTTACCATCGAATGAATAAAACGATTGCCATTAGCTGGTTGCTACCATCTTTCAGTCTAACAGTATTTCATCGCCGACCAATCATCTTCCTAGAATCGCATCGGCAATTAAAACTGTACGACGGTAGAAAAACAAGAACATGAGAAAGCGTGGAAGTATATACATAAAGCGAGGAATTTTCATCCTGGCAAGTAGTTTCTTGTTTTAATAAAATTTGAAAAACAAATGAAAAACTAGAAACTTTATCTAACATTTACGCAGGGACGGGGAAGGTAAAAGACATCGAACAAAATAAGGATGCAAAGAATAAATTTATTTAATATTGGAGGTTATCAAGAGAATCTTAGCAGCTACGTGTTTCAAACATTAAAAAACCGTTATCGATAATTGTAAAGTTTCCACTAACTGTTTCAGAACAGAATTAATCTAACATTTACATTTTAATACGAAAATACAAGCAAATAAACCGCGTACACAGTTCCTAACAAATAACTCCTTTCATACGTTAACGGAAAGAGCGTCAAAGTTATATTTATATTGAGTTTCAAGAACATTTTAGGAGGGTTTGGAATTATTTAATATATTTTTGGTTTTACGGCAAAACCAATAGGAAGCGAAGGGTCCAACAATTTCTTAAATTCATTATAAACAAATTATTTCAACAGGAACATTTACTGCATAGCACTACCCCAGAGAGGAGAGGAAAACTCACTCAATGGCGTTACCTTTCGGTAACATTTCAGATCGGGTTTGCGCCCTTTTCAAAAGGCGGTGGCGGATTAGAAACCGAGCGATAAAAATAACCAGTTAAACGCTTAAAGAAGGTTTGGTCGAATTTTTCTTTTCGTTCGGTGCGGAAGACGGATCGATAGCGACGCGTAACATCCAAATAAACCGAAACCAATAGGTGGAGTAGAATATCAGGAAGGCGAAATTGCCGATGGAAAAGAAGCAGATAAGAATGAAAGAAGTTTGGGAGGAAGGGGTTTGGTTGTTGGGGAGAATGGACCGCGCGTGTGGAAGGGGAGAAGAGAGGGAGGGGAAGAGAAAGAGGGGAAGAGAAAGAGGGGAAGAGAAAGAGAGGGAGAGGTGGCCGTCCGACCAGTTTCGAGGTGAAGGGGTCGAGATGATCGCTCCGCTCTCGGTGACCTCTGCAGTGGACCAAAGGACGCCATTCGGAAGGTCATCCGACGGCATCGGGGAGCACTTAGGGAAGGGAAAGGGAGGGAGAGAGAGAGAGAGAGAAAGAAAGGGATGGGAGAAGTCCCGTATGGAGCGTGGTCATAGAGGGATTTCCCCACATCCCGCCATCATCCTCTCCAACGGCCTCGAGAGCCCAGCACTCCGCGTTTCGCGTGTTGTTGTTGTGATAACACCTTTAACACTCGACCGACAACAACGCGAAGGGGAGGACGGGGTCCGATGGGGTGGGAATATTGTGGAAGAGGAGGAGGAAAGGGTGGAAGGAAGGGAGATACGAGCTAATAAATGTGTCACGTGTCAGTGGCCGGCGAAGCAAACTCCCTACCGAGTTTCTTTCTCATCTCTCTCTCTCTCTATCCCTACCTCAATAGTCCTCCCCCTCGCTTCCTCTTCCCCTCTGCCAAACCCACCTCCCTACCTCTGCCCGTTTCCTGCGCTCCACATCAGATGAGAGCAATACGATAAGATGGCCGATGGAGAGGTCTCCACGTCACCCAGAGCAAAGACGTTCGACACCCGAGACATCGTAACAAATGCATCGCACCGCCCTCCCTTTCCTATACCTAGCCATCGCTCTCCCTCCCCTCCTCTCTCCACCTTTCTCCATTCCATTCTCTTCCATCCTTCCTTCCATCCCTCTTTCTCACCTATAACACCTCCCTTCTTTTCTCTCTATCCCTCCCTCTTTTTCTCCCTATCCCTCCCTAACTTCCTCTCTATCCCTCCCTTCCCATCCATTTCTCCCTTTCCCTCTCTCCAGATAGCTCCCCCCCCTCCTAACCCTTTCCACTCTCCCCCCTCCATCTCACCCTTTTCATACCCCTATCCTCTTTCCACTCCCTCTTTCTCCTCTCTCTTTCCCCCTCCCTCCTTCCCTCACCCCTCCAACATTTTCCCTCTTCCTCCCTACCTCCTTCACCGCGCACATCCCCACTCCCTCTGTACCCAAGCAGTCTCCAGAACTCCCTTTCGCCATCTTGATAACAGCTTTGGATAGTCGCCTCAACAAATGACGCCATGAAACGGTGTCACTATTTTCGAGGAGATAGCATCTCCACCCCTTCCTCCTCATCTTGAAGAGGGGGCTGCGCAAGTCTGCGTAAGGGCGGCGGTCGCGTTGGCTACCGGATAGGAAAGAGGCTGATGTAGGGAGGAGGGGTTGGCTGGCTGGGAGAAGGGAAGAAAACCGGAGGAGGATGGAGAGCGAGTGGATGGCCGCGCGAATTCGATGAATCTCATTAGATGCCACGGAAGGTAAGAGTCCCATCGGCTACCGTGAGGACGAAATGTCTTGCAATAAAAGCGGTGGGTTATCAGTGGACGATAGACGATCGAGGTAACTCTTGTTGCGATGAAAAAGGTTTGAGAATACCAGATGCGTACTTCAGGTGCGAAGTAGCCGCCCACTGAGTTAATTAACGGATTGTTAATTCTAAAAAAAAAACATTTTCAGTAAGAAAAGACTATCTGTGGATTGCCACTGTGGGCAGGTAATTTGTAGCCGAAATGCTCACCTGATTTGTCTGACAGCTTCACGGCTACTGGAATTACCTTGACCATTTATTATTTTGATCTCGATTTAATTCTTAGAAACTCTTCTTCGCCCGATCCAGCAACATACTATTTGAAATCATTTAAACCTTAATGTAATGATTTCCATTTTATATGGGAACGAGAGAATTTTTATATCGCCGTAAGGAAGAAATAAGCAAGTTTTTCTTTCTCTTGACGATTTTGCTTCGGCAATTATTTTCGTTGATCGTTGAAGATTCAAACCGATATCAACGACAACCGACGTCATGGACTGTCAATATAGACTTCATACACACAGTCGTTTAGTTGACATTCTAGTATATATAATGTGACCGGACAAAATGGCATCGAGATTTTATCGGTTTATTTTTATGAACCAAAAATACAAGTTTTACATAAAAATAAACGTCTAAAGTTAAAGATTACTTAAATAATACAAACTTATTCTCTAAATTATTTTCGACTTGAACTTTTTGTTGTGAATAACCAGTGGATTGTTAAAAATCTCGGTACGGGCGAATAATAATAATAAAATTCTGATGGCTGACGTTTTTTTCCTCTCCACCCGTAATACCATACAGTCAATCCGAATTGAAGATATTATAACATAGTATTTAGCTTCGCATCAATCCTTATTCACCGTCCACGATCAATAATTTGACGACCACAGAAATATTTTTGCTTAAGACCATTCCAATCGTTTCATCCATACATCGTCTAATTTTCTGTAAAGCATCGATTAATATATTTACAGAAGACTTTCAGAAATGTCACCGTCATCGTAAAACTTGATTTTTTCCCAAGGACAATCGGTAACGCTTACCGATCATCGTCCTTTTAAAACGCACCGCATACATTTTAGTTGTAGATATAGTGTCAGTGATAATTAATACGACAACCGAAGCCACTCAAATGAGTCGAAATAAAGAAATGTGAGACTCGTGTTAAAGAGGGAAAATGGGGTTTGGATGCCGTTAGTGTTCATTCCTTTGCAACTTAAAAAGAAAAATAAATGCTTTACACTAAAAAAATAAAAGAAATTGACCTCTTTTGTTAGGATGGAGTAAAATCGAGCTTACCTTTAATCCCCCTGTCGTCGTCTTTCTCGTTATTGTTATCACATAGTCCACTCAAGATTTCTGAAAAAAAGAAAAAAAACATTCCGGGTTCAAAGCTCCGGTTGGTAGGAAAGCACAAAAAACAAATTTGCGATTCCATGTTCGTGTCACTTCGCACGCCAAGTCCATATGCGATTCTGTCGCAACATTTATTTTCCCCTCCAACAAACATGGAATCGGAAATCAAAATAATAAATCTAATAAACTCATCCGCCTCTCGTGTTAGGTGTCACACGTTGAAATCATCGCGTACTCGTTTTAATTTATCTTTTATTGGAATACATTTTCCCGAGAGGTAAAGGATCGTTTACAGCGGACGAGAGGAAAAACACGGTTTCAGGTGCCAATTTAAGATCGTACGGAGAGCGGGGGAGTTAGGGAGGCTTCTGTGATTGTAAATGAAAATGGGGTCGCAGAATCACATGGGGCGATATGAAAAACGTGACCTTGTCTCAAAGAGACGAATCCGTAGCAGCTTAAATAGTTAGCAAACGATCAATTTTATATTAGTTAATGACAAATACCTCTGTTCGACATGGCTTTACCTAATTAATAGCTCAGAGTGAATAAATAATATAATACAAATTAATTGAGGATGAAATTCAAATGATATGAAAAGTGCGCACCAATACGTGTAAGCGTGTAAAGGGGGTATGCATGTGCATGTATAAAAAGACAAATATAAACATCATAATTAAAGTACATTATCCCGTTCACACAACGCCAATAATATATTTTTAAAAGTAATTGTTCCTTTTCCGTACAACATCGTAGGGAGTTCATTATTTAAGTCGTACGCATCTCCTTATTTACGTACATTTACTTAGTAATTGGCGATTACTTTTGATTTTAACGGGTAATCCTCATCCTTTAAATTATCTCCAGCTAAGAATAAAATAATTCAAAGTGCTTTATCGCATGTTTATTGCAAAATTATTTGAAAAAACATCAAGTTAAAATACAGACGAATTAACTCGCTCTGTAAAACTATTTTTTGAAGTGTAGGGCGATCAATGATAATTCATATAAAGACGAACAGAGACGTCAAGGCGAAAGAGCTTTTTCTTACAATATTGTTTTAATAAAATAACTATTTTAATTCGGTTTAACAAGCTACGCGGTAAAATAAAAATAAACCATTCATAAAGGTGCAATCTTCAAGAATCATCTATAGCACCGGTGTGTTCATCCTGAAACCAAACTAGGCTATCATATGGACATGAAGACAATGAGGTCGAGAATTGAAAAGCAAGCAACTTGATGGATGCTTATAAAACGTTTTCCAGCCTTCAACCATTGGTTTAATCGCGCTGAATATCTTAACTACGTCAATCCAAAATAGTAAATAAAAATTGACTTCTGAGAAATTCATGAATACCTATATCACGTCGTACCAGTCGGCATGGATACCTTACTTAATCTATGGTGAATGCAAGAATAAAACGGAGGTATAATGCGAGGAGTGGCAAGTGATCATATGCAGCGGAATAACTCCTTTCTCATCCAACTTGATTGCTATTGACGCATCTTAGACACGGTCGAGGATAGTCGGAGGGAAGAGGAAAGGGGGAGTGTGGTGGATGAAGAGCGGCCGAGAAATCTCCCAAGCACCTGTGCTCCCACCCACGCATCACGCCGGAGAGCACCACACCCCTCCCTCCACTTATTCTACTAACCTCCCCCCACCCTTCTCCCGCTCCCCATTCCACCCCCACCATCCCACGCGCCGAGGCCAAACACCTCCTTCACCCTCTCCTCCCCAACCCCCAGCGTCTATCCGCATCCTTTTACAGACCAAGCATGATTATACGGCGCCTTTATGACGTATCGTGATGAGGAGCGGGTGGGTGGAGGCCTGGGTCGGCTTTACCTCGTCCGTAACCACGGCGTGGGAGAACCATGCGAAAAGAGATTGCTTAGAAGTCGAACTGGTTCGGGAAAGCACGTATAAAGCTGCCAAGGCAGTCATT
Organism: Uropetala carovei; assembly: GCA_036926305.1. Lineage (NCBI taxonomy): Eukaryota > Metazoa > Arthropoda > Insecta > Odonata > Petaluridae > Uropetala > Uropetala carovei. The sequence continues at coordinate 2,018,764 of JAXCHB010000202.1, read as the reverse complement.
TGGAATCTCGTGAGGGTCTTGATTCTTGTGAGACGCACCTCGGGGCGATATATTCCGTGGATGGTTGGTTGAGGGAAATTCACGTCTTCGTACGCGGTACCTCTTCTCGGGACGCTAAAGAGGTTGCTAGCCTCGTGTGGGCGTGACAACTTTTAGGCAGATGTTACTCGCTGCCACTCTACCCGCGTGAGGTAATACGGAAAGCATGTTAGGCGAAAGGCGTTTAAAAAGAAACCCGAGGAAAATTTACGTCGATACTGAATGATTGAGCATATAACCGTCGTGCGTCGTCTAAAATACGACGAATAGCGAAGCGTGAAAAGAACCGAATGGATGCATGAATAATTTGAGGGGCAAGAGTGATACTTCTGCTATATTAAGTGCTTTGAACTTCTTCAATTAGAGAATATTATATATTTTTCTCCCTACGTCAGTCGAGTAAACAACTACATCAATGATCTCAGTCAAGCTTCACGCACGACAACTTTGTGATGATTGCAGATTTTATTATAGCAAAATTTATTTTGGATCTGCAGGAAATTTCGATTAATTTTCTGGGAAAATTAGTCAATTGCTAAAACGCCCAAAGTAATAATACATTGCAATGAGGGCAAATAAAAAGAAAATATATCGCACAGTTACAGTATCTACGAGAAAGTTGATATTATAAATTCAATTTCAAAGAGAAACTATGGCACACTTCTTAACAACGGCGTGTTTCTTCTCTATTTAAAGCGAAATATTACATGCTGCAGCTAAATAATGTTACATACATTTTTACTCTAAAATATTTTCTGAGTAGTTATGTTAAATAATTAATTAACCGAAATCGATGAATTTTGAAAGAGAAGTCTCTTTTAGACAACCGAACCAAATTTTGCAATGCATTAGAAACTCATTATATAAGCAGAAGAAAGTGTTGCTACTATTTTTCCAGTTGAGATCAACGCGACCATTGAGCTTTGATATATTATAAAAGACTGAAGCAAACTACATTTACCGTACACTATATATTCCATACGAAAATAAGTTCCTGGCGTAAGGAAAAATATTCACGAAGTGCGTCCTCTTCAGCATTCGACCCTTTTGCTATAATCATCTCAAGATAGGCCCAACTGCAATAAAAACAAAATTTAACCGAATCGACATCTTACCATAAGAGAATCCTAACATCTCGCACACACGCAATTTACTAACCCTTCAACTCGGATAATCATCGTTACTTAATCCGGATCGAATCAAAAGCCGTCTTTAAAAGCAAAGAAAACAAAGGAGGAGGAAACGGAGGGGAAGAGCGAAGCCACGATGGAATGGGAAGGAGGGAGACATACCGCTCTTTGAGTGAGGAAGAGGGATTGGAAGAGGAGGAGGGGGCAGCAGAAGCGTCTGACTGCTCAATCGCATTCTGGGAGACCGCATGGGGAGTCTCGGAGTGTGTGTCCAACTGCGAGGCGTCCGCCGAGAAGAGAAGTCACGGATGGTCATATCCGACGCACTGCACTCGCGGAGAAAGAGGCGGGGGAGAATGGTTTGGGGAAGGGGGAGAAAGGGGGGAGAGAAATGGGGGAGAAGGGTAAATCTGAAGACGCAGCAACAGCAGGACTAGAGTCAACGGCCTGAGAGGAATCCGACTCTATATCCCTTGGCGTATTTTAATGCGGTTCCCAGGGCATACCTTCATCAGGGATGGAGGCGAGGGTGAGTCCTACCATGCGATGCGACCTCCCATCCTCTTTCCGACATCCCCTTCTCACTCCACCTTGATTCCCCCGGCCACGCGCGAGGGGCGCACGAATGGGGAGTAAAGAGACGGGGAGAGGGCCACACCTCCTTCCATTACACTCGCTCGATTCACCCCTCAAGCCCACCTGAGAATTTCTTACGTGTTGCCGTTTCGACGCGTAAGGTATCTCGAAATGTAAAGAGTTATTTGATTTTTAAATTTTTTTGCTCGAACAGATAAAGGGAAAACATCGCATCTATACGATCAGGTCGTCGGTCCGACATTATCAAAGGGAAATGAATAACAGCGATGGATTTATCATGAATTATTCCTCAAGACTGTCGTCGAAAGGTCGCAAAATAAAGTGACGAAGGTCGATTAATAATATATAAAGTCTAATCGGACTAAAATGAAACTTGGAAAATTGAGCGTATTCTCGAGAGAGTATCCGTTTCCAAAGAGCACGTGGAGAAGGAAAGTGCACCATTATATGTACGATGAATTACATATTAGGAACGCATTCGAGGAAAATGATACATACGAAGAAAAAACATCGAATTGAAAAAGGCACGGTGAAAGGTTTGAAACGAGAACGAAAAAATTTCACGCCACAAACAAAACGAGGAAAAGCATCCGTTGCAGTCACAGGGTTAAAGACGAGCGAAACGGCGCCATCGATTATGCTATGATTTTTCAGTACGATTATTCTGTTTGCGGAAGCTTCCGTTTAAGCAAAGGTAAACCACTTCGATGACTGGTTTTATTTTTTCACTTTAATGAAATTATTGGTGATGAATGAGGGAAGGTTTAAACACTATTACCATTATCGTTCAATCACTAATGATAACAAAAGGAGTAAAATAACAAAAAATATTCGACAAAAATTCTTGAGGATAGCACGTGCTGGCTCGAAAAAAAAATCTAAATGACGTTTCTAAAATTAAAATAACGAAACACTCGGTCTATTTCAAAGCCTCCGAAGACAGGTGCCTGAAAAAGTCCGATACAGAAATACGACACAATCTGATTAAATCGTGATTTTTCTTATAAGCCAGATCTCAAAAGGGTCTTTCATTTCTCTTTCTCACTCTTTATTAACCGCAACCGTGAAGGGGAGACAGAGGGAGAGAGAGGGAGTGAAGATGGTTGTGAAACATCTAATTCGAGATGAGAATCAGAAATACATCGGGGGAGGGGGGAATAAAAACAACCGAAGGGTTCGGAGGCGCAACGGAATAAATATAAGACCCAAAAATAAGTCCACAAATGAGTGACGTCTTCAAAGGAGAGAGCTTCCCACAAATTCCTCACCCAAATCAGAAGCGCTGCGCCGCCTGGCCCGGAATCTATTTAAACACTGAGAGCGGAAATGTACTCTTCTGATGAGTCGGGGAATTCCGGTGCAGGGAGGCGCGGTGGCACCCGACCTCACCTCTTCCACCCCCCCCCACCCTCCGTAACCCCCACTTCTCCGTCTCCCCCTTCTCGCTCTCTGCCCCTTCCCCCTCCGACCGACCCCCGCGGCGTCTCCCCCGGGGGACCTCGATCCCCTCGCCTCCAGCAGGAGATGCGTATCGCGGAAATAGGAGCCGCGGCCGTGCAAAGGAAGAGTCCCCTGGAGGAAGGCGTCACGTGGAAGCCGTGAGAGGGTCCAGGGCGAGCCCAAATTTAGATAGGCTGCCGCCCCCAACCCGCCCCCCTCCTGCCCTTCCCCGACACGCTCCCTTCAACCTCCTACTTCCCTCCCTTTCTCCCTCCCCCCCTCCCCCCAACCGCCCCTCACTCCCCTGTTAATTTTAGCGTCATTTGAAGATGGATGGCAAGCAGCGGGAACGGGTGACACGGGCAGTTCCATTCCACTTTTCATGACTGCCTACCGACGTTCCTCTTACCCCTCCCACACCCTCCTCACCTTCTCCTTATGCTCCTCCTATTCCGAACCTCCTTCCACCTCAACTCTAATACGCGTCACTTTGGGGAAGGGGTGGAGGAAGGTAGGTGCAGGAAAGGGGGGGGGGGAGTGGAGGAAGGGGGGAGGAGGTGGAGGAAAGAAAGAGACAAAGAGGCGGTGGGAGGGAGATGAGAGAGGCGCCGCGGTCTCATTCAACGTGGGCCACCAATGGAGAGAGAGAGGGAAAGAAAGATGGGAGGGAAGGTCGCGATTCGGTAATCTAAAGCGTGGGCGGAGTGCCGAGACATTCCGATCATCTGCATATCTTCACGCGAGAGGGAGGATGGGGGAGGGGAAAAGAGAGGGAGAAGAAAGGGGAGGGAGAGGAAAAGGGAGGGAGGATGGGGATGGCGGAAGGATGGAGAGGGAGGGAGAGGAAGACGAGAGGGTGAGGGAGGAATAAGCGGTGAAGGGGGAGAAACATAAGAGGAAAAACTTAGCGGAGAGTGAGGAAGAAATGATAAAGGAGAAGAGGGAAAATGAAGAAAGTGGAAAGGAGGATGAAAGAAAAGTGACATAAGTGGGGTTATAAAAGAAATAGGGAAGGAAATGGAGGAAGAGGGCATAGTAAAGTGAGTAAGAGGAGCGTATGGGTGTGAGGAGAAAGAGAGAAGAGGGGAGGGGATATAAAGAAAAGGGCACGAGAAAAAAGACTAAATGAGGGGGAAGAAGAAACAGAAGATAGAATAGAAGACAGGTGAAGAGATAAAATCGTATGAAGTAGAAAAATAAGAATAGAGGGAATGGGGAGGGGGGGGAAGGGGAGAAATGTATGTACGAAAGAGAGAGAGGGGAGAGCGAGGGCGAAGTGGGGGCAATAAAGGAAAATAATTAAAGAGGGGGGGGGGGTGATACGAAAAGGAGGGTGAAAAGTATAAGAGATATGAAGAAACAGTAGTAGGCATAAAGTAAAATCGGCGGAGATGAGAGATAGAGAACCAATCGGAGGAAAGGGGAGCTAAGCGAGGGAGGAGGAAGTGAAATGAAAGAGAGATACATGAATAGAAAGAGAAAAATAACCGCATAAACTTCTCTTTACAGTACCATAGTCGTTAACCTAACTGGTTATGTTAAGTGTTTCACATTGGTTTGGAGAACGGAATTTTACCATATTTACCTTTTGATTCAAACAGTGCAAAGAATGAGTATTGCGGTGGTGGAAAAAGTTCAATTCAAGATTTTGACCAAGAACTATTCTCAGAAATGGAACGTTTCTCTAAGACGCCAATTACGCGATATTAATTTGCGAGAAATATACGTTTATCAAATGTTTAGACAGCGGACGCGGATAAACGGCTGAAAAACAGAAACCGAAAATTATAATCAGGATTTAAAATGGAATTTTATAAAAATACTTTATGTAACAATTTAACAAAGACAATTTAATTACGTTACATGTGTTTTAATCTCCACCACGTAATGAGGGATGGTCGCAGGATGGAAAAGCTGAGATAAAGAAATAGTGAAAAGGAAGTGTCGAAGGAGAGGGAGCTAGAGAAGAGAGTAAAGATAAAAAGGATGAACGAATGAAATAGAGGGGAGAAGGAAAAGGATAGAAGAAGAGGATGAAAGAGTGGAATTGTGAATTGGAGAGAGAGAGAGGAGATTCGAGTTTAATTTTAGAGTTACGTGATAAAAGTCAAGACTTATGAGAACCTTACGCTACACTGACTCATGATAACCCTTTCAACTACCAAGCGACATTTACCATCTCTTTCTCAAACTCTTTGTCGACAACTTTCTATATTTTACGCACTTACTGATTCCGGAAACCCACTAAAAACGCTAGACGCGACAGTAGGTAGGCACCTACACCACTAGAGGTCACCACTGAATTTTAGTTTTAGATTAATTTTGTAATTAATATTACAGTATTTTTTACTCGTTCTAAAAGTAATTAGATTGAAAACATGCGTATGAATTGTTAAAACTTCCAGAAAAACACAATTCCTAATATTTTATTGCTGCTCCTTGTTAGTTTTACAACTTAGATAAAAAAATTAAAATTACGCCAAACTAGCTATTTATATAATTAAAACACGGATATTATTTCGTTTGTTTGAATCACTGAGAAAATTTCCAGAAAGAATTATTCGGATACTAGTTCCAATTCATTATCTCGATTAGCATTACCTTTCACAGATTAAAAAATCACAGCTTAACTATGGGCAATTATCTTCACTAACTACGAGTTATAGATGAAATGAAAGTTAAAAATAGTTAAATTTTCATACAATTTAATGGATCTCTACTATATAGTTATTAATTCTATTTTTAGAAAACTTCAGTATTTTGACCAAATGGGGTGCTAAAAAGTTCTTATGAATAAAATGAATCAAGGATATTGCATAATATAAATCCTACTCAACGAGATGAACGCGGTAATAAATTTATCAGAGAAGTAATTTCGAAAAAATAATAATTCATCGATACCGAGATAAATTACACCAATAGGCATTCGTTAAAAATGAAGTTAAAAAAGCAGCAAATGTTGAGAAAAATCGCAATAATTCCACGATGGACGAACAATTCCAAGCACGACATATGAAACATTCGATGATAAAATTCTTTTCCGGTATTCTATTGGCAAAGGTAGTGCACGTGGAACCAATGAAGACCAATATATAACCAAGTCGACAATTCGCCTCCAGAAAAAAAAAACAAAAAGATAAAAACCGTTGACCAGGATTTGAATCACCGCAGCTAAAAATCGATGAAAATGTAAGAGGCGAAATCGGTTGAAGATGAACGATTCAGTATCGTCACGATACGACTCCCCATCCCACCAAACGGCTATGGGTTGAGCTTTCACGTCTCTCTCACCCCTTCCCTCCGCCATCGCTCGCTCCCCATTCTTCGAAGGGTGTGGGCAGTCTCGACGAATAAGACACGGATCGCCGGTGGGTCGGGGGTGGGTGATGCGGAGCAGGGGGATAAGGGTGAGGTGGAGAGGGGAAGAGGAAGGGGGAGAGGGGTGGGGGAGAGGGGTGGGGAAGAGTACCACGGCACGTAAGAGCGGCGAGACCGCGGTATGCATAGGCCCGCGACAGCCTTCGCACCGTCCGACTGTGAGAACGTCTCCCTTCGGCTGCTCCTGGTCTTTAGCATTCAAGGGAGGACGAGGCGTCGGTGATGCGTGATGGTGCCACGGCGTGCCTGCGTGCGCTGAGCGGTGTGCGTGAGGTGTGAGCCGAGGAACCTCGGTCGCAGCTAGCGCACGATGGGATCACGTCGATACTTATAAATGAGGAGGCGAGGAATCCACGAAGACATTTCCCACCAACGAACCAGGAGATGCGGAAAAATGCGAAACGGTGTCCAATCTTATGGCTCTCGAGGGACACGGAACCTCCTCTGACTCCTCTCCCCCTACCAACCCCCTCCATCCCTCCTCTCACCTCTGCCCCCGCTGCCTCCAAATACCTTTGTCATTCCCTCACTCATCCCTTTCGTCAGTTTATCGCACTCCTCGTTTTTTGATGGCCTATAACATCTTAACGTCGGTTATCATAAAGTGTCACATTAGTAACTAATTTATATAACGCCATTTCAATGGTATTCTTGGATTAGTTTATAATATCTCTTTCTATTTCTCATTCGAATTATTTCGTTTCCTTCCATCGCTCTTCCTCTGTCATTCCCGTGGCACGGCAGGTAAATGTTCTGTTTCATCATTTTGCAACGAAAATGGGAATCTTTGTGTATGTGCTACCTCTGGTTTTAATAAAATTATTTTTACTTAGCGAAATCTTAATTTGTCCTCGCAGGTACGGTTTACTACATAAAATGACAATAATTTATACATTTTGGAGTCGTTTTCTTGAACGTGATTATGCCACTGACAATCTCTGTGAATACAATTTCAAAGGTGTACGAAAGACGTTTTATGGAATTTTTCTTTCGTCTTTGAGGTTCTACGATACCCAAAAGCACTCATTAATGCTAAAATTATCAATAATTATTTATATATATTATTGAGGCTTTGAAATAGACTTCGATTAATCGAGTTTTAAAAGAAAGTTTGATTCAAACGCAAAATTGGTATAGTTAATAATTATAAGGACAAGCTTACCTGAATCTTAAATGATGGAAATTATATGTATTGTATGTAAATGACATTTTCCTGATTATATTTTAGTATACTCGAAACGTATATTCCACAACAAATTGAAATTCCCCCATTTTCCTCACGTCCAGACAGCGAGTTTATGGGCCAATTCTAGCTTATTTAGAATTGAAGGCTCTACTGTCTTAAATCATAGACTTTTAAAAATGATTCTTCTCCGTTTCGTAGCGATAAAAATTATTCTTTTATAGCCTACCAAATTTTACTTTATACAGCATCCCGCATTTAAATAAATCAATAATATACGCAATTTTAGGTAATAATAATTCTATTGTAAGGACAGAATTATGTTTTATTTGAACTATCTTCTTGCGTCAAAGCGAGATTCCTAGGAAAAATAGGTACTTTCCCGAATTTGTGGCAAACTGTCGATCAGCGAGGAATATTTTATCAGGTAAGGGAAATTTTTACACAAATTTGACCTATGTCAATAAAATGGCGATTTCCAGAAAATATTCAATAATATACGATTTTTATTTTCCAAAATCAAGACAAACTCCTTAACCGTACAAAGCAGAATATTTAGAGACAATACAACCGGTAAAAGTTAAAAAGGATAATGAAAGAAAAAAGATAAAAAAAGAAGTTACGCTTACAGGTTTACGGGGATAACTCCTCGCTAGTGACCTGATGTCAATCGCTCATACACTCACTCACCCCCACGAGAATTAATCCTGTCAGAAGAACCCTCACTCACACACGCACTCAAGTAACAAACGGGAATCTCTAAATATTCAGTGGGACACTAGATACGTATTTCGAGAGCAATGCTCTCATCATCAGCAGATGATGTGGAATGAAGGTGTCCCATTTAATATTTAGAGATTCCCGTTTGTTACTTGAGTGCGTGTGTGAGTGAGGGTTCTTCTGACAGGATTAATTCTCGTGGGGGTGAGTGAGTGTATGAGCGATTGACATCAGGTCACTATCGAGGAGTTATCCCCGTAAACCTGTAAGCGTAACTTCTTTTTTTTGTTTCTCTTTTTTCTTTCATTACCCTTTTTAACTTTTACCGGTTGTATTGTCCCTAAATATTCTACTTTGTACGGTTAAGGAGTTTTTCTTAATTTTGAAACATCCATCTCGCCGTAGTCTCCAACCCTTTTTAATTATATGAATTTTAAATTAAAATTTTCAGTTTAAGACTTTAAGTTAAACTTCATTGATACTGCATTGAGGCCATTTCTGGAATATTTAGCGACTAACCTGAAAAAACGCGGCTCGCTCTTTAATAACCCACGCATTGAACCAATGTCTGCCGGTTGAATTCTACGTATTATGAAGTACGGTTAAAATTAAAATATCGTATTAATCCCACAAATTGATTTTACAAAGTAGTATATAAACATAACTTTAGATGCTTTAATATTTTTATCCTATCGTTTTTCTACAACTGTTTTCCAAGTATAACAACTCAATCTGTATAAGTGTTTGCTGAAATCCAACCTTTTCTACTCATGTCTTTTTTATTCTCTCCCTCCGCTACCTGCTCGTCCTAGATGTACGAGCTTACCCCCTTGCCATGCATTCACGTCACCGTCTAAATCGCTTAGAACTGGCACCATACTAACTTAGAACTACTGTGAAGGAATGGAAATGATTTACCTACAATGCGTCAGCCACAAATAAATTGGAAAAAATAAACGTCGTTTGGTCAGGCAGCAAATTTCATTCACTTCATTGAAATTCAGCCGTTGAAGTTTCCGAGCAATTTCAGAGCAAGGAAAATGGTTCAAAATCCTATCATTTTCAACGGACAAAAGACGTGCGCTGAATATAATTCTAAAATTCTATTTTCAACCACATAGAGCAATGGAGCTAAAAATTCTCTTTATTTTTCTTCGCGTAATTATAACCGTTATGAATCGTCAACTCGTTTAATTTATGCAAAGCCCTATAAAAAATATAAAATTAGTTCCTCGTGTTGCGGATAACATTTCCTGCGTATCAAGTTCGTGATAATATCTAAAAGAGATCATAATTTTTAACAACCTTTCCGAAACTTCGTGCCATCAATTATCATTAGTCTCGGTCCACAAATACTCTCGGGAGCCAGTACATCCGGGCGATAATTTTAAGCTTGACGTACTCGATTTAAGAGTCGCGTTTTTATGTGCGAGACACTTGAGGTTGTCACATACGAATTAGATGTACAAGAGGAAAAGGCAGGAGGAAAAAAACTTTTGAGCGATACAACGCATGGGCCACTGCTTTCGTACTTTGGTCACGCTGCTGTCCCTTCATGTATGGTTCCCAGAAGCTAGTACGTCGAGGTATCACGCCCCAACGCGACGCCCCTCAGTTACCATCTCGTAACATTCGTCCCCCTTCCCCCCTCTCCTCTTTCTCCCTCTATCTCTTTCCAATCCCTCAGCTCGGCTCGCTGTCTCCTCCCACCCCCATGCCCCTTCTTGCCCCCCTTTTCACCCCCACCCCCTTAGTCGAACCGAGCACCACCTCACCCTCAAACGGTAGTGAGCGTGAGGGGCAGTCGGAGGGCAAGAAGGGGCAAAGGGGGAAGTTTTAAGACGGGGCGAGGAGGAGCGGGGGAATAAAACAAGGAAGGGGGTAACAACAGGAGGATGGCGGGGGGGAGGGTAGGGGAGGGACGGTGAGAGGGAAGGGGCGGAGGGCAAACCGAGGAGTAGGGCGCACCTCGTTGGCAGTCTGGTGCGAGGGGGCGAGGGCCAACAGCTGAACGGGACACTGGGAATGGTCTCGCCCACACGGAATCACGGTTCGTGACCCGACTGTGAAACTGACGGAGACGCCTAAATATCCAATACGGGGAGGACGGCGACTTGGGGGTGAGGCGGTAGCAAAAGAGAGAGAGAGAGCAAGACATTTCAAACCACGACAGAAGGAGATTTACAAACAGGATGTTTATGTGACGGAGAAATAAAAACACCGCTGATTAATATACAAAGCAAATACGGATTTACATTCCAAAAATCCGATGCGATACTTCTGAATCATCTACAGGGTTGACTGAAGGGGATTTTTTAAACGCTGATTTATGCGACAAAAGTTCTCGAATTATTCGATTTTGACGATACAATCAAAGAAGCCGCAAAGCTAAAAAATCGGATTCTTACATTCAGCCTCAGCTTTGACGATAGAAAATCCGATCCTATTATCAAATTAGAAAAGTTCGTTGTTAATCCCGATTTGAAATACATACCTCCGTTTACACATTGAAGGTGACTTGCAGTGGAATTTAATGCGATGTTAACATTTTAAACCGATGCATAAGTCGGTGAATTTAAACAAAAAATATTTCGGTGGAAATTAGCGAAATAACCAGAACATAATCGTTGCAGCATTGTAATCTGATCGCAATATGTCGGATTTCATCATTATGTTTCTTTGTAAAAGGAGATAATGTCAGTCAAGAAGATGAAGTGAAGTAAAATAATACTATGACAACCAACAACAATGCGGATAAGTTTTTTCTGCGGGAAATATGGCTGGAAAAATTTTTATTTCTGAAACGCATTTAATTCTACTACATATACAAATGAACCACTGAATTCATAAAAAAATTATGCAGCATGATTCCTCTTTGTCAATTCGATAGTTATGACTTCTTGTAGTCTCTCAAGTCTCACAAAGATTGTATCTTGAGGTTTCATTACGGTTTTAATGGAGTAGATGAAATGATTTGAAAATTAAATATACTTGCTTGACCAGTTTTCATGGAAAAAGAAACACGTGACGCCGGAATTTTATAAACAAAGATTAACCAGTTTATACAGAGTTTATCTGTATATAACTACTCCTAAATCAAACCTTATTTGTGTAGTAGAGGATCTAAGATAATTCATTCAACTAAATTTTAGTTCTACAAATAAACACACCCGGACATTGAAAATTTACTTCATGCGTATAAGGAAATATGTATCTTCGAAGTTTTAGAGTAAAAAGTTTTTCCCTATTTTATATCTAACATAAATTTCGAAAGTTTTAATAATTTCATCATGGACCTTTATGACTCTCCATTATTTTATACGTTAAATTTATCATCATTCGTAGAGGCGCATTAAATTTAATAGTTAAACAAATCAGCATACTGTGTCAAAATAAACGCTGAAAAATAAAAAAGATATCAACACACATCTCATTTTTTTATGGAATTCAAATGCCTATAACTGGTCCTAGTACTATTAAGACCGAAAGAAACTCCTCCATTCAGTAAACTAGAAAGTATTACTCACCAATCCCACTCGCATTAATATTTCCATCGTGGAATGTGACCGAATCCATTCTTGAAAGCGATTCCATACGTCCTAAATTCTCCGTGACCTCCTCTGACCCAACCCGCCATCGTGATTCCACGTAAAACCCGACAGATGTATCCGACCACCTACTTCACCTCATACTTCATATAACCGAGAGAGAGAGGGAGGGGAGAGAGAGAGAGTGAGCTATGAGATACATCAGAGATAGGTATCGAAAAATCTCTCGCTCTCTTACCTCCTAATACGAATGACGACCCAAATACTTGTCCCTTCGCTATTCGGAGGGAAAATAAAACAAGGAAAGAACTGATGAATCAGATAATATGGGCAGGTTTTTTTATTACCCCCACTACACCTTTTAGGCAGCCCCTCCAGATTTCAAATCCCTCGACATTTGATTGCTTTAACTTGAAAGGTGTAGAAGTAATTCACGGGACACGGAAGCTTGACGGACAAACCGACAAAACGATTACATTTGTGGATTTTTGTTCTAAATACAAAAAAACCAACACAATGGCGCTCGCCGTGCGCAACCGAGGAAAACTCCCGATAAAGAGATCCGCTGTTAATCCCTCGAGGGTGAGACAAAGCGTTTTGCATAGTATTTTCCGACGACAACCCACCCTTACCTCCCCCTTTGAGGGGTGAAGAATTCAACTCTCCAAACCACCCCATCTATGCCGTCCCATCCAGCGGCGAGATGAGGATGGGAGGTGAGAGGTTGAGGGTGAGGGGTGGAGGGGGAGGAGGAGGTAGGGAGGGGTAAGAAAGGAGAAAGGAAGCGGGATTGGTGGTGACTGGTAGACTGTCAGATCTCCACCCACCGGGACGGATCGGTCAAGCCACTCCCTTCATCCATAAAAAAAGTGAGAAAAAGGAGCACACACGCCCTTCTCCGCCCCATCGTCGTATTCCCGGATTTCGAGAGAGAAAAAAGAGAGGGAAGGAGAGAGAGAGAGAGAGAGCGCTCGGAGTGAGGGAGGCGGGGTTAGAGAAAGAGACGGCTTAGAAAGCAATGCCGTTGGGGCGATCTTTCCTCACTCACACCAAACCGTGAATACCAATGCTTCACTCACTTCCGAGAGAGGGAGAGGGGGAAGAGGAGGTAGGCTGATTGATGGTGCGAAATGCATCGCCCTGCCTCGCTGCCCCCGCTCGCCACCCCGCCTCCCTTCCTCTCTCTCCCCTCGCCTCTTACCGCCCCCACCGAAGCCCTTCTGCTTTCTCCTGCTTTGCATTCAGAGGCCGAGATGTAGTGACCCCGACGACGTCACCGAGCTACCACCCGTGGGAAGGGAAGGAGGGAGAGGGAGAGAAAGGTTGCAGAGGTGATGTGAGAGGGTTAAACAAGAGGATAGAAGGATGTGATGTTTGCTTCTGTGCGTTTTACCTAAGACCATTGGTTACGAATGCAGAAAAAAAATTACGAACGTTTCTCATTTAAAATTGCGCATGACGCGACTCCATTTTAATCGCCATATAAATATCCATGATCTGGGAAAGAGAATAAGAGGAGGAATTTAATTTTCCGAAATTGCGTGCCATCTTACCATATTAAACTCTTTCCCACGGCTGTTTCCCAAGTCGCGCTAGTCGGCGAGTTCGAAGTATGTTTCCATTTATGCACCCATTAACAATATTATGATTGCTATAGCTGATTATTGAAATGTGTATTTTCGGTTTAAATTTTACGCAATAAAATTTTCCGATACCTTGCTCGGAAAAATTTCTACGGCTGATGTAAATTCAAAAATTGAAGGAATATTTATTATATATTTATGAAAAACTGGTATGAAAATGATTGACGTGTTTTATAAGTTAAGCGAAAAGTTTTGTTCTTATTTTAACAACGGGTCTTATAGAAAATATTGAATTCTATTTCAACTTTTTAATCGATTCAGCGATACATTTTTAAATCGTGAACTAGAGGAAATTCTATAAAGAAACGAGAGTAAAATGACCATGAAATTATAAAAGCGGCTTTTAAAATTTACAATTAAAGCAAACGGGAAAAGTTACACGAGTTTAAAAACGATATTTGCTATCTTAATACTAATAGCAAGAAATGTCTTGAAAATGCATCATCATTGCATCTCCTCAAAAATCATTGTGTTAAACACATAAAAGTTCAATATACAGTTAAAGCGAACAAACTGGAAATTTTAGCTTGACATGAATCAGGGAAAGATTTCTTGCGGCATACGGAAGAAACAATGACAGCTGAAAACGCTTCTCAAGGGAAGAAAAGTTAAGCCAAAAACTAAAATAAATTAACGTGTTAAGAATCCTGCCGTGGCTATAGACTTAAGTACATAAACTATCACGTGAAATTGTGTAATATGAGGTTCATACTTTTTGTCTAATATTTTAGCCGTGCAATGGAACCCTTAAAATTGTAAAAGTCAAAAGCATGAATTTCCGAAAAAAATCGGAAATATTTTTCTTTTTAAATTCACATTCATTCTTCGAATCGTATTTCTGTTACTCGAAGTTTCTACATATCGACCTTTCGCTTTTTACCCGCACGCGCGTTCAATTTTACCAAACATGTAACTCTCTAGCCATCGTTCGGTTTTTAAAATGTTTACCGGAACGAATCATTCCCTTTAAAAAACGAATGCAATAATACATCCTGCTGTCGTCGTATCGTCCACCTAGACAATTCGAAAAACGACCCGGGACGACGCACATCCATTTTTATCCCAAAAACTCGCCACACTCACTCCAGCGCCAAAGCACGCGTGATTCCCGCGGAAAACGAAGTAGAAAAGGGGAAAAAAGGTTTCCACGTATAAACATTTATAAACATTTCCGGCCGTCTTGACAGGTGAACGGTTTTTTTCTTTAAAAAGAACCTCGTCCGATCTCCGCTTGAAAGGAAGTCGGTCCAGAAAGGATAGTTTAGGGTTACAAATACATCAATTAAAAGCGAGAGAAAATCCGGAAGGGAAGCACAGGGCGGTGACGAATGACAGTCACTTGTTGATCCTCGGCGAGAGAGAGCGAGGTAGAGAGGGTGGGAGGGGGTGGGTGAGTGGTGGGGAGGGAGAGGGGAGAGAGGGGGGGGTGGCCAAGAAGAAGGC
Organism: Uropetala carovei; assembly: GCA_036926305.1. Classification (NCBI taxonomy): domain Eukaryota; kingdom Metazoa; phylum Arthropoda; class Insecta; order Odonata; family Petaluridae; genus Uropetala; species Uropetala carovei. The sequence continues at coordinate 2,003,643 of JAXCHB010000202.1, read as the reverse complement.
GAGGGGAGGAGATTGATGCCTACTCGTTAAGCGGCATTCACGGCTGACGTGGAGGGTCGCGGGGGGGAGAGGGGGGGTGGAGGGATGGAGAGGGGAGGAGAAAAGAGAATAAACGCACCCCTTAGGCCACCCTTTCCCGAAGGGGTCGTGAGGACCCTCCCCTCTCGCCCACTCCTTCCTCGACCCTCCCTCACCATTCATCTCGAACCTTTTTTGTCTCTCCCTTTCTCTGGACGTTCTTTCCTCCATTTTGTTGGCGAAACATGCCCTCCTCCGTAAATATTAGCTTCGGATATAGTTTTAGCGGATCCGAGACATACAAGCCTTTTATCATTTAAAAAGTCGTTCGATTAACGTGATGAATAAATTAATTGGTAAAACAAAGAGGGGTAATGGGGGAGACCGGTTATATTTTTCTGTTGATAACGTCGATGTACATTTATCATTGTGAACCAATGATGCAGAACTGTTAATGTGAATTTGAAAAGGTAGTGCGTATTTTAAAACATCGTTTATTTTTATATTTAGTTTTGGTGTTGTTTTATATTTTTTCGGGAATTAATAAAAGATAATGACAAGATGAATAGAAGGGCATTGAATGGAATGGATTGTTTTTGGTATGCATAAAATCTACCATTATATCTTATCTCTTTCTTAAGTTCTTCCTTAATACAAATAAACATATAATCTTCTATTCTCTATTCTCTATTATTCTAAATATCACCCTTTATTTAAGACCGAAATAAAATCATTTAGAAATTCGTGTATAAATTTCGTTCGTTCACTTTGCATCATTTGGTTTAAACATTCCTAGACTCCTTTCGGGAACATTCCTGCAAATAATTATACAGCAATAAATAACATCGGCAGAGGAATTTCGTATCCAAAAGAAGTTATGCCCTCTTGAGGTCAGGTCGCGGAGTAAATCGTAGCAGAGAACGTAGTGCAGTCGCACGGAAAACGCGCATGCGCTTCGGATCCCAATCGGCAGTCAGGGAGCGTGGCTCGCGAACTCGCTACGCAGCTTCCTCACGAGGAAGACACTATGACGGCGACGACTTGAAGGATTACATCAACCTTCGTATTATGAATAACTCAAAACGTCCGATTTTTTTTTACCCTTTCTCGCCCCGATTATAAATATGAACGTTTGAGGAGAGACTCCTCCATTCAAGCACGTTAAGTTTCGCTTATGCACCGCTCGTCCGCGGTCGCTCAAGCCTCCTGCGACGCCCTGCACATTCGTTTGACCATGTTCGCCTTTCCCTCCACACCTACTACCGACTTCTCCTTCCCACAGTACGCCACTCTTCCTCCTACACTTTTGTCTCCACCGGAACATCCGTTGCTTCACCTCTGGACCCTTTCCATAGCGAGATGAACTTGGTTCGCGAGTCGCATATATCGTATATGTCTTGACGCGAGGATTTGCAATGATGGCCACAAATAAACCTCGCTTCTTCTTTATCCGTCCCGAAGATAATTTACGGTGGTGTTTACAATGTTTCGGGGTCACATCCGATGTTTTTTTGGTTCTCCTACCAGGAAGAAGTGTAGGTTGTTTTTAGGGACGATAATGGAAGAGGATGGTCCAATTACACTTTTTGTCATTTTATGATATGAGATAATGTTTTGGAGTTTAAGATTCACTAATATGTTCTCATTAGGAAGAGAATAAAATGCAGCAATATAAACCACACTATTGAGTACAGGAAAAGCTTTATTATATCACTATCATATCGTTTAAAAAGGCTTAAAATTTTAATTATTCATCATTTGAAAATTTTAACTAGTATATACTGACAGTTAATAATCAAATACTTAAGTAACGGCATTTTTATAAAAATAAATAACATTTCGCATAATTATAAAATATATATAGTAACGTAGCACATCAGAATGCATTATGAACGCCAAAAAGTACATTAAGAGTTTTAAGATGTTTTGCTCAATCGTAATAAACTGGCCGTAAGGAAATGTAAGCCCATTGCTAACTTAATACTCATAATTTCCAACCGGAGGTAGAAAAAACACGGTGTGAAATGAAGGTTAATTTACCGAAAAGGTAAAAAAAACTAAATCTAAAGGGAAATAAGTTTTTTTTGCCACCTCTTCGCAAATGGCGCTGCGATCAAGTGACGTGCAGAAAGCATATCATTACTGAGCTCGTAAAAAAAGAACGGAAAAATGAAAAGCCCCAAAGCGATCGTTTCATACGCCTCGGTTTTTAACGGTTTCCTTCATTTTTTGTTCGACTCGTAACGCCTTACGTAACATATTATAACAATGTCTTCCCTCTCCCTCGTGAAAACCGCGACTAGAAAATACTTTTAAATTTACGATGGACCGTCGAAAGCCATTACCTTGCAATTAAGGTCTAGATTTTTACGGAGCGTTTTCGAAAAGGGGCGGAAAAGGAGAGATTTCCTAACCGCGGCCTTTTTCCCGGAATAGAAACGACCCATCTCTCAATCTTCTTCACTTCCTGCATCTCGCGTATTCTCGCATCTGTCTTCTTACACACACACACACACGCTATCCTCGGGGATATAGGATAGGAGGAAGATAACTCCATCATCAATATGGCGCTTAGCATTCTTTGCAGCTCGGGACCTCTTGTCCCATGTCACGTGGTGTCTGACTGACTGCGTGTCAGGGCGAGAAGTCGCTAGCAAGGTCGCGGGGCGCGGTTCTGCCTCCAGCCCCCCCTCCCTCCGTTGCCCCTCTCCATTTCCCTCATTCCTCCTCCTCTCTCCACCCCCCCATCTCTCTCTCTCCTGTTCTCCCCTCGGTGATGATCATTATAAAAGCGAGGCGTGAGCCGCACCCGAGAAAGTGGAGAGCCGCGTGCTGCACGACCTTGGGTCGCTACCTTAGCCGTGTCGATCGGGGCGAAAAATCAAGGTCGAGGGCAACGTCGTCCTACATCCATCTAGGCGACACGAGGAGGCCAAAGATACGCAGCTGGCGAGAGAGTGGACCGACGATGGACCGGAGGTCGAGACCTTCGACGTGGAACACGAGGAAATGCACCGTCTATCGTCAAGAGTTTCCTCACCCGAGATTCGCGGACGATTTTTTAAAAAGAAGTACGGATCTGGAAACTTTTTCCACTTTCTTCCGACACTACTTTACGCGCGTATCTCTCCGAGTCCGCGTCCTGACTGACATACGCAGATTGTTGATATCACGAAAACGTTTCAGATAGACGGGCGTTGTAGATCCCTCGCGGCATAGAGATTAAAGTGCACTAGACTGGGGAGGAATGCGTACAAGAGAATTGATTCGTATTCTTCGGACTGTGGAAAGAAAGCGAACCGAAATGCTCTGTCATCTCTTGGTATAATCTAACGAAGGTCGTGTTCTTATTTTTAAGAATTATAAGTTGAAATCGCGATTCGAGTCTGAAAGGAAGGAATGAAGGATTTAATAAAACAGCACTAGCGAACGCTTGCCTTAGCGAATGTCTGAGAGGTCTGACGCCTGGATGAAAAAAAGGATAAAAATATTAAAAAAATGAATTGGGAAATTTAGGGGTTATTTGCTCATTTTCGAGACTAGCTCCATGGTACGGTTATTATGTAAGATTTGAAATAATGATATCTCAAGAGGAAGAATGCAATATCAAAGAAACGGCACAATGAAAACAAAATGTTACCTGTATAAAGAAAGAAGGAATGAAATATCAATTTTAAAAAATTATCTAGGTAATTTAAGCAATACTAATTTTCAAGACTAATGACACCATATGGGGATTATCTAAGAGTTGTAATAATGTTTACACAACAGGAAGAATTAATTCATTTCAAAAGTCGACGCATCTAAAATAATTCGTATCTAGGTGCCTTTTTTAATATTTCCTCCATTCAAACATCTCTTATTAGTGGAGGGCTGGTTTTTATGTTTTTTAAACATTATTAAAGCCTTTATATAAAAATCAAATAGTTGTAAAAGTAGAAAAAAAAAATATATATATAATAGCGTTTTGGTGTTTTCTCAGCTCTAAATATACTGAATCTAAAAGCAAGAGAAGGAAAGAAGAATTACACTGTGGGTATGAATGAAAACAGTCGAGTGGCGTAATACGTGAACCACATTCAGTGGTAGGACGTTTCTCGAATATGGCAAATGTAGCGGCGAATGTCGCGTTGCTTTCCAAGAGGTATATAAATGTTTCGCGGTCGTTTCCGGTTGCCTTATGATAGCTAGATGATGATAAGTAAGAGAGAGAGAGAGGGAGAATTATTATAAGGCCGGAATGCGGTTCGCTTAGGTCAGCGGAGTGAGTAATGCGGAGCCGGGTTCGATTTCCGGCTCCGGACGCACGCGGCGGGAGGATGCATACATCACGCTCATTATCACGAGATCATCGTCCCCGATCACGCATGGCTCGCCACGACTAAACAAACAAAGAAATCTCTTCTTTATTTCGGGTTTAAGCGAGGAGCCGCCTCTAAAAAATACATTAAGTCCCATTTACATTTGTCTTTTGGGGTCAAAGCGGGTACATCCCGAAAAGACCAACCGGCAAACGAGGCCTCGACCTCCCACTCGTTACTCCACCCCTCTTTCCTGCTCTTTCCCTCCCCCTTTCCTCCCTCCCCTTCCTTCTCTTTGCCATCAAATCCTATTGTTTCCGCCTCCGCACACTTTTAAAGCTAAAGGATTAGGCGTTGGTGGAGTCCACAGTCAGAGTGCGGAAGCAGGAGAAGTTAGGTGGGTGGGGAGGGAGTAAAAAAAACTAGAGGGGGGGAGGAGGATGAGGGGGAGAGGGCGGGGGCGGAGGTGGGACGGGTGATGAGGCCATCGCGGGGCCCGAAGAGGAAGCCGGGAATGATGATAGGGGTGGCAGGAAGGTGTCGTCCCGAGCGGGGGTCGCGGCCACTGAAGTGACGTATGGCCGAGGCAGAGCGGCCGTGTCTTCCGCCGCCGCTCCCGGGGACGGCACGGACCCCTCTTCGTCCCCGCCTCGTCCACAAACACGCGCGGGACTCTCCCATAATCCCATCCATCACCCTGCTCCCCTCCCGCACCCACTCCACCCACACCATTCTTCCCCAGAGAGAGAGAGAGAGAGAGAAAAAACGCCACCCCTCATTAAACTCCTCTGTGCTCCCTTCGAGATAAATCTCGAGCGGACAGAGGGACGCGAGAGAGAAATAGAGAGAGAGAGAGAGGCAGCGTGGGTGATTGTATCTCGCGGCGGCAAAAAAAAAGGCGGCGGATGACACGGGTTTCTTCTTTTATTTCGCACGGTGTTAAAAAGTCTTCGAGGGGCGGAGGGGGGAGTTAACCCGCACTATTTTAATACCTTTAAATAGGAGGCGAGGACTAAAGAGGGAGAATGGGGGTGTGAGGAGCTGTATTTTACGGAGACCGTAACTCGAGATTAAGTGCAAGAGCGGCTCTCCGTGGGATGAGCGCTTTATTAGGGGCGCAATCTGGTTACGCACGACGGCTGAAGGAGAGATTAGGAAAGAGTATTCCGAGGCGCGACTCACAAATTAAATTACTAAACCTTCTTCCACGTGGCATATATTCGTCCTTCCTTTATTTTGCTGCCCTCGAGGCATTTGAGGAAAAGGGATAGTCGGAGGAGGGAGGAGAGGTATCGCGGAATGGAGAACGTAGAAGATCGGGAGGTAAGCGTATTTGCGAAGGAAATATGAAATTGGAAACCGTTAAACCGTTGAAGTGGTCTTGAACTCACTTTACCCGTTCGATGCACGTGATTCTAAAGAATTTGATCGAGGGTTAGGTTTTCCTCCGTTGAAATACATTTTTTTAAAAAGTACTCCGCATTCTTAAACATCTATGATTCCATATATTTATTAAAAACGGTTCACTTCCCCTTCTCCCGACAATTCCGTAACCGTACCTTAAAAGCAGTCCCACTCAGATATCGCAATTCGTACTTTACATCGACCATCGAAAAATTTCTTCGAAAATTCGCAAACATTTTCTCGGATTACTTTACCAAATTAATCTTATCGTTCTTTTCGGTAATTACTTATACAAAAAATTTCTATACCTCTAACATATAACGGTATTCTCCGTCCATATATCGCAAGTTTCGGTCCTATATCACACTGCAAAAATACTTTTTTCCGAAACAGAACTCAATTAAAAACATGTTTAACGACAAAATACCATTTTCTTACCTTGGTTTAGACATGTTTAATGGAATCAAAAAATCATTTTCTGTCGGTTATCTCAAGACCATCAATTCGCTGCTTAGCCTTGAGTTTTAAGTTTACCACAATAAGTTTGGTCTTATTCGCGTCAAGATTTCTCTGAGTGACATTTGTACGCGAGCGAGCGTTGGTCTCAGAATGAATCGTATGAAATTATGCCACGAAACTTGTAAATAGCACTCATTCCTTCTTGTTAGTTATAATCAGTAATTAGTGACTTTGAATAATGTCAAGATTGAAAAAGTTATAAATACAATCCAATCATATATGTTATTGGAATGAATCACATCCGAAAATCAGACTACGCCATTCAACACCGTGTATATCCCTATTTAAGACTAAATATTAATATCTACTAATTTTTGTATAAGTAGCCATGAATCTTGTCGTCGGTCCTCCTGAGGTTTCTCGCTCGCATTTGCATATGCATAAATGTACGGACAAACACGCAGAAGAGAGCAGAGATGTGTGCCAAATTCAAAACGCATATATTTAAAGAAATAAAAACTCCGAAGATCATACGGGAGATGTCTTTTCTTAATTCCGAGTACGTCTGTTGGAAAGGAATACTTAATTAACTAATATTTTACCTATTTAAATAGTTTTAATAATAAGGATGAATAATCTGTGAGATAGTTGAACCCGGTTCGAATAATTAACATTTCTAATGAAAACCCACATAATCCTAATTAAAATTCTCTCCTTCAATTACCTATATTTGTTGTTTGTTTATTAAGCACCTTATAAAATATGAAAATGTAACGACTGCTCTATTAGCATGTTTGCTCTTCTGTGTTTAGCATTGGATACCAAGTATTGAAGTTAATTTATTAAAAAATCCCTTTCTGTCGCGCTCGACTTTATCAAAGTAAAAATTTTGTATAACAAAAACAAATCTGCTACCAGATTATCTAAAAAAAATTACGTTATAAGAATTGATTCTTAATTACGAGAAGTTATTTCTTTATTTCATAATTTAAAACAAAAAATGAAAATTTTGATAGGTTTGAGCTTTAGAGAAGTTCCGGACCGATTTTCACGTAATTCCTCAGCAATCAAAACAAAGAAATCGAACCGAACTAGAAAACCCGCAGTATAACGCATCTGAACAATTCAATCTCTACCCTAGAATACATCCCGGCACTGCTCGAGAAATTTAAGTCAGCGATACGTTCCACGTATTTATGGAAGACAATAATTAAGAGCCTCCGAGAAAATCCTTCCTTAAGAATCGAGGCTAGACTTAAACGGGCCGCTTCTTCGCGTCCTCTCTCTCGTCCTATACACTCTGCATTCGCTCGCTCCCAGACACCGTGGATTCCTTTAATTTCTCCTCTCCCACCACTCCCCATTATCCTATTACGATTCATCCCCAGATCTCTTTCTTTTTCCATTGAGTGGACGCGAGGAGACTCGCCCCTTCTGAATTGGGTGTAGACATGGAACTAGGACGGGCAGCGGCCGAAAGAATCTCTTTCTCTCACCCGAATATTTACGATCTCACCTCGGAAAAGCGCTCCTCTTTCTCTCTACAGCCCCATCTACATCTCTCCGTCTTACTCCCCACCCCCCCCCTCCCTCCCTCTCTCTTCTTCTCTCATCCTCTCTCTCCTCCTATTCCTTCCTAATTTTCCTTCCACCCACTTCACTCTTTCTTCCTCTCTAAACCTATTTCCTTCTCTATGCTTTACCTTCTCCCTACCTCTCTCACTCACTCTGAATCCCTCTCTCTCTCCCTCCCCTCCCTCTCTCTTTGACCCTTCATCAACATTTCTCCCATTCTCTACCTTCATCTCCCCCTAATTTTTCCCTCCTACGCTTCCTCTCCTCCCTCTCTCTCTCTACATCTCACACACATTCCCACAACCTTTCCCCCCCCCTCTCGCCCTCCCTCATCCCTCCCACTCACACTAACCCGTCCTCACTCCGCCCATAAACTCCTTCGCCTGTCTGCCTCCTGCCAACCAGCTTCACTCCCAACCCGCCTGTTCTCCTCTCCTTAGATGGATTAAGTGCATAGATTAACGATCCATCGCCATCTTTAACGCCCAAAATAACGCCAAACCTTCGTTCAAACTGGCTCACGACGGAAACGTTTAGCATTCCGTGGAGTCGTTTTTTATTCACGGCGAAAAGGATGTGTTGGGTCGAAAAGGTTGAGTGTTTCCCTCGTGGGATCCATTTATTTCTAAACGGAGACAATGACCAGTTCGGATTAGCGGCGACTAATACCGAAACGAAATGAATCAAAAAGAGAGAAATTCTAATCCTGCGATTTGCTTCTTTTCAGGGCAAGGAGAAGCGATTGCGAGTGCCAAATGCACCGCGTAATTTAGTCAAGACTGTTTCAAGAGTGAGGTTAGTTACGGATTTCACTAAACTTGGGATGCAAAGGGCTATAAGGCTTTGTTTTAAATGTAGAAATCTGAGAATCGCCGTTTCAACGTCAACGAATTGTTGTGCTGTTAAATCATTAATTTTTTTACCGCCAAGAGTGTAACGTTATCAGTCGAACAAGGACTAAAAACATGAATTATTTACAACCGTGTACGAAATGTATTTATACAAAATTCAACAAAATACAAACACTTCGTTTATAAAATAACACAAACGCAGCAAAACATTATATCGGTTGATCGACAAGCTAAAATATGTGTGATCGCGACGTAATCCATGAAATTCAATGGATTGCCCAAACGTGGGAAAATACATTTTCACATTTATATTTCCGTTCCTTTTTGCCATAAATATAAGGAATATGTAATAAAAAATCCTCAGAAATAATCATTCGAAAAGTAGAAAAAGCTCCACAGGAATCCATTTTCCGCCTATAAATCCCCGACAACTATGAAAAATGCGAAATTAAATCCACAGTATACAAAAACCAATATATATATATATATATTTATACACACACACATATATTATATATATATTGGTGGTTTCGCGGGTGAATCCTAAATCAACCAGTACGAAAGAGGCTCCAGAATTCTCCGAGTTCCAACATATCCAAATTTCCCCCCTCCCTCTTCCCCAATCCCGGCCCCTCGAAAAGGAAGAGAATGTATTTATTTTCAATCAGGAAGAGTGCACAGGAACGCCGCTTCCATTAGGCGAGAGAAAAAAAGGAGGTGGGGGGGATGAATAGGACGCGAACGAAGGGAGGAGGGCGAGGGAGTGGTCCGTCAGAGGGACGTTCGCACCTCCCCCGAGAAAGAAGAGAGAGAGGATTAACGAGAGGACACATAGTTAATGATCGCTCGGATGTCACCGGCGGGTTAGAGGAAGACCCGACCTCCTCCCTCTTCCCCGGTGGAGGATGGCGGGGGAGATAACGGGGCGTGGTGGGGGGGGGGGGGGAGACGCGTTGCGACGCGGGACACGTCGCTCTGTCCGGCCGTACCAGCCTCCATCCTCCCCCGACTCCTCTCCCCGAACCACCTCACACCAAACCCACTCTTTCTCTCGTCCACCTTTTCAATGCGCTAATTAACTCCCCGAGGAGAGATGCGGCGAGATCGTATTTTCGCGGCATTCCGTGGATAGAGAGAGAGAGAGAGGGGAGGAGATGAGAGGGAGTGGATGGCCAAAGAAAGAGAGAGAGAGATTGAGGGAGTGAGGAAATGGAAAAAAGGGAGAGTGGGGATGTGAGTGATATTAGTAAAGGTGGAGAGAGGGAGAGGGAGAGAGAGAGGGAGGGAGAGAGAGAGAGAGGGAGGGAGAGAGAGAGGGAGGGACAGAGAGAGAGATGGAGAGAGAGAGGGAGAGAGAGGGAGAGAGAGGGAGAGAGAGGGAGAGAGAGGGAGAGAGAGAGAGAGAAAGGGAGAGAGAGAGGGAGAGGGAGAGAGAGAGAGGGAGAGAGACAGAGGGAGAGAGACAGAGGGAGAGAGACAGAGGGAGAGAGAGAGGGAGAGAGAGTGGGGAGGAGATGAGAGGGAGTGGATGGCTAAAGAAAGAGAGAGAGAGAGATTGAGGTAGAGAGGAAATGGAAAAAAGGGAGAGTGGGGATGTGAGTGATATTAGTAAAGGTGGAGGGGAGAGAGAGGGAGAGAGGAATGGAAAGAGGGATAGAAGGAGAGGAGGAGAGAGAAAGGAATTGCAAGAGGAAAAAAAGAAGAAAGAGGAAGGGAAATGGTAGAGAGAGAGAGATGATGAGAGAGAGAGAGACGAAGAGATAAAAGTAGAGAAAGAGGACGAAAGGCAGAGGAGAGAGGCAGAGGTGAGAAAGGGAAAGATGAGAGAGAGGAGATAGAGAGGAGAGAGAGAGAAAGAGGGAAGGAGAGAGGAAGAGGAGAAGTAAGGGAAATAGATGGATAGAAGGAGAGGATGAAGAGAGAGAGAGAGAGAAGAGGGGGGTGGGGGTGGACGCCATTAAACACCAGGCGTTTAGCAGGTCTGCTAATCAAGGGTAGAGTATGCCTCGGAGGCTTGGTAATTAGTTTCACGCAATCGGTGGCGGAATTTATTTTCCTTGGGCGGAAATCAGTCGAACGGCCCGAGATACATTATTCATCGGATCTCCCTTCTGCGGGGACCAATAGAGAAGAAGGCATCGCACCCCCCTCTACCCCCCTGCCACCCACCCTCTCTCGCCCTCTAATTACTGGGATTGGAAAGCAATATCGGTAAAAACCAATTAAAAACGGGAGGGAATAGAGGGGGGACGGAGGGGAGATAATGAATTCCGGAAGACGGAGGTGGGGGAGTGGGGGGGGGGGGTAGCGTCGAAGGATAGGAACCCCTACGTGGGCTCCCCTGTTCGACGGATGTAAAAAATATCGAAGCTGAGTGAAGACTTACTCTGGAAAGGGGATGTGGGAGGGAGATAGAAGGGAGGAAAAAAGGGAACGCCTCCCTTAAGGGTTGATTTGTGTTTACATTGGAGACAATCCGAGACAAATTCTCTCATTATCAAGCGACTTTTCGGACGTTAAATCTTACTCGTCCGGCGATTTATCGTCCGCCACGTCGCACGGTAAGTGAACTAGATGGACGTAATTGCTCCGGTCTCTTATGTCCGAGCGATTTCCAACGGAAAAGGCGTGATTTCTAGATTTTCTTTTAGTTTAGCGTAGTTCACCCGAAGACCATTTTGCCACCTACCGGATCGCGTTATCCAGATCGAGCCCCGGGGAAACAGGAGGGTTATAACATGACAAAAAATTCATAATTTGAACAATCGGATTCGGAATTTAAGATGATGAAGCGTTTCTCCTGGAAATAGAGGATTTAATTGGAGATGATGCTGTGTAGGGGGATTTAAAAATTTATTACATCTTCCCGCTTCATCACAATTATTTCATTTCATGGAACATGTTTTTGCGAACTTTACGTTGCATATTTAACTAATGGTATATATCTGAGTAAAAGAATTATCACGATATATTCTAGTTAAATTCCAGGTTTGGAGATAAAACAATGATATTTGGTACTTTTGAGATACCATCACTAAACTTTAACCACTCCGACGACATTTATTTATATACATTGTGTAAAAATATCTTCCAAGGGCCTTATAATAAAGCTCATTTTGATTTCCAAGATGAAATGTAACGTAATTCAGCTCAGTAATCTCATTTATTGGAGTTCAAGAAAGGATATTCTTTATCTATTTTCCTTCACAACTAGTAAGCCCTTCCTCACAGGATATACTCTACTCAGAATATGGCATATCACACAAGCTCGATAATTTAAGCTGATTAAAGCAAGCGAAAGACACGGATTCGAGAACCGGGATAGCATAGAACTGTCCTCTCTCCTCGGAGCCGTTTAGGAAAGATTTTCGAGATCCTCCAATGATCCGCAGCCCGTATTAATTTAATTCAAAAGTAACGGCAATTCTCAACGCTCGTCTCGTTTCACTGTATTGAATCTATGAGAAACCTTCGCAGATTCTCGTTTCTTTCTCTTTCGACGCCTAAGCGGATAGACAGCTTTGAGAGGTAAAGGGTACGGGACCACCCAAGTGCAGGAGATCGTAAATTTGAAGGTGTTGTAAACATTCTATCGAAACATTCCCGCGATGCTAGCCAACCAATCGGGGATTATCTAAGGGAAAAAATGAACTAAATTGCTCTCGGACCGGTATAGATACTATTTAGATCCGTGGACTCCTATTTAAGTCTTACGCAACAAACACAATGGCCCTTACTGTATAATTGGCACCGAAATGTTGCGCCGGAAAATATACACGCCTCAGTAATTTTTTCGTGAATCAGAGAGGAAATTTCTCGTCACGACAACGGATACATTTTTCAATTTGATATTTATATAGACCTAACAGTATAATACGTAGTTTAAAAATAAATTTTACATGATTTCATATAAAAATAACTAACTGGTGGATCCGTCATCATGACACAGTTTATATTTTTATATGGCCGAATTCCTACGGAGAGGTATTACATTCATTTTTAAATTGTGCAATGAAGTATTTGAAAATACAATTCCACAAAATTACAGCTCTCTCGGGCGATTTCATATGTACAAGTATAGAAAGGCACAAAATATTATCGTACTCAAACCAATACAAGAGTGACATCTCGTTACACAGCGATTAAAAAAGGAATGGTTACCATAGGTTCGGTTAATGAGAATACAAAACAGATCAGAATACCGTTTCAGCTTTCGTCTACCATATAAAATTCATGAGCATGATTTAATTTGTACTCTGTCTAGCTTCTTTAGTGCCTCTTTGCTGATGTGCTATAAATATGCCATTTTATAAGTCTTTATTCAGTTTTCACTTTCAATTTCTAAATGACAGAGAAATGAACTCGGTGTTTATCGGTTCTACCGGGTGTTGGGTGAGATTGTATATTAGTTCTCTGAAGTTTAAAATGTATCTTCTCTTGGTAGGCCATTGATTATATTCATAGCAAAAATAAAAACTGTGAAAGAGAAAGAATTTTTTTGAAAAACAACCCGCCAATGCTGGCTCGAGGGGGCTGCCTGGGGCGCTAACCTCTTGGGATCTCTTCCTAAGCGATAAATCTATGCATTATTTGTGAGTAGATAAATGTTGGCAAGAAACGGATATCGCTGAACGGGTTGGAATCCCGATGACATTTCTTTAATGTTTCAGTATTTATCGTTTCATATGTTTCCACCAACTGAAATCAGTCGAGAGTAAATTATAATGTATTTTTCATAATAGTTCGAAGTGATTGAAATGGATCCTTGCGTCCGAGGCATCAAAATGCCAATGGACCGGTAATATGGCCCGTATAAACGAAAACGACCAGAAATTTTACACGAGTATTCGAAAAACTTGCGACTCGTCTTCGAATCGGATCCTCTTTTTGCGTTCGTTTAAATACCGCCTTTTATTCATGGCCCCGTCGGGTAATACAATTACGTGACCGCTGCGGAATATTTCGGAAGTTCGCGTTTCCGACCGACCCTTTTGTCACTTTCCCATTCACGTTTAAAAAAGATCACCCACCTACATTCTCCTGGTCATTACATTTATCCTCTTGGCACAAAAAATCCTCCTCGACAACAATTTCCATTTAATTTATATCCCTTCTCCACTCCCCCTCGAAACTGCGTGCCAAAAATACCGCGATGAAAAGTGTCCGGCCATTCGTAAAAGCGGCGCGTTGAATATACCTCTGCCGTCCCGTGGAAGAGCGGCCAAAAAAAAAAAAAAACGACTACCGGATTGCGTGAATGTATTATAATCGCCGTCAAATGAATTGGAATTGCGGATTGATGGAGAACCGGAGGAATTTATTAACGCGCCCTCCGAGAGAGTTTGTCATTCCGGGATTCCCCCCTTCGCCTCTTCGATCCAATTTTTTTTATTTTCCTCCGTAAGGTTAACATCAACGAAGCGTCACCTAAAGCAAAGAGAAATACGATAGGCGGGCGCCGTAAAAACTTTATGAAAGCTATCCGCCGATAAATTCACAATCGGCACTTTCGCGTTTGGCGTGTGTGGTGTGAGGGAGGCGTTTACAACCGGTTGTTAAGTCTTTGGGCCATTCTTCCGCATCCTGGCTTCTCTCGCCGATATTTAGGATGACCACCTCTCCCTCCCTACCTCCCTCATCCCACTCCCTCCCTCCCCTTTCTCGCTCCCTTCCCTCCCGTCCATCTCAACGCTGTGCTTCTCTTAGACGCTGATTTTTATGAGACCAGGTTCCCGCATCGGGAAGAAGGTAATGGATAAGAAACGATTTAGCGTGAAAGAAATAATTCAGAGAAGTTTTTATGCAAAAACGATGATTTATTGATTAAAAATTGCATTTCTCATCCGCTGAAGGTGTGGCATTGTATGCTAAACAACAAACTTAAAACTATCAAAACGGTAGATCATTTCTTGTCAACACTGCCAAACTCACAGTATGATTTAGTGAAGAGTAACAGAATCCATAGAATTTTTTATTATTGTAGTACTATATTGAAACGTATTTATGAGCATTTATGCACTATTATTAGTGAAAAAACTTATCAGTTTTAAAAGAAACGGAAAGGAAACCTCGTCTGTTAAAACACGGAAAATATTGAACACATGAAACTAAAACTATTTTCATTTCGTTGGATTCTTAAATAAGGCAATTAAATGTGAATTCAGCGACGACATTCTCGGAGATATTATAAGTATTAAAATTCACAAATGTATAGACAGAGAGGATTTTAATTACAACGTTTTGTGTAGCATACACGCATACTCTAGCGCAAATGGTTCGAGTTCTTTTCAAAGAAATTACTCTCAGATTTATACCGATATTTATGGTAACATATTTTTGCAATAATAATAGTCATATGTTTCGATAATTCAATGCGTCTATTCTGCACCATGTCGCATTTTATTATCTACATGGAAGTAATATGCTCTCAAATTAATTGCCGTGGCCGACATGATGGTTTATGCAGATAATGCAGTGCACAAGAGTCCCAAAATGTGGAGTCCCGAAAAAGGGCTTTAACCTTCCCCTTCAAAGATTATTGAACAACTGCAAGTGATAAATGATTAAAACTGTGAAGCCGCGACAATTTTAGCAAATAAAAACTGCTAAGAGTGCTCACACTTTTTACTAAGACATCCTATAATGTGTATGTTCCACCACTCCTATACGGCACCTTAATTTAAAACTCATTTACCGTTGCTTTTACTTTTTAATCATAAGAGTTGTGTCGCTAAATTACTGCGAAATTTAACAGCCCGTTCAGTTACATATCGCAGTGTTTGAAATTTGAGCATTTTTGCTTTAACAATAACAAAGGGGTTCAATTTTTTGCAAGTCAACAAGTACCACTCCGATCTTGTTAACTGCATAGATGCACGTATTTTAGCGAGAAAATGCGATTACTTCTTCCAATTAAAAACTAAAGAAACAAATTCTCTTTGATAGGACGCGTAGCACGCACCACAACTTTTATATTGGAATAAACAACCCCTTTCACGGCGAAAAAGTAAGAGCGACACATGATCAGCATCTAGGAAAGGGTAGGGAAAAACATTACCGTCACCGAGAGCGTTTTGATTTCCAATTTCGCTCGAAAAAGCACGCCACCCTTCTCATAAACCGGAAATACGCATTGCGGACACTAAGATTCGTCATCGTAGTAGCATATCCCTCCAAGCCGAGAATTGTTTGGGTGGAAGGGTAGCGAGCCATGGGGCGAGCAGAAAGAGGGATGGAGAGAGAAAGAGAGGGGGGGAGAGAGAGAGATATATAGAGGGAGAAGGAGGAGGAGGGGCGAATGAGCGGAGGAGTGGGGAAGGGAGGACGGGAAGGGCTTCATTGTTTGAGGCGGACGATCACGTGACGAAGGACGAGCTGGAATGAAGGACATCCTGCGGTGGGCAGAGAGAGAGAGAGGGACTGACGTGTAGGCGGATGGACAGCGGGCGCGAGAAGATACACGCCTCCCCCGCTCGCCTCCCTCTCCCTTTTTCCTCCCCTCCCACGCCCTCCGACTCCCTCGTCCTCCCCTCCTCCCACCCTCTAGCCTCGTCCGACCATGTCAATCGACTAATGTCCTCATCGAAAAATTTTCGAGAAGGATGAGGACCGCGGAGTGAGATGCACTCGTCCGAGCGCAGCTTTGCAGTTATGCAACTGGGCAGTAAAGTGACCAATCAGTCAATCCAGCTAAATGACGCCTGCCATCCTCGGGGGACTTTTTAACGCCCACAGCCACCTCCTATGGAAAACGATAGGCAAGTCGAGAATATGTTCCCTCTTAAGTAAGGCCGAGACAAACAGATAAATGTCAAGGGAGACGGCTGGGTTCAACATCTCGCGGGAATTATAATCTCTCATGCTTCATTAGCGAAGTAGCTAATATCTCCGCAAGGTTATTTTAATCCTTAACGCGTCAAATAGACGATAAGTGATTTTTTTCTTATTCACATTTCCATCGAGCGAGCATTTCTTCGTGATAGATGATGGTGTGGCAAACCTTGAGTTCTTTTTCGTCACTTCATCATGAGTTTGTTTTATGCTTACAGATTCGATTCTCGCAGCTTTTGATGATAGCTTAAAAAGTGTACATTATAAAAGGGATAGAGTAGATATTCTTGCCAGAGCAACTTTTAGCCATGAAAAAGTACAACAGAGCATTTACGGCACATTGCGTTAATAAACTTCACTTGGAATGTTAATTTTCTTTTCAAAGGAAGGATATAAGTAGAGTGTCTAATTTTGAAAGTTGTCTTGTACACTGTTTGTATTTCCGCGTTATGGAAACATTTCTAAGGCCATAGCAGCTACTGATTTGTCACTTTATATGGCTTAATATGTTGGATACGCTAAATTTTCCCCAATGTAAGCAACAAGAACATGAGGACGCATAAACACGGTAAAAAGACAAAATATAATTACGTGAAACCGCTTAATTAACGATATTTGATAAAACATGATATAAGATACAATAAGATAATGCTATATTAAACGCTTCATTGGTAAAGCGATTTAATGAGTACTAAAGCCTTATAATAAACAACTAAAAGTAGTCCTGTAAGATTAATACTTTGCGTAAAAATATTAACAACTATTCACCGGATAAATAATATTTTTCCCATTGCAGTTCCAAGTGATTTGTTAGTTACTGCAAGAGTTTGAATGATTCACTGTTGAATCAGTCGAACGAAATATTTATTTAGGCAATGCAAATGTCTTATGGATAAAGGAATACCGAAGGCAGAATTTATTTACGATCCCCCCTGTCGGTAATTTAGCAATTTATCCATTGGAAAACAATGAAATTTGTGAAGTACAGTATATTTTGGCGTCTAAAAAAAAAAGACAGCTAAGTCTCTGAATTCGTAATCAGCGCGAATATTTTTCAAATAAACGATTCAATATGCCGTAAGCCAAGAGCATTCCGGCATATGACGCGTTATATTTTTCAAAATTAAACCGTTTCTTTTAAGAAACGAACTCAAGATGGCAGCTCCGTAGAATAGGCTCAAACGGACACAAAAGCGGTGGAGAGAGCGCTCATCACCGCCACACCCTCTTTCCCTCTAGACGTCAACCTCTCTCCCCACTTACCGTGGCTGTTGATGAAGTTGGCCAGGTAGAGGTCTAACTCGCGGACGGATACATTGATGTGGTATGGGTTGACGCATAGACCGGGATGGGCGCATTCGGGGGACTTCTCAAGTCTCTCTCCGTCAGTGCTTTCCAGCGGTATCGCCTTGAACAGGATCACCATGACGAGGTCCAGACGCCACACCTGCAACATCAAACACCCGTAAGCGAGAGAGAGACGGAGGGAAGGAGTGGAGAAAAGGCGGACGGAGGGAGAGAGAGAGGAGGGGAAGTAGAAAGAGGAGGGAGCGGTGAGGGGAAAGGAAAGGACACCTGTGGAGTCACCCTTCGATGGACCGATGTGTGGGCGTAGGGCAATGAGAAGGAGCTCTCCATCTGTCAAGGCAATGTCACTCTGTCGACACTCGGCTAGGAGGAAAGCTTCCTCCGAGTGATAAGATCTGTTTATAATCCTTTAAATGTTTGGAATTTTTTTTCTGTGGTAATTAGGATTTTTTTTGTAGGGGAAAAAACCGGGATGTGATGGCGTTGGTTCGAACGTTCGAGGAACACTTTGCATTTTGGATAAATATTGATCAAATGGATATTGTTCAGAAAGGTTCAAGATGGCGGACGCAGTATTTCCCATGTTCTTGTGTTACGTGTTTTTCTGTGTTGTTTGGTGGTTAATCTCCTGTTTATTTCCTTTTGTGCGACTATATTCAATCGCACTAGTTCTCGCGATCACACTGCCAATCAATCGGTGTGGGAAAGTGTGATGTTGGGCACGATCCCTCCGATCTCTGTTTATTTTATGTTGCCTTGGTTATTGATCTTTCGTTGTTATTCTTGATATTGATTATTGTTATTGACACATTTCGCTGTAAAATGGCCTTAATTTACTCTATATTAATTACTTGGATAATTAAATAAATAAAGGTTTTGAATATAGTGACTTACCTCGAGTATATTTATCAACAACGAAAGTAGAGATTAAAATGAAAATTTCCATGCTAAGTAGGATACAATCATTAAACGAATTGTGGTTCTGAGAGAAGTTTGTTATTTCTATCAAATTAACCGATTTTTATACTGCAACACATGTTCGTGACGAATTTAAAAATGCCCATAAAATAAAAAAGTGGGCACTACATAACAAGAAATACACAACCAATGAAAAAACTATGCTAGTTTTTATGATTGTTACTCACTAGTCCATCAGAAAGGCTTAAGAAACTTATGTGAAAAAACAGGTTCTCTAAGAGATGTTATCTGATTATGCTGATAAATTATTCATTTACTTTTACTGAGAGCATGGGTTCAGATTTCGAAGTGTAGAAATTTGTACACCCGAACGCCAATTTGACGGAATTAGATGTAAAAACAAAATGTTGAAAGAATCAAAGTTATCGCTTTTCGAAATAAAAACCCGTAGAGGATAACCAGGAAGTATCGAAAGGTAAGCCATGGGTAATAAAAATCTTAACATCTACTCAAAGGCCCTTCTTTTACAGAATAAAATAATAGGCAACGGTTAAAATGAATGGAATATTTAATATGATGAAATGCATAAAATAGTATAGATCGCCTAATTATCCGTACTGGGAAGAGGTTATTACCGAATTTCCTAAAACACATGCCAAAGAAAACAAATGTAAAAACATTATTTCTCCATTTAATGAGAATTTAAACGTGGGATGTTTTATTTTGGAAGGAAATAATTTTGGGTAGAACGGATACAGATAAATTTACATCATTCAATCAAACGTATCAATAACTAAGAAAAATTCCGTTCAAATGACAACAGATTCACCACATAGGTTCAAGTTTGCAACATCACCAATTAGCGAACATATTTTAATCATTCAATTTAGCGCAGAACTCTCATTACACACCGCGAACGACGAGTCATTAAACGCGAAGTTATTGTACAGGTGGTAATTAGCCACGAGATAATAATTTTAAACAACGAGTCGCACCAACATTAAAATGAAGAAATACCCATAAGGTTACCGGGTCGGATGGACGTGTAAACATCCGTACATATATGCACAAATAGATAAGACGGAAAATGTAAACTTGAGAACTATTCCTGCGAGAATATACGGTCGAACGACTTCCTAGGACGTTAAATATTCTTCTTTTCGATCACCAGTGAAAAGATGATTACAGACTCGAAAGCGAGAGGAAGAGCTTTGACCGTAGGCCACTTGTGGGTCAACACCTGCTGAGTCTCTGCCTTCAACCCGCCAAACCGCACACGGAGAGACTAGAATCTCTACTAACACGTACACAAACACATCAAATCGTCGGTAAAGACACATTATGCGACGGAATCCCGTGATGCACGATCGGTCAGCGCAATGTGCGCACACGTTATTACTAAGTCCCACCCCGACAACGAAATTGCACGCGACAAGGTGCTATTATGGTCTGACGTTTGACGGCGGATGAAGGAATATACGATGCCCGGGTAATCGAGCGACTCCTTTAATTAACAGAAGGCAACGAAGAAGGAGGGGGGAGGGAATAAGAGATGGGAAAATACTACTATTCTCCCCCCCCCCTCCCCCTCATCACCCCACAGCCACCCAGGGATAGACGTTTTGCAGTTTTCCGGAGGAAAAAGAGAGATTTATAGCGCTAAGGATGCGTTGGGTGCTAATTCCACCCTTGAAGTGACACCACCGGACGAGTCATGGGATCTTTGAACCGAGAGAAATGGAGAAGAAAGGAGGAGGAGGGAAGAGGAGAGAGAAAAATTAAGAGGATAGAAGAATAGTAGGGAGAGAGGAAAATGAAGATAGAAAGAGTAAGAGAAGAGAGAGAGAGAAACAAAAGATATAAAAGGTGGAAATGATAGAGAGGGTAGATAAAGAGGAGAGAGGGAGGAGGAGAGAGAAAATTAGAGAAAAATAAAGAGGAGAAACATAGCAGGGGGAGAGAAGGAAGAGAGAGATTGAGAGGGAGAATAGAGAGGGGAAGGGGAGGAGATAGGAAAAAGAGAGGAGAGAGGAAGAGTGAGGGAGAAAGGGAGTGGATGAGGATCGAGGGGGGAGGACAGGAGAGAGAGAGAGAGGAGGGATGGTAGAAGACGATAGTAAGAGATAGGCGTGGGAGAGGAGAAAATGGGAGGAGAGAGAGGAAAGTGAAAAGAATGGACAAAGAAAGAGACTAAGAAAGCGTGTGAGTGAGATAAAGAGAACAAGTAATGAAAGAAAAAGAGAGAAAAGAAAGTGAACGAGAGAGTGAACGGAACAGAGATGCGGCGAAAAAGTCACGCACTACCCACCTAAATGCGAGGAGAAATGAAGCCATTAATTACGACTATGCGTAGCGGGGGAGAGGGTAAATGAGAGAAAAAAGTAATTGAGGAGCGAAAGGGAAATCGCGGGTATTAAATGACTCGACGCATGGGTACCTTTAATGAATTTACGCCTCCTCACCATCTCTCAGGTTGGCACAGGATGGGTGCTGAAGGATGTACGGAGAGATGCACTGGGATACGGTAGAGACTCGAAAAGCTATGCGTTTTTTTTTATGTGCAAGTGTTATTAGCAAACGTTTTGCGTGGCTTATCCCGGCTTCGAGTTGACCAAGGACAGAGATTAGGGGATGCTAACTAAAGGATAAGAGAGGTAGATTTACGCTAAAATATATTTAATGCGTTAATTTTGCGTTGTGGAATAAATTACCATTAAATTTCTTAATAATTAAAGTTTTTTAACGCGATATAAGTTGTGGCAACTATATTTTTCCTAGGAAAAAAACTTTAATGCATTATCATTAGTAGAAGGAATCAAATATTCTATGTCAGGGGTGGCCACACTTATTTACCCCCGGAGTCGCATAAGATAACCTTCGAAAGTGCGAGGGTCGCATGACACACATTCTGTGCTCATAAATTCACGAATAGTGCATAACCTGTATCCGAAGCAATTTAGATATATTACATGTCCCTTAGGCATCCCAAAAACGTCTCAAGTCGCGCTACGTCACTGTACTCTGCGGCGAAAATAGTTGAATGGAAATTTAAAAGAGCCGAAAACTACGTTAAAAGAGCCGCACGAGGCTCGCGAGCCGCGGTTTGGCCACTCGTGTTTTATGTGATGAAAATAGAGTCGAACCCAGCCATCTTGAACTTATGAAAGCCATCGAAATTTGGAGTTGATGCAATTTATAATGCGCAAGTTGTTATCAAATACAGAAGATGTTATGCAAATCGCAAGCTGTATGCACATTACATGATAACTACAACAATTAACAACATATAGAGATATCCCTTATCTCAACTGTTGCATGACTGGTGAATAAGATAGCCAAAGGATCATATAATTGTCGATCTTATGGAAAAGATATTAAAGAAAGTTCCACAAAAGGACGATATATTAATGGAAACAGAGAAGTTTTAAAATATCGTTTAATTTTTATTCTATGCAAAAAATACAGAAAATACCTACAAAATATTTAAAATAATATTTAAAATGTTAAGAGGAAGCCAAAAATAACTTAAGAGTTAAAAAATTAAGAATTATTGACAAAGTAATACTAGGAAGGTCAGATGAATGTCCGGAAAAATGGTATTTCGAGTAAACGTATGCAAGAGCGACCGAGATTCATTGAAAGTGGGTGAAAGATTAAGTGGGAAGTTAGGAAACGCATGGAGTCCATGAATGTTAAGGAGGAAACATAGGAAGCAATATGAGGGAGGGATAAGAGATGAGTAGAAGGATGGTTTCTGTGCCGCGGTAGAGGTTTTCAAAGTGATGGACCTCGGAGAGTTATAGGATCGCCAGACACTCAAAAACACATTTAAGCCCAAGATATTTCGTCACTGTAGTTAGGCCAAAACTTTTCCCGACTAACAGAAATTTAATGACGATATTTAGAAAAACAACGAATGCTCTAATTTAAGGATTTTAATTTTTACTTCATCTCTGAAAAGTTCCATCCAACAGGCCAAAAATTCCCTTGAAATTCACTGTATGTGATGTTACTGCAACAAAGCTCCTACAGGCTCAAAATCTACAATGAATCCCCGATATAATTTGCGTACAACTTTAAATAAGTACGCATTTTGTATAACGATAGCTAATAATAATAGAAAGCCAACGAACGTACATTTATTGCGTGGAATTAATGAACATCCGTAGAAAACTACAAATAAAATTAATGACTTTGCCCGAGAAAACTTATCGAGGAAAACTTCATGAAACGAAAAACTTACTTACATTTTTTAACAATAAACGAGTTCGAAAATTAATGAATCGGCAAAGAGAGGTGAGATTAAGGGAGCCGAGAAAGAGGGCTGGAATAGCTTGAGCGGGATTAAAAGGTTGGGCGGAGGGTAGAGCTGAAATAGCCGATGAGGTGAGTTTGCTGAGAGAATTGGATTAAGGTTTTCGACACAAGTGCGATGGGATTGGTGAGTGGGTTCGTAGGGAATGAGACAGATGAAATTTGAGGGTTGGCGTTGGTTTGGGTGAGATGAAAAGGTTTGGAACGAGCGAGCGCATCGGGTATGGTTTGAGTGGGTGAGGAGGTTGGATGGTTCTCACCGAGTATTCCGTAATAGACTTCTCTCTCCCTCTCACACGCTCGTGATGTCACGTGAATATCGCGGGAAGATCCGACGACAGCTCGTCGGCGGGTTGGGTTGACTCACGCCGAAATAACACACGAGATAAAGAAATGGGTGCTTTTCGGTTGAGGTGTTGGTGAAGTTGAAAAAGGAGTCGGAGAAAAGTCACCATTTGTCTACCGCTCGGACACTCCGGAATTTTCACGACTAGAGTGGAACGTTACTTACGTGATCGTGATGCAGATTCGGGAAAAATAATACTCTTCGTGCGCGAGATCTTTATGCACGCTACAACTCTCCTTGTCATTTCGAACGAATTTGGTAAATGGGCCTCGCATTAAGGATTTTTCTATTTTCTTTTCCGAGTGCATTAAACAATTGCAACTGGAAAGGAGCCAAACATTTTCGCTACATATAAAATTCTTGAGCTGTATTTACTTATTCGCGAAATTGTTGCACCGGAATATTTTTCATCAGATGCCCAGATACTCCACCGAGAAATTCGATGTTAACAGCCTAAATAAGTTATCGAAGGACTAATAAACGCAGTTAAAAAAAATATGTCAATGTTTATGTACCTTATTGCTTATTACGGAAAATTATTCTGTATTTGCTGTATTAATAAAATAAAATTTATTAAACTATACTAACAATTAAATGAATTATAATGGTGAGTTGTTCCCAGCCTCTCCAGATAATATTTTATTATTTTATTTTGAATATCCCAAATTTTCACCCGATGTGAAATGTTATTTAAAAATAAAATTGTGTATTTAGGAGTGATAGTAAAGACGGTGGTGGTGTGTATAACTTATGTAACGCGGTCATTAGACAATTAATATGTCATAGAATTTACAAATAAAAATAATAACGCGAATCACAATTTATAGAAAATTATTCGCATTTACCTGACAAAATTCATAGCTAACGACAAAGCGTAGTGAAACAAGATTAAATGCTACAAGTATTTTTATCCTATGTACTATAAGAATGAAAATCTCGCCTCAGTTAAAACGCAAACAAATCAAGGATAGAACATAAAATAATATTAAGGGAGAGAAAATAAATATAATTACGGTTGATTTTGCTTAGGGCACAGAGGTCAGAAAGCACAGACAGGAGAATGAATATGAGGTGAGGAAATGAGCTAGACTTAGACGGAAGAAAATAAAAAAATGTTTCAAGAGCAGGGATGAGTATGGCGTTTTGAGTGGAGGGAGAAAGTTGGGGGGGGGAGTAAAGGAAGAGGGCGCCCTGCGGAGGGAGGAGAGGGGGAGGGAGGTTAGGGGGGGAAATGGAAATGAGAGAGGAAGAGAGGGAATGAGGGATGTTGGAAGGTGCGAGGGCAGCTTTCGTCCGGGCGGGATTTATCGGTCGACTCGCACGCGCAACACGGGAAGCCTCGTCAAATAAATCGGCCGCTAGCGAGGAGAGAGAGAGAGGAATAGAGGGAGGGAGAGAAGGGTGGAGAGAGAGAAAGAGAGGGAGAGAGAGAGAAAGAGAGAACTGCGATGGATCCGGGAGAGAGTCAGGGGACAGCGGCGGGGTTGACACGACGATCGCTCATGACTCTCCAAGAGGAAGACTGAGATTCTTGACGGAGGGTGAGGTAATGGAGAGGGAGGAGAGATGGAAAGAGGAGGGGGAGGTGGAAGGGGTGGAGGAGACGGGGGGTCGTGCCGTGGAAGAGATGACCTCCCCCGACCTCTGACACCAAGAGGCCAACTTGCCTACTTTGGGAAATATGAGCCCCTCATGGAATGGGAATGGCCGAGGAGGGAGGGAGTGAGGAGAGGGGGCGGCGGGGGAGGAATGGGGCGTGCTCGGTTTAGGAAAGGAACCCAGGAGGTTTTTTTTGGGGGGGGGAGGGGGTTAGATGGAGGTGGGGAGTAAAGCACCCTCTAGCCACAAAGCCCAGACAAAGTTGTGGACGGAGCCGTAGAGGTGAAAGGTTGCAGGCGATGGGTATTCATTCTCCGAGGCATCGCGCGGAGAATAAGAGGACGAGCTAATAAAGCAAAACGATGCCGTAAAAAATTAAGCGAAGCAACAAACCCACTCTTCATCCCAATTAGGCAGGGAACAAGCTCTTTATCATTCCTCTCATTTACCAACAACCGAAGCAAGACTGTTCTTTTTTACTCTCGCCTTTTATTCCTTTTTTAACGAGGGCCGTCCATTTCCTTTTTCGTTCTCGGATGTATGCCGTCGCCAATAACTATGTTTCCCCAGGCAGCGTTCGATTCCGTCATGTCGTAATCGGAAGGAATCAGTTGGCAAAAAGCAAGTCGTAAAAACAATCACGTGTGTGTATTGAGTCGTCGTTCTCTGTTTCCTTCGGAAGTTTTCTTCATCTCTGAAGAATTTACATTGTTTTTTTTAGTTAATGAGGAATTATTCATGCCCAGTTAATTTCGAGTAGTATTTTCCAAAGTAAAATACTAAAAGGCGTTTATCTATTCTCTTTCTTTACCTCGGAGTTTTGATGCTTCTCGACTTAATTTCGCTCAAGTGTTACAATATATCCGCGTAAACTATTGAAATTTTACCGATAAGAGGAATTATACTTCGAACATAATTTCGTATTTTATGCAGAACTATTGGATGGAAACGAACGACACTGTGTAAAGGAATTGTACCTATTTATCTAACATTTATTGATTGATTCGTTAAACTGAAGAATGGGTCTGTTTGGTGCTGCAGTGAATAAAAATCTTCCTCAACAGATCTAAACGCTTCCTAGATCTATGTTGCCAAATAATATTACCATAATTGTCAACGATTGACGATTGGCTGACTATATCTGCCACAAAAACAATGTATTAACAAAAGCAACATAGGACAAACTAAATGAAAGCTAGATTTCAAATCGTTTGTCATATAAAACATTTTAGACAAATATAAAATGTTCTTCCGTGCATAATATCGAAGAATGAAGGACCTAAAATAAGACGTTTCAGATCGTCTTCTAAATCTAACCCTGATTGGTGGGTGCTGTCTAACAAAGACGTACGGTTGTTGAAGCTTGAAGACTTCATAAGAATAAACACCAGGGGCCTCAGGGCATCCGCCTAAGACAATAAAGTCATGCATCCACAACTCAAAACTAAAATGAGACAGGCGCTCAACTCCGTAATGTTCACATTACTACACTCGTAACTAGATCCAAATTTACGAGTTCGAACGGGTTGAGGTTTGCACAAAAATTCATTTCGAGATATTTTAAATTACGGTCTGACGAGTGATTATGGCTTTTTGATAGCCCATTGCACAAAAGATCGGATGACTTCAACGCAATGGATTTCCTATTAAAAAAAACACTCGGGTCGTGGCAGTAAACCACGGGGCGCTCGGAATGGCCACTAAAACTACTTTCCTGAGTATAACCTCGGGCCGCCGATGAAAACGCAACGGACCCGTGCCTCGAACCACGAGGCTGAGTTATTATCTACACTAAGTTTTTGTCCTAGGTTTCCTGCAAGGGGAATATTTTTTCCACGAAGCATACTAAAAAACCTTAAAACCCAACCTTACGAGGGGAAACATGGTCGAGCAAGGTGATGAAACCCGAGCTTGCCTCAAGGTTAAATGTAAAATTTTAATATCGGGAAAAATAAAGAATAAAACATGCGAGTTAGAGATTTTTTGTGAAAACAAAACACGCAAAATATTACAAATACAAAAAACTTCTCCAAATTGTCTAATAACGAATGTGAATTTACCGGCCCAAAAATGGGCTTATTAGCCACCTACAAATGTAAAACTAAACAATTCTTTCCGAATTTATGCGTTTATATTTCATTTAATGATTACATTTACAGGTATTAATTACAAATAAAATCATGTAAATTTAAATACTAATCGATTTGAGATAACGTACGAAATAAATCATATAAAAATAAATAGAAATTATTTAAATAATGAGTAATTAAACGCCAATATTTAAACCGCATACGAGTATTAATCCCTAAATAAAATGTTTTAGCGCAGTTTTCCTTTAGGATTGTAAAAAAGAATCACGTTTTAATTGCCACTGATATTAATACCTTTTACGCATAATAATATTTTTAAAAATCCCGTAAAACGTAATCCACTGTCTTGAAAAACACCCCCGAAAAAGACCTGCAAACACCTAAAGTTACAAAGGCGATAAATTTTATAGGCGCCACATTTCGCGCGCGATTACAAAAACAAAACAAAGAATCCCGTTCGACGCTACATCTTCCTTTTATCACCTAAACAATTTACGCGAAAAGGCAAACAAAACAACACATTACAACCTGTATTTGTAAAGCATCGTCACGGTATATGGGTTCAATACAGAGAGAGAGAGGGGGGGGGGGAGAGAGAGGGGGGAGAGAGAGAGAGAGTTCAGCTTTACAGGTGCCAGGGCTTCTGCAAAATCCCTCTCTAAATCCCAGCAAAGTGATAGAGAGAAAGAGGCGCGAGACTGAATCACCACCTCCCCCTACATGGGAAGGTAAATCTCAGTGCGCCATACCACGGGATCACACATGCCACTGATTTCTTTTTCCCTTCCCTCAACGGCGTCTACCTTGCGAATCCCCGCAACCGAAGACTCTCTCTCTCTCCCTCTCTCTCTCCCTCTCTCTCTCCCTCTCTCTCTCCCTCTCTCTCTCCACGGGCATCGGGGAAAAAGAAGCCGATGGGAGTCGTACCGTGAATCGGAATAAGTACAAATCTCCGACCGCGACAGATTCAATCAGGAGCCCACTTCACCCTCCTGCATAGCCAAAGACCCCTCTCTCTCCACTTTCCATTCTCTCCCTCCCTCTTTCCCACTCTCGCCCCTTTCACGGAGACATTCTTGAGTGAGAAGAAGCCGCTATTGTCACCCCTGTCTCGACTGCACCCCCCCCCCATTCCCCCCTTACTTCCCCCCCTCCCCCTTTACAATCCACTCCGCATCGCGCACCGGGACCTTGGACATCAAAGGTGGCACACGGTGGTGAAAGAGAGGACAAAAGGCCATACGCCACCCGAACTCCACCTCCCCGACCTCTTCCCCCACTCTCTCTCCTTCCACCTCCCTCCTCCTCTCCCCCCTACTGCCCGCCCTCTTCTCGTACCTTCTACACCGATGCGTGGAATCTCCGGTTTGATGCGAACGGCGTGAGCAACGCAGCGCGCATTTCAATTGTCTCCGATAAATTTCTAAAGGTTGTCAGCGATTTGCAAGAGAATGGCGGCGGAGGTTAGAGGGTGGAAGAAGGGAAGGCGGTGAGGGAAGGGGAGTCGAGAGGGAGTGGAGGGAAAGAGGGAATGAGACTGGGGAAGAAGATAAGGAATCGAAGGGATAGACGAGTTCTGAGTTTATAATAAGGGGTTGAAGACTAAACGAGATAGATGGATGAGAAAGAAATGCCGGAGAATTATTGTTTTCATTTCTTTTTATTTTTAAGCATATCATAAGGAACACAAGGGATTTTTAAGTAAACATGTAAGCGATTAAAAATACAAGTACATAAGAGCACGCCCAAAACGGGATTCAAACCCGTGACCCTAACACTGGATGTCATACACGCTAACCACCCCCTCTATCAAGAATAATCTTACATATGGTATGCTAAATGATGCATACAATAAACAACTTCTACTATTATTTGTTGAATACTATCAGTCCTTTAAGTGAAGCCAATGATTCATATTATCACAGAGTCCGGTTGAAGGATCACATAAAGGAAGAAAGTTAAGTAATTTTTTCCTAGTCGACGTCATATTTTATTCATCACTACACCGAATGATCACGATGAGTGCCACGTTTTCGCGAACGATTGTATTATATGCAAATACAAGAGAATATTATATAAAAGCCTCGTAAATCATTCTATTTCTAACTCGCCACAAGGATTACATAATGCATCTTAAACTGTTTAAAACGTATGACCAGGTGAGCGAAAGAGAAATTTTTGAGGGAATGTGAAATAACGACGATATTATAGATAATAATAATAAACAAATGAGGAACGCGTATAAAAGATTCGTGAACATTAAACCGAAATGGATTTCCGCGGAATGATTTTATATATAAAGAGATTGTCGCAGGGAAAAAGGACTAAAAGGACTGTAAGCGTTTAGGGAGAACTAGATACAATTTTTGCAGAAGAGTCAGGGATGAGAGAGAGAGAGAGATGAGAGATAAAGAGAGGAAAAGAGATAGAGAGAGGAGAGTAAGACAAGGGGGAGGTGTGACGGATTGGACGAGAGACGGGAGATGTGTGAGAAATCGAGCCAACAGCTCCAAACCTCCGTGATTTCGCCCTGAATACTAAAAAGCAGGACATGGTGGCGTCCCTTCTTGCTGGGAGGAGACGCATGCCGGACGCGGTCATTGAAAGCGGGGCGATTTGCCCTAAATCCGCTCGAACTACATATGCCGAGGACATGACGAGTAAGACAAGAACGAGTGGGGGTGAGTGGGTGCCGTCCGCTCGACACTGCACTAAAATTAGAATAACTAGTTGATCACGGGAAACCGAGCATTAAAATCGTTCACGACTGCAGTTTATCACCCCATCCTCCCGAGATCAAAACTTGAGTTGCATGCGTTACATTTCAATTAGTTTTCGCCCCGGAGTCTTCGTATTAACGGGACGGAATATAGGGCCAAAAACGAATGGAAGATATAAATAAAACTCTGTCCGTTTAAATGTGAGGAAAAAATCACTTCACCGACTATGAATTCTTTCTCCGGAGATCGAATTCTGCGTGCTATACACCGCACGTCTCCAATATATGGACAATATGACCTTAAAAACCGCGTGGAAATAATAGAAAGGTATACGAATGCATCGAATAAACTTACAATATATTCGGTTAATCGGTATAAAACCATCCAGAAATAACTTTCCATTTATGTAAACATTTTACTGATCTTCGAGAGTTCCTACATTTCGCCAATTACATTTGTGCATATAGTTCGTGAATAGAGGCTTTGCGAGCTAACTCAACCAGAAGTTCCCAACATAATTGTATTCAACCGCGAAGAAATCATCTCAAGTGAATGCTTTTGTTGAGATTTGAAGATGCATATCCTTCCGCGAACAAAGGAGCAACATACCTCTTAGGGTTCACCAAAGTCCGTCTGTCTGTCCGATATTCTTCGCGTTGATTGGGTTGCATAAGATCAAGGATAAGGATTTTAACGGGAAGTCGTGAACTACAAGTTAGACTTGCGACGGTTTACCATTTCCATCGCATTACCATAATTTATTCGAAAACGATAAATCACAAGTTATAAAACGCTGGGAACGCATAAGCTCGCACAAGTATCTCGAATGGAATCAGGAAGAGAAGGATTGTACGGTACTTCTTTTCTATTCTATTGGTATATGCCGGTTGGATGAAGGAAAACCGTTTTCTTCTTGACCATAAACGATAGTTTTTTTCCCACGAGGGGATCTTTTTAAACATTTATGTCGGCTTTGTGTTGACAATAAATTAATATGTATGCGTATTCAGATTTGGTGTTGTGAGGACTGCGTAATGTAAGTAAACAGAAGTGCATAACATTGAGGATACAGCGGGAATGAGAATGTACCGGATTAGGAGGGAAATTAAGCAGTAATTTATTAAACAATTGTCATTACATATTTGGGTGGGAATTAAATAATTTTGTAATCGGAATAGAATAACAGAGTTCAACTGATGGTTACAATAAAATTAACCATCAATATCTCTCCAATAGCCATACAATTGTTTGGGAAAACCAGATGCGCATTTCACCTACAAATGTACTCGTCAACAGTGGCGATTCTGTTTTAGAATCTATTATCGGTGAATTACCACTGACTGGGACTGCTTTGTAGCGGAAATATGCATATGATTTTCCAACCTATTTTATAACTACAGGAGAGATATAATTTATAGACGCTATTGCATTTATTTAAAATGCTCATTTTTAAAGTAGCAAGAGATGGGAAAATGAAAAAGCTTGGAGGCCTAAGATACTATCCTCACAAAATGTCCCAATATGAGTGAGATCAAGACTGTATAATCGAGCATTTATTTTACGGGTGTATATTTTATTCCACCATTCGGCAATTTTTCAACAAAGCAATTATCTCCAAGAATATTAAACTACTGTAAATTAAATTAACGCTCACCTTGTCTGCCTGACGGAGGCAGTCTATGCGGCGCATCTTCCCCTTTTGGTCAGGGTTTGATAACACGCACATGGCCGGCTTTTTCCCGGTGATGCTCAGCACGAAGTCTTCGCGGCATTCTTGTGTTATGTCCTTGCGTAGCTTACCCAGGAGTCTTGAGGCCCACTTCTGCTTCACTTCAACCTTCTCGTTCTGCGGAGAAAAGAAGAACGAAGCAGTCAGAACGGGGTCAACACACTTCGGATCAACGAGGTTTGTCCGTGGGAACATAAAATCGGGCCGACCACTCCCGTTCGTCAGGTGCATGCCGGGAGTGTTGATGACTTCGTAGGTGTCACGTTATCAGCCGCGAGGGAAAAAATTCAAGGCTAAGGATGTAAGAGGAGTAAGGTGGACGCTCGAGTGATCCTCCCTTTCAGTTAACGATGTTTAAAAATTAGAAGGCGCCCACGGGTGGCATTGAAACTGATTATTTACAAATATCAAACGGAGGAAGTTTTAAATTTTTGATTTAATTTAATGAAAATTGTTAATGACTTTTCATATAAAGCACTAAGAATCGGAGTTAATGATATAAAATTTGTCTGACAAGTAAAGTTTGGATCCAATTGTCGATTGTACGGAAATTATTTGTAATTCCATTTTCATTTGCAATTTCCTGAAGAATTTGATTCAATTAAGGACACTTATCAAGGATCATACTGGTAGAACAATAAGACAGTACAGGTTTGGGGTGTACTAAATATATAGCGAAAATAAACTTGCATTTTTTTATTATTATTAAAATCCGGCCAGGTTAGACTGGTAGGTAGTGTGCCTGTCTTCTAACACAAAGGTCGCGGGTTCGAATCCCGCTTCGGGCATGGATGTTGTAATTCGTCTTGGAGTTTTTCCCCTAGCTGCGGACAAGCCATTGGCTTTGCGGGAAATGCCACTCTTTCGTCAAAAGATTTTTAAAATGCAAAAATGTTGTATCTATCTAGAATGAAGGAATCCTAGGTAAAATCCATTGTGAAATTCTGACTCGTGAAAATGAATTATTTTTTCCATATTTTCAAAGAAATAATTTGCGATACATGGCAAAATAAAAGTTTTTGCGTTACATTTTAGAATAAATGGGACCCTTGCTATTAAATTGCGATTGTCTTTAAGCTTTCCCGTTTTTACAAACTGAAATTATATTCAATGTCTCTTCCAAATATTGAGCATTTACGATTTTCCCAGCAATCAGCTTCTGTACCAAAAAAATGGTCATAAAAAATTAAGGCATAACCATTAAAAGTGAATGTATGAAAAATATCGAAAATTATCACAGAAAAACACATACAGAGTGTTTCAAAAGTTACTGTGCAGTAGATTTTACATAAAATAAATTGGTTGTTTAATTTGATTTAACATTTTCAATTGTACTACAATGTAGGAGAGTACAGTGTTTGGGGGTTCCATTGTCCGAGTTTTAACAGTTCATACTACGACAGTGTTTTAAAAACAAAAAATGTCAACTCAAATAAAACAACCAATTTCTTATATGTAAAATCTACTGCACAAAAACTTTCGAAACATCCTGTATAATATGAGATAGATCGGATAAGCGGACGGATTTTATCATAATAATCTATGGTCACCCGTAGGTAACCGTGCCAATGAATAGACGAGCTAGATTTTATGAGGAAATATGGCGCATTTTAATCCAAAATGGAATGGGGAGAATGGAGATGGATGTCGGAGAGGAAAAGGAGACGGATGCAGGAGCATCTCGAGGGTCCCAGAAGGAAATCGGGTGGGCGAGGGTGCGAGATGATGGGGGAGAGGACGGCGGGGGCGGTTGGCGCGGGGGATGAAGGAAGCACGGGGTGATGCAGGGTAGGCGAGAACTTTTGCCCCGCCTTCGGACTAGGGAAGGCGGGACAGCGAGGAGAGCCACTTAGGCAGCGTGGGCGATCCAGTCCCTCTTCTTCCCTATGCATTACCGACACCGAGTCGTGGAACCGTCGCAAAAGCTCGCATGATGTATGAAGGGAAGGGGAAAGAGAGAGAGGGGTAGGGCAGCGGAAATGTGAGGTAAAGGAATTGCAAAGCGTTTCAGAGAAGAAGGTGACGACGTTCACTCCTCGAAAAAGGAACGCTTTTTTTACCGGGTCACTTGGAACCGAATCGGTTAGCGTGCGGGACGAGATAAAATTCTCCGGACGAGAAAACAGAAAAAAACGGATGATTTGAGAGTATACTGTTTCCAGAGGTGTGTGTAGCGGCCAAAGTCGTCGTTGATAGCCGATGTCCAGTTAACCAGATATCGGTAGAGGCCAACTGGAGGCCCGTGTCCAGTTAACTAAACATGGACTCCGTCTATTTCCCTTCCCTCCGTTTTGTTTGAAACAATATGAGGTTTAGGCCTCTAGAAAATCCAACTCGTTCATTTTGTTAAGTTTTATTGCAATATTAAGCAAAATGTTGATGTTATGATAATAACCTATTCGTGCTAGCTCAGCGGTGTCAAATACGTTCGTCACAGACCACATATAGCGAATTGGCCATATGCATATGACGAATTGATGCTATTCATCAATTATATCTTAATAATACATCGAAACGGTACTCGAAATTTAAGTTTTTAGATACATATTTGTGGAAAATATTTTCCATAAGAATTCAGAGTATATTATTCCTTATGACGCAAGAAGTGGAAAACGCTTACTTTATGTCGTCATTTCGAAATTAATAAGCTACTGTGGTTTACTGTATACCTACAGTATCGATATTGCTTAAGGTCGATTTACAACCTCAAACCAATTTTTAAAAACACTTATTAAAAATATTCATTAGCTTTGCATATATTTTGTATAATGTAAGGACAAGTACGACGAACATCAAGATTCTATTGGATAACCATGAGCTAGCTGAAAGATATGACATTGCAATAACCGTGCCTGTGATGAGTAACGGAAGATTTCATTGTTTTTTCCTAAATCGGTTATTTAATCTCCATCAAAAAAGTAGCTTCACATCTATGAGTTATTTCCTTTTAATACACAGTCATTTATGAACCTATTCAAGTGATAATTAACTAACTAATTACTAACTAATTCATTATTAATAAAGATTAATACCCATAGACCAATTTATTGTTAAATGGACAAATTTTTCCTGATAATACGAAGTAAAATATTCATAAAGCATATTTGAGAATGTTGAGAGCATCGGCGGAAAGGATATTATAAAAGTACGCTGTGGTCAATAGAAAGTTACGGAATTTTAGCAGATGGCAGACAATTTGTTAAACCTTGGCGAAGTTGTAGCGATCGCAGAACCATGTGTTTGCATATATTTCCAGTTTCAACGAGGAAGATTTCCATTAAAGAAAGGTGCGGGGACTTAGAAAAACGAGCTGAATCCTGTAATAGGAATTTTCTAACGAGTTTCCTTTGCTATGCATGCAAATGAATTAGGGCGTCTCCATATCGAGAAAAATAAATGGATAAAATAAAAGAATTGAATTACGTTTAAACTTTCGTAACTCCGCTCGGTGGAAAGATTGAAAAACGATTATTTTGAAAGGTGTGCTCGGTAAAATATAGCTTCTTTATTATAGGTTGACATATGCTTGTATATTTTGAGGGTTCAGTGGAAAGAAAAGGAAATGGCGTGTATAAATTTCAAATAGCCTACGATGTTATTCGTATTTACGCAATCTTTCATTGAGTAAATAGGCAATATCAATAGAAATAAGATCGAGAATTATTTTTGCTAGAAAGTAAATACACCGAGAGTAACTAGATATTAAAACATGGAGAAACAATCCTCGATAACGGTGACATATATTACTAAATGAAGGGGACCAAAAATCACCACGTTTCTGAGTCCAATGGTGAAACCACAGGATTGGCGTGTAATCGTGCAAGACTGCTGTATGTTCGGCTGAAAGCTGAAAAACTTCAAGTTGCCGAAAAGCTCCGGACATCGACGTTGAATAATTTTTTTTAATAATTCCAAAATTTGTAATAATAGTGTAAGATACAATTCCCTTAATTGTTTCTTGAATGAGTTCATATTTATAGTGCATTGCAATAATGACTTTTCTGAATATAATGGTCCATGGTAACTTTGAAATAACTGCATTCCTGGGGCTCTAGTAAATACGAAATCAGCTAATCAAACATTCGGCCATTTCAAAATATAGTTTTGTGTGTATAAATCTAATAAA
This sequence comes from Uropetala carovei, assembly GCA_036926305.1. Taxonomy (NCBI): domain Eukaryota; kingdom Metazoa; phylum Arthropoda; class Insecta; order Odonata; family Petaluridae; genus Uropetala; species Uropetala carovei. The sequence goes on along the minus strand of JAXCHB010000202.1, from coordinate 1,968,055 downwards.
ATTAATTACCACGCCATCATATTTTCTGTGAGTTGACTCGTGTGACTTTGCCATTAAGTAAAACACGAGTCCTGAGATTGAAGAAGTTGAATGAGTTCCAACAAGGTGTATTATCTGAAACTAGTGAATAATGATTAAATGTATGTCAATCATAAATTGTAGCTATAGAGTACTTAGGCCGTTATGGTGAGAGGAAAGCCTGTTTTGCGTCTTATTGCCTTTCTCATGTTGAGAAGCCTTATTCTCGGGAGCTCGATTTTCATATTCTCGAATTACATTTGAAAGGATAATAAAATAAGCAAGAAAAACCCGCAGTAATAAAAAATTTCAAAGTGCTAGCAATCTTCTCATTCAATATACACAACTCATCTTGATATCAACTAATCCATTTTACCGTATAAATAAAAAAAATTGATAGCATTGCAACCATTTACCTAAATATGAAATATTTTACTGCGAATAGATAACTAACAATAAGCTTTACTTTCGTCTGAAACTAATCAATACTAATATCAACATTAAGAAACGAATTTAGGCTACGATGAGGAATGAGACAGAATGCCATATACATTTATTAAAAATGTTGAAAAAATTAATCATGCTCGGAGTAACGGAAACGGCGACTGTTCAGAAATGTAAGACTTTCCATAAACATTTAAAATTTTTGAGAAAAAATCCCTTTTAAAATTAAGGCACGAGTATCCACATAAATATACTATAATTTGTCGCTAAACCACCACCAAAGCGACAGCATAACGAAGGTTTCTGACGGTTACGAAAATAGGAGCTTTTTCCAGACACTTCACCTGTACCAAATGTGATACCGACTAAACCGTACGAACAGGTTCCCGGTTTTGGAATCGTCTGTACTTTTACACTCGTGTGATGTGTCCGAGCGTTGGATTCGTACTCCTCCGAGGGATATAATGTTTCAGCGAAATGAAGAGCGATGGAAATACGTGGGAATGTGAGGGCGAGGGAGTAAAAGAGGTGGGAGGAGGGAGCGGCCTACAGGTGGATCGGAATGTTTTTTTACAAGCATTTGCCGCTCGAGGTATCCGTGGGGGGGGGGGGGGCAGTCACTTCGGCGTCAAACCGAAAAAAAGTGTTAAGGATTCAACTCTCTGTGGTAGTCAGACGGAAGCCGAGAAACACTCTAATTGCATTCGACACGCGTATGACCAAAGCGGAGGGAGATGATGGTGCGTGGTGGAGGATTTATGCCAGGAAGAGAGCGGGATATAAAGAGGGAGAGAGAGGGGTGAGGGAGGTATGGATGGAGAATGGAGAGAAAGAGTACGGTTGAGACTGAAGGAAGAGCAGAAAGAGAGAGAGAGAGAAAGGAGGAAAACAATCTCCCGATTAGCGTGCCGAAATACATCCTACGGATGAAAAAAAAATCCTTTCAATCATTTGACGTCTAAGTGACCGTTCGTCCTTTTCGGATCCGAGAAATTAAAACCTTTATTGAAGGGCGTGCTACAATACCGAATTATACAAATTTCGACGAAAGCATTTGATTCTTTTGTTTTTTTAAGGGATCGATTTTTTTTCTAACGTGACGGATGGATTTATGGCTGCTTAATTCGCGGAATGTTATTTTTTCCGAGTGATATGTGGGCTCATTTATGCGCCATACAAATCGATTCTGTCCACTTGAAGCACTGACCGAGGAGCTGATTCGCTTACCGGATTACGCTTCTTGAGGGACGCTCTCCAGACTGGGAAATGATGAACGAAATATCTGAACAACGGAAATTTCTTACGCACCTGACATCAACTTCCTGTAAAATTTTGCAACATGTCGACATATCGTTATATCGTGTACAATAATCGATGACGAAAACAAATGTTATCCCAGTCTTTTTTTTGTTACAGAAATTTCAAAAGTTTGATTTTCATTTTAAAAAACATCCACATAGGAAGGAAATGAGGTGAGGCGATAAATTTTCGCGCGAAATTTTATGTGAAGCGTGAGCATCTATATGCTTTCATTTTCTAATCTTCGACTTCAGTTATAACTCTTCCACCGTTAAAGTGCCCCAAAAGATCTCTAATCTCGTTTTATTTTCAACGTGTTTTAAGTATGTAATACGATTACTCGCGCATACAATATAATAACGTTATGGGCTGCAATTATTACGAATAGCGACTCAGCACTAGACACCCTTGCCCTTACAGCGAAATGGTGATAATTGAGAAGGATTTGCAAGCCGCCTTGAAAAATAATCCTCGGATTATTCGCAATTTATCCGCTTTTGTCTATTTTTCCGGAGAAAAACTTTTTCAAGAACTAACGACCACAGTACGTAATGGAGGAAAGTGGGAAAAAAAATCAAACTAGCGAGAGAGAAGAAATAAAGACGGCGGAAAACACGCACACACATACACGCGGTAACCTAGCAACCTCGTGTTCTCCAGTCTCCCACGGTTCCACGCACCCGACATCATTTCACACTCAGCCGATCATTGAGTTATAATGTTTCTTCCACCAACTTAATTTACCTCGCTTCGTACCGAAAGGTTTATCCACATCGCTGCCTTAATAACCACGCGCTATCTATCCTCAGCCGATCCCCGTCCGATACACACCTCCCTCCACCCCCGCCCCGTCCCTACCCACCACGGCGAGCAGTTAAGGTGAAATGCACCCCCCCACCCCCCCCCGGCTTCCTCCCCATCCGACGCCACCTATCCTCAAAGGCCCGACCCAGTCTCGCGAGATAATTGCGGAACAAGAGCGGTTTAAGCGTGGACGTGGGTTGGTTTGACGTACAATAAATCCTCGACCTTTCGAAGGAGCATCAGCGGCGCTGAGGTGGAGGTGGGGCGGGAGAGAACGGTGGCAAAGATTCGGAGGATGAGAGAGAGAGAGGAAGAGAGAGAGGGGTCGGAAATAATAGGTGCAACATACACTGCACAAACTTTCTCATATCCGTACGGTTACAGTTCGTACAATGCTGGCATTTAGTACATTTTTTTTAACTCGTAGAACTACGAAGCTTCCGTTTTTTGGGAGAGCTTGGCGGCGTTTGAGCGTAAAATTCGATAATGTCAATGGACATATTCAACTTTAAGATTAATACAGCTTGAGTATTATTGTTTATGTCATTAATATCTATAACTGGACGCATTTTTAACAAACTGAATGCAGCAATTTTCGAATAAATCGATATTTTGTGAAAATAGCAAGAATAAACTACCCATCTTCTTTGTGGGAAATAGTTAATTTAAACAAGGCTTGTTTTCCGAATGATACGTTGTCTAAATATGTAACTTTATCACAATCCATAAAACCGTTTAGCGCCTAGAGCAGAGGTGGAATCCCCATGGCACGCTACCCCCTTCTGATACGCAACAGAAATAAATGTTTTGCTGTCTCCTTAATATTTGTCCATTTCCGTCACAATAGGTGACTATGTTCAGCGACATTGCAACTGTATTGATAAAATAATTAATAGCGCAATTTTGAACGAGACCGGCATGCTTGTTGCCCGTAATTGTTGTTCAGCCATAAATTATCTGGAATAATTAGTCTTTTTAGATAATAAATTGAATTATATAACCAATCTATCATTTTATATGCTCTAAGCCTGAGAATAAAAAATAATAGTTGAACCATAAAATTATTTCTTTTAGGACATAATTTTTAAATTGGCACGTACGTTAGAAAAGGAAAGCCAATTTCTGTAACTTTGGCATGCGAGCTAAAAAAATTTTGCTATCCCTGACCTAGAGCCTCGCAAACACCACAGACTTAGGATAACTTGTGAAAATCACTTTTTTCGAACACTCATAAAAATCTCCAATAAGAAGGTTTTCACGATCAAAATACTTCCTCTGTGTACATATCGTATAAGAAAACAAAAATTGAAAGGGCTAAGAGGTTATAGCTGTTGGTGGCTCTGGAAGGGAAAGAGCGTTCGTGGTAGGAGGAGGAAGTATTCCCCACTCGTAAGAGACCGCTTCGCCGTGATTTAGATCAAGTCTAAAGGGGTGAAAGGGGTCTTGTAGAGATCCCCGATTGCGGCTCGCTCAGGTTATCCGCTTTACGCAGGCTAATTCCGTGCCGCAATTCTCCGAGACCGAGTCACGTCAAGTCTCTTGGCCTCTTTGGAAAAATAAAACGGGAGGCTATCTCTTGACAGGGAAAAAAGGAGAGGGTAAGGAGGGAGTACAGAGAGAGAGAGGTGGATTTAATGGAAGATGCGACGCCTGGCGGGTGCCGAGGGAATGACGCGAGTGCACGGCGTGATGCATGGCTTCGCATTGCCGCTCGTATTTTTTTTTCATCTCCTTCGATTGCGTTGAGACGCGCAGTATATTTCACTTAGGGAGCCTGTGCACTCTCTATGAGGGAGTAGGCGGTTATCCATGTGCATCCAGACGGGAGAGGTGACACGAAGCTTTTTGCGGCGCGTTCCTCGCTTCAACGGCTCGCGGTTTTCTTTTTTCGCTACGTAAAAAAAAAGATGCAGAGGCACGAACGGAATTCGAAATTTCCATCCAACGGATAAAAGAAAAATCTTCTCGCGCTATTTCCTACCAATTTGGAGCACGTGCCGCGATAAAATGGGCCTATTACTTTCATCCTGCAAACTTCCACTTTCGACACGGGCGGATTCGATCAGGGAAAGATATATAGGACGGTTTGAGCTTATTTTCTTATTGACGTTAGCGACCTCCTTAGTGTCGTATAGTTCGAAAAATATCGAGTTGAGTTCCTTGAGAAAATTGCCTTGCATGTTACCTCGAATTTCTGAAAGCTAATAATTAAAATCATCGTATGTGCGTATGCAAATTTCAATGCTAAACTGTAAGTATTTATGCATCATTAATATAAATTATGAGTATATTATACGGCAATTCTTTAGCACCAAGAAAAGCCATACTTGTGTCCGTAACTTTCTTTTGAATATTTCTCTCAAGATATAAAATTTTAAAGTTATTTATATACATTTGTGTAAATAGGAGATCTTACATTTATAATGTACACAGGTAAAGTTAATATGTTTATTAATTTTTGCTCAATGTAGATAAAAATGAGGTATCTGTCAATATGTGTTATTTTAGTCGATATGTGTATTCGTATTCTGGGATTTGCTAAAACGATTCGCTCAAGTTACAGTTTAAGTTATTCATTTTCTTGTCATACGGTAAATGCGACATTTTACAGTGAAGTTAATAAAGAAGTCAATTTATCAATTTCAACTTTAAAATTCCACTTTTGATCATTTTCCAAAGAAAGAAAAGCAATCACTAAACGATTGAAGAATGCGGTTTGCAAATGTACGAAACTTATTTTAAAATAAGTTAACTATAACAAGAATCTCTTATCAATGCCAAATATTTGAGTAGAGATATAAATAATATTTTATTAAACTGTTTTAAATAAATGACGCGTAGACAATAAAATTGCAACACAAATTTAGTAAATTGCAATATATATCACAATAGTTGGCAATACATATATTTGCGAATATCATATTAAGACCACTGCAAAAGAAAAACGAAAAGATAATCGACGTAAAAAGATGTATTTATTTTAAAAAATAACACTCTCTCTGTAGATTCATAAACTGGATACGAAGATAATTGATATATGCTCTAACCCGGTTCGAACGTCAAACAACCTCGACGACAAAAGCAGCACAGGAAAAAATGTCACTGCATTTATCGAGCAATTTACTCTCATCCGCGATTCTGGGCATTGTGATTCCGTTTGGAAAGTCGCTCAGGTTCATGGCTTTACGGAATGAGCCAATGGCTAGCTGACATATCATCAGAAACAAGAGATGACAACACCAGTGAGTTGAATGCTGTCAGCGACCACCACGCAATGCTTCAAAACCTGTTCCTTTGAAAAAAAAAACGCCAAAGGAGGAGGAGATTGACGAAATGGGAGGGGTAGAAAACCGCGAGAGAGATTTCGGGGTTGACAACACGCCCTCTACAACTCTCCACGCCTTTCCCGGCCATCCGGCAATCAACGATTACAATAACCCATCCATTGACGGCGTCGGGATAAACAGCGAGTCCACCCAGCTCGATCGACCAACTATTAAAATAAAGCAATTCTCCCGCTCTTCCTCCAAACTCTCGCCGTCCCTCCCGCCATCCGCCTCCCTACCGCCCTCCCACACTTCCCGCCTCTCCAAAATATCCATCCCCCGCCAACCTACCGGTTTTTCCTCAATTCTCCCAAAACGTACCGCCGTAGTTCTCTTCCCTCCTATATATAAAAAAGTTCCATATTTTTCTCCCCATTTTCCATGAGGGATGATCAATTTGTCGCTGACACATTATCTATCGGCCATTTGAATGCGGACTTAAGAGCCCCCATCTGTCAAGCTCAGACAATGGAGCCGGCATAAGGAGTAACCTTCCAGCGTCCCCATTACTGGCTCCCCCACCACTTCTTACTGCCTCCCCCATTCCATCTAACTCCGGAGAGTCCTCTGCAGATCATCCCCTTCTTTCTTTTCATCCTTTACTCATCCTATTTACTCCTCTATACTGCTTCATTCATTTTCTCATTTCTGCCCTTTCGTTTCCACTTCCTCTCAGATTTTCTTCTCCTTTCTGTTGTCTCTCCTCCCTCCCGCACTCACCCTCCTTCCTTCATACTCCCCCAAATCTCCAAAGTTTACTAGATCTATATGCTTATTCTGCAATTCACCAACCCTGGTGGGTGGAAAGGGGTGCATAACACCAAAACGTCCCTGACGATTGCCTCACAGATTTCACTCGCCTATTACGGTCCCTAATTTAACCGGGAAAAAAATTTCCTCGTTATCGCTCTTATTTACAACGGATATGCTTTCATCGTCTCGACGGCGTCCGTCTCCAAATATAATTGCATATTTAAACCATTCCTATAACCTCCTCGGCTGAGTCATACTTCTTCAGGAGTCAAAACTTAGCGCTTATGCGGCAACTGCCAAGCAAACCCACTTCAAATTCTTCAATAAACACGTTAAAAACGTCGCTTATGGTAAAATATTCCTTACACGGCTGCTGTGGCTTTGACATTTATGACTGAAATGCGTGACTTTCATTCATTTTCCTCGTCCCTCTCTTTAAATTCGATCTCCAGATGAAAAGGGAGACCGTGTGGGTGATACATCGTACCACCAGATAGTAAAAATTTTATATCTTTTCTTAGAATCCCTTCCCTTGTTTTCCTCATAAAGTGACCATACCCATACTCCTCTCACATAACGTCCGTGAATTCCTCAGACAGAACACCTCGAAAAATTAAACGGGGCATTATTTTTCCGCTTACTACAGCAATGAACACCTCTTCCAATTATTCGGAGACCAATTAAAACGAACGGCGGCCGCCCAATCGTTAAAAAGTTAAAGAAATCTGACCTATGAACCGTTTCGGAATGACTTCAGAAATAGCGAGAACGACAAACAGGATGTGAGAAAGAAATTGGAATGAAGGAGAGGGAGAGGGAGGAAGGATTGAAAGGAGGCTGTGTCGAGGGAAGTGAAGCGGGGCTTTACGGTCTACGTTCCCCGTCGGCCGTCAAAAAAAAAAAAAAACAAACCACAAGTGCTCCCGAGAAGGGGTCAAAAGGGAGATATGGTTCCCGAAATGAACTTCACCCATTCGGTAAACCCTTGGAAAAAGTTTAAAAAACCATTTCCCGATCCGGATTATTTAGGTTCGCGAGATGTTTTACGGGAGACACAAATCAAACGAGAGACGGCGGCAGATTAGCAAATGGAAAACACGATGGTCAAGCGGTCCGAACGGCTCGAAAAATCGGAGAATGGCGCCTCGCGGACCGGGAGGGGGTTAGAGAGGGAGGTGGGAAGGAAGGGAGGAGGCAGGAAGGAGGCGGGGACACGACAGCGGTACAAAATGAACACGTTTTGACCGCTTTCCCTCCCCCGATTCCAGCCGCGACAATAAACGGGGCGGGACCGCGGCAAATCTTTCATTCAGGCGCCGACGCGTGGGCCAGCGGCGTGCGGGACGGGTCGAAGGTTCTCCTCCCCCCCTCCCCCCTCTTCTCCCACCCTCCCGGTCCCCCCGAAGCACGAACACGCGCCCAAGAGGAGGACAAAGAGGCATCCCGGAGTGCCCGCCGTGTCCAGCCGCTTCCAGCGAGAATATTGTCCGAAGCCGTGAGTTTGAGAGCGGTGTTAAATGGGCGGGGGCGAAGGGGGCAGGAGGGTGAAGCGGGGGAAGGATCGCCCCTCGCCGACACGGATAGCACGCGGACAATGCGGTCGCGATAACAATGCCATCGCACGGAAAAGGTTCGAAATAATTGCACTACTCGGCTGCACCCTCCCACACACACTCTCCCGCCTAAAATCTCGCTCCTCTTCTCTCTTTATGCGCGGATGCCTTCACGTGACTTATGGACGAACCCTGTAGGTGTCGCCCACTCTGATCCTCCCACGCGAAATCGAGCCGCGTTGCAACGGGGGAGCCATCTGGCGGAGAGCGAACCGCGAGGGCACCAGGAGAAAGAGACAAAGAGACTTCCCTCGTATCCCCATCGTTTCGAAGGCAAAACGACACGTGCAAATGATCGGCTCTCAACTGGCAATCGCTAAGGAGATAAATTCCCCGACGGGGCTTCGGAGCGAGTGGTATAAGTACGATAAATAAGGGAATCCGCAAAGAGGCTACACAAAGAGGGATAGTTGGAAAGCATTGACGCTCTCAAACTATTTAATTAGCGTTAAGGACTTTGCGTGGTTAGTGACATCCACGACTCTCCCTCTTGCTCTTTTCCATTCTATCCGTCCTTTAACCCCATTCTCGACGGCCACTCGTCGAGAAACGAAATGACAGAGAATGGTGAACCGTATTCGAAACTCAACGTCCAAGTGGAGAAATCGAGATGCCATCATCCCATATTTTCTATCTCTCGATAGATTTTAGGTTCACCCAACAAAATATGTTTCATCCGAGGCGTTTCTCTTCATACTCTCATAACCATCATATTCTTATATAAAATATGCATTGTTCCTTTCCTGTCGTTATATCCCTTTGCCTCTTTCCGAGCTACTTCTAGGACTTTTGTTACCTCTAAAAATTTGACCTAACTATTGCTTTTTTCTCACCCTTATTATTTTAAATAAGCTACTCTATTATTGAATTTCAAACTTCCTCACTTGTTTTTCTCCCGATTCAAATTAGAGTGTACCATGTTTACTGCAAATACCGCTTTTGGATATAAATCTGGTCATTTTACCCTCCTCATCATTCCATGAAAATGCAAAAAAAATCCACTGTTCTGACTTATCATTGAAATCTTCTCTTTTTGTCACGTTATAATTTAAATACAATAAGATGTTTGAAAAAATGACGAAATAGTACAAAGCGTACTGCCTAGGTTAATTTATAGCATGTTCTTAGTTGTATCGTGGGACTTAACAGGTTCCTGATTTCATTGCTCATTAATATATAACAATATATATCGATATAAGACATTAGGTGTTTACGATAGCATACTTACATGACATATAATAAAAATTTGTATTCATTCAATACAATACTATATTACTTCACATATACTCAACAAAATTAAAACCCTTTCGCGGCACTAAATCTAGTTATATCTAACAAGAACATCAAAAAACCAACACGTCAGTTCTAAGTTTTAATGGTATCCTGGAAGAGAGGAATTACCAAAAGCGTTCCTTATAGCTTCCACTAAATAACTTGTGTATGTTTCACTCACGAAGGAACTGCGAAAAATTGAAAAATATGGGATATCTGAGAATCTTTCATTCGATTAAAGTTAATAAGCTTTTTCAAGATATGGGACTTCAAAGTTCCGTCGGTGATAGAATGATATGAAGGGTAGAAAAAAAAATCGGTGATAATTTTACCCCCCGGAAAATTCGCTCGTTGATATAAAAGAAAAAAAAAACCTATCGAAGGGATGACTCTGCACGGTCTCGCTAAAGCGTCTTAGTTTACGCACTCCGCACGTGTGTGTGCGCGTGCATGCATGCCTTCCAATCGAGGTACTTTCAGGGTTGAGCGAGGAGAACGTTTCCCGCAGCGCGAACTGCTCGGTGAAAGGAAGGATGGAAAAAATTAGAGGTTAAAAACGAGGAGTTTTTTAAATCGAGGGATGGAATTTCTTTATATCTCGCGTGACGCTTCGAAACTATGCAATCGTTTTTTTTTCGGAATCGACAATTTCCGTTCGCGGAAGTTTCGCACCTGCAGACGCGAAAGATCCGACGCTAATTTCCTTTCCGGTTGTCCACTTTACGTCCAAAGGAATGGGAATGATGTGAGGAGGAATACGTTAAGCGGAAGGAGATGGAATGGGAAAAGATATGCCGCCGTAAACCGCCGAGTATCGCGGAATAAATAAGCTTCGCCGCCATAAAATTTGAAATGAACCGGATTAAAACCCCGCCTTTTACTGGACGACTATTGACACAACTATTTTTATCGCCACTCGCGCATATTCGTGTGTGACAGGAAGAGGTTCTAGAGATATTTTATTATATCTAAAGAGTTCCTTAGTTAACGACTCTTTGACTAGCTTATTGTGGGCTAATGCAATGTCGGCATCGGTGGAGCGTGCGTGTGATGTAAATTAAGCATTCGAGTACTGAACGAAATATAAATCTCACCTCGTAAAATAGATCTACTTCCTCGAGGAAACGGTAAGTGATGTGGCTTTTTAATGAAAATGAAGAAAACGAATACACAAGATTCAAGTGAAAAATAAAATTTTAAATGTTACTAGATCCTTTAGTTTATATCACTGACTATAATCATAAAACAGAAATATTTACCTTTTTGTTAATTATGATAATATTAAGGTTAGGAAGAGCACTCATAAAAATAAGGCACGATAAATGTGTGTGTGTGTGTGTGTATATATATATATATATATATATATATTTGTGTCTGTCTTGTGCTGACTAAGGGATCATCCAGAAAGCTACTACAACGTCTACAAATGTGTCTCTCTGACACCCAAGCGGCTCTCTTTCCGGTAAGTGCTCACTGGGTTTCCTTCAACACCTAGTTACCCTAAATATCCTTATTTACCTTTAATCTTCCACAAGTATATATATATATATATATATATATATAAATTATTTAGAGCATTTAATTATTCGTTTCCTATTTGAATAAATGAATTATAAAGTGAAATTCTTGGCGAACACACAATGACTCTTTGAAATGGGATTAAAAACATTTAGTTCTACAGTAACAGTAAAATACATAGAAACATTCTTGAATGAGATTCATAAAGCGCGCGCTTACTCAATACTTGGCAAAAATGAATAGCAATATGCGTTACATAAAATAAATATCAAATCGATTAATACAGAAGCAATAAAATAGGTTACCTGTTACACGAGAATAAATTCTCGTTAAAAGTTCTATACCGACTTCATTGGACATAAAATGCTTGGAATTTATTTATGCGTATTTACTGAAAACAACTACAATTTCTCACTTTGGGTTCCAAGGAAAAACTCGCTGCATAAGGTATTTATTAATCTGACCGTATTTTGCAACGTATAACTTGGGTTCTGAAATGCAGAGACCTATCTTGGGAAAAATCAATACCAAGGTTATCCTCACCATTTTTGCTGCATAATTTGAACCACTCCGTACTCGCCTACTTAGCTTCTAACTCCCAGCGTTACTCACCAACCGATATTACTCGGCGATACAATTTTATTTAAAAGCATTCTCGCCGGGAAGTGAATAACAGAAAATGAAACTCCTGAGCGTGAGAAAAAATTCTCTTTGGGGAAAAAATAAAATTTCGTAAAGTTAACTGGAAATATTTTCGCTTAATTTCGCTTATAATAAAAAATTAAAGATCTGAACAAAAAATTGTAAAATTTTTTTACATAACCGTAATTTATGGTCGTGCTTTGGCCGCCTCTCGTCGTCCGATGGGTGTAAACGAGTCGAATAACGACTCCTAAGTTGTTCAAATCACCTCATTTATATCTTAATCCAGATAATTTTAAAGATGTAAAGCAAAAAAATACTAAGTCCATGGGCATGAGTCCTCATTGTTATTGAGTTCTTTAACAAGAATAAAAAATTCGGCCATTGCACACTATAATAAATAATAAAGATAACTCACGTGTCAATTGATCGACACGCATTCAGTGTGGTAAGCAAATTTATTCAACACCGCTATAGCAAATTTTTCTGACTACCCTTAGATTCAAAATTAGATGTAGTGATGAAGAGTTCCTTTTGGCCAAAAAATGTCAAGTCAACTTTGAGCTAATTCATTCAACAAGGAATACTCATGATATAATTGATAGTCTGACGGTTAAAAAAATAACTAATAATAGGAGATTGAAAATCAGAGTATACATTTTTCAATCAATGAAGCAAGCAACAGTCCTTGGATAAATGCTTGTAAACAGCAAATAAAGGTTTTCACTCGTAATTTTTCAATGCTTTTTCAAGAGAGAAGCAAAAACTTGACATGATACACATGTTAATACCGTTATAATTTCATCGGTAATATATACTGAACTAGCAGAAGTGCTCGTTGAATTTCAACGAATTTAGCGAAGCTAAAACTTCGACCGTGTAACAATCAAATCGATATAAAAACCTAACTACACCACTTAACTCTTTGTTCCGGTTACAATGATACCTCCCTCTTGTTTCTACGTGCTGTAGTTGCTGAGCTACAACAAACATACATACTAACACTTTTCTTTATAGATAGGTATCTATAGATGTAATCTGGGGCAGTGGTTCCCAAACTGACTTCCGCGAAAACCTCTGTTTGGTAAATAAATCAACGATTTTGATATTCCGATAGGAAATTAGGGCAACAATTTTTCCTCTAGCTAATTGATTATGTTTTAATACCAACAAAAGAATGCGTCCAAAGGCTGTAATACTCGTGTGTAAGAATACAAAAGCTTTGTTTCACGGCTAGGGTGCCGCGACATTCATTTTTCTTTGTAAGGATGCCGCACATACAAAAGGTTTGGGAGCCACTGACCTAGGGAATAACGTAAAATACAAACATATTTCTCTGATAATCGATTGCATAGATGGTGATTTTCACTAGACTAAATCTAACAATTATTGAGGTATCCTTAACAGAACTTTTACTAGTTCCACAAAAACATTTGATTGAGATTAAAAAATTGGCGACGCTACCTCAAAAGATGACGAAACATAACGTCATTTGGAGGATTTCAAACGCTTCAAGAGCGAGAAGGCGTTCAATCCTCCTTACCGCAATCCATCGATCCTTTAATGACCTATTGGTAACCCTCTCATAATCTCCACCCTCTCATCTTTTCCGGAACCGTTTGGAAAATGGAGTTCGCCGCACAGCTGATGAAAACAGCTTGAGGTCTCCTCCCCTTCCGAGAAGAATAGAAGGCGAACCCTTTGCCATTCATAAAGGGAGACTTTCTCGAGCCAGCGACATAAGGGATAGTTTCCAGGTCCACAACCCCATAGAAAAGGAGCCAAACTAGCAGACCCTGAGGGAGACTAACCCCCAGGGTCGACCTGGGAGGCGTTCCAGGATTCGGAGGAGAAGAAAGGGAATCAGCTCTGAATATCATTTCATATGCCAAAAGATTGCTTCGTGTAGGGTTCGGAAGGCGGTGTGGGAGTTTCTTCTTAGTATGGTTTTGAGAGGGTGGGAGGGAGAGGAGGGGGAGGGGAGAGGTAGAAAAGAGTAAAGAAAAAGGGAGAGGGTGGAGGTCGGGAAGATATGGCAGCTTCCTTAAGGGAATGTTTGCGACCGATAAAGCTTTTGGGTAGATGAGCGAAAAGTACACGTGGGGAGGGAAAGGGGGTGTGGGACGCGGGGGCAGAGATGGGGCGGGGAAGGGATACGGGGGTGTGGTCGAGGCGGCGGGAGTCGCTTCGTGGGTCGGTTAGGCGCCCGTCTCACAGCCATCCATCAGCCTGCTCAATGGAGTGTCAGAACGGAAAAACAATGGACTGCAAATCGGCGTGACGCTTCAATGGAGAGCCCTCCCCCCATCCTGCGACCTCCTACCCCCTTCCTCGCCCACCTCTCTCACCCACGCACCCCCCCCTACTCCTCCCGACTCTTCTTCTCGGGTGTCCCCCCGGCGTTGGAGGCACCATCCGCTCCCTTGCCGCACCCACCGAACTGCCCCGTTTGACAGCGCATTATGCTCTCGAATAAGAAAAATAATTGGCGGGTAGCGTACACACCGTGTCACTTCTGAACGGAGAGAGTCGGAGCGAAAGGTTCGCACCCCCTTGGATGAGGGTGGAGCGCGATTGGGTTGTCGTTATCCCCTTGCACACGCTCACCGATCTTCCTTTGGTCCAGTCGCTCGAGTGGTCTTAACACTTCGCGTTGTTTGTCAAAATATTTTACCCTTTTGTTTCCTTGAGGTTGCCGTCCCGAATTTTCTAACTCCGTTGTGGATCGGTAAACAAGCTACTCCCGTGGACCGAATGCGGCCTCAACATAATTTTATAAGACCCACGACACTATGATAAAAAATCGATCCTTAAAATTCACCTAAAACATTTTCGTGTTTTAATTGAGATTGTGGCCATGAAAAATTGGACGATGAAATAACGCTGACGCTGTATAGTATTGACTGTCATTTAAATTACACATGATAATTCGTAGGCAAAATGTAACATCACCCTCCAAAGCATTCGTAACTTCCTATGCGGACCACCACGTAATTTGGTTTCCTAAGGAGAAATGAAGAATCTCGAGTTTACTCAGACATTCGTCGGAGTCACGAAAGCAGATAATATTCTTGTGACCGTGAAAATATGATCCCATTCAATGGAGTCCAGAGGATATGCTACATTAGAAAAAAATCGACGGACGTTGTTAAATATTTTTAAAATTAAAAAAAAAGCTCATCGATATGTCCTCTTTGTTATAAACTCGAAAGTGTCGCTGATACGTAGCGTAGCATAAAGTCACTTCCTACCACAAGCTTTTGGAACACAATGATTTCAATACGACCTGGCAGCTTATTAAAATTAAATATCGCGAACATTTTTAAACATTTTAATATCGGGAAATTTTTCCTTATAGGATTTTGATTCTATAGAGACTTCGAATTAGATGTGATTAGCAAAATGTTTGAATACTTGTTTCACGATGTTCATATTGAACTTTAATAACTGGCCAATGGTATTATGCTGAAATATTATAAACACTTGAGACAAAATTAAGGACACAGCCAAAGATAATAGCTGAGAAAATAGAAGTAACTCATCAAATTAGCGATAATTCTATTTTTTTCGAAACATTCTAAATAACCGGAATTATTAAGACCACAGTCAATTTAAAAGACATCAGTCATAATTAGGGTTACCAGACACTGAAGAGTAGAAGGGAGGACAATAAAGGCAAAAAAGGAGGACACAAAAGAAAAAAGCCGGACAAACAATATTAGGAAATAATTAACGGGCTTTTTTGGAATAATGAGTGTGTATAATTATTTATATATGTTTTTGGATATTTTTTTGGTTATTTGCTCCTTAAGATAGTTTCCATATATATTTATTAAAAGAAAATGTATCCATTTCTCTAAATAATCAGTGCATTCTTGATACACAAGCTGCGTCTCCTCAAGAAAACTCGGGCATTCTTTACCCTTTGCTTGTAGTTTTTCCATGAGCTGAACTGATAATGAGATAAAATTTTCCCTAAGTCGTAATTTCAATGAATTTACAACAGTTTTAAGGAAGTTCACAATTTCTAAAACAGAATTCTTTTCTCTTTCAACTGCCTCAATTTTGTTCTTGAAAATAGATGTCAGCGAGAGTAAGAACCACAGGTATAATTCGGACATTTAACTTTCAAAAAAAATTTTGTTCGGTGTTGGTGAGTGAGTAAGGGATAGAAAATATTGCTTTAAAGCAGGGAACAACTTGAAAAGTCTTTCTACAGTTGGTGCTAAACTTAGCCATCTGGTCTTAGTTGAAGATAACAAGTTGTGATACTCAATTTCTCTATACTCGCAAATGTCTTTCAGAGCCTCCGTTCGAACAGTATACGAGTATATTGAAAAATAATTGAAGATCTTCAAAATTAGGGACTCCACATCAACACTTAATACGTCTGCTCCATGCTGCATGCAGTTGTGGAGAATGTGAGCTGGACACCCGCTACCTACAATTTCTCTATTTAGAGCCTCCCTTAAGTGAGAGAGCACATTATTACCCTTATTTCTATTAATGCCTCCGAAATTCTGAAATTCCTTCAACAGCGCGTGCTTTTTTATCACACAAGTTGTTTTAGAGACAAAGAGATGTTAATTTTTCGCATGAAGACGAAATTCGCACCATTTTTCTATGTTTTTCACTTTGTATATGATGCTCTAAATCATAAGATCCCTTATTTGCAACTGATATGTAACAATCACAAATTTTACACTTCGTCTCATATTCATTCCTCCCGATGTCGAAACAAGAATACTTCGCCTTCAGATTACTGGAGAATTTGCACTTCCTTTTAGGTGATGCCATTTTAATGGGATGGAGTTCCTTGAGTATTCTATAGCAACCACTAGACACACATAAAATAAATCATTAGTTTTATTAATTAATTATAACTTAATAAATATATATATAGTACCTAATCGAAGTTTCGGTTATCTGCATAATAACATATTGTACATATCAAAATAATTAAGGTTTACTCTTTTCTACTAAGAATCGGAGCGGAAAGGAAACTGGTCTCTTCACTGCAACAGATAACTGAGATGAGCCCATGAAAGTCTTCAGTTTCTTTTCTTGGAATGTGACCATGTACATCTGGTCATTCCGTAACGTCACTTGCCACTGCACACCATGGCCACCAACAAAAGAGTTGTTTGAAGAAAATTAGTGACAAATTATTGAGTGCTTGACCCTCACAGAGCAGTGACCCTTGCATAGAAATTTTAAGAGGGAAAGGAAGGGAGACATAAAAGTGCCATTCTCACCCTTGTCCCTTTCGACAAAACATGCAGGAGGGTTTATGAGCACAGCCTTTGCAAGGGTTTGGATAGGATTCCACCACACATCGGAACTGAATGGTCTACCGGTCAATGGAGCCTTAAACTCACATTTCCTAGAAAAAAGCCGGACAAAATCCTAAAATTTAAAATGTCGGGAGGACGGAGGATGGAGACGCAGAATAGAGGACATGTCCTCCTTTTGCCGGACGTCTGGTAACCCTAGTCATAATGCCTACGCGTTTGATATCGTCATCATCTCTAATTCATCCTCCCAAAAATTTGCAACTTAGCCTATATTTTTTACACTTTAAAGTTAACTGCGGCTTAACAAACGGAAAGAATAAACTTAATCGATGAATAAAATTCTCTTTAAATCTTATTTTGAGAGACATACGAAATTGATATCAACACATCTTAGGGCATCGTCACGTTTAAGTTACACGGTTAAACCGTAGATACACATTCGGAGAGCACGACGGAATACTATCGGTAAAGAGTAGCAGGGTGGGGGGGGGGGGGGGGGGGGATCGGAAGGGGAGGATGGAGGCGTTATTGGTGAAATTAGCGACGAGCATCGACCAAATATTATAAATCGGTGGCAATGATCGCCGGAGTGTTCGGCTGAGTCCACGGAATTAACGTGAGTAAAGCAATCCTGCAGTAATTTTAACAAGGGGGGAAACGAAAGCGTAGTTGCCAATGAATACCCATATCCCGCACCCATCCGCACCCCCTCCACGGCATCCGACCCTCTCCCTCTCTCTCTACCTAAAACTCTGTCCGTGGCGCGGATTCCACATGTACTGCGAGGGGGGAGGGAGAGGGGGGGGGGGTTATCGTGTCCTATGCCCGTGTCACAGATCATCCTTTTTATTAGCATGTGGAAAGTTAACTGAGAGCATCAGAGCTGACAGATCAATAATCGCTTCCCATTCTCACCACCTCCCTTCCTCTCCCTCCCTCCTACGGCTTAAAAGAAAAAAAAATAGGAACCCTATCCCACTCCTGGTCCCGCTCGCTCCGACGTCCCGTCCCATTCCCGTCTCTTGACTACCCTCCCTCTCCCAAACCTCTAACTCCCCCCACACCCTCGGCATTCCCTCGCCTCATCTCTTTTTTTTACGACTGGTTATTAGCTGTCCTCATTGTGCTGGTGTGATTAATACGAGGCCCAGATTACCAACAAGCGAGGCATAAACGTTTACGGGGACGATGGAGTGAGTGAGTGAGAGAAAGAGAGAGGAATGGTGAAAGGGAGCAGAGAGGGAGGGAGGAGGGAAGGGAAAAAAAAGGATGGAAGCAGATAGAGGAGGTGGGGGTGGAAGGTCAGGGGGTTAGAAGAAGGGAGGAAACCAAAAATGGAGGAAAAGTGGAAAGAAATACTGTGGAATATGGGAGGAAGGAAGGGTGTCAGAGTGGGAAAGAGGGAAAATAAGCGAGGGTTTGATTTGACCCCTAATAAGCGAGGTTAGACCCTTTGGCACCTTCACCAACAACTCATGAGCTTTTTTGATGGAGAAATTCGTGTTGAATTATAGAAGGACAAAAAATAAAAGAAAACGCACAAAAACGACGGAAATAAAAAACGTACAAAAATTATAGGGAATAAATTCGCACGTTTATAGAATAGTTAAGGGAGGAACGACGAATATTGGCATCTGAAGAGCGGAGTGATATCGTGAAAGGAGTGAAAAGTATAGCAGTGGAGTGAATACAGACAGAGTCAGGGAAGAGGAGAGAGCGTCAGGAAGAGAGGGAGAGAGAGAGAGAGAGGGATGGGAGAAGAGACGAAACTTGAGCAGAGCAGAGGGGAGCTAAAGCAAAACCGTTTCAGATCGTTAAAATTTAACACTGCGGGTGAAAAATATATTTTTCGGTTTTTCCGAAATAAATAATAGGCGAGTGAAAAAAAAAACCTCCACTTCTCTCTCCATCTCCATTTTTCTCTCTCACTCGCCTCGCTCCTATGCATGAAAAAAAAAACCGCCGCGTCATTTAAAATTGCCACCTATATAACGCTATAATTTAGTCCTTATTGTCAGGAAGACGAGAGCCACTAGAGCGTTCTCGGATGGGAAAGGCTACGGCACTAAACGCATCAACACATCTCACCATAAAAACCCGGAGGGGGGCGGCGTTGAAGAGAGGGATGCGGTGGGACCGGGAGGGGGGTGGGGGGAGGGCAACGGAAGAAAATGGAATGGGGTTGGGGGAGGAGGTAGAGCGGGGCGCTGGAGAGTTCCTCCCTTCTTTCCACCCTCCATCGGGTGGCCCCGTGGGGAGCGAAATGGACGCTCAGGGAACGTTAAGGATCGGACGACGTAAGAGAGTGTGAGTGATATGTATACGTCCAGATAACACAGCAACTATTTCAAAATTCGAGACTATAACGTCCGTGGCTTAGAGGTGGTCTCCGCATCGGCAGCGGAGACTTCAAAAGTCGCGTGACGCCCGCTAGCGCGAAAAATAATTTGCACGGCAGACGAATCTCTCGCCAACACCTGATTCTCACGTCCATCTGGGTGGCTTTTATGGGGTTGGTTTCCTTGAACCTCACCGATCCCCTTTGTCTGACACGCGTCGTTCGTGCCCTCGCCCTTCGCAAATGACCGCGTGGGTTGCGGGAACAAATTTAAAAAAGGCACGAAATAGTTATTAAAAAAGATGGTAAACTTGAGCGGTCTCGCTCTGACCGAAAGGGTTAGTACGAAAAGAGAGAAAGGAGAAAAGACTCGGGTGGTATATTAGATATGAGAAATGGAGAAGAGAGAGAGAGAGAGTAGGAGAAAGAAGAGGTTGGTTGGAAATAGGCAGTCTAGTTCATGGCTTCAAAAGACCCTAGTGCATATTTTTTTAACCCCCAACGTTTTATGAACCATAAAGTGAGAAATAAAAAACAATAGCCTGCGTGGAAATGTAATCAATCGGGTGAAAGAGGGAGGGGGTAAGTGTGGGTGAGGGCGTGGGTGGAGGTTTCGGAGGTTGAGGGTAGGAGGCGCTGCGAACTCTTTCACGCTGCTGGCTATCGCATCCACTAGACGGGAATAAAAAAAAAGAAGTTGGTTTTTTGTTTTATTTTTGACGAAGCGTTATTGTTACGAAACGACGCGATTTTCGCCAAAGACACGAGTTAAATCTGTATGAAAACAAACACACTCCTTCTGCCATCTATATGTTTGATAATAAAATACTTTACGCTTTCGGGGCGTAAAAATAGGAAAAAAAAGGCTGCATTATGACGCCCCCGGGATTTGAAATGGCTCGAGTGTTTTCTTTTTGTTTCTCAGAGGAGCAACGACGGAGGAAAATTGGGGTTTTTTGGAATTTCGGATTGCATAATTTTGTCTTTTATTTCGGAAGAATGGCGATGGAGATATCCTTCAAAGTTCTGTTAGTTCCTTAAGAAAAATACAAAGTAACCCGTTTATATGGCAGCGCAGTTTATTTGAGACTTCCACAAAAGGTGTTAAAATAAACAGATCGTATTTTAGTACGACAAATGAAAATCGCGGAGCGCGGTTTAACGATCAATCCTCTCTTTTTCCCTCTCATGCGGCATTATAAAACAAAAATCGACCTTATTATATACAGTTCCCGTAAAACTAAAGGATACATTAAATAATAGCCGTGTACCTAACTTATTACGCGTTACATAAAAACAGCTATTTATGGGACGACTCTTTCTCGATAAAATTTCGTAGAAAAAAACACGTACGGAAGTTAAAGAATTTCAGTATAGCCATTATTATGGAGCGAAACAGGAAATGAGCACCAGGTGCTCGAGAACCATTTTCAACTCATCCGAGCACCTCATAACCCTCATTCAAACCATACGATGAATAAACCGCCCCAGGGTTTCGATTCCCCCCTCCCACCTTATATCATATAATGATAGCTTACGAATGATCCCGCGAAAGACTCGACTTATTTCCCGGTCTGGTTGGACCACAACGTCAAGAAGATTCTTCCCCCTGCTCCTCCCCCTCCCCCTTACCAATCCCACAACACACTCATTCCTCTCCAACGAGAACGTCCTTCCAAATAAGCGATCGCTAATGGAGAAACAGTGAATGATATGGGCTAAATGGGTACGGAGGGAGGCAATGAATAAGACAGAAAATAAAAGGATCCCCAATGGTAAGAGCATTAATCTTTTTACTCCACGTCTCGCGCGGGTTACGGAAGTGAAGTTTCATCAATCACACCTGAGTTAACCACAGTGTGGATGCAGTAGCGACTTTCCAAAGTCGCCTTGAGGTAGCTGGGCCGACGCCTTTGCGAAGTGGATGGGAGGGACGCGAGGGAGAGACAGAGAGAAGGATCTTGAAGAAGATGATGAAGAAGGGGGAGGAGGAGGTACGGAGGAAGGAGGGGAGGAAAAAAGAGGAAATGCCAACACAGGTGCCTTTTAAAGTCTCGCGTCGAAATGAACGGGGGCAGGTTCATTTTCTCACAAGGCGGTTTGAAGCGCTTCTCGGGACAGTGACGTCACTGGCACCCCTCGCATGAGCAATCATTTCAGGTCCGAGGTTTTACGAGAGGGATATAAATTAAAATATAAACGGGGAGCTCAAAAGAGCGGAAGATATAGAATTAATTGCCCGCCTGTTTATTTTTAAAACGCCCGGGAGAGATATAGAGTGAGAGAGAGGGAGGGAGGGAGGGAGATGGAGGTGGGGATGAGAAACACGGCGCAAATAAAATACAAGCGTGCTGGTATATGATGTCATTGGGAGATAATTATTAAATAATCGTGGATGATGATGGACGAGAAGTTTTTAAGAGCTGACGGCCATATATATATATATATATATATATATACACACACACACATACACACGAGAGACAGTTGCGTAACTTAATCCTCTTGAGAAAAAAATAACAAGATGACACACATGAAAAACATAAAGGGTAAAACGCGAAAAACAACTGAAGAACGGAAAAAAGATTCCGCCGACCTTTAACCTCCCTTCCGACAGCGAAAGAGGGAGCCTCGCCCGCAATATGCGGTATTTCCCCGTTACTTCCTTACGATCCCGACCAGTGTTGTTCATTTTTCTCCCCCTCCTTTCGGTTTGCCATTCTTCATAATTATCGTCCTCCCACCTTTCACTTCCCGACCGTTCCAAATCGGACGTAAATACTACAGAGCGAGGGCCATTAAAAATACGAGCATACGGAATGAGAGCCATCCATCGTCAACTTTTATCGCCTTTAGGCCTCTCCTAATCAAAACACGATCCTCTTCCACGCTCGGTGGATACGATAGAAAGAGAGAGAGAAAGAGAGGAAAAATAGTCCTTGCTGCGAGGAGAGTATGTCAGTTAATCCGCTTTTGAGTTTTATTTTTGCTCATGAAGGAGAGAGAGAGAGAGAGAGAGGGAGAAGGAGAGGGTAGGAGGGAGGTACGAAGTGAGAGGGAGCGGGTAGTCCCGGTTTAATTCCTTCCGCATAACGTTGTCGAGGAGGTCGAGGTCAATAAATGCGTACGTGGGAGAATTTTAGGTAAAGAGATGAATGCAGGTTGATTGAAGAATACGGGCGGGGTTTAAAGAAACGAGAGAAAGAAGGAAGAGTGCATTCGTGTCGGTTGGAAAAGCGTTAACGGTTTTCTCCTTCGGCTGGAGGAAGTTTTCCCGATCGCGTAAGGGAATAAAAAGGAGGAAAATAGTTGAAGACTTTGATGGACAAAAGAAAGAAACAAATCCGGCTTCATGATTAAATTCTGACTTGGTAATTAGATATCCTAGTTAGCAAGGCTAATAAATATGCGCGTTTCAAAGATTTGCTACAATAATGGATGTTTTTATGAAAGGCATGAATTGATTAGGAGGAGATGGATTCTTCGCTTTTGTTTGCCTGTGACATTAATTCGATCAATGTAAAATATTACGTACGTGCCATAAACGAAGAATAACAGTGGCCGTAATATAAAGCTAAGTCCTATTCGTAACATGAAACAACTCAATGACTTATTGATCGATGGGAAAAATCCAATCATCGAAAGGCTGTTTGCTCGTCTTTTCTTAGCAAACCGCTTGTGCTCTTCTTGTTGCAATTATTTTGATTAAGATCATAAGGCTTAAAAATTAATATTTATCTAAATATGTACATATATGAAATGATATTAAATTAATTTCACTAAGGAAAGCAATAATTCGATCAAAGTAGGAGATAATTCGCAGCAAATTATATGAATGCTGCAACTGAAAGTTTTTAAATCAACTTAAGCAAATTTGAATGTAAACATACTGATAATGTACTGATATACGCTAAATTAATGAATCCCAGCTCTTGCAGTACTGGTGTAAATTTTACGAAATCATCAAAGAAATTGAGGAAAATAACCACCCTCAATAAACAATTTCTTTTTACAATAATAACTCATTAAAATAAATAATCGATGTGCTGAAAAATTAATGGATTATTTTCATACAGAAACTACGCACGAATATTAATTAAAGAGCACCATATATGTGGTTAAATATTTCGCATAACTTATTTAAGGTAAAGAGTTACACGAGTACAAAAGCAATTCAAGTTTTGAATGATGATATTCGCTCTGGGCCAAAGTGATAATTAATGTTTACACGAGTAAATTAACGCGTAATTACTGCCATCCACAACATCTCCTTGCCATCACATTACTACTGCCATTACGCATAAACAATCCTTTTGCGAACACGAATCCACGGGGCACATTCATTACCGTAGGACTATGGGGTTAGGATCCCAATTTTTGGCAATATCACCACGAACGTTAGTCATAGACGAAAGTTAGTCTCCTAGGAAAGCGAAGCGTGCTTACTTACTTTTCGGAAGAGAAAGTGAGAAACAAGGGGTGGGGAGGAGGGAGAAGGTGGGGAGGGTGGGGGGCGTGAACGGGAGGAAGGAGGAGAGGACTACGCTGCGGCCGCATGAAGACCTCACGCCCCAGAGGACACGGAGGGAACGATGGCGCAGGGAGGGAGATAGAGAGGGAGGGAAGGAGATAGAGAGGGAGAGGGGAAAAGGGAAGCGTTAAGAGGAGAATCGAGAGAGGAAGGGGAGGAAGGCGGACGGGCAAATGTGTTCCCTCACGAGGCTACGAGGCGCCTCCGACCCCCCAGGGGCGCCCAGCCCCCAGCGAAGAGAGCGGCCCCTTCAGCCTCCGCCGCCGCCCTGTCAAAGGCAGCCGGGAGACGAATGTAGTGCCTCCCTCGTGGTGCGGCCATAGATTCTCGCGAAGGCCGGAAAAGGGGTTCTGGGGAGGAGGGAACGGGAGGGAGGGAAGACGAAGGGGGGAGGGTGGAAACCCTTCTTCCTCCCCCCTCCACCCCTTATACCCTCGCCCCCCCCCTCCCGTCCCAGTCCAGGCACCAACCAAAGAAAAATGGTGCATGAATTTAATAGAGCTGAAATGGAATGGCTCTCCTTCGCCCATTTGCATTCAAATTCGAACGGCACTTTATTTCTCCCGTTCTCTCTTACCCTTCCGCCCCATCCCCTTCCCCGCCTCCTCTTCCCGACCTCCTACTCCTTGCCGCTTCCCTCTTTCTCCCCCTTTCTTTCCCTCCCCCGGTCAAAGCTTGTGAAAACAAACAGAGGCAGTATGCAGCGGAGGAGGAGGCGAGAGGGGGGAAGGGAGCGAAGAGGCAGTAAAAGGGAAGAAGGGGGAGGGGAGAGTGAGGGATACACGAAGGAGGAACTGCGGCGGAGGCGGAGGCGTCAAACCATAATTAAAATGCAATTTGTGGAAGGGAGACCGAAGAGGGTGAATTTTAAGCCCTCGACGACACGCCTTGCTTGACGGAGGACTCAGTGGGTAACTCGAGGTGAAAACGCGGATGGGTTCGGAGAGGTTGGTTAAGGATTTAGGGATGAGATAGAGAAAGAGAGAGGGCGGTCGAGAGGGAGGAAGAAGAGTGGAGAGGGCGTAGAAGGGTGAGCGGGAGGTGCGAGAAGGAATCGGGAGGGAAGGAGGAAAAAGGAGAAGAGGGTTGCGTGCGGGAAAGGGTCGCAGGATGGAAAGGGTGTCACACCACTTATTTAACTCTCTCCCTCTGCCAGATTTCCTGAGGGATGGAGGAAGAGAGGCTGGGAAAAGGGCGCGGGAGACAGAGGAGAGAGAGAGAGAACTCCTCTCGGATTAACAATTTTAATTAGTAAATTATGTGAATGGTATTAATCAAGGGAAGTGAAGAAGCACCCTTGTCCCTAGTTGGCGTGTATGTGGGACGACCGAGGGAGGAAAGAGGGGGAGAACGGTGTGGGAGGGGGGGTTAAAAGGTGACGCGTGGAGTAAGTTGCGGGCAGCGGCACGCAGCGGGCGTGTGTATGTGATAAAGGCGAAGTTTTGAGAGGAGAGGGAAAGAGATATGTAGAGGTGTAGAGGGAATCGTGGGGTTTTCGTTGTTTGGGAGGGGGTGGGGGTGGGAGTGGAGATGCGAAGGACGGTGGGGGAGACGTGAGGGAAGTAAAGCTATCTAGCGAGGGAGAGGCCTCTCTTTTGGGGGACGGAGATCTGTGAATCTCCGGGCGCCGTCGGGTCCCGAAGACACTGCAGGCAAACCCAAACCCTTATACCGCACACGGCCTCACTCGTAAATCGGATGCATGAGCAAAACCAGCGGAATATCACGCGTGGATCTGCATGCCTTAGCAATGGAAGTGCCGCTTGAGTTGGCAAAATGGTAACGTTGAGAGAGAATAATATTTAATGCGGAGGAAAACCTTTTTATAAGTGGGATGAGGATGCTAATTTAATACGACCTTATGGAGGAAGGGATGAGTTCTCGTTCGCGAAAAATTTCGTCGCAATGTTCGACAAATTATTATTTGCTTAACTACGCGTGTATGGATTATATAACCCTAATATTTTCAGTTTTTGAGCCTACGATGCCTTACTGGCTGGTTTTAACAGGTTGCATTTTTATGCGCTAATCCACTGAAAACTTCAGGGTGAAATTATAATTTCGAAAAATTTCAAAAGAATCTCCGAAATATTAAGTATTTCGAAAAGAATAAAACATACTTCGGAGGAAAGTAAGACGAAACACATCCAAATGCCAAATTAAATGAAAGGAGGGGGGAATAACGCATCGTGAAAAGAGTGCACCAAGGAACGTATTAATATTCCCGAAAAATTACTACGCTAAATGTATGCTTATCCAAATATCTCCTAATCAAGAAATCCAAACATTTTCCTTTGAGAGTTGAACACTTAAAGATTACCCGTTCGTAATTTTGGGAAGAAACGCCGACAACTTTCCTCGAGTATTACGCGAATATGATTCCCTTTCATTAGAACGTAAGAGATCTTAAATTAACAACAAATAAAACGAGCGTGACGGAGGGAGGAATTAATTCATCGCGACGACGTAAAAAATTCGAAAGTGAAAATCGCCGAAAATTTATCGCGAAAACGATTCCGCCAAAGTTTATTTCTTTAATTAAAGCAAAATTCCGTCCGGAGATTAAAAAGTTCTACCCGGAAAAAAACCAGATCGGGTTAAAAATTTACTTTTGACAATTTTCTTAATACAATCGCCATAAAAAGAAGTCTGGTCGAAAATTTGTCAAAAAGAATTTGGGAGAAGCTCCTTTTTTTCTGGTTCGCAAAGATGAATCGCTCTTACTTTCTAGAACAAAGGGGGGAATACTGTCGTAGATGACCAACGGTCGGAAGAGAAAGAAAGGGAGAGAAGAAAAAACACTCGGACGCAATTAGCTTTAGGGTCTAAGTGAAAACTCACAATTCACAAGTCGACAACATAATTATATCTCGCTCGAAAGAGGGAAGGAAATTCTTTAGAGAATGGCATGCAAATGGAGTGCGAGGACTTCTCCTCATCAGAGTGGCATTTCTCATTTCTTTCTCACACTCAGCGGAGGCAGGAGTGCCAAGAAAAAATAATATCCACGCGAAGGAGGTGGAGAAGTTTAAGGGGGTGGAGTGGGGTTCGAAAGCGGATAAATAGTAATAAAAAGTGTTATCCTCCCTCTTTGAGGGGAGGGAGAAACGCACCGCGAAGGAAAATAAGTCGGGAAAGGGTTTGGTCGTGTGAACTTATGCCCACCTCCTCCGCCCTTGGCAATTTAACTGCGGTAATACACTCGGTAGATGAGCGTGTGAGGTGTACCCGCACGTTGAGGCACCGCCGTCATGGAATCAAAGCCGTCGCATGTCGAGTGGTTGGGGCATAACGTTTACTAAGCGACATCCATTGAACGTGTTGATGAGTTGTAATTGAGGGCATAAGTTCGGACGAAGCGAGCTATATAATTGCCGATTGCGGTGCATGGCAATTTGAAGGGAATGTGATACGGTGTTAATTGAAAAATTTCTTTCTTTTTTCACTTTCTAGGATTTCAAACCGCAGAACATATCTAACGCAGCTCTTGGGATAGACGACGAATGTTTCTATTTATTGTCACTAATTTTGTCCGAATTTTATATATATTCACACAAATCAATGACTCAGAGATAACACAAGAGGTTTTTTGTCAATGTTCATTAATGGGTATAACTTTTACAATCTAACCGTTCCGTCAGTATTATGGAGTCGGCAAAATTTCTCAAAGGTCTTATGGGCTAGCCTATGTCGCACAATTACTCATTAAATACTCGTAATTTCACGCTTGATGTAAAACCGGATAATCTGTAAGAATTACCTTTTCGATGAGAGTGCGAAAATTCTATAAAAATTCTCGAGTTTTCTACGCCAATTAGAAAGATTCTCATCATTTTCTTCTTTAATATAAAAAGATACTCCTGTATGATTTATTTTATCCGGATGTATCAAAATGTATGATACCACAAAAAACTGTCGTCCCTTATTATTCTAGAAAGAAGTGCGACAAGAACTTCTTCGAAATGTAGTAAGCGGTGGAATTATACAAAATACGGTGGGCTATGCTGATAAAAATATATCTCGAACGTTAGAAAAGTTTCTGTGCGATACAGAAACAAATTACATTTTTAATAATAATAAAATTGATATTTCAAAATCATAATCATTGAACTATTTCTGTGCATAAACTACTCTTACTTCCTCGTCATTGGCACGCCATCAGACAAATTCTATCACGTATGCGATGCTAACCACCGAAAAAAAATGAGCCATAAATTACGGCGAGTTCACAATTAAACCTAAAATATTTGATGGAATATTACGACTTTGAGCATAAGAAACGTTCACGACATATCTGCTTCCAAGTCATTTTTCTATTTTATTGAGAGCACCACTTTATCACCCGCTAAGGAGTTGGCCTCATAATGCCGAATAATCTCATTGGCATATGAAGTTGGCACCTACCACATGCAAGAAAGTGTATTGGTTCGAGATTGGAAAGGCTACGCGTAAAGAAGGAAAAGAGAATGCAGAAAATGAGGAAAAGAGGAGAATATTGAGGTGGTAGAAAGAAAGAGGATGAAGACAGAGAAAAAAATGTACATGTACGAATAAAATAGCGAAGTGGAAACTTAATAAGCAGAATTACCTTCTCTGAAGCAAGAGTTGGTGCTAAAATTTCATCAAAATATATTATTCGTTCATAGAATCTAGGATAAAACTTTAAAGCTATACTAGACTTTAACATCCATAAAAACTTGGACTCTCCTGCAATAAAGTGTTGGTCATGGATTCGTTTCCAAGCTTGTTTATTTTCTAGAAATCAGCGCCACTTGCGGAGAAACTTATGAACTACCGCGAGAATACTTATAGATATAGACTAATAATTTTATAAAATGTATCCTCCGTAGAAATTATGTTTGTAAACGGACATGCATAAAGAGTTCGACAAAATTATAACATAAAAGCATTCCTTTACTAACAATTTCCGTGAAAAAGAATGAAAAATTAAAACTGTTCATGCGTAAAACACATATCAACATGTTCCAACTTATTACGATCCATTTTCCGTTAATAATTCTCTCGCCCTTACTGAAATCCGCGCCTATTCCTGTACTAATTACGATAATTAAATGGGGAAATACCTCGAAATAAGTTTTATTTGCGCGTTGACTCCTTAATCCCATAGGAAGAGGGGCAGGATAGAGACGTAGGAAGATCTAAGAAGCTCTCAAGCAAAATTAACATAATTTTAGCTGTAACGGACGCCCTCCTCCTTGAGACTTCGATGAAGTAAGCTCCAGACAATTTTATTGCATGGAGTGGAAATACGGAGCCAGGAATTCCGTTCACACCCTCAAACCTCTGGTGGGGGGAGGGAGGGGGGAGAGAATGAAATATAGCTCGCCACCCAAATAAATATCATAAATCCAACGAAAGTTACACTCGATTATACAATTTTATTATTTGTTCCACTAAAATCCTCGTTTGACATCTTATATAGCCTCTTTAAATTCAAGAAAGTGGGATCATAAGATAATGTATAATAAACCCGGCCAGCGGCAAGAAATCGAT
Source organism: Uropetala carovei (assembly GCA_036926305.1). Taxonomy (NCBI): domain Eukaryota; kingdom Metazoa; phylum Arthropoda; class Insecta; order Odonata; family Petaluridae; genus Uropetala; species Uropetala carovei. Next base: position 1,938,689 of record JAXCHB010000202.1, on the reverse strand, counting down.
GGACCAAAAATTTGAATTACTTACTATTTTATTCAAAAAGGGACGTAAGGATTTATGAAGTTTTCTTAGAGGAGAAGTGAAACTTTTTTTGAAAATGACGGATTATATTGAGAAAACTTTTTATAACCATTGCGAAAACTTCAACTCGGTCTCAACTAATACAAGAATATGGATATGACTTTCATTTCAATAAACCGACCATCGCTCATTTACAGCAATTATTCCGTGTCATGGTTAATTCGTTAATAGATTCTCACTAATAAACGGATAATTTTATATTTCACTGAGAATATAAGCAGAGCTAACTAAATAACTCTAATAAAGAATGGTCTAACAGTACAAAACGGCCTTCATCAGTGGTAATTCACCCATAATAGATTCCAAAGTTTAATCACCACATATGACATCTGCTTTTCGGACTAAATGTTTACCCCACCACTTTATGATTACTGGAAAAACATCGTTTATTTTCACACAACCATGAATTTCTGCAGAATACTCTCGGAAAAAATATAATTCAACACATTTTCACGATACGGACCAATCAATTTGAACAATATCTTTACCGGCAACTCCAATTTCGCCGAACGGATACCACAAGATTTTGTAACAAGGTGACGGGGAAATGGTACAGGGGATCTTCCCAACGATAAAAAATGCGCCAATCCGTATTCTAACTCTTCAATCTGAGCCAATAAGCGTGAGACACGAGACGGGTCAGAGTTTACTTAAAGTGGTCGTGTGTTATGTATGCTGGTTGTGTGAAGCCGTTTTGAGAGTGAGAGAGGAGGGAAGAGGACGTCTGGAGGGATAGAGGGAAAGGGGAGGGGAGAGAGAGACGGGAGGGAGAGATGGAAAGAGGGGGGGGGGGTGGAGAAGAGAGGACCACCGCTGACGTTTACGAATCACTTTTGGTGCGAGTGAAAGGCAGCGGGAGAGTGCGATGTTGTAGAGAATCAAAGCAAGAGCTCCTAAGGGTTGGATGGGGGCGGCCAATTAGTCCTCGCGTCAAGAGGCGGCCTTTTGGGGGAAGGGGGGCGGAGAGATAGAGAGGGGGGAGAGGCGGAGGAGCCGCAAAAGGGGGTGGAGGGCCGTAAGGGAGCCAGATTAACAGCGGAGAGAGAGCGTGAGAGAGAAGGATAGTGAGAGGGAGGGTACCCTGATTTAATGGTGATGGGATGAGAGTGCGTGGGCGGGCGGGGGAGAGGCGAAAAGGGGGAGGCGGAATGGAGGAGGAGGACAAGGAGGGGGGGGGGGTGGTGAGGGAGTAACGGGTAGCTTGCTTCCGATGGGTTTGTGGGTGGCCTAGAGAAAGGGATGGATAGAGAAAAGAGCGCGGCTCTTAATGAAACGGTCCCGGATTACAAGGAGCTATTTATTTCCGGGGTGGGCCGCTTCGTGTCTCGACGACAGAACCCAATTCGTAGCCACCTAGCCTTCTTCCCTTTTGGGTTGGGAGGTACGAAGGAGTGGATGAGGGGGAGGAGGGGAGTGGGTGTTAGGAGGAGGGAGGGGGTGGGCGGATTGAAAAGGGGTTGGTGCGACGCTCCATCTCTCTCTCCCTCTCTCCCCACGTGAGGCGGAAAGGGGAAGGGAGGCGGTTTTAGGAAAGGGGGGGGCAGAAGGGGGTTGATGTCGGGGTGTATCGTGGCGCAATGGAGGGAGGCAGGATGAAATGCGATGAAAGGGAGAGAGGCGATGGGAGAGAGCGGGATTAAAGGCGTCGAGTTGCGCGGAGGAGGGGGATGGAGGGGAGGGAAGAGGAAGGGGGAGGGTTAGGGGGAGAGAGGAGTGACGAGAGGGGCGGGAGAGAGAATCTACGGATGTAAGGAGGCGAGAGGAAACTAAATAGAGATTTCGGGAAGAGAGGAAAGCTCGTATTTACGATTTCTTCCATTTCTCAGAATACTTCTTTTTAACAATTAAAAATGTACATGAATCGGATCGAGTTAAATGTTGGCGGCAAAATCAATCGGAAAAAATATTCGCGAAAATAAACAGAATCAAAAACAGGGGAATACAACAGAAGTGCCTAAAATTTTGTAAGGGGAAGAATTGTCGCATTAAAAATTTCAACCTTATACCTCAAGCCATTTTAGCTTCCCTTTTCCAGAGATGATAAGAAATTACATGTTAACGCACACACTGAATGAAAATCGATATAAATATCGCGTAAACGAGAAAATTTTGGTCAACAGTCGTAATATACCTAAATGCAATACTTCGTAGTGACGCGTGACACATTTCATTCTTAATGGTAATCCGCTCTAACGAATATTACACAAAAGTATAAAAAAGCACAATTATTCATTTACATTAATGTTATACAAATTTTCAACAAAATAGTTTCAATAACCAACATTCAAATAAGATAAAAAATAATACATCAAGACACGTACATGTAAATGGGAGATTGCGAATTTCTGCTAATTGATTGAGTCAGCTGGAGGTTAGAATGGCATTCGTGATTGCGAATTTTTAGTTAATATTTTTCTGTAACTTTTTATGGAAAGTAAGATTCGCATGAAACGATGAAAGTATAACGGGAGATAGGACAATGGTTGAGACACTAAGGTATGAGCACAGTCCGGCGAATAGGGGAAAACGAGGACGGATGGAATAAGAAAAATAAAAGCTCGTCGCAAGTGGAGCAGCGCAAGTACAAGTCATAAAGAAATTTAATGGTTTGGAATAACGTCATCCTCATGGAAGCAGTACCTAACAAGACCTTTGTTACAAACATGTTCTCTTTCTTTACAATTCGAAGAAAGGTCAAGCAAATAGGACATTACTGTGAATGGACGGAGAGAAATGAGAGGCTTTCCTAAAAAAGCCGTTGCAGGAAGGAACGCCCACGCTTCATTTCTCAAAACGAAAAATGTAACGAATTGTTGTTTATTGTGGCTCGGCGGCCCTTGTGTTGCCAAACGAGCGAGATTACACAATGGCGCGGTTGTAATAAGCAATGAGGCAGTACTTATGCGGTACAAAAGTGCAGTGAAACGTTACTTAATCATACGGGATATTAAGTTAATCTAAGAGCGTGATATAAATTATAGTAATTTTCAAGGGACGTTAACTAAATGTGATTATTTCGCGTATTTCTCCTAGTTATATAACTCGACCATTACGGTATCAACGCGGAAGATTCGCCGGAGTGAATACACAAGAATTTATTTCTATTAAAGTAGGAGAGATCATAAAAGGAAAATTAAGACTGAAAAATGCGAACTTAACGCATTGGTCGATTTTGCGAGTCTCAATATAGTATATTCTCGCAGAGGAAATGCCATAAAATTAAAGGAAGTGTCATACAGCACTTCGATAAATAAGCTTCAGTAAGATAAATTTCAAAATTATGATTCTCAATGCATTGAGAAGCGGTTCATCGAGTGTGGAATTACACTAAAGCGTTGCGACAAATGAACATCGAGGCATCGCCATTTTGTCGCCCATCTAATATCCAATAATTTCGAAGGGTGGCTACCTAGCGTATAAGGAAATCAGTGAGATACATCTTTCCGGCACTCGAGAAGGAACCGAAGGTTGGAGAAAGCACATCGGTGGAAGAAGAATGTGAGAGTCGCTCTCTTTCTCTCCCTCACACACTCACCCTCTTACGGAAGGGTCACCAGCGAGTCAATCGTCACGGATCCATTCCCTGGTGTGATTATTTCGTGGCATCCCACCTCGTACGAGAGTGAGGAGATAGGGAGGGGGTTTAGAGGGCGTAGGGTGGGGCGGAGGGGGGGGGGGGGAAGACACGATGGGTAACTCGTAGGGCTGGAAAGGGATCGTAGAGGAAAGGTTGTGGGATGGCTCCCTCTTATCGCCTTCTCCGCTAATTCCCTCTTCACTTAATGAAAAGGGAAGGGCGGATGAGGGAGGAGAGAAAGAGAGTGGTGTGGAACCGTTCCCTTGGGCGTTTAAGTACCCGTGGGCGCCCCCAAAACTCCGGCATTTGTCCCAGGAGCCACGTTCTCTCTTGACCACCGCAACGTAGTCAGCGGGAGAAGGGGGAGGCAGGGAGAGGGGAACTGGGAGGAGAGGGGCTGTTGGGAAGGAGTTGGCCGAAACCGGGAATTAATTCGGCTCGCAACGCTTCCACGCGCGCGCGCGCACACACACACACACACACATAGGGAAGGAGGCGTGGGAGTAGGGCATTTGAACCGTTTATGCCCGGCGACTCTTCTGCGGACATTCGCAGCAAGTCCACCCTAATGAGGCTGCCTTAGCCTTAATTGACGCGAGTAGGAAATAAATGACGCCTCAACTCATTCGCTTAAGCTCGCTGAGACGCTCGTGGGCGCATCGGAATTATCAAGTCGACGAGAGAGAAAGATGGTAAAGAAAGAGATTGGGAGTGTTAAAGAGGAGTTGCGACGTAAAAATATTCTATCTTAGAAGAACTTCGAACGCTTTTGGTGCTAGGAATTTAATCAGGAAGTGAAATATTTCTTCTTCCTGTGATTAAGTGTAGTTATCCATCCGATGAGATTTTTAAGCCCGACAATTCAGTTAGTACCACAGTTTAATTTTTTAAGTCTATAACGTTGATTGCCAATTGTTTCTTTGACTGTAATTGATTAAGTGGAAATAATCATTATACGCTTCACAGTAGAAATATTTACTAACATTCGGGATCAGAAAAATACTTTCGATAAAAAGCATGCCCAGCGACAATTCAAAACGAACAATTGCAGGATAGCATCTATCTAAAGAACGGATACCTTATAGCATATATGCGCATCATTTTCCCCGAACATTTTTATGGTTATTGGAGCTATATAAACCATCAAACGTACAGCGCCGAAAAAAGTAGTACTACCGTGGTTAATATTTACTTTTTCAGAGATTGAAATCAAACGAAAACCAATAGCTGAGATATCATTATTAAAAAAAGTCGTTAATCTGCGAGGGGAAGTTTCAATTCATTCAATCATAAGATAAATTGCAAAATATTTCAGCCTAAATCACGTAGATTTCGATGGGTCACTCACGAAAACATTTCTTTACCTTTATCTCGGCACCATAAACTTGCGACAAATACGAATTTGGATGAGAGAGAGTTATTCGACACCACTCTCACGCCCGGGACCTCGTGAAAACCGTGACACGATGGCACGGCCAAGTTCTCAAGAGGACAGGAGGACAGGGAGTCACGGTCGACACGCGCTGTAATCATCGCAGAGAGCCTGTCCACTCCAAGATGCCGTCCTCGCATCTAGGAGTTTCACGCCCGACCATTCGTCCCACTGTCCCCGACTCTCTCTCTCCCTCTCTCTCCCTCTTTCCTCTTTCTCTCGCGATCACCGAAACCGCAACACGGCGCCCTCCTCCTCCTCCTACCCCACTAGCCACTTCCCCGTCACGCAGAGAAAAAAGAATGGACGAGGCTTTCTAGAGCCGTTAACTCTTTCTCTCTCTCTCTCTTACAATTCCCTTTTGAAGCGTGAAGAGAAAGAGAGAGGGAAGAAAAGCCCAATAAATCTCGCTACTTTTCCCACTCTCCGCGAGCTTTAAGAGCCGGATAAAAAAGATTCGAAGAGAGCTCGTCTCTTCCTCTCACAGAAACGGCGACGCGACCACTGCGCTTATGGGAATGTCGAGCCGGTGTAATTATGTTAAGGCGCGAACTTCTCCCTTTCTCTCGAAGAGGCTGAGGGTGACGTAGGAGAGAGGAAAAAGGAGAGAGAGAGAAAGCAAGGTGGCAAAGGTAGAGAGGGAAAGAAGAGATGAGAGTCAACCTGTGGGAGACGCCGCGGATTGGAAAAGGGCCGTAAATTACTGAAACGGAGGGAAGAGGTGGCGGTATTGTGAGGAAGAAATAGTTAAGGGTTTCCCTGGAAGAGGGAGAAAAATGGTTGGAAATGTATCCCTCCCCCACTGCACCGAAACAATTATTGCGAGAAGAGGTGACCGACCAACGGTGAAAGTAGAAGGGTGTTTCAGCATTGTAAAGGGTCGAACGAACGAGACCCCGAATGACTCGGCGATAGAAAAAGAAGCCTCGGATTCGGGATAAATTTGTTTAAAAAAGAACGAAGTGTCGCCCTGAATAAGAAACATAAAGTGATGATATGACTGCATTTTTTGGACTGAGCCAAAGGTCTGAAATAATCGTAGGATAATAAAGGCAACGATTTCGAAACAACTGCCATTTAAGGATTTCCTTTCGTTCTTGAGACTAGGATAAAAACTTTCCCACAGTTCAAAAATGAACTTTGTGAGAAAATCTGGCTATAAACATATATATTTCATATAGGACTGACTTTTTCAATAAAATTCAGTTAATATTTGATAATTAATGAAGAATGGAGTGTAGCAGATATTTCGGAAAGAGTACTAATAAAATACAAATCCATTTTATTCATGCCGTAGAACAGGAATGAAGATTTTTTGCTTAAGTTGAAGAATTTCTGGTTCGAAAAATAAGCGATCCAGTCGGGAGATGGACGAAATATGAACATTACTTACTAATTACATAAGGAAATAAAATTTAAGAAAGTTTTGAAGTGTAATGATAACCAGAGAATTGAAAATAAGTACTCTAATGGATCTTTGATGAGTAGTTCAAAGAACTATAGTTCAATTCTGTTCCTCAAAATAACATGACAAGCGGAACTATTTTTCGTTAACTCACACAAATTTATTGGCCATAAAAGTCCGACTAATAATTCATTCGGGAATGTTAAATATGAAAACTTTTGCCGTATTTGAATTATAAATACATAAAATTACCATATTAACTTCTATATACATAGAATGTAAGATAGCTTAAGTGGAAAATACTGGATGAAACCTTAAAGTGACTACTTTGAAACATTAATTTGAAAAAGTGGTTATAAAAAGATTCCCAAACTTGGAGAATGAAAATAATCTAAGAATATACCTCATTATAAAAGCCTGTTATTCAAACTTAACAACGATAACATAACCACAACGACTAAAAGCAAAGAAATCTTGCCAGCATATGACTATATCTGAAGTACAGTGAGGAAGTCTGAAGAACATGTTAACCTATCATTCATTTGCTTCAGCTAAAGACGTAGTGCACGTCATCAATCATTGTCAATATCATCTTTACTAAGAGTGCTGTCATTGAAGGCTTCGACAAAAAACGTGTCAAACGAAACTTGCGAATTAATCATTATTTTGCCGATATAAATCTAAGCTTTTCGTGAAAACAACTGAGAATGAGAATAGCTGTTTGAAATCGCGAAAAAACTACATATAAGCAAGTTAGCAGTAGCTTTTTACCCGCAGGCCTTACCGTCCGAGTTAAAATTTATACTGCAAAAATAACAATAAACTAATAAGACACGGAAACAACTATTTTTATGGGCAGATTACCATTAAATCCAACGTATCTGATCATAGCATAATCGGTTGTATCTGATATTTGCTTTAATCAATGTATTACGTATCTAACTTCTATAGTCAAAACTCGATTGTGCAAGCCGATTGCGAATGCAGATACACCTTAGGCGCCTTCAATAACATTCTTATTGCGATCGAGGACAATTCACCACTGACAAAAAAGTACATATTAGTGCAAATCTGCACGTGATTCACGGGGAATTTTTACATCATGGAACGATTTAATTAAAAACCTATTAACACGATTTATTTAACATTATCCTTTTTCGACATATAGGAATAAATGAATCATATAAGCGTTAAAAAACGAGAGATTCAGAGGCAAATGAAACGGACCGAAGACATCCTCACCCACTACAACTGTGGAACTTAGTTCTTCGGCAGAATACTAAAGAGAAAGAGACATCCACTCGGAGTATGCGAACGAGGACAAGAGGGAGAGGCTTAGGAGGAAAGGGAAGAAGAGGGGATTGGGAGGTCCACGCAAAGAGGTTTCGGGAGGGTTAACCCAATCCCTCCTTTCCCTTCCCACGTATAAAAACAAAGAACGTTCCGCTCTTATCTTTGCGGTGAAACCATCGGAAAAGTGATAAAGGGTGTTAGAGGTTCCACCAGTGGAGAAGGGAGAGGTAGAGAGGTAAGTGAGAGAGAGAGAGAGGGAGAGAGGGTGAAGGGAAAAAGGGGAGCGCGGAAGAAGGACGGCGGAAAAGGGAAAGAGGCTCCCTTTTTGAGATAGACTAATTTAAATATATAGGAAATGATACGCCTAATGGTCCTTGGAGAGGTTGGGCGTAATCTGCTGCGGACGGCGTTTTCCCTAGGTCTTCGCCCACTTGCCGTTAAGAGCACTCTTCGCACCTCTTTTCTCCCCCGCCCCTTTCTCGTGCACCCGACTCCCCCCCCCGCCCCCTTTTCGCTCCCCCCCTCGTCCTGGAATCCGACTTTCCCCCCGTGCGACGCACTATCACCATCACCCCCCCCCCCGCCCTCCCCTTCCGGGAATCTCTATTGGATTTCTATTTACCGGAGGAGGAAAAAGGGGGCGGGAAAGGAGAAAAAACCGCGGGAAGGTAATATGTGCATTCCAGTGGAACATAATGCCCTAAATGAGTCCTCATAAATCTCCAAAAATAGCCTGGAAATATTGTGCACCGCAAAAAAAGGAGAGAGAGAGAGCAACGGGCAATGTGTGTGTGGAGGGGCGTTGAGGGCAGGATGACGAGGGGAGGAGGAAGGAACTTTGGATAAAGGGTAGGAATAAGGTGCAGAAAGGGGAAGGAAAGGATGAAAAGGAGGAGGAGGGGGGATTGAGGGCGGTTAAGGTGACTGTGGGAAGGCGGAAGAGAAGAATTAAGCGGAGGAAATAAAGAAAGGCGAAAATCTGCGAGGGTTCCCTATGTAAGCATCCCATCACACAAGGAGACGACGGAGTGAGGCGGGAGAGAGAGAGATAGGGGGAGAGAGAGATAGGGGGAGAGAGAGATAGGGGGAGAGAGAGAGAGATAGGGAGAGAGAGAGAGAGATAGGTAGAGAGAGAGAGAGATCGAGGGAGACAGAAAGAGGGAGACAGAGATGAAGAGGGAGATGGAGAGAAGGGGAGATAGAGAAATAGAGGGAGATAGTTTCCGTAGAGGTCGGGAGGTGAGACGGGGGAAGGGGATGCCTGAGGTGAAGGATCGCGTAGTTGTGTAAGTCCCACTCGTGTGGAGAAACGGAGGCAATAAAGAAAAACGGCTGCTTAAGATGGGGGAGGGGAGGGGGGGGGGGAGTTGGAGCGGACGCATCGGTCGATCGTATAGCGATCGGAAACTTAATTTTTTTCCTCTTCCCACTCTTTCAAGGTTGTTGCGCCCCCGTTCTACATAGTGAACAAAGTATTTTCTCTCGGATCCAAACAAACCCTCCCGTTGACGAGGCCGTTATAACAGTCAGTCATACTTTACGGACTGATAAATGTTTACGTCAAAAACGTAAAACGGATTCCTACGCCAGGGGTGCACTCGACGGCCATACGTTCTTTCGATAAACTCCCCTTTGTTTGAGTTAAATAATTCTTGTTTGCGTGAAAAGTTGCAGAAATTAGCAATAACCCAAATTTTAAAATTGGGCGTTTCACCGCATGATGTAATTTTTAAGTTGCACAATATTGCACAAAAGTGTCACTTTATCCACTAAGTTCGAGAAGGTTAATCTATTTAAAAATTCATAACTGGACAAATTGCGCATAATCCTCAAGCAATACTTTTTGGATGTAAATCAGAAAACAACGACAAGCTATGTTTAAAATGTAATTCATTCCATGAAAGCAATGATAAATGATCGCATGTTTATGGGACTTTATGTTGCAAAACAGACAACAATGACAATAAAATTATTCATTTTAACTCAAAACGTTCGCGTTGGCTAAATAAAATCTTTTTGCAAATGAGGGACGCCAACAACTCTTACAAATGTTGTTTTCCAAGGTAAAGCATAAATTTACGCTATTACTCAAAAGATGAATTAGTTCTTATTGGCTTAGTGATTAAATAATCGTGATTTAAACAATTAAAATAACATTTTATAATATATAAGAAATCGGCGACAGTGCAGGACCGTTTAGATTTAGACGAATGTTAATATGAAAAAAAATCATCTGACGATACGAAATATATTAATAACTCAAGCAGAGAATTTAGAATCGGGGATATAATCATTTACTATCCAGCTATGGCCGCATATGAGGTTTTTCGGAGTTAGGGAATGAAAAATTATGTTTTATTATCGCTACACGCCGGCAATAATGGTCTGTAAAGAGAGAAAGAGAGACAGTGAGAGAGGAAAAGAAAAAGCGAACATCACACGCTATAAATTGCGACGCTAAGGAGTTAAGTACATTTGGCGCCATGAATCAGAGCCATTATAAATTACATCTACTTTTAAACTCTTTCTCTAATTCCTCCCCCAACCCTTTCTCCCCCTCTTACTTCTCATTCTCCTCTCAAAAGTGAACCTCTCTTGCCATAACTTACGAACAACTCATCGGACACTGAAGGAGTGGAGTCGTAAATATTAAAAGGTCTCGAGTACTCGAACACATCCAAATGGCTCAGCGAAATTCGGTCCGAGTCCCTCGTGGACCACCAAAAGAGCGGGAAACTAGAGAAGAGCCACGCCCCCTACCAACCCCAGTCCTGCTCCCTACCAACCCCAGTGATGCCCCCTACCAACCCCAGTGCTGCCCCCTACCATCCCCAGTGCTTCCCCCTCGCTTCCCTAGAAGCTCCCTAATAAGGCCGAATGCCTCAATAAAGCAACTTCCACCAACAGCGGCAATTCCATCACTTCTTAAAGGCTGTCATTATATTGTTCTTGGTTCATGTCCAGGCGGTGGCTTTTATAAGGCCCGGCGAGCCATCTTCACCTCTCATTCCCTCACTGCAGGCAACGTCGCATCTAAATGTTAGATCCTAACCCCCTACATTCCCAACCCTGGATAATCCGTCCAACAACCTCCTTCACCCTTCATTTCTTTCCCTAACACTTCCAAAATCTTCCTTCTCCTCCAGTTCGCTATCAACCCACTCTCTCCCCTTTCGTTCTTTCTCACTCCACACACCATATCTTCTTTTATACGACCCCTTCTCACCGTCTTAACCCTTGAGACTCATTCTATTCTCCCTCCAAAACTTCGACTCGCCAATTGCTTACCCTTAACGAGCATGGCCGAGACAATAAGTCTGGGAAGGAGGAAACCTTCAAACCCTTACAAGAAACCCAGTTGAGATTCCTTTTGAGAGGGATTATTTACGAAGTTACGAGAGAAACGTGAACATTTCTGCGATCATATCCGTCACGTTATCGGGAGTCATGCTAATATACTTCTCCGAAACGCAAGTGTTAAGTAACGGGTGATATTGAAGCAGAGGATGACAGTGAATAAACGCTAGGGAATTATGGGGCGGTTCGAGATTTCAGCAGTTCCACGCAAAACGAAGCAATTTTAACGGGAGGGATATGCTAATTATAATAACACCTTAGCGACTGAGGCTATCAAATTTTCATGTAAGGATCAAAGACTTCGAAAATGTACGTATTAAATGAAACTTTGTTTTTATGTTAATGGGCTACAATTTACGACGATTCTTTATAAAATGTAGCCGTAGATATAGAATAAATCCAAAATGTACAATGGAGTCAACTCGCCGGAGACGCATAGCTCTAATTAATTATTAAGCCCTCGCATAAAAGTGCTATTAATTTCTGTATATCTTCGGCGTCAATCGAACGATATTCTGTATACTTTCACCGAGAAATCAAAAAATTAAAATTCGAACGCCTAACCATAAAGCGTGCTTTGAGCACAAAATTTTTAATCGGGGCAGGTAAAACTTTTACTATTGGAACGCGCGAAATTTTTTTCAATTACGCCGTGACTCACGCGAATTACGATCGGTAGCAACGATTCTTTGAGGGACGAAGACGCACACAAAGCGCGCGAACATTCAAGAAACACCTCAGAGAAAGGAAATCACTCCCCCAGAGACTCGGTGAAAAAACGGTTAAGGAACTAAAAGAGGATTACGGGAGGCGGAATATGACAAGAGTCGAGGTGATCCGAGATGTGCTGCAGAACTTTAAGATTGATTCGTCAAAAGAGGACGGGAAGGAGAGAAGGACAGGTAGAGAGGGAGAGAGGAGAAAGATGGATAGAGAGAGAGAGGGGGGGGAGGAAATGAAATCGGGTTGGGTGCGGGAGAAAGTACGCGGGGGGTTTGTTCCATCTTGGCTTGTGACCAGATCTTCGGGAGAGCCCACCACCCTCTTCTAAAACGTAATCCAAAAATATGCCGTATATCGATCGAATGAAGTAAATCGGGGATATCGGATATCGAACGGAATCTCTGTGAGAGAGACTTCCTCGTGAATGCCTCGCTGATTCTGACGCATCGCCTTATCAGTTCGGTCTAGGAGAGAGGGTTATACTTTTTCCTTCTATTCTTCTAAAGAAAACCTTTCGCTGGAGGAGGGGAAATAAGGGGAGTGGAAAGGGGGGAAAACCTTTTATATGCCACCTACTTCCCTTCTTTTTTTCTCCTTCAGGAATAACACTTCTCGCGCTGAGGGTAAACAACTCGCGCGAATTGAACGCCAGAGCTTTAAACGGCTGGCTCCGTTTGAAAGAGAGAGAAAGAGAGAAATAGAGAGGCGTATCCGAAATTTAATGGAAGGGAGCGAGGAAGAAAAAGGAATCCAGGGAAAATAAATGACGAAAGATTCGTGGATTAGTAACAGCGAGGTTTGACCGTACGGAGGGGAATATAGTGGGCGGGGGAGGGCGAAAGGGTATGAATACAAATATCGAGAGCGTTGCGGATTCTTATTGCCACGAATTGACACGCGAGGTGATATTATCTTCCATAAAATGGAGGATCGTAAAAAATCGTCGGAAAACATTTTTCGAATCACATTTCCGCAATTTTAAACGAATCAGATGTCGAGCATATCGAAAGAGAAAAGTCGAGTTCGCCATCTGACCGTGATGCAAATGATAATTATATTTCTCCAATAGCCGTACAAAAAGTTGAGAAAAGAAGATGCGCATATCGGCAAAAAAGCAGCCGTCATCAGCGGTGATTCGCTGATTGTTTATTCTAGATAAATAATCCCGATATTAATTTTCAAGTACTATTTAAAATACAAGTTGAATAATTTAAACGAGTTTTTCAATATTTATAAGGCTATGGAAGCTTTTATTTACAGACTTGTGACAGATTATTGAAGGAAACACGTGGCCAACCAACCACGGTTTATACAAATTGTCTTATGATACGGCCATTTTAATTTTATATTTTAAAAAACTATTTTAATAAGCGGCAGCGAAATCAAAGAAAAAAACTTTCCGCAAACCCTTAATGAATCGTATAAAATCCGAAATGGCCCCATTTCCCTCGATATTTCAATAAATTCATTTCGTTCCTTCTCTAAAAGGTAGATTAGAAAATATAAAAAAAATCGTCATTCGACGAACTCGGATCTTTGATTTCGGAGGAAAAATATTTCCCACGAGACGTTCCGACGTCGCGGCCATTTCCCCGGATTTATTGCATAATATACACGAAACGCTGAGCTAGAGTTCTCACGGGATGGGGCGTAGAATTTGGCATAACGTACGAGATGGGGCGAAAGTAAGGGCAATAGGAATTTCTCTCTTTTCTCTCTCTCTATGGTTGCGATGTGCGAGATTCACGTGCCACCGCGAGGCGTTTTTGTCACGTTCTCGGAAGAGGGACAGAGGGGGAGGGGGAGAGTTTGAGCGTTGGGGGAGGAGGATCGGAGGATGATCGGAAGGAGACTGGGGGACGGCCTGGTAAAGGAGACTGCAGTAGCTCTCTACGCCCACACACACACACACTTCCCTTCCGCTTCGCGGCAAACAAAGCCACAGAGGAACTCCGGAATCACTGGAGGCATTTTTGCACGCCCTCCCATCCCACGTCTTAATGAGCGCGCCAAAGGCATCCCCCCCAACTCTATCTCTCTAACCCGTCTAAAACCCTCACTCCACCCCCGTTTCCCGTCTCGCCCATCCTCCCTCGACCACCCCATCGCACACGACCACCCGCATAAATATGAGGCCACAATGAGAGAAGTCTCTATCCTCATTCCTTTTCTTGCATATGCGGCTCGTTCCCTCGGTGCGGACTATTTAAGCCTTTCTCTCGTGGAGGGGGGCAGGGAAGAGGGGAGGTAGTGTGGCGGGAGATCGGGGGGTGGGAGGGGGAGGAAGAGGAGGGTGTGACGGGAAGAGGCGAGGTCCTCCCCCTAACGGCGGGTGCCGTAACTAGATACCAACCGGTTTTTTGTGACTCGGTCGGCTAACCAAGTTTCCCCGACGCTTCTTTGGGGGTGGTGGGGGTGGGGTGGCGGGTCGGGAGGAGGCGTCGCCGTCTTGCGGGAGAACTTTCCGCTCTCAAACCCCTCCCAACCATCCAACCCCCCTCCCGACGACGTCAGCGGACCCCACCGACCCAACCCACTCGATCTAGATGGCCGCTACCCCGCCCCATCCTCTTCCTCCCCCTCATCCTGCACTCCCTCTCCCACTCGACGCCCCCCGGTCTCACCCTCTCCCTCCTCCTGCTTACGGAGACCTCGCGGATGAAGAAAGCTGCTTTCGGGAGCGGGAGCCGGAGGCAGGGTGGCATCCCTACATACATTAGCCCCACCCCCCGCTATTGCTCTAATTTATCTACTAAACCCATTCAATTAAACATGCATGGAGGGAACTCGGCTAGGGTTTTTCCCCATCTCGGTAAACAATCCTTCTCTATCACTCCCTCTTTCTCCTCATCGCCGTTTTCACGACCACGTTGAAATTTTCTTCGTCGGGAGGAGGGCAATTAAAATATGCGCAGTGTAATTAAAGTAATGCGTCACTGGCTCAGAGAAGAAGTCGCATTAATAACGACGAGGGCCAATGCATCATGACCAAAGCTCCTTCCATCCAAGCTAATCTTCTCCTTGGAACCATCTCAGCAGTCGAATAAGCAATTATTTCGAGTGAATCTATCCCGGCGGCTCTAGTTATTTGGTATGTGACTTCTTTCCTCTCCCACTCCCCCCTTCGTGTAGACGCGGTTCGCCGTATACATTACACGTGGTCCCTTCAGCCATTAATTGAGCGAAGATGGGGATAAATTGAGAGGCCTGGAATAGGATGAAGGCGGTGGCTGAAGGTACTCTCTCTCTCTCTCTCTAACTCCCTGTCTCTTTCACTTTCTCTGCCTCCCTCTTCCTCTCGATTCCTTTTTTACATTCCTCTTTTCTCTCCACTTATTTTTTGTCTCAATATTCCTCCCCGCTTTCGCTCACTTCCTCTCTTTACCACTTTCTCTCTCAACCCTCCTTTGACTCAATTTTTATCTCCCTCATTCTTATGTCTACCTCTCTCTTTATCCCTCTACATCACTTTCTCACAAATCCACCATTTCCCCTCTAACTCTCTTTACCTCTCTCTCCCTTTCTCTAACGGCTCTCCTTTCTCTTCACCTATCAGAAATAATTCCCCTACCTCTCTCCCTCCGCCCCCACGTTTATCATGTTTACCCCGTCTCTTCCTCTGACTCCACTCTCTCTTCCTTAACTTCCATCCTCCTGCCATCTCTCCTCATGCCGCCTTCTCTCTGGCCCTTCCTTCCCCTCTCTCCCTCCTTTCCTACTCTCCTTCATTTCCTTCTCTCCTTCATCCCTCCTCCCTCTTCCTCCCACCCGCTCCTCCGTGTCCACCTCTCGCGAGCAGATCAACGGGGCGACGGCGAGGGTTAAAAAAAAAAAGGAAGCGATTTCAGTTTATGAGTCTGGGTCCGATGGATAATGTAGTGAAGCGACCATCCCAGACCCCGACTGACAAACTACCCGGTGGCACGAATATAATTCGTTAATTAATTTGCATTTGCCTCGGATATTGTGTAGCAGCGTGTAGGGTATCGAGTGAAAGAGGGTGGAGGATGGGTTAGGCGAAGTGGAGGGGATTCCTTGGGAGGCGGTAGATGGACGGAGGAGGGGGGGCGGAGGGGGAGGGGTGGGAGGCGAAGTCCCTGGAGGGAGAAATTAAAAAAATAGCGAAGGAGGTGAAGGATACGTTCGAGAATTTTTTTACAAACTCGTTCTGTAAATGATATCCAGACCCGCGCTATGCCTCGGGCATCGTCTCTCACGCCTAAGAATAAGAAACGAGGGAAAAGCTCATTCCGACTCGATAATTTTTATTTTTATTTCCATTACCCTTTTCGTCTCCCTCGCCCACCCACGCCACCGAAGCGACCCACCCACACAAACGCACCTTAAACTCGGCGCAAGTTATAAACACGGTAAGGGACTGAGCACGGAGTCGAGGCTCGACAGCCGAAGACAGCTCGGGTCCGTCCTTTCTACGCCACCCTTCCTCAAACCTTTTGCCGCCGCTTCTTCTCGGCTACCTCCGACCACCTCCGACCACCTTCCGACCTTCCCTTCAAGCCCCCACCGCCACCGATGCCTCTAGGTTTGAGAGAGGGCTGGCTGCACATCAACGTACTCACTAGACGTTATCTCGCCCAGGGAATCGGCCGTAAAGCACCGCATTATGATATTTATGGATCCATAAACCGGCAACTACACGGTTAGGTGAGAGAGGTGCCACTGAAAAGCATTCGCGGAGAGCACGAGACGAAGATGAGAGAGAGAAAGGTAGGGTGAAGGGGGAAAAAAGGGAGCGATTTCATGTAATTCATGCGTATGGGAAAAATAACGGGGGTGAGGCACGGAAGTTCGTTATATTGCCTCTTGAGACTCTCCGCGGATGTTGGAGGTGAGGACATGACACATGGCATCGGTATAAAGGAGGGATGCACGGGATAATTTTCTCGTTTTAAAGATCTTCGGCTTGTACGATTCGGAATCGATGTGATGGCTGGACCGGACGGAGGAATTTATAAGGCTTAAAAAAGGGAAGTATTTGAATGAGATCCTCTTTTAAATTGTCCCGAGCGAGGGAAAATGGCAATGAAAAAATATACGGCCGGTCGTTTTTCCAACACATGGTCGGATTGACTTCTTTTTTTAAGAGGTCGTTATCTTGGGGTTGCGTGTCCAGAGTGTTTACCCGGATTAGGGGGCAACTGCGAGAGAGGAGAGAGGTTAATGAGCGGTAACGTCCACTGAAACTAAAAAATGTTTGTCCGTCTCTTGCGGCGAAATGACGTGTACGATATTGTCGCTGACGTTCTGTTTGATAAAAACGCTTTCGAGTATTCATTACGGAATTTGCTGAAAGGTTGTTAGATTCGACAAATGTAATCGATGAAGCCATCCTTCGGACTAATCCTAACCATCGAAATATCATCTAAGACTATATTAATTTCATGTGAAAGAGCATGCGGCAACGTAAAGTATTTCTATACCTATATAGGTGGGTTATGCTGAATAAGAAATAAACTATGAGATACATTACTTGCATGCCGACAATAAATAAGGGTGTTTTTATTACGGAAAGGAACTTACGAGTACACAACGCAAATATTCTCTGAAACTGAATGCCAAAACATTGTCATATAGAAACTTTTCCCGTGTATGATGTAATGCGACTGCATATGAGCGTAAGAAGTTTAAAAATGTTTAAAACGTTTGATTTTTGTCAATTACACTTATAAGTTATAATGAAACGACTTATTTGGCAATACTCTTTTACGCCGACGATGAAAATTGCGTAAAATGATTAAATAACTCTTGATATTCTAACCTGTCTCAGCGGAAAAGATCGCTACGACAAGCTGATATTCATTTGTTTTTCAAAATACTCGTATATGCACTCATGAAATGGGCGTCAAAATAAGCAAGATTGTATGTGGATACTTCCTTTGCCTAGCAAATCAAATACAAATACATCCTCTCACTAACACTACATTTCATATAACTGATTCATGTGAACGTGAATAAAAATATTTAGTTTAAATTATTTTATCGCAAGACGAAGTTGAAAATTATTCGTCACGGAACGTCGCCTCACCTAAACATACGTACTTAGGGATATTATATCCTTAAAAAAACAATAACTGCGTTTACTGACAGTAAAATGTTTTCACGAGTCGGATATTAATAGGTTTCTGCTTGATCGGGAGTAAGCGATTTCAGATCTTGCGCAGGAAAGGGATATTCGCGGAAAAAAATTCCGACCCGAGCCTCCATATCATCATTTTATGACCATCACGGACATTAATTTCGAAGAAAGTTAAAGCTAAGCTCTAGTGAACAATGATAAACTCACTCCAGGCAGAGATATTCCCTTTGATATATACGTCCCCTTTGACATATGCGCCCCCCCTTTGCGCCCCGCTGCAGTGAAATGACTCAAACAAATTACGAGCGATGCGCTTTCGGAGAACCAATCAGCCGGAAACAGATTCGGACGTTTCTTACCATTCCTCAGATTCAAATGGAATCCGACGTGAGCTAGACGAAGATTCCCGGGCCCCTTAGTGACTCAGCAAAGGCTCGCCTTCCCCCTTCCTCCACCCCACCCCTTGTGCCCTCCTTCGACCGTCTCTCCACCGACCCTCCCCTTCCCCCATCTCCTCCCATACACCATACTACTCTCCGTTGCATTCGCAATCCACTATTTCGGGAGTAGAATCCGCAACTGGCAGCGTTTACCCATCGGAGGGGGGGAGGGGGATGTTGGGGGAGGGGAGGGTGAAGGAGGGAAAAGAGAAGGGGGAAGAGAGAAAGAAGGAGGAAGTCCTGGTTCCTGCGTTAGAGTGAGCGAGAGAGGGACTTTACCGTGGTGGAATAGTACTAGGTGCAGACTTGAAGCCCCTCTCTCCCCCCACCCTTTGGGGGTAAAGCCCAATCCGCGAGGTGCGGGTCGCGGTGTTCCGCGATGGGTGAGGGGCAAAGGAGAGGACGTTGGTAAATAAAGGAGGAAGATAAATAAGCATCGAGGCTCGAGTCTCACCAGGCGCCCTCCTGTGGTTCAACTCCGCCTACCTTTCTCCCGCCTCCCCTTTAAGTACACCCACGCCTCCCCATTTTTCTCATACCGCCCCGGTGATCTCTTCGCGGCTGGAAATGCCGTGACGATGACTCTGACGCGGCCCCGAGACTTGGCCTCCGACCGTGTTGCCGAAAACAACCTTCCCCCTCCTCCCCAAACTCCTTCTATCCCCGCCTCCTATCTTTCTCTCTCCCTCTCTCTTTTTCCACCAACGGCTACAGATCGTCCCAATTGTTCTCTCCTTTTCTCGAGCAACATAAAGGCGAGATTTCTCCAGGCGAGGAGGATGTATCTGGGTTAATTACGTAATAAGACAGATGGGTTTTATAATTAGTTCAACAAGTAAAGTTTAAAATTGCTGTGTATATAGAGACAGGGAGCAGTAAACTAATTATAAATATTTATAAACGGTTCAATAACGAAGAAATATCGATAAAAGACGTATTAAAATAACAGATAGTGGAACACAGGAGGTACTTTTCTGAGAAGTCAGTCAAAGTAATACCAATGTTCAGAGCATAACGCGAATCAAATGATTATACACCCAATGAGGCCAACTATATAGCCACTGAATCCAAGAAGACGGCGATTTTTCGAATCTAGTCGGCATCAAAACTTTAAAATCACAGTAAATATTTTCCCTCTAGGAGTAATTTACTTTCCATCCTGGACTGCTGCTATTATCGACGTAAAAATCTTGCCGTGTTTATATTACCTCAAATTTCTTCATGGAATGAGCTAGGCTTATTATGATCACCGTGGAAATTTTACGTGGAATGACGTTAGGAAATGTTAAATAAATACTTTACTGCCGCCATTCGCGATCATGTATTAAAAATTTTGTTGTTTTTAAGGACACGATAAGATTTTGGGGATATGTTAGTTATATGAATTGAGACAATTTAATCTGACAAAAAAACAAGATGATACTTCCAAAAATACTTTCTTTGGATTTAAGATTATTCGTTCCCTTTATTTACTCTCTATTAACTTCTTTCGCTGCCTGTTTGGTGTGCAGGAGGCCTTAAAAATAAACTTCTTCCGAAATATTTCGAAATTAGAAGAGGACTGGTGGGCCACTTTTGTTTCGAAACAATTCCTATTCACTCAACTTGGGGAATTTGCTGCGTAACAAGTTAGTTTTTATATAGACAGGGTTAAAAAGTTACCGAAAAGGATAAGCTGAAAGCTGTTATTTTTAAATTTGGAGGACTGTTGAAATTTGTTACTTTAGAAGAGAAAATGGTCAATACATTAAAAAAGAGAACTCTAAGGAAACATTTTTTAACTTCATTGCTTTTCCATTTCTTTTAATTCAACGACTTGTTCACATAATTATCACGGCCTGCATTTTCCATTTTCTCCTATAATTACTCTCCGACTCCTTGGAGACATCAGCCAATTCGTGCCTTGCTATTTTAGTTTGCCTATCAACTTTATTTAAACAACTAAATGAGATAGTAATTAGTTTTGAAACTTATTTGATACTATGGACATATATGGAGAATTAGTTTAGGGGTAGCTGTATCTAGCATTCCGAGTATGTCTAATATTTATGCTTAATATTCCATTTTGGCTTCTCAGAATCTTTTTCTATTTTGTCTTCTCACAAAAATGGGATTGATAACATTTCTAAAGGGACTTGAATTGTAATTTTGAAAATTTCACTTAAACTGAACATTCTAACTTTAAAAAACACTGCCAAAGGCAATTTTTAAACGTTATATGCGATGAATCTAATATAAAGCTGCCTTCAAATATGGCTTTCCATAGGAAGAAAGGTTTCCTCACACGGCATTAGATATTAACTACTTACCAGCAATTTGTATTGAAATGTATACTCTTCAAAACTGAATATATGATTTTTTATTGCTCTCATGCGTATCGCAGCATATATCTCTTAGGGTTCAAAATATGGACACACTCAACTATAGCCTTAAAGTTCACTCAATTTAAAACAATGCATACACTTTATACAACTGCGCCAACAACTTTGTCTTCCCTTACTTATATCTGTTCCTTCCTAACTGTAAAACACAAGTGCAGCATAACAGTTAGTTAAACATCATTAGAGCAAATTTTCCTAACACCCATGTAATATAAATTTATCCTCTCTCCTAGCATATGGTTGCACATCTTAATGCTATAATGTAAAAAGCTTCATTTGAAGTATCTCAAGCAATCGAACAATATATTTATCGCTGAAATTTATACTTAGTTTTCTTTTTATCATTTTAAAAATGGTAGCTTAGAACAAGGGTCTCCAAACTAAGGCCCGCGCAATGATTTCATCCAGCCCACCTTGCCCATCAATTTCTTTAAGTTTTGTGTATTTACCTGTAGGGGTTTTCATTATACATTACATTTTATATCTAAACGACATTTTCCGAGTACTTGGATGCAAAATAATTTTAATATAGGTGTATGACATATTATTGAATTTAAAAAAATATGAAAGCTTGATCTATGAAATTTTCACACGGCCAGATCAGTCATTTGAGAGTTCATATGTGGACCGCACAGACGTACATGAAGCCTCATGTGGCCACTTCAGTAAAAAGTTTGGTGACTCCTGGCTTAGAATTTTAAAGTCAGTTATGTTTATGCTACTACATATTTAATTATGGAAGTAAATTTCTTTATAATAAGCAAACATTCCTGGCTGTGTTCAAGAAAAAATTTCTTGGAAATATCCAACAATAACATTTAAAAGTTCCCTTAAATCACTTCTCATATCAGGCAGCTATTTAGACGCGCTAATTAAATATATAAATGTGAGCGAAAATGTAATAATTTAGTTGCTTGCCTAAATTTAGGCAACTTAGGTATGAAATAATAATGGAAGCCGCACATTTCCTTTCTAAGCCTTGGGAAAATTGATGCTTCTAAAGATTAAAAGGATAATTTTAACTGTATATAAATCTAATTAACGACTTCGTTTCAAAATTTTAAACATTTCAAGTGTTAATATATAATGTCCTTCACCGATTCATGTAAATTAGACATTATAAATTCCAGATGCTACTAATTATGTTTCGTCAACTTACCACACCCAGACGAATGAATGTCAGCATCTAATCCCAAATCTTAGAACGTATTATAATTTACACTCACCCACTTTAATCACTGAATCCTTTTAGGGATCATAATTACGCAATTTATTTACGTCTAACAAAAACATTTTATCTCATTCCTTTTGTATGCTTCTAAAAAATGAAAAGCATTCCGCCAGTAATTGCTTTCACACATTCGACGTTGAGAAAATGAACTCCTGAATAGTTATAAAGGCTAAATCGCCACATCCCATACAACCAACGCTAATTTTCGAGGGAAAAATTCGACTCAAAGCAATGATGAATTCCTAAATGTGACTGATTTTTTCCGTCGTGTAATGGAAAGAGATTAAGCGTTCAGTTTTCTAATTAACGGTAGTCACGTGGGACATTTACGGTCATTCGCTAGAAAAGGGATCGGTCTTCAGATAGAAACGAGTCCACTCCCGGAAAACTAAAATTCAAACACTGATACGTTTGCGAGGGAATTACAAATGTTTTTATGGGTAGTACTTAATGCCTTGTTGTACTATTACGCCATTTTCAAGAGCAATAATATAATGTACAACAACGGCACACGCAATCGTTAAACGCGAAAGAAGTTCAGTGACATCGATATAGATAGGAATAACTTTTGTAATTCTGTAATAGAGACACGGAATTCACAGGAATGCACATAAAACCGTCTCCATTAAATCTCGCCATTCTTATAAATTAAGAAGGAAGACATTTGCGTGGTATCCTGTACACGCTTCAATCATGCCCGAAATTTAATGCTGAGTTTTTCACGGGAATGATGTCTCCATTCTGAAATAAAGCCCGGATTGTTTGGTTTGGCCTATATTAATCATTCTCTCTCCGAGAATTCTATTCTTAACGGGATGTCAACCTAAGCTTAATCGTTTTCCTAGGAAGACCCGAGTCCAAAACGATTAAAGTTTCGTGAACGCGAGAGATAATAAATCGAAATAAAGGGCAAGCCGTGTGTTTCGCAAGGGATGCGACCCAATTCGCTCTCAGACAAACGCTAAGGATAACGCGCGCCGCCACATTAGCCATACATTCCGTCACAGCGAGGACGACGCACGTAAGATCGGAAGGAGTATTTCTGGAACCATATTTATATTTTCCCCACCTCATATTTATCTCCGTCGCTCTCCCCATCCTCCCTCCACTCCATTCAAAGTCGGAAGAAAATGACGCGAAAGAGAGGGAGCTGTTAACAAAAAAAAAACAGGAACGACTCCCCGATGAAAACTCATCAACGTTTAACATCGGCTATTGTGTGATACCCCGAGCACTCGACGCGCTCACGCATAAAAACGGCGGCGGATACAACGCGCGTGATTTTTTTCTTTCCGAAACGAAGGAGAGGGTGGGGTGGGGTGGGGGGGAGGGAGAGGGGGAAGTGTGTAGTTATGGGTGAAGGAGGTGATGGAAGTGGCGAGAGAGGATGCTGGGGAGGGGGGGGGGGGGGGGGAGGTTGAAAAATCCCATTTTGTGGTCGGCGCGTAAACAGGAGGGATATATCATTCGGGAGAAAGAGGAAAAGTAGAGAAAGAGGAGTGAGTCTCTTTGGAAAGACAGAGAGAAAGGAGTGAGGAGTGGGGGGGGGGAGGGGAGGGGGGTAGAGAAAGGACGCAAAGCGAGGAGATTTTTATGACGAGATGGGATAAAGCGTATCGTCCTGTCGACCTTCGTTGAGAGCAACCATGGACTCCCCCCTCTCTCTTTCTATCTCTTTTACACTCTTAAACATTCCGTATCTCTCTACCATTCTCTGTACCGTGCCATAGAGCCCACAGCCACTCAAAAAAGAATCACCCTTTCCCTCCCTCCCTCTCTCTCTCCCTCCCATTCCATCTATAGACTCAAACATCTTCCCTCGCCCGAATCGTTGATCATCTCCTTAAAGCGTTCTCCACATACCATCCAAAACAATTGCGGGAGCTGTAAAAATGCCTCGGTTACCGAAGAAACGCAAATGACCCACGATTTCTTCCCCTCTCCTCAAACCCGGTGCAAACGATACTCGTGTATCCGGCCATCGTGTGCTCTATGTAGCTACACGTTTTTAATGTTCACGGAGTTGTATTTGAGGGTACGAGAAGAGGGAAGCGGGGGAGTATGGGCGGAGGGGGGCGTGTGGGGAGGAGATAGACGGGAGTAGAGGAGGAAGAATTTAGCGGGCGGGTCAAGCGGCTCCGCCGGTCCCGGGAAGTCGGCGTCGTCTTCCGCCGGGCGTATAGAATGAGATCCCCTAATCGCATCCGTTCATCTTACCCACTTTTATACTTCGCGAACCCGTGGTTATCCCGCTACCCTCTCCATCCCACCCTTTCCCCTCAAAAAGAGAATAAGACCATTCCAAAATGTCTGGAAACTATCCCAAGGACTCGTCCTCCCCCCGTCTCTCTCATTTACCTCTCCCCCAACTCACCTTCCCCCCTCCCTCTCCCTCTAACCCTCTCTCTTTCTCTCCTCCAACCCTCCTTCCTCTCACCTCTCTTCTTCCCTTCATCACCCTCTTTTCCGCCCTCCTCCATCCTCTTTCCCGACGTAAATATCCCCGACTGCTTTACACCTGGCCCGCCGGCAGCACGGCATGGGGATTACGCGCGTGCAGAGGCGCCCGTTGCCCTAGGGCGCCCCCGCGGAGGCGGAGAGGAAGGGAACCCGAGGGGCGAATCGCGCGCCGACCGCCGCCTTCGACTCGGGGGAGACGACGGTCACCACTCTCCGCATCCGACCTATGCCGACGCTGCCGCCGACTCCCTTGTCCGACGCGAAAACGCTCTTGATTTGTGGCCAGGGAGTTGGGAGCGACAGCTAGGAGCCAAGTTACCTGAGCACCGCCATGTTAGAGCCTACCTTGTCATAAATTCACTTCTCCCCACCTCCTCCCTTTTAAAACGTCCGGTTATTTTTCACGGTTGCGGCATCAAAAACCCGCTCCGAGTCCTCTCTCTCTCCTCTCTCTCTGTCCGTCTTCCTCTCTCCTACCCATTCCTCCGTTCCTCTTTAGGGACGCCCCATCCTCATCCTTTTAGCATCCCGAAACCTTTCCCTCTCTCCCTTTCTCTCCCTCTATCTCCCTCTCTCTCTCGGATGCATCCTCCGGAGCAAGATGAGCCAGAAGATAGGACGACGATCGAGCGGGCGCAGATAGCTAAACACGCTTCAAAAAGTCGTGTACGTATTAACGTGGAGGTAGCGAAGTGGGATGGGAGGGTGGGGGGGGGGGGGAGGAAGAAGAGTGGTGGTATCTGTAAGCTTTCTCGTCGTAGGTTATCTGTTTGCCGAAATTCCGGTGAATTAAAAAATCTCGACGAATATCCTAGTCGATTAATTTAGCCGAGCGGAATAAGAGAAAAACGAGCCTCTCCATGCTAATGTCTTCGGTTCAAAACCTGCAGCTGGTCATCTACGTTTGCGTCCGTCGCCGTTCTTGTTGATAGGGTCGGTTTTAAAAGACCGAGTGCTTTTTATGGACTAATTATAAATTTAGTTACGGCTCGCTTCCTCCGAAAATGAATTGTAAATAAAACAATACTGACGTAGAGGTAAATCGTGAAATAAATCAACTCCTGCGCTGTTTCGCTTGCCTCGGTTCCCTACTATAAGCACGGGAGGAACATTTATCGCTACATTTAATAAGAGTAAAATTTTTATTGCAAATATGAACATCCATTTCCTATCCGTTGTTTCGTATAATGTGAGGCATCTTGAAGCCATCTCGTTCATCTTTAAGAAAAGCGTACCTATTTTCACCTATGCATCATCCAAATAGAGCTAGTTAACTTCCTAGTGTACTAAACTCAAACGCAACTGTTATAATTTATTTCCAATTTAAGAGGGGAAAAATAATCGAGATGCATACAATTTGATAGTACAATACATTAAAGTTATCGAATATTGAGCCAAAGAATTGCAGGAGTCCTACCACATTTCGATGAAAAGTTTTAAAACAATCTTTAGATCAAAAGTCAAGCGATTAAACATTTCCATATGGGCAAGACCGAAGATAAACATATTTCTTCTCGAGAATAAAACAAATTTTCGGAACAAAACACGACGTCGATCATTGGAAAAGTGGGGGGAAAAGTTCGAGTCCGTTACAGATGGCGGGGCGCCCCTTCGAGCAAACAAAGAGGAAATTATCATCACTCTGGACAGAGAAATGTCTTCACCGTGACATTATGATACCTCAAAGGAAAATGCGGCTATTTTGGCGGCGTGAGGCTTCTGTTTTCGGTCCATTAGTTAGGAGATGGATGCGCGCTTGTGGGAGAATAGAGCGGGCTGACGTTACGAAACCTTTTTCTTGCCTCAACCTGGTGTCTATTTCGGTCCACGGCTTGGGGGCGTAAATCAGCCATTGGCGTCCAGAGTCCGAGGGGCGAGGAGAAAGGCGGGGAGGGGGAGGAGGGGGGAGAAAGGAGAGAGAGAAAGGAGAGTAGAAGGAAGAGGTGTCGAAGAGAGTACAAGGTACGCGTTACGGAAGGAATGTCGAACTGAAGAGGATTTTATATGTACCGCATGCTAATGTCTCTGTTGAAAAATAGTTCAAAATATTAAAACCTAACACGAAAAAGGAGATAATATTATCTCCGATTTTAGATAAGTTTACTATATTATCGTTCTATGTAGAAAATAAACATTCAATCGTGAATATATTGCGCACTCATCTCACTACGTTTCTCGTTAAACGTTTGAATCCTAACGTGGCCATCCTTTAACGTCTATTGCGTTAACGAGACCCTGATATCCCATCGTGTTAGGCAAACCAGCGTTGCGGTATTAGAGGGCTGTAGGGACACGCGAGCGAGGCGACTGCAGTGTATTTAGTTAGACGTGTAACGATTAATTTGCAAGGTTCGACACCCTAAAAGTTATGCCGTGAGAACGCAATCAGTACCAATTTTCATTAAATACTACAATCCGCGAGAAACACTCGAATTGGGCCAGCTGTCTCAGATGATGAGTGAATTATTGCCAGGAATTCGGACGGACGGAATAACGGCGCTATTTTTTAAAATTTCGCGTTACTCTTCTTGGGAATCCATTTCAAAGGAAGACGAAAATTTTTTCTTCCTATTCTGTTTAATGCATTACTACGACGTCACAATCAAGCAAAATACGCTCTTAATAGGAAGATTAAATTAGGAATAATCTACATGTATGCAAAGTCCCATAAAATGATGCGGTTATCCATATAAAATATTTTACGAGTTTTAATCGTACATAACTCTTTTAAAACCATATACCGCTCTAAACTTTTCAAATGACAGATTATGGAAGAAGTAAGTCTCAACTTAAAGGTGTATACAGAATGAAAACTTACGGATTACAAACCGAACAGATAATCGGAATTTCAAGTAATTCAGATCCTACTCTCTTGTCATCGGTTAATACAACCGCGAGCACAATTATCAGGGGATTTAAATTCCTAGAAACAATTTTGGAAGTTTACTCACCTGCAGTTCATCTTTGCATCGCCTCTCTTCCTCCAGGGACATGCGTTTCTCATGCTTCTTGAAGTACTTGCGTTTGGCTGCCTGCAGGTTGAACCAAGTGTACGAGAATGACTTCACGTACGGCAGCAGCGCCTCTATGAACGGATGGAATTCATCCTGCAATGGAACGCAGAGAGGAGAGAAAGGTCTGAGTTATTAAGAATTATAAAAAAAGCCCAAGGCGACAAAAGGAAATCGGCGAGAGTATCTGGTATGGAATATAGAACGCCGGACTATTCGCGCGATTTAAATTTGAGTAAACAACTTATGTAATGAGAGGGTTTAGTGTGAAGATGTCGGTCGCATCAGTGCGATAACATAAAAAAGAAACTACGGTCCATTCAAAATTCAATCTTTGCACTCGTCTTCATTGACAATTTTCTCAAATCTTGACTCGTGCATGAGTTCTTGATGCTAAGTTGTCTCACGTTGATCAATCATATCCCATTAATGTATCTCTCAAAATAATTTCATTTAATTTAGTATTGCCCATAGAGTAATATTTATAGGATTAATGCTGCGAGTCTGATAACATTTGTGCGTGAAAACAAGAAACTGAGTCATTTGCATGCGTTAAATAAGAATCACAAAGAAAAAACAAAAAAACTGCGATACATTTACAGATGGCGCTGATAATACTCAAATGATAAAAATGCTCCAATTCTTCATAAGAATAACGCTTAACGTGATTCAATTTCAGCGATGATTTTCCCATGTCATCCGCACAAGTTGTTATAGCCGAGGAATTCGTGAATTGAAACAGGTTATAGATTGTTATAACGATGAGAATATTCTATCAATCACACCTAGTGATTGAATGCGACAGTTTGGAAACATTAAATTCAAAAGATAAAATATTTTAAGGAAAGTAATTTTGAATGGGAAAGTAAAAAATTCCCCCTACTGTAATTTGCGGTAGAATGTTTGAAGTTTCACTCCGTGTTGCCTTTATTTAGAATGACATATATTCCGTCACATTACGCTGCTATTCAACAACACATTTTTATAGCATCGAAAACTAGAGAAAATATTAAAATTCCTTGTATTAATTTAGATAGGACGAACTGTTTGTTTGGCCCTATTTTTATCACGCGTGAGAAATCAGTGACACTGATTTCTTGCATGACCAAAATATACGGCATAAAAGATAAATTTTCGATTTTGGCGAAAATCTGGTACATGAATTAATTATTGTTGCGATATTCTTTAAATATACACATAAAAATAACAGAATGTTTCTATTTTAAGTTTTTAGCATAACCTCGATCCATGGGAGGTGTTCGCAGCAGCCAATAGACTAAATTTCAAACAAGAAATAAGTTCCAGAATCAGAGAAACTCGATGACTCTCTTCCAAGCAGTTTTCACATTCCTTTTTTTTATTTTTCCTCGATTCTTTTCCTCGAATCGAAAGCATTGAAATTGACACTGACGTGCGGACGTGACTCCATCCAACTTGACCAATAACAGGAGAAAGCTCCTTACAATACGGTTAAAATTTCAAATGAAGAACACCAAGCGCCTTTTGGTTTTCGATTAGGACCTTCATAGAAATTCCCTTCAACAGATTTCCTTTCACCTAAAAGGAGATGAGATGGTGACTATAGACGCCAAGATTTGTTGTGATTCTGCCACTTGGCAACCCTGAAGTCTGGTCCCGCCTTGATGCCAAGCCTATGCCCCTGACCCCATCGTAGTACTACAGAGACACTGCGTTAACAGCTCTTATCAATGGATGACTCTTCGCATTGATACGCGCCATCAAAATCGAGCGAGCCGAAGCCTCATCGAGGAATAAAAACAACGTCGAGTTTATCTCTTTCTCTCAATACAGCATGATTGAGTAGGATCGGTGATAACTTCCACGATTATTGTTTTCACCAAATTGGCGTTTTTTTTTAAGTGCGTAGAAAAATCTAGTCGATTTCATCATTTCGCAAGAGAAGTCCCTCACGCGTCACGAGTCAAAGTGATTTCTTAAGGACGAGAGGGAGAGACAGAGAGAGAGAGTTAGAAAAAAGTGATTGATTTGTAGTTCTTGATGCTACGAGCATGTTGTTGACGGGAGTTTTAAATGGGAAAGGAGGGAAGAACCCTCGGCCAAAACATAAAAACGACTCATAAATCTAATTTTAAATCACTGAAAAATATTACTCTCAGCCATGGATGAAGGTAAACAGATCTTCACGCAAGGAGAAACTCATCCTTCAAAAGTTTCGATAATTAAACTACGTCGATAGAAAACGCATGCTGGAAGTATCTATATGGCATAAAACTCTCCCCGGAATTACAATGAAGTCGCAAAAAGAACTTCTAGGGAGAAATATCTTAAGAGTTTCAAAGGAACTATAAAACATTGGAGAAAGTTTGGGAAACTTGCATCAATATTTCCAAGAGGAAGGGTGGTCAATGTCCGACCTTCTTATACTTGAATATGCCCCAACTTGGAAGCTGTGTTGGGCCAAGGGAAACTTGGAATTGGTGACAAGTTGACGGACGGGAAAGAGAAGGGAGAGCCAAGATGCTATGTCATCAACCTTTGTCTATGTTGAGTGTGGTCCCTGCTTTGAGGCTTTTGCTGTAGTCACATTCACGCTGGTTTTTGCCATTCCTAGCGATACAATAACCCCCTGCGTACAAGGGAACGATAATACAATAATCGTTGCATAAATTCATAAATCACAAGTGACAATTTGAAGTATGAACGAAGAATATTTATAAAAAAACATTTATTAAAAAACACAAATCCTGTAAGTAGTTAAACGAGATTTGATTCTTTATTTTGTCAATAAATTATCCTCACGCAACCAAATGTAATCGAATCTGAATAAAACAATCATGTTTAAGAATAATATGTATTTCAATCAATATCAACTGGAGACGTTTTAAGTTCGAATAGAGAGTTACTTTGCAGCTATAGGCTCAAATTTGGTGTCATAGAAAAATGCGTCGACCAAAACCATTGAGACAATAATTCTGAAATAGATGTAATTTCTCATTAATTTATACAACTAAATGGAAGGATTCATAAAATATTTATCACACGTAGAAACCCATGGTGGAAACGAACCACAATTGTTTACAGTTAAATTCAACTTTATGTAATTCGTAAATAGCGTAATCTAAAAACATACGACATTTATGAAGGGGAAAAACACGAAATTTATGCTCAATCCATAATTAAAGAAGATATTAAGCGAGTATTTTAAGAATATCCTCTTGATACTTATCAAATACAAGTAGCACCAAAGTAGATCCAACATTATCATTTTCCCCATTGCCTTTACCAACGCTTCTCCGGATGAAAATTAAAGAAATTCTCATACGCGAACATTCGGAATCGAGCAACGGAGCAATATAAACAACAAGTCAATCATCCCTCGAGAACAGTTACGGACGAAGAGGAAGACTCGTTCACTGGGCACGTCCGGCATGTATGGCACAGAGATAATCAGGATTTGGAGGTAGGAAAATAAGACGAGGGAAATCGTCTTAGGCACGGGATTTCACGTCTCCCGGCCGCCTTCGGGTGGGGGCGTAAAAGGGGTGGGAGGTGCGAAGGAACGCTCCGACGGTTGGGTTGGGTTGGGGGTGGTGCAGGGCATTACGTCACCTCCAAGAATCCACGACCGTCGGACTGCTTCCCTCGCACCCTTCACGAGACCACGCTCCAACGAAGCTACCCTGTTATTAAGACCCCCCCCTCCCCCCCTTTTCCACGACACACACACCCCCGCCTTTGGACGGCCTCCGACGCCCATCTCCTCCCATTTGGTGGCGGAGGCGGGAGGAGAGGAGCGGAGGTGGATGCGCGTGGGTGTCGGTGATGGAGCCGAGGAGAATGGCCCTCCTTCCGCGGATATAACGAGTCGTTGGAGCATAATTACTGCACATTGCGAAGCGAGGCGGGGGCGGAAAGGGAGTGGGAGATCGGAGGAGAGAGAGGTGGAGATGGGGGCCTTAGAGAGGGGCGTGGAGAAAGGACGGGATACATTTAGGAGGCGTGGATGAGGACGGAGAGGGCACCTGCCCCTCACCCTTCCCCCGGAGGGAGGCTGAGGAGGAGACTAGGAGGTGGGCTATCCAAGGAGAAGCTAAGAAGAAATACCTCTTCGAGTCAGGAAGAAGGAATCGAAGATGGTACGAAGAGATATAGATAGATAAATGATAAATTATGGCAAGCATGAAGCTTATAAACCTCCCTTACGTGCCCTTAACTCAATCGTCGTGTATTCATATTAATAACTCGCGAATGAGAATTTTAAGATAAGTACGGCAGATAACGCGTGGCCGGTTTATGGCTGACTGAAACGGAAAGATACTACGTATTTCTAGGACTATATTTAGATTTTAATTTAAAACGGAAAGAGACCATAGCTCGTAATAGTGTTTCCATTCCGGTAAATAGAATCAGAATGGCTGTTGAGGTTAATGCGTAGTAAAATGACAGCGACAATAAATCTACCAGAGTCATCATCTATGTGTTGTTCTTTTTCACCGGTGGCTACGTTATTTCTGCAATGGATATTTTAATTTTCTCATTTTAAACCATAGCAATTTGAACGAAAGGCAAATCTCTGTTCATATTAAAAAAAGTGATTTAAATAACATCAGCGTACGCTTTTTTCATTCCAATGAAAAAACTTTCCTCAAATCCTATTTATCTCGGTTTTCAATTACGTACCTCTTTTAAATCCCCGCGAAAGGAAATTAAACTGATTACACCGACAATTAAACGAATAGTTGATTCGGTGCAATCTGCACGTGGACTTTGCTTTCAGCGAGGGTTATTTCAGAAGTAATTAGCAATTATTATTGAGATTATAGTATGTACGTCACCGATATAGCAGAAACTTCATATTGGCGCGTGAAAGAATTTTATAATAATAAGAGAATTTCCTTCTCATTTACAATCTGAAACTTATGGATTAAATCCCACATAAACAGTCTGATCAGTCGCACATTTCAACGATTTTGAAACTCCTATCCGTAGAGACAGGTTGCAGGACGAGTTGCTCGTAACGCGTTATATACAGCCCAAGGTGGGGCATATTTTCAGTTTTCCACAAATGTATCCGCGGACATCCTGTCAGGAAAACATCGAACTCACCTACCGAACACAGAATAAAATCTGTCGCCCGACATTTCTAACAACCCACCTCTTAAACGTTTGTTTCCAACTTCGCCGGAACGTATGTAAGGCGAGTCGGACAACAAATTTAACGCGAGACCACTCGATATTCATTAGAAGACACGCTTGCGGACACGCCAAACGAGAAGTCAGAACTCATATTCGAGACGTTTAACTCGAGGTACGTGCTTAAGGCGCACACGGCCCCGTGCTTAGAGCCCCATCGCCGCACCAACATAAACAGTTCAACTTGTATAATACTTATCAATATTAAATTTGTTTATTTATTAATCTAATTATATCGTTATAAAATTATTATTGTCAACTATTAATGGTAAACTTGGTTTTGATTAATTTGCGTAGATAAAATGCGCCGCGAAATATCGTTGCGATCTGCTGCGCAAATACAGTAAATCATTGCACTAGGCGTATTAGATTGTACAAGGTTATATGATATTTATTATCACTTGACTCTAGGATGGTACTCTGGTGCAACCCTGGGGAACTTTGGTCCTTATCTAGGAGTCACAACCAAAATAATGGTGCAAAGGTACCTTTCAATGAAATGCGATTTAGAATCAAGAGTTCTCTTAATGTACGTATATACGTTGCATATAAAACGACCGAATAATTTTAGTTATGTTTTTGAATATTTGGAATTTTGAAGCCTAAATTGTAAACGCGGAAACATCTACGTTCACGGGTGAAACTAAAATATATGGTGCGGTTACACTTTTTTCTCAAGATTTCATTCTCAAAAAATAATACCTATACTATGCTCGATATCTGTTTAAATTTCACCAACAATTGTAATATATATAGTGACTACGACCTGTGGAATCCAATACGAATGCATTGTAAACAGGTAGCACCCTCACACCTATTTCCTAGACAAGAAGTAGAATTTGAAACACTGGAGCAACTCCTCAAGCCCCGAGGGCATTCAATTAAATCTCTCATATACGGTCGACCGAGATTCTGAAAAGAATGGCGAGTATAGTAACAAATTTTATGAAAATGTATAAGTTTTACATTTAAATCGTATTTAGGTGAAATTTTTTGAGGCTTTACGTAGAAAATAAAAATTTTAACTATATTTTTTATGCTACCTTTATAATGATGTCCCGATGACTGAGGGTGCGGAATAAAACGTCTCAAGTGAATAAACTATGTAACTAGCGAAAACCGAAAGAAAATGCATTCATTCCAGACTAGAATGTGAACAGTTTTGTTCCAATCAATTCCAAACACAGACTCTGAATATTAGCCAAGATATTACATCGTAAGTTATTTCAGGTGGCTGGTTTATTTATCGTATTGTAAACAAACCTCGAGTTGTGATTACGTTCTGTTATCTCAAGAAGGCGAATATGCTTCAGTCTCACGCTATATATCTGTTAAGATACGTGGACACATAAACACTGGGACGGCATAACAAGGGAGGCGTCCGTGAGAAGAGATTCATTCAGAACATCTCACAAACATCATTTCTTATCAGATAGCTAATCATCGCCATCACGACTGTTCCGAGCAGGTCAAACGACAATTTTGGATATACACCAAGATTTTTCAAAAGGCGGGACAACAGTTGGGGCATTTAACAAAGCAGGAAGAGTGATGAAATAAACATTTGGACGTCATATCTAGGGAGGCGTCCGTGAGAAGAGATTCATTCATGACATCTCACAAACATCGCTTTCTATCAGATAGCTAATCATCGCCAGCAAGACTGTTCCGAGCGAGTCAAACTACAACCTTGGATATAAACCAATATTTGTCAAAAAGTGGGACAACAGTGGAGCCATTTAACAAAGCGGGACGAGTGATGACATAAACATTTGGGTGGCAGATCTAGGGAGCCGTCCGTAGAAACAGATTCATTCAGAACATGTCACAAACATCGGTATCGATAAGCCACGGAAATGCATCTAATACATAACAATGAACGTTATGGGCATCAGATACGGAACAGTTGTTTACCGTACCCTAGTGGGACTAAGCACTTTCCAGGCAGTGTTGGCATTTACACAATAACATGACCCATTTTCATTACTTGACATTAGTACAATAGGTTTGACAATTCGTTGGCCCGCATATCTGTTCTGATATTAAGCTATCCTACAGTTAATCTAAATAAAGCAAACTCATATTTACAAGAAGGGTATACATTACGCCCCATTCTTGGCATACTCTCTAATAAAATATACATTCCCCAGTTTGTGATTTTAAGCCGCGAATGGCGACCGGGTGCGTGAGTTTGTCCAGCTTACCCTGAGATATTTTTCACCCAACGACGATTTAATTAGCTAGCGATTTCGTAAAAGTGTACCTTTCCAGGGTCAATACGACGAAGTTTTAATCGACGAAGCGACGGGAGTGACGCTCTTGGTGGACGACGGAAAGGGAACGAAGGAGAGAAAGCGACAAAACTATTGGCTTGAGAAATAAAAACTCGAGATGCGCCAAAAATTCTTGTATGGAAGGAGAAGAGAGGGCACTGCGACAAATAAGTTCCCGCGGAGATTCCACTAGGAGATACAGACGAGTCGAGCGAAAGAGATGAAAACATTTGGGGGAAAACCGCCCTCCTCCACGAACCCTCAATTTGTTTTGAGCGGACGATTTTCTCTCTGAAGGAAAGCCCGCGATTTAAGGAAAAGAGGGGAAAAATAGAGACAAAAACCCCGATAAGAGGAATCATGATAGCGGGAAAGAGACGGAGAGAAAGAAAAAGGACAAAACTTTCTCGAGGCGGTTAAGAGAGTGAGAAAAAGCGACCGAGGGGAATGAAAAGTAAAAACCGGTAAAGTACCTCCGTAAGGAGGAGGTCGAGAGGGAGTGGGGGAGGAGGAGGGTTACAAGGGTAGATGGAGGGGGAGGAGGGCAGGAGACTGCGAGAGGGATTATTCCTAGCTCCGTACGAGCGCGGAAGGAACAATCCGCGAGGGCAGGTCATCAAACACGCTTGCATTTTTCCATGTCGCTGTGGGGTGCCTCTCCAACTCCCACACGTCCATTACCCACCTCCCTCTCACCATCCACCTTTCTCCGTCCACTATTCCCCCCTATTTCCCTGATCCTACACTCCAACCCCCAAACCCTCCTCACCTCCCTCACTCCCACACTTTCCAATACTCTGTCTCTCTCCCATTCGTTTGCAACTTTCTCCATCTCTTCATCCTTTCATTCTCGCCGTCTTTCCCCTTCAACCCAACCCTCTCTTCCTACTCTTCAACCTTCCCAAAATGTATTCCCGTTCTTTATCCCTTCTCACCTATCTCCTTTCTCATTTCTCCTGTATCACGCCTCTCCCTTCTCACCTCTCTCCCTTATCACCTCTCCCCATTCTCACCTCCCTCCCATCTCACCTCCCTCCTATCGCACCTCCCCACTATCTTATCCCCTTCCTATCTCACCTCCCTTCTATCTCACATCTCCCCTATCTCATCTCACTTCATTCTTTTCTCCCTTCTCACCCCCTTCCATTACTCCCACATCCCTCGTTTCTCACTTCCCTCCTATCTCATCTCCCTCCTATCTCACCCTTTCCAATCTCATCTCACTCCCTTCTTATCTCCCTTCTCATCTCCTTCCATTCCCACCTCCATCCCTCCTCACCTCCCTCACTTCTTATCTCTCTCTCTCTCTCGCAACCTATTCCAACTCCCATCTCCATCTTCCCACCTCTCATCTTATTCCATTTCTTCATTCCCACCCCCCGTCATTCTTCCTCACTCCTTCGGCTTCTCCTTACCTCCCTCCCCCTATCCCCCAACCTCACCCTCCTTTTTCCCTCCCTCCCTCCCGCCAAGTACAACAGTCCAGAGATCCTACATCAGTGAAGAGCGAATGCGATTGGCGGAGGTCATCCCTGGATTTACGAGACAATCCGACAAGCAGTAAAACTCGAGTCAGGAGGTTGAGTAGAGAAGTGGGAGAGTTAAGGAAGAGAAAGAGAGGGAGGGAGGGAGGGAGCGTAGAAAGGAGTGAGAGGGCAGTGTAGGAAGAAAGAACGGTTCGGGGGTGTGGGGAGGGGTTGAGGAGGAGGGAGACATAAGTGGGCGGGAAGGGAAAGGGGAGGGGAAAGGTTGGGTGGGGGAAGATATGTTAAGACGCATGAAAAGACAAAGCAAGTGGATAAAGGGAGTTGTGCTGTGGAGAGCGGAGTAGGGTATAAAAGGACCGGGACGATTGAGAGAGAGAGAGGGGAGGGAGGAAGGGATGGGGAGGAAACGGTGGGAGAATGGGGAAAAGGGGTTGGGAAGAGAAACATATAAAAGCGAGCGGAGACGAGGAGGAGGGGGAGGAGGGGGAAGAAGGAGATGGATTAACCGGCATCCTTGCGGAAGAGGGGAGAAAGTGAGGCGAGAGAGAGAGAGAGGGAGAGGAGAGGGAGAGGAGAGAGAGAGGAGAAAGAGTGGAAAAGAGAGAGAATACAAAAACGGTAAGAAAGAGACGAAAGAGAAACAAGCAAAGGAGCGGGAGACTGACATTTAAAAAAAATCAAAAATCCGAGGAATGCCCACTTTCCTTTACCGTTTAAAGGATTCCGCGAGACCATTTCGCGCGAAAAGCCGTCCAGCGGGCTTTGTAATTAGTCGCTCCCTTGCAAATAACGGAGGGTTTCTTCTTTCTCCACTGTGGTAGAGAGAAGCGAGGGAGAAAGGTAGGAGAGGAGACAGGATGTCGGAGGCACTCGATTCATCGTCGAATGCTTCAAAAAATGAGGAAAATTGGCCTCTGAGGTTCGTGGATAAATAAGTTCCGAGAATGTGAGAGAGAGAGGTATGAAAATAGGCGAGAATTATTTCTCGGATTTTATGATTCGCATTTGGGGATTTGAACGGAAGGAAGAGAATACGCTGAGAGTTGCCCTTACGACTTCTTAGTCGCAATTGTACGCTCTCATTCTCTCCGGCGATACAAAAGGTAAAATCCGCGTTTGTTCGGATGGGGAAAAAACTTGGAATTCGAGCGGTAAAACGCGAAGCGATTTAAATAGCAAATAAAAATCAACGGAAACAAGACGAATTTTACAGTCCGTTGGGTGGCGAAACAATTGCTCCGTTAAAGAGGGATCGCAAAAATAGCGAATAGAACAATTAATCGTAAATTCCCTGGAGAGGAAATGATCTTTAGGAAAGCTGTGAACATATGATGTTTGACACGGGGTCGAGATCGCGCCAAAACATAATTATCGATGTTGCGTTTTCCCCATTACTTACAAAGAGTTGGAGAAAATTCCAACGTTCGTTCAAGCCTATAATAGATAATTTAAAAAGTAATCGAGAGTAGAATCCAACATCGGGAATCATTATTAATGTAGATTTTAATTCAAAACCGGGAGATATTTTCGTGACTGCCGATTGACTGATTTGAATAAGCAAACAAATAACGAAACTTATATTAATTAACACAATTTTGCTTCACGATGGCGAAGTAGATAACTCGAAATTTTTAACATTAAAGTATTTCTTCGAAAGCACACTTTGGGTTGTAAAGAGCACCAAGGGCCTTGCCCACAGAGGGATTCGAACAAGGAATCTTCGTATCGGGAGACACAATCGCTGTCCAAGGTCAACGCTCTCGACTTAGCATGACATCATAGCCAGTCTCGCGACCTTTTTTTCAATTTCTAGTAAAACCGGAACGATATTGACATAACTTTTAAGAGAGAAACAAAAGAAAATCGTCAAAGAAAAATTCAATCAAATGCTATGCTACGCCGCGAATAGTTTTAATACTCCTTTGCCGCCTCGACTTTTCTTCGGCAGTTGAATAATTCGGAATAAATTTCACACGTTTTAATCCGCATACCGCCCTCTCGTGGTACGCCTTCAAAGCCATCAATTAATTCCGCGCTCAATCCGTAACGAGAGCGAGTTTTAATCAACCACCTAGCAGAAAAACGCTCAAAATAAACAGGGAAAACAACAATTTGACGCCATAAATAACCCGGCGAGACTTCGCGACAGTTCAATTGCGGGACATTTTCTAAGGGGACTATTTATCCGCGGCAACAACCTACCTTAACCAACCGGCACAGCCTCCAAGCGCATTATAATAAAGAGTGGAGAAGGCGAACAAAAGACAGAGAGCGAGCGAAGAAGAGAGAGAGAGAGGGAGAAGCTGTCATCAGACTCTTATGGAGATTGTCCTCACGCCCCGGGAAACCTCTATGAGGTCGAGGCACATGATTCCGTCTTCGAATCACCCATTCCACCCTCTCGACCTTCCTACCTTACCTCATTTTCTAACCCTCCCTCCCCCCTCGTCACCCTACCTCCCTCGTTCCTCCCCTCCCGGTGACTCCCCACCGTGCCTCCCCCTCCCCCAGCCTCCCTCTCCTCCACCTCCCCGGTAGAACTCGCGAAGAGAGCGGGTGTGGCCGCGGATGGTGTCCGCCCCGGCGGGGAAAGCGCCGCGAGGGCAGGTGACAGTTGCCGATCGCACCGCGATGGCGGAGCTGTGGGCGGCCTGCTGTCCGCAATAGGGGGAGGTCTCACCGAAGGAGCCGTGAGACGCAAAATGGCGGACGGGAAAAAGAGGAAGGAAAAAGGAAGTACTTCTTGAGGAGAGAAAGCGAGAGCTATGTGGTACGCGATCCCCGTCCCAGACTCCAAGAGGGAGAAAACCGCGAGGTAACGGACGCCTCGAGAGAAGAATTAAAAAGAGCTTCGATAGGCGTTCGAGGGATTTTATATATATATATATATATATATATATATATATATATATATGTGTGTGTGTGTGTGTGTGTATATATCCAGCCGTTCCCATTTTCTCCGGCAGAGGTCACCCCCTCTGCGAGTTCCGCAGATTGGAAGGAAGGAAGCGACGATGGGCATTGGAGACGGGAGGTGGAAAAAAAGGGGACATAAATTCAGAGCTACAACGCCGGAATCGAAGAGTAACGGGGCTGAGGAGGGAAGGAGGGAATGGCGCGGAAAAGGGAGGAGGTTGGTAAAAAAACTGGCGTGAAAAACAGTGACCTCTTCTTTTTGACGGAGGAGACCGTGTGTGCATGTGTGTCTGTGTGTGTCTGTATGTGTCTGTATGTGTGTATTTGTGTGTGCCCTCATTAATGACTTTCGGGGAGGGGTATGCCAAAAGGAAGGAGAATGAGAAGAGTTTATTTTTAAAACCCTTCCTAAAGCACGAAACAACCATTAGTTTGACAACGTTTTTGATTGCGAAAAAAAAAATCCCGAGGAAAGAAGCGATTCTGAAAGGAAATGTTCCCACGTTGTCGGGTCCATTGTAAGGAAGATACATTAATAGGATTCCCGGCAAGGATCTATTAGTCTTTTCCATTCCGGTCGAATTTACGATATTTTTTTCTTTTGAACTGGCGCTCGAAACGCGATGAAGGCATTTCCCATAAAGCTAATAAGATAATAAATCTATTGTTACTTAAATATCACTTATATTTCATAAGTAAAATCTCCGTGGAAAATAATTGCATTCCTTCTCAGCTAGTCTCTCTCACAAAATGGAACCGTGAATTGAATACTCAGTGCCATACAAAGAAATATTTCCAGATTTCATTTTTTTATCATCACAGCATTATGAAAAAGTATTTGTTTTAGTCGATAAAGCTATTGCTTTTATTTAATAACAGAAAAACATTGTGATTAGAAAATTCACGATGCGGTACAGAGCGGGAAATAATATCACTTGATTTTATAGCTGAAATATGAATAAAATTCCTTTATAATTTACAAAGTATGCTATGAGATTGGATAAATATAATTCGTGATTTCATTATCTGCAGCTGATAATGGTTGAAAGATAGACATACATTTGTGAAAGCGAAACGTATTGATGAGCTTAAAAATAATAGGTGTTTACATTAAAAATAAAAACGGAAAACATTCTGTTCGTGGATATTACAAACAAACGCTTAGGAAAAAAACGGCGATAATACTGTACATTTTAAAAGCAACTATATAATACGATGGATCGTTTAGGTGCCATTAAAAGAATTTTTAAATGTATTGATGAAAATGGACTATTCAGATAAATATTACGGACGATATTAAATAAATAAATCGCAATTAAAATCCATTGAAAGGCTTACAATTATTCCCTTAGAATGGCCTTTTAAATTTAAAATATAGAGCGATTTTTATTTTGGATTATAATGCTGAAAATGTTTTAATATCCAATTAAAACATTATCTACGATACCTTTGGAATTCTAAAATTAACACTGTCGATATCCAATGATTATAAAACAATTACACATTAATTTCAATAAGATAGCTTTCGATAAAACAAATTGCTTCATGTAAAAAATACGATAACAAAGAATCTGTAGGTATTTCAAATAATTGTTCCCGTTAAAGAATTGATCCATAAAATGTGTCTAACGAACAAAATCAGCATAACGGCAAGCTTAAATCGTTTTGAGTAAACAAATCTCGTTTTTAACGCAAACACCGCCATGCTTTTTAAGACATTTTGCGGTAAGTATATGTGACAGAAGGAAAAAAGAAACAGTACTATCCTGCCACAGTAATTATTTACAGATGGATACTACATATTTTCTCAAATATCAATATGTTCTAAAGTGTTAAGCCCCGGATTAAATATAATTTAGCGGAGTAAAATTCATAGCAACGAAGATAACTCGTGGATATTCTGTGAAAAATGCGATATTTGGAGAAATTATTTTGAGGTGCTCTCTAGGGATTTGATGGAAGTGAGTGGCGGAGGGGAAAGAGGGAAGAAAGGAGGGGAAAGAGGGAAGAAAGGAGGGAAAGGAGGAAAGGTATTGTGGGGAAAGCCTTCCGTCTTCCGTCTGGGGTCCCGAAAACAAGAGAAAGAGAGGAAGCGTAGATCCTGAAGGATTGCTTTCGGAAGACAAACGAGTCATCTACCTCCTTCGGCGTCCTCCTCTATGTCCAACCCAAGCGACTTCTCGCCCCTAATTACTTTGAAAAAAAAAACACACAAAAAAACGAGACTTGCTCAAATCATTCTCTATACCTCCCCTCTCCATACGCCCCCTTCCGTCTCCCACACGTCCCCTTCCCCTCCACCTACGGCGAAGATTCAACGGAGGCCCCCGGGTGCGCTTCTCTCGTGTACGTATCCGTGTGTCTGTGGGTGTAACCGGGGCAGAGATTTATCCCGCAGTGTCTTCTCCACCGCACCGCCCCCACTCTTCCGCCTCATCCTTAATTCCCCCCTCCTCCTCGGTGGGGGCAGTTGCCGGCGGTGTTCATCCGACGAACATGTCCTCCGATTCTCTCGTGGAGGAGGCGGAGGGGGGAGTGGGGGGAGGAGGAGGCGAAGGGAGGGGCATGGAGGCGTGGAGGAGGGAGTTCGGAGGCTCCGCCGAGACGTTGTAGGAAAGGGGAGCGTACAATATTATTCCCTCGCCCCTCCCTAACTCACGATACCAACTCCCTCTCGCTAAAAAGACTCCCTCCGACTCCAACACTCGACGCCGATTCCGTGCTCCACGATTTTCCGCTCCTATCGCACGCTCCACCCTCTCCCTCCTCCACACCCCCCTCCCAGCCTCCACCTCCCCCCGAAAGCCCCTCGCATCTTAAATCCCGACCCACCCTTTTGTGCCTCAACACGTCTCTCCGATTCCGTTCGCCTCCCCCCCTTTCCTCCACGCCCATTCCGTACCTCTCTCCCCCTTTCCACCTCCTACCACGAGAGCTACCGAGTACTCATAAAGCCCGGGCGGGGAGCCTCCCTTCCAATGTCCGGCCGGGAGGACTAGGAGACCGGTCCGGCCTTTATCCTGCTCCCCCGTCCCTTACATCTCTTACATTCATCACGGCGACGCCAGCGACGCTCTAGCCGACGAGCGGCGTGGACCGTACGCCCCCGCAGCCGATCAAAGCCTCCCTCCTCCTTCGGGTTCCTCCCTTGCTTGGCTCCCCCGCCCCTCAACCTATAGAAGACCAAGACACCGCGGGCGACTCCCAAAACCGCTCTAAAGAGGGCTTTGACGTCTGCGTAGGATCGAGGCAAAACGATTTCCAAAAGGCCATAGGTATCGAGAGGGGGGGAGAAGCGGGTGGATAAGGTGGGTTACAGGATCGGGTATGGGTGGTGCCAAACGCACGCAGGCACGCAAAGGGGCCGAACCAAGGTACATGTTCGGTTCCTAAGGAGCGGGGTGGAGGGAGTAGGGAGACTTAACTTCCACTCTGAAACCGCGCACTTAAACGGCATTCATCACTCGCGAGCAATAAAATCCCTTCTTACGCTCCTTTCTCCGCCTTCCCCACCCCACATTTCAGCCTCCAGACCTATCTTCCCCGCCCCTCTCCCTCTCTCTCGCCCCGCCCGCCCCCTCTCCCGCCCCACTCACCTTTTAACCCGGAACCGAGAGGAAGAGAGAAAAAAAAGGCGT
Source organism: Uropetala carovei (assembly GCA_036926305.1). NCBI lineage: Eukaryota > Metazoa > Arthropoda > Insecta > Odonata > Petaluridae > Uropetala > Uropetala carovei. The sequence goes on along the minus strand of JAXCHB010000202.1, from coordinate 1,895,715 downwards.
GATTAATGTGCCCCAAAGCCAACTTTTCGAGAATATGCTCTCTTTCGGTCATATAAACGCCTCTTTCCGGGACCCCGGAGCCGGAGCGGAAAAAACTAAAAAAATATATCTCGCCGCACCGCCCGGAGGCGTATTTAAAATACTCGAGAGAAATTTTTACGGTGTCTCCGCGGTTCGATGAAGCTGAAAAGGATCTCCTCCTCGGCTGATTATACTTTATATAACGTGAGTGAAAGGCGGATGATTAAGTGCTTTCGAGGGCATCTCCTCCACGAACGGAGACGACGTTTTTGTAAATAGAGTTTGCGGTTTACGGAAATCGTCGCGCGTGTCATGATCGGGGTTTGCGGAGAAATAATTAATGTTGAATGCGGCGCTCCTTGAGAAATGGCGCCTTCGAGGGCATCCCTTAAACGTTTGAATGGGGCAGGGTATTTGTCAGGGTAACAAACCTCGCTATAATTTCCAGGCTGTTTTTCCGTTTCCCTCGATCAAATTTACGAAAAGAGTATATTTTCAAATCGTCTTAGGTGCGAATTTAGCATTCGAAAGTCGGAGTCAGCGTTTGAGATAAAATTATACAATAACAGCGGAGTGAAGCATTAAAACAATAAAAATCAATTAACGGGATTTTTCAAAAATGTTTTAACGAAAAGTCAAAAAGAAAATTCTCAAAAATGGCCGTATCATAGTATTGGAAGGAAATTGAAAAGTATTTGCGAAAATAAGGACTAAGTTTAACAGATATCAAACTTTAACGAATTCCATATTTAGAAAAGGAAGGAAGACTTCTCTAATAGTAAACGTGATTAATTTTTAATTTAATATTTAAAATTTTCGCGTCGTCTTCTGCTCCGAAATAGTTTTCAGACTAAAAGAGAAATTACCTATAAATATAGGCTCTAGCGACTAATTTATGAACATGAAAGTTTTGAAAAAACCTAAAAAATTAGATTCAACAAACTTCCGGAGCTAAAGAAAAACAAAATTGCTCATTCATGAGAAAAAATTATAAACAAATTCGAAATTCGCTCTCCGTTTATTAGTAAACCTGTCCGGCCACGTCATAAACCCAACACTTAATTAAAACGCCGTTCTCAAAGGATAAACGATAGAAAATATTTACTCACAAGAGGGGGAAAACTAACGAAGCCTGTCAACACATCCAAAATAGTACTCTGAGAGAAGATATTTATAACGGATATAATATGGTAGCTATCTAAGCTCCTTTCTTCTCACCCCATTCTGCCACACACAACCCTCGAATACGAGTCATCCGGGCCACCAATCTTAAATGTGGTCAAACGCCCCAAAGGCATCTGATGGCTCAATTTCCCCGCATAAATGTAAACTTAGCCATTCTTCCATTAAACCCTGAACCACCTTAAAACCCTCCACATCACCCCTCTCTACCCACCCCGCTCACCTCCGCTTTTGTCAACACGACACCGTGGTCGCGATGTCTCAGAAAGTACACGAGTGGATGATGATAAGACCAAACATGAGAGGAAACCGTTTGGGATACGAAAGCTTGGTTTCTTTGGGGTGGTGGGTGGAGGGGGATGGATGCCCTCCGCCCCCACCTGACGAACGTCTGATTAATCTGTCTTCTGATGAGAGAGAGGCAGGAGTCATTAATCAAAGGGGCCTGGTAGTACTACCTACTAGTCTCGTAGAGTGAGAAGTAGAAGGGGTTGGTTGTGAAGGGGAAGGGTTTTTTGAGAGGGGATGTAGGATGGTTGGAGTGGGGGTTAGAAATCCTCCTGATGACGTCACGGGGAGGGAAGAGATCTGCAAAGGCGACTGCATGAGCTGCGGCGAGACTCGGAAAAATCAATGCGACGCCGAAAGATCCAAAGTAATCCACGGTCATTACTATAAACCACGCAATAAGTGATTGGTGGAGGTGATCGATTCCTTGACCACGTCGACGAAGCGGGGAAATTTCTCTTTTATTCCGGAAATTAAAAGGGGAAGGAAAATATTTACGGAATATCTTTCTTCCATCCTGGTCATTGAATTGTACATAAGTGAGAGAGGTGTAAATGCATTACGGGGTAGAATAACAAAATTATTTGAATCCGCGAGAGCCACATCGTCTAATCGGTTGCGAATAATACAAACGGCGCCAACCTATTTGGAGAAGTTTGCTAAAAGATACATAAGAATATTTCGGATACCTTATTTAATTCTTGTTTTATCTTTAAAAATGGGCTAAAATTAAATATATCAGAAGCATTAATAAATAAATAATTTATTGGCTGTAAATATTAATATTTGAATCTCGCACATATGCTAAACTGAAAGAAAACGGTAAAATATTTTTTCATGCAACAAATATCACGACAGATGCAAAATTTTTCATACAAAAAATGCATTAATAATACCATTTTCCAAATATTTTGTTGAATTTATTGATAAAATTAGATTAGATAAAATTAATTAAGAATTATCTAGTTTTCATAAATTTTTAAATTTCATTACTGCGTTGTCACAATGAATTCGTTATAAATGGAGAATAAATCCTGAATTTGAGCTTGGAGGAGTGAATTGTCAAATAATGTATTTTTACTGATAAAATAATAAGTGTAATCACAGATAAACATAAAGTCCATGAAATATAATAGAACCAAGGGATTTCCGAAATCTTATTATAACGAATTAGAGACTTGAACCCTGCATGAAAACATTTTACCTTTTCTTTTAACCTCAATCAATATTTTGTCCGAATAACCATTACTAAAATCCCAGTAGAGCGCAAAATCATTTGTACCAAATTTCTGTTATAAACAATTGCTCAAATAACTAGAATGATTACACACCATGGAAATAATTTCGTCAGTTGCTACCATCACGCTGAATTAAAGTCCTTCAAAGTTACCAGTGTTACTAATTCAAATTGCTTTAACGCATCTGAATATGAAGTTCGCAAAAAATACAAGCAATTATACACAGCTCTTTAGGAGTTAAATCCACAAACAAAGTTTTTGAAAAAGAATTTCTATTCTACGCCAGATCCATTCTGGATCATAAATGAACTAGTTATTAACACAAATATGCTATCACTGCTTAAACTGCTTTTATAAAATGAACAAAAAGAATGAAACTAACATAAACGCATGTTTATTTTTAGACGAAATAATCCCTTAACATTTACTCAAAAGATTCGACGGAAGTTCGGGAAAACACCGCGGAGAATTCAGCACCATACTTCGATAATAGTAATCCTAATTACAGCTTTAAAATTTCAAGCTATCCATTTAATACACTCAAAAAGTTTAACATAGAATTCGAACCTTTGATAAAGCGTTGAATCGTAGTCTCCTCCCAACAAATTATAAACGACACGCACATTGTTTGACAAATGGACTCCCCCTTTTTAATGCCGCATATAATCCTGCAATTCAAATTCAAGACATTACCCTCTCTCGACTCATCGCCTGAACACAACACGTGATTAAGACACACCGTCCGAAGAGATAAATAGACCTCCATTGTCACTTCCTGGCAAAGGAAAAAAAGTTCGAATTCCCCGTTAAAATTTTGACATTTTTAAGGGTTTCTTATATAGATCGTGTACCGAGCCGCGTCTAGTATCCTGCCGAAAGCAACCCCGCCTACTCTAAGGTGAGAAAAATAGCGGACCCTTCAGGATACTCTATTTAGCAATAAAAAAAGAAATTTATCACCAGGAGATACTTTTCGCAACAGAGCACATGTATCGTAAGAGGCCGAAAAAATGCTTCGCGTGTTAGCCTCGATTCGTATGGCGGCCATCCCAAAAAAGGACTCTTTTCACTCCGTGTGACATAAGGGAAAGGATAAATAATTTCAACATAAAATATAACATCGAAAATACCTCCGAATCCTCACCATCGAGGTAATTCAAAGCGAGATAGCGTGATTGCCGACATGTTTATACGCGAAGCGACCTCTCATAACGAGTAGAATTTTGCGGCACTCAATCTCTAAACTGTACATTTTATAAATAAAATAGGCTAAAGGAAATTCCAGCTCATCTATATACGGGACTGCAAATTACCCGTTAAATCACCGATATTGCAAGAAAACTCAAATATCGCGAATCGGCGTAATTATAACCAAAATATCGATCGCGTCAAATTAATTCATTTCGCTCATTCCGACGATTAAGCAAATCATCGTATAGGACCTGTTTTAAACTAATGGTCCGCTATTTCTGGCGATGTATTTCGGTAACGAATGATGCAACGCGCGTACTTTTATACCCACCAAGGTACCGAACCCGCGCCTAATGTCAGGCATCCTTTACCTCAGCCGGACTTAGATGATCTTTTAACGCGATGCTAAAAATATCGCAAACTCCCTAAAGAAAGTCAAAGGAAGAGTCAGGTAAATAAAAATATGAGATCATCCTGTCAAATTTCGATTTCGTTAGATGAAATAAAAACGTCTTTGAAAAATATCTTTTGTCCTTTATCGCTATATGAACCCGTGAAGAAATCTATTCGAAGAGGACGGTTTTTATTTCAGAACGCTCCTCACTCACGAACGAAAAAATATTGTGTGTGTGTATATATATATATATATATATATATGTATATATATATATATATATATATATTACACACACAAACAAACATACACACACATATCTGACGTAGTAGATATAAAAATGTAAGGGGTGAGAATCTCGCGGAAGTGAGGTTCAGTGAGAAGGAAGCCGTCCTATATCCCTCCCTGAGTTTTTCTAAAGGATGACACGTCTTATGCCCCATCCCCATTTTCCTCACCCCCGTTCGCGACCACGATACGAAACGGTCCCCGACCGCCCACCCCTCCTTCTACGACTTCCCCTCCCCTTCCGCCCCCCAAAATAGAGTCCAACGGGGGAATCTTGTGCGAGAGAGCTTGCGGCGTCGGAGAGAAATAGTCAAACCCTGAAAGACACTTTGCGTTAAGGCTCCACGTCCTTAACGCCTTAGAAGATACGACAACCGCGATTTTACAAGCAAACACACTCTGAATGAGACATTCCTCGTTCATTGCCGATATTGTTGGGCAGGGGCGTGGTTGTTACCGACTCGACCTCCTCGATCGAGAAAAATAAACCGCAAAACACCACCACTCTCCCGATTGATAGGTAATTCTCTCCCATTCGGCGGTTTTTTTATACCGACAATGTGGACCGTCCTAGTGACGTCACGAAGCGTGGTTTTGATCCCTAAGATACAAAACCTCGCTCGTTGCCGTATAGGGATTTTGTGTCGAATGCGCTTCCTCTAGGTCTTCAACCTCCAGTCGCCTCTCTTCCCTCTCTCTTCCCTCCCTCCCTCCCTCCCTCCCTCTATTTCTCTCTCCTTCCCTCTCTCTCCATATCTCCACCGACTCCCCCAGAGTATATCCCAGTTTAACATGCGGCAGACTCCTTTAATAGCCATTACACAGAAATAGTTCCGTTCCTCCCTCTCGGTCACACGCTCCTCAAAGGGACTCTTCACCGTGGCGACATCTATGAACGATGAAAGACCCTTCCGTATTCCTTGATTTATTTAAAACGATCTCTTTATTTCCCTCGTATCTAGATCTCCGTGGAAGCGACCGACGCATATTCCGATACTTATCCCCTGCCTCGCCGCGTAACACACCCTTTCACCCGCTACGCCCACGGAGAGATCTAAAGAATGAAGGCTGTTATAACGTCGGGATGAACGTATGCGTTGGTTGATTTTACTAACCGTAAAAGGGGAAAAGGTGAGGTCGTTGGTATTAAAATAGAACTGGTATGATAGAGGATTATAAAGAACATGAAGAAAGTTTAGCGATTGTTAATGTCGCGAAGGAAGAATGCTATGATGCGGGATAAATTTACGCTTGGGATACCTCTTCTGTCCGTATGTCGTAGGGAGACGAACGATGATAGCGATGGATGCGTGAAATTTCTTGGCACGGTTATTATATTCGATATCGGAGATAACAAAAGGAAACTGCTAAATAAGCTGAAAATAAGAGATATATATGGATAGTCCCGCCATCTTATCCGACTGTCTACACGATGGGAATCTTTGGGAAAATATACACTAAGTCTGACGACGTAAACACTCTTTCGAGCGATTATTGTCCGGTGATTTCAATGGATGCTGAAAGAACATTAACACGTATCCGCTGCAAACAAGCGAAAATCAAAGCTTAGCTGAGATTAAACCAAAGCATATCAATTATATTCGATCCCGATAAAATGCATATAATATTTTCATTACGCCACGATATGGTATGAAATATTTGAATACTCAACTTGTCAGAATATTATAAATTATACAATTAACGTCTGTAATATATGTTTTTCTTATTCATCTCATAGTCTTTGATTAACGAGTAGATCAAACCAACTCGGTATTATTTTTTTGCCTGATCGAAACAGCATCGCTAACGTATCGTGTCAAACGACACAAACACCGCAGTCGGCACATGAATCGAGGGAAGCATTCAATTCCATTCGGCCCCATCATATTTAGACGAGTTCTTTTCTTCCGGAACTACCTCTATCAGATAGTTTCGCCAAGGAAGGAGGCAAGGGTGTGGAGGAATGACAAAATCTTCATATGAGCAAACTCATAAAACATCACTCTCACCGCTCTCACGACAAGTGACGTGGTTCCGAGCATGTCTCACCTACTCCCCCTTCTCTCCCAAACCCCCAACCACACCTCTCTCTCTCTGGACCTCAAAAAGCCTCCTTCCTCATTATCTAAGCATCATGGACATCTGAAAATTTTTCCTTAATCTGCTCATTCTGGGACTGCGAAAGAAACCTCTAGACACCACGCCCTCGCCGCATAACAAAATTCCACCGCCTTTCCCCACCCTCCCCCCTCCCTCCCCCTCCCCGAAGCACGACGCTCATTTCTTCCCGGCAAAGCACCCGAGGCCTCTCGCGGAATAAAAAAAGAGGCATTTGATTCCCATTCCCAATACGCTATTTCCCCTTGACCAACGTCCACGCGTCCAAAGTCACTCCAATGAGCTGCTCCTCCGCTCCCTCACTCCACTTCCTCTTTCCTCCCATCCCCCAGATGTGGTGCCTTGACCCCTCCAAGATCGGCAACCTCACCGTGCACCTCATGACACCGCCACGGTCGCGGACGGGGGAAAACCTCTTCGATCCCACAACCCTCTTCGCTCTGTTTGGAGACCGCGTATGCGAGGCACACAAAACGCTCGAGAGGAGTACAAAGTTCTTATTAGAAACTTCGCAAAAAAAATACGCCCTTTGATTTTCATTACTATTGATTCAAATTAATCAGAGTCCATATATTAAAGGCATATTTATTCAAATGCGCTTCCCCGTCGCGGATATGCGAAAGGGCAAACCGAGGATCCCGATCTCCGATGCCATATGCTCCTTTTAACAGATATATCGCGAGGGGTCGCGGCTCCCATGCGTCACATGTCCGGTTTTTCCTGTAGAGCGGGGAAAAAATGTATCGGCGCCGTCCGGCCGGTCAGAATAGGGCTACCTTATCACGCGTGAATCGGTACGAAAACGTTTGATGATCGTACGGAGTGTCCCCTTCGTCGAGGGCGCCAGATGGTTGAAGTATATAATGGGGCGTGAATGGCTAGCCCTTTCCCCTGTCCGCCCACATGCCTTAATGACGCAAATTTACATTCTCTAACGGGAAAGCGACGGTAAGTGCAACAGAAAAACAGCCAACAGCACAATCCTCTCCCTCGCCTACCTCCCTCCCCCTTCCCTTCCCACCATCGCTTCCCTTCTCCCATCCTCCCTCCTCCCTTCGCCATCCTGGCCCAACGGGTGTTTTTATTTATCCCCTTTTTCCTCATGTTGATACCGTGATTCCTATTCATGGCGGACGCTACGTGTTAGAAGCGCACATGACCTTAGACAGTCGCCTGCAAACTGCGCACTCAGTGAAACTGCGAGGACGAAACATGAGTTAGGTTACGAAATGACATTAGAAATCACTTAATGAGAATTGTCGAGAGACGTGCCAAATCGCATTCCGATCCATTGCTTCGAGGTATTTATACTTTTAAATTGAAAGGCCGCGGACGATCTCGATTATTAGCGTAAGGGGAAAAAATAAAGATTCGTCTTGTTTTGAGAGGATGAATCGAAACCGAATTTAAAAGATGCTAAGACGACTTCCCATAAAAGGCTCGCTTCTTCCGTTTGCTTATCCAATTATTTCTGAAACGTTTTACAAACGTATTTTCTTAAACGTTCGAAGTTTTGCGAAATGCTCGTGGAAGTTCGCTACGATCGTTAACGCGAGAAATTAAAGGTATGTTTTCGCTGTCTTATTTTAACTGGATCGGTGGCAACAATATTTATGCGAACTAATTCGAATTTATACGCAATGGCGTCTCCGAAGTGAGAATAACCGCAGTGTCTAGGTGCATAAAACTTTTCAAATTACAAGCAAATGTCTCGCGACTGGATTTAAACCTATTAATTTATATAATACCTCGGCGCGAAATCTATAAATTCAGAAGGTACGTGCTCCAAGGCCGTTTTAAACGCTTTCGTACGAGACACTGGATTATACTTATTTAGAATGACCTTACGTTTCAATTTCAATGATATTCAATCTTGTAAAACTACGTAAACCAATGGGTTCAGCGACAAATTTTCCATATTTACACCGAAAGGAGGCGCATCTTATATATATTTTTTAAGTTATCAATTTTATTCCTTCACCTAATTGGATTTGTCACACTAAAGGCACGTATGGAGTGAATCGAGCGATTTTATTAGCAGCGTTTTACACGCAAGCAGAACGCTATCCGTTCTCAAAACTTCAACGTTTCGATTTCAAATACACCTAGTTTTAGCAGTCACCCCTCGCGTTTAATAAAATTTATATCGCTGTACGGCTAGTGACCAATTACATATGGATAATAGTAAATAAGCAAACTTACGCAAAGCAAACGAATGAATTCGTTTACAATTCAGGAAACCGGTAAGTTATAAATTTTTGTAAAGCGAAATGGAATAAGTATTTTCAATGGTAAAATTTTATTGCATGCTAATTTACGATCCCTCCGCATATTTACCGATCAAGAAACTAGTTACTTTATACGTATAGAATAAGACTGGTCCGTTACTGTCTCCACTGGACAGGATTTCATGAGTTCATTTATTTACAATATATATATATATATACACATAGTATGTTAATGCTAAGAAATTTCATTCGAATGACACTAAGAAAATTACGCCACTGCTGTTAAAGTAAGAGTATGTCATGAAACCGTATGATTAAAACTCAGCTAGGTATTTGTTTTATTCCTAGTAAGCATTTGTCTGGAACTAATTAATTCTTTGAAGTTAAACAGTAAACTTAATATCAAAATAAATTGTAACTGTTTAAATGCAAAGTAACCACTTGCTAATATTATTTCCTAATGCGCCTGATTTGAAAATCTTCATCCCTAAATTTGGTAAAATTTTATGTAATAATAGCTATAGATTGCTACAGACGATAATATAATCAAGTTTGCGCGTGAATTGGTGGTCTAATCATTTGAAGCCATAGCGTTAAATCTTCTGAGGCAATACAAAATACGAACATTATTTATTGGTCCGCCTTAAGCTAAAACGCAGTATAATGTAGTAGCCCAAACAGTGAACAGTAGTACAAAGAGATTACCAGGAATAACTCCAATTTAAACATAAATAAAAGTGTTAAGGCAAATTTTCAGATGGGCATATGCTGGACGCCAAGACATTAGATTGCAACTTCGTAAAAGAAATGTGGATATATATAAAAATAAAAAATCTGATGTGGCCAACACGACTTTCTCCATATTTGGGGTATAGATATTTAAATTATTATGAATAGCATGAGAAGGCAAAATTATTATTTCGTATCGTAAAAGAATACAGTCGTCCTTATTGCCGTAAATTAAGTATATTCTGAATATGTTTACAGAATTCACCGTTACATAGTGGTGGCTCTGTATACTGGAAATTACGAAAAAGTTAAGTATCTCCGAAATGGATGGTTCCACGAAAATTTGTTTCAAACAAAACATGGAAGAAATATTATTCTCTACAACTTTGGTCCTTGCGAAGATTATCAATAACGACGTTTTTAAGGAGATATTTGACGGAAACCGAAAAAACCGATTATTTATAAATAATTCCTAAACAATAACTACTATGAAAAATTGTCTCAAATGAAAGTTGTAGGAAATTACATTCTCTATAACCTTTGTATAGAATTATATATACAATAATGTTGTTTTAACGGAGAAATATCGCAAAAACCGAATCGGGTTTCGAATAAACCTCGACTTCCGGTTAACCGTTATTGTCCAAAAACTAATCATTTATTTGCGCTCATGCTAAAGTGTTATATATGAAATTTGGTATTAATATGGCAAGTACCTTTTGAGTTAGAGCGCCCACAATCTCTTACATACATCCACACAGATTCCGAAAATAGTTTAAACGTGTTCTAGGGACCTCAAAACGTGTATTTCCGCTGAAATCTCGAAGTCGATTTTTTTCGTGATCACAATACTTTCCCTATACTACGTATGGAGAAAGTAAAAAGTTAGACCAGTATAATACAGATTACTTAGTAAAAATAGTCACTTTACGGCAGTAGTGTACCGGACAATCCCGCTTGGCGGGGGGCACGACCAAAAGGAGTCCAATATAGAGGAATATGAATGTGCCGAGGGGGTCACGGTTTGTATAAAGACATTCCTTTATGCGCCGAAATGGCGTTATCTGTCAAAAATTACAGCCAATGAAGAACAATGACATTTATGCCAAAATTAACACTGACGAGAAATTATAAACTTAAGCTAAATTAGCATGGTTTAAATCCGTGTGAGGTAATAAGTGGCAAAAAGATATAGTCAAGAATTTGACTATCATTCATGAAATATGGGTACTCTAAACCTGAATTAAACAACCCTGGTTATATTTTCAATCTGTTGTTAAGAATTTACAGATTAAAAAAATAAGCGCTTAAGCATCAAAACTTGAAAAAAGAAGCACTTCTCTTAGGTATCACCAATTGTCATAGCATTTTGGGTATCATACAGCCGTCCATTAGTATTTCATAACCTTGTTACGGGTACTGGAGAATCCTAATATAGGTGTTATTTTCTCAAGTTTAGATTCTTAAGTGCTTATATCTTTTTAAATTTGTCCGCTATAAGAGCAGCTAAATAATTCTCCATCGAATAATTGACGGACATAACATATTTAATAATATTTAATAAAACCAGTAAAAACCGTAAAAAAGTGAAACCATAAAACGGTAGAAACCATAAAAACAATTGGTAAAAGTTCCACAAAGTATAAAAGTAAAAATTACGACATGTTTCGACCAGTCATAGTCATCATCAGGTGAGGAAAGTGGGTGAAGCAGCGAAATATATAGACAAGCGGAAGGGGGGGGGGGGGGGGGGGGAACGGAGTAGGAGGAGGAAGGTAGGGGGTAAGAGATGAACGTGGTAACAAGGTAGAGGATGAGGGGATGTTAGGAATTCGAGGTTAAGAATTTGAGGTAGCTGCCGGTAAGATAGAGGCTACTTAATATGACGCAGTTCCACCATATGAAAGCTTCTACCACTGGCCATAACAATTATAGAAATTCCGCTACTTAGCTCTTACTTCAAATAAATTAATTGATGCCGGTTAAAGTTCGAATAAGGTAAAGAAATTTTCCCATAAAATCGTATAAACAGAGTAGGATTTTGAGCAAAAATAAATTTCACCGAAAACATGCCGCATCTAACAGAAAAACCATGTCACTATGCTCGTATAACGAAACTGATTACAGCTAAAGCTCAAAAACATCTCTACGAATGTGAACCGTTAGTAATAAGAAAGCGACAGAATCTGGAAGACGAATATCTTGTCTCGATACGACTCGTAAGTTAATTTCATGACAAAAACACCCCGTCAATCACTCAAAACTTTCTAGCTTTTTCGCTATTTTGTTCCTACAACGAATCAAATCCAATTGGAACAGTCATATCAGTCTATAAATGTAAGGAAAGAATGTCAAAGAGCGAAATTAAACCCAAAGAACATTTTAGCGGGAGACATAATAGGAATAAAATCTAGAAGAAAGAAAATATCTAGAAAACTCATGTTTGCCTGCGTTTCACTAATATCCTAAAACGACTTGGTTAGGATTCCGGTGAGAAAATCAGAAGAGATTAGACCATAATTCTAACAATAGCATGAAACAAATGGTCACACCTTATGATACCAAAGTTAAGGAACCCATTTCAATAGGAATTAAACGATAAAAATATGCGACGGAGAAGAATCAAGTATCATTTAATTTAAAAAATTCCAAGCTCCTATAACTTGCTCACTGCTTGAAATAGTTTTAACCTAAAGGAGCAGGTAAACAGCCTCAAAAGACTGGTCATAAATTGTCTTCTACTCATTAGTATGGGATAGAATTTTAAAAATTCAATTACATAAGTGGTAAGTTAAAACCAGCGGTAAAAATACATTATCCGAAGAAAAAAGCACTCGACAAGTATATAGGACTTAAAGAAGCAATATTTTTAAAGTGGTTAATTATTCATCAACATGTGCATATACCAAGTATGATTCTCTCGATATACTTCAGTACTAATTATGTTATCGTAAAATTTCAGAATTGATAGTCCCGCAAAAAGTATGTATCGCGTCTAACTTTCTGTCAACGATATAACTGGTATAAAACCATAGTTATGACGAATATACCAACCGGAAAACAGAGAAATTATAGGGAAAAAGCGTAAAATTAGACAAGAGCATATATTGATGTATATATCTAATATTTATGTCTACCCTAACTCAACATCGGCGTAAATGGCCTCTTTATTCAAGGATGCATGGTAATGAAATTCCTTTTGATAGCGATGGCTCAGAGTACCGAATATTTGATCGCTTGCGTAGTAAAATATGAGGTATCCTACCGACATTAAAACATTAACGTTTCTTAGAAAGATAGGAATAAAACGCAGACACCGACTTACTGCACATTAACGAATACAAAGAGTGAAACTTATTACAGCACATATGGCATGATATTCTCACAGCGGCATAAAAAATAGTGACAAATAATTAACGATAATGTTTAGGTTTTCCGAAGATGAATTGTGATAGGTATTCTTTAAAATAGATTGCCAGGAAGAAACGAATATTTATCACGTTTCTTAGCAAATAAATTAACTTATACTGGGGAGTGGTACGTAGACTTCTTCGGGCCATCTGTTTACTTAATTCGCACTTATCAGGTGTCCACCGGATCCTAATCAAACGTTGCATATACAGAAGACCGCTCATAACGAAAAAAAATAATTTGAGCGATCTTAAATAATACAATTTACCCAGTAAACTGCGTAGAGTATGAAATAAACTTCTACGCTTCTGCGTAATTTTCGGAAAATATTTCAAATAGGAATTTTACACCAATATTAATATGTATTACGTTCGTTCATCATTTCAAATAAAGAGACACTTTGGGAATCGAGGCGTCGAGAGTTCTATTCCAATTCAACGACTAAACGTTCATTCACTTAGAAAAACAACGGTAAAAGTAAAATACCCGTGTTACGACGACCTTCTAAATGTTAAAGCCGCGGTGTCACTTTAGAAAATATTGAAAATAATCACAGTTTAATCTGGATAAAAACCGTCGAACGCGAAAATAACTCCCGAGTTTGCACATACCCAAAGTAAATGGATAAAAATTTACAAATCGTCACATTAGCCAAATGGTGTAGATGTATAATAAGTCATGTCTTTTAACGCTTGCCGATATCATGATAGGATAAAAAGACGTTCGCTTCGCGGCAGTTAGGCTTGGGAGGACGGCGGTGTGGACGGCGAATGGGAGAGCGGCAACTTATCCGTCGCCCGCCACTCACCACCGTCTCCGCAGCTTTCCAAGCCGTTTCTACACCTCCGAATCCGTAACGAACGAACGCGAATCGCGCCTTCGAATCCCTCCGACGAACAATGACCGAGGAATATACGCGAACCGTGTCACGGGGACGAATAAAGCACGAGTGTCGTCGTTTACCGTCCTATCGCCGATGAAACGAAACTTTCTGACGAATTAATCGGATTCGGGAGACGTCCGTGCCACACGCGTGATTCTAAAAATTGGAAGTGACGATTTTAAAAATCACGTCGCGAAAGAATTCGGTGATTCTAATCGGTTTAGCCGTGACGAAAAGTCGTTCTTGACGCGGCGCGAAATCCTGTTGTAAACCATCTCGGGCTAATTTACATAAATACGCCTCAACCGGATGGAAAGTTTCGCAACAAATATATTCCGCCGTCTGTTTGAGTTGCCTCGTTCGAGATGGCATTTAAGAGCGGTTATATACTCGATTCTATGGGAAACATGTTGTTGTGATAAATCTAACCCTTAGTGGCTGCTGAATTCGATAAAGAATTTTATTTCCAAAAAGGCGCTAATATCGCCGTTAATTACTACTAGCAGAAAGATTAACTCCAATAGTAATCTGTAACGAATTATGCAAAGAAATTGCTAAGACCGTCGCAAAACTAGGGAAAATAGTTTTCGGGCAAGACAAATTGATTATTAAGCATCGATTTCCGCCGAAATTTTTAACACAAATATGGATTCCACGAAATTTACTTTCTTCGCTGTAGTAGTCTTTTAAATAGGATATTTCATGTTGGTGGCATTTAAACTACGTCAACTGTCGCTCTGATATTTTAGTATTCTATTTATTAATTAACCGTCTCATTTAAAAGGTTTGGGAAATAAAAGAAGATGAATTTGTAGGAAAACGACTATATAAATCTGAAACGATTTGACAAATATTTTTATAGTAATCCCCTAAGTAGTATGAAACTAGTGTGCAATTGTTGCAATCAATGTCGCTTCCCGAGAAATCCTTGCTAATCCTGATAGTTACAACTCTATGCAGAATTCTCAATATTTGCCGATGCTTGTGAAAATGTAATCTAAAAATCACATGAGCGTACATAAACAGAAATAGAAGTTAACACTGTAGGCATAAATACAAATAATTTACTATTCATTATATAACCATTGGGACATTTGCACTCTAAAATTCGTTTGCTGTAACACAAAATACATTTTCCGCAAAAAAAAGCATGGGCGGTCACTCACAAATTGTCAAACCTAATAAATTACAACTATTTAGGGTGCAATGTAATAATTTTCCTAATTTCTGCATTGTGCTAGAAAAATTTGTACTCATCTTTCAGTAATAAATTTACAAATTAACGTTCGAAACTCCATGACTTTTCACGAACGTTTTGATACAAAGGCGAAGAAAACGTCAATTTCACGAATGGTTTAGCGACCAATGAAATTATATTTTATTGGTCTTGGCTAAAAGAAATAATTTAAGAAGAAGCAGCATTTTTTACGAATAATGACCTTAATTTTTACTTATAACGGGAAGCTTGACCAAGATAGTTTTCAAAAGAGATGCGAATAGAACTTTCACGTGCAATTTTGCATGGAAAACTAAACAAGACTTCGCAAAAAGGAACTGCTGTTTTAATTTTGGCAACCGTCACATGGGTAAAATTATTTGAATATTTGCCAGTTAGAAGTAATGAAGAATTTGTACGGAAAATTGAAAGGATACGGATTTACGAAGAAAAAACAAATGTAAAATATTGAGTTAAGATATATGATAGAACAAAGTCAAAGTAAAATAACTGTGCATCACGCACAAGTATAAACTAGCACATCATATAGAAAACTCGAAATGTTAAGAAATTAACGTTAAATGCTGGTTTCAAAGCTCACGAATTTTGAGTTTTTGCCGCCAAATTGAAATTTATTTATTATGGGATTTAACTTAAAATCCCACCGTTGCAATACATACAAACCGACAACGCAGAACACTTCATAACATACACAAACAGTAACACTAAATATTTTCCTAAAATAGCTCTAAATGACACGGTAACGCCGAAAAATGATACATTCAAATGAAAGTATTTATAAACAAAGTGTACCGCACTATTTTCGAATAGTGTGGAGTCAACTAAAGATTGAGATTTTAGGTAGAAAATGAGAAGGTTCTGTTGCAACTCAGAATGAAAACTTCGACACGTATTACCGGCGATTTGAACCTGATCGGCATGATTATTTGTTTTCATACCATGCAAAATAACACCGTACTATATAGTCGTCTAATTGCAGCATTTGAAAAATCCCAAAATCACCAAAGCTTCAAACAAAAAGATTTACAAGACCGCAAATAAAACCCATCACTAACGCGTAGCCGTATTATATCAAAGAAACTGCGAGCTACGTTTCCTTTTTCTAAGTTGTTTGAGCAACTTTTCATAAGCCTGGAAATTCATATCGGTTATCCCTCGAGGGGGAAAAACAGTCGATCGAGGGAAGAAATCAAGACTTTGGGGGAAAAAACGGCAATGCGCAGAAATCACTTAAACCGACGCAAAATTTCCGAATTTTTCGATTACTCGAGAAGATATGAATCCACCGTTGAATTTATGCCACGGTTCGTTCGGGCGTTTTGTTCTGAAACAAATATCATTCTCCATTTTGACGAATGGACATACGGAGAAACTGCGGGAAAGTTTTTCCCGCCTAATGGTCCCGGATTATGAAATACACCAATTTACGACGGGGACATTTCCTTAAATAGGAAAAAACCAAAAACCTATCCGTTTTATCGAACGTCTTCTTTTTCTTTCTCTTGCCTCCCGCCGATATTTCGTATGTAATGTTTGCGTTTTTTTGTGCGATTCAGAAGAGCTCGTGGAAGACGTTTTGGAGACCAGAAGTATAATGTAGATTAATCTCGCCGTTTCGACATTTTGCGATTTCATGGGAATAAAAGTTGATTTAACCCACGACCTCGGACTGCGATAAAGAAGTCCCGCGAGCGGGAAAAACGGAAAGAGACTTGAGAAGGACGAAAACGGACGATTTTAACGCGCGCGAACCAGAGATATTGACCAACAAAAAGGAATAAAACGTAAACAGATGACGAAACGAATTAAGCAAGGCGGAAGGGAATAAAAGTTTCCAAATAGGTTTGAAAGGATCGAGGAGGGCAAGCGCAATAATAGCCGTTTGTTTTTTTCCTGACAGGGTGTTATTGAATGGCCGTGCAAAGCGAAGAACTTTAACAGAAAATAATAATTTCTGTTAGTACAGCAAAGAATGACGGTAATTTGTAAATGGTGAAATTCATATAAAGAAAACAAATCTTTACAAAGAATAAGTTGTCGGAAGAAAAATTTGAGGCAATGCGTACAAAGCAAACAAAACAATAAACCTTTTTGCTTTCTTAACAATGACGGATTATCATTTAATAAAAAATATAAATCGATCATCGACTTAATACTTTGGTAAGTTAGCTTTTCAAACAAATGAAACTGTTTAATCAGTGACTAAATATATCGAAATAAAAAATACACATAGCGATGAATAAAATTTGCAATAAAAACTGAAATATATAAGAAGCGACCGTATGAAACACGAGACAACATTCTAACGCTATAAACAATACATATTCTAAAACAAGCACTTAAAATATTTAGACTGTAAAATATAAACAATCAAATTGATAAAGACAACAGAAAAATCTGCAAATGAGAAACGCCTAGACATACACTAGGGGCACCCAAACTATTCCATGTGGCGAGAACCAAGTTGCATAACAGAATCTCAAACGTGAAACCATAATTTTACAAAAACATTAATTACTGTAAATAAAATCAAACCAAAGTCAAAGTTATGCATAATATCCTCCAATACGTTTACAAGGAAATCAACCGAAAAAAATTAGATTACTGGTGCTAGGAAACGCGATTTTAAGCATCGAAGCAGAAGAGCACATTCGGGCCGCACAACCAGGCTACTAAAGAAAGAAGCGGTGCTCGCGAGCACCAGGTTGAGAACCCACGATTTATAAATTTATTCTTCATTTATATATCTCCGATAATTTTAGTGAGCATTGCGTTTACGGAAGAACATTCACCGGCCCAAAAATTGAACTTCGAGCGCGGTTGGCAATACAACAGAGCGCTGACCAAATAATCGGATATTCTTTTCAGAACCGACTTCTTTCGCTTCGGCATCGAGACAGCGGCCACGAGGCTGTATGCAACATCACGAGGGACACTTATTCATTGCATAGCGGATTTAAAAATGAAGTGTAAGCCGTTGATAAAAATGAAACAAACCAAGGAAAGCCAACATCCCACGAGCCAAAATAAAAAAAGAACTACGCGACCACTTTGCAAAACCCGCTTACAGATACGTAAAAGTAACGCGAGTCCTTTTTAACGCGAATAAATCTCCATTATAAAATAGCCGTCTTAAGAAATTCGCGAAGAATCTCGCTCGCTGACAGGGAGAGACTCGACTCGCCCGGTACAAAAAAATCAAAAGAAAAAGCGAAGGAATTTCCCGCCTCCGTGTAAGAGAGCCACACCCGGCTATTAGGAATTGTATCGGGTGTGGATGCGTGGACGGTTCTCTAGATCGAACTAGGAAAACACAGCGGCGTGCTAAATGTTTCAGAGATACGACGCTGTGACCACGAGGGTAGGAGCATAGGCCGGGTTCGTGCCGGTTGGGAAGAAACGAGAGACCAAAACTTCCCGCCAAAAATGTTAGCGGTGGGGAGATAAAGAATCGTACCACAAACAGGTGGTAAGCAACATCATGACTTTTAATATTTTTTCAGGTGAGATTTCATGCTAATGCTCGTTTTTCCAGCGTCATGCAAGAGAATAAAGAGATACATTTCATTCTCCGGGGAATGCGTCGCAATACGCGCGTCTTCGTCACGGGGAAGAAGGGGTGGCGTCCCGTTTGACACCTTGTGGCGCCAGAGGAGCGCCGACACCTACGGGCACGAACACGCGCGAGCGTGGAACGCACGGATAAGCGCGCGCGTTGGCGTCCCTCTCCGTTGAGGGCGTTGTTCGGTTACATTAACTATCCATGTGCTCCCGCTCGGGAAAGAGGCGTGTGCCGCGAAAGAGACGCACGGCGCCAAAGTAAAACCTCTCTCTCTCCGTACTTCCCCCTCTCTCTCACGCCCCCCCGCCGAGAGAGTTGGCCGCCTCCCCCTGTCAATCAATGCAGAGGCCACGCCCCCCGCAGCCGCCCTCGCTCTCCCACGCCCCACCCCCTTCCGCAGCCGACGACGACGGCGACACGTGCTGAAGCCCGCACTGCGCGGCGGGCCCGATAGCGCCGCGTGGAGACGGCTAGGATGACAACACCTCTTTTGACCCCGCGAAGAGAGGTGTGCGCGTAAAAAAAACAGCGAACGTTTGAGGCGCAAAGCGATGCGGCAAGTCTACGCGCGAAATGGGAAAAATTCTCGGAAAAACAAATCCAAACTACCAAACAAGAAAATAGATATGAATAAAGTCTGGGACACGTGCCGATGGCGAAAATGATCTAAACGACAGTGTGAATTCCCTTCGAGACGGCACTTCTGCTTTCGCCCGAGTTCCCCGCGCGAGAAAACACGAAAAATACCCTCGCGAAAAACAACGAATACGTACACGATTAACGCGATAAATAACGTGACAACAATTTTAACGTGGTGAAATCACATTTCCCTCGCCGTAGAGCGTGGTACGAAAACCCGCAAAGAAATTCCCGCAACCTTAAGAACGACGAAGACCGCGCGCGCGATGTCCCCAGAAGGCTACGTCGACGAGGCGGAGACCGCCGGAGTTCGGACAATTCCCTCGGAAACCTCGAAGCGACATTAAAATGCGATCGGGAAATATACATAGAGAATGAGAGAGGGCAATCAATCCACCTGGCCGGATGACGGAGCCTGAAGATAGGTCGATACGTCCGGTTCCACCATGCAGCTCCTCAACGTGTCCGGGATAAACATGATGGGACCCCGCGGGTGCGGGTTCGGGTAGGCCCTTCCGCGGCCCTCCGTGGGAAGGGCTGTGGGATGCGGAGAGGGATCGAGAGGGCCCGGGAGGAGGGCGAAGGAGACGGCGGCGTCGTCGCCGAAGGAGGACGGCAAGGCGTCGCTGGCGTCGAAGACGGCGCGAGGAGACGAGAGCTCGAGGTGCGAAACGTTAGACACGGACGATCCCTCGTACGCGCTCCACACCCACCGCGGACTGCCCACACTCTGATCGCTGCCTCGCTCGTTCGTGCGCCAGCTGACCGGCCCTCGCCCCCCACCCCACCGCTCCGCCCCCTCCCCCCCTGCCCCGCCCCCTTCCTCCCACCCTAGGAAACTCCGCGGCGGCGATCCCCGTCGGAAGGGGGGTGGCGGCGGCGGTGCGGAGGGGCGGGGCGGTCGGGGGCGGGATGCGTCGCGAGGAGGCGAGTGGGGTGGGTGTAGGAGGAGGCGGTGGCGGTCGGGAGGAGGAGGATGGGGAGGAGGCGGGGCCTCGCGCCGGTAAAACACGGTCGCCGCCGCGGCCGCCACCCCCGCGCACACGCGGCCACACGGTCGCGGGGGGCGCAGTCGCTTCTGCGGTCGACGCCTCGGGGCGACGCCGGGGGCAGGGCCAACGGCCACGTGGGACGGTGGGCCCGCACCTTATTCTCACGACACATGCGCCGCACGACCCCCCGCACCCTCCCCGCTTACCATCGATGGGAGAGGAGGAGCGGTGTTCGAAGCGGCCCTCGGGTCCCGCGCCAAAGCAGATGGGGCGACGGCGTGCGCTAGAGGAGGACGCCCCGACGGTGCGCTGCCGAAGGTTTCGTCCCTCGTCGCTGCGGCCGTCCCTTAATAAAAAGCCACTAGGAGTCCCTCCGCCGCGAGGAGAGGCCGCACGCCGCCTCCGGCATCCACGCACGCCTGCACGCACTCACGCACGAACACGCTTAACTCCGCCACACGACTCCGACTCACTCGCACGCGAAGCCAGTGAGCGACCACGCTCGTCGCCGCGGTTCCACCCCTCCCTCTCCTCTCCTACCTCCCCTCTCTCGCTTCCCACCTCCTCCCTCCCCCTCTCTCCCGCCGCTCCTCCCTCCCCTCCATCCCTCTTCCCTCTTCGCCCCCCCCCCGCATTCGCCCCCACCTACGGACCGAGAGGGACGATCTCATACGAGGGACCTCTGCCGGATAGGTTCGGGGTCTTTCGGCGCATTTACACGACCAGTGCCGCGGCGGACGCTGGGAAGAGAGTTTTAAGTCTCGGGCTGCGTCGGAGTAGACGGATAAAGGAGACGGGAGGCTGTGTTTTGGTCGGCGGGAGATAAGCTGAGAAGGGCGGCGGATGTGACGGTTGGTCCCCCGTTGGATCGTCGCCTCCCGTGCCTAACATTTTCATCCTTGTGATACTTCGATGATTTTTACCCTCACATCCATTTTTAAGACGCACATTTCCTAACGCCCGTGTTGTCGTGAGTTCTAAATATGGACTGGTGGTTCGTTATAATACGCAAGCCTGGCGAATTAGTAAGAGATGGAGAATTGAGTGAACGGCAAGAGTGAAGAATTTCTCATTCTAAAGATAGTGTTTTCCTCTCGCCTTCGCAAACACGAAGGTGGTATCGTTTATTCGGTTTCTCGTTCAAAAAAAAGTGTTCGGAAAACCGTAACGAAAATACGTGCGACGCGGCGGCGTGACGTCATGGCGTCGGAATATGCGATGATCTCCTGTTGTTTTAAAACGCCCGCGCCTTTCTTGCACGTTGGCGTGGAAGGGAAATGCGCTAGCGGAGAGAATGACGAGAGGTTTCATTTTTTAATAGCGATCATTTCTGACCGCGTCCCTCGTATCTTCGCGCTGACTCGCTTGGACCTCGAGTCTTCGTACAATTTTGAAAAAATGAGATATTTTGAAGTGTAAAAATGATGCTCGCGAATAATTAACTTCGGTTTTATGATGAATCATTATAAAATATCACAACCCGCATTTTACAGATGCATCGAAAGCTGTAAATCACTTATAACGATGTAAATGATAACTCAAGAAATATGAATAAAGGACTTCGACGAAACAAAGTCCGTCATGATTATGGGGATTGAGAAATACCTTAAATAAAAGTGACTCGGGTAATATTTCTCTCTGCTTGACAACTCATTATTTTAAAGTACCTTTAGTATACAGAACGGAAATTTCAGTAGCCAATGTACGTACAAGATGCGTCAATGCAATGATCAGATCACGCGCGCTGGTTACAAATAAGTATAATAAAACCTAGTGCCTAAAACCCTTGAAAAATCACCTGGATTCATCTCCAAATCACCTTCAATATGACCCTCTAAAATTAACACAGTGATACATAGGAAACTTTTAGCGGCAACACGACGAACGGTGTCACCTAATAAGAAAACCTTACTCTTGAATAAAACTCTGATGATTATGTATACAAATTTCCCTTGACTAACCAACAAGCTGTTGAGTAAAGCTTGCATGACACCTAATTATTTTATATGCTTTAAAAGAGGACTACTAAAATAACATCAAAGCCAAATGTTCGAACTTTTAATATTGGCCCGGAAATGTCAAATAACCATTCCTAACACATCTGAGACGTAAATATTGATGATATAGCTGATAATGCTACTTAATCTTCTGGATGAAGTATTTAATGCACCGATGATTCTTGATAATCACTAAAATGGCTCAAATAAACTCTCTCGCTTTCTAAAAGGACCTTAACGTCAATGCTCATAAATTGTATTTTACATTTTCTAACCTTTGTGCAATATTTTGGTCAAACAACGTAATAAATAACATAAATAAGAAGTAGAAGTACCTTCATTAACTTATCAACACACTTTTCGGAAAAAAATTAAGAATTGACGCATTATAATATTTGTAAAACTGCCATGGGAAAGTGCAACAATTGGAGAGTACTCCACGAGTATGAAAGTACCAAAAACACGTATAGGAAAACACACGAGGCTTTCACTCTTTGGAAATAAACCATTAATGTCAAAAAGCGCTCAATTTTTTACGAAGCTATTTCGGAAACATGAAAATATTCATTAGTTTAGGGAAAATGCACTGATAAAAAATAACCTCTAAAAATCAGTCGATAAATGGCTTGTATCGTGGCGCTCTATAGAATAATGGACGTTTCTCTCATACGCATTCAGGAGAGACAATTTTATATGTGGTTGATAAACATGATTCTATTTTTTCCGATTCACCTGAACGATTTTCCTTTCAACGCAACGATCGTACAGGCTGAAAAAATATTGATGCTTCAAACGAAGCTCTCCGGACATAGCTATTTCTTAGCTAAACCGTGAGAATATATATCCGTCTAAAATGCTTTCCTTAGATTACATCCACTTAACGGTTTTGTTTAAATGTACTCAATCTTTCAAATGCAAGATAAACTAGAAATTATATTAATCCGTTTATAAAATTAGCCAGATTTGAACTAATAAATCAATTTAATCTCGAAAATTAAACACAGGACACGCACATTTATCAGAGAATATTACCAGCCCTAAACCTTTCTCGCAAAATTGAATAATGTGAATGCGGGGGATTTAGCGACTAAATTTAATTGGTATTGCTGCCAACCAAGAAAAAATACATTTCATGTGATTGCTAATGAAATGCGTTAAAATGGTGGCAGCGTTGCTTCGCACGTCTTTTATATATTAATTCCACGCTCTGGACTTCGTATACTTTGTGTGACTTCCTGCAAAAACTAGCTCCTTAGTGCGTCCTAAGCCGATAGGACAACGTTAAGCTTTTTTTCAACGAAAATATTCTCCATACGGAAAATATCCTCCCAAATTCTGCACTAAACTAAATTTCGACGTTTTTCTAAGAGTATTTCTAATCGGAAGATGTAGAAAGAGCATATGCACGAGAGAGGGAAAGGATTGAAATGTGTTCCGTTAGGTAGTCGGGAGACGGTGGTCTGCGAGGCCGCGCTGGAGGACGATTGCCTTTGCGGGCAAGCAGTCTGGCGCCCATCGGCAAAGACGTCTCAAGAAAAGCGTAGCTCGTTTGTTTCTCATTGAGACAAACGTATGTTCGTCAATGTTTCAGGCTATTCAACCCTTCCCTTAACCAGCAACGCTATACCTATTTTGCGTTTAAGCAATTCTTGTCCGACGACGAAGTGTTTTAACGAGAAGATTTAGTTTATAGAACAGGTTTCTTGGTCATCATATAGACTGTAACTTTTTCCTTCGTCCAAAACCTTCGTGGGTATCTTCATCTCATTATGTCGTGCATTATTCCGTACATCTCGGGGCGGAGTTTTTTCAGGGATGGACGATGGCCCAAACACGCTTGAAAAAAATTTAGTAAAAGAAAGAGAGACTCATAGTTTTATGCGTGTAATAGGCGCGTCGTTTGTCGTGCAGTAAAAAACACCGAGCCTGAGACAGCGATAGAAGGCTAAAACCGACCGCTAATAAACTTAACATTTCGGTAGAGGCTCGAATGAAAAAATAATTTCACATATTTCTTCGGGAAAATTAACGACGAGTGACCGTTATTCGTGATGGAAATTCTGAACAAGCGAGACCATAACACACTAAAGGACAAAACGAAGCATGTGCCAATGTTGCTGAAAATGCATATTTTTATGGCATAAGTTTAAAAGTAGACTCTGACAGGGAAAATATTATATATAAAAGTTAATAATGGAGTCAAAAATAGGAACCATTAGTTCTAATTTACATTTCCAAAAGGCACCTCCATATAACCTTGCTTTCACCGCATTAACTAAAAAACGAAATTCAATTTTCAACTGAAAAATAAAATCATCATTCAACTAAGGATTTGAGAGCGTCAGCAATGATTCAGAGAGTGTGGAATAATACTGCATGTATTCTTTATGATGATAAAAATCCATTTACGAAAAACGAATAAGATTCATAGATTATAATCAAGTAAGAAAATTTCAATGCCTTAAATACTGCAACCTTACTGTTAGAATGAAACGATAAGAAATTAAGTATTAAGTTTTATCAAAAAACAGACATTGCATTTTGCAAAAGGTGCAAAAAACAATAGTATTATATATTCCCGAATACTTTCTCTAACATAGACGATCAAAATGCCAAGAAAATATGTGCAGCTCAGAAATTATTCAAGCTTGAAATCAACTTCTATGCTTAAAAAGATACCAACAACTCAATGATACGAATTCAAACTCATCAGTAAATGAAAACGAAACCAAAAAGTAAGCGTGAAATGGCTAGGTAAAGATTTTCAGTAAACATAAATTTTTTTAAATATCTGCCGGAAAAATTACAATCGTAAATTTCCTCATCCACACAAACTAAAGATGTAACAAAACCCGAGTCGGAGAAGATTTTTTCAAGTGGATATTATGTTTTATTCTTCCTATTCATAACTAAGAAACCGTTCCAGAATGTAACGTTTAAGACAATTAATTTCAAAATGGAGAATGGTAAAATTAAGAATAATTACTCACAATTTGCAATTGGCCCAAAACTCTCAAAAGAACACAGTCACGCATATCAAAATGCTATCGATTTGATCCGAAAATTTCATCAGATGCGCGAGTCACACACAGCTAATTACATGATTGATAACAAAAGACACATATAATTTCAGCATAAAAGACATTCTACAAATCAGAGACTACTTATAAATCTCCGATAAAGGAAGATAAAATTCATGGCAAACAGAATAACGTGCAAAGCATTTACTTTCCAAAGGGTTATAAGTTAGCAAAACAAAAACCTTTATAATCGCAATCAAAAGCAAACAGAAACAACAAACTTTCCAACAAATCGTTGGTTCAAACGACTAAATAAAGAAAACAATACAGCTTAATTGAAATGTTGGATCTCAACAATTTTTGCAAAGTCGTGCATAAAATAAAAACCTTAACCCATAAAAGTAAACAAAAACACTACTTTTGATACTTTTCCCCTTTTTCCAGCGTCTCTCAAAAGAAATAATTAAAAATCTTAAAAGATTGGTCAATATGAAAAGTTATTCTTCAAAAAGACAGCAGTATCTATGCACGATAACAAATTACTCCTACTTAATAATTTTTTACAATTCTTATGAAAGTTACCTTTATAAATTCATTTCAAGTCATAAGATGAGCTAGTTTATTGGTTATTGAAGTTTCATTTTCCACTTTTGAATACACGACTGTATTAAAATGAACATATATATAATTTTCGCCAACTTATAAGATTTGACCATACAAAGAATATTTTTCACCAGGATATTTGGTGGTTTCTAAGTTTTTATAACCCGCAGATTTAGGAATAAATTAGTTACAATCATACTAATTTAGCTGAATGTTTCATGTAAAGTTATATATGAACGATATGAAAGACGAACACGCACGACAAGACCCTCAGCAAGATTAAAACCAGCGACCTTATTGGGGGCCAGACACGCAAAGCGCCACTCATCAAAGCAAAGTTTACTCTTATTAAATAGGTTATTGTATCCCTAAATACTGAATGAACCAAAGCAATTAACACAACTATCGTTCTCCTTGTGAATTTTAGCTTAACATTTTTATTTAAGAGCATTTCCCGCGTTGACAGTAAGCACTGATTTATGCAAAATAGATGGAATTATTGAAATATGTATCTAGTTAAATCGAGCATACGATATATTAAAACAAAAATTATTATTTTTCATTAGAATTCTTTCTATGCCTTAGGACTTCGGAAAGTTTTCTTGTGTGTAATATTTTACAGTAGCGGTGGGATAACTACGGCCCTTAGGCTCAATTTGCCTTATCTGCGAATGTGGACAAAATGATATTTAAATAGCTTTTCAATATTTTAATTACATTGTTTATAAACTTTACCCTTTTTAAATTTACAAAGAAGGAAATGCTTAGAATTTAAATTAATTTATACGGTACCAGAAAATCTCTGAGTAACATTCTATATAAACTTTATTCGGAGGGTCAAAACATACGCACTACTTTATGCGGGCCACCGAAACGCTTGCAATTACTAACGTGGTCGCCACACAAGAAGTTCGCTCATTTAAATTACAGGGGATGAGAATTTAACCAGTATGCAATTTCCCTCCTACTAACAAAACAAAAAGTAACAATAGGATATACTTAAAATGTTAAGAAAATTAAACCTAATAGCATCATTTAGCCTCAGATTAATTCTGTAGGTAGTATTAATCACTTTTACTATTTCCACTATAAACACGAGAGGCTTGATGAGAGTGATTATTCGGCGAAGCAAGTGGCGTGTTGTTTTTTATCGAATAAAAAGTAAAAGTTAAACTTATCACGTTTATATCTAACACTTAAATTATTCGCCTTCCTATAACAATGTTCCGAAAAGTATCGACCTCTTCGTTGAATTATACTCTCGTGAAAATATCAAAACGAGATTTAAGAGAATAAAGTAATTGACGTGAAAATTTCAACAGGATAGTGTATTTAACGCTTGTATTACCAAAGTGTAGGGCTGCCACAATTTAACCGATCCAAATAACAATCTTCTGACATATATAATAATGGTAGAAATAAATGAACGTTTCCTTTGGCAAAGAATTTAAATATTCAACTATGAGTTAAATAAAGTTAACAATTTCCTATTTAAGGAAAAAATCACGTGTCTATTATAAAAATGCCAATGAGTAAAGAAATTTTGTAACATAAGTTGCCATTAATATTAGTCTTACATTATGTTACAATTACAAGCTTTTAAAAATAAATTTTAAGATAAAATAAAACACTCAACCTTTCATAATGACATACGATACAAAAGATTTCAAATTAATATAAATAAATGATACTACAGAGAGATACATTAACTAGACGCTAAAAATACCGTGATGACCGGATTAACGAACAATAATGGCAAGTGAAATGTTATGACTCGCTTTTCAATAAATATACCAGCAAGATTTTTGTGCTGGCAATAAGATATAAATTACGAACCTAAATAATATTCGTTTGAGGGACATTCTACAACACGAGGAGAATTTTGAGGGCGTTTTAAGCGAATATAAGTGATCGTTCGTCGATATTCGTTTTCATCGAAGGTAAGTGGCCATTTTCTGCCAATTATACCTTTATATACCAATAAAATTCCTAATAAATACTTTCACTTGTGAAAGATGTGCCATATTTTTAAACATCTCGGAAGTTCTAACTCGTTCAAAGAGAACGAAAGCGTCCACATCGATTTCTCCTGGAGCCTACCGCTTCCTCCCGCAAAAAAACAGTTCCGAGAAAATAATTCAATCCGGATAAAAAAAGACACGCGAGCCTTTATCCACGACCGATCATTATTCCAACCCAGAACTCGAGCATACGAAACCGAAAAAACAATACCTTCAACGACGCCACTCAAATACGTAAAAGGGGCGAAAGGGTCATCTTATTCGCATACGCCGCCTCTTCCAAAATCCTCACACACGCACCCTCCACCTTTCCCTCATTCTTCTTTCTCCCCCCACCCGCAACGAAATTCTCCTTCCACGAGATATTTTTTTGGGGAATGGGAGAAAAGTATCACTATACCTCTCTCCGTCCCGAACGGACCTCTCTTTCTCTTTCTCTCTCTCCGACACCAGTTAAAGACATAGAACGTGCTATCAACCGTGCTCTCATTCAGACCGAACCCGGAAGAGGGAGAGATAGAGAGAGGGACAAGCGAACGCAAGGTGCGCCCGTTCGAATGATCGGGGGGAAAAATAATGGAGAGGGTCGCCTTGCAGCGGAGAGCGCAGTAAAAAAGGAAGAGAGAGAGAGAGGGGGGAAAGAGAGTGGGGGAGAGAGAGGGGGGAGAGAGAGGGGGAGAGAGAGGGGGGAGAGAGAGGGGGGAGAGAGAGGGGGAGAGAGAGGGAGGGAGATAGAGGGAGGGAGAGAGAGGGAGGGGGAGGGAGAGAGAGGGAGGGGGAGGGAGAGAGAGGGAGGGAGGGAGAGAGAGGAGAGCGGGTTGTCCGCTTTCCTACGAGTAGAGACCGCTCCCACTCTCTCCACACACAGGGGTCAGATACACGTAGTAAGCTTACCCCTTGACAACCTCCCCCCCCTTTCCCTCTCCTCACCGACTATCTCGGCTACTGCGAGAGAGGGTGGGCGAGGGGAGATGAAGACGACTTTTGTTTACAGTTCAGGCACATCGTGAGACATTGGCGGAGTTTCAGTGACCAACTCCACGAGGCTTGGGATTCAATCGCTTCCTCCACCCTCTCCCTCCTTCCCCACCCCACCCACCCTCTCCTCCGGCTTATTCCCCCCACCACTCTCACCCTTTTCCGAGAGTAACTTCTTTCTTATTCGCCAAGGGTTCCGCGATCGCGGAAGAAGTACCGGGGATGAGACGAAGACGAGCCCTGGGTTGGGATGAAGTCGGGATTCCTGAGACTATTCGGGATTTCCCATGGGCCTCTCCCCTCCGCCTCCTCCTTCCCTCACTTCGCCTCCCATCTCCTCCGCCTCCCTCATCCTCTCTCTATTTTCGCATCCATAGGTCTTCTTCGGATGGATCGTTTTTTCCCCCTCCACCATCCTCCTCGCACCCTCTCCTCCTCCTTGGCTCCTTGCTACCTTCCTAGAGTTCTCGTGATTGCCAAACCGATTATGGGACATCATGCGTGTTGTCAAACCTCACGAGTCCGTGTTCGCAGATGAGCACGTCGATATGGCAGGAGTAAGTCTTGTAAGCGAAACGCTCGGCAGAAAGGGAAAAATGAAAGAACGAAGGGAAATATCGGAGGTTTTCCATCGAGTGTTTTATGTATATAATGTCTACACGATGGTTACTAAACGCCTCGTAGTTGGGGCGGCGGGGGATGGGGTCGCATCGACCTCGATGTTACCGATTTCTTTTTTCTTTTTATTCCGTCTGTCCCCTCGAGGTGATTGAGATTTGAAATGTGGCGGACTCTGGATATATCCTTCCAAACGTTTTGAAACGTAATCGCAATAGCTCGAAGTTGAGACGCATGAGCGGAAATTTTGATTTATTCCGAATAAAGTTGCTATGCCTCGAAGGGGTTCGAGGAGCTCCATCTCAAATTCGGCCGACGTCCGTGCGTTACGCACGAATCTCAATTCCTGAATGTATTACCATATTAGGCGTATAGCATAATGATAGGTTTCGGTTCGGAATTCCCTTTTTTTAAAAGACGCTCACGTGAAAAAACAAACATTTTGTAACGTTTTAATGATATATATATATATATATATATATATATATATATATATATATATATATATATATATATATATATATATATATATATATATATGAATTCAAAGTTGGATTTAGCGAAATCAACTTATGACCCTTATGATATAATAAATACACGTAGTGTGTATAGCAAGGGTACGCAAACTTTTAATTGTGACTATCACCAAGTTATATTCCATATTATCAAGCGAGCGCCAATGTATCTGTCCAAAAATACATTATTATCAATAATGTTAAACAAAGAAAAAGATTAATAATGTATTTTTATGCATTCAGAAATAATGCAGCTTAACACATTGAATTCCTGGTGCTCGCTAGCTTGATTTTCAGCTTCGTAAAAGATCACCTGATTCTCAAAGAGACGGCGGTGGAAATACATGATATATAACAAAAATTTGATGTGGAAAACACATGACTTTTTCCATATTTGGGGTATAGATATTTAAATTATTATGAATAGCATGAGAAGGCAAAATTATTATTTCGTATCGTAAAAGAATACAGTCGTCCTTACTGCCGTAAATTAAGTATATTCTGAATATGTTTACAGAATTCACCGTTACATAGTGGTGGCTCTGTATACTGGAAATTACGAAAAAGTTAAGTATCTCCGAAATGGATGGTTCCACGAAAATTTGTTTCAAACAAAACATGGAAGAAATATTATTCTCTACAACTTTGGTCCTTGCGAAGATTATCAATAACGACGTTTTTAAGGAGATATTTGACGGAAACCGAAAAAACCGATTATTGATAAATAATTCCTAAACAATAACTACTATGAAAAATTGTCTCAAATGAAAGTTGTAGGAAATTACATTCTCTATAACCTTTGTATAGAATTATATATACAATAATGTTGTTTTAACGGAGAAATATCGCAAAACCGAATCGGGTTTCGAATAAACCTCGACTTCCGGTTAACCGTTATTGTCCAAAAACTAATCATTTCTTTGCGCTCATGCTATAGTGTTATATATGAAATTTGGTATTAATATGACAAGTACTTTTTGAGTTAGAGCGCCCACAATCACTTACATACATCCACACAGATTCCGAAAATAGTTTAAACGTGTTCTAGGGACCTCAAAACGTGTATTTCCGTTGAAATCTCGAAGTCGATTTTTTTCGTGATCACAATACTTTCTCTATACTACGTATGGAGAACGTAAAAAACAGATCGCGCAATCTTGATCTGAACGTCGAATACAACGCATTCGTCTTAAATTGTGACACGTTGATCTTTGATTATAATGACAATATAGCGTGAATAATTAGAAGAGCATACGGTAACGTTAATATGAACTCTATTTCCAATGTTCGAAGGCGCCCGATTATATGCATAATTTCATGAACTACTGTTACATAGCGTGGGAATTCTAAGCAATAAAAAATTGAAAGAATGATTTCATAATATTCAACAATAAATAAAGTTAAAAATCCATTCGAGCAATCTAAGTATGTCCTTAACAGAATCTCGCGATTTCTGAAAATTAAATGTAAAATTATTAAACGTGTTCAAAATGGCGATAATATTTACTTCGAAAACTAACGAATCTTGTTATGAATACTGATACCGAAAACCATTTCAAAGGGAATCGAGTTACAAGGATGTAGAGATTTCGAAATTCTTAGGAATCGAATTTTTTCTTTTAAATGGCGTTCTAACAGGTTTTTAACAGAAGATTTAAATAATAACCTATCTCTCCAAGCTTTAGACAGAAAATATATAGTATTTCTCAAGAAATGTTACATAAATTAGCTGCATTTAGGCAGATATTTAAAATAGACAAAAATTATGTGCGTTTTAAATTATCATTTGACGGAAATAACTTTTCTTTCAACAACGTTCTACAAAATGTAGCAATAACAAGTTAAAATGATCCTAGAACCCGTGAGTAAAGAAGGAGAACTCATTCTGTACCGGAAATTACTAAATTCTCATAATTAGGAACCTGTAAGTAATTAAGAGGAGTATGAAAGAGGCAGAGAGAAATAATATTTAGAATTAGAATTTACATCGAACAAAATTAATGTTTCATTTCTTCAATTGAAATGCGATAAGATAGTGGATACTATGAAATTCGATGATATTAATGTATTTTGAATGAAACATGAAGAATTTGACGAGAATCTTGAATTGAAAGAACTTGGACCACACAGATGAAAAAATCGTGCGTATGAAGTTTAAATTGAAATAAATAATTTATTGACATCGGGTTTCTGTACTGAGTCACATTATACTTTCCATAAACGGCATAGAGTGAAATAAAAATGAAACTTCCATATAATTTACAGAGACTGTTAACGTTAAATCTGCTTCAGAAGAGAGATTGCGATCTGAAAAGAAAGTCCAACTCAGAACTAGTTTTTTCAAACCATTTATTATTTCCGATGGGTTAAAAAGCATCCAAAGGAGTTATAAGATAACAGTTTCTAAAAAAACATAGACTTTCGTCTACATGATTACAACATTGATAAGAGTCACGCTCCCCTCAGCTTCACGCTTAAAAGGAAAATAAAAAAAACCGCGAGTAAAGTAGAAACTCAAAATATTCGGTCGCGAACATAACTCCCCCGAAGTCCTTCTCCGGGAGAGCTTCAAAGCATGGAGACGGATTGCTGACAAACATGGGAAAGAGGTCGTAAAACTCAAAACATCTTTACATAAGGAGATCGGATAGGAGAGGAAAGAGAAATGATTTACCGCTCCAAAGAAGTCTATGGAGGACAAGCGTGGGAGGGAGAGGAGAGAGAGAGAGCGAGAGAGAAAGAGAGAGAGAAGAGGGAGAGGGCAGGAGAGGGAAGTGCCGCTAAAGAGTAGGAAAGGAAGGAAGGAGTTCATGGAGGCCATTACGATGAAGGAAAAGACAAGGGAGGAGTAGGAGGAGGGCCCCGAGTGGGGGTAATGGCAGTAGAGGGTGCGGAAAGGGGAATGGGGATGGTGGAACGGAGAGGATAATATGCGAGCGTGCAAACCCGCCTCGAACGACGGGAAATAGTCATGCTAAGCAAAGATCTCTCTCTCTCTCTTTCTCTCTCCGCCAACCCCTTTGGACGGAGAGGGGAATGCATCATCTAAGTTCGGGAGAGAATAAAAAACGGAGCAGAAGCGCCACACAGTTCACTGATTTCTCTCTATTTCTCTTACTGCACCAAGGAGAGAAGGGGAATGTGAAGGGAAGGGGTGGTTGTTATGAGTGAGGAAGGAGGAGAGAGAAAGAGGAGGAAAGGGTTGAGGAAAATAGAGCGAGGGATAGGGAAATAGTGTGCGGAAGAGAGAGGAATAGAGGATATTAATATAGGAGATTAATAAGTGAGAGAGAGAGTGAGGATAGGATGAGAGAAGATCGAGCGAAGGGGTTGGAGGTAGGCGATATAAATGGTGAAAAACAGAACGAAAGAGAAAAATGAGGAAAAATTGGAGGAATTTCCGGTACGAAGAATAGGAAGGGTATTAAGTAAGAAAAAATGGAACGAAGAATGATCGCAGAATAAAGGCAGAGCGCTAAGTCCAAAAACCCAATGTCCGAAAAACAGTATTATCCGAAAAAAAGGATATTTTAAAAACTAAAGGTTATATTATATCTATCGATAAAATATAAGACAAAATTTCAGAAAAGCACAAAAACAAAAAAATAACTGAAACCATACGGCATTAAGTAATTAGTAATAAAAGTAGCACAAAAATATCTTCCTCTATCGCAAAATTATCACCACACACCCCTTGCCTGTATAACTTACTTGGCGAAGAAGAAGAACATTTTTTTAATATTAAAAAAACATTAACTCTTTCCGACATAAATTATATCTTGCCATAGCAGACATCTTCTATATTTTGACAAAAGGTTAACCCTGAAATCATTAAATGGCTGTATTAATCCCTTTGATCCACAATGAAGATGCATATAATAATTCATATTGTGTATTGAAATGATATTTGATACAATTTTTTCATAGAAAAATCGGAATGATATCATGTGCATAGATGTGTATAATATTCTATTTTGTTTTCCTTATTCCGTATGAAATTTATTTGATAATTAATGGTCGGGCTATATACATATACGTTGTTCAGAAACTGGAAAAATCCTAGAAACCGCCATCTCAATGTCACAAGTTATGCCGATTTTTTGACTCTGTATTGTAATAGAATAAAAATGAAGAATATGGAAAACAGAAGGAAGTTAGATTGTTAAAATGTCCTTTTGACGGTGAGAAGAGGGACGAAAGAATAGAAACGAGAGCGAAAGAGAGAGAGGAGACTCACGGAAGAGCGAAGGAGGCAAGTGAAGCGAAGCGCCGGTAGGTGGCGAGTTGGAGGCCATTCGTGGAAGAGCGAGGGACAACGACGGGGAAGGGAGTG
This sequence comes from Uropetala carovei, assembly GCA_036926305.1. Lineage (NCBI taxonomy): Eukaryota > Metazoa > Arthropoda > Insecta > Odonata > Petaluridae > Uropetala > Uropetala carovei. Next base: position 1,861,229 of record JAXCHB010000202.1, on the reverse strand, counting down.
AGAGAGTGAAAAGGAGAGAAAAAGGGGGAGAACGAGCGAGAATGAAAGAAAGTGTGGAAGGGGAAAGAGAGAGAGAGATAAGCTAATGGGAGGGAGAAGGGGTTGAGGGGTTTATGGCGCAAAGGCGCATGGAAGGGTTTTACTCCGCAGGGACCTTTTCGGGGGGGGGAGAAGAGGGATGTGTTACGAATGGAATACTACTCGATATTTCGTTCCTAAAATTTGTTTAATTCGATGATTTAAATCTCTGGCCTCGAGGGAATGGATTCGTCGGAGAAACGAAAAGAAAAAAGAACCAAGTCCAGAGAGAGATTTGTTATTCGTACTTTTTTGTCGGTCCGCGGATCTGTATTTGTGTGAGTTCGGAGGAACATTTTTGGTGCCCGAGACGTTCCTCGTGTTTTCCGAGCCATATACGCGGTCTCATTCCAAAAAGCTCTTTGACGCGGTTTCAATCTATTCTCTTGATCGAGACGCTGCTTGCGTGGAAGCGTTGAGACGTCATATTCCCGGTTCGTTGGAGTGAAAGTGATGGTTTTTGAACCCCGTGCAGAGAAAGGGGTGTAACGCACACGGCCTATAACATTCGACGACTTTCACGCTAGGTTTTTTTTTTTGGTAACGGAGTGTAAAAATCGTCACAGGGTGCGATAAATTCGATAGCGGAGTCTTAAACCTGATTACGTTTCCTGTTATTCTCGATTAGTTAAAATGAATAGGGAGAATAATCGAATCGTCTTTTATCTATGCTTTGTTCGAGAACGCCGTTATCGAATTCGCAATGTAGTTCCATGGTCTATTATTGGTTCGAGTTTTTAGCTGGCTATATTTCATTGAAAGAGAGAAATTTTTAACGCAGTTCATCTTCATCCTGACGCATGTTCCCCAAATATCTGTGACATTTTCTAAGATTATTCGGATAAAATTGCAAGATTTTGACAAAGTATGTTTCTGCGACTTTGCAAAGGAATGAAAACGCTTTACATTAAAACATTATAATTTATCACGTCTATGCTATTATGATATTTTTTAAAAAAGGAACAATGTGGACATAATTTAACTTAGACGAGGCAATTAAAATACTTGGTTGGACTCAGAAGTGCTTTAAAGAATTTGTCACTCAAATGATATGTGATTTATAGAGTTGCACCTCCTGTGATCTGACATGACATGTACAATAAATTTTCCAATACATAATTCAAAGCATTCACCCAGCATCATAAGAAAAGTACAATAACATTAAAACTTGTCAATAATGGCTGACAACTGGTTCTTAAAATATATTCACGATTTTGCCTGATAATAATTACGATAACCTTATCTATATTTAGCAAAATCGTGTAACTAAATTAGTCATCCTACTGAATGGTCAAACCGTTGGAGTCCAAACAGTATTCTCCCTATATAATTAACATAATAGCTAATAATAAATATCATTTGCTAACCATTAATAAAGCCGTCCTGAAGTATTCTGAAATGGAGAGAATAAAAAATGTTCGTATTCCATGATTTCAACACGGAGAGCGTTAAAACGAGATCCTGGCTTGTCTAAATTACCCGCTTACTTACGGATTGAGACGAGTTTACACACATTTTTATAACTCGATAGTAATGCGGCGTGTTTTTACTCGGCGAATGAAGTTTTTGCCGACTTTTTCCAACTAGCGCAAAACAAAAATGACCTCAGAATATAATGATATCTATTATAATAAAAGCCAGTATCACTCGATTACTGTCAATCTGTGAATAAGATTTAATAAATTAACGTGATGAACTCCAGAGCCGTCAATTCTATTTCTATATATCTTTCGCGTCTCCTTTCAGGTTTTTGACGCGTTCAATTAAATAATTTAATTTTTAATTTTATTAATCCGTTAATTAGCTCAGGATATTTTTCATATAAATTTAAAAAATAGTTAGAATCGAGATAATAGGTCGGGACTAGAACGCTACGACGCTAAAAAGAACGAAATTTATGTTTGCATTCGATAAAACTTGAATAAGCTTCGAATCAGCATGAAGTTTAGTTCAAATCCGAAAAAAACGAGAAATTTTCAACTCTTTAACAAACAAAAATTATTGCCGTCATCACTACATTCACTTATTATTCGCAACTTCACAACAAAATATCCGCAAAAGAATGCCACTAAGAAAAATTTAATTCCGTCACTCATTTTTCTTGCATAGCAATGTTTCTATTAACCGTTTCTCCCTGAATGAAATCGTTTCAGAAGTTGCTAATTATTCTAATACTTATAAAAATACTTTGTAAGTAGTTAATCACTGTTGAATACTTAAACATTTTTAGGTGATTAAGTAATTTACTTAAAAAATGTAAGAATTCCATTTGCTTGATTTATCATACTTAATATCACATCATTATATGACGAGCAATTACTCTAATATCTCGATGTCAATCAGGAATTATCCAAGAAACTTCAAAGAGGTCATAACTCCTACGTTAGATACATTTTAAATATGAAATAAAGTGATCACGTAAGTGACGCCTACTATCGATTAGGATGGCAAAATTTTGAAGACAGGAGGAAAATCCACATCTTAATGACTTTAAAACGCATTCTTACCTTCCCATCTCCCCAGTACCTTCTCAATAGTTTTTACTTCCTAAACTCTATCCACTCAGTGAACACTCGAGGCTCGTCCAAATTACTCATTCCAATGCAACGTAGCAGCATTTACAATAAGTCTTTCACTGTCTCTACCTGCAAACTTTGGAATTTCCCTCCTAATAACATCTGCTCCACCAATAATTTAAATAATTTAAAAAAACAATGCACAAACTTCATCGTCAGTAGCAAACATACTTAGCTCACTTCTCTGAACCAATTTCCTCATTCGGTTAGGTGGAAGAAGGGGCTATGTAGCCTCAATCTCGCCGTTAAAAGTTAAAATAAATAAATAAAAAATAAATAATATAATGATCCCACTGTGGAGATATTCTATCCAGAGACATCGAACAAGAACCGTTCCAAATCAGAATGAAATCCTATCATTATCTCCGTTTCCTCCGGATTATTGGCATAAACTCTGTAATATTGACTTAATACAGCATTAAAAAGCATTAAACGAATAATGAATAAGTTCAACTTGTGTGGATGGATGTATCTTTGAAGGAGCGAACTGGTGCAGCAGCGATGAGCTATTTTCGTTTCTCGTTCCAACTTAGAAGCAAAGGTCTCGCCGCTCCCCCACCGCGCCTAGCGAGAGGGAGCCCCCTCCTCGCCCCCACCTTTCTCCTAATCCTCCTGTCCCCTGCCTTCTTCCTTCCCTATACCACGCTCACGACTGATCTTAAAACTAGTCTGCATCATGTAACAACTCCTTGTAACCTAACGTATTTCTTCGCATGCTTAACCGCTTTACCTCTATAGATAAATGAATATTTGATCGTAGATTCTATAAGCCCATATATGCTGGACTTACAATCCACGAAAATCTCATTCAAGTGATACTTAAAAATACTGAGATTTTAAATATTTATAGAATAGTAACACGGTTCATGTTAATTTGATTCCAGTCGTACCAAATGCAAACTGATAAACTACGCTTGTCCAATAACCATAAAAAGGTTAGGTTAGGAAAACCAGATAATTTAGGCTACAAAGTAGTCGTCATCAACGATGAATCACCGATAACGAAAACTAAAATCTCCGATGGGAACACAGTTTGTCAATCTGATTTCAGCCATAAGGCGAGATCGATAATTCTCTCTCGATTATCGAAAGCTAATTGGAAGTCAACATTGCCATTGAATCCTAATGTCTCGAGGTAAACATTAACACCATATCACTGGATATTAATGTACTTTAAAGGTAACGGGATATCTATCATGTTTCCTTATCGCTGAAAACGTTTTATTTTATTCTCACCCGCACCAACAAACTGTATTGTTTTTCAGAAGCCGTCTAATATAGTAAATTTGGCGCCACATGACGGAAACACTTGCATTTTTCCCCCCATCCCACTCAAGAGCGGTCGCCACTCGACTATTCTTAACCACCACGTTGCATTACGCAATTGAGTTCACGGCAAAAGAAGCAGGAGTGGTGGAGGGGGAGGGGGGGGGGAGGCAAGGGAGGGATTCCCGAGGTTAATCCAAAAAGTTAAGACACAATAACTCAAGGGGAATAGAAGTAGTGAGAGAGAAATCCTCCGGGAGCGTATCGATTTTTCCCCTTCACTATAAACGATGGCAGTAGGTGCTCCCGGAGCATCTCTGCGACAAAGGATTGACGGAGAGATCGGTAGGACGAGGGGAAAAGAGAAGAGACATTCAACTTCTATTCCAAAATAACACTCACTTTTCGAGAAAGAGGGAAAAAAGCTTTTTTTCCCTCCGCCGCGTCCTAAGGCACACACACACACACGTATAAGGGAGATGGATACACAGAGCGAGAGAGAGAGAGAGGGAAACAGAGTATACACATTTTTACGATGCCCGATTTCTGCTGAACTCACTCCTACGCCATTCATGAATACAGAAGACACTCTCTGGTTCTACCCACCCTCCCCTCTCTCGGAAACCCTCCCCCCACCACTCTCCTATCGCCCCTCCTTTATACCCCCACCCCCTCGTGTTTTCAGCGTATTGCCGCCCTTCTCTCTCTTTCTCGCTACCACCCATCCCACCAGATTCTGTTTTGTTTTTGATGTCCGGGGACTTTTTCGGCTTGGTAGACCGGGTCCTCTCCGGGATTGAGGGAGGGGGAGGGGGGAGTGGGGGAGGAGGAGTTAGGGGTGGGGGATGAGGAAGGAAGATAAAGAGTGAAGGGAGGATATGGAAAGACTCTACGACTCCACCTCCTCCTTAGCAGGAGACAAACACCAAAGGGGAGAGGGGGGGGAGGGGGGAGGATATGAGTTTGTATCACGGACAGGATGGAGTGTGAGCCGTAGTCTTTTGGGGGAAGGGGAGTCCGGGGGGTGCGGAGGATCGAAACTCTTACATCAACCCTACTACTCTTCCTTCTCTCTCCGCTCTTCATCTTCCTTTCATGGACTCGCACCGCTAAGATTGTCGTCCCACCTCAAAAATGTCCTCGGGTTCTTGTTCCACTCTTTCGCCCCGTCTCCCCTCCTTTTTTTTTTTGAGAACGACCTTGCCCTTCCGAAACTCAACTCGCACCAGAATCACCAAGTCATAACTTGTCAAAATATGGTCATCTTCCCCCTTCTCGTATCTGGATCCACGACTTTATTGCTTCATTCCGGAGAGAGCCCTCGAATCCGCTGAGCTACTGGCTTTCCGTGTGGTACGAAGAAAAGTTAAAGATAGTACCGGGAGTAGGATGTGTGGAGTGGAGGGATTTTTAGTGTTGGGGAGGAGGGAGGGGGGGGGATAGAGGGAGGAGAATGTGGCACGGGGGTGGGTGAGCACGCGGAAAGGGATCGAGTCTTGCGTGTATGCGCGTGTGCGGGCGCGAAGAGGAGAAGAAAGGGTTATCTTAGACCGTAACTCCCACCGTCTTCCGAGCCGAAGTCCCATATCTCCCTCGTGGTTGGTCTCCACGAAAACATTTAGTGAAGTTTGAAAACCTAAGCAATACCACTTCTCCCTCTTTACCCCTAGTCTCGTGATATTTTAAAGCTTTCTCTCCTACCCTCCTCACTCCCTCTTCCCCTCCCCTCAACGCCCCCTCGGGGCACTTCCCTCGAGTACATTTGGATCCTTTCGAGATACCCCTGAGACGGTTCCCCGAAAGGCATACGGAGACGACGTCCTAAGGAAATCTATGCGATGACAACACACTCATCACATGCGAGAGACTTTTGTTTTTCATCCGGAACGAGTGCTGTTGAGTCGGAATTTTCTTATTCTCTTCCATTTTACTACATTTCGGATGCTTCGAGGGAAAAAGGGACGACGACGCTCGTGAATTGTTTTAAATTCATTATTCGTGAATCGATAAACTGTCTTTTTAATTCTTTGCATGCTGTGTGAATGTATGTACGCGCGAGGGACTTACATATCTAAAGGAGAATCGAGTGGGCATTTCTAGAGAAAGAAGAAATCGAATTGACTAAAATCGAGGAAGATGTTCAGCACGATGTCAAATCTAGCGCAAGCGTGGATAGTATAATTATACGACAAATTCACCGTAAATAGAGAATTAACCGATGCTTATGAAATACGTTCCATTTAATTTTGTGACACTCATTACAGGGTGAATTTTTCTCTGCCAGAGGAGTGATATCGAAGGGCTTCTTGTTTGTGACATGATGACTGCTGTGGAAATTACTGATTATAACAAATTAGCATATCAATTTCTGAATTATGAAGGACGGGAAATATGCTACACATTACTTTTCTGCGAGAATCGAATTTATCGGAATTAGATTCTGTTTAACCTGTGTTATCAAATTACGATTTAAGCACAATATGTATCATTAGTTTTAGTTTAACGACACAATATGATGATATATAATAATTTAAAATAAAATATATATCTCTCAGAAATGGTTTCAAATGTTTGAATGTGAATAATCACCGCAGGTAAGAAGAAAACATTCATTCTCGAGCTAATTGATAGGACGCATCGACAACAAATCTTACTTCTCGACGGGTTATTCTTCTGTAAGATACGTATATCTTTGATATTGCAGCAGAAAAATACTTTACGGCAGGATAAAAAATAATCGAATTTCATAAACGCGGCAGGAAAGTTATAAAACATTTAAGAAAACTAAGTTACCTCCTGTTAATGAAAACCTATTTCCACACAAGGCTTCTCCTTTCCTAAATATAAGAGATTAACACCCATAAATCATAACATTGCGATGTGCTCTTTTCAACTTTCGACCACACCTTCTAAATTAGTCTCGCACTTCCAAGGAAGTCAGTAAATTACAAATACGTCCCGCACAAGCAACACACAAGGGCTTCCAATGAATTTATCAGACGAGGAGACACCAATTGTATATAAACCGGGAACCAAAAATCTCTCCTCAGAGAAAAGCCATCAGCTAGTCTGCGCCGCGGGATCTTCAACCGGAGCGCGGGAGGCCGAAAAAGAGGTCGAGAGAGGACCAAAAGGGATAGAGTGAAGGGGATGAGGGGAGCGAACGAAGCAGATAGGAAGAGGAGGGAAGGGAAGAGTGGGGAAGGAGGAAAGGGGTTAGCCGAATGGGAAACGTTTTCCACCACACAAATCGTCATCACCTCCTACCACTCAAGGAGATCTGCCGGGATTTTATATGGACTCCTCCGGATTTTATGGATCTACGCTGGAAAGAGACGTGTTATTTTCCACGGGGTTGAGCGATAGCCGATATATATTTCATTCGATCTCCCCGGGTATTCCTCCTACGGAGCCACAATGGGCACATAATTTCCGAGAAGTGGTATGGGGGTGTCGCCGCGGGTGACTGGGTTCCGAAGTGGTCGCGGGGATCAAGCCGCGAATTTCCTCCCTCCCTCTCCCCTCCTCCCTTCGCCCCTCCCTCCCACCTCCCAACATTCGACGACGGCATGAAAGGATATTTATTTAAAAGAGAAAATAATCCCCCTTTGGAGGAGCTGCCCATCCTTCAAACTCCTATCCCCATTTCTCATCTCTTTTGAAAGTAAATCGTAGAGGGCCGCACCTCCGCGGTTCTGCCCCTTACCGCTTCGGATGCCCCCGAAACCTCGCATCTTCGCATAATAGGAAGTTCAAGAGGTCTTCCCTTTAAATCTCTCGACGGCCTCCGATTATACGTCCACTGCCGTGTACCACACCTGACGGATCGCTCCCGCGGATGGACCCTTAAGAGAGGGCGGGGTCTTTGGGGGGAGGGGGAGGGGGCACGGATGTGGGCAGTGGGAAGGACCGGTGGGAAGTATAAGGTGGGGGAGCGTTACACACTCCCTCCCTCGGCACTGGGAGTACGCGAGCTGTCAGGGGAAGAAAATAATGGCTCAGCGGGTCTCCTTTTGTTCCCGTGATCGCTTGTTTTCGTTCCCGGGGGAAAAAAAGATGAATATGAGTGAGGGTACAACATGTAGAGATCTCCTCTCTTTCTCTCTCCCTCCCCGTACCTCTTTCTCTCTCCTCCTTAACTCCCCTCCTCCCTTCCCACTCAACCTTCCCTTCTGCATAAAGATGGCGCTGAGATGAGGCGATTCCCGCAAGCAATGAAAATTGCTTTTCCAAAGAGAATATCGCCTACTCAGCTGGCTGGCTGGAGCCCCTCCTCCACGCCACTCCGCCACCGCACTTCACCACCACGCCCAAAACAGCTCCAAAGGAACAGAGTAACAGTGAAACAACAATCCATTTAACGGGTTTTATTATGACACAAAAGTCTTTCAGAAAATTGTTTGTATATTTTTGTGATGAAATATTTGGCGCGTGGATCAAATTTGACGTTGGTTTGGTAGTTCGCTCGATGCAATTCTTATACTTAATTGTAAGCATGGGACAAAGAAATAAGGGTATATAAAAGTATAATATATATTGCATGGGTCTAGAGACGAAAATATTTTTTAATGCCTTCGGATATCTGTATTTATTGTAATCTGCAAATATGAAATAAAACTTAAGAAGTTAATAAGGAATTATATCAGTTAGCTATAAAATTACAGACTATGTAAAATGATTGGTTCCCAATGATGGACAATTACAGCGTTAGATTAACTTATACCAATTTGAATTTCTGAATTATCCAGTCGTTAAAAAGCCAAGAACATCATATTCTAAGCAATTACAAATATACTGGTTTAAGAATGAAAAAATATTTGTTGCTAAAAGCTCTATAAATGGACAACACAAGTTCTTTCATGCTCAAGGTAAAAACCCAATATAATAAGTCCAGCAGCTGTCAATTTTAAGAAAAAATATTGCTAGCTGAATTTGAAATATAAAAGAATTACTGAAAATTTCTAAATAATGCATATCGTTGTGGTAATTTCATCGATATATACAAAAAAATAAGATTTGGGAATATTACAGTACACAATAACCTTAAACAATTTTACAGTTTGGAAAGAGAAGGCAACTTTGTATCAATATCGCTAGGAATATGGTCGATTAGCTTTTCCGGAATATTATTTTGACTCAATTATAGAAATTTTCGAAAGTTACTGCATACACGGGATAGCTCTAGTTATAATTTCAACGGCGTTGCAATAAACATAAGATAAAACAGGGGTTTCAAACACGTAGAGCCCTCTAGATAGATTTAGTCCGTCCCTCTCATTACCTGGATTATTTTTAAGTAGATGGGAGAAAGCGTGAATGAGAAATTCACGAAGCAACATAGAGAAACTAAACAATATAAAATGATTTATATATAGAAATAGCTCAAATGCATCCGATTTTGAGTTTTGATTCCGAGTTTCAAAAAATATGGTTAGGATCATTACTGTGGCATATAGACCTTCATATATTGAAAAATTATCACATGCCACGTGTAACGAAGCTAACAATTTGGCCTCATGAAATTTGAGTTTGGGACCCCTGAGGTAAAACAAAATGAGTTCTTACATAGGTAATGCAGTTAGGGACATACATTTGAATACATATACATTAGGCTTATTTTGGGATACGTGGCTAATGCCCATGTAAGCCGGCGCAATCTGTAAAACGTCAAGATGAAAATTTGGAAGAAGTTTTCAAAGAAAGTCGCATAAACTATAGCTGAATCTACCTAGAAATTCAAGTTAGTTTCACTGAAATTTGAGATGAATTTCCAAAGAGAAACTTCAAAACTGCGACTAAAACTTATTCAAGCTAAGCAACCCATTTTTGCTGGCGTAATTGCTCAGTAACAGTCATATTTTAAACTTATATAAATTATATAAAATTTCAACTTAAAGAGAAAAATTGAAAACCACCTGGAATCGAACTCAGATCTCCCAGTTACTGTAAGTGCTTTAGCCAACTACCCTACCAATCCAGTGTAATACTCCACTCTCGAATTGGAGAGCCATACTGGATTGGCAGCTAATTCTGTTAAAATACCTTCTCGGAAAGGGGAAGATCCAGGTTCGATTCATAGTGAAGTTCAGAATTTTTCTCCTTCTCTACGGTGAAATTTGTTCCCACAGTTGTGTTCACGCATAAAAGCTGTATTTAATTACATTCCATTTTGCAGATGTCGATACCTAACACCTGGATAAAGTTGAGACGCATGTCACAATGGAGTCATGGAGGATTAATTTGCAACATTTAAATGTCACAGATAAATTTCTTCGGAAAATCGGTATACCTAATGCAGAAAACATATGGAATACCTTCCGACAACATAAGATGGTCCTTAGAGGAAAATACTAATAGTTCAAAATATGCACATTGCTCTTCGTATAAAATATAACCTCTCGCTCTCAAAATGTCCATATTACGAATGCTTCTTATTTTATAATTTCCCATTTGATTCCTGGAACATTCATTCATTATTTTAATTAAAACTTAACATAATGGCCAGCCCAAAAGCATGCGAACCTATGAAATAGCGTTGGTTTCTCAATATTACGGATAAAGATTTAAACATTATTCTACGTGTTCTAACGTACACACATGAAAAATATTTTCCGCTACCTTAAGATATGCTGACCATTACATAATTTCTGTATTATTTATTCTTTTATGGGTCGCTAAAAGATTTTATTAATGAGTTCCGCTTTCGAAGTAGTGCCTGACAATTCAGCAACATTATATATGCAGTTACCGTGATGTATAAACGCCATAAAAATAAAAAGATAACCTTTTACGATCGTATGTTGTATTTATAGCCATTTCAAAAACCTTTCAACCGAATTCTAAATTCTCCGCGTTTCCAACAATAAACACTCTCCGAAGCCTCAAACCACTATGGTTTCGTTTCTTTTACAAAACTTGCGTCACAATTTCAAATAACTTAAGATTTTATGCGTAGTTTTTTATTGTCATCCGGGATTCCTCGTGCTACCTAACCCTACCTAATCAGCACAATCTGCGAACCCCAGAAGTAAAAAAAAGGCAATAAAAAGAACACATCCCGATAGATTCTCCGGCAAAGCGAAGATTATTTCAAATTAAACATGCCTATCACTCGGGGTCGAGAACGCGACGTACAAAAAAAATACAGCTACCGAACACGAAAGAAAAACTCGCATAAATTTGGAGGAACATAAAAAAGTACCGAACAAAATAAAAAGGGAGAAAATGCTAGTGTGGACGGATCATTGGTACTCCGCGAGCTTACGAGGGCGAGAGATGGAGTGAGGAGGGTGGGTGTGGGGTTGCGCGGCGGAGGAAAACGAGGTGGCGGGAGCGGGAGGTGGGGTGGGGTGGCGCTTGGTGAAGTATGCGGCCAGGATAGAATCCATCGCCGTGCCCGGAGCGTGACTCCTCGTCCGGAGTGTCCGTCGGCATCGCAACGAGCCGAGGCGTGTGAAAGAGTCCTCTGGGACCGTGCTGCGGTGCGACCCGACTCCCCCTTTTACTCCCCCATCCCCCATTCCTCCCCCATCCCCACCCCTCCCTCACGCACCGATTGTGATTCCGTAGGCGCTGGGATGGTGGCCTAGGGGTGAAACTCCGACGACCCCAAGGCCACATAGCTGCCACCGGTAAACACGGAGACGTGTGTTCGGATTCCTATAGCACCGGCCGATGGACTGAAACGCGGGGATCCCGAAATACGAACGCGACTGTTAATTCCGAGACGCATCCTCTCTTATAACTATTTCGTTCCTATATCGCGGGTCAGACGGGGTAAGAAACGGATAAATGTAGTGGGTGGGTGATTTAATATTTGCTCCGAGCGCTCTTTTCTCTTCCTCCGCCCTTCCGAAGAGCACCCACCCCCTTCCCATCATTCACGTGATAAACTACCTGTCATTTTATTTATTTAGCCGACGTAGATATTCGCTCACTTTATATATATGAATGCTTCCTCATGCATATTTAGTGTGGCTCGTTCGAAAGGGGGAGGGGACCCTCTGAAGCTTATACTCGCCCCACAAAGAATAGGCCTTATAGTCCGGAAAATCAGATGGTGCAGAATTCCTATGCAACTGCCGACCTTATAGTTTGTCCTCTTCCCTTATTCTTTCTCTTTCTCTCCTATTTCACTCTTTCTCTCTCTCTCTCTTACCATTGAAAAGTAGAACTGGGAATGGAGTGGGCTAGGGGAGAGGGAATGGAGGGAGAGAAAGGGACTCTCGATCCCTGGAACTTATCCAGCTCGGCGGAAAATGTCAAAAAGTTTCTATCGGAAGGCTCTAATAGGGCTCCCAAGTAGCCGCGGCCTATTCATCATGCATCACACGGTAAAAACAAATCGCGTCTCGCTTCGTTAAGCGGAAATCATTTATCGAGCGAGTCTTTGTGGGATTCGAGCTGTTAGGATTGGTTAGGTTTCCCATAGTTCGATGCGGCTACGACCTAAGGAGTTGTATTTTTAACGTGTTCTCTAGGAGGGTCTCGAGTGCGGCGGAATCACTTTTTTTTGGAAATTTCGAGCGAAATTATTTCATCGGTTTATATTGCCGCGAAAAAAAACGCCGTATTGAAGAATTGTAAAAATACTCTTCGATATTTGAAAGCTTCAAATAGTTTCATGATAACTCTCTAACGTTGAATGAAATGATCACTCAATTCCGTGCGATGAATACCATAAATATTTACCTTTTTATGTTTTCAGCAGAAAAATTTATTGCGTCCACGAAAGCCATGAATAATATATTCACCAATTCAATTGCAGGAATTTATTTTAATACTAATAGATGGAAACTACGACGATGTATTAATCTGCTCAATAAGCTACTTTATGTGCGCCTCGAAATCAATCGAAACCTTTGCGAAAATATTTCGCAAGGAAAAAAAAGTATGTTAATTCTATACTCTAATTCTTAAATGGTAATATTTCACAGGATAATATTTATCAGCGCATAAAAGAAACTGCGTCAAATATCAGCCGGAATAACAGAGGAGGATATCAACGCGTTATTTATTAGATTAAAACGCAGAGACAGAGGAAATTCCAATTCGGAAGACATTCCTAGTTTTCGAAAAACAAGCCCGAGAAAAATATGGCGATTTACAATTTCTCGTTTCCTCGACTTTCATTTGTCGCCGTGCAACATATTCAGAAAATACCGCCGAAATCGTGATGCACGGCATTTCGAGATACATTTCCCTCCAGATATATCCACAATAATTGCCCCCCACGCGACGGCCAGAGCAGAAAATAGCCCGCTAACAGATGTCTGATGGAGAATACGAACTCGGAACCTGATCCTTAAAATAATGTTTAACGCACGCGTAAATCATTCGGAAAGAAAAAACGAAGATCACATTAATAAAACGTCGCACTAAAACCTTCAAATTTTACAAGCATTCCATTTCCCACGGAAAAGATTGAGGGCGCAAGGGCAGAGGGCCGCTTCCTTCTTGCGTTTTTGGACCTCCTTCCCAGCGAGACGCGCGGCCGAAAATTCATGAGAATCGAAACTCAGCGTCATAAAAGCCAGCTTGCCCCCAACTCCTTATTTATATCGCCTCACTCCATTTATCCACTTCCTCGCCCTCTTCAAGCCTCACCCCCTCCAAACTGCCCTCTTAAAAAACGTCCCCGCCCCCCACCCCCTCCCCCAAAAACCCCTACGATCATCGCGGCATTGTATTAGGGACGGACGACACTCCCACCCATTCGAAGACGACGACTACTAGCCTCGAAAAGTTACTGTACATCCTTAAAACACCGTGAGATGAACCGCGTGTCCGATAGTAGCCCACGAAATCCGGAGGGTTAAAAATATTCGGGGAATGAAAATATTTTCGGATGCGAGAGTTCTTTCTTTTGTTCTTTCTGCTCTTTTGTGTTTACCTTCTCGAGTGGCCACCTTCAACCGAATTTTATCCAATAGATAAGACGTCCACGAGAAATGCCGAAAGTAAAATCAGTAAACCTTCGTAAGTACGTTTACGACGCGAGTGTAATCCTACACACCATCCTACTCTTATTTCTCCAACCACTCTCCTTTTTCATCTCTCTCCTCACTTCATCTTCCACCTTCCATTCTCCTCTCTCTTTAGGAAGTTTCGCGAAATTATTTCACACTCCCCCCTCCCTCTTCTTGCGTTTTCCTGTGAGTTAGTTTTTCACTACATAATGAAGTACTTTCTTCACATTTAGCTTTTTCTCATTCCAATCAACAATCCTGTCTATCTTTTAACTTTATATACAAGGTGTGAATTTTTTGTCCATTTTAAAATTGTTATCCCACTGCGACAGGAAAAAATACATGAATGTTTATTTATACTTTGTCTGGTGTCTTGTAAACTATTCGGCGATTGGATTTGGGTTAACTAACGATTTTTCGCATCGCCCGAATAAAGGTGTTTATGTATCTATCCATGTGCTGCTAATTTCACTTTTTCTAACCTCCCTCTCCCTCATCTTCCTCTTCCTCATTCTCTTCCTCTGTGACTATGCTCCGTCATATTCCTCCTTTCTTTTCCTCCTTTCGCACCGACTAGCATTCCACCTACGACAGTTTGCCCTACCTCTCTCTTACTTTCCCATTCCCCTATTTACTCTCTTCTTCGACTCCCTCCCTCTACTTTAGGGATTATACTTTTAGGGTTATATGGAAAAGGGGACCTTATGGTTTCAATTTCGACCTGATAATAAATACGTGTATCTATGTATTTACTACTCCAATCTTTCTGCTCACTCTCTCCTTTAATCTTCTCCTTTTACTTCTCTAATCCTACTCTATCATCTTCACCCTCTCCTCCCCGTCGCTAGATTCTCCCTCTCTTTTTCAATCTCTCCCCCTCTCCTCCCCCTTCCCTCCTCCGATGTCTACGCTCACTCCTCCTCCTCCCCCTCGCCAGTTCGATGACACCCCGCCGACTTCCCGGATGAATACCCACGCAAACTCGAGAGTAACGAGCCACGATTGGTCTCACGACTCGACGAAAGAGTGCGGGTGGACGGTGGGGGGGGGGGGGGGGGAGGAGAGCAGGGGGATAAAGGGGGAGGGGGGAATAGGGAGAGATAGAGAGACGTGGGGGGAGGGGGGGAGAAGAGGCGGTGCTCTTCTCCCCTCCGCAATCGTCACACCCTAACCCTAAGGCGATGGGCAAGGAATCCGGGAAAAAAAAACGTTTTGAGGGGGTGGAGAGTGGGAGGAAGAGAAGTGGGTGTGGTGGTAAGGGACGTGGGCCGGGTCAAGGGGACAGGGGAAGGTTCGCGAGAGGTGAAGAGAAGGGGAGAGTTTTTACACGGCGGAAAGTCCGTTTACGCGACTCCTTTCCGCACACTGAATCGCTTGCACCGGTATCAATCCCCTCGCGAAATCTTACTTTTAGGAGCCACGCATCCCATTCCCTTTCATCCTCTCAACCCTTCTCTTCCCCCTCTCGCCCTACTCTTCCCCCTCCCACCCTTCTCTTCCCCCTCTCGCCCTACCCTTCCCCCTCCACGATCACCACCCCAGCTTCCCGTGATCTTCCGAGGGTCTTTCTCAGCCGCAGTGAGTTAGGCGGGGGTGGTTCCGAGGAGAGGGAATGGGGGAAGCGGTGGGTGAAAGGGGCGGAGAAAGGCGCAGGAGAGGAAGGGGAAGCGCAATGTCCGGCCGACGCTAAGGCCCCTAGGATGGTCCGCAGGAAGGCAGTGCCGCCCCATTCATCAAGAGCGCCCCACGTCTCCCCCGTCCTCGCCCGGGGCGGCCCCCCTCCCCCTCGGCTTTCACGAGCCATCCTCTCTCTCTCTCGCAACTCTTTCTCCTCTACCCTAAATTCGCCCCTCCCTTTCCCTCTCTGCCTCCCCCGCCTCCCCTTCTTCTTTACTCTCTTCCCTCCCGCCCCTCCGGCAGAACATAATTCACCGCACGGGAACTGTTGGTTGCTGAAAGGGAGAGAAAGGGACGGAGGAAGAGGAGGAGCGTTGGAGGCGGGGGTAGTATGTTGCGGGAGTTGATGAGAGGGTGAGGGAGGAGTAGGTGGGGGGGAAGAGGCGGGGGTGGGCGGGGAAGGAAGCCGTGGTGTCCATCGGTTCCATGGACCTCCAAGCGGTCATAATTCCCAGCGGTCCGTGCAGATTCCAATTCGAATGGACATCCCAGTGGGCTGCGCTCGTTAGTGCGTCTGCTTAAGAATTGTGCCTTGAGAGAACGTATGAGTGATTTCCCACGACTTAGCATGGAAATAAAGTTTTGCAAATGAGTGAATTTCCTTTCGCGTCGTCGAAGATCAATAACTCGCGAAAATTTCTAAAATAAAGAGGTATTTTTTTCTAGAAATGGTACTTGACGTTAATTAGCATTAGATTTCTTTACGAGAGAATGCCAAAGAATTTTAACTTACAGTTTCATTAATGTTAGTTATATCTTCATCGTATTTTTCGCGCAAGAAAGAGGCGAAAATGGATATTAAAAACTAGTGAAAATTTTGATGTCTCAGTCATATTTTACGCTCCTATAGGTGTAAGAAATAACTATGGAAAAACGGCTGACTTGAATCTTGGTTACACGATCTCGTAAAGAATGTTATAACTATCTATGAGGATGAACCTGAAAATATTTGTGTAACAATTTTTATGTAGATATCTAATGGTATTAACATACACAGGACAATCCTTCTCGCCGGGGATAATTTTTACTCTGGTATAGTGATAACTATTAGTAGAAATATTTGACGCGGATTTTTACTATCGCTGGCATATAATTGTAGCTCATTTAGTTGAGCAAAATTACCATTTAACTGGAAATCTAAATAAAAGGGTAAATACGCCAAATTATTAATTTTCATTCTTATGATCAGCGGTATTTCTGTTCGAAATGACGATAAAGACAACTTCAATGGGCATTAAATAATTGAATAAATCAGACACGCAATTCGGTTGAAAATTATGTCTTCAGTAATAATTCAACGATCCTTTATTCTTTTTAATGACGCGCTCTTGGAGTACTCAACCGTCTTATGGCTAAAGAAGCAACGTTGACCATATTGGATTTAAGCCACGAGGCGGGTGTGATCGTTCATTCCTGAATTATTCATTTTTAATTGTGTTTCTGCTTGAATAGATACAAAGTACGAAGGCATAAATATAGCCATCACTCAATCACTATTTGTCCAAACGATGACGCTATAAGAATCAAGGCAACATTTGGTTCGATTAACAGCTTATAATTACGACTTACTTTCGCCGTTTTAATTTCCAATTGGTTTTAATTGGTTATTTGTGAACAATGTCTTGATTCAACGAAGAAAAGTATACGATTAAATGTCGTATGGTTGAACGAGTTTTTTATAGGAATGCCAAAAATAATTCAGATCAATTTTTGCACTAACTAAATAAATTCACTAATTTTAGATTTTATCGAAATCCATATGCTGGAGAAATATTCAATTATACTCACCAAATCTTGATATGGTTAAAAAATAATCACTTATTTCGTGCGTGTTTTAGAGATGCTCAAAACATCTTTACATCCTAGCATTTACATTAATCATTGTATCATGAGCATTCCATAGGCGTGCCTTACTTTTAACTTATATCGGCATTACTACAATTAATTAAGGGACCTAGTACATTTAGATTCGCAGTTTCCTCATCGCATTTGTTAAACCGCTCCAATCGCCAACAAAGGATGCATTAAGCGGCAAAGAAAAATAAGCCCACAAAAGAAACTCGCAAGTTTTTATCCCTAATCCAAATAAATCTCTCAGTAAGCCAACGAAAGAGCGAGAGGGAGAGAAAGAGGAAGAAAGTGATGATAAAAGTAATCCCTCATCCGGATCGTCACAAGGATGCCGGAAATAAATTTCAAAAATACACGCCTGAGGATTTATCGGCATTTACCAATGTTAACGGCCGTGCCAATAAGGCGACTGAAAAGCAATTAGCGCCAGCACGGGGGATAGATAGGAGGGGCACTCAGGGCACGCGACTCTGGTCCCAGACCGGCCAATTTCCCATCCCATCCTCCTGCTCCGACCGCTAGCCAACCCTACGCGTCTTTAAGAATGGCCTCCCTCTCAGGATGCTAGCGTACGAGGGGTTAGCAGAGCCTGTTACGTGGGTCATGGTTGGCAAGACTGAGTAGGAACCCCTGCTCCCAAGCCAACTACACACACACGCACACACGCCCCGACTCCTTCGCCAGAGACGTGTACATCTGGTGGATGTGATATGGGGGCCAAGAAAACAGGCTAAAAATCACGGGTAGTAAGGAAGGGAGAGGAGAGATGGAGGGGGAGAAAGAGAAAAAGAGGAAGAGGACCCCTATCTATCCTCGCGGGAGGAACCACATAGCCTATGAATCTCTAGCGGAGACAAACGACTCGCAAAGAGAGGGAAAAAATGAATAAATAAATGAAAATAAAAAGAAACAAGCGCGAAGCGCCGAAAGTCAACCTAATTCTCAAATGACTCGCGCGTACCGATGGGAGGACTTGGCGGTGAGCCCCATTGGGTTTCCCCCTCCTCTTCTTTTTTTCTTCCCTCAACCCACCAATCTCCTCCTCCTCATCCCACCGACCTCGACACCCCTTTTACTCGTGCCGACGAAAGGATTGCCCCATTGAAAACTTTGTGGGAAACCCTTTAGGGATGCTGCGGATGGAAAGAGGGGATTGGGGCGTGCCTTGCAGGACCGCTGAAGGATGTGGATGGAGAAGAGTGTGGGTTTGAAGGAAGGTACAGGGAAAGTGAAGGAGTGTGGAGGGCGAGGGAGGGGGAGGGAGGAAGAGGGGGAGGGAGGAAGAGGTGGGCGGCAGGAGGAGGAGATAGACCCGGGTGAGAAATTCCAACGGGAGATTAGGATGTTATGAAAAATATCGATCTAGATTATGGAACTGTTTGGAGATGGCATGTGACAAGTGCTCTTGATGGCCAATGAAAGAATTAATTTGTACGGAAGAAGACTAAACATAATAAGTTATTAATAGTTTTGATTCAGATTATATAAGGTTAAAATTAGTGCACAAGTATGTGTTTAAGTCTTTTATAAATAACGAAAATGCCCAGCTGATGTAGAATGACGCAATCAAACCGCTAACTGTTATCAGTACTGACAAAGGTATATAATTACTGACTTAGTATCGATAAGAAATAATAAAAAGTAATGATAAAGAGGAAACTTAAATATATAAATAATCTTCTTTCGAGAATTGAAAACAAATCTTTTGACTGTGCCTTTGCTTTTATTTTCCCTGTGATAAAATGTAAATTATGGATCGTAAATCAATGGAGATATGCAAAAATATTCAGAGGGGATTGGAGGCATTCTTGTCATTTGGGCAACAATGCCAATAGCGATACGACTGAAACGGAAGATTAAAATGCTGCACGGTACATAATTATAATGCCTATCGTAACATTTAAAAATGTAAACTCTGAATACATGCTGGAAAAGCGTTTATCACCTTCGCTAGCGTTCCTCTTAGAAGATTTAAGTGAATTTTCGCGGACTCTTAATAAGATTAAATGGAAGGAATTTTACTATCCCTAAAGACGACGCTGTAATAAAAAAGAAATTTCTTCTATGTACCGAAATATCAGATACATTTAAAAGTAATTCAATCACTCAATCAAAAACGCGAAAAGTTGTAAGTACGACGATAACAAAGTGATTAAAGTGATTTATCAAGTCCTTCATCGAATGACGCAATTTTTCGGCAATGTGTCTACTTTTTCCGATGAATTTCCGGTTTAAAGTCATCGCCCGTTGGCCCTTTATCCTCAGTCGGGTGCTGTGGCTAGAATACGCAAATATAACACTTTTTCCTAATTTAAGGCACGCTAATTAGGCAAACATTATCGCCAAATGCCATACGGAAGACGTTAATGGCAATCACGACTGCTTTTTGGAACTTTTGAAGAGATAACAAGCGAATATCGCCGACTTTTGTTGACCGTGAGGGCGCTGAAGTGTATAAAATTTAATGTCAATCAAGATCGACCCCCATCAAGGGTACAACATTGGTTATAATCACTGCTGCTATTATTAAATCCTAACTTTCCACAACATCTAACTAATCGAATATTAGCACACATAAAAGTGAACGTAGCCAACGCAACCGAAAAAGGCAAATTTTTTAAACAATCGAAATATAACACGAAAGAAAAGGTCTGTAAATAAATGCTACATTTATATTTGCAACCCCATGTAAATGCTTCTCATTTTTTGACTGAATGCTAACGTTGTCAGCCTTTCTTTTCCACAGATTTCCACGAATTATCTAGTTAAATCTCTCTTTTTTTAGATTGCTCACGACTTCGCCACTCTCGATCCAACCCGCCTCGGATTTACATCGCGAGAAGGTTAACGTCCAATCGCGCCACAATGGCCACACATGGGCGTGAGGGGGCAGGCGGGACAAATTGTCCCACGCTGAGCGAAGACATGACAATGGAAGAAACAAAGAGTGTAGGAAATAAGGAGGAGGAGAGACGGAGAAGCTATATACGACTGTGGCGGAGTAGGTATGGGGGGTTGGGGGGATCGGAGGGCGAGATGGGAGGGGGGGGGGAGGGTTAGGAAGGAGAAACCGGCGACTAAACAAGCATTCACACACGCTGGACATCTCGGTTGAGCTGAGCTACACGCAAAGCATGCGATTTGTGCGTCAGATGAGTCGTGAGTATCATGTGGGATCGTGGGGCGGTGCCCGTGGACGTCCCCCACCCCACCCCTGGAGGTGAAGGCGGGAGGATTACGCCCCCGACGACGACCCCGGGAGCCAGATTCCCCCCTCCCCACACCCCTCCAACTTACCCCGGGGCACGTACACTCGCGGAGGCACTCGCACGCACGGCCGTGCCACATAGGAACTCGTCTGGGTGTGAGAAAAGTAGTGTGAAATTCCGTTTGACGATTCAAACGGGCGTCTCATTTCATCTGTTTTCACCGTGTCATTTTGAATGATTAAGCGAAATCTGAAATGCACGTCACAGATCTTTAGCCGGTTTCTAAGTCGGAGATCTATTTTATGTTGGGTTTTGCGTAATCACGGGGCAGGTCAACGCTTGTGAGTTATTTTAACGGAAAACAAATATTTATAAAACCTTCTTCGGGAACGCGGCAGGTCCCATTTTACATTAATATCGAAGAGGTAGAAATTTGTTGTAATTTCTACCAGCCCCAAATTATGCAACTTTTTATGTGTTTAGATATAACAATTTATGAGTCATTTGCAGGTTATTTGTCAACATTTTTAACTACCAGGTCAAAATACACAGCTCCGTTATTTAAGTATAACCACTGTTTATAGTAATAATATTAATAACATTTTAACCTCATTTCAAAGAAAAATATTCAGCAGAAAAAAATTACATATGAAATTAAACTGGTAATAACAATTATAAAACGATAAACATGCATTAATACACAAATGTAATGTCACCATACAATCTGCTAAATTTTACTTTCAAAAGTATTATCTTTTTCTGCACGATCTACTTAATTAAGTCCCATGGTAATGAAAATGTTGTGGAAGAGTGCAAATTTTCCATAACTATAAGATCGCATTAGAAATGTGAAAGTAACATAAGGAACTTGTTTACCGAGCATGAGTTACGGCATAAACGTCTCTAAACCTGGATAATACTGCGCACAATCGTTAGGTTTTAATATCTGAATTAACGCAATTCTAAGGCTAGAACTCTATTTAAAAAAAGGGACTATTAAATGGCTATGAAACTTCTCCGAGACGCAAAAGCGTAAATTAAGGGTGAAAATTATTTTGGTGCTCGTTTAGGCTCGGGGCCAAAAATAGTCTACCTTCTGCTGCCACGCGAAAGTGAGTGATTCATTCCATTACTTTTAAAATAAACGAGTCATTTTTACGCGAGCAAAAGAAATACTCGAATGAAACACTCCCTCGCATCACCCTTTATTTTTTTCAAGAGCATAGTTAGCGGCCAGAAAATGGCGGTCAAAATAAGCCCAATTAGAGGCACGAGTACTTAAAATTTCAACAAGTTTACAGCCCACATTTCATCCTTCGCCTGAGCTTAGTGCTTGTTTGTTAAATACAAGGACTGATTATTCATTCAGAGAAAATTCATTACTAACAAGCACTAAATACATTGATGAACATATGTTACAACAATAAACAGCTAATCATATTATTTTCAGTCTAAATTACCTTGAATAATAGACATTAAAAGGACATTTGAAAAAACTTCATAAAATGAAATAAGTACAAATATAAATGTATTAACAATAGGAACAACTTATTTGCCATATTGAATCTACGGTTTGCTTTAAATAGATTATAAAACTGTTTCAATTATTATTGCAGCAAAGATTACACGGTAAAACGAACTGAAATAGTAAATTCTTCGCGGAATTTAAAATAAAATTTAGTATAGATATTAAAGCACCAACGGAAAATAAAAAGAATTGCAACACAACCTTCCAAACAGAAATTAAATTAAGAATGATAAGAAAGGGAGTAAATTTCACGTATCGCAGTATGTTTCTTAATAAAATGTGGTAACGAATAGTTATTCACACTTCCTTTTTCTTTTATTATGGATTATCCAAGATATACGGCTAAGACCGTAGAATTTACTTACGAAACACTCCTAGTGAAATTGATAACTGTCTAAAAGCTCACATATATCATAAAATTAATTTGATATAAAATTGTAGAACGAAATAAATACTCGTGAATTTTCATGATGAATAAATATAAAGAGGAGCTATAACTGCTTTAAAAATTGAGGCAATATTTATTACGGCAACAAAATGCGAAGATAGTATCGTTTTATTGATTTTTTTGGTAGAAAAGGCAATGGACCACTCTTATCCTGATACTGGAATTAACTTGAACTTAACTCAGTTCCAGAATTAAAAAAGACAGTTAAAATCTTACATCACAGCAGCAAGTAATTTCCTATAATATTTAAGAAATGAATTTATAATGATAATACAAATTCTCATTTTAATACAAGCGGCAAAGACATATCAAAATACCTTCGAAATCGTCACTTCAGTCTTATAAGTATTCACCATGTATAATCCATGAGATTATAAAATAAATCGATCAAGTAAAAGTAAAACTGCCTGTGCTTTAGCAAATGTTTAAAAAATAAGTCCCATAAGAATACAAAATTGAATAAATGAATATTTATCTTAGGCATCTCCAATAGCCATAGAAAGTTTATGAAAAGCCAGACACATTTAGGCTACGTCGAAGCCGTCTCCAGCAGTGATTCACCGGAAGTACATTCGATAAGATCCAGTCTAATTACCATGAACTACACGCAAGAGCGCCAAGTTACTCATTATAATGATAAACTATTGCGGCAATTCTTCGCATCATAGAGGTGCAAACGAATAGGTTAAAGGTCAAGCGGTGAAAAGTTAAGGGAATGGAGGAGACCGAGGAATGCAAAAGAGTCCAGATGAGAGAGAGGTGCGCCTTTACGCGCAAAAGAAACTGCAATCCGGGTGTGGAGAAATGGTAAAATGGCGTGGAGCGAGGGGAAGGGGAGGGGTGGCGGTGGAATTTGCATGGCCATTGGAAGGGCAACGCGGAATTTTTGGAGGAGTTCAAGCAAAACCGCGTGCATAATGCGTAAAGAGGTTAAGGGAAGAGGAGAGAGAGAGAGAAAGAGAGGTCAGCGGAGGTTAGATAAGGACGACAAGAGAGCGAGAGGGAGGTAAGAAAAGAGAGGAGAGCGAGAAAGCGAAGGAGCTGGGAAGGCGAGGGGAGGAGGAAAGACGCAGATGAGTGGGATAGGAGGGAGACGTCTGAAGGAGAAGAGGGGAAGAGGGAGAGAAAGGGGAAGAGGAGGAAGGCAGGTGAAAAGATAGGCAGGGAGAAGAGGAGGGAGGAAAGGGACGCAAATTGCAGGAGGGAGGGATAGAGAATGGCATAGAGGAGGAGAGGGGAAAAGGGAAAGCGGACGTAGGGAGAGGGGGAAGGGAAAAGGGGAAACAGCGGCGGGGAGAGGGAGGAGGGTAGAGGCTAGAAGAGGCACAGAGGCGATAGGAAAGGGGAGGAGGAAAATTATCTAAGGGACGATTTAGGGAGTGCGGGATGGAGATACGCGGGGAGAGGAGAGAAATGGGGAGGATGAGCGTGTGGTGGGGGGAAGGGGGGGGGGAGAGGGAGAGGGGTGAGGCGTGCGGAAGGGAGGTAGGGGGTGTGCCCCACAAACGAAGGCGACACGCAGGCTCGAAATAGCCCTCTCGGCATTTCAGTCCCGAAGGGCAAGAGGGGATAGAGGAAGAGGTCACGAGCTACGGTGGCATTTCCACCGCCCTCTCCCTCTTCCAACGTCTTCCATCCTACCCGTCCCTCTCTCGCTCCTGTTTAACCCTCCTCCTACCTCCAGCCACCCCTGCCTCATCCTCGCTCACAAATGTTTTTCTCCACTCCCGTAAAGAACATCTCATAACCCTCTTCCGGCCTTCACTCTGCATCAGGAGTGCGGTGACAGGTCCTTTTCCTCCCCTCCTCTTTCCCTCCCCTCTTCTCTCTCTCTCCTCCTCTTCTCGACTCGACGTGCGTCCCAAGGAGCTCTGGAATTTGTCCGAAGGCTATGGATCCAGAATGCTTCGGATTTCAACTTCCGACGTTGCACGTGGAAGTGATAGCGTGCTCGAGACGAAATGCACTCCGCGGTAAGGTGATAAGTAAGGTTTAAACGAGAAGATTAAAAGAAGCGATAGGAGGATGTATTTTTAGTGTTTCACGAGGCGACAGAAATAGAGGATCTCCGATAGGCCCGGAATAGCCGACCTGAAATAGATGCGGTCCCCACCGTTATTGAAGGGTCTTAAAAAGGCCTTTTTTCTCTCTGGTGGCACCGAAATAAATCGAGCAAAACTTCGCCTCTGATTATTATTTCCACGGTGATAACCCAGAGTATTCCGATGGCGTCCATTTACAAAATTGAAACGATCAAGAGCGATTCGAAATAAACCGAAGCGGTCCTCCCGAAGAAATTTCCGATTTCTTTTCGAATAAATTTTGATGCCCATGCGGTAACTAACAGGTTCAAGTCGAAACGATCAAAATATCAGACCATATTCCTCGATGGACCGGTTCTATGATGTCCGGATTAAATTTCGCACCTTCTTCCTCGGCGAATTGGCTGAGGTAAGGTTTGGCAGCGTCTAAATAAATTAGCTGTCATTTCCGAGCGCGGGTTACGAGGGACTCGAGAGATTGTCATTTCCTTTTCGTTTTCGATCCATTCTATTATAAATTTAAAAAATATCCGTTCATATGAATTAGCCCCTTAATTTATCTCTTCGCCCCAGGAAAGGGAATAAATATTTCTCGAAATGAATCGATGGTAGCGTTGCGAGAGTAACAATTGACCCTGCCACGAAAAGAATGAAGATATTCATAGCTCCATTGCTTATAATTTCACGAAAACAACCCATAAAAATAAGAATAAATAATTATTTTCTGGAACTGCGTTCATCCATCACTTCGTTATTTCGAGAGGTCAAAAATAATTCCTCAGCGCATTCAAATAAACTACTTATCATTTCGCACCTTGCGCAAATCATCATTCGAAGTATGCTTCCCTCGATCAATAAAAGTCAACGACCGTTTTTTTACGGTTCGAGTATATGAGCTACCCATCCGAAGATGAGCAGCATAAGAGAACAATCATCCATGTGTGATTCCTCTGACATGCAGAGTTCGTAACCGACTTAGCCATAAGCTCAGGTTTCTTTTAACGTTTTTTTTTGTTTTACTCTTACGGGATTGGATAGTTATCCCTTTTCTCATCCGTCAGTCATCACTGGGACAAAGGGGAACGCACACATTCTCTAATAAGGTAGGAGAGAAACCGGGGGCCGGTATTAGCTTACTCTTACAAAACACACCAACGGGTCAAAGGGTTGAACGTACCTTCAACAGTACGGCGTACCTCACAGGTCAGGTTGAAAAATCTTCCGACACTAGCGCTCGTATCGCGGAAATCAGAGATTGCCACCTTGCGATAAAACTAACTCCTACTTAATTCTACGCCGACGTGAACTTTTTTGTTTCATCGAATCGTGACGAAATAGATAATAGACTGCGAATAAATGCGACGTTTATTTCCATCTGTTAAAAATCTATCCGGCCCATCAGGTTAAAGATAACATTTCATAGCGTGAACAATGATTTGAAATATAATAAGAAGAAGGTGAACTCGATCATATTGGATGGCAGAACAGACTGTTTTAAAATTAACGCAATCGGACTTGATCTTCGCTGATAAATATTCAACTTCGAAATTGAGTATTATAAACAACGGCTTTTACATGAGAGCAAGGGTCGATAAAACCTAGATCGACATATAGAGTCCTTTAAATTGAGCAAATTTGAATATTCGTAAATTTATTTATTATTTCGTCATGCCTTTTTCTCGTGAATTATCAACATAATGTTGAGAATATCGCATCCGAACAACGAATAAAAATTTATTCCAACTTTAGTTAGCAAGAATAATCTATGGAAAACGAACGCAATAAACTCGTGCTAGCAATTACAACATTACGTTACTTATGAAGAGCGTTCCATTTAAAGTTACACATATTCCAAATTAATCATTTAATCGGCTAGCACTTTTAACCCCGTATTTACCGTAGGACATAACTATGAGTCATAAAAGAACGTAACTAAATTTGTTGCAACGTCCTAAATTTATCAAAGGACGAAAAACACTCATCTACATTAAATTTGAACATGGAGAACTATTTTTAACATTATTACCAAAATAAATATTACGACTGTTTATCGATAGCCTTCTAGAAGGACTAAGGTGTTTATACCATTCATTCAAACTTTAAATCCTTTCCTCCAATAAATGTCGGTCAAGCCTTAAAAAAATTATTTACATATCCAAGCCATTACGCCCAAAGTTGTTGATGCACTTCCTCATAGGACGAAAAGTCGCTCCTCATGATACACAAATACGGACACGAATAATATTCACCTCGTAAAAGTTCCAAACTGGTCGGAAAACTCTTCACCCTCGATAGAACTTTCAATTCCCCTCCGATCTTTGTAAATTAACAATCAAAACCCTCGTATATAAGCTCCGACACCGAGAAAAATATTCGCTTTTCTAAGCGCAACAACGCGGACGTTCGCGTAAAAAGACCAACTCGAGAAATGAGACGAAGAAACCATTATATGTCGAGGGTATAATTCGAAAATATGATTTCCACCATCTCTAGAATAGCGAAGAGATTTCCTTCCTCGCGGGGACTGGAGAAAAGAGCGTAAAGAGTGGGAGAGAGAGAGGGAAGAAGTAAATGAGTCCAAGCGTAAAAAAAAAACAAAATTGCTTGGAACATTCCGGACTTTTATGCGAAGGAAATAATTTCTTCCGATATCTGGTTTTGCTCTCGAGAGCGAGGAGAGAGAGAGATGGAGAGAAAGAGGGTGAGTGAGAAAGAGAGAGGGAGAGAGAGAGAAGATGAGATTGAGAGAGATGATGAGAGGGAGGTAAAAGATGGGGGAGAAGAAGAGAGTGAGAGAAGATGAGAGAGAGAGAGAGAAGACGAGAGAGAGAGAAGAAGAGTGAGAGAGAAGATGAGTGATAGAGAAGATGAGAAAGAGAAGATGAGTGAAAGAGAGAAGATGAAGGAGAGAGAGAAGATGAGTGAGAGAGAGAAAATGAGTGAGAGAGAGAATACGAAAGGGAGAGAGAGAGATGAGTGAGAGAGATGAGTGAGAGAGAGAAAATGAGAGAGAGAGAATGAGAGAGAGAAAATGAGAGAGAGAAAATGAGAGAGAGAAGAAGAGTGGGAGAAGAAGAGTGGGAGAAGAAGAGTGGGAGAAGATGAGTGGGAGAAGATGAGTGAGAGAAGATGAGTGAGAGAGAGGAGAGGAAAGAGAGAAGACGAGAGAAAAAGGAGAGAGAAGGAGAGAGAGAGAGAGAGAGAGGCGGAGAGGGAGCGTGAAGATGAGAGGGATAAAGGAGAAAGAGAATGACTGGTAGAGATCGTGATACAGCAAACGAGAGGGCGAGAGAGAGAGGAGAAGGAGAACGAGGGAAATTGAGAGCGAGAGGAGATAGAGAAAGAAAGAGGGAGAGAGGGTGCGGATAAGGCTGGAAGTGGACTGTGGCTCGCCAAGAGTGTTTGGGGTCCCCCTATCACGAGACAGAAGTAGTGGTCTTCACGAGATACGGAGTTGGGAGTGGGGCGTCGATCGGTTTGGAGGATGAGAAACTCGTAGGTGACGGCTTCGAGGGAGGGAGGGAGGGGTGGCGGAGGAGGGAGAAAGGGGCACCTCGAGGAACTCGAACAGGTGAGATTCCTGTCGGCGGGTGGGTGACGTGAAACCGCGTCTCCGGGACGCTGTCAACGCTTTCTTCGAGAGGAGCTTTTTAATCACGACTGGTCGAGCGGGTAATGGTTGAAGAGAAGCGTCGTCGTTCGAGGCTTATGCAAATGCCGTTCCAATTCAGGGGAGTCGGGACGGATGGGAGGGGAGATAGAGGGGGAGGGAGAGAAAGGGATGTGTGGGGGGGAGGGGGAGAGAGAGAAAGGGGGGAGAGGATAAGAGAGGAGAGGAAAGCGCCGCGCAGTCGGGAGCCCCACTCCGGGGGCTGCCCTCCGACCCCACCCCGCCATCAATTCCTACGCCGCGAAATAATCCTAAATGCATTGTCACCTATGTTCGGAGGGAGAGGGGAGTGAGAGAGGGGGAGGAGAAGACCCACTTTCTGCTGCTCGTGGAAAAGCTACATATAAAACGAAACGGGTTCACGCGGAACGGACATTTATGGAGTAAGGGGAGAGGACGTCCAAATATCATCCAACGGTGCAACGACTATGCTTTCCGAAGGGGAGTTATTTTTTTGAACATTTTTACGCAACCGCTAGTGATTTAACGAGGGTTGTTAAAAAGGCCGCGCTAAACATAGAGTGCCTTTCTCGTAGATTATATTTCGGTATGAATGCGAGTTAAGTTTTTGGTGTTCGTAGAACACATACGGTTAATTTAAACAACGTAATATGGGATTAAACAAATGAGAAATGGCAAGCGTTGCGTCTCTCTATATCTCTCTCTCTCATCAACGCGACTGAAGAATGATTTAAAATTTTGTCGAATAACATCGGCGCAAACTCTGTGCTGCACTCTTGAAGAGTAAAATCGTTGGCAAAGGCCCTGATATCAGCTCGCTTTCACAGTTATAAATAGACCTTAATATAGAATAACTCAGCAAAGTTATGGCGACTTTTATCGTCTAATGGAGAGGATTGTGAATTGCATCATTGTTCCGCAGGAAATGAAGGAAAGCAAAAATTAATAAGAAAAATTGATACGTTCAAATTCCTTCTAAAGCTCCAGGTGACCATCCATATTAATCAGTTACGGAAATATATTCTGTATACACGCACTTTCAATCAGAATGAATCGGAGAAGAAACATTTTCGCGACTTAACGCACCGAGTCAGCGTTCATTTAGAAGGGAAAACAAATGGGATAACTCGTAAGACGAGAGAGGAATACCGCTAAAAGAGCCAGATACGTAAATTAGCCCAAAACGGTTAGAACAAATTAGTCATCGGTGTTTACACTAGCACTCTTCTCTCCATAAATTTAGGAGAAATGCATGAACCAATTACCCTCGCGTACACTTAACCAACTAGCACTACAATTCCCGCCACTGAGCGTCGAAAATCGTTTAAATTACGCTTAAAACGCTTTACTAATGCATATAAAATGGAGGAGGGGGTTAAGGATTAACGAACCTGACCTCATATATATCCCCACGAGACTTTGATAAAGAAGACGCCGAGAGAGGAAAACGAAAAACAAGTGACGAAGCTTAAACCGTTCCCCCATCCATCCCCTTAATCCGATGGAATTAATCAAAAGATGCGGGTAAAGAGTAAAAATTAATGCATGTTCAAGAAAGCGTTTTCTTCTCAATGGGCTGAGAGTAATGAGGTAATTATATACGCCGGGCTCATATGCATTAAGAGGAAGCGGATATGAAAACAAAAGGAGGGAAATAAACAGAAAAAAGGGGAGTATTGTAACAGGGATCGTGACCCCGAAGTGATAATGTACTTGGACGGAGTGAATGGGACGTGCCTTGGCCAGGCGTTGCATAAACGTGAATAAGATCGAGCCATAAAGTCGGACTGAAAGGAGAGTTAGAGAGACAGAGAGAGAGAGGGGGGGGAGAAATGGGGAGAGAGAGAGAGGTGAAAGGGGAGGTTGAGGGGGAGAGAGGAGTGCTTAAGGGGGGAGAAGTAGAGAGGAGAGAGGGTGTGGAGGGATTTGGAGAAGGTGATGAGGGAGGAATAGGTGAGAAGATGGAGAGGTGAGAGAGAGAGGTGGGAAGAGGTGTGGTATGGGGAAGAAGGAGGTGAGTTCAAGAGGAGAGAGGCGGAGGAGGAAAGACAGAAGTGGCGGGGAAAAAGAGGGAGGGAAGGAGACCGCGGTACATACCAAAACGACCCACGTTTAACCCAACTCTCTCCTTCCCCGCTTCAATCCGGTCTAATCTTAATCGCCTACGTCATCAGTTTGTTTTTTTTTCTATCGAGTTTTGAGTTCATTTTTTAAACGTTGTGAAACGATTACTTCACGCTAGTACCACGAGATACTCTCTTGCTTTGGGATTCTTTTAAAAATAAACCAATGGATGTCGAGATATGATCAGATTTCTAATCTTTAAAAGCAGAACAAATAATTGCTGAAATGGAAGTGGAATGAAAGCGAAATTTATAAACTTAAAACTTTCAGAATGTTTCGATTGATACTGGAGACGTTATTGTAAATCATTCGGTCAGATATGCTAGGTTATCTGCATAGATCAAGTTACAATCTAAACAGGGGTATGTGCTTCGGTAACAAGTTATATGTGTCCAATAACAACACTTTATTGGCAATAATATGCTAATCTCTTAAGAAGATAAGAATAAAATATCACATACTCGGATAAGAGCAAAATATATACCCATGCAATCTTATTGGATGACTTGCAGTGTTGGCAGAAATTTAGTTATCTTGTAATGTTCTTATCGTGTGTAATGAGTTTCACCTCCAAATTTAAAATACGACGAATAAAAGAATGTGAAAACATTTCATGCATTCAGGGCCGGCCAGAGGTACCGGCGAACCGGGGGGCTGCCCGGGGCACAAAAATCTTGGGGGCGCTATAGCGATCATATGTCTATGCATTACTTGCAAGTGAATAAATATTGGTTACTAATATATATCGCCGAAGAGGCTGGAATCTTTATGGTATTCATTCTATTTTTTCTTTACCTATAATTTTTATAGAGCGATGAATAAACTGACATGTACTTCGTAATTATCTCAATAAACATTTAAGGAGGGGGGCGCTAGAGTGCTATCTCGCTCGGGGCGCCAATATTCCTCGGGCCGCCCCTGCATGCATTACGCATGGGATTGAAATCGAAAAATGGTTTGAACTTGAAAATTTTAGCTAGAATAAATATTCGTTTGAACAAGCCTCTTATAATGGCGAGACTAATGTGAGCTACTTTTAAAAATCGCGCTATATTATTGTACTCATATTTCTGTTCAAATAATATCGCGATTTCGTTAAAACTCAGGATTGGCGATAAAACCGATGCGTCGAATGATGGTGTATTTTTAACGTTTTAGACACAATTTTTTTCCATTCAGTTTACCTGCAGTTAATTCATGTACCTATATTCTAATTTGCTAAAGTAAACATCAGCAATTATCCTTCACATACAATAAGTTCCTACGTTGTTTATCATAAAGCGTTTGATAAAAGCACTGACATCGGCAAAAATATTGATAATGTTCATTCCAAAGCTAAAATTCTTCGCAATATATTTATTAAAAGTTTTTGGCTCAGAAATCGGTGCAAATTTGGTCCAAAATAATCTCAAAATCCAAATTATATAGGCACTGCACAGAAAATTTTCATCCGAACCAAATAACTGTTCTATCATATACGTTTCAATTTTTAAAAAATCACGTTTACATTGCATTATTAACTTATGCCTATCTTTCAAACGAAAATAGGAAAAAAGCTATTCCACCATTTTCCGAGAGAAAAGGAGAAGGCGGATGAAAAATAAACATTCCCTGCACACATGAGTATTATCTACGTAGCTTTAATGAATTAGCCCTAATAATTTACTACACATTTTTATTTTACAGGAAATGATATTGAGAGAAAATATAAAAACGGAATTTTAAGAGAATTTCGGAGACAAAAGTGAGGGAAAAGGTTTCCTTGATAAAAAATAGAGAAATGATCATTAAGTGTTCTAATTATTCCAAAGGATGTTACCAATCTGCACTCAGTAAACAATGCATTTGCTCCGTACATTCGGTTCTAACGTATAATAACAAATTATATCGGCGTACACTCATAATATGCAAAGGTTGTGACAATATGTGAATGCAAATAAAACTGAAAAAGGAACCATAAGGTGCATATTTCCCATATTCCCTCACACTCATTCACCACCATAATTGAATTCGTTGCCACCGCCAACAATTACTACCTCGATTGCTTTATTGACACCAACGAAGATGTAATTTACCAAAGACAGCATGTCACCCTTCTTAAACAAAAAAAAACAATAACGCAGTATAAAAGGATCCCGCATTATAATACCCGTTTATAACCACCGAGAGAAATCACTTCCGAAGCAAAGCGGAGAAAATGTGTTCACATTTGTCCCAACCGTGAAAAGCGTCGAGCTAATCGCCACCACGATTGAGCGTCGATAACGATTGACGAATTAATTTACACACCGCAAACTCCCGACGCCACCTGCAATCTCGCAGCACGTAAGTTTATGGGCCGGGGATCAGTCACGCCAACCCCAGTCGCCTACACGAGGGAGACACGAAAGAGGCGAAACGGGGAGGAGGAAGAAACACTTTTTATTCGTTTCGAGAGAAATAAAAACCTTAGGAAGAAAACTTGGGAGGTGGAAAAGAATCTGGGTTTGAGGGTATCGAAAATTTAAAAAAAAATATAAGATGAGAATAGCGGACCAATTGCAGCCTCATAACCTGGATAAAACCGCCGCATCTCCCCTCCGGGGGCGCAAACCACCCCATCCCCATTGCCGCCGCCACTCCGTCTGCAACCCCGCCCACTCCTCCGATCCCTTCCTCGCTACCTCTGTTCGATGCAAATGCGCCAAAGGGTCGACCCGACGGACGCTCCCTGACATTAGACAACATAATCGGAGTCCCATCGGCGAGCACACACCTTAGGTGAAGTAATTAGGACTCATTCCTCACCGACCTACTAACTAGCTGGGATTCCGCGATAAAGCCGTGGACTTCGGAGGTCCCTACGTCAACCAAAATGAGGGTCGACGACTACGCAGAAGGCGTCCGATGGTACTGAGTTGAAGACGAGAGAATTCGCCGGAAATTGATCGTAAACTTGATTCTTACGCTCTCGTACGCCAACTTCGACGCGCATACGGAGACGTTTCTCTTAAAACGAAGGAACAGTTTACTCTTTTATAATCCGTCCTTAAACTCAAGGTTTCTATCGAAGATTCCCAAGGGAGGGGTAGAGAAAACCTATCTCCGCTTAATATCAATCGTATGATGCGCGCGTTTTGAGTTTTCATTGAAAATTCATCGCGAGACTCGCCAAAAGATTCTCGCTCCTGGCTGAATGTTCTCCTGTGGATTCCTTTCACGTGACAATATTGCAGGCAGAATGACAAAGCCGAAAGAAATCGCGGCCCTAGGTTTATGATCCCTTAAAGTTATTGGTATTTGCGGCGTAAAATTCTAGAGCGGATAACTTTTTTTATCGTATTTTGATTGTGATCGCCTTTCGTCTCGAATCATTCATCGCGTAAAATATCTACCTGTTTTAGATTCTCTCACTCGGATAATATTGAGAAAGATAATCCAGGCAGCTTTGAGACGTAAAAACTGGTTTTAGGAGACTGTACGTGATGCATAATAACCCGCAAAATAGCAATGGATGTGCTTGGTATGTATCACAACTTCCGAGAAGGGAAAATGTTTTTAAATTATACAAAGTGAAATTTAGTGGTATGCTAACAACTATGACAGTAGAAAAACATTTACCGAGGTCGCTGGTTTCATTTTTACCGACTAAGTGAACAATAATAATTGCTTAAACCATAATACATAAACGATGGTAGCTATGTATCAAACATAACTCTTTAATCTATACGAAATACCATGAGTGAATTGATAGAAATTTAACTTATATGCGTGAGTGCATTAGACTGATCACAGATGTGAAGATTGAGAAGAAGAAAAATTCTGGTCTTCACCAGGACACGAACCCGGGTCTCCCACTTGCCTGGTATGTGCTTTAACCAACTAATCTATCAAGCCTATCAAGCCAGTCTGACTTTCCTTTCTCGAATGGGGGTTCGAGTCCCGGTCAAGTTCAGAATGTTTCTCCTTCTCTATCTTCACATATACGAAATACGTCGTCGAAATTCATACATGACCGCCAGGGATGGAAATGGACGTATAAACGGGTGTAAACCGTATAACTAGTTCTTGAGTGGAGTTTTTACGTAGTTATGTGTTCATTATCCATACCCTGATCCACTGTTTCCGGAGCGCATAAATATTACGCCTAGTTCTGAAAAAACATTTCAACCCGTTATAATTGCTCATAATCATTACGAGGAACTCAATTCACGGCAAGTAATATTTAAATAAGTCAAAATTCAAGTAAAATTTTTACCTGTAAAAATGAACTAATATGCAGATTGAGGCGATATTATGCGAATGTCCAGTCATACTAGATCAGCATAATTTTCTCGGACAATTTCCTAGCCGAAGGAATATAAACTTAACGTTAAGTATTTTTTCTTACTCATATCTACATACGGTGACTTATTACACTAATGTCATAGATATTTTAAGATATTAGTCTCGCGAAATAAAAATTCTCCAGATAGAACCAAGGTTTACAGTGAAGTTCAACTCTCCTTTCAAGTGTACGAGTTAGCATTAGTTTTAGCATCTATCACGCAACATTTCCGTGACAAAATAGTATCGCGTGAGCAGCCCGAAAAGATCTTCCGGTCTCTGCTAGATATCACACACTACGCGCTCGAATAGAACGACGACTAATCCGAATTTTGGAGAAGGGGGAGACCAGAAAAACGTCTTTCATTTTAGAGATACATCTAACCTTCATATTTTTTTACGTCGAATAGGGAAAGCGTCCCTAATCGTACCAAGAGACCAAGATATAAGATCGAAATCGTGATTAGAGATCCGCAACAAAAAGAGCATATTTTCATTTCCGAGTACATGAGCTGAAGATGGAAAGGGGGAAATAGGAGCGGCAATTCGGTTGAAGCTCTAATGAGACGATATAAACTACGAATTTCCGGGTCAGTTAGCGTCGCAATTTCCCGGAACGGAGGCGTTCCAGGGAGGGAGTGGGGTGGGGCGGAGTATTGGCAGAGAGGAGGGAGTGAGGGAGGGAGGGGGTGGAGCACACGGGGTGAGTTCTTTTTGGGGTGTTTCGGAGAAGTTTTGTGGGCAACGTGGGTATGTGGGCGTGGCTCGACTTTAGGAGGGTTGGAGGAGCCGGAGGGATAAAGAACGACGGCCGGGGGGGAGGGGGGGGGGGGAATCGGAGTTAGTATGTTTCCGATCGATGATCATTCGAGAAATACCTATTTCCGTCACACAGTACAGGGCATATTTGGAGTAAATGCCAGGAAAAATAGTGTATGATGATCAGTTTTCAAGTTCTAGCATAAAACCTCGAATCACTTCCAATATACGTTTAAGAAAGAGTAAAACACTAATTAGGATTGACTTGCGCTTGTCAAATGCCTATTACCCTCTAACGCCGTTGAGTGCGACCTTCGTTCGTTGAAATCTCCGACTTCCCTGATCGTACAATCCGCGGATAAACGCGAGAGATATCGAGATATTTTAGCGCATTCCTCCTAAACCGAAAGTAATCGTGCAGTTGTTAATGAAAAAATGATTCCCCGTGGAATAGACATTATAATTAAAGCAGATTGTAATCTTGACTTCAATTCTGCTCGGACATCATAAATCTAAATCTCTTCCCACCATCACTGTTCGACTCCGCGAACGGGAACGGAAAGAGGAAAAGATACCTTTTTATTCACAACCCGAGCAATCTTTCCTCTTCAACGATGCCATACCGCCACCGTCACTGATTTATACCGTCTTTTGAGATCACGGCGTAAGGTATAAAGGTAAAAGAACGCGAGATTGGCGCAGTGGATCTAATTATTACGGCAGATCCGTGGAGTTCATCTCTCGGACGAACACGCAGCGGGAGTGGGCGGTATAAACAAAGGGCTTCCGCTTTAATGCGACGCATGAGCGGCGAAAGGTCGAATCGTCCGCTTTCAATTATCCGTGACACCCAGAGCACGCCCACCGCGGGAGAGAGAGGTTGCCGCCGCTAAAGGGGGGACCGAACCGGCGGAGTCGTGGGTGGAACTCGGGGGCCGACGCGGGTAAAGCCCCGCGGGGGTGCCTCGCCCACCCTGCGAGCTATAGAAGAACCTCTTTCCCTCCTATCTTCCTCCCGAGACGGTCAGCCGCTCCTACTCCTTCGACAAAAGATGCCGACGAGTCCCGGGACGAGCGGCCTTTGCACTTGCACGCGGAAGGGGAGGAGAGGATGTCTGCCTCTCCGTGCCCCCGCCTCACCTTCCTCCTGCTACTTCCCCCCCCCCTCCCCCCTCTCCCGCGGGTACGATTTACTACGCCATCGCCTCTTTTAGTAATGAGCGCAAGGAGGAGTTATATTTCAAGGGGGCAGAATAGGGCGGAGGGGGGCGACGAGGGGAGGGGCGGAGGCGGGAGGGTGGCGAGGAGAGGAGGTGGTCCAGCAGCGGCAGGAGCGACGGATCCGTCGGTAGGCGCCGAAGTTCAATCAGCGGAACAGAGTCAGCTAATGATGGTGAATCCCCGCCCGCCCACGTCCCCAATTACGGCACCCGACACGATGCGGGTTAAAATAAACGGACTGGTATTCTTACCTAAATAGCACGCTACCGGGAAATTACTCCTCCGCCCATCGAGGTACTTACCTGGAAAAGAAGGACAAAAAAAGACATTAGTTTTTTTTCTCTTTGCTGGAATTACTTGGGGGAGAACTTGTTTCGCAACGCGTAGATAGGGGAAAAAAATCATAGTCATTAGCCTCGGTAGCGGTTTTAGATGCGGAGTGGGGTATCTCATAGAGAATGGAGATTGTAGATAGGCAGTCAGAGAGAATGATACCCTCTGGTAGATGGTTTACGTATCGCTGTTAAAGTCGCTCTTATAATAAACGTCAAATAGAGTTATTTACTGCGATCCGTATATGCAATACTTAAAAACTGGCCGAAATTTTAACCGCAGTCACGAAGCTATTGCCTCATCCTCTCCACCTCGCACATTTTCACATTAATAGGAAATATATATCTTGGATTCTGTCTCATATTTTGCATTAAACGCTCATTAGGAAACCTATATGAAGGCTGCAAGCAAGGATAACAAACTCTCCAAAGTAAAAGGAATCAATTACGATTGCATGCATAGAAAAGGAAAACCTTCGAGTAGCTATTATTCTCTAGCGGTTTATATTTTCCAGATTCAATACTTATGGTGGAAAGAAAAATTTGTAAGGCATGCCCAAGGAAGAAATACGGAATGAGATTATATCGGCGAGGAAATTACCCCGAACTGGTCATTAGTTGGTAATAATCAAAAATAAATCATCAACTTAAATGGTTTCCGAAGACGGAAAATTAATTACGAAGGATTAAATTGATATCAAACTTCCCAAACGTAAATATTAGTACGAAACGTTTTACTTGTTCATCTCTTCTTCAATGGGGCCTATTAGTTATGCACATAAAAACAGCGAAAATAATCTCATTATCTCCCTTCATTATGAAATAAATCTTATGGCGAACCGCAGTCATAGATGAGGTATGACTAATAAGACGAAAATACGACTAAATCCAATGATTAATTGTGAACTTCGCTAGAACTTAAATAGCTTATGCAACTTTCAGCTACCGCCGACTATGCATCCCGCTATTCGCTTTCGATGAAAGGTGCTTGGGTATGTTCAACGCAACATAATGGTGTATCAATTCAGTTTCAAGATTGTTTATGTCACATGGATGGTTTATTATCCTGCGTATTCATCGCACTACGTTTGAATATAAATTGATGTGAGACAGTAAAAGAAAGCTACATTTCCTTTGCATAAGTAAAACATACTGTATGTTAAAGAAGCGAATCGGTGCAACACATTATGATGTTGAGTAGGTTGAAATTGAGATATGAAACGGGAACATGTAAGTGGATGTGAACAAAAGAATAAAAATGTTCTCAAAGTTATTATTTGAAATCGTTTGTTTGAAAATTCTAAAAACTATTTACGATCCGAATAGAATGTGTATTTAAGACTTTCAGCAATTCAAAATAGTTGTTGAATTTGAGCATGTCGACTAAAGTAAGACTTGCTCGTTCGCATTTGTTAATGCAATGTTTAGATTGAGGTCACATTAAATGAGTTCTGACCTCATTAATATATTAGATTGGTAACTGTCACACTACATGTTATCCGAATATTGCCATATAAAACAGATGTACACAGAAAAATGCTTCTGAAATTTCGTAGTTGCGAAATATTACATATAAACTCATTTATTTAAAAAAATAACTGTTTGAGATAAACTATTGTGTTATATTTATCGGTAAGATATAATCTGATTTAGCGTCAATTATTAATTTATCCAAACAACGCAGTGATGCATTGCGATATTGTGACTGTTTACGCCAATAAATAAATAAACGGAATACAAATGAAAGAATGCCAGAATGCAATATAAAAAGGTATATTCTATTAACAAACGTTTTTCGTAGTGCCTAACTTTTAATTTGCTTTTTAAATTATGACTATGGTCCAATCTATATCCATCTGTTCTATCTGGTATTAAGACATTTAACCGATATGCTATAAATCCCCTCGGAATAATATAGCGCGTTATCATCTGATGAATGTTGACAGCATAAAAATTACACCAAGATAAATCGATACCATAAATTCAAGCGAGAGAAAAGACACGATGGCAATTAATTCCAAAGATTTTCTTGGCATTTTTTTTAACGGACAACCTCCCGCAAACTATTTCAAAGCGTCGAAACTGCCAAATTGCGAGAAAATTTCGAAATCGAGAAAATACACAGACCGATTCTTTCGCACACGCTCCGTTAAAAAAATAACGCGAATAAATCGCAAGCCAGCATATCCTTCCGCCCCATTCCCTCCGCGGCTTCACCTCCTCAAAAGGAACTTCAAAACGCAACACACCGATCGCTCTCTCCCCTTCCCTCTTTCTTCCCCCTCCCCTCTCGCACTCTATGGTCCATTTTCCGCCGGAGGCGCCGTGAGAACCGGTAGGGGAGAGGGGGATGTGGGGGGAGGGGAGAGGCGGCAAGCAGAGGTAGAGGTGGAGAGGGCGATTTCACCCCTTTTCCTGACGACACAATCACCGTGCTAAAGGGCGGTGGGTGGATGAGGCCGCTAATCCCTAACGGCCGAAGACCCGACCCCGAATGGATGGTATCGTTGGGCAGGCCATAATTACGCGTATCGGCCGAGCATCTTGGGTGTGGATTGGAGGGCCCCCGGGGAGGAGGAGGAACGGTTAAGAAGTCGGGGATGAGGGGAAGGAGAGAAGAAAAGAGAGAGAGAGAGAGAGAAAGAAGAAAGACGAGAATAGGAGCGTCGGAGGCGGAGGAGAGACGGTGACGCCCCCTCGAGAAGTCCAAAGGGGTGGGCGGAATATATTGAAGAGGGAACGCGAAAAGTGGATGGAAATATTCAAAGATGGTGAAAGTTTTTAAATCGAGATATACAAGACGTTTAACCTGTGCATTTCTTAACACATTTCGGTGGATATTTTAAGGATAAAATTTAAAAGAATATATGTAACAAAAAGAACGAAATAAAATTAAGAGCCGATTTAAAAAAATACGTTTCCTATGTCATATATAAGGAATATTTAAAAATTCAAACCTCATAAAACATTCCTCCATTTCTCATTATGAGCTTTGTGAAGAAAACTACAACTATTAATTATTTGAAATTCTGAAAATGTAAATTATATCCTTTAATGATTAAAAAAAACTAAAATTCGCAAAGAAATGCAAAGGAAAAAACGCCACCGATACATGTACATAAATCATCACTATTTTCAACGACATTTTCCACACACGTGTCTGTGTGAGTACAGGAGAAGAGGAATATTTGCTAAGCTAAGGACTCTCATAAATTTTTAAAAAACATGAACTCATCATTATTTGAAGTATCTACATATAAATTACGTTATAACCACATCCTTGTATAGGAACGTCCTTGTTTCGTTTTCTTTCATATGCACGCTTTTGCCGTTAAAAAGAAAAGTTTTTTCTTTATAGCAGAAAATTCCTCCGCGAAAATGATTCTCGTAGAATACTAACAGGCTTATTTTTTATAAATACGGAAATACTGAGGCCACTATCGTGTATATTATTTTACATCGCCACGTTTCCTCGATTCCGAGAACATTTCGACGTTTCGAAAAGACCCGTAGCATTCCCCGAAGCCTTAACCGATCGGTTTCCACGAATTCCGCGTCCTAAGCACCACGAGCTGTCATTCATATGGACGAATTCAAAGGAGGATTTATTCCCATGGAGACCCCGACCGCCTCGCAACACGCGTTTATCATTACTCGATCGGTTATTTGTTGCACAAGATGCAGAGCAGGGAAGGGAATATGGGAGTCTTTTTTTTATTAACGAGGGAGGTATATAAGAGCAACAAACAATGGAAGAATAAATTTCGCATTACGTATTCAGGAGCACGGAGTCGCGTTATGACGACTACAGTATTTGTCCATCCGGAATGACGACCACGTCTTTCGCGAAGGATGGGAAAGAATCTCGCATGAGCTTACAAATGAGGCATCCGCTAAAGAAACACGGTGCGAGTACAAGGGAGAGAGAGGAGCAAGGCGAGGCGAGTGGATTGTCCCATCCCTCGCGGCGAAACGAACAGTAGCACTTAATGAATGCTCCGGCCTGGTATAAGTCGGCAGCTGGGATCCGTGGTGGATAGAGAAGGGCTGGATGAGGGAGTGGTGAAGGGAGGAAAGGCGGGGGAGAGATGAAGGATGGAGCGAACCTGTCTCGGTGGCGAGGTACGGACTGTGTACCCTGTCACCCAACAATGTCTCCACTCCTGAAGCTTTTCTCTTTTGCCATTTCCCTGCCTGTTAAGTGACGCGATGGGCAGTGCGCCGAGGGGAAAAAATGATCCTCGTCCTCATACGCTTATACGTATAACCGCGCGGGAATCTGAAAAGTCCGAAAGGGAAAAAATGCGTGCAAAGATTATCTTACCTCTCTTATTTATGCTATCCTCGACATAACTCGCTAATTGCGCCATCTTGAACGCCTTAATTTATCGGTAGGCTTAAGATATCGTTAGACAAGAGGAGTAAAATTAGTTCGGCCAATAACAAATAAATTAGAAATTGACGAAAAATTTCATCAAACATAGCGAGCGTATTCGATTATAAATGATTGATGGAAGGAAATTAATTTTTATTTTGTAATTTTAACGCTAAGTAAACGAACGAAAGAACCCTCGACGCCATCCATAACTACAAATGGTTATAATCTGGACCGGTTTGAATATTTGCGGACCCGACAATCGTTTATAAATTTAAGTTTATAGCTATAATTAAACAGGTAGATTTTTTATGGCAACAAGATTAGAATAGAATAAAATAACGATAAAGATTTAAAAATATTACAGATGTAGAAATGTTCGTGTATGGGGCCCGGAGCTGGGTGCAGTCGCACACACTACAAGATGGCCCCGGTTATAATAATTTCCAGATAGGTGATTCAGATATTAGCTTTTTTCTTAATACAAGTATGCGCGCATGGTTTTATCTGCCGCTTATGCCATTGCGACAAAGCGATATCCAAAATGGCAAAAAAACACCGCTGATGGTACGGAGGTTACTGACATGGTCGTGAAATTAGATAGAAGACACGGAATGACTCACAGGAGGGGCACTTCTTTTAACTTTCGAAAAGCACTAATATTGTGGTCTCAGCACCTGTTATTACAGAATGCGCCATTGCCTTATTATCGCAACTGTTCCTCCTTCCTCGGCTCACGCCTATTGAGAATCGCAACCGAGAAAAAGGTTTCCATTTGACAGAAAAATTTCTACGCCATTGGAGAATACACGCGTTATGCCCGATTTCGCTGACGCATTTCTATCCACGCGATAAGAGTCGGACTTCCCCTTTTCTATGTGTATCCTATTCGGCGCCAAATTATTCATCGCTTCATCATTCATCTTCCATCTTAGCATGGCCAAATTAGGAGATGAGGTAGGAATCGCATAATTCACAGCAAAGGCGTCGCTTGGTTCATTTAAATATTCTGAGCGACTGTACCTCCACCGAAAAATTGTTAGTTAAATAATCACTTCTATAAAAATCCGATAACGCTTATATTCAGATGCTATACATACAGTTGAAAAAAGAAAAATAATTCTAAATAATTTCATTAAATATTAACTTGCGATTAAAATTCTTCCCCAGATTTCAGAGAGTCTTGCCTGAGGAAAAGTGGCAAAGGCATAGATTTGTTGATTTCCGAAATAAAACCCTATTAAGAAGGTTATTCTGCGACATAAATTTGAAAATTAGTTTTAATTCCCAGTGCTGTTGGTCCAATATTTTTATACACACAATGCGCTGTGCACTGCTTATAAGATAATGTTTTGAGCTCACACACTGAATATTTATAAAGTTTGAAAAGCATTTCCTACTATCAGGGTCCTCTTCATACCTTTTTGCAAGCTGCTTTATATTAAAATGTTGATAAAGCGAGGTCCCCTAGTAGTTCTCGATTTATTTCATTCTTCGTTCATCTGCGCACACCTGTGGCTTTTTAAAATATTTTATAAAACAAATTTCATCAATAAAATTTCCGAGTGTTCGATGGATTTAAAAATCCACCACCCAACGAAGTAAAATTGGTACATGTATCTATAATAATAGAGAGAATTAATCTTTGTCAAAAAATCGTAGACAAACTTTTCAACTACGCCGCTAGTAAATTGATTTTCAGGTACATATATATAGTCAAAAGGTGAATGGATATCAGAATGATTATTGCTATAGATAAAATCAATATTCAGAACAATTACCGATCGTCATTTCATTTTGACTGCCAAGAAAATGTTTTAAGTAAAAGTGAAAACTAATTTCAAAATACGTCGAATAAAACAGGACATTGCCGCCAAGGGCACAAATAAATCCGGATCCTTCGCCGAAAACAGAAAGGGACCTGTATTTCTTCCAAACCGGAACTAAATAGAGCCAGAAGTAACTGAACCATGAAGCCGAACCGAATCATATCAAAAGAACCGGTTCAAACAATTCTTTATTCTAATAAAAATTATTTTTTTCAAATATTCCCATTAACTTCCAAGGATTCTTTTCTTTTGGTGGCGTAAGTTTTCGATATATCGTTTCGGGAAGTACTTTATCGGGTTCACGCACGCACATGCACATACTATGGGAAAAAATAATCTTTAACCGCGTATGAATATTTTATCCCCTCCGATGTTTTAATATCGGTATCAAGGTGCACGCTACCCAACTTTAAAAAATGTCCATTATTTTCTCTTAAAATTTGAACTTTGTTAATAAAGTCAGAGTATAAACGCCATACAGAATCATTTATCATAACATATGGCCTCTAAATCGTTAAAAATTCTGACATTCAAAACAGCTGCAATCTTACGCGGCCCATTGTCCGATTAGACCCGATTTCCTACGGGTTGAAAACATTCCTTGCATTCTACCGAGTAATCGCGTGAAATGCACTAAAGCGATTCGTCACGATTTCATTTCAAAAGAATTTCTTTATGAGGACTGAACGGAAGAACAACCATTGCTTGTCAAGGAAGACGTCATTCAACACATTTGCTTTTATTTAAAGGCGACTGTTTGGCGATAAAACTGTATAAAATATGGTTTATGTGCTGCGTCGAGTTTTTTTTTTACACAGCCGCTATATCAGATTTGATTGGACGATAATATTGCACGAGGAATTTATAAACACGCTATATTATTAGAATGCAGTCATTTTGTCAAAATAGTGCATCTTCATAATAAAAACCTGACTTCTCTTTTGGAGGGCAATGGTTAGAACGTAGCTGAACTCAAAACTCAACACTTTTAGCAGGAAAAAAGTAAAACGACTGAATCGTTTGACGAATTTAACCTTAAAGAGGTCAGTGTGGTAGGTTTTATTCTTGAAATCTCTCCATAGTCTCAAACGAGGAACTATCGAATAAAAACAGGAC
The DNA here is from genome assembly GCA_036926305.1 of Uropetala carovei. NCBI lineage: Eukaryota > Metazoa > Arthropoda > Insecta > Odonata > Petaluridae > Uropetala > Uropetala carovei. Next base: position 1,816,894 of record JAXCHB010000202.1, on the reverse strand, counting down.
ATTCGAGTGGACGGACGGAGGTTACATTCGAAAGTGTGACATTATACTCATGTGGTCGCAAGCAGCATAACAAGTCTCTAGGTTTACTCTCCTAAGGGCCACGACTCACTTTGTAAAAGTTTTCACGACACGGAATCGCTGGAGGACCAATCGTTCCAATTCTTAAACGCCCGACAAACCTTATATCGCAAAAATATCGAATTATGACTATGATGAAAAAAGAGAAATGCTTCACATATCTTTCTCGATGAGACAGACAATACGACGAATTACAACCGGAGTATAATTTCTAAATTTGTGCATTGGACAAAAAAATGAACTCTACAGTTGTTTCTCCAGAGAAAAACATTCAGAACGTTAATAAAGATTAGGAATTTTGATAAATTTACTATCGCCATTCCCAGTAAACTTACTCTACTGAACAGTGTTCATTAACAGACTGGAACTGGCATTATGACGACTTATTATTACACGAAAAAGTACGCATTTTCAATCTCTTTTATTTCTCTTGGGCAGTAAAATATGCATTTCCACAATTTATCCGCGATGCGAAACTACTATTCAAACATTAATTTCGTATCAATGTATTTTTGCTTGACACATAATCTCCAACACTCGCGATTTATTTACGACTGACCATATTTGAAAAAGAAACAGTCGAAGGAAAGCTAAAAATTATAGCACTCAAATCAACTTCAAAAGCTCACCGCTCGCCACTCGAGTCTATTTAGTTAAACACAACACGCATTCCTCTGTCATGTTATCACCGCAGTTTCAAGCGATTCCAGCACCGCGAGTAGTTTTTCGCGTAGGATTGGTAAGCGTACGCGCGATATGCAGAGTAGGATGAAAGGATTTTTTTTTCAGGTCAGGTAGAAAAGATGGAGCGTTCTGGGATTGGACGCGGTGCATCGAGGAAATGGGTGCAAAAAGGTTCGGGTAGGAGGGGTAGAGGGAGTAGGAATCGGCGCGTTGACATGGGCGGATGAAAAGAGAGAGGGAAGGGGAGAGAGAGAGGCCATCGGGGTGAAATTGAAGTGCTACAGGGCGTGGGCTCTCTCAAATCACTCCGCACCGGTAACAATGATGGTCAACGGTGTGTTGTGATATACAGCGCTGAGTGAGAGACATGACAGTAGAGTCGGGACTTAAGAAAACTTTGGCTAAAGCCTTCCAGAGAGAAGACGTGAGGATGGATGGATGGGTTGGCGGTTGTGGCAAGGATGAAACCGAGGGAGTGGCACGTACGAAGAGAACGCAGTCTCCCATTGATTTCGCTCCATTAAGGTTCTTTGGGTTCGACTGTGAAAGATGATGTGTTGGGATCGGGGTAGCGGGAGGGAAATAGGGGAGGGAGATGTTGCGAAAATTATGGAAGCCGAAGAAAATAAATAAAATTTGATGTTGATGCAAGTCATTAAAATAAGGAAAATTGAAATATACTGCTTTATACTTTGCTGCATCTTTACCGTTATGATATATGTAGTCCAAGTATTTCTAAAAGAATTATGGCTCATAAATGTAGCGCCATTTTTCGCTGCGAAATTCTGCCATGTACTTAGTATTTTTAGAAGGATCTTTCATAAAGAACTCCCTGGTTGAACAAAAACGCTAAGAAATATAAATAATAGAGTATATCTTTAAATTTCGAAATGCATTGAATTTATTATGAGTGTGGGTGTGTATTCCGCACATTGTTTCAACTATTCAAATTATCGAGCTGAATTATGGCTAAAATCAAATCGAAAAACGATGTCTCTAAAATATCGTTCTCTTTTATAAACATATAACGATGAGTCACCACTGACGAAGGCTACTTTGTATCCGAAATATGCATATGGATTTCCTAACCGTTTTATGGCTTCTGGAGATGCAGTTTTGCATTTTTAAACGACGATTCATAGATGCAAATCGCCGAAGATATGGATCATCATTTATCGCCAAACAAATAGCATTAATTTTATTAGAAAACGGGATGAATCAAACAGTAGTTCTCTTCCTGGAAAACATCGCATATCGATTTGTTTTTACTGGTTACACTTGGCATGTCCACTGGCATACCAAGACAGTTGAGTCAGTGCGACACCCTTAACATTGTAAAAGTATTACGCTACGTGAACCGGGACAATTTCAAAAACCACCCTTTTCAGACTTTCTCTGTGCCCCAAGAAAAAAATTTTTAAGCTAGAAAAGACAAATATCAGACTCAAGAAAGAGTGCATAATCATTCGATAAAGTAGGAAACTAAGTTTCTTTGAATATAAACATGGTAATATTAAAACGGGGATTGAAAAAAATGCGTTCTAAATGCACAAAAGTAATAAAATATGAAAGTTTTTAAAATTATTATCTCACTATTTTCCTTATTGAAACAGAAATGAGAAAGGTATTTTTCCTTCAATGATAGTTCTCTATGCTAAGATAAATACTAATAGAAGACTACGGTACTTAACTGCACGAAATCGGCGGACACTTTGAGCATATTCTAGGCCAAAACTAAACGGCAGATAAAAGTTTTTAGGGGATTTCTAATTTCCAACGATTTTAATTGATGGGATGTTAAATATGATACGTCAACTTTTTGTTTTTACTAGTCTATCTCTATACTCAGCCTAAAATATAATTAAAAGTTTCAGCTTAACATAAATATACCTATATATAAGAAATTGTTATAGAGAAAAACTACAGAATAACCTAAGACGATGGCTATAGTAAAGAGGGGAGTGAACGAGAACCGAAATGCAGTAAAGAAATACCTTAAAAAGATAGCGTAAAATTACAGACTGAAATAGAGAAGAGGAAACAAGGGAGGAAAGAGAGATGGCCGCGTGAGGGAGAATCACAGAAGGAAGAAGGGAAGACAAAACAAAAACAGAAGAGTAAAAGAGATCAGGAAATTCTAGGAGCGAGGAGCAATCCAAATGGGGAAACAAAAACGTTGAGTTTTTCTTGCAGACTCACCTCCCCCATGCCACTTATTCAAAAAAGAGTTGGTTGTTGGTTGAGCGTGGTTTAGGGATGACCGCACGGACAAGTCACGCTCCGATGGATTTATTGTAGAAAGAGGAGGTAGGGAAGGGAAATCGGCGTGGGGTCAGCAAAGGGTAGGGACAGAAGAGTGAGACTAGGGGGTGAGGAAGTGACAGTGGGGGTGCTTTAGGGAGGTGGGGGAAAGTAGAAGAATGGAAGAGAGGGAATAAGCGGAAGAGTTGTGGGTGGATGGGGAGAATTCGGAAGAAACTATATGGAAAATACGACAGATGGAAGAGGAAGACGTAGAGAGAAGATGGGGAGGTGTAGGAGGTAGAGATGACGGGGAAGGTAAGAGGCTTTGACGGAAGGAAGGGAGAGGGTTGAAGTAAGAGCAGGAGACGAGAAAATGGGAGGCGTTAAAGAAGGGAAAGGTATGAGAGAATAGGAAGGCATTTCGGAGATGAGGAAAGAATGGTAGAGATGAGGGAGATATGATAGAGAGAGGGAGGTGTGATAGGGAGAGGGAGGCATGAAAGAGGGAGTGGCAGGATAGAGGGGGAGGCATGAGAGAGAGGAGGGAAGAATGATAGAGAGGAGGGAGGCATGATAGAGAAGGGGGTGGAATGCCAGAGAGGGGGGAGGAATGATGGAGGGGGAGGCATTATAGAGAGGGGGAGGCAGAAAAGAAGGAGGACACGAATGATACGCAGCGTTAGGTTAAGGTGAGAGAGAGAGGATGCACGTATCATAAAGTCATTAACTAGGACTTTACACTAAGGAATACGAAGAATGTGAGAGACGAGGAGAATGAGATAAAAAGGAGAATAGAGGCGGCAGTTAGAAATTGAGATGAAAGATTATTACGGGACGAGGAAATGGGAGAACGAAGAATAGAACTGAAGAGAGATGAAAAGAGAGGGAGATAATTCACGAGAGAGGAGATCCAGCCTTTATAAAGGTAGAATTTTTGAAAACTGGAATAAAAATATATAACCTTATCGCTCGCTTCGAGTGCTTTCGAACTGCACTGCGTGTTTTCGTTTTTGCGCGACTTTCAAATCGGAAACATTTTTTTTATTCAGCGCGTTAGAAATTTCGTTTTAGAATGGTTTTCATATAAAGGAACTTTTTATTTATTACAGAAATTAAAATTGTAACCGAGTTAGAAGAATTCTGGAGAAAATTTTAGACGTAAAGTTTATAAAGTGGCAAAAATTCATGTTCTAACAGTCTTTTGACTCGAGGGATAGGAGCTATAATTGAAAAGGCATAACATCGAAAACTGTTAAAAACCAAAACGATGAGAACATTGACGCAAAGTGAAAAATCTTAAGTAACAACCTATTTAATCACGCGATTGGAAAGCGTATTATCAAGGATATATTAAATAGGTCGGGGAAAAAGTAACTTCCACACTTTTCAACTTTCAGCCCACGATAATAAATTCGACGTTAGGTCACTTCTCCGCTGTAATTCTTCAACGTTTAATCATTTAATCAGGACCATATAATCGTTTAACTCACAGACATTTTGGATCCGGGACACTTCCTAAAATTATCGCAATTTATGGGAAATCGATTTTCGTTCAGCACGCCTTAGATTAGGGCCGTGATTTTAAGGAATGAGCGTAATTCAGTAGTATCCCAGGAGAGGGAAAAAATTCAGCCAAGGGAAAAGGTAGAAAAACATAGATTTTAGTGAATCGTGACAAGCGTGACGCGAATGCACTTTTCCACCCCGAATGACCTCTCTCAGCCCCTTTCCATCCTCTCCTTCCGCTCTCACCCCTGCCACCGTTTCCACGCGTGAGGGAGTGTCCCCAAGGCGTATCGCACGTGACACTGCGAGGAGGCGCTAACCTCTCCGACCTCTCTTCCCACTCGGATCAACGGAAAAGCGTGCGCCGACGTCATTTCGGAGCAAAAATGAAATCTTTACGTATAACCCGTCATCGCCAGAGGCGTGTCGCTAATATATCAAAGGCAGAAAGACATCGTGTGAGCGTACAAAACTCAATTATTTGTTCGAAAGAGTATTTATTACATAAAATTACAATTTCCGTATTTTTGAAAACTGAATTCGTGTCATTTAGGATGACTTAAATATTTCGAAAATGTGTTACGGTCCTGAAAAAGTGTGAAGTATAAAAATAACCAAAAATACTAGATATACATAATACGAATTACAAGCTAGCTAAAATTACGAAACGAAGAAATTCTAATGCAGAACGCCTTGATGTGCGTAGAAACTCGCCAGATGACGATGCAGAGAGCAAATAAAATTATGAGGATCCTTTAAAAAAATAATACAACGAAGTGCCGAAAAAACGAGGAAAAAAATCAAGCGATCGGAATAAGGTGGTTGTGGTAGAGTTCGAGAGGGAAATTTGGGCATGATAATTAAGGGTGAAGAATCAGAAGGCAAATTGTAGCGAATAGAAAAGTGAATCTTTAAAGGCTAAAGTAATGGAGTGATTACTATAAGATGGAGACCTTATACTGGGGTCCGAAAAACTGTAGAATGAACAAACGATTTCTATAAATTTAAATGTGAATAACGAATTAGAAATATAAAGTAATATTTGATTTATTTATAGAGGGCGGATCAAAACTTGTTGAAACTTAACTTTGTGGTCAATCGTATTGATAATTAGATAGCATGTCATTGTCATCCCAAGTTTTAGATTTTGGACTTGTCCAAACAAATATTCCCCATCCAAGGCCTGCCTTCTCATCTTCTCCTATCAATCCAAATTCTTTTAAGACATAAGATATTCCTTTCCTCTCCCGACCTCTCTTCCTCTTTCATAGCATCCTATCTTCTAGGTTTCTTTCAAAATTTAATCCGCCCATTTCTTTCTTCTTTCTCTCATTAGGCTAATTAACCCCCATCTTTCCTTACTGTATTTAAAACTTCTTTATTTGTTTTCCTCTCAATCAAACTTATTTTCTCCGACCCATGCCATATCCACACCTAAAAAGCTTCTAATCTCCTTACATCAACTTTCGTCATAGTCCGCGTCTCACACCAATTTTGATTTTGTCAAGTACATTGCGAATCAAATTCATTATCACATTCCAAAAATTTTATTTTTGTACATAGTTGCTCTCGCTGAGATAGATGGATAATGTCACCCAAAACCAAGAAATGGAACCCATGCATCTCGAATTTTTCATCAGAAAAAGATGTTTACCAGTGATACTGTCTACAGATTCAGAAGCTCAACCTTTACCTTCACTTTAGCTTCAAATTCGCATCAAGATCCTATTTACAAATAATAATTTTCCTCAAATCTCGTTTAATGGAAATTACTGTAAAACTCGAGTATATTATTATAAAAATATTTTTTTAAACTATCAGTTTTCCGTATCTTCGACAATATATTTAACATAACGATGAAGAAGTTATCTTTGAAGTACCAGATTCCAATCGTCACCGAATCTCGGAAATAAAAAATAATCAACGAGGCAGACGGGATGAGACTTTGCACGCGATCTGCGTCCGATTAAGTGGCGGATACGAGCGTGGGAAGATGGCGAGTAAAGGGAGAGATGAAGGAATGGGGGAGTGAAGGAGGATGGGAGGGAATGAAGAGGGAGGGGAGATCCGAGGAGAGGTCCTAGGGAGAGGGCGTGAGGGAAGGTTGAAAGAGCGACGGGGGGAGGAGGGGGTGCGGTAAAATGCGTACGGAGTGTAGGGGAAATGCGGAAAGACGCGGCTAGGGTGCGGTCGAAGAGGGGGTGAGGAGGGGACGGGGAAGAGGAAGGTGAGAGGGGGAGGGAGAGGTGGGGAGGTAGGGGAGGGAAGACGGCCGGCAACGTTCGTGTCGTTGGCGGGAGCGAAGTGCGACGTCCCCGCGCACCCTACGTGATCCTGTAATCTTGGACACGGGTGTCTTACGGGAGGGAGAAGGCGAGCGGCAGCCTTCATGAGGTCGCCACCGGAGTTTGTAAACAAAACACGCGAGGCCAGCGTGTCAGAAGCGGATCCGCGAGGAAGGCGGCGGAAAGGGTCGAGAGGGGCAAGCGAGAGACGCGGAGGAGGGCAGGTGGGAGAGAGGTGGGATGGGGGGAAGGAGGAGATTTTGGGTGGGGATGGGTAAAAAGGATGGGGAGGCGGACATATCCGGCAGCGTGGGAGGAGCGGTGGAGGGGGAGGGAGGACGGAGGGGGGAAGGAGGGCGGAGGGGGGGGAGAAGGGGGGGAGGTGGGATGATTTAGACCGAAGACCGGTGCCAGCGTATACGTGACACCGATTCGCGTAGAAATTCGGACCTTGAGACACGTCTTCTTCCCGCCCTCTCCGCCTCCCCCTTCCACCCACACGTCGCAGCGCTTACAACCCCCCCCCCACCTTCCCCTGCCCCCGCCGGTGCAGCCAAGCAGTGCACTTGGCTAACCGAAAAGAAAAATGCATCCGGTTTGAATGTATATGGCCGACGTTCTCCGATTTCAAAAATGGGCGAAAGAAAAAAAGACGACCGCCCAATTGATTCCGCCGGTCTGTTTTTCCTACGTTCGCTTGAATTTCGTTAAACTCTAAACGGTGACTCGAAATACATTCGCAAATTTTTTCTTGTGCCAATTCTGAAAAGATAACGTTTACATTTCCACAAATAGATGTTACCTTTGAAATCTGTAAGTAAGGTAACTAGGAAAAAAATTTAAAGGCAACTAATTTAAACAAAGCGCGATAAAACTTTGTTTGAAGTTATCGTTCGTAAAATATTAAAGGTTAATTGATATGTTTATATTTTCTTCTAACGACCGCAAGCGCATTTTTTCTATGTTCATCCTAAAAGAAAATTTTGTCTATGCTGATTATAGGCTAGGCTCAATTTAATTCTAATTATAAGCAGCTAACATATATAAAAATGGGTCCGATGTTTTCCCCTTTAAATAACCTGTACATTTTTTGGAAATATTTTAGTATATTCAGCCCTTACGATGATAAGGATCAAAATTTATTTTTATAACAAAATAGGCTATGCATAAAACGTTAATTTGGCTAAATATACCTAATACCTATTTTACTACCGGTTGGATGGAAATACTTTACAACAAATCAGTTTAAAAGGGAATTTGATGTTGTTAAAAATTGAACGAATTAACTCATAGTTACTATCTATAAAAACCATTTTACGAGCAAGAGAAATAAAAAAAACGCTATAGTTATTCTTCGATGGTTAAAAGTTTATAATTTTTATATATTAAAACAAGAAAATTAAACAATATATAGTCATAAAAATTAAGCAACACAGAGAGGCATTTGGGTATCAATCTTCCCACTTCATAAAATTAGTCGTGTTTTTAGTTTTCTAAAGAATGGATAAGTTCATTAAATATTTGCTTCATCGGAAAAAGTCCAATCTTCACCTATGCAACAGGTTCACAGGTAAAATTATACCTACTGTTAAGGCGATGGAACGCTAAATAATATTCTACAGTTTTTAAGAAAATGCAACTTCACAATCGCGTAAAACATTACGAAACCATAAAATATTTACCTTTGACATAATTTGGTAATTTACGAGCGAAACTATTTGAATCATAAATAACATGAAGTTGAAAATTAGATGATACAATTAAATGAAATTTTTACTCATTCCTATCCTTGAGCTTATACAACGCCGTCTACTCACTGAACTATTCTGGCCCGTCGATGCTACACATTATGGATGCAAAGACATAATACGTCACAAAAGAAGGGTAGCGTTAACATAATTGACTGAAATTTATAAACATAGTATTCTTTGACTGAGAAACTAGTAGCATTAAAGGTAATCGTTTTTAATACGACTTAAAATCCAGGAAAAATATTCCATTAGTTTTTAGAAAATAATATAATCATTAAATCTCCAATATTCTCTATTGAAAAACTAGGATGCAGACCAAAGAATGGCATATCAACCCCATACTACTCGATGGACCAACATAAGTCGCCAGATGTAATCAGACCCTTCAAATTAACTTTTATTTTAATACTGCCCAAGATAACGGCAGATTCACAACGACTCCCATAGCTTTCTATAAATTAACAGCTATGCACAGTTCTACTCATCTGACTGTCAGCCAAGCGTCACATAATAATCCAGATTTAACCAAAAGAAGAGCAAAACCCAGCTACTTGATCAACCGAATAAATCAATCGGTCGAGATATAATTTTTTCATCTCCATACTCGATTAATGAGAGCCAATAAAGAAGATTTCTTTTTATTTCGGATGTGATAAATCTCGGAAAAAATCCATAATTCTGCTGCGAGTTGTAATTTATTATTACATATGCGTATACGAAAAACGTACAATAAAATCCTATTTTTAATAAAAACGGTCAAACGGATTTAGTAAAGTCGATAGGATCGATACCATCGAAAAATGGTAACTATAATATTTTTTTTCCTTTTCAACAAGAATTCGGTAGAAATTCTTAAGTAAATCCAGGGGTGGGCTGCAGTCGGCTCCATCCGGCTCGCACGAGCCGTTTGTTAAAAATTTTTATGCTCGGCGAGCCTGTTGTTGAGCTAAGCATTCCACATTATCCGGAAGTTAACGACGCATCACGGTCTGATAATAATAACGGGACGCCAAAGATTTAAGGGCGCTTTCTGGATCGTGTTACGCAGCAATTTATTATCTGAAAGATGCCAAACAATTGTATATGGAATATACTTATTCGAAGCCACCACCATTGATATATTAGTAATTAATGATATTTACACATTTAACATAAAAATATAATTTATATTTACAATATTATCTTGTTTTTTATTGATACCCCTTCTAATTCTCGCAAAGATCAGATAACGCGATCTCAGGGCCGCAAAAAAAAGGGTCACGAATTCGATGCTGAATGGGATCCGTAACTGCCAGGGGCGACGATAATAGCGAACCGGTTGTTATATATTTGATATACAATTAAAGCTCGATCTATCGTCCCCCTATCCATCTTATTCCTGGATATATCGTGATTCTTGCGATGTATCGATATCTCGCTACAATCGTTTGGAATTTCTTAGTCATCTTCTATCATTTCGATCTAGATTGATCGTCAATTTCTCCTCTTCGTTGGGTTGCTATTTCAACGATTATTTAGAACATAAACTAATACCATCGAATTAAAACATTTCTAAGAAAGATTTCTACAGAATCAATTGACGCTGTTTAAACCCTGTATGCCAGTTGGAAAACGAGTTATCTCGGGCTTGTCATTTCGTGGCACAGCATTTTACCCCAAGTTATTTCAGAGATGGTTGAGAAATGTCGCTTGCAGGTTTAGTCATCCCAATCCTAGATCAGCAAGAGTTATCGATCTCATCATATGGCTGAAATCTAGATTGAAAAACAGTGCTTCTCCAATTGCTTTTGAAATACTGGGCAAACCAGATGCGCGTTTCGGCAACAAAGCAGCCGTAATACGTGGTGGATAACATATAGTATATTATAAAAGTACTCACTTTTTGGAGAATGTGAAACATATTTTCCACGCCGAAATATCGATAATTTTGACAAATATAGGCAGCATGGAAAGATGTGTTTTATATAAAAGTTAAATCTGTGAAAAAAAGATGATAACTATTTCTTTGAAAATAAATACAGAGCAGTTGCAAGATAATAAAAAGGTTTGCTGTTTATTTTTATGCGCAGAATTATTACTTGAAAATATACATAATTTTCAGCATAGTCATTTCCTGTTGTTCTCGTCTTTTTGATCTTTTACATACTATTTCACTTTAATAATTTTCCCACTTTCTTCGATTTTTCTCTCGGCCACTTAAAAAAAACAGATCGACGTTTCACTTTAATCGCGTGTTAGATTGTTTCAAAAGAAAGAATGAGAACAATATTCGTTGTAATTTATTTTCCGCTTTTATAAAGAAGTGCTTTTGGGAGAAATTACAGAGAGAATAACAACGTAGAGTAGTTTTTCTTTTATTATCTCGTACATTTAATAACGGGAAACTTTGTTTAACTGGACCTTTGCTTGACTTTAAAATCAAAAAATAATATTAAAACCTCAAATTATGTATGTGATATTGTTTCAAAATAGATTTGGTACAATTAACAACATGGTAGAGAACCGTCGCGTGATTTCCTTCACCATCTTTGCAACATGAATCCTCATTATCATTAGTTTATTTAAAATTTCGATTATTTCGGAAATTCTTATTCTCGTAATTTTTGACGCCTATTGCTATTATATACTCTCCACACATTTCTTCTGTAAAATATTACAGAAAAAGTAAAAATTGACGAACTGCACCGTCCTTCCCCGAATAACCATTAAAACGTTGAAACTACTATCCTTAAATCGCAACCTGTCCGTAGCCGAAACGCGGATACGGTTTTCCCATCATAGGTTCAGAATTTGTTTTAAATCATATGGTGAGCTCGAAAATTCCTTTTTAACTTAGAGGAGACTACGGGCATAAACTTGGAGATTTGTTTGAGATTTTGCGATCGAGTAGTAATCTTTAATTCCTGAATACGCATTATAAATTAGCATCCAACCCTTGGCGGTCGATTGGATAAATTAAGTAAAGGTCTCGATTCAAAATATTAATGCTATTTATTTCTTAATTTCTCAACAAATAAAAAAGATCAGTTGATAGCCCGAGGTATTGCTGACCCATAGTTACCCGGTTCTGTGAAAGTTTTTTTCTTAAGTATTTTCTTTTCGCCTCCTTATTAGACGCTAGTTTTTCGAAGGGTGACATTTAAGTTTAGAATTTTTCCTGGAGGAGGGAAAAAGCAGGAAAAAACAGTAGAAATCACTAACGCATTCATTTATTAAGATTAAAATTTTATGAATATATCTTAATAAAGATTGTTCCTCCTAATGAAACCAAAGGTTGTTGATTGCACCATAGTATAGAATATAAAATATACATACCAGCAAAAAACTTCCATCGCATATAATATATCGCGGTATAACATTTTCCTCATAAAGATACGTGCGCGTATAGCATTTGGGCGTGTATTATATTTGCTCGCATATTACATCCGGAAAATTACAGCATTTATTTCGATGTAAGACAAAAAACCGCGTTCAAACGACTTATCTCGCACTTAATAGCTCCGATCGAGGCGATTGGCAGCGCCAACTAAGCTGTGTTTGGGTTTCCAGGAATAATTACGTGGGGAATAGCAATCCTAGACATAAAGAGTAAAACCACCGCTCAATCTTAAACATTACGCTTTACGGAAACGGTATGAACAACGAGGCGAGAGAAAGGAGAGACATCGCATCGGATCGTGGAGTGAGCGAGACGAGATTAGAAGTGGGATGGGGGAAAGGGATTTTGCGGATGGATAGCTAGGAAATCTTACGCTTTCCGAGGCGCCAACCTTTAAGGAAGCTGTCCACAATCGAAAAGAGACGTGTGTGGGGAGCGAATGACTCGCGGGTCAAGCGTCGATCGCTACCTCTCTCTCTCTCTCACTCACTCCTCCCCCTCAGCCCCCCCCCCCCCGTCCCCCCTTACCTCCCCATCTCCTCTTCCCACCGCGCCTCCCCCACCGGTAACGGCACTCTTCACCCGAAGGGACGGCTGCGATTGCCAAACCCCACGGTTTTGATGCGCAGGAGGGCGGGTCGCCGTCGTCGTCGGACTGTTGACTGTGCTTTACGAGACCGAATAAATCAAGGTCCGTGGATCGAGGAGAGCCGTTTGCGATGTTCCCCGCGCACAGAAACCCCGTGAATAGCAATGCGTTTGTCCGGTCGTGAGAGGTTGTCCTCCTCCCTCACTCAACCTAACTCGTTGGGTGGATGGGATGGAGGGAAGGGGGATAGGGAAAGGAGGAGGGGACGGTGTTGGGAAGGGCTGGGAATCGAGTTGAGCCAAGTGCGCACAATGTTATGTCCGCTTTACTTGTGTATGTGGATGATTGTGCGGCATATCTCCCGATCCGAACGCTTTTTGTTCTCCAAAGAGATGAATGACGAAAACCCCCCAATTCGTGTACGCATATCCCGAACAAATATCACTTGTTTATTTCGCGGGATATACGAGAGAGGAGTGTTTATTTATTTATATATATATATATATATATATATATATATATATATATATATATACACACACACACACACACACACACACATGCACACACATACATATTCATACATACATATATATAAATATGCATGCATACATACATTATATATATATGTATATATATATATATATGCCGGCGATGTTAAAAGCTAACCGCAAAGTTTAATGGGAAGTTCATGGTGATGAATGAATGGTAATAAATTATCGTTATAGATAATCGACAAAAGAAATATCGCGCAGACAGTTGAAGTTATTTCTCAACGGCATGTTAACGTAGGCGGGAGGTTATTTTTATATGAGTGTACCTATTGAATAAAGTATTCGCAAACCCAAGAAATAAAAAAGATATTGCTTATTGTTACAATACCGCTCCTTGGTAACAATTACACAATACAACTAGCAGTGACCCTCTGATAGCCATAAAAAGAGTTGGGGAAGTACTACTACGAAGAAACCGTCATCGGCAGTAATTCGCTGATAGAATACGAAAAAAAGAATTTTACTGATTAATCCACAACCGATTATATGAATTAATTTTAGAATCTACTATCGTTGAACAAATTCGATGGCGGGTACTTCGTATCCGGAAGGTTTATCTGATTTTCCTAACCTTTTATATGGCTATTGGTGGGAGACAGTTTATCAATTTCATTGTAGAAATAATGTGAGCTCGATTATTTCTTCTCTGAATACATAATAATGCTATATAGAATCAGTACGGACCTGATTCCGCCCCATTTCATAAGAAAATGTCACAGATTAGCTGGGTAAACGATCTCAAATACTAAACGACTGCGGTTAAATGACAACACACTAGTTATACTATATTCTCCTTTCATTATTTCAATAGTGTAACATTTAAATTGAGCGTTTCGTTAGTATACAAGTGATAACGGTAAACAATCAATCGGCAGATATTACTTTAAGGAAACGATTGTCAAAAATCTTACGACGTCACGCGAAGATTACCTAGATTACCCTTGCATTTTTTATTTCACTTTTTTACGTCATCAGAAAATGAGAATACCTCGCTCGAAGGCAAACCTCGTCGGTTTATCAATGTCTCGTAACAATAGCTGTTAAACTGAACCTCATTTTAAATCCCGCGGCCACATAGCGAAAGAAATGTATACGTGACACCTGAATCTAGTTAAATCTTCGGTGATCTATCCTACTGTCACGTATATCGAATACTATATCGTCCCTACGAGGGATGAAATTTTCAGATTGGCACACTAAAAAAAATCACCTCTAAAGCAAAATATTATCGGAAAAAAGCATTCGATCGGAGGGGCGTCAAAAATTGGATGGGAAAAATAAACCCGAGGCATATTTTTCCGTTTTTCTGTCAATATCCGATCTACGTCGCATTCATAACACACCCGAAAAACGGATAAGCTGTTAGCGGCCATATGTTGGGAACGAGAAATATGATGTAAACATTTTTTAAAATGGGGTTAAACTCTCGGGATTGCGTTATTTTTTTCCCTTCTTTTCCTCCACACCACTCCATCAGGTCATCGATGCGGTAGAAGGGGGAGGCGGTGACTGATGATCGCTTGTCAAAGGTCAAACCGCAGTGGCAGGAATAGAATCGTGCAGTGATGCATGCAATAGGAATAATCCATTACGAGAAACGCGCCACTTATTATCCTCCCAATACACGACGATGAAATATGACGATTTACAGGAATGATCGCACCAGTAGCTCGACAAAAGGTTCCGGGAGAGAATTGGGAAAGGCTGAGAGAGGGGTTGGGGGTAGTGGGGGAGGAAAGGGGGAGGCAGTTGCGGGGGAAGAGTTTTTTAGGTAATGGGGGGATACGGAGGGGAGGCAAGTTCGGGGGATTGTGTGGAATGGGTTGATTAGGGATGAGAGGAAGGGGGAAGTGGGAGAGTAGGGAAGAAATTTGAGAGGAGAGAGAGAGAGAGAAGGCGTAGGAGAAGGTAGGAGTTGGGTGATGGAGTGATAGGTAGAAGATAAGGATATAGTGGAATAGGGAGGAGGGAGAGGATTGGTGAATTGGGATGAGGGAGGGGTGAGAAGAGGATGGGAGGGAGGAGAAGGAGTGGGTAGGGGTTAGAGTGAGGGGAGGAGGAATTGAAGGGAATAGGAGTAGGGAGGGTTGAAGGATTCGAGGGAAGAGAGAAGGATTAGAGGAGAAGCAGTGGATGGAGAAGGGAATTAGTGATTTTGGAAATGGGAGACGCAATGGGGAAGTCAGTAGTAAAGCGGAGAGGGGGGAAATTTAGTAGATGGGGGAAATGTGAGGAGAAAATAGGAGACGGGCCTAGGGAATTGGAATGGGGAGGCGATAGAAGGAAAAAGTACAGCAATAGGCGAGAATAGAGGAAGGAGGATGAAATAGGGGGCGTGGAATGGGAAGAACAGAGAGGATGAGTGTGAAGAAGAGGATTGGAGATGATTAAGGATAGATGACGTGAAAGTCTAGGATAGTTTCGGAAACCAAATGGAATATAAGAAAGAGAGGATGACAATTTTGTATCCTTGAAATAATTTATTAGATAATCAATCTTATAAATCGGCCATTTCAATTTTGGTAATCATCGTGTGAGCCTTCTACGCATAAAAATGAAATAACTGAAATTCAAGCTGACGCGTTCCTATTAAATTTGATCATCCAACATATCAAGAAGTTTATAAATGGGCAAAAAATACTGTGACTGAGTGACATTACAGAAGAAAGATAATTTTTGCTATCTCATATTTCTGAGAATTTATTGAAACGATTTTCTGCATTCTTAACATTTATCCGGTGGTAGAAGGAATGCAGTGCAACATTTTGAATAATTATTTATAATCAAGTTATAAACTTGAAATTAAAAGGAACAATGTTTATTTTTATCAACAAGAAAACCAGTTTAGAAGTCATAAAAAACTACGCTGTAGTCCCGTTTGCCAGTCCAATACTTTTAAACAGGAAACATTACATCGTAATGCGGTGTCTTACTTGCTGTATGGCATTACGTATTCTTTGCTGTATTAATAGCAAGTTTTTGGATGCGTGAAGAATAAACGATTTTAGTCAAATCTGTGTGATGCGTTCAGTTTACCAAATCAAACTGCCTTGCAAACTATGGAAGATATTTCGTTTTTTTCTTTGAATTTTGATAGAAAGCCATTCGATTTTATTTTTCATTATCGCAAAAACATATGGTATATTTAGGATAAAATCAAAATTTAACTCGTAAATTCCATTATATTGTTAATATAAATCTGAAACTTTTATACTATTACTACGTTCTTAAATATTCATTGACGTTATGCCGATAACCTGAAATTATTTTACTGACAATGACAAATATAATAACTACTATTGAGAACTAGTGAAACCTCCCTCCAAAAATTAACACACGATAAAGAATTTATTTACGTTTTTTATTACGAATTTGGAGTTTTCCCTATAGTTTCACACAATTCAATTAATACACAGAGTTGCGTATGGTATGCTAAGGAGCTCATGATAAACCGCTTGGTTCAGTTACTAACTCTCCTGATAAAAATCGCTTATTTCCTTAACTAATCTGAAAAAAGCAATTTAATTTCTATGAGGAGTTATTGAAAGAATCAACGTACAAAACCATGCACAGTTACGATAACCACTTAGAGGAAAAGTTTTAACGGAGCATATTTTCATTCCCTGCAAAGGTCTTTCTTTACTGTGTAACCTCTTTACACAAAAGGTTATCCCAGCATCGTTTATTTTATTACTTGCCCGATAAACTCTAAACACTTAAGCATCCAGGATTTATTTAAGAGTGAAATCCGACGTCGCTTATCATCATCGCCTGCTTTACCCGACTCCTGCCAACTCTTCAACCACCCAATTAAGAGAGAAAGAGAAAGATGCGACGAGTACTATAAAGCAAAAGAAAACATTAATGGAAAAGCGCAAAAGAGGGTTACTCTACGGGAATCTTAGTAATGGCCCCCTGAATCGCACTATCTCATACAATGTCGAATGGGTAAGAGAAAGAGGAGACTAGTGAGAGAGAGAGAGAGAGGGGGGGGGGGGAGGGCGAGAGGAAAGGAGATAGGGAGGGAGGGGGAGTCGGTGCCGCAGCACCACCACAAGACACAGGGTCTTCCGGGAGAGGGAAGGGGGAAACGGTAGAGAGGGCCATAGGGCTGGCCCCGTGCCAAGAGGCGCGGGGGTGGAGGACGAGGGGCATAGAACGTGCCCCGAAGTTCATTAGTGGGTGAAGGGTGATCAGAAGAGAGGGAAGGAGGATGAGTCTCCCATGTCGTCTATTCACCTCGACAGAAGATTCCGATGTTGAAGACTGTTGGTGACGTCTCACGGATCCGTAAGCTGACTTGAGAAATCGCGGACGAAGGGGAGTTTCCTCGATGCTGTGTCTCGATGCGGATGTTTCGTATCCCGAACGGAAATGAGCGAAGTTGTCGCGCTTTCGGACATTTTAAGAAGCATCGTTTGAGGAGACGCCTTCCGCAGTGACGTTAATCCGTATCGATCATTTTCCTGTTTATAAAATGCTTTTTAAAAATCAGGTCTTTTTCACTGTTTTAACCCTAAAGAGGTTTCGCGTGACAGCTTTTTGCTCAAGTACATCGAAAAAATCTACACACCAATTATGCCAATTTATTGTTAAGATTCTGTGACAAACTAAAGAAACTTCAACGTATATACGATGAGTCACAGTTTACCAGCATAAGAACAAATTTTAAACGTTACGAATAAAAAATAAAAGAAATTAGGGAACTTAAAATGGGAAGGTGATTTTTAAACTCATTTTATTGGGTTAGATTAATGCGTGGCTGACAATGACATGAATTCTGATTGCCAGATTTGTTATATTTATAATTTGTTTGGCATTTACAGCGCATTTTGAGGCAAACAGTACAATGCCCTTATGATCCCGGAATATAATTAGAAGTCTATAGAAAAAAAAATTTCCTAATATTCTTCAACTAAATTTCAATTTCCTTCCACTTTTTTCAGGAAAGAGTGATTACAAGTTGATTTCTAAAATAATTTATTTCACGTGAAACCCCGTAAGTAATTGATTCAATCGCTATACCCGAGTCTACCGAATACATAAGACTAAAATTTACTCTAAGATAGTGAAATTTAACAGACGTGCTAAGATAAATTGAGCGAAAACCAAAACAACTGAATCAATCTTCATAAGCGATAGAGAATTGTGCCAAAATTAACTCGAAAGGAAAAATTCAGTGAGAAAGCCTTTTAGAAGATAGAAACGACATAAACATAAGTGAAGCAATCAACATAGTTAAACTTTGAAAAATATTTTTTCAATATGTGATAATTATTGAATTCAATTAAAAAGAGTAACTCTGGACATTTTTGCTAAATTAACTTTGTTAAAGAGTAAATAACTCGGTAGTCGCATGTTGCATTAAATTATTACTCTTCAGTTTATCCCTCAACGAATTCTTTCCGTATTGATAATAACATGTAATAAGGAGAAATAAATTACCGATATCATTGAGATTCCATGATCAAACGGATCCCATCTCATGATTCTAAAAGATTTGCTTCTATGGAGAGAAAAATACGAATGAAACGTGGTCTTCTGAGAAAATCAGATCGAGAGGTTTCGAGTTCAATGAAACTAATCGAATAACAGAATCGAGAGGAATTTGTAACAAAACCGTAATCCCGAAGAGAGTTTCAGCAAGACTAAAAAAGGTCTCGATTTATTAAGAGCAAGTAATCGGAGGGCTGACTTCTTGATGGCAAAGGCAGTAAAGTGGAATTGAATAAAAATATGTCGAGCACCATGGCCTTGGTTCAAATTAAAATTATTCCGTCTGAAGCTCGGAAATACTTTATAATACGCCGTTTTATATTTTAACATTACTAACCAAGGAGAAATGTTTGTATCGTTAACCCGAAACCTTAACCAAGAAGTTCAACTATCAATGCATTTAACACCACAGGAATGGTCATTGTCTTAGGATATTCATTAATGATATGTCGAGCTAATCTTATGGCTGACATCAATTTTGAAAAGTGCATTCTCCAACACCATAAAAAGGTAGCGATATATGCAGCACATTTCGGTTATAAAGCAGCCATCATCAGTGGTTATTAACAGATAAAATGTTCTGAAAATAATTTTAGGGCCTACTATCTATGGTTCAAGTCTGATGACAGCTGCTTTGTTGCCGAACTGCACATCTGGTTTTTCAAAACTTTAAATTACCGTTGAAGAAAGCTGGTATTTCAACTTTTAGAATATAAAATGGGGTAAAAATCTTTAACTTAACCCTCACGAGACAGCGGAAGAGTCAAAGGAATTACGAAACACAACTCGTGAAACAGAAATAGCTTAATCCGCTTACAGCCCTTTTCAATTCCAGTGTGACTTTAGATGCATCACGACTTACTGTTTCCTCAATTATATCATAAAATAGTCATATTTCAATTTAAATTTCTTTTTCTGTAAGTATGCTTTGAACTTTTTTTAAAAGTAGTAAGTACTTTCTCCACCATGTGCGATGTGTGCGACGCACACGGGCGGCCGATTTATCGTCAGACACGTACATTACATTATATTTAACATTAATGCGGATTTTATTATAATATGCCGTATATTCTTTCATATTTATTGGTTACAGAAATTTATCAAACCATAAGGCGTTTTTTAATTTTTGTAACGAACTCATAAAAAGGTCGGCAAATAAGAGAATTGCACCCGGGCGGTCAATGAGAGCCTTGCACCCGGGCGGTCAATGAGAGCCTTGCACACGGGCGGCCAATGAGAGACTTGCACACGGGCGATAAACAAAGCGAGTCACGGAGAAAATAATCTACTTAATTTTGAGAGGCAGACTTTTAAAAGTAACAAAATACGTTAATTTCTAAAAACAATTCATTTAATCTTCGAGAAGGGTTGATATCGTACTCTGAGGTTATTCATGAAAGTTTTAATCCCAACAGCTTGAGATATCCATTAATCTTCGACTTTATTGACCAAATTGATGCCCGAGAAATAGTGTAAAGAAGAATATATTTATTAATTCCGGGAATGAAACGCTTTTCGCCGTACTCAGCATCATATTTTTGTCACTACACATTGTACTTGAATCGGTACTTAGAGCCAGGACTACGTAACACTTCAATAAAAGATAGTCGTAATGGAAAAATGTAATCACTTAGAGTGTTTGAGAGCAGGACTGGTTCTAGCACTGAAATTCATGAACACTTTAAACCCTTACGTCTTATCTCACCCTGATCTCACGAACTACGACATTGTGGTTCTATTGTTAGAATGGCTTCTCCTTTCGCCGACAGTAAACGCAAAGCGTAATGCTTTCACGCAAATGTCTATCATATATCTATTCTCCATCTCTTAGATTATATAATACGTCAAATGATCAAGCTACAAAGAAACAGGATATAATTTTTTATTATTACAAGTGAACGACTAGTGACTTTTGTTCGTTTTGCTTTTTATTTGTAATAAAACTGGTGCGACATATATGGCGTACAAATTAATAAATGAGTCAATGCCGTGAATAATAAATCATATGGGAGGAATTTTCACCCATAGTATGGCTTCCACGACCCAATATATTAATGATGAAATTTTTACCGTTTGAAAATATTATCGCGATGATAAAAGGTTCCTTCTTACCACGATAACAACAGTATTTACGAACACAGGTGTGAGAAATCTCAGGTAAAACATAGATATAGTTTTATACTAGTTAATAAAGGTGATATGAATTGAAATTTTTTTCTCCAATAGCTGCGCAGTGGTTCGGAAAAAAGAATTTTTCTGGAAATGGTATGTATTTCTTAAAATAAATGTTTATAGTTTATATAAACACAAAATATTGATACAAATATCTATATACAATTTCTGCACTTTTACAACGCACCCTTCACAAAGAGAGAAGTCATATCGTCGCGTCGTTACGAACTAAATGTGAGATAGATGGCTCCATTACTAAATAATTTAACACTGGAAAGCGTGTACCACAAATTAATGATATTAGCGAAAAGTACTATAAAGACAATTTTTTATTTTAATGTTAAAACAAAGGGTCGAGTCCTAAGGGGATGGGTAAATAACGCGAGACCACGTGGATACGCGGAGTCATGCTGCCACCTATCGAGCGATTCGTAAACCTTTCACAATACTCCCCCTCCCCTCCCCTCCTGAGAGGAGCGCAGATCGGACGCTCTTTTTTCCCCCGTCTGCCACCGTGCATTGAAGGCCGAAGGTATTGATGCTCTCTCGGCTCGTGGGGCGACATGGAGGAGAGGGGGGGAGGAAGAGCAGGGAGGGACCGAAGAGACGGAGGAAGGAAGGGGGGTCGGGGGAGGAGAGGCGGCGGACTGAGACTGCGGCATCGGCGGGTGGGGGTCCACCTCCCTCCACCCCTCTCCATTTTCGTCTCCCTCCGCCGCGAAGGTCACCCATAGCAAGCGATCACGTGGTCTTCCGCGGGGTTACGTAAAGGGCGAGGGCTATGATTGAACGACCGCGTACAAATAATAGCGAGGTATCGAACGCATGGCGAAAATGCTTCGCTCTTCGATGCAATTAAGGGGCATCGCATTTCGCCAAATTGGAAATTCAGTGTTTCCGACCATAAGCAACGAAGTTATTAACCCTCGTAGCGTTTTATGTGGCCAGCGCTCACGACATGTGTTAATGACTTTTTAATTCGTCTCCCGCGATTCGAAAAACTATTAATTAAAAGGGTTGCGATTTTCTCGGTGGATTTATAGACTACCTACATATGTCTCTAAAAAGTGCAATTTCCACCCTAACAGATTAATTATTACTAAGTTGAAGCAGCCAAAGTTTGAAAGGGCAATGGCGCAAAAATTATTCATTACCTTCTATGAAAATTGAATAATGTCTGCGATTCGACCAGTCAAATAAGATTACAGGGAAAGTTAAAAACTTTTACTCTTAACAAGATGGCGATAATAAAAAGGCCTATGATATTCTTACAACGGAAAATCTTCGTCTATTCTTAAAGATGTCAAAAATAATATAATGGTCGAATCAATATCTATTGTTGATGGTAATACTACGTAATCCTTCCAAAACAAAAGTTTGTTTAACCATTTTATCATACAAGGAAGAAGTGAAATGACAGTGTCTTACTTGGCGATCGAGCGGGTAATGATAAAACATTATATAGGAATTCGTGTAACTATAGAAGTTTGAAAAACTCATTCAATAAATTAGCAAAACGGTCACGGCCATACGAAGAAATAGTGAATCGCTACAGTTCTCGAAGAAAGTTTTGATAAGACGGCATTTTAATTTCATGTAAATTTCCTCGGACGACACCGCGTAAATGCCATAATTCGACAATCTTTTAATATCATTTCGTCGGCATTTTATGAGCGGTAGTAAATCCTTCGCGCATTCCATTTCAATTCGAGTTTCTCCTTTCTCATGGAAATGAACGAAGAGTTTGTATTGCGAAACAAAAATGTACACCACACGAACGTCAATTCGCATAGCTCTCGTTTGGGATTTTTGGAGATGAACAAAAGGACTGGGACAAGACGTGTTATGACGTCAGCGTTCGTCGAACACAGCACCCAAAAAATCGTGAAAGATGTGGGCGTTGGGAAGGAGTAGGGGGAGGAGGAAGGGAGAGAGCTCATTGTGAGATGAGGTAGCTTACTTTCAAAACTAGAACATCCGTCGTTTCTTTTATTGTTTGGGGATACATGAAAGCCGACTTGCTCACGCGAACGTTTTAAAAACAAGCGTTCCTTTAGATCCCTTAGTTTTCATTTTCGATTCCAACGCTTACATTTTGAATGGAATTCAAGATATGGCAGGCATATGCGTTTCTATTGTGATTTAAGGAGGTTAAAATGTCGTTTTCATTTTTTGTTTTTGTAGAACTAAGCGACATCTCTAATAAATTTTACGTATAAATATAAATTTAACCTAATTCAGTTTCAATAAAAAGTTATACTTCCTATAAATTAATTAATCTCTTAAATTTATGATGCGGGACGTGAAAACCATTATCAGTCAAGAATTTCATGATAATTTTAAATCGCCTAAGTGAGTGAAAACTGTTTGAAATACAAACACGATATTAAAATAAAATTATCCTTCTATTTTCAACTTATCTGGTACGGATTATATTTCATTACGCGCATCCTTATTCTTCAAGAAAGATCAATACGTACCCATCCTCATATCAGCGGACCATGTTTTAGTCATGAGATATGTGCCCACTGCTTTCTCCGTGGTTAAGAGTACGTTCTTAGCCTACTCAAACACCCGAAGAGGAAGGTTTTTTCTATTCACGAGCTATGACACGGACAGCGTTGCTCATTTGCCGTCGCATGACAATACACGCGTAACATATTCCGTTGCAATGATCGGAGATTTTAAAAGTGCCATCACTCGAACGGCAGTTGATATATTATGACAGAGTTTAATTGCATAGGCATTTAAAGCATTAACTAACGAAATACGATTTATGTAAAATTTCTCTTCATTTCTTTATTTCTCCATTCTCGAAATAAACAAATCACTTAAAATTTAAAAGAAAAGAAATCCACGATGCGGCTCAATTAAAGAAAAATAATTCCATCAGTCTGTCTTAATAGAATGAAATTATGAGGCACTTGGTCCTTTGCGAAGATTTCAAGACCTAAATGGTAAAGGGTAACAAATTTTACATAAATTCGACGGGATAGAAATACGCTATCCATCGGAACGCAGTTAATTAACTGCACTGAAATTCGGTAGTATTTAAAACGCAATTCAATCGCTTGCCAATAAACAATTATGATGAATTATAGTTCTGATAAAAAATAGTTAAATTTTAATTAATATTTAAAGATTTTGGATACGAATTTAATTGAGGTTTTGTATTATGAACCCTTGTTGGTAAACATTGTAATTACCAGTCGTGTTATTTTTGACTAAATATTTTACTGAGTGATCACCTAACTATATGGCATTTGAAAACTTCGAAGACACGAAAACAACTCGAAAGTAACTTTAACGTAGTCTTTACGTTTTCGGACCGAAATGATTTCATAAAAAAAGGAACGCGAGCACAAAACAGGTTAAAAAAACGTTATCACGGCATTTTCAAATAATTATTAGTAATACCACCGCTTATTTTATCACCATATAAACAATACTTATTTCCTAAGAGCCGTAAAGTTCTGTTTGGGCCAAAATCCAAAAAGGACGAAGATATCCGCCTAACTCCAAGAAAGAACCGATTCAGATAACCTAGCTATAAGACTTTCCGAAACGCTCCCATACCCTTCCTCCTGACCCCCACCCCTCCAACTCCTAACTCGATAAATAGTCTTTATGAGAAGCAAATGGGTTTTGTTTCCCTTTTGTCGACGTCCCACCCGAGACATCACACACAACACACGCTCACACAACGTACCACAGGAGCATTCCATGAGAGCGGTGCAGATAGCGACCCCGCCCAACAGAGGCGGGAGGGGCGAGAGAGAGAGATTATGCACGGCCCAAAGTAACGGTACATCCTGCTAAGGAACCATCCCTAAAAATCTCCCTCTCTGCCTCACCCATCCGATTCCCATCCTTCCTCCTCATCCTCCTCTCCCTCTTCCGCGCCTATTTGATCCCACAAAACTTCAAACTTCATTATTCAAACGATGCAAGTTTTTTTTTATTCATTCTTAATGGAGAGTGACATGGGTTCCGTATTTTTATATATAATAGCTAAGCTATGGATACTTGTTATATTGTATTTCGAAACGACAGTGTAAAAGAGACCACGATGTGTTTTCGTTTCGAATGGTAGTTCACTTTATCGAGATCCATTAATTGGGAGATTTGTGAAACTTTTTTTTAAGGTTGCGTGATTGACCTATTTAATGGCAGTAAAAACGGCGAATGGAAGTGAATATTATGACGAGAGGATTACATCCCATTACATAATATAAACCAAACTCACTGATAATAAAATACTGAACCGATTTTAGCCTTCATCTCCTCAAAGCATTTAGTATATCCCTTTCTGTACAGCATTATCCCGTTTGGAGAAGTACAATAAAATAAAAACCATATTTGTATTCTATCGTTTAATTTCTATTTTATTAAACTTAGTGCAAAAGTCACCTAAGATTTTAATAAGATCATTAAATATTTGCTCCAATGTGCTTATGGGTTACAACAAAGTCAATTATTAGACTTAAGAGAGAATCGGTGAAAAGGGTTTATATGCAAATTTAATGTAAAAACCATAAAATTAAAAATATGGTCCTGTTTCGTTTTATTTAATATAAGCATACGCAGACAAAAGACTCGCGTCCCACGTACTAAATATTCCAAGATATATGTTTGTGTATACGCATGTATGCACGTACATACTCATACATGCATATAAACGGAAATTTGATGTTCATTTCTTGCTCGGTAGAAATGACGACGAAATAAAAAGTACGCGAGCGCACCACTTTCCTCCCACACTACCCCTTCCTCGATGCATCCTTTCAAAACTTTTCCCCCTCCCCTTTAATCCATCCACACAAAAAAAAATTATTCACTCGCGCGTCATTTTGATTCCGTGTTTTGAGTGCGGCAAGAGACATCAAGAGAAGGAAATATTTCAAGGGAAGGCATATTTCGGAATGGCTAAGAAGAAGAAGAAGAAGAGAGAGGAACCCTTCGCTATCTCTTCTTCCGAAGTTATCTTTCCCGTGTTTTATAGTTGGACGACTCAATACACTCGCCTTGTATCAACCCTTGATCAACGTGGGAGGGACTCTATGCTTTTGTTCCACTTCCACCGAGGAGTTTACTTCGTAGAAGTTTGCGTGAGGCGGCGGCAGGAGGCGCGGGGTGACGGTGAGGGGAGGGTAGGCTAAGGGGAGGGGGCGTGGATAAAAGGGGAAGGGGTGAAAAGAGGGATGAGGGGGGGGGGGGCAAGGAATCCGACAAAACCTTCGCCGCTCTTCCACACCCCATCTCCGCTAGATATCCGGTTAATATACGACGGCGCTAAAAAAAAAGGCAAATATCTAGGAAATCGGATGTTTTACAACAACGGTATTTTAAATCTCCAGTCTCCGTGTCTCTTTTTCCGTGAGAAGAGTTAGTGGGGCCGAAAGCTGCCGGACTGAACAACTCAAACTGATAAAAAAGCATGAACGTTACGGTTTAAAAAGCTCGCTTGCAACGTGGGGTAAAAGTGTTCGGGAGATTTGGTGAGAAATACGATCGATGGCTCTCTTTCCCTCTCCTTAGTCGAAAGAGGGAGAAAAATCTTCTAGGAGAGGATGGGGGGAAAACGTCTCGAGAGACATCACAAACAGTATGCTTTTTCCGCTCTTTTTATTATTTCCGTCCCGAAGCGTAAAAAAGTAGCCGGGAGATGTTTTTTTTAAAATTCATGTATCGGAATTTTTATTTATTTTTTCCCCTACTTTTTCTATTGCTGTGGACACCCTCTAGGTTCACCTAAATCGTACATCCAGCGTCCCAGTGTTCTCTCCTCTTGCCAAGAGAATAAACCTCAAGGTGAATATGGAGGGATGTGCCAAGTGGGAAAAATATTTCGAAAACAGCGCGGAAAGAAGGATGGAGGGAAAAATGATGGGAGATAAAAGGCAGAAAGTAAGGAGATAAATAGTGAGAAAGTAAGAAAAAGGAAAAGGGCACGAGAGGAGCTCCTTTATTTTTTTAATTCTCAGGATGTACTGAAGGCGATAAATATCGTACATACATTACCGCTCCCACCCTTATTATTCTTGGCGTTTCATCGCATCCGTTTGTTTGAGTGGCGATGTTAAAATATCATATCCTCTACAATTATTAGTTCCTGAGAATTTTTTATCCATTACAACACAAGGAAGTAAGTAGAAGGAATCGTTACGCTCAGGGTCAACTACGTACGCGTAATGTTTTTAAAGATTACGGTTAGGAAAAGACAGGAAAATACAACACTGAGTTTTTTTACCTTTAAAATTCATTTTCTTTCACTTGCAGATACATATTAGGATCAAATCAAATCTGATAGAAAACGCCCGGCACAAACACTTTAGTATCCGGCGTCTTTAAACATATCAATGGCACTCTTAGAGGGCCACATATAAAACCAACCATCTCTAGCGCCAGTACATCAAAAAGCGACGTAACCTCGTTCCATATTTTTACTACTACACCGCGTTTTAAAATAATAAGCCGTTGGATAAAGAGTTCTCCATATAAATAATCGACAGAAAAGTATAATTTTAAATTTAAATGGCTGTAAAAGGTATTGATTCGAGTTCATTGGTTTTGAAATTAAGCATAGAAACGATTGCCAAATGAACTTTTATTTACGATAGGTAGTTTACGAATAATTCATGCAGTTGTGTGAGGGATGCGGAAGTAACCGAACAGATCAAAAGTATCCGTAAATTATGAAAATTACGCTTAAAACCATAAGGAAAAATTTACCGCTAAGGGATGATTAACTGAGTTTGAATCGTCAAATATTTGACTACACGTTCACTTTATTGCGAAAAGAATCGTAAGACTGAAAATCAAACAAATATGCTATGCAAAGGAAAAGAAAATTTAAGAAAGATGCATCAATTAACTCGTGAATACAACGTATTTCTCACGTGGCAAAAACGTGAAAGCTTTCGTTCCGATCCGTATAACATATAAAAGCGGCAGTGTCGTAGAAATAACGCTGTATGCCAAGCAAAACTGCTACTCATTGACCCGTGCAAAAGAAGGCGTAGAGAAGTGTAAAAATCTATAAATAAAAATTACAAATGTAAGGCGCGTTTTATATTAAATTCAAGCGGTATATATCAACGTATTACGCTTCATCCAATCGTCATGCGCGGACGAAGATTCATGACTACTCAATCCCTCACGTCAAGGCGATAACAAATACTTGACAAGAATCCTTCACGGAGTCCACTTTATCAGCTAAACCACTAGCCAACGAACGTCTTCCACTCCCTTGTTAATCAATACTCCTTTCATCGCACTCCATACCGAAAAGGATTTACGACCACGCGTATATTTATTTAGAAACTTCCCTCTTCTCTCCCCCCACCAGTAGCGCCCCCCTTCGGCCGAAGCGAAAACCCTCTCATCACCCTAAGCTCGAATTTTAATACTCTTAATTTCTCCTAGGCTTTAAACGCGAATCTCGATTGGGGCCCAAAATTTCCCTTTGCCAAAGGAATTGATGAGACACGCTATAAGTAACACTCCGGCACCGGGATTATTTTTTATACCCTTTCGCCTCTCTCTCTCCGTGAAAGGTAGTCTCCATTTTATACGCTTGGGAATTTGCCAATCCTTAATGCAAATGGAACCGTGTATCCATCTAAACGCATAAATCCGTTGTGAAGAGGAAGGAGTGGTGACAAGTAGGGTGAGCTGATTTTTTCCCCTTTCTACCTTTTTTCCTTCGAGATCGTACCAGGAATGTCTCAATGGCGTTATTCTCTCTTTCTCTCTTCTTTTTCTCCCCCTCTTTCTATACCGGAGAATGTATTGAAAGGATTTGGTGGTGACTCGATGTGGCGTAGGAGGGAATTGAGGGATATCCCACCTCTGAGTGAACCCTAATTGCCCTCTACCCCGCCAAACGACGTGCGTCTCATCTGGCCCCGCGGCGCTAGCTAAAGAATTGAGGTATGGGTTTATTTGGCGGGGTTGGATTGGAGGGGAGGGAAGGGAGAGATTAGTAAGGTACACACCATCCCCTCCATCTCGTTAACGGAGACTTCTGTTCTTGACGTTTATACTTCCGCGGACCTCTCCCACTTCATTTTAAAGGGTCCTTAATGCCTTTCATAAATCCGCGTGGGTCTCCCGTGTTGCACCTCTGGGTCTATGTTAACTGCCTCGAACCAGAAAGAGGGATACGGGGTCGTCCTAATATCCTGACCCGCCTCCCTCTTATCGCAACACCCTCCTCAAGAACCCCTCTCGGATCAAAACCAAACGGAAAACCTCTTCTCGGGGAAAATTTTCGAAGGAATGCGACCTATTATCCCATTAATTCTCGATTTTTAAGCGACGAGATGGGTAACCGACGCTCGCGGTGGGAGGTGCCCTATTAATCCCCGCCAATATGCCCGAAATTTTAACGCGCTCCCCCGAACAGTTTATGCAAAACAGATGGCAATTGAAAAGAGTGGGACAAATGGGGTAAATTACGGAAATTTCCAGAGAATATTTTGGAAAGAATTTTTAAAATATTCCTACCGAAATCCTCCGAGATTATAACAAAATAATCATGTTGATAGAAAATGATTATATAAAAATAATAAATTATAATGACGAGCAGTCATAACATATTCTTAAGAGAAATACGTGACTGCCAAGTATAAGTACATAAAATGGTTTTCCTTATCGAAATCAAATCTGTCAGAACTTTCATTTGTCGGAACACTTGGTACGTCATCGATGCCATAAATGAATATAAGAGCTATTATATCACCATTCCTATTTAGAATGAAGTACTTTTTAAATTGCCTGAATAACCGCGGAGATAGCCAAACAGCCTACGACTAAAGCGCTTCACGTATACCTACCTAGTTTTCCTGATGAGAATTATTTCTTTATTAAGTCTTTAAAAAGAGAACCTCTGAGAACTACACCAGCGAAAACAGATGTATGAATTTATGGACGAAATCATGAAGAAATTCCAGTTGTTAAAAGTTTGTTGAAAACCATAACAAATCAGTTTTTAAGCATTAAAATCAGTACACTATTCCGTGTTAAAATAAAGAAACCTGCGCGGATACAACGGAATACAAACAAAGTTTCAAAAAGAAGTTTTATGGCCCAATTCGCTAGATTATAGTAAAACCGCATGTCTGTCAACGTGACTCGCTTTAACGTTATGTAAATTTAATATAGGTACCAGAATCGATCGATTCCGTTGATTTCTTCAGGGTCTGCACAAATCTTCTTAAAGTGGATTGTCTTATGGCACTTTAACAGTAAAAGTACTTTTCATTGCTTAAAATTGGCAATGCTTGTAGGGTCCTTAAAGATTTACAGCATGGATAAGTGAGCGTTTCTCACCGAAGAATATACTCGGCGACTATATATACAGCAATCTAGTGGGCGTATGGCCAACCTCTGCATCCATGTGGGTAGCGAATATGTTCTCTTCGGATTCAAAATCTCGCCAAAGGCGTTTGCGATGTTTTCAATCATAAAAAAAAATTCGCCGCGACAACGTCCCAGTTAGACGCGTTTAGGACAAGAAAAGTAAGAAAAACCACTGCTCTGCGACTCGGACAATAAAAATGACTTCGACCCCTATTGCATAATTAGATTAGGATTTCGGGAGGAAATCTTCCAGCGAGTTAAGCACCAATACGGCCAACTAAAGCAATGCGGTCTCGTAAGAAAAAATACGCTTTTCCCTTAGACAAAATAACAGAGCGTCGTCGATGCAAAGCAAATCGGACAATGACACCGCTTTTGTGTTTTCCGATCACGTACAACCGAGCTAAGAGCATTCGTATGATAAAGAAAGCACGGACAACCACCATCTTTGTTCCGACTGACAAAAAAAAATGAAGATGGCTTACACGTCTCGGTGGAACGAAAATGGCGGCGGCCAATTAGAAAGATGGCGGTAGGAGCCTTTCAAAAGGTGTCCGTTCTCCGGCTATCTATGGCCGAGGAGCGGCGGCATTAGACGGAGGATGAGGCGGTAGGCTGATCTGGAGGCGAGAGGGAGGACGGCGGGGGAGGCAAAAGAGACTCCTCCCGCTTCCCATAAGGAACTCCCGGGCGGCAACGGATCAAGAAAAGGCGAGGATTGCACTCTAAGCACCGAGGACGTATCTCCGAGAACCGATCCGTAAGAAATTAGCTTCGAGTAGTGGGCGATACGCGTGGGCCCAATGGAATTTATTGCCCTCTCTATGATAAACGGAGGAGGGGTCGGAGGAGGAAGATGGGGCATAGCTAGAGACAGTCAGGGACGAGGCGCGTAGGGGGCGGGCTGTGATCGGGGAGGGTGGTTGGGGGAGGGGAGGCAGAAAAAGGGGTGGGGGGGTCGGAGGCCACTTGATCGTCCGCATTACATTCCCTCCCCACATACTCTCTCTCCCTCCCACCCGTCCGAGTCCCCAAACATCCACTTGCCGATCAATGCAGTCTGGTGGAGAGGAGGGGGAGGCGATGGTGAAAGGAGGGGAGAGAATGGGTTCCGGGGTGGGCAAGAGGGGGATGTAAGAGAGAGAGTCCAATTAACGGTGGAGTCCCTAATTACGAACACCCTCTACCTCCTCAAAGACCACCCGCGGCATTTCTCCCGACTTAGACACAAGCCATGGAAAGAGTAGAGATTGAGTGGGGATCTTTGCTCACGTTTTCCCGCCGCTTCGGTGCCTTGCTCTCCGCGTCGGGACGGAGCGGTCGCCACCGGAAAGAAGGGTGGAGGTCGGCTAATTAGAAAAGGTTAGGGACCGGCCTCGAGTCTCCAACGCTCTCCGCTCCCTACGCTACGAATGGAATTCAACCCTCCCGCTACATAGAAGATAAAATAAGTTGGATTTTTTTTAAACGTCAAGAAACTACCCGATCCATCCTACATGCGCTAAAGTACATCCGTCTAACCTACCTCACGACTCTTATC
Organism: Uropetala carovei; assembly: GCA_036926305.1. Taxonomy (NCBI): domain Eukaryota; kingdom Metazoa; phylum Arthropoda; class Insecta; order Odonata; family Petaluridae; genus Uropetala; species Uropetala carovei. The sequence goes on along the minus strand of JAXCHB010000202.1, from coordinate 1,785,253 downwards.
CATCCCCACTTCCCGGAGTTATTAAACCTTAGAAGGATGGAGTGCAAGTCGACCGCGGTCGGAGATTTAATTCCTTCGCGTTAATGGAACAAGCAAAACAAAAGTCGGGTGACAGCCATAAACTCGAAATAAATTAGTTTTACCGCAGAAACCTCCCCCTCTCTTCTCTCTCTATCTTACTCGCAGCTCTTGGCTCTCGAAGAATGGCTTTTACCGTAAAGAAATCGGATTAATAGCTCCGATGGCTTTTCGATCGCCGGGGAGCCGATAAGTAGCGAGAGGGGAATTTGGTTTGCGTCCAACGCGCTCCTATACACGGAGATCGTCACGGGAGATAAACACGACCGAGGTGTGCCACGGAAGCTGATGGCTGCGTTTGTGAGGGTGTCTGAAGCAAGGTGTGTGGGGAGCCGGTGAGGGAAAGGTGGGGGGGGGGGGCGAACCCCCCTACCCCATGTCCTTCTCTCTCTCTCATTCCGGCGTCGTTAAATGTGCCATGAATTGATTGGCCGCGCTGTCGGACGGAGCGGTGATGTGCGATGATTAGCTCGTCAAACTCGCCCCCCCCCCCTCCCCAAACGCCCCCATGTGTATACGGTGGACGCCGTGATGAATTCCCTTTCGGGAACTCGTATATTTAGACGCCTCTTCCTTTCCTGGTAAATTTTAAAATATCGAGGCGAAAGTGAGGAGATTAATTCCGCGAGGGAGATACGAGGATGAAAATAACTTCTCTCGTCGGTACACTTTTCCCACAGAGCTTGATATAACCCCGGTGTCGCGGCCCAAGTGGCAATAATTCCTCGCTGAAAGCCAATATTTGGTTAGAGAAAAATGTTAACTTGTTTTTATTCCGCTACAACTCACGACTCTAGTCTCTAGTAATTATGGATATGACAATAAACAACTCTCGAACTCGGGATAACGATCTTGAAGGCGTTATTGATGCTTAACTCCTCGTACAACAGTAAAGTGCTCGAATGGTATAATGTCTCGCATTGTGCTACACTTAATTAACTCATTTGGTAATAGAAAAAAAAACAATTCTTTCTCCTTACAGCGTGGAACGAATCGCTCCTTTACATCCAATAAAACTATCTTATATACTGCACAGAGCTAATTCAATATTCCAATATCTTAAAACATATGTTCATAATTTAATATCTGGATTATACATAGGAGGTTTTTGACATGGTGATGAATACATGCATGCATGAAATTTTAAAAGAAAATTCATTCTTACTAAAAAAAAAGCCTTAATATTTTAAAAGAAATAAATAATAAATAACTATAAATTATTTCAATATATCTTTCTGAAGAGATTGGTTAAATATATGTTACTATTTGCTCTTATTTTAATAACAACACAAGTCTTAAAAATCGGTACAACATAGATTGTACAAACTTCCTCATATACGTACTAATGCGTCGTTTAGTTATCTTTAGAAAATGAAAATCGTATGAGCCTGTTTTTAGAAAATCCAATTTTTGTTAAAGTTGCCCAAGAATAAACTAGCCTTATGTTAATCTTTTACGAAATAAGAAACTATACAGTATTATTGAGGATGTATACATAAGTAACTGTACGAAATTAGATCAAAATCGTTAGAGCCGTTTCCGAGAAAATCGAATTATTGTTAAAGTTGCCTAGAATAAACTAGTCTTATATTCATTTTTTGAGAAATATGAACTATACTGTATTATTGAAGACGTAAACTCAAGTAACTGTACGAAGTTTGATCAAAATCGTTAGAGCCGTTTTCGAGAAAATCGGATTGTTGTTAAAAATGCGTAGAATAAACTACTCTTAATTATTGATCAATGTCGAACATTTCTATGCATACTCTGCTCAGTATGATAAAATGCCTAAGTATGAGATTTCATTCATTTTCGTTCGACCGTCTAGGCTCTAGCGCCAGTAACAGACAGACAGACGGCATTGCGAAAACCACTTTTTTGGAATCAGCGACACTTAAAACGTGTATTTCCGTGAAAATCTCGAGGTCGAATTTTTTCGCGAAAACAATACTTTCTCGATACTTCGTATGAGAAAGTAAAGAGCGAAGAATTAATGAAAAATAAGAGCAAAAATACTTTTAGAAGAGTTTGTGTGTTCGCTAAAATTACTTTGTTTTCAATGCATTAACCCGCTCAAGCTTCCACTTCTATCATCTAAAACGAGAACTTTAAGTCATAATTTAAAACTTCGATAATGCGGCAGATATAAATCCGACATTTTCACAGCTACAACACCACCAGATCGTTTATTAAACGTATCTTTATAGTTAACGCCGTCTTTTCCCTCCTTTCTACGTTCGAAGTGATTTCAATTTATAAAGCACGTATGCGAAAAATTTTTTATTCGCTCAGAAACCATAAAATTTCTTTCCTTCGCGATGTTTCAGTAGCCGATGACGTTTTGCGCTTTCAAACCCACCAAAGGAAGACAAATTAAAGGGATGATATTAATCACGCTCGCCTCGCTTCGACACCGACGCGAATGCCTGCTCCGAAGAAGAAGAAGGAAAAAATAATAATAAAAGAAGCAGTCCACACTAGAAGGAGTGCAGTTCCCTATTTTTTTCTTCTCCTCCATATTCGCCACCGTAAACAAAGCGTAATTTACTATCCTTTACCATCACCTAACGCCCAAATCGAATATTACGCTCTTCCTTCCATTCCCTCGATACCAAGAAAGTGGAGAGAAAGAGAGAGAGAGAGAGAGACAGAGAGAGAGAGAGAGAGAACGAGAAAGAGACCCAGCGATGCAGGAAACCAAAGTGATTCAGGATACGAATTAAGCCAAAGTTGGAATCATATTGAAATAACAAAAGGGTTTTCGGAGGCAATCGAAAGCCAACTTCCTCAAAGTTGTTTGAGACGCCAAAAAGAGAAGCGTGTGCGAGAGAGAAAGAGGGAGTGGAAGACAAGGGAGTGAGGAGAAAAAACTGAGGCGAAAAAAGCAAATATAAAAAAAAGACGATATCCCTCTTCGGTTTCATCGGATTTGCCTTGCCTTAAAACCTCCCCACGAGGGAAGTGGGCTACGCTTCGATGGTTCAAGAAAAAAGGGAGATTGAGATAGCATTATCGCACCGACGACAAACCGGAAACCGCTCGTCGAATTTACCGAGTATTGCGAACGTTTAAACGACCCGAAGTTGAAAAAAAGTCGATGGGATCGGAAGTTTAGGAAGCAAACCGATAGCTTCGTCTCCCCCTTAGCACGAGACCTCTCCACCGCCACCCTCCCCTCTCGCGGACCTTAGCAGAACTAATGACGCAGAAATTCGCATCTCCCCAAGTCCGAAGGGGACGGTTTTCCCTTTCCACACCGGCTTCCGATGTATGAGGTGGAAACTAAAAGTCATTCACCTACAATGATTTCTTTCCCGAGAAGGGAGTTTAGACTCAGAGCTGTTGTTCCCCAGCAAAACCGATTCGGATCTATCGAGCCGCATCTTCACCCCCCCCATACCCCCCCCCCATACCCCCCCCCACTTCCCCTATATCTTCCTATCCGCCTCCATTAACATCCCTCGCCTCCTCCCCCGACCGTCCACGCCTCGCATCTGATAAAGACGAGAGGCGGCAATTCCCTGAGAAAAAAGAGAGAGATGAAGAGGGACGGGGAGAGGTTTTGTCTCGGGAGAGGGTCGCGTGGAGAGGGGGAGCGAGGCGCTCTAGGAGTGGAGGGGAACCAGGGCAAAGACGTCGGTAGGTGGGGGTAAGGGGATTTGTGTGTAGCTCTTGCAAAGAGGGAACCGTTCAATAATTCAACAACTTTTGCAACCAACTTGTTTTCCTCTCTTTTCCCTTCATTTTTCTTTCTCCGTGATTTTTATTGGTATTCATCCCCCGAACCCTCACTCTTCCTATATCCCTCTCTCTCTCTACTATTCTCTCTCTTCCTTCCTCTCTCTCACTCTCTCTTTCACTTCCAAGCCTCCGCTTTTCTAACAATCCCTCCCACGACCTCTCCTCTTCCCTCCCCTCCCCCCCCCCCCCCCCACTGCCCCCACCCCATGTTTACCTTACCGGTTACTCCCAGAGTGGCCGAACATTAATCCCATCCATTGGCGAAACCCTGCCTCCCTCCTAATTTGTGTACCTCCGTGTAGGTGACGAAAACCACTCCGACATCCCAATCCATTACTCCCCCCACTCCACTCCCCATTCCCCTCCCCCCTCATCCCGGACCCTTCCCCCATACTCGGGGGGAGGGGGAGGGGGGGGGACGCATACCCATCGAAAGGCGCCTCCGACCTCAACCTCCTCCACCCCACCACGCGACGGAAACGAGCCTTCTTCTCCTCACCCCTTCCTCTCTTCCACCCTCCCGAGCACTTCCTCCCCACCCGGCGCAAAAACCTACCCGCCCCACTCTCGCCCCTCTCTTTTGCCCCTCGCCCTCCCAAACTATCCCGGATAAATCATTAGCGCCGCCCCGGTCATCAATTCGGTTCTTGTCCAAGGAAACGGGGTGTGAGGAGGTGGGAGACGAGGGGGGGGGGGGGAAGGAATACGAGGAGACCGATACGGGTAAGGGGAGGAGGGGCGGCAGCGAGGCAGAGGAAGTGGTGGGGGAAGTGAGGGGAGGGGACAGGATGAGATCGGAAGGGTGCGCGAGGGGCGGGAGGCGAGAGAAAGAAAAACCCTTTTTGTCGAAACCCCTCTACGATTCAGTATATGAGTGAGAAGGCGCAAAACTCGTTACCGAAAATCGCTGGGAATGCCGTCCTTCACATTTTAACTGTCGAAGGAAACCATTCCAGACTCCAAAAACTTCGCACTGCCAAAAAGAGGCGAAAGAAGTTGCGCCGGGGAAAGAAAAAGAAAACGAGCGCGATAAAATGAAAACAGGAGTGGAAATAAAAACGAAACAAGCAAGGAAGGGAGGTGAAGGAGGGAGGGGAGAGAGCACGAAGGGGGAAGGGCGGCGGGTGAGGGGCAAAAGGAGAAGATGAAAGCGAAAGTGGATAAATCCACGAAATGAAACGCGTACCGAAATGTACATCCTCTCCCCTTCGAAATCTTCTAAAGTAAGCCCGAGCTATTGATTAAGTAATTAGCCATGAGAGAGAGAGAAGGAGAGAGAGAGGTGACTTTTTTCATTCAGAGCGCGAAAAATCTAAGCCGGAGGCGACTGCGAAGAAGACTAAAACTAAGTGGTCCTCTGGGAGGTCAGCGCGTGGTCGCCGTCTCTCCCTCTCTTCCTCCCACTCCTCTAACCTCTCACCTCCCATCCCATTCTCTCCCTCACACCACCCTTCCCGTCTCAACACCATGGCGAGAAGAGTGGAGGAGGAAGAGGAAGCATTCACTCTCCACGAAATTTATACTCCACGACGGCCGCAGCCGTCAACCCCCCCCCCCCCACAGACGCCGCCCCCCTACTTCCCCCCCTCCCCCAATCCTCCCTCCCATGGCCCCGCGCCTCCACCACCCCCGCACCTTCCCTTAACGCCCTTCCCCATCCCTTTTTGCTCCCCCACTTTTCCTCTATACTGGGCTTCTTTTTTAAGATATCTATCGGTGGTCCGCACTCTTCACAAGGAGTGGTTTCGATTCGAATGAAGAGATCCCCGATGGAGAGAGAGAGAGGGAGGATAGGACGCGAATGCGGAGGAATGAGCGAAGTGAGATTATAGAACGAGCGGGAAAAAGGAAAAAATCTGATGTGGCCAACACGACTTTCTCCGTATTTGGCGTATAGATATTTAAATTATTATGAATAGCATTATAAGGCAAAATTATTATTTCGTATCGTAAAAGAATACAGTCGTCCTTACTGCCGTAAATTACGTATATTTTGAATATGTTTATAGAATTCACCGTTACATGGTGCTGGCGCTGTATACTGGAAATTTACGAATAAGCAAAATATCTCCGAAATGGATGGTTCTACGAAAATTTGTTTCAAACAAAACTTGGAAGAAATATTATTCTCTACAACTTTGATCCTCACGAAGATTACCAATAACGACGTTTCAAAGGAGATATTTGACGGAAACCGAAAAAAACCGATTATTTATAATTCCTAAACAATAACTCTTTGGAAATTTTTTTCAAATGAAAGTTGTAGGAAATTACATTCTCTATAACCTTTGTATCGAATTGTATATACAATAATAATGTTTTAACGGAGATATTTCGCAAAACCGAATCAGGTTTCGAATAAACCTGACTTTCGGTTAACCGATATTGTCCGAAACTTAATCAGCTCTTCATGCTGATACCAAAGTGTTATATATGAAATTTGGTAATGATATGACAAGTACTTCTCGAGTTAGAGCGCCCACAATCACATACACACAGACATCATTCCGGAAATAGTGTAAACATGTTCTAGGGATCAAAATATCTAATAAAATATCAGTTTTTCGAAAAATTCCTAACACACACAGACAACATCGAGAAAATAGTCAAAACGTTTCCTAGGGACCTCAAAACGTGTCTTTCCGTTCATATCTCGAATTCGACTTTTTTTCATGAACACAATACTTTCTCTATACTACGTATATGGAGAAAGTAAAAAGGAAGGACAACTGATATCAAGAAAAGAGAAGGAGGAATAGAAAACAGCGAAACAGAAATAAAATACGAGTGAGAAAAACGGAGAAAGGAGCATTCGTACAACGATGAAACGCACACAAGAAGGAATAGAGTAAAAGGAGAGATGGTGTAAAATAAATAGCGAATCCATAGACGTAGGAGAGGGAGCGTAGCAAAAATAACTATTTCATTCCACTACCATTTTATATTGCAGCACTTAACGCGCTCTTTGTTCCGGAATTGGCATGATCATATTGCGACGTGAAGTGATGAACTGGGAACACACGCTCTTGGAAGAATTCATGACCGAGGGATCTCACTCTCTGCGGAGGAACTTAAAAGTACGTGGGCAGAGTGGACGGGAAGGAGAGAATTATGTCCGTGAGCAATGCAAACGGAAAGGGCAGAGCGTTTCTAGAGTTTGGTGCGGAACAGAAGGGAGAAGAGGGAGAAAGGAAGGGCAGTGATGGGGGAGAAGAAAACGTAGAGTTGGAAAAGAAAGAGGGAGAAAGCCGGAAAGAGAGGTTTGTAGTGAGTGAGGGAGGGAGGGATTGAGAGAGAGCGATGTAGTGAGAGATGGAGGGAGTGAGATAGAGACAGACAGACAGACAAACGACTTTATTAGGGCGAAATTGAGACTATATAGTCCCTTCTTACGTTTAACCCTGCGTCAACAATTACAAATGAGAATAAAAATAGTAATAATAATACCACAGAAATGAACCAGAGAATAAAATAAATAGCAAACATACGAGAAAAATAGCAAGTTACAAATTCGGAAAATTTCTACAAAAAAACAAAGTAACAGTGGTGAAAACCTAGGAAAGACCTGACTTGGCCATCCTAGTAAAAGACCACGCAGGAAAACAGCGAGTGGGGTTGGGAGTGAGATATAGAGTGGGGGATAGAGTGAGAAAGAGATTGGGGGAGGGAGGGAGTGGGAGGAGAGGTGAGTGGTAGGGGGAGGGGGAGGGAGTGGGAGGGGTGGGGAGTGAATGGGGGAGGGAGTGGGTGGGGGAAGGGGTGGGTGGGGGAGGGAGTGAGTGCGGGAGTGAGTGAGAGAGAGGAAAGTGAGAGTGGGAGTGAGTGGAGGAGAGAAAGACGGGATTGAGAGAGGGATGGAGTGAGACAGGGAGGGGCAGAGTGAGTGAGAGGAGACTGAGAGAGGGAGGGAATGAAATAGGAAGGAAGCGAGAGATGGAATGAGAGAGGGAGTGGGGGGGGGGAGAGAGAGGGAGTGGGGGGGGAGAGAGAGGGAGTGGGGGGGGGAGAGAGAGGGCGAAAGAGGTAAGAGTGAGAGAGAGGGATTGAGAGGGGGAGTGGAAGATGGAGAGATGTGGATGGAAGGAGAGGGAGGGGGAGGAAGATGGAGGGAGGGGAAGAAAATGAGAGAGATTGAATCTGGAAGAACAGAATAACATGGTAGATAACACTTAAGAAGAAATAAACAAGAACATGGTGAAAAAAGAGAGAATAGTGATTCAAAAGCAAAGAATGAATTGCGGAAAAGGAGAATACGAAGGAACGGGGATAGCAAGTAAATGGCATCGTGGAGAAAATGAAAGTCGTAGAGGAATATACAAAAAAGATAGGAATGTAGATGGCCGACGGGGAGAGGATATTTCATAGTTTAGATATAATTTATAGCCGATTTATGCAAACCCAGGAAAAAGCGGAGCAAGGAATATAACCTAATAAAACTTAGATGGAAGTAGCTAACGTTCTATCTCCCAGATTATGATTACAACAATTATGTGAACTAAAAGAAGCATAATTTGATATATTGCTTGCTTATGAGTTCATCTCAAAATATACCTGAAAGTATGAGCAAAGTTTGCTGCGGATACAAGCTCAACACGAGCCACAAAATGTTTGCCAACATTACCGTAATAAAGAGGGAATAAAAGAAGTAAACGCGTGATTTATTCTTCCCAAAACCAACGCGGCAGCAAACGGAGAGATGCATGCTACGGAACTAAGATTTATGATGGAGGTTTCGCTGATGGAAGGCGTGAACCCAACCAAAAGTCGAGCGTGGATACGGAAAGAGTTTTTAATGAGGACACTCCACGAAGATGCAAAATGTTAGTCCGAGCGAGCATTATCAAAGAGTGTAAATGACTGAGCCGAAAACACGTTCCGGCAACAAAGATGAATCGGGATAACGCTTACAAATTTTAAAACCCTTGATTGAGTTTAACTCGCAAACGAGTGCAAAAATTAACAGACATCCTGCTAAGAGTTATCGAGAGTTTTCACTTACGTTTACGATATGAAAAGTATTTCATCAGAAAGTATTTATACAGCTTATATTAATGGTTAAAACCAAATTAAAAAACTATGACTCATCCACTGTCGTAAAAAGATTAGGTTAACCAGATGGACATTTATAATACAAAGCAGCCATCATCAGCGGTGATTTACGAAATAGTATAAACATCACTGAGGAGAAGTCTTTGTGCGGGCACGATCTGAACGATAACGTACTACTCACGAATTATTCATACAACCATTTTGAATTAAGCACGGAAATAATTTTCCAACTAGAATCACGTTATGTTCCGTGGTATAAAATTTTTTGGTCAAACCGTTTCATATTTGATTTAATCAAAATAGGCAGTCATTAGTATATTTTCAATTGAAATGTTATTGGATGAAACTAGTTGCCATTGCCTGCGATATTTATTAGCGAAAGGAATTTTAGTATCTGGTAGGTTAGAAACATACCTGTACGAAGGTAGTTAATATCGTCGGTGGTAATGGTATGCAACTTCTTATCATGCTTCCTTTATATAATTTTAGAAATCTTTTACCGTGATTGAAACGTCTCTGTCATTCGATCTTCCAATTTTGGTCATGATGGATATCTATCGAGTGAGTGAAAAGCTTCCACGCCATCTAGCGGAGAAATATACGTACGGACTTACGGTGCATTCTGAATGAGACTGATAATAATAAATGATAAATGAATAATAATATTTATCGTTTAAATGTTCATCCATATTGTCGTAATCAATAGCCACTGATACCGTCTAACCTGCAGTCGAATTTCGCCTCAGTCTTTACAATTGTTTAGTGACTATTGGAAAAACGTGTTGTCAGTTACATTAATCATCTAGTACAGTGGTTTCCAAACTTTTTGTGGGCGAGGCACCATTTCAGAGATAAAGAGAATATCGTGGCACCCGTTCAAAGGTAAATGGAATTTGAAATACGAGTTTTATATTTTTACGTACGAGTGCAAACTTTGGACGCGTCAATTTGTTAGTAATACACCATAATCAACTCGTTCGATAGAAAATTATTGCCCTAATTGCCTATCATCACTTCCAAATCGTTATTTATTAACAAAGTTTACCACGGCACCCCTAAAAATCAGTTGCGGGACCCCAGTGTGCCGCGGCACACAGTTTGGGAACCACTGACCTAGTAGGATATACGTGAGAGAACAAAATCTTAGGTGTTTTATCCTAATCGTAAAGCTTGAACGGATCGATTGTATGATGCATAATTATTATGAAGATAATAATTACGCATCATACAATATATATGCAATTATATAAGTGTATGTGTACACACACACACACACACACACACACACACACACACACACACACACACACACACACACACACACACACACACAATTTTCCAATCTTAGAGTAAAAAGAACATTTATTGTTATTTGTGTTAAAAATATCATTACTGTAGCGCAAAAATAAAATTTCCAGTGAGTAAACGCTAAGTTTTAGTAAGGTAGGCCATCCATGATGCGCAAAGACTTGTACTTCTGCTTGTATACGGACTTCCATTGCGTGTTACGCATGTTGTCTTGCGATGATCTATTTAGCATTGAACGCGCATCCGTGGTATATGACTTCCGCTGGATAATATTTGCCTCTAAGATCTCATCCCACTTTGGAGAGGAAGGAGGCTTACATCTTAACGCCGTCAATCATCTAGTCACTATACCGTTATTCGGATTTCGTAGCACGACAGAAAGCGTGACTCCTCCGCGCCCTAAGACTCTCTCTTTTTCGCCTCTATACATTATAGATAAAATCAAATGCTTCTACTGCCGCTCTACAATGATTGTATGTATTATCATGGTTCACACTCCGTAACAAATTATAGGGTACTGAATTAAATATATATATATATATATATATATATATATATATATATATATATTCAGATGATAATTTGCGTTATTTACCTATGATAATTACAATAAGATGCTTTGTAAATGCGAAACCTAGGACGTGAAATCAACTCCTTGCGAATTAAAAATATCAATAAATTTGTATATTCATTCATATTTGTTTATAAATTATTCCTCGCCAGGGATCTATAGAGCACTCCACAGTCAATCTCTCTCACACACACACACACCGAGTTTGGAAGAGTTAATATCCCTGGCATACACCTTTCATTTTATGATTATTGATATTTCATATAATACTTATTTTATGGAAAATTACAACTAAGAGTCTTTAAATTATTATACGTTCAATGAATGAACTGATATTTCGCAATCGACCCAGAGAAACGAACGAGGCAATCTACGCTGTCAGGATTTATAAAAAACGCCCTTAATTTGCAGGAACCATAAAAAATGAAAGAATTTTGTAAAATTTTGTTTTATAACCAACCATTTTACACAAATCCGCTAAGAGACGCGCTACATGTGAATAACCAACCGTTTTAGATAACACATATCGAATCGATCTTTACTGTTATTCCAACAAGGGAAAAGAGAGAGAGGGAGGGGGGGGGGGGGGAATAGGTTTATTTACAGAATTAGAAAAGTAATTTGAATTACAAAAACCGACAAAGTCACGGAATCACAAAATTCCTCTCCCGCAAAGCTTTTAAAGAAAATGAAATCCATTGTATTTCAATCACGGATCGCTATGAATATAAAACCCCGATCACGTGGTAGACTGGAGGAAGCGTTGCAGCAAAACAAGAGAAAGAATAAAAGAGATGGATAAATCTTTGGCGACCGGAAAAGCGAGAGAGAGGAGAAGAAGATATGGCTCTGCGAGAGAGAATAGCAGAACGGAGCCACCGAAATGTACTTAACCGGAAATAGTTTCTCTTTCGGGTAAAGCGTACACAACATTCGGAGGAAAGAAACATAAAACGAAAAAAAAAGACTCCGAAAAAAATATTCGAGACTGTAATTTACATCTTTACCGTGTCGTGCGTGGTAATGAAAATGAGTCCTTTTATCGCGCCTGCAGAAAGCCTTAACGGCACTTTTTTTTAAATTTTATGTCTTCGCGATGATCGGAGAAATGCTTTAAATACCCCGTTTGAGCTATGAGATTTCTTTACTCGCTCAAACGTCTTGCTTTTTGAGGTATTTTTTTTGTAGTTTGCTGCCGAACTTCTAAAAGCTCGAAACTCGGGATATATACCCGACTAATAGATAATTACATACATAAAAGGACAATGCGCCAAGGGAGAGCTTAATAGGAAAATATATTGAAATCGCAACGGAGCGATCGAAAATTTTCGATTTGGCAAAAAATCGAGTTAACAAAATTCCTAGAAATGAAGGTTCGGTTTAGAGATTGTCGTGTGAAATCGCCGAAGACTGCTTTGCGTAGTTGTGCTTTCAAAAAACTAAATTTAATGCGCAAAACGAACGTCATGAAACATTGTACAAATTCCACCATCCAAAAATAACTAAACTACCATGATTTAGATTTCAGATGAGGACTCTTACGAGTACTAACCAGAGTTGTGTAGCTATTTTTGGATAGTGAAATTTTTAGTAAGTTGTATGACATTTATTTTGCGCATTAAAGTTTTTTGACTCCCAGACTCATAATATGCATTCGTAACCACGGTGGAGTAGTTATCACGTATATTGTGGAATTTGTACGAAGTTGTACGCCATTAACCTCGTTGAATTTTTTTTATTTCAAAGATATTAGGCCGCGCGTGGAATATTTTAAGGAAAAAAGACAAAAGTAATTCACTCGACGAAATTGAAGATCGAAATAAAACAGCATTTTGAAAAAAAAAACAGTAATTTGAACCTGAAGCAAGGCGAGAGAGACGAAGAAGGAACGCGACAAGAGGAGAAGAGAAGGAAGGATAGAAAAGGGGATAGGAAGAGTAGAGGAGGAAGAGTCCCTAGGGAAAAGACCTTATGTGTCGAAGACGGCGACTTCTCCAAGGGGGAAGAAGACTAAAAAAACATCATTACACCCCATTAACCTTATATATGTGAGTGTGTGTGAAGGGGGATGGGAGAAGAAAGAAGATGGGAGGGGGAGAGGGAGAGGAGAGGGAAAGGGGGGAAGAGGGAAAGGGGGGGGAGAGGGTAGAAACTGAGATGTGTTATATAGGAGCGTCTGGTTCGCTATATTGAGCGTGGGAGGCGTAAAGGGGGAGGTGTATGTGTGGCGAGGAGAGGAGAGAGAGAGAGGGAGGATAAAAGAGGGAGCAGGAGAGAAGACGGAGGAAGAGGGATGGAAGTGAGAGAGATAGAGAGAGAGAGGGGGGGGTTGTAGGGAATTGAAAGTGAGGGAGGGAGGAAATACAGAGGTTGTGATGGGAGGGAAGAGGAGGATCAAAAGAAGTAGTATTGGAGGAGATGAGCGTTGAAGGAAAGGAAGGAAGGGAACGAGAAAGGGTGAGAACGGGAGAGGGGAAGGGAGAAAAGGGAGAGGGGGAGGAAGAAAAGGGAGAGGGGGAGGAAGAAAAGGGAGAGGGGGAGGGAGGAAAGGGAGAGGGGGAGGGAAAAAGGGGGGAGGAAGAAAAGGGAGAGGAGGAAAAGGGAGAGGGGGAGGAGGTGGGTGGTAGGGAAGAGAGACGCTAGTCGCGGAGGTGGGAATGGGATGTTAGAAGGGAGAGGGATGTGGTGTGGGAAGGTAGGGGAGGAAAAGGGAGTGGGAGGAAGATGGAATGTGACCTTAACGCTACACAATGGCCTCGTGGCACCGCTATGTCGCTGGTGTCACAATGAGACCCCCTCCAGCACCACCCTACATCCCTCCCTCCCTTCCTCCGCCTCCAACCTCGTCCCTCCCCTTCCCTCCCCTCCCTCCAATCCGGGTCTTCTTTGCCATACACCCCAACTCCCTTTCTCCATCTCGTGTCACGTGGAACTCTCCCGTCCCCTGAAATATGAATGCCATAAATTCTCACCTGGAACAGAAAACGGGCATTGCCCACCCATCCTACCTCCCCCCCCCACCTCCCCACCCACTTCCCTATGGATGTGCTCTTGCACGCGGAAGGATTGGGCCACGGTTCCAAAGGAAATACATCGTGGAAGGAGGGGGCTAATAGACGGGCGAAAGCGAAATTAGAGCCTCGGATATTAGGACCCAAAGTTCCCCTTTGTCGCGGTGTGGTGTGGCGCGAAGCGGCGTGGTGGGCATCGCGTAGCCATTTGATGCAAGATTTGGAGGTGCGGCGGCCATTTCTTTCCGAGGTCTACCCAAAAAAAGAAGACGGCCGAATCCACGTTTACCGGTATTCATTTTTTTGACCGCATAAAAAGCAAAGGCTGATATTATTTAATTACATGGCATTTAATGTCCTGGGTTATTATTTTAAATTGACTTAAAAAACCTGTGATGTGCCTTTTTCTTCATTCTACGTTGAAATGTGGAGTTAAACAGAAAAATATTTCAAATCTAATTAGGAAATTTTTGTTTATTTGGAAACATAAATTTTTGCTATTTTTTGATATGGCGATAACAGTTCAATAATGTCAACGGAACACCCAATAGTTTCAATATATATATATATATATATATATATATATATATATATATATATATATCCATTTAGGTTTACAAGCGCTGCATGATTGAACGATTAAAATCCATACACGTATTAAATCACAGCGAAATCTAAAATTTTCTTGAGATGACGTCATAAAATGTCAAGAAAATAAATTATATCTTTCGACATTCCTTTCAATTTTCAGAGTATAATTCATAAATAGGATATGGGAATTTTTACATTTAAAAAACATTAACCAGACTTCATATTAATATAAATATTCGTTCGATATAAATAAAATTAATCATGTTCCTGGAAATCCCAATCAGTTCACTTCAATTCCATAATGTGAACAAAACAATTGCTATACACAATCCGTGAATCCACCAGTCCATGAGGCTGAATATTAAAAATGACAGGCAATTATACTCCGACTGCCTGTGTAGGCTTTAATTTCATTCGAATTCCTTTTAATTCATCTGAGTGACATATCCGACCATTAAGTCAATTAATGCATCGTTCGAGACTCCTTCGCACTCAGACGCAGCGCCACTTTCATCAACGCACGGAAACTGCGAAATGTTTTAATCGAGTAATTTACTGTTTTAAAACTCCATCTGCAATCATAGCGATAATTAGAAGGGGCAAAAAATTCAAGGGACCTTTCCACTTTTATATTTTTCCATAATTTTATAAATTGAAACGCAGTGGCAGTATTTTGAACGAGAAATGCGACAAAAGAATTATATAGGCCGTAACTTTGTGGAACTCCGTAATCAATGATTACTAATTATAGGAAATATTACGTGTAAAACAACAATAAAACAATGATTGAAAAATTGCAGATACATATCAAGCGTCAAATCCGATCGTGCAAGTTTCTGTATGAGGAATCAGTATGAGTTCTTTAATTCTGAGTTTTATTATTATTTAATCGGGAATATTACCTATACCTATACAGAAATGTAGCTTATTTTAGAACTCCGATAAAATTTAGTTTAAATGCCTAACCTAATCATCGGATGAATTTTACATTTTCCTCTGAACTGTCGAAGTTTTTAAGAGAATGATATTTTAAAAACAGACTTCGCGGGGTTATAATTCATTCTGTCAATCCCCAAGCAACAAGATAATCCCGCAAAAAAATTCGTAAAAGTAAAAATAAAGTAGGACTCTAATCAATTGTTGGGAAAAACTCTGCATTTCGGCCCCTAAATCGTACCAATGCCGTTCGCATTATAAAGTACGATGGAAAATGACGCAGTTCTTACGGTCGACATCCTTCTCATCCCTTAATAGTCAAATTCGATTCAGACCTAACAACAGTCATACGCCGAACTAATCACTGTTTTCCAAAATTTCGCCACCAGTTCGCGTCCTCGGAAAATAAATAAAAAACGCTTCCTCCCTTACACATTCCTGAACGGAAAGTCCGGGACCCAGTGGGCGAGAGAGAAATAAACAAAAGCGTATTAGCATAGCGGTCATTTTCCCTTTACTTCCGCATCCATCCTTCGAAAAAGGAGATTTCTTGCACCAGAAGCGCGCCACCAGTTAAATAACGTCCCGGTCTCGAATAAAAGGATGGATATCCCGAGCGTCATTTTTATCTCCAGAAGGCGCAAAACACGGACGAGAAAAGTTCGTTATCCGAAGAAGAAGAAATGAAGAGACAGCGAGAGAAATAGCCGCTCTAACCCATTCACTCACACCCTCTCTCTCTCTCACTCACTCCCACTCCCTAAAGAAAACGTTTTCTCCTCCTTTTAGAGTATCGACGCCTTTTTGTTCTCCCGAAAAAAGAACTCCTTGATCAAAATTGAATGTTCTCCTATGCCATTACGCAGATGAGGGCGTGGTAAAGGATGACAAATATGCTCTCAATCCCGAGTGTCCTTCGGGAGAAAGATCCCACCAATCACTTTTTCGACGCGGTGGGAGAGAGGAGGAAGAAAGAGTAGAGAGATAAAGAGATGCTAGGTCGGAGGACATAGGCAAGTAATCGTCTATCCTTTTTTTAAGAAGGAGAACGCGAGGCGGGGATGGGTCGGATTTGGAGACGGGAGGGGGGTGGAGCGGATGAGGGGAGGGGGGAGAGGGAGTCCGATGCTTATTCCGGGAGAGATTTAGTAAGAGGGAAGGAAGGAGGTGGGGGAGGGAGGTAGAGAACGGTGAAGGGAGGGGGTAGGGAGGTTATGCCATCTGAGATATGCGGCGCCGATGCAAGTAAGCCATTCCGTTACCCCATCCATCGATCCATTTTATATCAGATTCCTCCCTCTTCACGCAAATCCCGGCCCCGGGAATAAAAGCAAAAAGGGAAAACGATTCAAGTGACCGGAAACACTTCCAGACCTTGGATTGCAAATCATCTTTCTTCTTTATCCCGTTCCCTAACTCTTCTTTTCTCTATCGTTCGTCTCGCTAAAGGGTGTCGTTCCAGAAATGGATGTTACGTAATTAACGGGAGTAGGACGGTGGGTAAAAAAATAATAATAAAATCTTAAAAGGGACGGAGGAGATGCGAGTTCGGATTTCTCTCTGGAAAAAATTGTACGCAGTAAAAAAATATAAAAGAGCGGAGCTCTTGTTTTCTTTCGGAGATATCATATTCATAAGAAAGGAATGAAAAATTGGTTATGAACGCACTATGGCTGAATATAATCAAAACAAGACGTTTCGAGACCTTATGAAGCCATTTAAATGGATAGCCTTGCTAGGTTCAGAAAGCTGCGCGAGCATAAAATATACTTTTTCATATTTTTAATGAAGAAGAAAATTTCGGCAATACAGAAAATGCGTAGCTATCATATATATATATGGACAGTTTCCAGATTAGTTTGAATATACTCCGCACATTACCTAAGTGAGAGTATTTTTATTAAATTTGTGAGCCACGACTTTCACGGTGAAATGCCTGTCATAGAATCCTGACGTCCCAAAGATGGAAAATCAAAATTTTACTACTTAGATAATTTTGTCTTTCGTTTGTTGTTACACTTTAGAAATGAAGATGAATTAAATCTTGTGACTGATGCAAGCCTAATAGTGAGCTACTTCAAAGATTTCAGATACATTACAACAAGTGATGAAAAAGGAAATCAGTACGAGAATAGAAAATAACATCCGTTAAAAGATAAAATAAATGATTAGTTTAGTAAGAATATGACAAATTAAAATGTCTGGAGAACCGCCCGAGCGAGGTGGAAACGTGGACGCTTAAGGAAAATGGTATGAAATACTAAGAAATTTTCGGGATTTGGATGTGGAGAGGAATTCATAAAATGAAATGGAGAGATAAAGTAAAAAAAATGAACTATTGTATAGATAAGAAAAATGTATAATAATGTCAGAGCTGGGAAAGTTTCGATTCCAAAATTGTTCCCGTTCTGTCTACAACTATAATAGAAAAAAATATTTGCATAAATGAAGTTCTAAAGGATGTATTCGGAAAATACTGAAAAATGACACAGAGCGCTCACAAAATTCTGTCGAGGTAATAGTATAAACGTACTAAGGGGACCTCAAAATGTGTATTTCGGTTGAAATCTCGAATTCGATTTTTTCACGAATGCAATAGTTTCACCTACTCTACGTATGGAGAAAGTAAAAAGAAATTTTTCTTTAAAAATACGACCTTCGGTCACACTAATTTTAAGAAACTTTCATCATTTTCTGATGTAATTTAAAAAGGTTGTAATTCATGTAAAATGTTACTCATAAATAACACATTTTGTTAGAACTAGGAACGGTTCCGGAACCGAACAGTTCCTTCTTTTGATCACTCGGAACCGAACCGGAACTTCACAGCTCTGGATAATATGCGCGATAAAAAAGAAGAAGGTCGACTGGATAGGTTATTTCCTAACAAAGAGAACGTGAATGAAAGGAGAAAGAGAATGGATTCAATCATTAGACAGTTTTCATGAAAATAAGAAGGATATGAACGGAAGATCGAGGGGAAATCGCATTAACCTATAACCATGAACCTAACTGCGGACAGATTACCTACGAGGATATGTTTCAGAACTATTAAATCATATATATCGTAAATCGAGAATATACCATATTAGATATGGAATAGCATTGAAGATAACAGCCATGACTGGCATAGGACCTGTAAGTTACAGAACGGTCCAAAAGAAATTACCAATGCAGGTTAGTACCGACGTAAGAGGCCCTTTATACATAAAAACAAATGACTAACGATATATTAGTTTCCAATTTAACATGGATTTCAATCATAAAAACCATAATAATTTTATATTTCACATATAAAACATGATACTTATAAGAAAATGTAAGACGAATTACCACGGACGGTGGCTACTTTGCAGCATGAATACTTGCAATATTTACCCTACCGATTCATGGCTACAGGAATAAATTTCGCCAATTATCCGTATGCTAAATCTTTATAACCCGCTATTTTTTTTACTGACTCAAAACGCCTTACTGAAATCGAATCCGAATAACAATTATTCTAAGTTTTTGGAGACAGATATTGAAATTACATATGTTTAATCATCACAAATTCAGTTACATTAAAACTTCAATGACTCAAAACTGTTTCAATATTCGATTACTCGGAGATAATTTTTCTCCCGTTTAGCACCTATTAACTTTGAATTAAAGTTCTACTATTTAAACTCTAAAAATATAATAGATAGATGGAATGATGAAAAAAATATCTAAATAAAAAATTATACCAGCAGCAAGTAAAACCTCTAAGTTCAGTTGTGATAGAAATGAGAGAAACGAGGTGAGCACGCTCTAGAGTTTGAGAAAGACATCCTAAACAATAAACACCTTAATTGACCATTTATGTACAATTTTCAATTGCACGTGCGGTATAATTAACCCTGGTGGATTAAGGTTGGGGATATAGTGTTTCGACTTTAATATCTACATGAACAGTACACGTTCGCTGACTTCAACAGAGATAAAATAAAAAGTCTACTTATGTATACCATCTCCTATGCTATAACTGTTGGCTGTGTATTCAAATAAGCTGATCCAATATTCATAATTTTGCTGAACACCTTTTCAGTTTGTTTTAAATTAAATCTTTTAAGGATATCCAGTTCTCTCTCATTCAAGCTATAACAGGCTTAATAAAACTTACACAACAGGCGGAAGCCTAAACTTACAATTTCTGTGAAATTCTTATAACTAACTATTACGAAATCGTAACGAACGAAAAATGTTAACTTGTTCGAATTTTCAAAAAATTAATTACAGATATTAACTATAAATTTCAAGGCATTTATTGCGTACAATGGCTATAATAGAAAACGTGATAATTTTCTGAGCCCAATATCGAGCGGGGCATATACTTGGAACGTACATACATGAGCAAAATATAAACAAATAATTGGTAAATTTTTAAACCCGATCTAAATTTCGCACAAGGCATATCGACCGCGAATACTTTTGAAACCGCAGCAACAGTCTATTTTGATCCATGCTGCGTATTCTATACGCTTTATCGTCACTGCACTCAGGCTAATATTACGACTGACCTACACGTTTAAGGAATTATCGGTCGGTATTATCGGGAGAAATAAACTAGGAAAAAAACTCGAAGGAAATCCAACAATTTGAGGAAACGTGCTTCAAAAACTGATCGGCCTTAATCGATTCCATGCGACAGCCTGCGATCGTTTCGATAAATCGCAAACAAACACGCGCAAATACTAGGAAATCGCTCAACCTTTAGCTTTACGCAGACTCGATCGACTCCGCACCGACAAAACGTTTGACGAATACCCCGTCAGAGAAGACGCCGCTCGATCCCCGAGAACCCTTAAGGGAAGAAGAACATCTAGAGGCGCAAAGAGCGTTGCCCCGAGACATGCGTGAAGGATGTTACACGGCTGTCAGCAGCTGTCTCGCACATAATGGCTTCATCCTAGTCACAGTCTAGGAAGAAGACGGAGAATAATAAGAAGTATAAAGACGTTGGCTCGAGAGGGAGCTAGCGACCCGTGCGACCGAGGCGAGGGAGGAGGGGTCGAGAGGAGGAGGGGCAAAGGGGCCCACTCCAGTCGCCCCCGGGGGCAGAGAAGCTTCCATAAGAGGAAGAGTCGATCTGGTGGCCTACCTCCTCCTCCTCGTCATTAAAATTTAACTTATTACCACGTCGTATGCATTCGAGGCGGAAGGTAATTGATTTGAAATCTTTATCGGACCGGTGATCGACCACGCCTAACTCATCGCCCAAAACCCCCCGAGAGGAGATTAAAATTACATACGTAACCGCATGTACACTTATATACGCGTATTAATACAAAACAAAACGCCCAATCGGAAGAATTGATTACGAGGCCCGCGGCATTTCTTAAGGGAAAGGGAGGAGAAAGCAAAGAGAGAAAGAAAGACGACTCCCCCCCTCCGATCTCTCCCTTCCACCTCGAACGCCGTAATAAAGTCCGAGAATGTCCCTCGGGGTTCTCCGGTAGCAGCCGATAACAGAGAAAATGAATATGCATCCGATCCACCTCCGAACGTCAAACGGTCGAGACGCGCTTCCCCTCGCGGTAAGAGAGGCTCGCATGAATTATCGCGCCATAAAACCAGAGATACCATAACGGGCGATCCGTGCAAAAACAAAAGGATGGGATATGTGACTGGAAGCTGGCAGGTCGCGTAGCGAGCAAATGCCTGGGACATCTAACGGCACGCCCTAAGACGTGCGTCTTGCGGGCGTAACTCACGGCTGCGGCTCGGGCAGGGAGAGATCAGTACACGTCAGGAGATCGGTCGGTCGGCGGCGTGGGTGAAGAATATAACTCCCTATCCGTACCTTCCCACACCGCTCGGCACATGTCGTTGGCAGTCGGGGGAGGCATTCCGTCCGCTTAGTAACCGCCGTCGCTGTTAAGTGGTTTTTTTTATTCCCTACTCCCCCCTCTTTTCCTCTCCATCTTCTCTATTCCTCCCTCTCCCAGCCTCCTCCCTCTATTATTCCCTCTCTTTTCAACCTTCTTCCTCTCTCCCCCTCCTTTCAATCTCTCCCTCCCCCTCTTTACTTCCCTTTCCACCTCTCCCCTCTATTCCTCTCCATCTTTCTCTCTTCAACCTTCTTCCTCTCTCCCCATCCCTTTCACCTCCTCTCTCGCTTCCCCTTTCCCCGTTTAATTCTTTCCCTCCCATCAATACCTCTTCTTAATACTTCTTCTACTTCCACCATTCTCGTCTATCCCATGATGGAGGCTAAAAAAAGAATCGCCTCCCACAGAACTAATCGGACCTTAGCGTCGTGATCTGCGACCAAAAATGGATTCGTATTTTACATCGTAGCACACGTCCGAGACGTTTCGAAACGGAAACCTCAGCATGTGGAATTATCCACGCCACCGCGGGCCGTAATTTCGCTTCCCTCCGCCTCCCCAATGTCTCCCCCGCCTCCCTCCGTGAGGCGGATGGCGAGATATCGCGCGGGGCTCTCATGAAGACGGAGCCTATATCTCAATTCTCACCCGAGCGCTCCGAGGGATTCCGCTTATACCTCTTTCATCCAATCTCGAATCTCCGGCGTCTTAGACCTCCGCGTTCTCCCCGCCACCCTCTCCGCCCCAACCACTCCCACGCCAAGCTCCCTCACTACGGAGAAACAAAAAAAATATCTCTCCCCCCCTACCTAAAGCCGACTCCCTGGCCAAAGTCAACCGTGGAATATTCATAGTGAGGCCTCCGAGAGATCCGATGAGAACAAATCGAATTGGATGTCGGATTGCTTATTCCGAGCGAGGCCTCCCGCGGCAGCGGCTGCCAACTGCCCCGCACCGATCTGGAGCATAAGGTGCGGAATAGGGGGAGGGCGGGGGAGGCGGCGGGAGAAAGGCACGCCGGGGGATGGGTGAGGCGTGGGATTCGAGCATCTTGGAAAGTGCACCGTTAGCTTCCTCTGGGTCCCTATCTCGCTCGCAAACGCCCTCCTCGCCCTCTCCCACCCCCGCCTCCTTTAACCGTCAACACCTACCCCGAAAGACGTAACGAAGTTTACTTTGGATTCAAATGCCCCGTCGAACCCGCTCGTAGACCAAATCTTAAAGGAGGCGTGGCGGGAATGCATTCTTAGGCGAAGGAGAGGGGGAAGGGGGGGGGGAGGTTTAGGGGAGGAAGGCAGAAGGAGTGAGAGGCAAGGCCCAAACATGGTTTTGAGGATAGGGAGAGAGGAAGGAGAGGGTCGGAGGCGAGGCTGAGATATGTTAGGACGAAGAATATATTCTTCCGAGTGGAGTCTTCATGAATAGGCCTCGGAAGGCGGTCTCCAGGGGTGGGAAGTATAAGCGGATTTCGAGCAAATCGTAGGAAGAGTCATCACTTCCGTGTTATCTTCGAGGATGAACGAGGGGAGGATAAGAGAAGCCTCCTCACCCTCCACCGAGTCCTCACGCATCACCAGCTAAGAGTATTCTGAGTCAGGGAGAATTGGTTAGCTCGATGGTATCTAATTGAGAATTAATATTATCCCAGATTTCCACCGCCTTGCGAGAGATAATAATACCACTATTTTCGGATAACATGAAAGTATTCTAACTTATGAGAGGCTGGCTTTCGCGAATACTAGTGAATGACTCTTTAAGCTCGAGTATTTATAACCGCAAAAACAAAAGTATTTGCGAATTACTTGCTAACGGGATAGGTCGGCCTAGTAATCGGGATAATCTCAAGAGAGAAGTTTGGTCAAATAATTCCGAAGTCATTACTATCTGACTATTAAGATTTCCCAGTTCCAAAGCATGCATTTGAATCTCCGTCTCTCTCACCCTCTCTAATTTCCCCGACATTTCTAACTCCTGTTCCTTCCCTCCCTTCCCAACCAACCTCCCTCCGCCTCCCTAACGTCTTTCCCTCAGTACGACTTCCTCTGCCAACATTTGTCTTTTTTCCTCACTTTGATTTTCTCAACTCCCTCCCTCTTTCTAACTCCTTTTCCCACTACATCCTTCTCCCTTTCCGACATACGCGACTTGAGGAGCAAAAAATTAGAAATATGGGATCGGAAGTTATTTATGCCAAATTCTGGTGTATACAATCCATGCTCATCAGAGGCGTTTACTATAAACGATACGCGATAAAAAACGTAACCATGATCCAATTAAATCATAATTTTCGCTCGGTTTAATAAGACGAAGTGACGCTCGTTAAACGAATCCTCATCCCTCTCGACCTTTTTTCTTATCTCTTGTTCGTCGCATCTAAAAAAAATACAATCGAGGCCGCTTTAGTTTTTCGTTCGAATACAAGGACCTTAAGGTAAAATAATAGTTAATTCCGCGTAAGATTATCTCAGATATTCGTGACGGTAGGGTAAGAAAATGCGATTGCTGCTGATTATGACGACGTCAACATGTCCTCCGATAGACTATTAACTCGAATAAAATATGATCTTCAAAAACAGAGGTGTAAAAAGAAACAAATATAAACGCGAAAATTTTCATGACTTTTCATGGAAAGGGAAATTAGCCTCTAAACAGTATTTATCAGTCATCGACCATTGTTTTATTATACCCTTTTTATTTCTGCGCTAAGATAGATTCGGATAAATAAAGTATTTTTAAATTGCGACGCTGATTGTGAAAAGGAAATTTTGTGAATATAAATAAATTACAGTGTATTCACGTACACACAAATATATTCACACATTTATATTTTCTTTCGCTGCCCATGTTCATCACCTGTCAGGCGTTCCATCTTCCACTCCAAGTAAAAAAATCCACGTGGAAAGAACGAGATCGGGATATATAAATAAACGCTCCATAGTTTCCGAGCTTTTTAAAGTATGCCACTGAATAAGAGATCCATCAGATACCTAGACTTTTTTTTTTTACATACATATCGTCGCACGGACTCGGAAGGTTGATCTTACGCATTTGAGACCAGCGCATGTCAAGCATAACAGATGAGAGATGGAGTGGAATCCTAATTTAAGGTTTTCTCTTTTTAATGCGTCCCTGCATTTAATGTTGCCCAGCATTTACAATTCACTTTTTATGGTTTCTGCCAATGAACCATACATATGCAATATTTTCCTAATTTAGTGTTTTTTTCTTCAATTTAGTGCTTTACCCTTATTAAGAAAATTAATTCTGAACCCTATGTGGAAACACTTCCTCCATTTAGCGTTCGTGGTATCTATTTTGTTTTTTATTTCCAGATTTAACTAAAGAAGACTACAAATTTTACGTACAATTGAATTAAACGCGTGACTCTATAATTTGATGTAAAAGTAATCACAACATTCCACAAGAATATGAAATATTAAATATATTTTGAAAATGTTCCATGAAGTTTAAGTCTTGATAATGTAACGAAGTAGGTTCATTTTCTTGCGCTTAGATTTATACAATCCCATCCTAGTTTGCCCCTCATTTAACGTAACGACAGTTCGTCTCTCAGGCGAACGTTAAATCGAGCCATATCGCTCGGACCCGGAAGGTCGAGCGGCGTATTTAACACCAGGGCATGCCGGGAAAAGAAAAATAGGCGAGACGCATTCACATGGTCACCGCGGCGAGGCGTGATGATGTTAGAACGCGGGTGGAGAAATCACGCGAAGCGACTCCATGTGGCGGAGAAAGGCGTCGCTTTTTTTTCTCCAATCCGATCCTTTCGAGACAATGGCCAATATTTAATTGAGGGAAAAGTATTTCCGATATTTTCTCGGGAGCGAGAGAAGGTTTCATTTGCACAAGCGAGTACCCGGCACCGCTAATTAAGCGGCCGTTTTTCCCCCAACGCCACAAATCATCCTCTTAATTTGCGCGAAATAAACCTCGCTTCCCGCGATCGGAAGAAAAAGAGCCGTTGCGCTTTAAAAGGCCTCTATTTTTTTATGCCCCGCGGCGGGATATACTACGTTTCCGAACCGCTCGATTTTAGTGAAAGGGTGTAAAAGCGAAGCGATCGTTATTATTATCGAGGATAGTTTCAGGTTCGGAAGGCTTTTTAACGAAGCGCGCTCGAGATGTTTCAAAATCGCGCGAAGGAAATCGTTTAATTAAAATTCCGAGTGAGTGGGATGGGAATTTGAATTTGACGCGGAACAACTCAAGTTTTTTTTTATTCGGTACACATGGAGATCTCCGTGTCTTCCGTTTAATTCCCAGCGTACTGATCACGTAAATATCGATTTCTCACGAGTCTCAATTTTTTTGCCCCTTATATTTATCGGCATAACTTCGTACATTTCCTCAGTCACTGTTTATTGCAAAGGTTGCATGCATGCGATGCATGATTTTCCACATATATTTTTTCCATAAACTTTGCGCACTATTTAAATTTCGTCGCATGAGCACAGAGAACGTCATTGAAGTTTTAAGACTAAAATTGATATGAATGCAGTTAATTTTCTATTTGGTTCTCTTCCGACATACCCACACCCTCGATAAACCTATTTGGCAGTTTGTGAACAAATTTTTAGTGAACCAAATAAATGAGAAGTATTAAAAATAATCTTCACCATTTATTGCGTCAACATAACTGCATACAAGTGATGATGTTTAAACGGAGGTTGAATGAATAAAAAAAATATAATATTTTATCAGAAGAATTCAAATATCAGACTAATAACTGTTAAAAATATATCTTATGTCATCGTATTGTGTTTCGTTCGTAAATTAACATACAGGAAAATTGTGTGACGCATTTAAACTAACTCTGGATGGAGAATCCAAAGCAAAATAGAATTTTTAGTTAGCAAATGCAATGCCAAGGCAAAAATAACGGGACCTTGTGACTTCAAACAATGACCAGCGCTAGTAGGCTTCTCAGTCTAAATCACAAAGCAAGGGAGGGAATAAACCCAGCGCCGGTATTAGCCTACTCTTAACCAAGGGGACCAACGGCTTTACGCCCCTTCCGAAGGACGGAGCGCTGATTCGCGTGCTCTCCTCCAAACACGCAAATAGGGGGCCGCTAAACCTCTGAAAAAACCCTACTTTCGCAGGATTCGAACCTTCGAACCCGGTTCGCACCGGGTATGCTCAGTGTAGCAGGCCAACGCCCTCGCCACTACGCCACGGCGCCTCCACCTTATTGGCATAAAACGGCAGTTTAATCTAAACAAAATCACTCACTGGGTATAAAATGCGATGAATGAAAAAATTCTCAGAAGATGCGACGAACAAAGAACTTAAAAGAACGGCGAAAATGAAAAAAAGGGATGATTCGATCTAACCCTGTTTAACCCGGCACATAAATCACGCCTCCTTCTTCGGAAGCGGAAATAAAAGTCTTAAACGTCCGTTGGTCACTCTGAGTTGAGGGATGGGAGCGAGACGATCTCTTATCGTAAGGAATCCATAACAGACAAGGCACCCAGATTTTTCACCGGGCGTCATACGGACTATCCCATCGCAGACCACGTGATAAATCCGCATACTGACGAATAGATCAACGTTACGGAGCACATCCCTCGCTCGTGTTAGCGGGAGCGATGTGAACTCACCCCATTGTCTTGTCAGGGAGTGAGTGCTTTGAAATCCCCGTTGGGAGGATAAGGACCTATCCTTTTCTTTCCCCTTTCCTCTCGAGAAGAAAACCATTATCAATCCGGAGCACGATGGAATTCCCAGATATACTCACACATACGGTCCGCGGAGTGAGAAAGAGAGGATGGCGGAGGTGGACGGGGGAGGACATGGGAGAGGGAGGGGGGTGAGGGGATGGGAAAAGAGGTAGGAAAGAGAGTCGGCGAGCGGGAGCGAAGCGCTACTTCGCCAATCGTGATTCCATTGTTGGAAGTCATCGGCGCGGGTGACTTAGAAACAATCGCCCATCACCGAGCGTACGGAGGATGATTCCCCCGATGAGCTGGAAAAAGACACGCACGTCGACCGAATGAGATACGTGTTAGGAGAGAGGGAGTTAGAGAGAAAGAAAGGAAGGAAAGAAGAAGAAAGAAATGAGTAGCGATAAAGGGGTGCAAGAAAGGGTTAAAGGTCCGAAAATAGGTTTTGAAACGCTTCTCTATAAGGATCGGTAGAGTTGGGTATAACTTCAGCGGACTAACAAATTTCGCCTTATAAACCACTACGCGTGAAAATAAGTATCATATTCAATTAAACTGGGACGATATTCTGAGGCAGCAATGCCGAACATAACTAGTACTTCTGAGTAAGAAAAACGGGGATAAGATAGGATAAAGTTTTAGCCGTCGAATAAAGCAAAAAAGAAGAAAATCGGTCCATATTTACGTAGGTATTTTAATGAATGATGGAAAAAACCTTGCACTCTGAAAAATCAAAAATCCCGTGTAAACTTATGGGAAAATATAAGTGTCTCCTGCATTCGAACCCGGAACACTTTAGCAAGGAAAATATTTTTCCAGGGACCACATAGCCAGTAGAAAAAACGCCGTTTATCGCATATCTTTACGGCGAACGGTTCTGGAGAAATACGCCGATATAATTACGCGAGGCTTCATACGCACAGACGCACGCAGCTTCACTACGCGCATAATATATAGGATGGAGATGTAAAAACGTTCCCATCAAATCGTAGCCCAACCTATGAACAATGACAAAGATATTACATCGTAAATATATTTCAAGCGTCCGGTTTATATCTCGTATTGTAAACAGACCTCGAGTTGTGATTACGCTTTGTTATTACAATCAGGCGTATCCTTCAGTCTTACACTGTATATCTTTAAAGATACATAAACACATAAACGCTTGGGCGGATCATTTAGGGATCCATCCGTGGAAAGAGTTTCATTAAGAACATCTCACCAACAACGCAACTTTCACAAGTTACTCATTGCTCATTTTTATCAGATAGCTATGGATGGTGAGGATGTTGCGTGCGGGTCAAATGTCAGTTCTGGATATGAGTCAACACTTTCCAAAACATGGGACAAAAGTTGTGGCATTAAACAAAGCGGGACGAGGGATGACACATGGACGGCAGATCTAGGGAGCGGTCTGAAGGAAGGGATTCAGTCGTAATAACTCCAGAAAATCGCTTCTTATCAGATAATTATCGCCAGCAAGACTGTTCACAGCGGGTCAAATGACAATTTTGGATATAAACAAGATTTTTTAAAAGCTGGGACATCTAACAAAGCGGGACGAGTGATGACAAACATTTAAACGGCAGATCTAGGGAGCCGTCCGTAGGGAGAACATATCATCAACATCGTCATCGATAAGCCAATAATACAAAACGATGAACGTTTTTATAACATAATGTGATTCTAGTTGGAAAATTATATCCGTACTTAATTAAAACCAGGTATAGAAATAATTCGTGAGTAGTACGTTATCGTTTCGAAACCACTGTACTAGATGATTAATGTAACTGACAACCAGGGCCGGCTCAAGACATTTTGGCGCCCAAAGCAGATTTCAATTATGGCGCCCCATCGATACATAAATTTTACATTAAAATTCGGTAGTTTAGTAGTATAATAGGATATAATTATTTTGAAGTTTTGTGCATTTTTATTATTAAACGGTTTGATAAAAAAAACAAGGTTTTATTCAGAGAAAAATAAATTTGAAATGTCATAAAGAAATTATAAATTGTGCGATACTTATTTCAATGACAATGAGATTGATTGGAACTATTGCATCGCTATACGTATGCACAGATGGGGCTCAATCAATGGTTGTCAAACTTGCTAGTGCAGTAAGTTTCATAAAGAAGACATCGAAAATTCAACATCGACACATTGCCTTATTCATACACAAGCACGCGTAGCAAAACGCATGAATAAAGGCAGTGACGAACTTATCTAAAGCTAATGGTACAAATTGGTCTTGGAATGAAATAGAAAGGATGAAATTGATTCTTGATTGCAAAATGCACTTGGGAGTCTGTGAATACTGCAAAGGAAGGATGCAGAGGAAAAAGAAGCGACAAAACGAATCGAATCAAACCTTATCGTGGAAGTGCCCTTGGAAAGACGTTCCGAAAAAAAATTATTAAAAACATATGGGTTGGGATGAAAAGCGGGCTTTATCGTGAACAAATGAGACTCCAACTTTATGACTGATTACGAACTTAAACAGCAAGATAAACATCGTCTATTACCTGGAATCATTACAACAAAGAACAACTTTCGTTACAGAAACAGCTCACGAATTTGTTACCAATTTAAAAGTGAAAATTTAAAACGACCTTCAGGATGAATTTCTTAAAAGGAAATAAAATTTCCCAATAATTGAGTTAATTACCTCAAATTTTAAAGAGAAAAACCTCTACATTAAACTACTTATGAAAGGTAGATTCAGGAAAGAGTATAATAGCAACAAACTTATTTGAATTAAATTAAAAAATAATTTAACCATACAACGTGAAAGATATAGGTATAGAAAAAGATCGAATAAAAATATGTATATACTAAATTCCTGGTTTAGAAATTCTTCGTTGATCGTAAACTAGGTATAGCTCCAACTTCAGGGTGAAACACCCGCTTTTATCAATGGGTATTTTTCCCATTTACACTAAATATTGACGTCTCTTCTTGAGCAAAGACAAAAACATCAATTATGCCCAAGGAAAACTAACCTGTTATAGAAAAAACCTATAACTTGATAACAGATTCTTCAAACACTAAAAGACGCACACCACTCGACTGCCTTTTCCACAGCGATGGGCGTATTGGAACTAATGCGGACAAATATTTCTTTTTCGATGTCACCAAAGCAAAATGCGAGGGAGGAGAAAATGTTGAAGGAGAAGGCGCTGAAAATAGTGGTGTGATAATATGTACCCCGTCCTCACACACCCTAACACAGCGTAGCAATTACTAAGAAGCAGTAAAAGAAACCCAAAAGATATATTTCGTCCTCAAACAAGAGCCGCAACCAATCACCGAGAATTTTGAATGTGCCTGAATGAATGCACGTGGAAACAAAGAGGAAGCGCAGGAGGGAGAGTGTTGGGATATCCCGCATCCTCCTCGGACTTTTTAAGGTTTTCCTTGGCCCTTGGGCACCCTTGCAAATGTCTCCCGCTGGCCAACTTCTGATGAGACTGCAGAGGCTAGTAAGGCGGGGGCGATTCCGAGGCATGACCTTTCTTCCCCCCCCCCCCACTCCAACCTAAGGGACTGCTTCTCTCTTCAGGCCTTTGGCGCAAGGGGTGCATTGCACCCGGAGAGAAACCCTCGGGGGCGGCAAATCGCAGAGGGAATCAGCTAAAAATATTAGGGGTGGTGAGAACTGCTTTCACCCGGTCGGCAAAGATCCCCAGAATGTAAAAGTATGTACATATATGCGCATTTCCCTGCAACAGAACAACGAACCTAGCAAAGTAGCGCAACATTTTGGCGAACGTGAACACGAACGTGCAACATTTCCGCGCAACACACTGGCGATCCATGCGTAGACGGTATTTCAGCGAACCATCAAAGGATGTTGCGCGCGCACATTGCAACCTGTCTGGACGGGCGTGCAACATTTAAGCGAGCGTAGACGTGTTTAAATTCAGTTATCATCTTACCACCAAGAAAGACACGTCGTTGTTCGCATGTGTATATCGTTCAGTTGTAGAATGTATTATTAAAATGGAGTGGCCAAATGAAACGTTGTTGACATTTATTGAAATCTATAGCAGCAAACAGGTTCTTTGGGATGCAAAAAACAAGAACCATTTTAATAAATTAATGAAAAATGATGCTCGGGAAGAGATCGCAACTGAAGTCGGCTCTTCAGCTGATGAATGTCAGAAAAAGATGTCAAGCTTGTTATCATCATTCCGGCGGGAAAGAGCAAAAATTTGTAAAAGCCGTGGAACAGGAAAAGCTATGTATTTTTGCGATTTGCACGAGAACGAAGTGGACTGTAATCTAATTTTAATTCTATGCGAGAGACACTGAGACTGGAACCCAAACCCGGGACAATAATCCACCACTCACCTCTTCTGATGGGTCCTTTGCCTTCAGTATTAGGGAACTTTCGGCTCCTCCTTGTCGATCCCCACTCCTCCGGTATCCACGACGACAACTTTCGACAGACATCTCCAACAACTCTCAATCCACGACGACAACCTTCGACAGACTTCTCCAACAACTCTCCGTCCATTTCCTCAGTGAAAAACCACCTAATGACAACAACTTTATTAACTCATCTCTAACCTTTACCGCCTCCTCCGCTGGAGGACTCGACAACACGATGTCATCCATGTAAGTTGCTCTGCAAAGAGCTTGCGCTGCGGCCGGGTAAGATTCCCCTTCATCCTCGACTAATTGTTCCAACGTTCTTATTGCCAAGTATGGGGCCGATTCCACTCCATAGGTTACTGTTGTAAGACTATATTCGACGAGCGGCTGTTCCGAACTTGCACGCCAAAACACTCTCTGGAAATCATAATGCCTCTTACTAATACAGATATTCCGGTACATTTGGCGAATGTCCGCGATAAGAACTACCTTGTGCATTCTAAATAACAACAAAATATCAACGATGTTCAATTGCAGCTTTGGGCCGCTATGTAAGATCTGATTCAACGAAGGGCCGATTTCAGTCTTCATGGAGGCGTCAAAGACCACTCGAAACCTTTCGAATTTATCACCGTCGCGATAAATGCAATGATGCGGAATATAAAAGGGCGTGGAGACTATCGGTGGCTCCACGGCCTTAATCATATGGCCTTGCGCCTCGTAATTTGCCATAAAGGCATTATAGCATTGCCTAAGTTTCTGCTGTTTATCAAGACGCCGTTCAAGTTGGTGAAACCGGCGAAATGCACTGTTTCGACTGTTTCCTAACAGCGCCTCATCACTTCGAAAAGGAAGCTCAACTACGTAACGACCAGTTTCCAATCTAGATACAGTTGACAAAGTGAGATTCACATTGTTTATCATCCTCACTTAGGTAATGAGTGACCGGAGGTTCCTCCACCTCCCAAAATTTCCGAATAATATAATCCAATTGAGATTCCATCGTCAAGCAAAACGAATCAATGCGGTTGGCCTCTTGAGGCACCTTTCCCACTACACAATAGCCCCAAACTGTCTCTATTGCACACGGAGCGCCCTTTGGACCTATTACTGCATTACCAATCATTACTGTGCCCAACCATTCTGCACCCAGCAAAATATCAATAGCCTCAGGACGATAATACGTATGTGCGGCCACTGCTGCCTTGCTACCTCCATCGTAGGGCAACGCGCAATATTTTCTATAACTAAGGCTTCAAGCTCTAATGCCCCCATCTTCGGAGTCGGTTCTAATACACAAATTAATTTCCCTTGAGCGACGTCCACCGATGTTTGAGCTAAACCGAAAATGGACGTGATCATCCTTTGAATAGGCAAACCCAAGCGCAGAGCGCACGCCTTCGTAATTAATGTTCCTAGACTTGCGCCGTCAATCAAAATTTTTACACTCTGATAATTTCCATGTCGGTCCCGCACCCGACCTTGTGCAGTGGATAACAAAACAACGTAATTTGTAACTTCCACCTGGGTCTTTGATGAATAAACAACTGCTTCCACAGGAGTGGCTAACGTTATAGACGCACCTTCAATTTTTCCTTGAGCAACGGAGGTGCTTTCTGTATTCGCTCCCTTTTCCACGCTCTTGACTACCCTTTCACTACCCGAGGCTTGATTCCGTGGAGAGAAATGCAGCAATGAATGATGACTAAACGAACGGTACCGACAGGGGTTTCGACTGCGACAAGTTTTAATCAAATGCCCAGACTGCAAACAACTTAGGCAAAGGCGGTATTCCTTCGCCACACGAAATCTATCATCTACAGATAAACCCTTAAATTTTCCGCACAAGTATAGTGGATGCTTAGCTCCTCATAACACGCATTTCAAAGACGCGGGAGAAGGACATGCATCCGTGCTTGCCACCTGAGTACTAGTCCGGGCCCCATACAATTTATATTTTTTCTCCATTTGTATTCCCGATGATCTAATACCGGGCGAACTTCCTTTCGAAGGCCCACCTTTGGCTGCTTCCAGCACCCGAGCCTCCTCTGCCAAGAAGGAAATAAAACATTTCACCGTCGACAACCCTTCCTCCGAAACATTTTTCTCCCACCTCTCTCTCAGATCTGCGCTGAGCTTCTTTCGTAAAATTAACAAAAGAAGTACGGCCCAATCTTCGACGCGATGCCCTAACACCGTTAGAGCGCCCGTATATTCCGTCAACAAGGTAACGAAAGTTCGCAATTGTTCGGGTGCTCGCTCCACTGATTTCAAACCCAGTAGCCCTTCCAAATAGGCGTTCATTAACAATGACGGTTCACTGTAGCGTGACATCAACAACTCCCACGCCACCGAATAATTCGCACTAGTAAGGGGCAAAGATGACACCAACGACAATGCTTCTCCTTTTAGATGTGACCGCAAATACATAAATTTCTGTATATCAGACAATTCGGTACTATGATGAATCGTAGCCTCAAACATGTCATGAAAACCTTGCCATGCCTTAAGGTCTCCTTTAAATTCAGTTAAGTTCAATCTGGGTAGCGCAATGCCCGATATCCCTGGCCTGGTCATAATGTTAGGAGAAACTGACGCACCTTTATTTGACCCCGATCCCTCCAAAAGAAGCATAATTGCCCATACCGCCTTAATGTTATAGTAACTAGATTCAAACTGGACAATCTTAGACTGAAAAACTTCGGCTTGGTCATCATTTTGTTTCTTATAATTCAACACGATTTTCGCCAGAATTTCATGATAGCGATCAAACATTTGATACAATCCTTCCGATATTACCCGCAATAACGCCGCATCTTCCTTGTTAGCCGGATCCCTTTTGACCCGACTAGCCACCTCCTCGATACGAATAATTTTCTGCGAAATTAACTCCTCCTTTACTAATAATTCTTCGATCGTAGGCATGCTTACCAAACGAAAAATGCAACAAATGCCACTTTAATATACAAAGTAACAAATTCTAAGCGAAAAGATATGGAGGAAAGCCGACAAACTTTAACGAAGACGAAATTCATTTAACGACAAATTTTCATAAAACCCAGAGGCCATCCGGCCCGAAGGACCAAATTCTTTGCGATTTGCACGAGAACGAAGTGGACTGTAATCTAATTTTAATTCTATGCGAGAGACACTGAGACTGGAACCCAAACCCGGGACAATAATCCACCACTCACCTCTTCTGATGGGTCCTTTGCCTTCAGTATTAGGGAACTTTTGGCTCCTCCTTGTCGATCCGCACTCCTCCGGTATCCAACGACGACAACCTTCGACAGACTTCTCCAACAACTCTCCGTCCACGACGACAAGCTTCGACCCACTTCCACCGAGACACAGTGCCTTCATAAAACCCCGACAGCGACCAACCCGTGAGCCGTGAACTCACGCCCCAGGTGACTCCCTCTCGCGCATATATTACGACAGTCCAAGAAAATAGTATACAGCGCGTATTCAATCCTTTAAATGATTTATTTAACCAAACCAATTTTCCTTCTTTTCTTCTTGGAAGCGTATTTATGCACAAAAATATAAGCTGCAGCAGCTACTCGAAGAGAAGTCACGTCTACTCGGAGACCGAAAGGATACTGGCGGAAAACAGGCGAACAACGATTTGCAACACCGTGCCGAGCGCCCTCTTGTTGCAAGGTTTGGTTCGCTGCGCGGTTCGCTGTTCTGTTGCCGGGAAATGCGCATATGTGTACATACCTTAACAGTAATAAAATGTTGGAAAAACCACATCCAGCCATCTGTATTCGGTAGTTTTCTCGGAAGCCGCTTTCGGAAATACTATTTTACCATTCGGTGTAGAGCTGCCCCTGAACATTCATTTGAAGTCAAATTTTCACATTCATTCGCAACCTGCAAACACTAAACATATCAATTGAAAACCAAATGGAAAATTTTTGCCAGGAAAATTTGGCGCCCCTAAAAATTCGGCGCCCCAAGCGGTCGCTTGGTCTGCTTGTATTGTTGAGCCGGCCCTGCTGACAACATATTTTTCCAGTAGCCACTAAACAATTGTAAAGACTGAGGCGAAATTCGACTGCAGGTTAGACGGTATCAGTGGCTATTGATTACTACAATATGGATGAACATTTAAACGACAAATATTATTATTATTTTATCATTTATTATTATCAGTCTCATTCAGAATGCACCGTAAGTCCGTACGTATATTTCTCCGCTAGAAGGCGTGGAAGCTTTTCACTCACTCGATAGATATCCATCATGACCAAAATTGGAAGATCGAATGATAGGGACGTTTCAATCACGGTAAAAGATTTCTAAAATTATATAAAGGAAGCATGATAAGAAGTTGCATACCATTACCACCGACGATATTAACTACCTTCGTACAGGTATGTTTCTAACCTACCAGATACTAAAATTCCTTTCGCTAATAAATATCGCAGGCAATGGCAACTAGTTTCATCCAATAACATTTCAATTGAAAATATACTAATGACTGCCTATTTTGATTAAATCAAATATGAAACGGTTTTACCAAAAAATTTTATACCACGGAACATAACGTGATTCTAGTTGGAAAATTATTTCCGTGCTTAATTCAAAATGGTTGTATGAATAATTCGTGAGTAGTACGTTATCGTTCAGATCGTGCCCGCACAAAGACTTCTCCTCAGTGATGTTTATACTATTTCGTAAATCACCGCTGATGATGGCTGCTTTGTATTATAAATGTCCATCTGGTTAACCTAATCTTTTTACGACAGTGGATGAGTCATAGTTTTTTTATTTGGTTTTAACCATTAATATAAGCTGTATAAATACTTTCTGATGAAATACTTTTCATATCGTAAACGTAAGTGAAAACTCTCGATAACTACTATCAGGATGTCAGTTAATTTTCGCACTCGTTTGCGAGTTAAACTCAATCAAGGGTTTTAAAATTTGTAAGCGTTATCCCGATTCATCTTTGTTGCCGGAACGTGTTTTCGGCTCAGTCATTTACACTCTTTGATAATGCTCGCTCGGACTAACATTTTGCATCTTCATGGAGTGTCCTCATTAAAAACTCTTTCCGTATCCACGCTCGACTTTTGGTTGGGTTCACGCCTTCCATCAGCGAAACCTCCATCATAAATCTTAGTTCCGTAGCATGCATCTCTCGGTTTGCTGCCGCGTTGGTTTTGGGAAGAATAAATCACGCGTTTACTTCTTTTATTACCTCTTTATTACGGTAATGTTGGCAAGCATTTTGTGGCTCGCGTTAGTCTCACTTTCGCAGCAAATTTCGGTTATAACAATTTCTTCAAATCTAAAGCACCCTCTCTTCACCTTACTGTTCCCACCTCCGAATTACATTTGAGCTTGCCGTGTGATCCTGATTATAACTATGATGCGTCGAATGTACCGTGTATTTTTACTTTCTCCAAAGATAGTATGGGGAAAGTATTGTGTACACGAAAAAATCTGATGTGGCCAACACATGACTTTCTCCATATTTGGGGTATAGATATTTAAATTATTATGAATAATATTACGAGGCAAAATTATTATTTCGTATCGTAAAAGAAGACACGTCCTTGTTGCCGCAAATTACGTATATTTTGAATGTTTGCAGAATTCACCGCTACATGGTGTTGGCGCTGTATACTGGTATTAAGATAAAGCGAAATATATCCGAAATGGATGGTTTTACGAAAATTAGTTTCAAACAAAACTTGGAAGAAATATTATTCTCTACAACTTTGGTCCTTACGAAGATTACCAATAACGATGTTTTTAAGGAGATATTTAACGGAAACCGAAAAACCGGTTATTTATAAATAACTCCTAAACGATAACTACAATAGAAAATTGTTTCAAATGAAAGTTGTAGCAAATTACATTTTCTATGACTTTTGTTTAGAATTGTAAATACAATAATGATATTTTAACCAAGAAATATCGCAAAAACCGAATCGGGTTTCGAATAAACCTCGACTTTCGGTTACCCGTTATTGTCGAAAAACTAACCAGTTCTTTATGCTAATATTAAAGTGTTATATATGAAGTTTGGTAACGATATGGCACGTACTTTCTGAGTTAGAGCGCCCACACTAACATACACACACACAGACATCATTCCGAAAATAGTCTAAACGTGTTCTAGGGACCTCAAAACATGTATTTCCGTTGAAATCTCGAAGTCGATTTTTTTCATGAATACAATACTTTCCCATTACTACGTATGGAGAAAGTAAAAATCGGAATGATGTCTTTGAGTGTGTGTGTGTACGTGTGTATGTGATTGTGGGCGCTCTAACTCAAAAGGTACTTGCCATATCGTTACTATACTTCATATATAACACTTTAGCATGAGCATAAAGAAATGATTAGTTTTTGGACAATATCGGTTAACCGGAAGTGGAGGTTTATTCGAAACCCGATTCGGTTTTTGCGATATTTCTCCGTTAGAACATCATTATTGTATATAAAATTCTATACAAAAGTTATAGAGAATGTAATCTCCTACAACTTTCATTTGAAACAATTTTCCATGGCAGTTATTGTTTAGGAATTATTTATAAATAATAGGTTTTTTCGGTTTCTGTCTAGTATCTCCTTAAAAACTTCGTTATTGGTAATCTTCGTGGGGATCAAATTTGTAGAGAATAATATTTCTTCCAATTTTTGTTTGAACCAAATTTTCGTAGAACCACCCATTTCGGAGATATTTTACTTTTTCTTAAATTACAATATACAGTGCCGCCACCAGGTAGTGGTGAATTCTGTAAA
This sequence comes from Uropetala carovei, assembly GCA_036926305.1. Classification (NCBI taxonomy): domain Eukaryota; kingdom Metazoa; phylum Arthropoda; class Insecta; order Odonata; family Petaluridae; genus Uropetala; species Uropetala carovei. Next base: position 1,747,293 of record JAXCHB010000202.1, on the reverse strand, counting down.
CATATTCAAAATATACGTAATATACGGCAGGAAGGACGACTGTATTCTTTTACGCTAAGAAATAATAATTTTGCCTTCTAATGCTATTCATAATAATTTAAATAACTATACCCTAAATATGGAGAAAGTCATGTGTTGGCCACATCAGATTTTTTAGTTTTAGTAAATAGTACGTAGTTATCTACTGCTACAGCGAGTTTCATTTCTAAGCCTTCCTTAACTTGTTCAATAAAACTCATTGAACGATTTTAACCCTTTATGTCCTGAAAGTTCTTTACAATCCCACTTTTCATAATTTCGTAAGCCTTACCGAATGAGGAGTAAATTATGAGAATTGATTAGCATGAAGTGTTCCCGAATGCTTCCGACAAATAGAATTATTGAGTACAGCTTCACTGGAATCGACGATGGAAGTTTGAAATAGGCGCTTATTCCGGGACGCTATAGTACCTGGAACAGAGGCGGTGGTTATGTATTCTTCTTTTCCTCTGCGAGACGATGATTTTTTATTTGTAATGAGAATATGTTTTTATTAAACTTAGATAATATAAAAGTAATGTGAAAAGTCAATTAACTACAGGGCCCCTAAGAAAAAAAATGCTGCTTAACGGAAAAGGGGAAAATTTTTTATAGTATATTACCCTTTATTTAATGTTCAACCAACTCAAAACATAAAAATAAATTACATACTAAGTTAAGATTAAAAGGTTAAATTGAGTTTTGATTTTGTTTAATTTCGTCCTCATTTTTTCAGAATACGTCTCCCACTGCTCAAGAATCTACAATCATGTTGGATGTGTCGTGGTTTATTTTTCCTTGAAAAATCTCTCTATTGGAGAGTAGAGGACCAAAGGAACGGATAAAAGCATTTATGTTTCAAATATATTTTGCTTCTGCATTCCGTTTTAACATCCAGAGACGTACCCGGTGTGACGATAACGAAGAATGAGACGAAAGTTGCAGCAATCAATGCTCAGGGCTGTATCCGAACCTGCAACCTCGTTATCACAAAACCAGACCGACGACTCTTCAACCCACCACCATTTTTATTGATTCACCCGGCTGCATGGTGTCCTTTATTTTTTGGCGAGTAGATACACGTTCCCGACGACGATTTTTCCACGATAAATTACGTATAACCAAATATTTTAGAGAACTCTGCGTGGTTTAAAACCGTTATCCACTAGTTAATCTCCATAAACAGCATCCCCGAAATTCAACGAGGCGGGCCAACTAGGGGAGGCACGAGAAAGGAGCGAATGGAGAAAGAGGAATATAGAAGCGGAAAGAAGGAGGCGAGAGAGGATCGTAGAGGATAGAGTGGGACCGGTGGAATGGGTAAGATAAGGGAGAATTGGGGAAGAAGTGGCGGGCGAGAGAAGCTTGGGAAAAAACCAAAGAAAGTCGAAAAACTGAGGAAAACGAACGAATGTCCGTTTAGTGAGGGACACATCCTTATCAAGCCTGATTCCTTTGTTATATTTTATTATTCCAGGAAAAGGCATACAAATTTAACAAATCGTAATCGGTATGACCGATTTCGGGAAAAGTCATTAAAAATTCAAGAAATAGGAAGCGATATGAGTACTTCCAGGAAAAACATTAAAATTCAACAAATGGAAGCGTTATAGACACTTTAAGTGTCAAAAATATCGATATGAAGGGAATTATGCATCTTTTGGGATTGTCCACTTTCATTATCCATTGGCTTCTTGGAACATAAGTGAAAGGAATACGGACCAGGTGCACCGACAGACGGACGATAGCGACGTCATATCTCTTAGTTTCTAAGAATAGATTGTCACAATAAGATTTTAGCCCTGATACATACCTACAATTGTTTCATATTTAACATAATAAGGAAATTAATGACGAAAGGGTGCATGAGAGAAATGAAAGTACGGAGGAAGGATGTAATAAGGACCATACAAAAGTAGAGATCCGAAGTTCAGTGAGGAACTTCTAGAAAAAATTTCGGGAGACACTGCGTTGTTATCGTTTTAAGTCGAAGTTTATCTCATGATGCAGTGAGAGTCTATGGGAGAAAATACTCCTGTTACTGATAAATTTACTCCTCACGATATCATATTTTAAAATGATTTTAACAAGAGTGAAAAATACATTGATAATAATTGCTTCACTTTTCTAACTACCAATTTATTTTCAAAATATTTCAGTATAATTTTTTAGATGTCGTACATTGATCGGAAACTATAACTATCTGTTTTGAGACATAAATTCTCAAGCACTTTTGAATCTATAATCTTCAATAAAAAGGTTCAACTTCTGAAAACATCGTTCCTTTCATCCTCCGTTACAGAAAAGGTAATATAAATTTTATGTATTAGTTATTAAGAAAATATAAAATTATATAAAATCAAGAGAAAACAACCGATTAATTTTCGATTATACTTTTTTAAATTTGCTATTTTTCAGTCTAAACTGACATATAAACTATTAGGTGCTTGTAAACTGATTTCTCAAGATTTCGTTCCCAAAAAATCGGTACAACATAGATTGTACAAACTTTCTCATATACGTACTAATGCGTCGTTTAGTTATCTTTAGAAAATGAAAATCGTATGAGCCTGTTTTTAGAAAATCCAGTTGTTGTTAAAGTTGCCTAGAATAAACTAGCCTTATATTCATTTTTTGAAAAATACGGATTATTTGGTATTATTGAATATGTAAACTCAAGTAACTGTACGAAATTTGATTAAAATCGTTATAGACGTTTTTGAGAAAATCAAATTGGTGTTTAAAATGCGTAGAATAAACTTCCCTTAATTATTGAGCAATGTCAACTATTTCCTCATAGCTTCTACTCTGTATGATAAAATGCCTAAGTACGAGATTTCATTCATTTTCGCTCTACCGTCTAGGCTCCAGAGCCAGTAACAGACAGACAGACGGCATTGCGAAAACCAATTTTTCAAACTCAGCTATACCTAAAACGTATATTTCCATCAAAATCTCGTGGTCGAATTTTTTCGCGATTACAATACTTTCTCAATATACTTCGTATATGAGAAAGTAAAAAATAGCTATAGTATGTATAGTATATTTGCACCAGAGCTGCAAACCGAACCAAACCAGTGAACCGAATCGAACCGCTATCATTTCGTTAAACCGCGAACCGAACCGAAGCCAGCGACTAATTTTTTACAGAAGCACAAAACGAACCGGTATTTTTTTGCAAAAGTGATTCGGTTCACGCTCGATTTACATTTACATTTTTAAATGATTATTTCAAACACATTTTATATTCTTTCGAATAAATGAAAACTCCACGTATTCATTGCTTCCGTACTGCTAGTGCTAAAGTGCTAAAAAATTTATTTAATAGTAATGTAATACTATTGTATTAATTATATTGTATATGATATTTTGTTTAAGTAACTATTCATGATAAAATTATTTCTCTACAATGCGATCGGTTAAATGAAATGAAAAAAATTCCAATTTTGCTTGAACCGAACTAAACCGCGAAACGAACCACTCCATAATTTAGACAGGTGTGCAGCTCTGATTTGCACTATCTATATTTGGTAAATTTTCAACAATAATTATAAAGTATAATCGATCTGTTAAATCAAATATTTCATTTAACGCATTGTTTACAACGCTTTGTAAACACCTTTACCTGCTGAGAACTTGAGAAATTGAAGCAACGCCTTTTGTACGGTCGAAGGAGATTTGATTCATATGAAAATTTTTAAGGATTATATATAAACATTTTTCAATTTACTTATAGACTTCCTGATGAGAAAGTGTGTTGAAGAATACGGCGGAAGTGAATACGCCACGTAACTGTGTTAAAACCAAAAAATGTTGCCTTCATAAAGGTTCCTAACCGCATAACATGTTATGGAGATGTAAAAACGTTCCCACCAAATCTTAGCCCAACCTATGAACAATGACAAAGATATTACATCGTAAATATATTTCAAGCGTCCGGTTTATATCTCGTATTGTAAACAAGACCTCGAGTTGTGATTACGCTTTGTTATTACAATCAGGCGTATCCTTCAGTCTTACACTGTATATCTTTAAAGATACATAAACACATAAACGCTTGGGCGGATCATTTAGGGATCCATCCGTGGAAAGAGTTTCATTAAGAACATCTCACCAACAACGCAACTTTCACAAGTTACTCATTGCTCATTTTCATCATATAGCTATGGATGGTGAGGATGTTGCGTGCGGGTCAAATGTCAGTTCTGGATATGAGTCAACACTTTCCAAAACATGGGACAAAAGTTGTGGCATTAAACAAAGCGGGACGAGAGATGACACATGGACGGCAGATCTAGGGAGCGGTCTGAAGGAAGAGATTCAGTCGTAATAACTCCAGAAAATCGCTTCTTATCAGATTAATTATCGCCAGCAAGACTGTTCACAGCGGGTCAAATGACAATTTTGGATATAAACCAAGATTTTTTAAAAGGCGTGATAAAAGCTGGGGCATTTAATAAAGCGGGACGAGTGATGACAAACATTTGGACGGCAGATTTAGGGAGCCGTCCGTAAGAAGAGATTCAGTCAGAACATATCATCAACATCGTCATCGATAATCCAATAATACAAAACGATGAATGTTTTTATAACATAATGTGATTCTAGTTGGAAAATTATATCCCTACTTAATTGAAACTGGGTGTAGAAATAATTCGTGAGTAGCATGTTATCGTTCCGATCGTCTACGCACAAAGCAAAGGAAATGCCCGTAATACGTAACGACGTGGGTTATCGCAATCAAACTCCACGGACAAATACATACGATTGAGGATATTTATTTTTATGACTTTCAGGGAGACGGCGTTTTCATTATTATTATTATAACTACTATTAGATCAGGGAAACTTTACATATTATTAAGCGTGTTTCGCTCCCAGCATAAGCGCCTATAAGCGTCGGTCTGTCTGTACGTCCGTTCAAGTGTTCGTTCTCGGCTTCTACTGAATGGATTTTCGTAAAATTTGATATTAAGAACCTACAGTCAAAGACAATAAGACACTCAAGTAAATGAATCATGTAAGCCAATCACGAACACCACTTTACTCGTGATAAAAATGAACTTTTCGTCATATCTCGTAAAGTATCGGTCGATTCAAAATAGATTTCAATTAAAACTTGTAGAACCAGTAATGTAGTTTCTTTTCCCATAAAATTTTATCGTAGGATCGCCGTCATTAAGAAATTCATACAAGAATGTCATAATTCCAGATGAACTTCGAAAATTTCTTGCATGATCAACACTTTATTGTTGCTATCATAAACAATCTCACGAAAATGCGTTTAATTTCCATACGTCTGCACGTAATATGTTTAAATATGAAGAAAATGGCTTATTTATGCCGAATAAAAGAACTTTAGAACGTTATTTACTTTATTTACACATATAGTATCATTTCTTTCATGTACTACATTGCGCATTTGTGATACGCTGTACACTTTCCTATCTTTTTTATTATTAATATTACTATTATTAGCGCAGAGGATTATCACTCCCCTTTCGGAACGGAAGAGCATGCGGAGTTAAGCTTACAAAGGCGTTAGAACTAGTTTTAATTACATTTTTTCTTAACCGACATTTTGTAAAAATTGCCAACTATTAACTACACTCCACTACTGCGGAATATGTTTAACTTATACCCTATAACATAACGACATGTTTTAAGATAATATTGAACATTCTATGGACTAGGGAAAGAAGGAATTAAAAATCCGCCTTTCGAACTTATGACAAAGCAAATCGTGCTTAATCTTTAAAAAATTGAAAACCATTTTTTAGGATCAAGTTAATTTCTTCGTATACTTTGTATATGAAAAACTAAAAAATGATTTTGGACGAAGTTACACGAGAATAATATGCCAGTAAAACTATGAAAACTACTGCTCCTCGTATAGCAATTAAAAGGTTGGGAAAACTAAGGCTAATTTCTGAAGCCAGCTAACGGTATCAGTGGCGATGCATAACGACAACATGCTCGAATGCTTAACAACAGATAATACATATTATTGATTTATTATTATCAGTCTCATTCAAAATGCGGTCCGATGCACCTGAAGTCCGTACGTATATTTCTCCGCTAGATGGCGTGGAAGCTTTTCACTCACTCGATAGATATCCATCATGACCAAAATTGGAAGATTGAATGATAGGGACGTTTCAATCACGGTAAAAGATTTCTAAAATTATATAAAGGAAGCATGATAAGAAGTTGCATACCATTACCACCGACGATATTAACTACCTTCGTACAGGTATGTTTTTAACCTACCAGATACTAAAATTTCTTTCGCTAATAAATATCGCAGGCAATGGCAACTAGTTTCATCCAATAACATTTCGATTGAAAATATACTAATGACTGCCTATTTTGATTAAATCAAATATGAAACGGTTTGACCAAAAAATTTTATACCACGGAACATAACGTGATTCTAGTTGGAAAATTATCTCCGTGCTTAATTCAAAATGGTTTTATAAACTTTCAGGGAGACGGGTGTTTTTTATTATCATTATAACTATTAATAGATAAGGGAAATATCACATTTATTATTATTATTGCTATTATTAGAGCAGAGAAATTTCACTGCCCTTTTGTGAACGGAAGAGTATGCGGAGTGCAACTCACATAAGCGCTACAGCTAGTTTTAATTACAGTGCATGCAGGTTGATTTTTTTAAACCGTCATGTTGTAGAAATTAACTAAACTACCTTCCACTCCTGCGGAATATGTTTCATTTATACTAAATTCCTTTTACGAATAACTATCGCAGGCAGAGGCAACTTGTTTAAACCAAAAACAAACTAATGACTCGTGTTTTTCCCTTCCTATATTTTGCTAAATGCACACAGTAAATAGAGGCACCAGAAAAGTATATACCGGCATATACCGTGATTCAACTTGGATATTAAATTTTCAAATTATGAGAGCTTCCATTCCTAGTTTCAAATTCGCACGTCATAAATCAATTGAACCATATGGCGAACCCATCTGAATCAGATGTCCTAAACTAAAATTATATGGCTGCGAAATTGATTGTTTTGAAGCATAAGGGGAAACTCGTATCACAATAATGAATCTGAGCATTATATTTAAAACTCAAAGCACATGATCTAAATGGTACAAGTTTATGTTTGTTGCAAAACAATATATCAAACAAATCCTAAATAAGTATTTAACATTTTATATTATTTTTTTATTCATTTTTTCCACGAGTGTTTCATACACGCTATCTCCTCCTCCTGTTTAAATCCAAATAAACGTAATGAGAGGTCCGTACTTTTCAAAGTAAGCGGCTACATGCGCACAGCGAGTCGCGTGTTTGAGACCCCTACTCTTAATATTTTTTAAAAAATCCGTACCTCTACCGTATCTACATTTTCAGATAGATGTACAATTCCGTATTTATAATAATAATAATAATATATTATTGTAAAATAACAAAAATCCATTATGGAAAATTTATAGATGTTTCACGGGAGAGAATAAATTAAAATAACGTGTGCAATAAACGTGATTTATCTGAGAACATTTCAGGAGAAACTAACTAGGTTTCAGCAAAAAAATGTGCTTAGCCTTGCCAAATTATTAACTTTTACGATCGCACGTTTCATTAAGATGCATATTTCATAAGTGAAAGTCACAAGCCGAGGAAGGAAGATTTACGAGCGTGGAAGTTCATTTTTCGAATAACGATATGACGAAATTTAAAAACACAAAACCTATTTTGCATTACTAAAAAACTTTGCATTGGAGACACCCTACCCTTGTCTTATTGGCTCAATTACTGTATCCACTCAGCCGTGTCCCTTGATTTACAAATCGTGCGTCGGTTGCGTTCAACCTTTTATAGATCTTTGATAATTCCCTCTTTGCAAACCTCAATAAATTACAATGGTTTGTAAAATAGGTCTGACAAGTATGAAATATGCAACCTCTTTCAATTGTTCCGGACATATAGGTGACATTCATTTATGAATTCTAATGGTATGTCCTGAACACCTTTCGTTAGTACTTTCTACGCTTTGTCGCTTCTGAATGTCGCTCGGCTGAGAACGAAAAAAGTATGATCGCATTCCGATTGCGAGAAATCTAAGATTTCTATCGTCCTTATCCGATACAGTATCGATTATAACAGCCACAATTTATTTATATTTTTGCGAGAAATACTAAGAAAGACGAATTACTGATTTTACGGAGTTTTGAATCACGTAGGAAATAAATAGGCGATCAATGCCTCCCTATGTAATTTTGTTTAATTTGAAAATGTAACGCTAAACGCGATTTATATTTACCAACTGTCCTTCACTTTTTTCCACTCAGACATAATACAGAATTAGCGATTTCTAATTAACAGATTACGTTTTCAGCCGTGAATTTTGAAGGGGGGGAGGATGAAAATGGTATTTCTCTGGGAACTTCCGTAGAATTATTAGACAGTACGGATAAAGTAGAGGAAAGTTGATAGGAAAAATTATAGTACACATAAACGATTTCAATGAAATGCATATCCCACTTATATATTCATCAAATTCTCTAACATTTTCCCAAAAATTTTGAAGGGGATTAAGAAGGGTTCTTCATAAAAAAATAGAGAGAAATTATCAAATTATATACACGAATAAATGTAAAACAAGAAATTTGTTTTGATTATTTAATCCGGAAAGAAAGAAAAAGCACTATCGATGCTCACTCATTTCATTTTCCGTAATTTGCTCAAAGATATCTTTATAAAAAATAGTCCGTTACTGCGCCGCTACACGCAACCGGCGCTCCTTCCGCGAGCGGGAAAAGGACTTAAGAGCGCGGCTGAGGATTGGGAGAGGGCGGGATGAAAAATGAAAGGTCGACATGAGAGACACCCAAGAATATGCATTTATGCGCAACCATAAAATATGCATACTTACTCGTAAATACGCGGCCGTGAGCGAGCTCAAGCGAGAGAGGCCCTAGCCTAGCGATGTGACTGCGCTGATAAGTCCCGAGGGAATTCGAAAGGAGGAGACTGACGTAGGAGGGGATAGTGAGAGAGAGAGAGAGCGAAAGTAAAAGAGATTGCGCCCTGTAGTGCGCGGAAGGCTACGCCAAGTTTTCGCGGGAAACGGCTCGAGAAGGTTGAAAATTAAAAAAAAGAACCTCGGCAAATTGTGCGCCTGCTCCGTACCCAAGCTCTCGCGGACTGGGTGGAGGGAAAAAAGCGCGTTTATGAAAACAAACGAAGGGGTGCGAAGACGGGGAAGAAAACTGCGTTGGTCAGTACGGTGCCGGGTGTGAAGAGAGCTCGTGCGTTTTGAGACCGCTCCTTGACCTTATCGCTGGATGAACAATAGAGGGCGGTGGCAGTATCGAGTTCTCTCATCCACACCCTGCCATCGCTTCCCCTTTTAATGGCGCCCCTTAAAGCCGTTCCCCTTCCTCTCACCCCATTAAATCCTTCCTTATCCCCTTCCCCACCATCTCCCCTTCCTCTCCTGTCATACTCGCCAGTCCACCTTCCTCCAACCCGTCACCCCTCTCATCGTTTGGACCACGGAACCAGTCGAAGAAGCTTAGGGGAATGAGGACGTGGGCGAATCGAAAAATAAAAATAAATAAAATTTACAATGCCGAGGTGTGTGTTTATGTGAGGAGTCGCTGGAAGTGGGAGTCGACCGGTTGCACGACCGTAACAATTAAAACGTGTCCGACGCTCGTGTTGAGAAATCTTTTATCAACGAGCACGCTCTGTTTAGTTCACGACCAAGATGATAATGATGAGAAGGCATTTTAACCGGATGTGTCAGGCGTTAAGGAAATGACTTCTTTAGACTTCTTCGTTGCTCACATTCAATGGCAAAGGCTTTTTATTGAAGACGCGTAGCAAATTTTTTTGACTCGTTTGATAACAAAAACTGAAAAGACAAGACGATATTTTTTCGCGAAGTACTAATTATGACGTGATGGACAGAAATGTTGATTTTTAGTCGCGCGTAAAAATTATGCGAAGCTAACATTGGATGTATATATTGCGGACCTAAATTGCTCGAAACTTTTCATATATACATTAACGACATAATTCCGGATTTACATGGTAGATAACTACAATATTAAAACTATGTAAACGATTCCTATAATTTAGGAATGTTTAAGTCAACTCTAAATTATGAACAAATTCTCATTATCCACTGTCACCCTTTCACGTGTTGCAGATACAAAAGACGCACGTGCTGGTACTCATCTATCAATGTAATCTAAATAATTTAATTCAATAGAAAGCTAAAAAAGGAACTTTGTTTTTTACAAAAATAAAAGTATGCCTGGTAAACATGATTTTCATTTAGGAATGGTATTAATTCTAAAGACGTTCTAGGAAAAATGCCGATAAGGATAAAGTAGCCACAATGCCGGCTGAACCATTAAATATTGATTTTTTATTATTCTTTAAAAGGCTTAATACGCTTTATAAACCATTTTGAGATGGTATTTTAACTGTCAATAAAAATATTTTAGCGATTAAAGTGTTTTGTGAGTTATTAATACGTTCTATAGCAATACATTTTTATATTTATTTTATAATGATATATTACGTCATGTGAGCCAGGAACCGAAATCTCCCTTTCCCATATACTATTGTGTCTTGATTTCTCTGAAATATTTCCAGGAACCTAAGCCTCGCGTACAGTGACTATCCACAGTATTTATTAGCATCCGATAATTTTTTAACTAAAATCTAGCAGTCGGGTCGCAGAAAGGTGTAAATCGGGCTAAAGGGAAATTTGAAAAACCTAGCATAAAGTACATCTGACATGAATCGCCACGGAAATGCCACGCGCATGAATACCTAAGAGAGGCTTTGGGAAACACAAGTTCCGAGAAAGTAGCGAATGTGAACTCGTTGCTTAAGTATTAGAACGGCTTAGGAAACTAGATGTTGAAAGGATAAAGAGAAGACCACTTGCCTAACAGTGTACGGTATCCACCAGGAGACGGCGTAGGAATTAGTTCCCAAGATTACGGAATATCTCCCTTAAGTTAGTCAGAGGCGAGAAAAGATTTATGAGATTTTTAAAAAATCCTCCAAATCTGAGCTAAATTCTATCTTAATGTCACACATTAAAAACTGCGTTTAATGTGACAAAAACAGCGAAAGACGTAAAGAAAATGGTATTCTGAATCACGAATGAGCGTCATGTAATATTTTACTCAATACAAAGGAGCATTAAGTCATTTGTTTTTCTTTTATTATAGAGTTTTTGTGCAAAGGAAAGGAAAAATGTGTCAAACGACAATAAATAAGAACTATATAGATAATATTTAATCTTCTATATATCGAAGTGAAGGCGCACGTTATCGTGCCTAGCGCTAAGGGGCATGCACTTTATGAACATAAATATCATGTAAAGATAAATGATAATTGATTAAATTTGCCATATGAGAAACTTACTGGTTATAATAGTCCAATAGGCTGATTATCCAGAAAAACGAACAAACAAGGAACTTACTCATAAAGTGTGAGTAAAACCTGAGTATCAGCGTGAAGTCGCTGTCATTGGATTTATATGTAACTGAATAAAATAAAAATGGTTGACGTACTTAAACAAGAAAAGGGAAACATGTATTAACTTCAACAAAGGTTAAGCGATTAAGGATTAAAAACACTCTTCTTCCACCCGAGCCCACGGTAAACAAAGCTTATAGTGTATTCGTAGTTTCGATAAAAATTCATATTAGATCGAGATATTATCCTACCTATAATATGACCATGGCAGACCAGACGAAGGGGATTAAAATCTTTACCTTACGACAGAGCTCCAGGAAAAATTTCAATCTACGAAAGTTCAACCGAAAGATAAAGCACAAGTGACTAACAGAGCGTAACAGATTCTGAAGAGAACTATCGAACTCACTTTGTGATTCGAATAGAATTGACAAACTGTTTCTGTAATACGTATATAACATTTTAGGGGAAAACCAGGTGCACGTTTTGGCTGCCTTTTCACTGAAAAGGGTATATCTGTCTGTCCTAACATACTTGAGAGGCATATATTGACAACTTAGTGAAGCAATTAACATGGAAAATTTTTGCTAAAAATTAAGCCGAAACCTAACAAGTTTTTTAACTACTGACAAATATCTATCCGCGGCTGCATACCAAAAGGGGAAAAGTCTTTAAAGAGAAATTCGTTTTGAGCTCCGGAAAAACAAAGGAAAACCGCATCCTCTTCAAATCATCCAAATTTCGCGTCGCAGACTTCGACGGTATTTACATTTTACCGACTTCCACCACATTCGATTTGAGCGTTCCAGTAAACATGCGGCCATTCGAAAAAACAAGAACGCAGCGAATCAGGAGCGCAAGAATGCGCAATGTAAGGAAATTGAAGTGGGTTCGGAGGCCGTGGTTAGAGATTTTTGACTCGTTCTTATCTCTACCAAACGGTTTGGAGTTCTTACGTTGCGAAGGGCGTTGTCCCCAGTGAAACGTTGCAAGAAAAGGATTTGAAAGCAAGCAAGACGAGATAAACATCGATCATATTGAACCACCCACACAAAAACACAATTTTTTGAAACGCGGGAAAAAAATTGTGTAACTTGCTTAGCGCTTCGGAACGCGCGCCAAGAACATTTTGAACATGGCGAACAATAGCTATCGAATTGCTATATCGTCGAATTAATATCGCGCAACTTTCCTGCGATAAAATCGATATTTACTGATCATATAAGAATATCGGAAAGCAACAATCTTCATACTTACTGTGAATATCTAAAAAGATCTACAACCTGTTATTCATTAGTGTCCCCTCCATGTTTTTTTAAAGTGATTCCGCGACGAGAGTTTTCATCCCACGGCAAAAGTACGGCGGTTTCTTTTTAAAGTCAGAAGCGGTTGTAAATTATCTTACTTATCACATGAAGTACTTTCACTTAAAAACAGTCGGCTTAAATCGATCCTATCTTTTGCTTCTATTGCATTAAAATTGTGAAATGCTTTGAAACGAAAGATCTTTCGATGATAGCTGCTTATAAAAGAATACTGATTTAGATAGTGACGAAGAGAAAGGATAAAGCAACTGCTGTGGCAATCCAAAAATCCGAAATTCTTAAAAACAATGGGTAAGCTTCGGTCGTAGGTATATGCCAATAAAACATGGAGTATGAAAAATAATCGAGAAAAAGTTGAAGAATAAAACTGACATAATTTTAACAACTATAGTGGATTTGAACCAGGAAAGTAAGATATGTCGTTTTCATACAAAAAATCGCATTAGTCTCGTTTGACGCTCCCTGTAAATATACTGGTTAAAATAGCTCATTTTGCAGAAAAAATGCTTAGGAAATAATGATATCTAGAAATTATTTTTCAAAACTTTTCGGAGAAAACTAAAACTAGAAAGGTGGAATGATTAAATTGAATGGACCAATGTCCTGTCGGTGAGACAAAATCGAGCAATTTAGTACCATGATTGCATATCTGTTTTTATAAGAAATGGCAATAAAATTAATATCCCGCAAATCATAATAAATTGTGGTCGCTTTTTATTTCCAAATTTCTTTTGCCACAGGTAGAAAGGAATAAATGAAAATCGTAGTTACGGTAACGGAAATTCTAACTTATCCATCGTTAAACCTAACTTTTCATTCCGACCGTAATTCCAGTGCGAAAGCATCTATTTTGTTCTGCAATCGCTATCTAAAATTTATCTACTACTTCAATTTGAAGAGATGAAAGTTTTTCTATGAGAAAATAGAGTGTTTAATTCTACCCTGACAGCAAGTCTATCTATAAAAATTATAGGATAGTCCATCAATTATCGATATTATACCTAGGTTATTTTCTAGATTTTTTGTGTAGGTTACGCAAAAATTACCTCATTTTTATGGAGAGTGGTGATCAAATATATGTGCAAACTTCAGCATCTGATTGTATATTATAGTATAATACACCGAAGAAATTCTATTTAGTCTTACCACCTTGTGCCGACATCAAAGCCGTGATAAGCATCCGCTTAATTAGAGCCAGGAAATTTGTAACATGCCAAACACATCGTCAATATTGAAGCTATAAGCAATCTGCGTAAAATGCACGTATAAGGTTTTACATATAGACATCGCCTTATTTAATTGTTACATACGAACGAATTTAACGGAAATTCACTTAAAACTTCATAAAATAATAACTTACGAATAAAAAATTTAAAAAATAAGTACTTATTTCTGATATTTCCTATAAACATAACATGACTGTTAAAAAAAACCAGATGCGCATTTCAACAGAAATGAAACCGTCTTCAGCAGTTAGTCAGCAAGAGTAGGATATTAAATGAATTCAAGTTAGAATTTTAATTGCTTATTTTTAAATTTGTCTTTGCCTATAAGACGAGCTCGATAGGTTTAAAAATCATGAAATTCCATCACGCGCGCGTCCGGATGGTTAATGAAGAGCCACCTATCCATAACTTCCGTGGGTACCAAATATCCAAGCCATCGTATTAACTGATTTCCAAAAAGGCCCTTTATTTCTTTCATTTGAAAGAACCCAACTTACGAAACTCTCGGTTAAAACCGGAAAAATCCTGTCGCAATCCGGTCCTATCGAAAGTGGCATTCGCACTCTCGCGACCAACGACAAATAAATGAAGCCGGTGAAAACAAAGTAAAACCAAATGCGTCCATCAAGAATCTCGCTGCGTGTCACCTCTGATTTTTCTCTCTTCTCTGAACGAAAAGGCGGGTGGATTTTCCCGAGGCGTAAGCTATAATTTTCACTTACTCCACTATTTTCTGACGAATGCGCACAAGTTATTCAATACTGCGATTTGCGCGGGTTTAATAATCGCGGTTTAACTCATTCTCGCAAATGAAAAGGCAATTATCAATGTTCGAGGATAGTAAATTTAACCTACCTCAGCACAGACTGCTCTTCCACTAAAGCAAATGAAGCAAAGAGCGATTTCATCTCGTCAACAAAACAAGTACATACAACATAAGTAGTGATGCAGTGAAGCACGTGGAAAACGTTTGGGGGAGTTGTCAGTGAGATGCTATTCTCTCAGTGTATCTTTGCCTGCTACTCTGTTCTGGCACGTGTAATTAACAGCTGGTTCTACAATAAATTTGCAGTTACGTACAATGTTGCCATTAGATATTACCCCGAATCGTAAAGGAAATGAAATGGGAGCCTAAAAAAGTGTGAGGAGAGTGAAAAAACTTCATTCCCTTAGCCTAATTTTCCATAAATTTTGGTTTCTGTTTTCACGATTTCTTCTGGGACATCAAGTAACTACTGACATTAAAATATTTCCTCAGGCGTTTGCATCAATTTTTGTAAGTATAACCCTTATATTATACATCTATAATGATTATTAACGCAAATAGTCTCACGCATAAATTTCAATTAAAATAGAATAGGGACAAACGTTATTTATTTTACACATTACATGGTTACCATCTCTTCATTAAGATAATGGAAGTGGAAAATATATCTCTGTGGAGTTGTCTTATCCATTGTTTCCATTACCCTATAAACTGATCTTACCATTTCAATGACCCTTTCATTTTCCAATTGAATTCCAGTATTAGCATTAAACGTTTAAATTGAGCAATTTTGAACTGTAGGCAGAATATGATGAACAGAATAAGAAACATTATAATGTTTTATTCAAAATGTTTCATAACCGAAGATTGTAGGTCAACACTTTATTTTAATCTAAAAAAGAAAGAAAGCCTGCACGTTCGAGAATTCCTTTTTTAAGTGTTATTATATGGAAAATGGAAAAGCACGCTATCAATTACCGAGTAACATTAATTTTCTCTCTAATATGAAATTTAAAATCCAGGTTTCTGACCGACTTTGCATAATAAATTGTCAATACGCAAACGCAGACGTGCCCTCAGCGAGATTCGAACCCGCGAACCTTACCGATACCTGGAAAATGCATTAATACACATAGAAGTGAATTATAGATATCAACTTAATTTACACACTCCTTAAATTTTATAAAATGCACCTAATACGTAACGACGTGGGTTATCGAAATCAAACTCCACGGACAAATACATACGAATGAGGATATTTATTTTTATGACATTCAGGGAGACGGCGTTTTCATTATTATTATTATTATAACTACTATTAGATCAGAGAAATTTTACATATTTTAAGCGCGTTTCGCTCTCAGCATAAGCGCCTATTAGCGTCGGTCTGTCTGTCCGTCAGTTCGCGTGTTCGTTCTCGGCTTCTACTGAACGGATTTTCGTAAAATTTCATAGTAAGGACCCACAGTCAAAGATAATAAGACAGTCAAGTAAATGAATCACGTAAGCCAATCACGGGTACCACTTTACTCGTGATAAAAATGAACTTTTCGTCATATCGCGTAAAGTTTCGGTCGATTCAAAATAGATTTCAATTAAAACTTGTAGAACCTGTAGAGTGTTCCATTCCAATAAAATTCTATCGTAGGATCGCCGCACAGTGGGACAGAATCCCAAAAAGGTGGCCAAAAATCGAAAGTCGAGTACTCAGGAGTAATTTTTGTGTTAATGTGTTAATATTCTTCTATGACCCTATAAATATAGTCAGAATCGTTTTTTATTTTATTTTTGATCAATTTTAGAATTAATTATAGACGCATGCGTAAATTAAAAAGTTGGTGGAACACATATTTCATGGACCATTATTAAAAATAAAATGTTACTGAATGGTCTCACCGTTCTTATGAATAGTCTTTAAAACTGGGTGATGTAGGAAAAACGTTGAAATGACAACGTGTTTAAAAAAGTAATGAAATTATATTTATTTTTTGTATATTCTGAACGGTTTCTTAAGTAATTGAAATTGAGATTGATAACAACTGAAAAATACCAAACGTTTAATTAGAAACTTTCAAACTTGTCATCGCCACTGCTATCGCTATGAGCGAATGCGTCCTCGTCAATTTCAGCGTTGGAATCGTCGCTCTCTGGAATTATTCGTTGATGCGGAGTAGTGGGTACTGATAAAAGACTCAACACTTCAGGACAAAGGGACCCTTTGCGGTTTATGGGACGATTAATTGATGAAATCAGAGGATCTGAAGACAACAGAAGTCTGTTGAATAGATCTTGAATTGTCACTATTCTAGAGGACTTTCGAGTGCGATGTTCCCGGAATGCCTTATAGTCTTTATTTCGCGATTCCTGCGCTTCCTCAGAGAGTTGTCCAATTGGTATAAGCGCGGCGGACACTATCTCTGCACCATGGATAAGGATCTGGTGAACAGAATTGGGCATATAAAACCATGGATAGAGATTCACGAAAAGTGTAGCCGTTTCCAATCCGTAATCACTGAACGCATCCACAATGATTTCATATTTACATGACCGAGTTTTTAAAACCACAGAAAAACGTCTGATCAGCAATTCGTCGATCCCGGTGAGAGAGGCAGATAGCATAGGATCCTTAAAAAATTTTCGAGCGGTATTGCCGTCGTTACTTGTTCCACTTCCGCCTGGCTTCGGCATATACACTAAGAGACCCATTATTTCCTGATTTTCAGCTGAAGAAAGGATTTTCTTTCCTGTAACTTGGCCTTGTAACTCGGGTCCCGTACCTGCCATTTTTTAATCTCTAATCTGTACGAAACGTGAAGCAAGCATTCAAAAAATCTGATCTACGCATGTAATGTGGACAATCCATACTTCACTACTCGGTCGACATCATTCATGTTTTTCGGTGTTGCTCCATATATATAGCACGTCTGAGTTGATGGGGTCTCCGCGATAGCATGACAAACTTTTCCGTCCACCATTGTCATTTCCATTCTGTGGGTAACACTCAAGGTAACATCCCGTTCACTTGTAATTAGGGACGGTTTGATCTTTCACTTTCAATATTAGAGTGACCGTCTCTTTTTCAAATTGAAATGTAATTGGTCGACAAAACCTCGTGGATGATGGTCGTGGATTCTGCCAAATTACAACCTTTTCTCCGGAACTGCCTATCAAATGGTAAAGTTGGAGAGGCACGAAGGAAGTGATGAAAATTTCGCTATCGGAGGATCCGGCTTCTGTCAATGTTTGTTTGTATTGCGAATGGCCACTGCTTCCACCGAATCCCCATTTAGATATTAAATTTAGGTTGGAGAGATGACATTCTGGTAAAGATTTTATGACTGGTTCCTGCACTAACAAGATGCGAAGTGCTGTGTGGTTCATCAACTCTTCAAGCTTCACCTCTGGAGATGTGTCGGTGAATGTCATTGATTCTCTCGGAGGGTAGCAAAATGATTTAGCCTCTCTAATGCGATGGTATACAGGGTAGATATTGGCGCCTCTTTCTTTGGCCTGATTTCGAATAAGAAGGTATTGCTGTTTACTCAAATTCGCATTTACAAGCAGTGAAAGGGCTTCGTTTGGTGTGCATGGTATCATTGTTGCATTTCCTCTAGCTGATTTCCATGCTCTATTAATTTTTTTGGCTCTTGTGGGTGTAGTGAAGACCAATTTCGCAGTTTCCTCCCCTTTCTCCTCACGTAAACTCATTTTGGCAGCGAAAGCGCGCTCAGAGTAGGTATTGTTAGGGCGAAGTTCTTCTGTTTTTCCCGTTTACTCCTTAAACTACTCTGTACAAAATCTGAGCATGGACGACCAGGTGCACCTGATGTACTCGCTGCAATATGAGGTGAAACTTCTTCAAAAACAGCGAATGAAATGTCTGTTTCGAGCCAACGTGCATTATCTTTAAGGAATCTTTCTTCCACTCTACAGCATTTGTCGAGTCGTATAAACAACTGTGAGCAAAAATTTATCACTTTCCGACGAATTATAGCTTTTTCATTCTTATGTAAGTCCTCCATGCCCGCCTGGTTGATAACAAAATCACTTAAATGCCCTCTCTGAATGGCCCTACCTTCACCTCTTTTCTCTTTCAGTACATTGTAAAGATGCATTTTAGTTCGCGTAAACGCTATGATGTAGCTAAAATACATTGATTGATTCATCAATTTTAGTGACCGACCATTTTTTATAGTTTAGACAGATTGATGTGTTTTTTGTACGTCATATATACGCGATAAAATAAAATAGGAGATAAAATAAAAAGAAAAATATGTGACTCACTTTTAACCACTTTTCTAGACGAGACTTATTGCAAGAATCACCTCTTTTCCGTGCTTTTCGATTTTTGACAACTCTCACAGAACTTGACACTCAACTACAACACAGTGCGATCATGCACAAGAGCCCGCTTGTTTTGAAATGAGAAATCAAGCATCCATACTTGCCAACAAAGACACACAGCAGTGGCGACTGATCGTTTGAGAAGTGTACAACGTCTCGTGCAATGGAGTTTTAGAAAGAAATTATATACCTGTACGTAAGGGAAATTGCGTATTAAAGTTCTTTTCTTCATCATAAATAATCCATTTTCTTCCTATTTAATAATATTACATGCACACGTAAGGAAATTAAACGTTTGTTGTGAGATTGTTTATGTTAGCAACAATGAAGAAGTATCCATGCAAAAATTTTTCTTAGTTCAACTCGAATGAAGACATTTTTGTTTGATTTTCTCTATAACGGATACTCCTACGATAAAAATGTATAGGAAAGGAAATACTCTTCTTTACTAGTTCTACAACTTTTATCTGAAAAATATTTTGATATGACTAATAGTTAACGAGATTTGACGAAAATTTCATTTTTTGCCACCCGTAAAGTGGTACCCCTGATTGACATACGTGTTTCATTTTTGCGATTTCCTTATTATATTTGATTGTAAGTCCTTAATATCAAATTTCATGAAAATCCGTTCGGTAGAAGCCGAGAACGAACATGCGGACGGACGGACAGACCGACGATAATAGGCGCTCACGCTGGAAACGAAACGCGCCTAAAAATGAATTTGGGCAATGTTACACGGGAATAATATGTCACTAAAACTATGAAAACAACTGCTGCTCCTATAGCAATTAAAAGGTAGGAGAAAGTGATGCTAATTTCTGAAGCCAGCTAACGGTACCAGTGGCGATGCATAACGACAACATGCTCGAATGCTTAACAACAGATAATACATATTATTGATTTATTATTATCAGTCTCAATCAGAATGCTGTCCGATCCGCTAGATGGCGTGGCAACTTTTCACTCACTCGATAAATATCCATCATGACCAAAACTGGAAGATCGAATGATAGGGATGTTTCAATCACGGTAAAAGATTTCTAAAATTATATAAAGGAAGCATGATAAGAAGTTGCATACCATTACCACCGACGATATTAATTACCTTCGTACAGGTATGTTTCTAACCTACCAGATACTAAAATTACTTTTGCAAATAAATATCGCAGGCACTGGCAACCTGTTTCATGTATCCACTAACAATCCCATTTAAATTAATGTTACCAGTGTCTATTTTGATTAAATCGAATATTAAACGATCTTACCAAAAACTTTTATACTAGATAACTTACCTTGTTTCAATTTGGATTATTGTTTCCTCACCTAATCCACCTGGTAGTAGAATTGATTTCCTATGTAGTGCGTTATCGTTCAAATCGTCTTCCCGCAAATATTTCTTATAATATCGTGATCGATAAGCCAAGGAAATTCATCTATATAATACGTAACGACGCATGTTATTCAAATTCGACGGCCAAATACACGTAATTGTTAAAATTATTTTTAAGATATTTTTTTGGAGAAGGTATTTTTTATTATTATAACCATTATTAGAGCAAGGAAATGTCACATTTTTAAATGTATTATTATTACTTTTATTAGAGCAGGGCAATATCACTGCCCTTTTGGAACGGAAGAGTACGCGGTGCTATGATGTTTACACACGGTTAGCCAAGACAAGACATTACGAGAAAGTACAATATTAGACGAGAAAAGACGAGTTGTAGTTTAATAATTTCCTCGTTCTTCTACCGAGCTACAGTAAATAAGTGGAGGGTCACATTTTTTTGGAATGGAAGGCCGCCTGCGGCTTGCGGCACATATTTATTTCTGACCCCTGAGATAGATACTCGTATATTGCATGGAAATCGACGAACCAAACTATCTCTAACATTTACTAACTGCCTCTTTAATTATGGGCTCTAATTAAATCTCCCGACCGATCATCTATGTTCTCCAATAATAAAAAATAAGTTAGCAAAAACCAGATGCGCATTTCTGTTATGAAGCACCCGTCATCAGTGTTGATTCACGGATGTTAACGGTGTAGATTATTTTTTAGACTCTACCATGGATGCTTCTCAATTTAATGCACGTCGATTTGATGTCAGTTACAATACGAGATCGATAATTTTTTCTTTATTTAGACCTAGTTATGAACGGACTTGTACATACATCTTTAATATATATCGCGCATTTTATCTTCCACATCGTGAATTTCTATATAGATAGGGATTTCATAAGACCTCATCTTCTCCTTTTTCCAATTTGTGCTTCGCGGTTAGCGTTCAAATGACATTCCTTTAGTAATAACCAAATTCTGTCCTCTAATTACGAAGTTATATGCGGTTTTGAAGAATGAAAACTAGCGGAAACACTTCGAGAAGCTTAATAGTCAACAGTATATTACAATATGACAATACAATAATAATACCGTGTACGATGAAATACGTCAAAATAACTTTTAGAAGCGAATGATTTTCAAAATCATTTTTCTTAGATGCCAAAAGATAGGACAATATAGATTGATTTTAATTAGAGGACATGTACAGCGTAATGACATCCCCTGCCATACGCCATCGGCGAGTTTCAGGGTAATAATGTAAACTCTTCGTGACATATATTGTCAGGAAACAAAGGGCTGATTGTATATTGTTTAATGTAAACAAAGCCATCTTGCGCAGACATAGGAAAGAGGAGGGTTCAGAATGTCCCGCGGTATGGTTTTTGGAAAGGGCGAAGGGGAATAGAGATGGATGGAAGCTCAAGGGAGTGAGTGGGGGAGGGGAGGGATAGGAGGAAAGGGGAGGGATAGGGGAAAGGGGAGGGAGAGGGGGGAATGGAGGTTCTGGGAAGGGAGGCCAAAAAATGAGCGCACACAACAAACTGCATCGGGTCAATACGTCTCGGAGAGGAGACCGGAGGTTGGGAAATTGGATGACAAAGAGGGAAACCTCACAAACACTACGGACCTTCTCCCTTCCCCCCTCTCCCCCTCTACGTACTCTGCTAGGTGGTGATCAAACCTCGTCCCTTTTCTTTTTTTACCTCTCGTATTCCGACTCCGCCGTATTTTTTCTCTTTCGTTTCGCCCCTCTTTTGTGTGTGTTTGTGAATTTGTCTCGTTCTTCATTATTCCACCATTTCCATTACATGTCGAATTATTTCTGTGACGTGATGGAAACCCGCCGCATTAATAGTACGATGATTTTCACTTCCATTCATGTCGACACTGCATGCATAACAAAAATCGACGGGTAGGGACTGCATTGTGGGATTTTGCGAAGGATATGTCCTAAATTATATGAACCCAAGTATTTTATTTTGAGATTTTTCCCTCAGTAAAAATGGCCGAATATTTTTGCTTTCCTACGATCGCTATTTATCATCCCGTTTATGATAAGGCGAGAGCTTCCGAGCGTGGGACGACCAATACGAAGTTTGTTGAATGTGTGTCGAAATGAACGATTCGCGCGCCATCTATTTCGTGAAAGACTTTATTCCGCAACGACAATACTGCGAAATAAGAAAGACTAATTCGTCAAGGACAAAACTCCATTCAGCAAGTTAATAACTTACATTACCGCAATTTTTTGTGATATTGAGCGAACGAAAGTAATCAGTCGTTAGAATCGGTAATGAAAGTGCCTTTTCATTGTAGGGTATGGAATGGCCAAAAGTAAAAAAATGTTTCGCATAAGAAAAATTGTAATCAGGATAATACTGTTGAAGGCAAATAATTCCTCGCAGCGCTAATTTTTTAAAAATTACTTCATGTAGCCTGTAAGCTAAGCGTCTTCAAATTGGGCCGCTCAAAGTGGTACGGACGCAATAGAGTAAAAGTTATTGTGTGAATTTTCTTCCGCAATATATAACTCGTGTTTTCTAAATATTGTCTCTATGGAGTAATCCATTCTAAAATTGTATCCATTATAACATTGGTCAGCACATGCCATATATATGATTTTCGCACAAACATTTTAACTTCTATAATACATATTAATAATATCTAATTATCCTTCATTTAATTCCGGCTTTAATGCTATCTAATTCTATCAGAATGCTGCCTGTTAATTTATTATCGTAAATTTTTTTTGCAAATGTTGAACTCGGACCCGCAAATATTTAAGCCGATCCTAGCTCGATCAGTTGGCGTAAATATTTTTCTCACTTAAGGATATTAGTTCATTCCCATTTTGCCTAATTTTGAAGTAAAAATCAAAATTAAATTTAGATAAAAGTATATGGATTTTCCTTCATTTGCACCGATTTCTAAAATAACTTTCATTGATGCCCATAAACTTAAAATAAAAATAGGATGAAGAGCAGGGAAGTATAAAAAATTACAAACTAAATTTCGCTCTTTTAACAATAACATCATCTAGTTGTTTCCATAAGAAATTATAGAACATTTTTAATCACGTTACAGTCGAACCACTAACTATCGATGTAGGTTTACATGTACGATATGTAATTCAGTTTCATGAAAAATAATAAAATGTCTATACACTAGCTTTGGAAAGTGCGTTCACTATAGAATGACACTCGGTACTCTACAACATAAACACATCGATAGTGCTATTATACTTTGTACAAGTAAACCAAATAATAAAGTCAATTTAAAAGTAGTTTTAAATCCAGCATTTCATTGCATAAGCGAATGAATTATAACTTAAGCATTTCAGGGATTGTGAGCATAAATTTACGAGAAGTTTATTCAAAATAAGTGGGGTGTGCTATCCTTCTGGCATGGAATAATATTGCTTTCCTAAAGCAGAAAAATAAAAAAACTTAATAAAAAGAAAGCTGAAAGCAGACCGTTTGCGCAGGGGCAAGAATAATCTAAAATGATATCTTCGCGAATATCTTTATTACTTCATAAGTTAATCTTCATAAAACTTCGCGGTTCGCTAAAATGTCGGAATGCAGCGGAGGTGCAACACAATATTAATAAGAATAAAAACATTATGATGAAAGAGTCCCTAGGTCTCGCTAAAATGGAAACCTGGGATTCGGAACTCTATGAAATATCCAAGCGACGAAAGTTACATTTTGAGGCAAATATTAGATCGAATCCGATGCCGTAAAGGGGCGAATGACATCTGGTTCTTTCGAAAGGGAGGAGATCAGAAGAGAGGTGAGGGGAGAAAGTGTGAGCGCCTGACGGATGAAGAGGGGAGGAGGTGAGAGAGAGACAACGAGAGAGAGAGAGAGAGGAGGTGAGACAGAAAGAGAGAGAGGAGGAATAAATGCCACTAAAACCACGTTGGTGGGTGCGTGAAAGTTCCGCGAGACTTTAAGGGGAAAGAGGTCGTAAATAGCTGGCGAGTTTTGCAGCGTTGCTGAAAGTAGTTTGCGGAGGTCGTCCCTTTCCTTTGAGGGTCGGGGATCGAAAGCCATAGGTCAGTGATTCACACTTCCCTTCACGTGAGTCACATCCGTTGAAGAGAACGGTGGAGTTCGGCCGAATTAAGAATTGCAAGTGTTAGGAGGAAGTCGAATTGGTCGTTTAGGCCGTAGAATGGGAAATGATAGAAGAGGAGAAAGGAGAGGGGAGAGAATGGTGGTCGGTGAATGGCAGGTGCAGAGAGAGAGAGGGGACGAAAGATCGAGGTGGCCGCACGAAAGAATACAAATATCGACTGTATATTCACCTACAAAAATGCTACATCTACATGTAGTCCCAAAATTCGTCAAAGTGATGAGGAGCTGGGAAATTTCTCCCACAGAGTTGACTTCTCTTATGATCTTTAATTGTCCTAAAAAAATTGAGCAAGCATATCGCTCTGCCCTGTAAACGATGTTGTGAGTTTTACTTTTTCAATTATGTCTCAGAATGTACGACAATGTTTCGACTATTCCTACAATCTCCTCTATTAAACATTTCTACCCTTATTTCTCCGGAACCTTAACCAGTAGCGAGTTAAGAAATTAGCGAAGGGTGTTTAAATTCATGATTCAATTCCAAAAAGGTTAATCTACAAGAACGCCCATAGACAAGGAAGAAATTAAAAGTGAAAGACGGAAATATACGTGGTGTGCATTACTACAATAAATTATTAGTTCTTCTTAGTTCGCCGATTTCATTGTAGCGACAAGAGTTCATCCTTTGCGTCTGCATCGCGTACACGAAAACGTACCTATAGCCTGTTCAGGAACCATAGACGCAAGCATGATTCAAGTGGTTTACGCGCGATTTCAAATTAAAAATAACTAATAATTGATCGCTATTTTAATTTAGTTGATTGCACAGACGGAGCGAAAACATAAGCACGTTTATAAAATAAAACGCGCTAATAACTTCAATTCTAAAGCATTTACTTTTTTAAAATCATTTTAGCTAAGCTCGCATTCGTTCGAATACGAACTGTAATAGTTAAAATACGTTGGTATTAATTAAATATTTAACGAAAAAAAGTTTTAACCTCTGACCGGTACCGGATCCTCGTATGTTCCCATCTCTCCCTATCCCATTCAGTCTTAAAACCATTCCTTGTAAAATTCGTTGATTCTACATTGCAGTTTAAGTCCCTAAAGGAAAAGAAATAAAGATTCTGGCAAATACAGCAATTTACATAATAAAGGGTTGTAGAGTGTCGCGGATTTAAGAGGGGTAGAGGCGATTGGGGCGATCGCCCTCCCCTCACGATTGGGGAGTTTCTGGGTTCGCCCCTGCCTTTGACTCAAATTATAGCTGCATTTTCTTTGCATAAAAAAAGGATATCTTGAGCGCAGAAAAACTTTCAAAAATGCATCTTCGATATTTCTACGGTATTCGTCATTGATAACCATTTTGCGGAAAAATAGCGGCCCGATTCCCCCTTTCTGCGAAAACGAGCTGAAGGGACTTTCATTTTCCAGCAAAAACTAAGCATTAGTTTCATAATATGAAAAGTACTTAGTATTAAATATAATTTTACCTGTGTTATTTGGAAACGCAAAGCTTTTTCTGTTCGCTAAAATCAGTCCACCACAGCGGATTAAAAAATGATGGCACTTACCTGAAAGAGAAAGAAAAAACAACATTGAAATTTTGATACAACATAAAGCAATTATTAATTAAATTATTAATTAAAGAAAAATAGAGTATAAAAACTATTTTATATCAAGAATTAATATTTTTCTAAGTTAAATACAATGAAATTATGAAAGATAATTTTCAATCGAATGTTTGAAGTTCTTGTTTAAGGCGATCATAGAATCGTACGATATATTTTGCAATCAAGCGGAATTTATTTATACCATATCAACCGGCAATATTTTAACTTATATGTACATTAATTTAATGTGTATCATATTACCTCAGGAGATGGTCTCAATTAGTTCTAGAATAACTCAAACTGAGGAAAAGTCTCGCCGTTCTTTTGCTCGTAAAATACGACTCGAGAGAATTAAACGCCGTTTTTCCTCCTCTTAAACAGCATTCCGATTGGTTAATTTATCGCTTTTTGCTATACGGGGTCATTATGACCTCCGCAGAACTGCTTAGATAGAGTAAAAGGGGAATAGAGAGCTCAATAAAACGGAGAGAACCTCATTCCATTGGATAAATTTAATTCCTTGACCTCCCCATCCGAAGATAGTCACGACACACGCAGGAGGTCATCTTACCTTTAAGCATCTGAGTAAATACAAATATAAGCGTTTAAAAGCAATGGAAGACGTGGAACTTTCCAAATCGACTACCATTTAACAATTATCAAGCGCTATAGAACATCCTTTCATTTCTTAGCATTCAGAGAGTGTCAAGACCATTCGCTTACATAAGAACTCGCTAATTAACATTTTCTAATTATAACTCTCTCATCTACTTACCACTGTTTCAGGAGTTTTCCTCGCTAACTAAACCTAAGAGACGAGTTATAAGCGTCGTTAGTCTGATTATTTTACAGTTCATCGATAATTTCAAGAATTAAATATGACGTTATCGAAACTTTTTCATATCTTATTTGTTGGACGATGAAACGAAGTTGGACGAGTTCCTGACAACCGATAGTTCTAATACTACCAATAGGCATAGAAGCTCGCATTGGGATTAGTTGGGAAGATGTTAAAACTTAAGTATGAAAGGAATTGATTCCCTTTTATAGTCAAGATATTTATAACGTCATTTCTTCCTCCCGTTCGATCATCATCGGCTCAATCACTCTTTCCTTGCCATTCCTTTTTATTGTGGCTGCCTTCAACGTTATTGCAAGAAGCGTTTGAACGAGTTAAGCCGTATCGACTAAAGAGCTTTCCACAGTTTATGAAGCTGCACATATCCGTTACACATCGCTCCCTAGCATGGAAAATTCAACATTTTCCGTTGAGGTGGTATTATTATTTTTTTACTTAACGCCGAGCTCTCGCATACTTTTCTAAATAAAGGGCAATGTTTAAACGGTTATAAAGTAATCCCCGCAATAATTTCGATTCGGTATCGTCCTGCAACCACCGCTAACGAAAGAAGATCGAGAAGCAGAAAAAAACAGATTTATTCGTCGGAAAAAAAGAAACTAAAATTTTGTTTGAAAAAACCTCGAGCTATTTATCCAGAGGTGGAACTTAAGGAGGTGGATTTTTGACTTGGTAAAGGCTGCGCGATAAATCGCTCCCAGGTAATTAGCCGCGTCTCACTACCCGGGTTCCTTTATGGCGGAAAGCGAACCAATAGCGCGTTGAGATGGGCGAAAGGGGGGAAGAGGGGAAAGGCAGCTGTCCAACGCCCGCTCCCAGCGCCACACTGCGATGTTTTATTGGACGACCTCAATGGACTAGGCGACGCACATTAAAAAATATATATGTGCGTGTGTGTATATACACACACGCACACACAATTCGGCGGACGACCAGGAAGTGACACTTCACACTCGGCACATAAAAATCGTTCGTGTGGATTGTAATGAAAGGCGAGGAGGGAATCGAGAGAGTAATTTCGAGTCTTATGCTCAAGGCGTGGATACTCCACCAACTCCTCCGGGCCACTTTGCAATGCATTCGATGCGACGGAAGCGACAGTAAGGGAAGCGATGTGAAAAAGAGGGGGTGAGAGGCGAGAGGGGGAGGAGAAGAGGGGGAGTGCAAGAGGGAAGGAGTAAGGGCAGTTCGGAGAGCGGAAAATAGTAATTGCTGGTGCTACCATTGGAGGGCGTGCTTATGAGTGGGAAGATACAGGGAATGTAGTTGGAGCGAAAGATATGGACCGAAAAGGAAATGTGGATAGGGTAAAAACACATTGGATCGTCGTTGGTAAGAGGATTAGGGGGGAAAGGGGGAGAAAGGAGGGGGGAAAGGGGGAGAAAGGAGGGGGGAAAGGGGGAGAAAGGAGGGGGGAAAGGGGGAGAAAGGAGGAGGGAAACGGAAAGAGGTCGGGAAGGAAAGAAAGGAAGACACCGCGGAGAGGACGTGATGGAGAAGGGGAGTTAGGAAGAAATATGGATGATTGAGTGAGATAGGAAGATAAAAAGGGAGAGGATACAGGTAAATAGGGAAGAGTGAGGGAGAGGTGGAAAGGAAATGGTAGAGGAGACAAAGGGAGAGATTAATTAGAAATATACCTCTAGTCGCATGTCGTTTTAAACGATGATGGATATTTGTTCGCAAACTTAAGCATATCACAGAACACTATGAATGAAATAACTTAAAAGTAACGTAATTTTCTTAGATGTTACAAAATTTTATCATATCGTCTATCCCTTCCGCATCCCAAACGCCTCGTTCTCATTCTCTCCTCCAACTACTTACGGTAGACTCGTAACAATAAGAAAGCCGCATGTGACCCTATACCGCATGTTTTAAACCTCTTCTAATGAAGACTGAGAAGATTGGGGGTGGAAGAAATATAAGGAGAGAAGTATGAAAGAGAGGTACAAGGTGGGATATGGAAGGGGAACCTCCATATTTAGAACAAGGAAGGGAGGGAGGGAGGGGAAAGAGTTTGAGATGGAAAGGAAAAAAGAAGATTCGAAGAGAGAGAGAGACGCGAAGATAGACAAACAGAAATGAGTGCGAGATTGTGCGATGGAGAAGATTGGAAAGAAGGCATGCGGATCGTTTGAAACGCGAGCGACATAACGAATAGTACGAGGAAAAAGAATCAGGAAACGGGTCAAATTGAAAGTAACGAAGGAGATGGCCGAGGTGCTTGAGGAGGCGGAGAAGGGGAGCAGAGGGTTAAGTTTGGGATTTTAAATGATCCCACCGAATAGGATAATGGACGCAGGTAAGATGTTTAGGGGGTGTGTGTTGGGCGATGTTGAAAGTGATATGAACACGAATCGAGGGGAGAGAATATAAAGTTGGATGCGGAAGGAGAGAGGGGAGATGGAGGGAGAGGAGGAGTAGAAGAGGGAGGGAGTGAGGAGGGTGAGAAGAGGAGGGAGAGAGAAAAGTGGGAGGGAGGGGGAGAAGAGGAGTGGGAGGAAGAGAGGAGGGAGGAAGGAGAGGATGGGTAGAAGAGGGAGGAAGTGAGGAGGGTGAGAAAAGGAGGAAGAGTGAAAAGGGGAAGGAAGGGGGAGAAGAGGGGTGGGAGGAAGAGAGGAGGGATGGAGGAGAGGGAAAAAGAGAGGGAGAGGAGGGTGGAAGAGAAAGGGTTGAAGGGGGATGAGAAGAGGGAGAAAGAAAAGAGGGAGGGAGGGGAAGAAGAGGGAGGAAAGTAGGAGGGTGAGAAAAGGAGGAAGAGTGAAAAGGGGAAGGAAGGGGGAGAAGAGGGGTGGGAGGAAGAGAGGAGGGATGGAGGAGAGGGAAAAAGAGAGGGAGAGGAGGGGTGGAAGAGAAAGGGGTGAAGGGGGATGAGAAGAGGAGGGAGAAAGAAAAGGAGGGAGGGAGGGGAAGAAGAGGGAGGAAAGTAGGAGGGAGGAGGGGGAGCAAGAGAAGAGGGAGGAGGAGAAAGGAGAGGGAGACAGGAGATGGATAAATAGGGGGAGATACAAAAGAGGAAGGGAGGGAGATACAAAAGAGGATGGGAGAAAGGAGTTAGAGAAAGAGAAGGGAGAGAGAGGGAGAGACGAGAAGCCGAGAGAAAATAATGTGGGAGCTAAAGACATTTTGAAGTGGGAGGGTTATAAAGCGTCGGAGAGAAAGAATCAGAGGTGGGAGAGAAGTGAGGGATATTTGAGGAGGCGTGGGAGGACGACGAGAGAGAGAGGAAGGAGGGAAGAGGGCGGAAGAAAGATGAAAATGGAAGGTGGACGAACGTGGGACTCCACTATGGAGTGAAAGGCGGTATAGTCAAAAGAGACAGAATGTTACTGTTAAATAAGAAGAGGCAAGTGGTAAGGGAGACGAAAAAAGAATATGAAAAGAGAACGTTGAGACATAAGTAAAACAATTGAAAAATTGGAGTAATTCAAGAATGGAACCAAAAGAATGAGAGATGAATACGTGGAAGGGATAATTAGAGCTACCATCTTATATATATTTATGAAAGTTTGTTTGTTTTTTGGTTGGTTTGTTTGTTTATTTGTGCAGCTATACATTTCCACACCGTTAAAGCTAGAGTAATCAAACTTTCAACATACATTTTCTTCACAAATGGGAAGGTCGTAGGCTACTTTTTAATCCCAAATGTTTTATATTAATTGTACAAAAACCAAAATAACTTTTATTTGCTAATTTTTTTGCATGGTCAGCTGTATGTTGCAGCATCAAGAGTTGAATCCAGAAAAACCTTATATAAATAACCAAAAAACCAAAAACATTGCTTACAACAAAGTACTGAAATAAAACATTAATTTTTGTTAGAACATTTTTTTGTGTTTTTCCCTGGGAAATGCCGGGTACTGTAGCTAGTCTTCAATAAAAGGGTGTTAAATTTACAGTAAATACATATCAATTACGAAACCAAGATTTTCCTAGCAAACCTATCTTGCAAGCATGGCCTTCCTAACGTGATAAATAATAGACATAGGGGAACACAAACCTTTTCATCGATTTGTCCTATAATGGATCCCCCGTATTTTATCCTCGTAGACATACCTTCCAATACAGTTGGGAGTTTCGATTATTTCTTGAACCTACTTAGCTAATCCATCCGACAAGTACTTCTCTAGAAGATTTAATATACCACTCAGTCGGCGTTCCTCTAGCTACACCCAATGTAAATCTAATAATGACGTAATGCTTTCCCTGTGTCACGGATTTGTTTTACAAATATATCTGACCTGTACTGGATTTATTCTGAGGCCAACATAAACGTCATTATGCCAATCACATGTACTTGAAATGCATTCGGCTTGTGGTAAAACTAAATACAACCAACATGTTTTGCTGACTTTTTGGGCAAGTACTTTTCCGCGCCGCTCTTCTTACGGATGCCATTAGAAGAATACGCCAACCGACGAAAATGTTCACTTCACGAGCGATTGCCCAATATAAAGACGTCAAAACATTTAAGACCTAAAGATACTCACAGCGCAATTACCGATACTAAACCCCTTGACAATTAGGTAAGATATTATCTGTCTTTTAAGGTTCGAAACGATAGGAACATTTCGAGGAAATATGAGCACAAAAAAGTTTAATATCACGTGTAAATATATAATTTCTCAAGACATGTCTCTGGCAAAAAAGGATGTTAAGAAACATATTCAAATGTATATACATTTGAATCATAGCGGAAAGGAGGGAGGACGAAATGTTTCTCTTATATTGACTGTTTTACGAAAATATGCTATAAACGTAAGGATAATAAAGATGTAAGATGAATAGAAGTCCAGTCTATTGAGAGGAAGTGAGAAAGGATATATGCGAGGATACTGAGATAGACAGACAAAAATAAGGGAAAATGGGAGGGGATAGAGAAAATAATCTAAAGGTGTAAAAGCTAGATACCGCAAATAGATACAAAGACGGGGAGAGAGAGAGAGAGGGGGAGAGGGAGGGAGGGAGGGAGAGAGGGAGGGAGAGAGGGAGGGAGGGAGAGAGGGAGGGAGGGAGAGAGAGAGGGAGGGAGGGAGAGAGGGAGGGAGGGAGAGAGGGAGAGAGAGAGGGAGAGGGGGAGAGAGAGAGAGAGAATGGAAGATACAGAAGAAGAGATAATGACAAAGAAGAAAGCGGAAGTGAAAGCAGAGAGGTGGGAGAAGGGAAGAGAGGAAAGGGGTGGAAATGGAAGTGAGAAACAGGAAGTGAGAGGGAAAAGAAAGGGGAAGAAAGAGGGAGAGAGGAGAGAGGAAGAGATATATGGAGGACAAAAGTGAGAGGAAGATAGAAAAGGAGAGAAAGGAGCGAAAGATCGACAAGAGAAAGGAGGAAGTTCTAAGATGATGCAGAAGTTGAGACAGAAGGGCGTAGAATGATGGCAGAAAGGGGAGTGAGTTGAAAGAATGGAGAATATGGCGAAAGAGGAAAATGGAATGAGAGGACTCGGAGAGAGGAAGGAGAGGGCATATGGTAGAAACGTAAAAGGGGGGTGAGGATCGTGGTGAGGTGGAGATTGGTAGGAGATACGGTAAAAATATATAAGTGGGGAGAGAGAGAGAGGAGGTGGGAGGAAAAGAGAAGAGGTAGGAAGAAGATATATGATAGGGAAGAGAGATAGAGGGATAAAGAGAGAGAGAGGGAGTGTATGGAGGCGAATGGAAGGCAGAGGGGAGAATGGTGTGGGGAGGAAAGGGTGCGGCTGGGAGAGCGACACACAGACAAGGAAGTAAACAGATGCAGTTGTGCAGAGTGTGTGCGAAGGATAATGAACGTACGAAGGCTGGTAATATATTGAGGAAGTGAATATGTGATTAGAAGAGATTATCTGAGATCTGCTGCTTTTTGGATCATGGGCAAATTTACGAACTGCGGCAATGAAGGGTTGAACGGAACGGATGGAGTAAGAGTGTGTTGTAAAAAAAAGAATTATAAGTAGAACCTTGACACATCGTATAAAATCGCGGAGCGAAACATTTTGAAGCGAAATGACTCGTATATCGCTACGAAAAGTTTTCTATAAGTCACAATTATAACGACATAGGGATATCGCACTGGAATCGTAAAGGTAGTTTTAAATGTTAAAAATGGTGGAAATTCACTTTCATAGATGATAATTAATAAAATTCGAAGGATCTGTAGTAAATATAAACGGTGTCCTAAGCGATGAAATGGTTCTGAACCATTCAGTGAAATCTATAAAATCAACGCGTGATTACGTTCGTCGTAAGTGAAACTATATCTCCGCCTTACTTCGATCGGACTAGTAGACTTAAAACAATGAAATGTACATTAACGTCTAACCAAAATCGAATGTTTCGCCATCGAAGCTTGCGTACTTTTTCTACGGAAGAGGACTCTGAATGGCGCCTTGCACTTTATTATTCAAAAAGGCTACCAAAGTCGGTTTTTCCTTCTACATTCCATTCGCTCGGGGAATTGGGTAATCGAGATACGTAGCACTAGCAGCGCAATCACGACATTGCACCTCTCCGGCAAAAGAGAGCTTCTAGGAGCGAAGACGGAAAGAGAGAAAGAGAGGGAAGCGGCGGGCGAAGAGAATGAGGGACAGGAAGGGGTCGGAGGATGAGAGAGAGAGAAAGAAAGGAGCGGCCGGTGCAGGACGTTGAAGTAGAGTGCAAGGCAGGGGATCGTAGAATAAGAGATGGAAGGTAGGCGGTAGATGCGTCGTCGGGAGTGAAGGGAGCTCTCTACGGTGGCCAATAAATTGCCGATCCAAGGCCTCATCACGCACCTTCCCCCCCCCCCCGCCTCCCTCTTCCCGCACCGCACTCCCCCATCCCACGACCCCTCCACGAAGAATGCCAGTCCACCTTGAGAGTGAGATAAGAGGCAGTCTTATGGACATTCGGGCGATATCATCAACTCACCTGCGCGGGCACGGGGGGGGGGGGGGGGGGGGGGGGGAACCCTAGCGGCTAAGAGATGCGGGAACATCACAAGGGTCTCTCACGGCACCTCTTTCATCTCCCTACCTCTCCCTCACTCCCACCACCTCCCATTTCCTCCTCTCCACCCTATCGCCGCCCGCATAAATCCCTCCCGGTTGACACCCGTGGCAAATAGCCCCTGGGGCGACCGTTGGACTAGGTCAGGGGGGTGATGGGTATCAGATTCCCTCTCCCTTTCCTCTCCCTCGCTCTCCCCCCCCCCCCATATCCCCTCCTGCAACGTTACCCCTTTAATGGACCAAGGGTGAGCACTGGGAAACTTCAAGGGCGTGAGTTAAAATGCCATCGAAACGGTCGTACTTTTCCCTAAGGGGACTCTAGTTTTAATACGCTCACCGCATCCATCACTGGCAGTCGTTCCCTATGATCGCATGCACTATCTCTATCACTCGCGCACGCACACACGCGCGCGCACACACACAAACACAGGCACACCTCTTAGCTGTTGAACATAATGAAGGGACCTTGAGAGGAAGCAATGTGAGTAATAAATAAGAGTCGCATTTTCTCCCTTTCTCGAGGCTGCTAGGTGAATGGAATAGGCCACGCCTGCATTTCCGAGCAATTATACTATGCAATTCTAATAATCCTTCTCTCGGTCACTTTTATGGATTTCAATCCCTTCTGCCTCGAAATATCCCTCGAGGTTCCATACGACGTTAACTATAGGTTAACATTGTTTGTAATCACATTCCCTAATGAGGAAATTCGCTCTTTTTTAAGATTTTTTCATCTTAGTTCCCTAAAGAGAGGAATAATAGAACGATACTTTGTTTTGATCAAGGAGGCAGGAAAGTAGACAGAGTGGTACAAGGAAAGAAAGAAGGTGAGAGAGATAAAGAGAGAGAGAGAAAGGGTTAAAGTGAGAAATGGAGAAAGGTGAGAAAGATGGAGAGGAGTAAGAAAGGATGACAAGCCTTGAGAGAGAAGGAATGAAAGAAGAAAAATGGAGAGGGAGAGCGAATGAAATGAAGATATTCCTTATAAGGATACCGTCGATAATATTTTTTTCTACGCGCGTCGACCTTTTTTCCGCCGCCAGTCGGTGACAATGCGAAGCCTCCGCCGACCAATTTCTAACTTAGCGATAAAAAGATACGGGAGAGACTATGAAAAAAAAATCGCTCCAGGATCGTACCCCAGAAACTGAGGAAAAAAAGAGGTGAATTCCGCCCGTTCGCGCAATCGTAAAGCAGAGAGAGATAGAGAAGGGAAAAGATAACGTTTGCCGAGTGTATTCGCGTTACGGAAACATGTGAGTGGGATCCGACGCAGCTGTTTTGAGTTTCCTATGAGGAAATTTGCATATTGGCACACTTCTCACGGGCATCCTTCATCGCTCCATTGCATTCAACTGCCACTGTTGTGGATTATAAACGGACAACAGGACATAAACCACGTATGCGTCTCATTATTCAATTCTAAGCTAATGGCGAAGATATGGATGTCCGTTTTTTCTAAACTAACTGCATTTTCAATCACTCACTTCGCATGGTATTTTCTTTTCAATTACATGTTTACACGTGATAAATATCGCTCTTTACGTTCAATGATGATGCTTTCTAGAACTGACACAAATCCATTAATCTCGGGTATAATTCTGGATTAGCAATATTCCCAATCAACTAAATAAGAAAAATTTAAGGCTAGGAATTAAAATGTCTTTTTCCTGTGACGTTTTAATTCTTCCTTCGTAAAGAAGAATAAGTAAGGATAATTGCACATTTATAAGAATAATAACGATTTCAACGGGCTTTTTTATATCATTGTACATATTCCTTTATGTTTAATATTAAATAGGTATACAGCTCCTTTGAAAAGCTGACCCCTCCAACTGAATAATCTAAGCTCCAAACTAATGTCGTCCCATAATAAACTTTTGTCTACATATGGTATGACGCTTTAATAGAGGCATGTAAGCATGAAACGGCCGCAATGGCTCTGATAAAATCAAACCAAGTACTGTCAAAGGCATATGCAATTAATGGCGATATAATAAATTTCAAAAGAACTTTTATTTATTAGTAACAATATTCCTAAGTAGACAGGTTCGTAAGGTTAAAGACAAATTCTGATCATGGTATATTATCAGCATTTGAAACAAATGGATATTTAACTCCAAAATAATCGATGGCAACTCGTATGCACACATTTATTTTAATCAACCCATTAAAAATTTCAATGCTCTAAAAGAAATTTTTATGCCTTTAAGTCATTGTCCTTGGCAAGAATAAGAGTCAATTGACAGAACAACTTCATAACTATCGCTTCGAAATCAAGGACAGCACGACATTCACTCCTAGGTAGTAATTCAGGGCGTGGCCGACATGAAATAGGTTTATTAAAAATAATGTATATCCATCAAACAGATGATTCTCTTTAGTTTATTACCTCTGCTTATTTCGTAAAAACAATTATAAAGAAAACTACTAATAATATGTATTTAGATTGTTTAAATCACGTAAAAGTCGTGCAAATGGGAACAATAAACTGATTAATGCAACGATTTTTTGCGCTTACGGGAATCATTTGAAATTCTAATTATTTAAATAAGGAGACGGAAAGCGCGCATTTCTCAAGCGCCATTAAATCTTATATTTTATCAGATCGATTTTTTATGTCCTTCTCTAATAAGAATGCGGATAAACCAAATTTTTATGAATCAGAAAAAAATTGCAAGTAAAAATCACTGATTTCGAATCACTCGATTTAACTTCAATAGGTACCTAATTAAAATAATTCACGATAAATTCACAGATCCTAGGCCAATTTCTTTCCGGATCTTACATAGGATATTAGTATTCTGTTTGATTTAGACCCAACGAGCGTTAAATATCTACCTGTATATTTTTATGGACTCTGGTCATACTGTGACGCAAACGATTGAGTAGAAGAATGATTAGAATAAGGAGTAGGCGATTAATCTAGGATGTGAGGAAACAGTTCGATTGGCAGGAGAAGAAAACGGGACAACGTGAATACATATAGCGTCAATTAATCAATAACTAAAAAGAAATTTTAAAAAACGTTTAATTAAAACGTATTTTAAATTACTCGTGTGGAATGTAGGAGTCAATGCAGTTATGTTAATAGCGAAGGGTGAATATTTACAGATAAAACTGGAGGTAATGCTAAAGACATAAAATGATGGACAATCTAACATATCGTTATTCATTAGACTCATGTATACGGTTTTATAGAAATATTCGCCTTTTGCGATTCAGGGAATTATTATTGATTCCACCAAACACGAAATTATAACTATTTAAAGCAAACTTTTCTTTTTGTGAATTCAATCTACAATATGATCAGATGACGAATAACGCTTCAAAAGTTAAAATCAAATAAAACATTTATAATTCCTGTTTTTGGTCTCCTTTATAATGCCTCTTAATCTTACTTTTTGAACGCATGACAGGCTTTTATTTCCATAAAAGTTTCGAAAGAGTCCTCGATTTGAAGATTAGAGTTAATGACAGGCGACCTACATATAGATATAAAAAGATTTAGATAAAATCACCGACGTGGGCGTAGTATTGTATGCGTCTATGAGTCTGAATGCGTGAAATGAGGATATAGGAAGATTATAAGCTTTCAAGAGGTAGGCGAGGCTTTAAATAGAGAAAAAAGCACAGTGAAGAATGGAAACGAGGAAGTATCGCTCATAGTTTGAAGAAGAGAGAATTTTGATCGACGTATTTTAAAAAAGAGGGAAAGAAAGTTTAGGACAACTTTCAAAAGAATATTGAAGGGGGTTATTTAAGAAAGGATGATAGAGAAATGCCAAAGACGACAGAAAGAATTCTAGACAGTTCGCACGAGATGCATTCTTGAGAGGGAATGACACGACAGATTCGGAAATGAATTCTCCAGCTATCATTTTCTGTACGAATTACGCATAGTAGAAATAGAAATTATACATTATAAAAACCATAAAAATATGGAATAAGAAAAGGTGCGCACTTATTCATTTGAACGTATAATTAATAGATAAGAAAAAATAAAATATGATCCATATATCCCAAATTTATCATACTACTGGACACATTCGTCCCAGTAGTGCACCACAAAAGAAATATTATTATTACGTTTCATTTGGAATTCCATAATCGTTTGGGTTATTATGCATGGTAAGGAGTAAATATAATCTGTATACAAACGCAAATAGCATTTCTAACAAGAAAACAGTCCTTTCAATTTCTTAACCCTTATCTAACGAAGCGCTTTCTGCTTTGATAAGCAAATGCTTCTTACACTTGCGAAGTCCTGCATTTAAATAACGTATTTATATTTTCAACTGCCGATTAGTTCGATCATAGTGAATTTGAAAAAAAGCTCATTACCCGAATTTGGTTCACTCAAGCGTTTCTTTTTGCCACAGGAATTACATAATTTCGGCAGTAAAACGGGCGCGTTAAAATGTCAACGCTTCTATTTTCCACGACCAAAAAGCATAAAGATTACAAAGCCAGCGTTTTCCGTTCTTACCGTTCTAAAGGGGCGAATTCATATCGTTTCTCGAGCAGAAAGCGCGCATGGGTAATAAGAAGATGAAGATGGGCAGAAAAGAAAGAGGGAAAGATCTTATCAACCATTTTTTTTTAAAAAAAAAGAGGAATGATTAAGCGATGCCTTGGTTTGCTTTATTCAAAGAAGCTAACAAAAAGTAGACATACAGGGAACAGAAAAAGAGGGAATGAGAAAAAGCGAAAAACTGAGGGAGAGAAAAAGATATTGAGAGAGAGAGAGGGGGGGGGAGGAAAGACGGAGGAAAGGAGAGAACGGAGAGGTAGAGAGAAAAATAAGGAGAGCAAGAGAAAAAAGGAGTGAGGAGGAAGAGAGAGAGAGAGTGAAAGATGAGGTTAGTGATAGCGGAATAGAGAAAGAGTGAAAAAGAGGTAGATAGTGGAAGAGGGATATAAAGAGTGGAAGAGATAGGGTCAGAGAGAGGGAGTGAGGAAGAGAGAGAGAGTGGGAGAGGAAGTGATAGAGGGGTTGATAAAAAGAAAAAGGAATAGAGAAAGGCAGATAGAGAAGAAGAGGGAAATGCACAAAGAGGGAACAGAAGAGGAAGAGAGAGAGAGAGAGTGTAAGTAAGAGTCGACCGTGGTGACGAGACTCCACTTCTTTCTTTCTTTCTTACTCTTTCTTCGAGAGACTTGCTTGGAAGTTGGTCCGCGTGGGGTGGGGAAGGGAAAGGAATGATGGAGAACTGGCGAGAGAGGTTGGGAGGGGGAAACACGGGTGAGAGAGAGAGAGTTGGGAGGGGGGGAGTCTTGACCGTGGGGGGGGGGGGGGGGGGGGGAAGAATAAGCGCGGAAAAAGACCGGATCAGTTGGATGTCTCTTATGTGCCCACCTCGCAGCTGACCCCGCCTCCCTCTCCAGACCAAAAACTGCCCAACGAGTCAAAAGGTCAATCTGGTCCCCCTTCCCGGAAATGTGCCCGACGAGAAAACGCATAACACATCTCCGATATTTTTTTCATCCGGGCGAACTAAGATGGCATGAGGAAATGCCACATTTGCTCGCTCTATTGCAATGGACACACGTGTTTGACGCTCCTCATCCTCCGGAAAATGCGACCAAAAAGTAAATAAATTATCCCTAATGTGTCGGATAAAATTGGAATTCAAAAGAAGGTCTGTCCATCCTGCGCCGTCTTTATTTTTTTAAGATCTACCGTTTCCTGATTTTGTAAGAGGTCTCCTTAAGAAAAAAAAATGCTTCCGATCTTTATCAATTAAGCAATGGCTATCTTTCTCTTGTAGCATAATCCACGACAAACACATTGGCATACCATAGGATGAACTCGGCGGAGCAATTTTTCCTAATTTACACCTTTTCTTTTAATGCCATAACCCGATCAACGACGCGACATATCGGTAATTAGTAATTTTATAGTGGAAAATTTCAACTGATGAGTTTAAGCTTTCAAAATCGTTAAATTCGTTATAATATCTTAAACGATACTTGCGCGCCAAAAATAAGTGTATTATTTCGATCACGTGTCTCATACGCGTGTATTCCTACGAACAACTTCCTAAAAGGAGTTCGTTGCCAATCGTTCGTGACTCATCTCCAGCTCACATTGAAGGGAAGAACATGGCGGAGAACCGTAAAACTGGGAATAAAAGTTCCAGTTTTCTCTTCTCATGAAATTGAAGGTATAATTTTTCTACGTGCGGAGAAATTTTCAGTATTCAGCTCGACATAAACAGTTATATTAAAACTAATCGACTTTCAAAATTCAAATCCTCGCGTATACCGACCTGAAATTTTGCCTCTCATGACATTTTCGTCCTGATAACAACTTTCATTTTGCCAAAGAAATAGCAAATACAACAATAATAGCCGTATAACAACAATACTTGATATGAATGAAATATATAATCTAAATATATGTCTGTCAAGCCTTATTAATATTATATGTATTAACTATAAACGATTCCAATGCAATAATCATACATCCGATTAAACTATTTTTCTACGACCCCAAATATGTATAGTTTGCTAGGATGTCCACACGGAAATATTCATAAGCTGGATAATCAGTAGATAGCCAAACTAAAATCATTAATTAAAACTAAATACAATGAAAGAACTCTAAAAAACTTAAAACTTAAGAATTTCTTTCGAATGTATCACCCACCTAATAAAAGACGCAGAAAGATAACATACAAAATGTAACAGATTTCACGAGAATCGGTTCACGAAAACGTCGATTTTGTAACACTTTTCGCGATATAATTCTCAGGATATGATCTGTGCATTACCGTACCATGGAAAATGGCGGAATACAACACACCATAACGCACGAAGAATATCCCTTCCATGTCGATAGATGGGACGAAACCTTTTTTTTGTCCTCGTATATTACACCTCATTTTTCCGGCGGGATGAAAGAGAGAAGAAAAGCGCCGAATCACTGCGAGTCGTCGAAGCAGATGCGATGGGATGACTCGAGTGTTCAGAATCAACAATAGATGATTTATTCACGTAAAGAAGAGAGCGGAGAGACCATCCATCCCCGGCGACTAATCTGTGACTAAAAGCCCATCTCCGGCCGAGAACCTTCTCGAAGAACAATAATAAAGACACTTCAAACGAGCGAACACAACGCCAAAGAACGAAGATTTTTAATGTATTTTTTCCGGGTACCGCTATGCCAATCGTTGACCGTAAAATGGAATATCGGGAAATATAATGGAAAGATAAGAAAATATACGCAGGGAGGGAAACATCCTCGGCAGTTCAGTTAATGGAGAGTTGACAAATTCGCTGTTTACTGAAAGTGACACGACGGTAAGTTTACCACCAAACTCTAGTTAACCATAACAACGAGAAGTTAGCGAAGGAAAGTCGGTCTGCTATTGCTACTAACGCAGGTAAAGCTTCACTGTTGACCTAGGCGGTATAAAATACTGAAAGAGGTTTTAAACTACTGAATTCTGATAATTTAAACTACTTTTGTCAATACCTTTCCCTTAAGGTGATACGTAATACATAGATAAACGCAAATACGAAGGGGAATTTTGCAGGGTGTATCGTGTGAAATATTTTGATAAGTTTTCAACAAACTTATTTTAATAAATATACTGTCTTTTGTTAATATAATCCAAGCGACAAAATTTCGATATGACATTTCCTAAATTTTAATGCTACCCGATCAAAATGCTTATGCAAAGCTAAATCAGTAGCGTCGAGTGTATTACATTTACGTTAAATTTTGAATAAGTACACATAAAAGCACCTAAATTTGGAGCCAATTCTACGGAAAACGGATAAAAATTTTCCGTAAAAGAAGTGTCCAAAAACTTTCAATCGCACCTGTTGACCTTTTCAACAAACACCGCAAGGAAAAGAAACGAAATTAAGAATGAAGAGGTTCCACTCATAGAGTAAAACGTTCGGAAATCCAAACACGGGAATAAGGCTGAAAATCATGACGAAGTCACGTGGCCTCCCCCATCCCCACCTACACTCTTTAAGCGGATTAAGCATTAACCTGAATGGGAAAACTCTTCTTCACATTTTCTTTAAGGTGTACGCGAGCGCACGTATGGTGGTAGCAGAAATAATTCCCGACAACGGATTTTAAAAACATACGCCGGCAAAAAAAAAAGAGAATCGCCACACGGAAGGAACGGTTTGTGGCTACCTGTGGCACGCCCATATCACGCGTGGCAAACGTTTAGGCATCCATCAGAGAAGCAAAACAACCTTCCTACCAACCTCCATCTCAGCCTACCCAACCACCTATCTTAACCCATTAGAATCCCCTCTCTCTATCTCTCTCCTACCTCCTATTAAACAACGGTCCGCGTCGAAAATTAAGGATTTAAGATCCCAAATCGTAAAAAAGGGCTATAAGGGAGCTTTTATTATTTTATTTTATGGGGTGGTCACGAGTTCTCTTACCCTATCCTAACGGATCAATCGTAAAAAAATAAACCTCGCTTACGAGTAATTTTATGCCCATTTAGAGGTAAAGAGGGGTATAAAACATATTCAAAGTTACAAACTCGTTCCCCAAAAACCAATATTAGGAGCACCTGTTCTTCCTTTTTGTCAATCATTGATTAGCGTGGTGTAGAAAGCCAACAACGCTACACGTTCCTTTACCTGAGAATGAAAGTATTAGATAATTATCTCGATTTTAAATTTACTGTTTTGTTTTCTGGTATCGACAAAACGCTTAACTGCGTACCTGCTACGTAAACTGAAGATGGCCGGATGTCAAATACAAGATTTAAGTTTTTGCAGGCGTACGTAGAAGTTTAAACTATCTCTCCACAACGCGCTGAGCATGAATATTTTACATTATTCCGCAAATTTTCCTTTGTAAAATTTTATATATAGCATAATAATTAATGAATCACTACTGTCAACAAACAACTAAACTTAAGTCAAAAAACAAACTTAATAAATGACAGCACGGAATCCATATATCCTTAAGGACAAATTAGGACGATTCATACTTGATTTTAAGAAACGCTTTGGAAGGAAGTCGACGTATAAATCCAAGAATATCAAGGGCATTAGACTCAAGTTGACGGAAAAGTCGATAACTCATACCTCCAGGCCTAATGAACCGCAATTATTTAAAAACCTGATAAGAATTTTAATAGACTTAATCCGCTTAAATTTTAAAATTTCTCATTTTTTCCAACTCAATCCTTCAGTTCGGGGCGAAAATTCGCTCTCCGATCACGTCTTTCCTTATTCTTTTTCTCGCTCTCCAATTTCTCTTCGATCGAACTTTCCCTCCCTTCCTCCTCCTCCTCACCTCCCAACACTACATCCATTCTTCAATCCTCTCTCAATCAAAAACCGCTCTTTGCGGGTTCTATGTTTGACAATTTATTCAGGAGCGGTGTCTATAAACTCTCATGTAATGACTGTAACGCCATTTACATAGGGCAAACAGGGAAAAATTTCCAGGTTAGGACTACTGAACATAGAAAATCTTTCATACAAGGCTCATTCAAATCACACGTTGCCAAACACTTACTCGAAAACAACCATTCCTCCAACTTTAACCCAGAGATAATTCATTTCGCAACTAAAGGCCCCAACTGAAATCTTTTAGAACAGTTGGAAATACTTTTACACCACAATGATAACACACTCAACCTCGTTAACGAACTTATTCCTCCCACCCACTCTCCCTTGCTTACTTTGTTTCTTCCTAACACCCACCCCTCCCCAATACCTTGACTCAGCCTTCCCCTCCCCCCTCGCACTACCCATTCATTGGTCCCATCTACACATTTCCTTCCCCCACTCCCCTCCGATTCCGTATATATTTGCGTTGCTTCTTGTTTATGTACCTGATGATGACTAGATATTAGTCGAAACCGGTCGTATCTATTTTAATAAAGTGGAACTTATACCAAGTGATTTTTTCTCATTTTATTCATGATGGAGTTCCACCAAGTAAAGGCTTCTTCCGTTGAATTTAAGAGGACAATTCAAAGCCATGGGAAAGATATAGAGAGAGAAGGGGGAAGAGCAAGAGAAGGGGGGGAGAGAGAGAGAAGAGGGAGGGAGAGGGAGAGAGAAGGGGGAGAGGGATAGAAGGGGAGAGGGAGGGAAGGGGGAGAGGGAGGGAAGGGGGAGAGGGAGGGAAGGGGGAGAGAGAGGGAAGGGGGAGAGAGAGGGAAGTGGAAGAGGGAGGGAAGGGGGAGAGGGAGAGGCGCCCTTAAACC
Organism: Uropetala carovei; assembly: GCA_036926305.1. Lineage (NCBI taxonomy): Eukaryota > Metazoa > Arthropoda > Insecta > Odonata > Petaluridae > Uropetala > Uropetala carovei. The sequence continues at coordinate 1,703,056 of JAXCHB010000202.1, read as the reverse complement.
AAAAGGCCTCTCTCAGACTTCCCCCACCTTCACAACTTCCTCGGACTGGAACTGGAAGGGTATTTAAAAGAGAAACGAGATTGAATCAAGGGGGTCCGTTAATGGAAACGCCACCCATGGGAATTATTTTATTTTTTTTTGTTTATTTTTTTTCGCGACCGCTCTTTTTTACAAGCCCTCTTTATCTAAGCCCAAACATAGGCATGGGATGCCTACCCGGTGATTACGAGCGGAAGGACGCCCCGAAAAAAAAAGAGAAACTCGGCAACGCGGGATTCCTCCACCGTTTAATTTCGACTTTATTTTCGTCTCGGGCCGTAAAGAGGACTCGTTTATTTTTTTCATTCCAACCGCGATAACGAGAGAAAATTGAAGATGTATGATACCGAGGGGAAAGTAACTCAGTACGGATGGTTAGACGATCCCGAAGATGCAGTTGTGATCGATTCTTACCCAAAATCCTTTACTTGATACCTAAAATTTGCATCGTGTTACATATAGTTCCGTAATTAACCTATATTTCATAAGAAAATATTAATTTACGTATATTGTACTGGAAATTAAGACTCCAGTATATCATAATTCAAGTAATGTTATCAGTGAATTACTCTATAATTAAATTTGTATAATACCTTCAGTAACTTTGCGAGAGGGAAAGTTGTGTGCCAGTTATATGTTGTCGTAATGCAATTTGCTTCTATTCTATTGGAGTAACTAATCGTTAAATAACTTCATGTTCATTTCCTATTGCGTGTTCTCAATCTGGATGGATAACTACACATATTTCACATCTCCATGTCATTATTCTTTCACGATCACAGCACTTGGTGCATGAATCAGTAAAAATCGCAAAATGAGCTTTATTCAAGCCAAAGAAAAAACTGAAACAACATCAATAACATTGATGGGGAAGGTATTTTACATTGGTCAAGGTTGTTAATTCGCTCTCTTGATACTGACTATGAAACATTGTTTGGGTTTATATAAATTGAGTACTGACAAGAAGAACAAGCACTTAAAAATCAAAAGATTAAAGAAGTACTTAGGTATCTCCAACAGCCGCTATAAGGTTATGCAATAATCTACCTTCGGTGAATTACCACGAAAGACGGCTGATTTGTATTTGGATTTTCATAACCATGTTGTGGCCATTGAGATAAATACTTCCATAATATTTTGATTTTTAGTGGTTATTCTTGAATTTTTCATCCATAAGACGAGTTCGATAATTCTTTGTTGATTATTACTAATAATACAAATAAACTTATGTAGCCAGTTGCAACTTTACGACTAAAGCGTAAGAATTAGAGGACCTACTCTTTATCGATGCGGATTAGCATAATAGTGCAGCAAATATTTCGAGAGGCGGTTTATAGCTCTAGATAACTGTGAAATGAGTGGTCAAAGCTTGGTAATTGCGAGCTTGAACACAAATCTTCGAGATTCCAACTCCATTAACTGTATCTTCTAGAAGGCATTAACGGTATTTGGCCAAATCTACATGTCATACAGGGCCAAACTGAAAACATTTGAAAATTAAATTGTTGTGAAATAGTCAGAATATGTTGTTTGAAAAATAAATACATTAATACTGGAGAAATAACAGTATACAAAGTTACTCTTTCGGTAAGCTTTTATAATAATATAAATAATGTTAGGAAAGTATTAACACATATCACTATAATGAAAACTATTAACAAAAAATAAAAAAAACTGCGGTCAATTTATTACGAAAAGCACTTTAAGTCATTAAAGAACGATAAACAGACCTCACGATATATTCTTGATATCTGGCGAGAGCTTGGTGTTAGCGCATAATCGAAAGAGGAATCATCCACATTACTTCCACGATCAGAAAAGAAACAAGGCGATCATTAAAATGCATGTCGAACACAATTAGAGGATTCACAAAACAAATCTTAAAAAGTTTTACTACAATCGGTTCTCTTTTTAATACGCCTAATTCCAAAAAATTTCACCAAAAACGTGGCATCAATTATGAAAACGTGTACAAGAATCCGAGCATCAATTGTTTCTTCCACAAAATTACCGCCGCACATCAAATCAATGATATGGCTTCCATCCCTATACGTCAAGGGTCCGCAACCTTTCCAATGTGGTGAGCACCAAATTACATTATAGAGCACCCAGCGAGCACCACTATACTTTGGTAAAAGCAAGAATGATTATAAATAAAATCAAATGTGATTAGACGTTCAGAAAGAAAACAGGCGAACAAATCAAATTAATTATACAAAGAAAGACGATATTTAGAATAGTGGAAATGCCAAAGTGCACCGCGGTGCTCGCGAGCACCAGGCTACGGATCCCTGCTCTACATGAATAAGAAGCGAAGACGCACTCCTCAAAAGAGCAATTATAATAACAAAATCTCAAACAAGTCTTACAATAAAATCGAATGGATTCTCTTCCAACATAAGTAAAAAATCTGATGTGACCAACACATGACTTTCTCAATATTTGGGGTATAGATATTTAAATTATTATGAATAGCATTAGAAGGCAAAATTATCATTTCGTATAGTAAAAGAATACAGTCGTCCTTATTGCCGTAAATTAGATATATTTTGAATATGTTTACAGAATTCACCGCTACATGGTGGTGGCGCTGTATACTGGAAATTAAGAAAAAGCAAAATATCTCCGAAATGGATGAATCTACGAAAATTTGTTTCAAACAAAACTTGGAAGAAATATTATTCTCTACAACTTTGGTCCTCACGAAGATTACCAATTACGACGTTTTTAAGGAGATATTTGACGGAAACCGAAAAAACCTTTTTTTATAAATAATTCCTAAACAATAACTGCTATGGAAAATTGTTTCAAATGAAAGTTGTAGGAAATTACATTCTCTATAACCTTTGTATAGAATTGTATATACAATAATGTTGTTTTAACGGAGAAATATCGCAAAAACCGAATCGGGATTCGAATAAACCTCGACTTCCGGTTAACCGGTATTGTCAAAAAACTAATCAATTCTTTGTGCTCATGCTAAAGTGTTATATATGAAGTTTGGTAACGATATGGCAAGTACTTTTTGAGTTAGAGTGCCCGCAATCACACACACACACAGACATCATTCCGAAAATAGTCTTAACGTGTTCTATGGACCTCAAAACGTGTATTTCCGTTGAAATCTCTTAAGTCGATTTTTTTCGTGATCACAATACTTTCCCATACTACGTATGGAGAAAGTAAAAAGGTTACGAATTCTACTAGAGCGGATACTGACAAGAAATATATTCCTTCCTTCCCTCCCCACATAAAAAAACTTTTTCCATATTTTCCGCCTTCTCTACATTCCCACCCTCCTCTTCTCCTTCCTTTAACCCCTTCCTTCACCACATTCTCTTCTACCTCACTCCTTTCCCATCCCATCTTTCAGAGATCCTCCTCTCCGTGAACACATTCCATCCCCTTCGTTCCCTCCTCCTACCTCCCTTCCTCTCGATCTAATGATAATCCGAACCCCCTCATTCCATCCCCCTCATCCCATCCCCTCCTCCCAACCCAACCCAAACCCCCAAATACCTACCCCCTCACCCTACCCATCTCACCTCACCCCGTTCATTCCTTCCACTCTCATTCCATCCCCCACATTTCCACCCTCTTCTCCTTTAACCCTTCGCACCCATTTCTTCCCCAAATCCTCCCCCTCTAAACCACATCTCCTCTCGCTTCCTTCATATATTATCGTCACCATTTTTCGTATTTCCTATCCACATATTCCCATCCCATCCCTTCCTCTACCGACAACCATCCTCCAGGAGGACTTTTCAAACAAATCGTCCGACTGCCGGAGCATCCGGAGACACGGGGGATAGAAGGCCATCTGGTAGGAAGAGGGTGGCTAGGAAAAGTATCCGGAGAAAGAGCAATCGAGAGAGAGGGGGGGGGGGAGGCAGAAGTATCCGGGTAGAACGCGTACAGGTACAGGAACAGGAACTATAAGAGAGAAAGAGGGATATCATTAGAAGACTTGTACGGCAGTTGAAACGGTGGACTAGAAACAGTTGCCCCTGAGATGGTCCTAGGATATGGGAAAAACCGCCGGGATAAGGTTTATTTTTCGAAAGAGATGAAGATATATCGGGTTAAAAAATAAGACGGGAAGATGGGACAGGAAAAGACAGGGAGGTGAGATTAGGTTCGAATAGATGTATTGTGGAAGAATTGAGCGAGGTTAAGGGGGTGCTGGATAATGCGAGGGGGTTTAAGGGAGAGGGAGGGAGGGGGATGGAAGAGAGTTAACTGGAAGGGTGCCGAGCGCGGGAGGAAGGCGCCTATTCGAGCGTATCGGGGGCAAGTTGTTGTGGGCGAGCACGCATAGCCGCAAACCGGTTTCTAAATCCTCTCCTGGAGAAGATCACGTACTTCGCAGTTAGATGCGGAAAAAGTCGCTATCCTACCCTCCCCTCGAAGAGAAAGGCGTGTATAATCATTTGTTTTGATTATGACAAAAGGGTATCAGGAGAGATTGTAATCCGGATGAAGCATGAGAGGAGTTCACCTAAGGAGACCTCTTTTAAAAGAGTTTATCGACAAGATGTCTCCCGGAGATGAAACACGTTTAATTTTTTGTGGCGAAGGGTTTTTGTTTTAGAATTTTTAATCGTTCCCCGGGAGACGGAGGTTAAATAAAAAAGGTTACGCGAATGTTAGAAGGAAGATAATCTTCTCAAATATAACGGCTACGATCGAAGCCTCGAGACGATTATATCTCGATGGGACGTAGTAGGCGGCGAGACGACACAAAAATATTTAAAGTGCGAATTTCCGCAGAGGAAAGATTCCGAAAAAATGAGCAGAAAAATATCTGAGACGCGTAGAAGTGCACTTTATAGCAGGTTAACGCAAATGCGGCGGTTTATGCGGCGATTACGAGGGAGGAAATTCCGCGATTAAACCGAGGGAAAAAAGGTAAAACAAAACGGGAGTGGAGTGAATGGAACTGGCCAAGCGTAGCGCACGAGAGCTTTCGAGCCACGTCTCGGGCAAAAATGTTAATCGATTAGGAGCCTAAGGGCGATTAAGTTGACGAGGATGGAGAAAAAAATCTGTGGGAGCAATTTCCATCGTAAAGTGTTTCTTGCCTTTATGACGTGTCTATCGGGTAACAGCCGGAAGGGATAAGGGAGGTGATATCTTCGCGAATTATTTCCGCCATTCGAGATTAAACGGCTATACAACAATAACTCAAAGAGTGTACTTACTTTTAAATGAAGTTCATACATAGTGGGTGCTCCTTCCTTTCTCTGAATATATATATATAACGGTGGCAACAAGGTGTTGGAGGGAGCCCAGTGGACACTTACCTAAATTGGAGAGCCGCTGGGGGTGATGAAGAAACGTGTTTCTTCAGCACCCACTGCGGCTCTCCAATTTAGATAAGTGTCTACTGGGCTCCCTCCAACACTCTGTTGCAACCTTTATTATTACCTTTCCTTTTCTTTAAGCATATATATATATGCTTAAAGAATATATATATATATATGCATATACATACACACATTAGTAGACGGTGCTGCAAGCATTTCAGACTTTCTGAATAATAAGGAAAAACAACCTCTAATTATAGAATTTTTCAATTTCGGGTATTTTCCATCCACTGCGGCTCTCCAATTTAGATAAGTGTCCACTGGGCTCCCTCCAACACCTTGTTGCCACCTTTATTATTACCTTACCTTTTTTTTAAGCATTTATATACACACACACACACACACACATGCACACACACTTGTGGAAGACGAAAGGTAAATAAATATATTTAGGGCAGCTAGGTGTTGAAAACAGCAAGAGACCGAAGCACCTAAATAAATGAAACTTTTTCTCAACGTATGTCAATACGAAGAGGATATATATGGCTCGCCCTGCAGAAAATTTGAGTTAGGCGTATCGGTTGTCGAGGTATATTGCATGAACACACAGTCACGTATGCGCGCACATATGCACGGGTATGGGTATTTTTTGCATAAGTTTCAACGTCGCTCTAATCTTACGATTACCTAACCGGGCAAACAGTACTCTGTTATTTCTATACTCGAAACTCGTATTATTACGCGCGATTTAGTATGGCCGCTATTTTTTTCATTTTTCATTTTCTTAAATGCAGTCAATTAGAATTTGACGGTTTTCCTCTCCTGATTTTCCAGCAACTCCTGCTTTTCACGCATTTAGTTTTTCTTTACCTATCACTGTGATCGCGTCAACACCGTTCATTTTCGGCCATCCCTAAGCAATCTATGATGTTTTCTACGCATTCATTGCTGATCTTGAACGTCTGATTTCGAAATATTTTGTCAATTATGCTGCTACAGCCACACCGAAACAAACAGAAAAAAACACGAAAACATTGTTTTCGAATACTTCCATTAGATTTTGGTGATTTTACGCTCAAATTAATTGTAAAATTTTCGTGAAACTTCCCCCTCTTCCCCCCGAACATTTAAAAAATTCTTAATTCGAATGGAATAACTCAGCATAGTACTGATTACTTGTGTAAAAAAACGAAGCAATTGAAGAGTTAACTTTCGATTGGTAGCGTAACATCCGTCACACCAACCGAAAGCGATCTTCTGTTATAGGAAACGTCAACCTGAGAGACGTTGGGCCAAAAGATCTCTCGAGGATTCCCGCGGAGCGGAGTTTGCTGAAAATTAATGTAAAATTCCTTGACCAGTTCTAGTTCATCCCTCGCGCGTTCACAGCGAAACTGAAGTGAGAGACAGGCAATGCGATGCAAAAGAAGGAGCTCTGGAGGCACGCTAGCCGCTACCAGAGCGAAAATATGTATTACAGCGAAGGGGTATTTACCGGATTACGCAGAACCGTAATTCATTTCAAAGTGATGCGCAATCATCTTAGTGACAGTAACACTGGCACTTCATTATAAAGAACCACGAGCTAAGAGGCATTCTAACAGCTTAAATAAGTATTAAAGAGATCCGATTAAGGAGCGTACGTTCATTTATTACGGGCATTTTTCTCGAGGAAAATAATTTTCGGAAAAAATGGAATTCCGGAGGCCGCGTCTAAACGGAAAATCCTACTTTACGACGATAGTTTATCGCAAACGTTCTGGACTGAATTTGCTTTACTCTAACCAAATTATTAGTTTACAATTAGTTCTAACATAAGTGAAAAGAAAATAGAAAACTCTTGGTTTTCAGGTATAACTATAACTATTTTAAATTGGTCGGAATTAAGGGTCACTACATATTTTACTCATTAATCAGCACAACTTTTAGCGATAGATTAATCGATAAGCTTCGGTAAATGATAAAATAAAAATAGAATATTCAAATTAAGGAAAACTAAGAGTGAATTATCACAGAAGTTTTATTACAACGCTTACTCGACATAGTATATGAACACCTAACAGGATTATACTGTAAACTTCTGATTCATTGATTGTCTCGGGACCGAGTCTATTCCGGTTAATCGATTATTTTGGTTGATAAATATGCCTATTTATTCATATAATAGGGAAAAATGAAAAAAATAATTCAATATTATGGGTAAAGAAAAGGAAGCTCACAGTTGAATAACTCAAATATTATCGCATTACTTATTAACTAGTTTATTAGGCATAGGTTAATAAAATACCGCGCATGTGCACTTAAGTGATGCAGCATAAAAAACTTTCAAGTGACAAGTTTAAAAAATTCTTGTTACTCCGAATTCCGGTTATTCGCTATGTTAATCGGGTGTTCACCTTAGATTAAGGATGTCAATTTCAAGTCCTTTAAGAAGTGCCCGAAGAAATATACGGCAAAGATATATGGCGCTGAAGAGATATAAATTAAAATTTTACGATTTTCATTATGCACCGGACGCATTAACCGGTAGTCAATTAGGAATTCTCTTGGGCGTAAGGAAACATGAGCGATGAGGGGAGGAAAGGAGGAAAGAGAAGGTAGCTCCTCTTACGCGCAAGAGCGAACGAACAGCGTATCGCCATAGAAAATCCGCTATGATGGACGGATTAGAATTCTCCGCTCCGTTTGTCAGGCGCCAACTCATGGCGCCAACCGCTTCGGAGGAAGACGCGCCACAGCACCCTACGGGCATCGAGGCCGCGAACTGACCCCTCTCTCTTTCCCACCCCCACCCACCCACGACACGGATCCCATTACCCGTTTCTCTTCCCCTCTCCTCCATCCCTGGTTTACCTCCTACTTCTCTCTCTCTCTCTCGGCTCGCACTGGTACCAACATCCTGCCACTGACGTTTTCGCCTCTCCATCCCTACGATACAGCCCTTCTCTTTTCCGGACATACGTCCTATATGGCACGCGTGGCCGAAATGACAGGCGATTCGAATTATCTCGGCGTGGCGACGCTTATCGACTTTTCATTATTTTCGTAATTTTTTCCGAATTTTCGAAGGTAAATTTTACGATCTCCGCTAAGTTATACACGAAACACGCGGTTGCATAAAGCGCGTAAAACTTGAAAATTCTAAATATTTATCGGAAAATAGAAAACTAAATTTATCGTCTAGAAACAACGTTGAGATCATTGGAGGAGAATGCTTATGTAGGTTATTATGTATATAACCGAGATATATTTCGTTAAAATGTAATCAAAAAAACCTTATAATTTTAAATTAACTTTAAAAAATATTAAATGTACGAATTCATTTCAATAAATAAGTTAACAATCTGCTATGGTTTGTCAATGTTCTGAAAATAATAACAAATAGAATCAGGCCGTAACTCGCTGCTCGAGACCGATTTATACGTATCATGGACCGACAAACTATTGTTACGTTGGGAAAAAAGTTTGAACAAGTTTGGTGAAAATGTGGAAAAATAATTATGTTAATAGTACACGTACTAAAATTTCTCTACATAAATAAAAACATATTTCCCTTCATAACTGCAACTGTTATTGAAATGCCCTCTAGTTATAAAACACCTCCTCTCTCCAGCTATGCGAAAACCTCTCGAAACGAAACAACATCGACCATCATCTCCGCTGCCTCGATATCTCTTTTATTTGTAAGCAACCACTTATTGGCATCGTTCCGTTATTTTGAGTACTTGGAGACTGGAGAAGGGTGAAAAAAAAGACTCCCGTCCTTCTCCTGGGACAGTTTCCTTAGGATCGAAGCCAGTCGCCCAAGTTGAGTGCCCAAAAGGAGACGGGCCGAGTGCCCGAGGGCCACCATATTTAGCCAAGTGTTGGATGGAGGGAAAGAATCCATTCACAAAAACAATGAATGGGGGTCACTCGGGCGACTGGCCCTGATTCGGATTTCAGTCGCGTGCCGTCCCATCGTACGTCAGCGAGCGATTAATAGGTAAATTAAGTGTTTGAATGTACGTGTATGACAAAGTTTAAGGGATCACCTTCCAAGAAATTAATTTTTTAGCAAAGGATTTTCCAGCGTTTTATTGTAAGAATTCTATTCTAACTTAAACAAATGCAGCACTTGCATGCTAACTATATATTTATTTGAAAGAAAGGCTCGCGGAGCCTTCTTCTGCCATCGAAATTCTACATTTACGGCAATTATGTTTTACCTTGCAATTAAAAAAGTTTTTGATGGCCATGGATGCAATAGAATAGAATGTCATAAATATTCACTAAAATCCTTGGTACTCTTACTGTGATGCCTAATAGTTATACACATGACCTAAACTCTATATCTCTCGTTCATACAATCGATATAACGTATTTTTCTGGATTTTTGCGCCTTCTAGCATATGTGGGAGTTTTAGTTATTCCTAAAACCTACTCGGATAATTCATCCAACTTATACTTTTATAAAAGCTTCGGCATGTCATTCAGTGAGCATTCGTCTAGCAACAGGTAATGAATGATAGGAATATTTGATTTTATTAGACAAAAGTACGAACATTCAATGCTGTTCGCAATTGATCTCTTCTCTCATCAAAAACCATGTGAGTAAAGGCTTGCTTAGTGTGTCAGACTCCCAATATCGCGGGTTTCAATCCTGCCGAGGGCATGGTTGTACGTGCTTGTCTTATTGATATGTACGTTGAAAAGGCAGGTGAAAATTAAGTATAAATACACAACTATGTAATATATTGCCTATTTGATGCAGTAGAGATATTTTTCAAGAAAAATAAACGCGAAATTTATAAACTATGTCGCTACAATAGCCATGAACCATTTATTAGATTGAACTGTATTATTTTTTTGGATTCCAGCCATAAAGCGAGTTAGATAATTCTCTTTTGAATTAAACGCCAGCTCTGATCTTAGATACCTACATTAAGAATTCACTGAGCGTATGTTTGTGTTATCAAACCCACATTTTGTTATTTGCAAGGAATACTCCGTCAGCGCAAAACGGAATCTCAGATTAACCATGTTTTTTCCCATCCCATTAAACCTAATCTTCGGAAGAGAACAGCATAATTCGTGCTAACACACGTCTCCTAGAAGAAAATACGTCATTTTAGTACAATAAACGCAATAATCATCCCCTATCTTTAAGAGCCAAACTACTTTGCGATGCGAAACGATGGCTAATATTAGCGTTTAAAAAGGCGTCACAAAAATCTGTACACGAGAATCGAATCCGAGAACTCGTGTTAAAGAATCGAGTATTGTCATCTGGCATACCAAATCCGGTTCGCAATAGTCACTCGACTATCTTACCACCAAAGCAGTATTCACAGAAACTTTAAGATATTTAAATAAAATAGCATCGATGGAGACTTTCTGCTGTCGTCACCGAAGTCCACCGTGGAATAGATTAAAGAGACAATAACGCTATGCCGTAAACATAGTTCAGGCTGGGAGGAAAAAAAAGCTTTGCAGAGGTGCAGTCGTCAACCGCTCATGAATAAGTATCGACACGTACCATCAAAAGAGCGTAAGAGCAAACCAATGGGACATCATCCAAGCGTCTGTTGCTGGTTAACTCTCTCAAACCAATGAATGACTCCCATAATAATAAATATATTGTGAGACGCCCTTTGATCATCGACCGGATGGTATTCATTCTGCATTTTGTTTCGTAAGTTAGACACACTCTTTTAATTCTCACTGCGTAAGTCTACGCTATACAATCACCACAAAAGAAATATGAATTCTACTCTCTCTCTCTAATGTCACCTACGGGATTAACTCTGCATAACTAGTTCTCCAGTCAGATGAGAACTGGATATGGAAGGCTGACCTTGCCATAAGACATCTCCAACTCAACCCCCAATTCTCTCTCTCTCTCTTCTACCCTTTCCCTCTGTTTCCATCTCTCCCTTCTTCCCCCCCCTCTCTATCTCCCTTTACTTCCCTGCATTCATTCTTGCAAGTCATTTCGAAGCCACCCACCTACTCTTCTCTCGAGTATCTCGCCTCCCTCATCCTCCTCCGCCTCTTCCTCCCACCAACCTCTTCTAGCTTCCTTTCCACGCCTCTCCTTCCATCCCTCCCTCCCTCCCCCCCATTCTCACCATCTCCCCTCTCACTCTCCCGCTTCCCATCCTTCTCCGCCACCGAGCTTCTCCACGTGGGGGAACTCGTCTCGCTACCCCCAAACTCCCCAAGGTTAACAATAGCGGAACAAAAAAAAACAACTATTAAAATGTCCGTAAATAAATAAGAAGATTAATTTTCACGGCAAGAGATGGATGAAAAAAAACTTGCTCAAGAGCAAGTATTCCAGAAAACTAAAAATGAAATTGTAGGATAAGGTGAAAAAAGGGAATGATTGGTACAGAGAGGGGGAGAAGGGAGGGTGTAAGGGGAGGAAGAGGCAAAGGGAGAGAGGAGGAGGTGGAGGGAGATGGCGGGTGATGGTTTGGCATCTGCCTATCGTCAAATGCACCGGAGGGAAGATATGTGTACGGATAGGGAGACACGCCCTTGATTAAGTTAGTTATATCGTCACTGCCAAAGAATGAGGTCGTCACTCGTCTCTTGGGGGAAATATAGAGGGTTAGCTGGCGATAACGAGCTATCTTATGGAAAAGCCTTGTCATCTTTAAAGGATGCCGCGCTAACTCTAATATGCAATATCACAGCAAATGAGGATTTTTAAGCGTGCTTGAACAATGACTCCTTGTACCTTATAACCCTCCCGAGTACTGCTTTTCATCCGACGTAACAATGGCAATTTATCTTGTAGTGTTTCAAAACGCAAATAATAACTTCGATTTAAGCTGTCTTTTCAGCAGAGCTAATTTTATTTGAGCTGAAAGTGACAAATATTTCCCTTTTAAAATATATCCATCCAAATAGCTGCACATAAGCGATAATTATTTTGAGACGTTTCTGTAATCTAAGATTCATACTAAGATATTTTTAACTAATCTACTGCACTTCATGAAATTATATACATAATTATTTTCAATTTTATAAAGTCTAAAATATTTTAATCGAGTAGACCGAAATTGTTATCAATCATTTTAAACTTGGACAGCAATTTATAATACTACTCTCCTAGGCTGTATTTTATGAATTCAAGGCAAGATATTTTACGACTACGACAACTTTTAAGTCTCTCATCCTATATATTAAGAATTTAATTCGCAATTCCTATTCTCCACCCATCTTATGACTAACCCTTTGAGGCTAACGGCGCATGCAACGTAAACATGATGAAACTATACTTTTAATTCACTTTAAACCAAAAGCGCATTTGAATGTTGTACGCTCGATTACTAGCTTAAACTACACCTATATAACCCCTCCGTTCAATTCCCAATACCATAATCCAATTACGTGAAAATATATAGTTTAACTATATTGAATGCGTTTTTGCAACTTTAATCTCGAGAGCAAATATAAATAAGATGCAAAGTAAAGGATGCTGTTTACCAAGGCAGTTATGAAAATCATAAAAATAAACTGCGATATGCCGAGAAGGAAAGTAAGGATCCTCGAGACCTTGGATGTTTTTCACTGCCTTTTATATTTACAGCAAATTCAACCATACATGGCACTACCTCTTCCATTACTGCAGTTAATTTTACACTGGAAACTGAATACATATAATTTATTCAATCCAGGAGATATGAATTTAACATACATTACTTCTTCGAGTGTTGAAGTCTCTCAGTAATCTTAGAAAACGAAACATGATAACATCAGGGAACACTTCCATATCTTTGACACGAAGCCGGGCTATATATTACGGATTTAAATTGGATTTCTCTCCCAGAGAGAACTTATAACGATCTCAGAGACTCTTTAAACATCCCCTTTATCTCCAGGATTCAGTTTCCTTACAAGAAATCGTCGGTCAACGCTTCTTGACTTCGTAATACTGCTTACGCGAATTTGCATTAATTCTCGATGTCAATACAACGTTTCGCAGTAGATTTCAATTGTATGGGTAAATGCAAAACGTAGATTTTGGAAATGTAATAAATTAAGGTGAATTAGGAAATGTTCGGTTGAAGGAAATTTGATAAGTCAACCCAAACGACCTACAACTTACAGGCGTAACTTTTAAATTGTCCGTTCAGATTATTCGTTTCCTTGCTTCATTGATTATAACTATAATTTATGCGATGTAGACAAAAATCAACAGGTTAGTGTCCATTAATATTAGCTCCTCTTACATAGCCAGTTAATATTTTAAGGACCCCAAGTAAGTCATAATACACACTAATGAAGTTTTTCATAAATATAAAATTATTTTCGGAAATTTTTTACGCTTCAAATTGGATGACATCGCAAATTCGACGAAAGAAACAACTGAAATCTCAAGCAAATATTAGTTAATATCATCAATTTGAAATTTTTTCCTATCACCTATTACAGACCAACTAAATACAACAAAATTAAAAACATTGATAAAACTCTCGGGTAGTCTGAATGTTTATGTCAAATTACTTTTAAATACATTAACACCCGCAATTAAATTAATAGCACGAATTTTAAAATTTAACTTATTACAATAGCAATGGGTTGACACAACACTCAATGGTATCATATACATTATATCCACAACAAATATGTACACTATTTCTTTCTTACTTTTTAAAATGATACAGCCTCATGCTCAGCTGAGGATATTAAATTACGTATTCTCCGAATTGTATTTAAGCGGTGGATTGAATAAATAACCATTACTGACAAGGAATCGGAATTTAGTCTAATATGCTACATTTTTTAGCATAATCATATAATCGAGTTAACCCTTAGTTATTTTTATCCGTGAGCTAGTATTTCATACTTATCGTGCATAACCAAGCGCCTAACACACACTTTCGATGCTCATGTCTTCGAATTAATGTCACGGATGACGAACGCAACGGATAAGGAGAACAGATTACATCAGTCGATTATGAAAGCTGGATAAACGACCTCATGGATAATCTAACTTTAATGAGTAAAATACCCGGTCTCGATAATAATTCCGTGACAAGAACAATAGCATCACAGTATATCCGATGATCCAGAGCTATATTTTTCCCTCCTCTTTCGGACGCTTCGAGCTTTCATCCATGGCCTGGCCCAACAAATAAGCTTTGAGTCCGTGAAAGGCCGCAGCTCATGAACTGTACGCGTCCCAGAGCAAGAACCTCAACGAGCCTCTTGCGTCATCGCACAGCTACACGGAAATGCGTTCCCTTGCGACCTCAGATGAATGCAGCCAACGCCACTATCAGCCTCCAGGGCTAGGCTTGCGGAAAAATCCAAAGCACGTGAAGGTGAAGGGAGAGGAAGAGGAAAAGAAGGGAGAAAGACAGAGAAGAGTGGGAGGATAAAAGGGAGGGAAGCGAATGAGATGGGAGAAAGAGTGTGAGGGATTGGAGATAGAGATTGCTAAAAGATAGGATGGAGAAGAAAAAGAGGGGTGTATTGGAAAGAGAGGGGATATGCAGGGAGGAAAGAATTCATGGGATGAATAGCATGGGATGAATATTGAATGGAAAAGAGTGATGGACGAGAGAGAAGAATGTAAGATTATAAAATTGGATGGAATGATATTGGATGTATTGACGTTGAAAGAAAGAATAAAGGATGGAATGATTTTGGATGTAAGGAAGTTGAATGAAAGTATATAGGATGGAAGAATATTTGATGCGATAATATTGGATGGAAAAATATTGGATAGGACATTGAATGGAAAGATACTGGATGGAAAAATGTTGGATGAAAGACTATATAGCAGATAGTAAAAACAATACTGGTTGGGAGCGAGGTAAATTAGATGTGCAGTAGAAACACTAATTGGTAGGTAAAAACTTTGGATAGTACATAGAAATATTTTGATACAAGATATTTTGAAATTGGAGAAAGGATAATAGGTGGAAAAGAGGATCATTGAATAGTTGATAGTTTTGTGGCATACCTTACTATTGGAGGGAAGGTAGGAATATTGTGATTTGAGATAATATTGAATGAAAGACATTAATTGGACAGACGGTAATAATATCGTATGTAAGATAGTAGCCTAACGATGGAATTCTATGCAGCGAAAATCATGCACAACGAATAAGATGGAAAGAATAAGCTGGGCATTTGAAAGAAAGAAAGAAAGAAAGAAAGAGCGATGGAAGTTTGGATTGGGGACACCATATATAGGATGATGATAGAAAGGTTATGAAGCTAAAAAAAGATAGTCATTCGTCTCCGCAAAGGGTGCCCTTGAAAGGCGCGCACCGTGACAATTATTAGACACTCCACCCAAATTAACAGCAATTCTGCATTCCTCTCCCATGATAGTCGCCATTGAAACTCGGGGCATTCCGCTGATGGACGAGAGTTTTTGTTCAGAAAAAACCTTATTAAGGAGTGAATGCAGATTAATTAATTTTATAGAAACGTGTTTTACGGTATATAAAATGGCAGAAAGGGACACATTTGTATACTTTTCTCGGCGAGAGTAAATTCAACGGTGTGACGCCCATATCGAGCTACTAGAACCGGAAGTAGCTCTACAATCTTCAGAAAATGTATGTTTAAACCGCGTTCAGATACGTTAATTTTATTAGTTGCGATTGATATAAATGAACATATCGATTTATTTCGTGATAATAAGAGAACAAATCGAAAATAAAAGTTCTATATAAGAAGCTTTAAAACAATCTTTTGTATAGCTTGGCCTCGTAACTAGAAATTTAGACATAACATTTACGCGAAGAATTCAAAGAATAATTAAAACTAGACAGCAGCTGAAGTGACTCACATGACGCAAAGTGAAACGAAATCATTACCAATTGAAGTTATCGAAAGAGATAATTAATGGTTTAAAAAACTCCTACAGGTCAGCCCACACCGCAGACCAATTATAATAGCATTATCGATAATGAACTTGCCCACTCGATAAAATACGAGAAATTTAAACACTAAGGTCACCGACACTTTTTGAATTGCAGATTTGCTTATCAATCAAGGAAAAGGGAGAGAGAGAGATTACGAAGGTTGGACGTCGGAGGCGTTTAACAGAGCCCTTGACTTAGAGGACAGTTAGACGTAAAAGCTAGCCAGTCCCTTCTCTTTCTCTCATAGTCCTCTTAATCTGTATGGTGGCCGGGATATGTTGAGGGTATGAGGCTAATCAGCATTTCTCAAGATTGTGTGGATGGGCAAATGGGCCGTGTGGCTCTTCCAAGCACTTTTTTTTTTTAAGCCTCCGATTCCAATTCCAACGGTCGTAACGAAGTCTCCACCAGAGTCCCAAACTGGTTCCCAGTGTCGCAGAGAGGGAGAGGGGTGGGATGGGGGACTGAAGGGAGGGAGGAGGGTGGGAAGGAGGGAGAAGGAAGGAGGAGGAGTGGGAAGAAAAACGAGGATTGTGGTCGGGAAAAAGAAATTCAATGCTTTGATTTGTGTACGACATTGGCGGTCAAGGCCGCGGTGAAGGGGATGGAGAAACCGGAATATTGACAAGGTAATGATGCAATTTACTTTCAGGCGTATTGCTTGGCCCAGATGCTATCTACGATCGTCTCTCGAAGAGAGTCCGATAAATAGTTACAAATGAATGAGGTGATGTACGCGAGGAAAGGTCGCAAATAGGAGAAACCCCCTACACCTACCCAAACCCTACCACCCCCGAGTTCCTTAAAAAAAAACTAAAAACCAACGACTATTTATTCTTTCTCGCCCTCCGCGATTGGACAATTTAATAAACATCGAGGCTAAAAAGGAAAAAAACATAGATTTTCACTAAATGGAATCGCACGAAGGAGTCGGAGAAGTAGTACGGGAGTGGGAGTAGCGGAGAGGGACGAGGGGAGGAAGAGGACGAGGGAAGGGAGGGGTGCGAGGGGAAGAAGGGGGACGAGGGGAGGGAGTAAGGGCGTAGGGAGGAAGGAAAGACGATGGGAGCGAGGGGTACGAAGGGAGGGAGGAGGATGAAGGGAGGGAGGGGGACGAGAGGGAGGGAGGGAGGGCGAAGAGGGGATGAAGGAATGAAGAGGGGTGAGTGAATAGGAGAGGGAGGATGTAGAGGGTAGGGATGGTGAAAAGGGGACAGAGGGATTAAGAGAGGAGGGAGGGGGCCGAGGGGAGGGAGGGGGCCGAGGGGAGGGAGGGAGGGGGCCGAGGGGAGGGAGGGAGGGTGAAGAGGGGATGGAGGGGGACGAGGAGGGGAAGAAGAGGGGGTGAAGGGAAGGCGGGAAATAGAAAGGGGAATAAAAGTATATCCCAAAGCCGACGTAACTTCCCGTTTAAATTTACATTTCCAAATATCTTCGGCCAGTAAGAGGAGAAAAAAAGAATTCCGACGACCTGGAATCGTGCGTTTGTTTTCTTCTTGCGTGTCCCGGGAATTTATTTTTATCGAAACTATTGCGCAATGGCACGCACTCTGCGGAGTGGTCTTGCGAGATGGGAGAGAGGAAAATATTAATGGAAGAAAAGCGTTTTTTATTTTATTTTTCCTCTCTACGGATTCGAGGCCCCCGATAGAAAATGTGCTCCGCTGTAAAAAAAAACATAAAAAGGTTTTTTTTTGACCATCTAGATTCGAGTTAATGCCCGAACCAGAAAATCGCGAGGGGTGTGGGAGGGGTGGAGGGAAAGGTTATCGCCAAATGTCTCTCGGTCGCATTCCTCGGGAAATTATCCATTTAAATTCGTATGATCCCTCTTGGCAATTTGCATCCGTTCGTTACGCTCGCAATTTGCTCTTGTGTTCTCTCCTTCTCTAAGCACGCACACGCGCGCGCGCACACACACACACACACACAAACTACGAGATTATGATGCTATTGTGTTTGTACACGGACTTAAATGGTAGAGAGGCCTTTATGTAGAAATGTGTTTACACTTATTTATCTAGAGTTTTGTAAAAATAAAACGAGCCAAAAAAATGCAATTTCCGGAATGTTTTCTTAATTTCTCCGGAATAAATTGGAGAAAGAATTATCCAGTACGTATTATGGCTTTAATCGAATTGAAAAATATCTTACCTAGTAGTCATATAGAAGAACTTCTTTCTTAGAATCTACGTTATTTAATTACCGTCAATGACGCCGCCTACTTCAAAAACCTAAATGTTCATATTACTATCCCAAACCTTTAAGTATATAGCAGAGACATAGTCTGTATGAGAAAAAGAGTTGCTGATAAAATGCCCATTTTCTTTTGCGTTTGTGATCCACGAAGGACAGATTCGTTTCACCCATCATGATGCCTGGAGACAGAAACTAATTATATCGGCATTCATTCGGAATAAAGAAACTTCTACTAATGGGGAAAATAAACGAAGACACTCGGACGACATTCGTTGAACGCTGTATATTTAGTATCGCCTTAAATGGAGCGGAAATATGGACACTCAGAAAAATTTATAGAAATACACGGAAAACGGAAATATGAGCATAGAAAAGAACAAATATATAATAGACAGATGGGATGGAAAATAAGGAAGCACTAAGAACGATAGAGGAAAAGCAAGATTGTGCAGATCATAGGCAAATGAAAGGTGAACTGGATCGGAAATTACCTGAGGAGAGGGAGTATTGTTAAACCTGTTAGAAGGAAAATTGGAATAAAAGTGAAAGAGATTGGAAAATATTGCAGATCCTAGATGTCCAAATGTGAAAATAGTGCTATTAATAAATTAAGAAGATTGCGGAAAACTCGAATTACTGGAGAAACACGTTTAACCAATAACAAACACTGACTTGTCTATGGACAGACTGCCTACGAGGATGACATTCCAATAACTATTTCGAAGAAGCATATATATGAAACAATCATATAGTGCTGTGATCAACTAAAATAAACCACATTTTTTCCGGGAAGTATAGTGATCGCCTTAATTTAAACAACCAACTGAGAGCAATGCGGAAGAGAATACTGCGTTCATAAAACATAGATCTAAAGTGAGATATATATATATGTATATATTTGGGCACTCGTATTTGAAAACGGTAGAGTATTTTTCTTTCACACAACGCTTCTTTTTTGTTTGTCGAAATCTTCTTTTTGCTTTATTTAAATAATAAAAATAGTTGGACTTTCTCATTTTTATTTTATATTGTATATAAATATTTGCTCTCGCATACTTTTTTGTGGCAAATGTTGTTCTCACCGAATAATCGGTATTTCACCGATCATATGAGAGCTAGGAAGAGGAAAATATGGATTTTTAATTGTTGTTCACGAAATAAATCTTCGTATTTGACAATTTATGTAAGGATTCTCTACGTTGTTAACGTATAAGCTGTCGTAAACTATTTCAATGCGGTGAGTTAGACGATTTTTCTCAAAAGTCATGATTTGAAATAGAAATGTTTTGCTCACTAAAAAGCGTAAAATGAAAAATTCTTTATAAAATAAATTTGTGGTTTTTTTGAGGTTTAATGCTTGTAATACAATTCATGGCTTTTATAAGTAAAATGTACCTATACTGCAACCAAATGAAATTTAAATAATTGTGGCTTCTGAAGCTGAAAACGAGGTTAGAATATAACACAATGCACTATTTTTATTAATTTAATTATATACTGCTAAGAGTTACTTTGTTGTAACATGGGCTTTGGTTATCCTTCATAGGTGGTAATTTAGATTCATTTCCTTTCTATCGTAGGATATACCCATCATTTTGCTGGTACGACTCATTTTTGGCCCGCGTTTCGATTACAGCGTGAGCGCCTAATATCGTCGGTCGGTCTGTCCGTCCGTCTGTCCATTCGTCCGTCTGTCCGTCCATCCGTCCGTCCGTCTGCATGTTCGTTCTCGGCTTCTACCGAACGGATTTTCATGAAATTTGATATTAAGGACTTTCAATCAAATATAATAAGAAAATCGCAAAAATGAATCACGTACGCCAATCAGGGGTACACTTTACTGAGGACAAAAAATTAAATTTTCGTCATATCTCGTAAAGTATTGCTCATATCAATATATTTTTCAAATAACAGTTTTAGAACTGGTAAAGTAGAGTATTTCCTTTCCTATACATTTTTATCGTAAGAGTAGCCGTTATCGAGAAAATCAAACAAGAATGTCTTATATCGAGTTGAACTTAAGAAAATTTCTTGCATGGTTACTTCATTGTTGCTAACATAAACAATCTCCCAAACAAACGTTTAATTTCCTTACTTGTGCATGTAATATTATTAAATAGGAAGAAAATGGATTATTTATGATGAAGAAAAGAACTTCAAAACGCTATTTCCCTTACCTACAGGTATATGATTTCTTTCTAACACTCCATTGCACGAAACGCGCCCATTTGTGATATGTTGTACACTTTCCTAACTTGTTGAGAAATATGAACTATACATTATTATTGAAGACGTAAACTCAAGTAACTGTTCAAAATTTGATCAAAATCGTTAGAGCCGTTAATGAGAAAATCAAATTATTGTTAAAGTTGCCTAGAATAAACTAGCCTTATATTCATTTTTTGAGAAATATGAACTATACAGTATTATTGAAGACGTAAACTCAAGTAACTGTACAAAATTTGATCAGAATCGTTAGAGCCGTTTTTGAGAAAATCGGATTGTTGTTAAAAATGCGTGGGATAAACTACTCTTAATTATTAAGCAATGTCAACTATTTCTATGTATATTCTGCTCAGTATGATAAAATGCCTAAGTACGAAATTTCATTCATTTTCGCTCTACCGTCTAGGCTCCAGAGCCAGTAACAGACAGACAGACGGCATTGCGAAAACCACTTTTTCAGATTCAGCGACACCTAAAACGTATATTTCCGTAAAAATCTCGAGGTCGAATTTTTTTCGCGATAACAATACTTTCTCGATACTTCGCATGAGAAAGTAGAAATTGGGAGTGCTTCATCGCCATTGGTGAACTGCGAGTAGAAGAGAGAATAGGAAGGCGACCAGAGAGGAGGCGAGATTTTTATCTTAACGCATTCATTGCAAGAATGCGCTGGAGAGAATAGTGGAGTAAACTGCAAGAAGAGAGGATAAACAAGCTGGCGAAATATAGTCACTATATGCGTCCATACGGTACGCTTCTCAAGGTTTCGAGGATACAGCAGACGGAATGCGTGCGGCCCATGTGTTCTGTCTTGTCCTGTTTCTCGGTGGAAAGAGGGGGGGAAGGAGACTAGTTGGAAAGAGGAGAGGCGTGGAAGGGGACAAGAACGTAAGTATTCAGTTAGCTAGAATGTGCCCATAATATATTTCCTTATTTTCTGCAGCCGTTTGATAGTAAACAACGTGTAAGACTAATTATGATATTTTAATTTTTAGGCGCGTTTCGCCTCCAGCGTGAGCGCCTATTGTCGTCGGTCTGTCCGTCCGTCCGTCTGCCCGTCCGCCCTCATGCTCGTTCTTGCCTTCTACACAACGGATTTTCATGAAATTTCATATTAAGGGCTTAGAATCAAAGATGATAAGAAAACCGCAAAAATTAATGGCGTAAGACAACTTTACTGGTGACAAAAATGAACTTTCATATCTCGTAAAGTATTGCTCATATCAAAATATCTTTCGAATAAAACTTGCAGAACTAGTAGACTGACCAAATCGATAGAAAATTTCCCGCCAATATCAGAAGACGTCACGACGATGTCACTTTGGACTGTTAAATAATCAATAATGAAGTGCTGGGAGGTGGGGAAATGAGAAAAATGCCTTTCCTATGAACATAAAAGGTATCAGCGTAGACGAGGAACTTGGAATGCCCTCCACGAAACCGCCAAAGTGCAACAGGGGCACGCATTGGCCTACTCACAAGAAATGCCTTTCAAAAAAACCTATCTGTCTACATTTGACGATGTAAAAGTAAAGAACCAAAGGAAAGGCATTTTCCCCCACCTCCCAGATACTGGCGGTAATTTTGGCGGGAAATTTTCTATCGATTTGGTCAGTCTACTTTGAGATGTGAAAGTGTACGGATGTGACGAAGGAAGTTAACGTGATCTCCTTTCGAAGAGAAGGCGATGCAGTTTCTAAAGATATGTAAGTATTTTATGAACGTTTGGCAAATTTATTGGCCGAATTAAGGCAATATATAATCTTAAATAAATGTTCTTTTGGTAAAATTATAACATAATTATTAAATTCTCGCGAGAATAAAAGCAATCTATAATCTTAAATAAATGTTCTTTTTGTAAAATTATGATATAATTTTTAAATTCTCGCGAGAATCAAAGCAGTTTCATGGTGTCTACGGAGAATTATTGCAATATAAGCTACATGAATGGTTTTCCTAGCCTTAAGTCTATTTAAGACGCATCTCCTATCGTGTTTAGTAGTACCAGTGAATTTTTTCTCTTGCCATTTCAGGTAATACGGAATTGTGATTCTCACAAATTTCTTAAATTTCCAATATCAAACCTTTACCCTTTATTTCATTCGTCAAACCCAAAGTGCTTTTCATTTACCCCCTTTTGCACGTTCCTGTGTAATGTAATGGTCATTCTGTGAGGAAGTGCAGTGCATATTCGAGTGTGAGGAATTTTTCTCATCGCTGGAGGAAAGGGATTTATTTCTTCTTCCACCGCTGGAACGTTTACACCACAGCAAAGGTAGGAAAGTTCGTACCTCTTATCTAAGGAATAAAATCCTCCATATCTCCCTTTAATTTCATGTCTGGTTGACTGGCGTTTAGGTCGTCGCAGGCAATGGTATCCGATTGATAGAAAAATTACTGTGTGTCTTATTGTGGGCGCTCTAACCCATATCGTTACCAAACTTCATATATAACACTTTAACATGAGCACAAAGAACTGGTTAGTTTTTGGACAATAACGGTTAACCGGAAGTCGAGGTTTATTCGAAACCCGATTCGGTTTTTGCGATATTTCTTCGTTAAAATATCATTATTGTATATACAATTCTATATAAAAGTTATAGAGAATGTAATTTCCTACAACTTTCATTTGAAACAATTTTCTACTGTAGTTATTGTTTAGGAGTTATATATAAATAACCGGTTTTTCGGTTTTCTCCTTAAAAACATCGTTATTGGTAATCTTCCTGAGGACCAAAGTTGTAGAGAATAATATTTCTTCCAAGTTTTGTTTGAAACAAATTTTCGTAGAACCATCCATTTCGGGGATATTTTGCTTTTTACTTTCTCCATACGTAGTAATGGGAAAGTATTGTATTCATGAAAAAAATCGACTTCGAGATTTCAACGGAAATACACGTTTTGAGGTCCCTAGAACACGTTTAGACTATTTTCGGAATGATGTCTGTGTGTGTGTGCGTTTGTATGTTATTGTGAGCGCTCTAACTCAGAAACTACGTGCCATATCGTTACCAAACTTTATATATAACACGTTAACATGAGCACAAAGAACTGATTAGTTTTTGGACAATAACGGGTAACCGGAAGTCTAGGTTTATTCGAAACCCGATTCGGTTTTTGCGATATTTCTACGTTAAAATATCATTATTGTATATACCATTCTATACAAAAGTTATAGAGAATGTAATTTTCTACAACTTTCATTTGAAACAATTTTCCATAGCATTTATTGTTTAGGAATTATTTATAAATAATCGGTTTTTTCGGTTGCCGTCAAATATCTCCTTAAAAACGTCCTTATTGGTAATCTTCATCAGGGCCAACGTTGTAGAGAATAATATTTCTTCCAGGTTTTGTTTGAAACAAATTTTCGTAGATCCATCCATTTCGGAGATATTCAACTTTTTTCGTAATTTTCAGTATACAGCGCCAATACCATGTAGCGGTGAATTCCGTAAACACATTCAAAATATACGTCATTTACGGCAATAAGGACGACTGTATTCTTTTACTATACGAAATGATAATTTTGCCTCATAATGCTATTCATAATAATTTAAATATCTATACCCCAAATATAGAGAAAGTCATGTCATCAAATTTTTTGCAGTAAAATCATGTATACTTTAAATCCATATTTATTAATTTTATTTTCGGTAAAATCACGACAAAAACTGAAAAATAAAACAATTTTTCTTGGTAGGTGGTGGTGCAAAGAGTAATTTTTAATGCGCGGCTGACTAACATCATGTTTTTTATGTTTATAAATCGAACAGAAGATCTGAGTCCTGTCAACTTGCGTTATTTTATGAGCTAAATTGCATTTCAATTAAATAGATTTATTCTTTTCGAGATTCGGGTTTCTTGATTATGGGCTAATTGGAAACCTTTGCGTGTTAATATTTTGTTATTTTATTGTTGAAAATAGTACAATGAAGGATATATTAGTTGTATAACTTCAAAATTATCGCTTCCCTTTTTAATTAAGACAGCCCACAAAAATACGGAGTAAATGTATTTTGTTGTACAAATATCAATTAATACTATAAATAATTGATAGTGTTAGTATATTTTCAATATTACTGTTATAAAAAGTTAAAGAGGTCATATTTTACTATTTTACAGTTTTTAAAGCGGACGATGGTTGGCCATAAAAAATTATCTGGTGTTGAATATCACAAAAGAAAGGCTACTTTTTAAAACAAACATTGTCTCAAAATTACTAAAAAGCCCTAAACTTGACCTTTCAGAATGTATTAAAGCCATTGATCAAACTATTGATTTTTTTAAAAGATTATCGCATGACAGGCTTCAACGACATAATAGTAGCAGCAGAAAAAATCGCGGAAGAACTAGAAATTGATCCAGTGTTTCTTACAGAAGAAAGACTAAGAGTACGGCATAAGCATAAGCAATTAGATCACGAAGAAGAAAATTTTTTCATTGATCCCAAAGAAAATTTTAAAATAGATTCTGACTCAAATGCTATGAAAATTAAACTATGTATAGTTGAGATTTTTCATAAATATAAGTGATTATGGATTTGAATAAATAGATTTTTATTATTTTCTATCGTTTTCGACTAACATATAATAAAATTACTTAGTAAAAAATTAAGGGGGCGCCATATTTTATCTCGCCTCAGGCGGCAAAATGTCTGGGCACGGCCCTGTATGTGTGTGTGTGTATGAATTACTCGAATAAGAGTTTAATAAAATTGTATTTTTCGTTGCTCATAGGATCTCTGATTTGCGTGATCCCACCTTTTAGTTAAAGAGGGACATGATGTACTTAGCCGCTTCCTGGCTACAGGATTTAAGCATTCCACTTATAGAAAGAGATCAAAGACAATAAAATGGACATTACATCGAATAAATCTAAATATAAAACCATTTTCTTTTCTTAAGGAATTATTCATATAAATTATGACGCTCGTTCACTTAAATATGCGCAATCTATGATAATAGCCATTTTATCGCAGTAATATTGATACAACGATAAAAGAAACTTTGTGAAAGCTAAGATCTCTTCCACAATACAACTCCTACTGAAAACAGGAGATACCTAGTTATTAAATATTTATGAGCATTAAATGTTATATTACCGACAAAAAACTCTCCTCATTTCGAATTAAAACGCCAATCACAGGTTATTTAAAAATCGCGATACATTTTATAAGGATATATATCACTGAGCGTCGATACTTATATAAGTACTTCCTGAGAATAATGCGAATTTTTATTCAATAAACAGCGAGATGGCATTAATCTCCAGAGTATACGAGCGTAAGTCCTCAACTGACATGGCCGGTTGAAAGAAAGGCTATGGAAAAAAGCAAATAATCGAAATATGTCCCTCCCTACCGCCACATTTTTAACATCGGACATTACAGCTCTCTAAAACAAACCTTAAAAAGACATTCATAAGCATTGCGTCGCAAATATGTCTCCCACGCCACCTTAGGCGGCTTATCTCCTTCGCATCTGGAGAGAAGTCTCATTTTTCCCCTCATTAGCTCCTATCCCACACCCGCTTCAAAGAGGAATTGAAGATCTTAGCGGGATTTATGGAGAGATAAGGATCTCTCCCACGAAGCAGAAGGAATCGGTTGAGGGGAAGGGAATGGGAGGAGATGGGGAAGGGGAAAAGGTGGGAGGGGAAAAATAGATGAGATGGGAGGGGAAGGAGAAGAGGTAGGAGGGTGGGAGTAAGTGGGAGGGGAAGGAGAAAAAGTGGGAGGGGAGGGGAGGGGGAAGAAGTTGGAGGGGAGGAGTAAATAGAGGAGATGGGATGGGAGGGGAAAATAGAGGAAATGGGAGGGGAAGAAGATGAGATTGGAGGGTGATGAGACGGGAGGGGAGAGGGGGAAGGGGAGGATACGAGTTGGAAAAATGCAGGAGCGTCCAAAGACGAGAAAAAGCGCCAATGAAGGATAAAACCGCATTTACATTATAAAAAATTACTTCAAATAATTCAATATTGACAAGGACAATTATTGTGAGAGTGAGATATTGACAGTGTGTGTCAGAAACAGTTATAAATGGGAGAGACATTAAAAGTTGTACTATATCACAGATATTAACAATCAATATGGATGGATTAAGGTAAATATGTACTGGAAATATTACATCCCATACCATGAAGATCACGTAAGACATAGCTAAAGAGATAGCGAGATCACTACCATAATCGATAATATCAATAATTTATTAATTCGGAAATCAATGCCGAAATCATTTAAATTGCAAAATATTATCTCACTTAAGACATTCCGTGGGAAAATTAAACATACATTAAATATACATTTGATTTTATGTAAATAGTTTATCACTATGTCATAAATAATTTTCTAAGGCAATTTAAAATGAGCGTAATAACGACAACAAAGAGAAAAACATAACCATGCCCACAACTGGTTTAGAACCCGCGTCCCTAGCAAAGGAAGCTAGACACACCAACCACCCATTCACCGAGGCCAGCAAATATTTATTCCAACTAAAAACTAAAATATCTATGCCAAATTAAATTGCAGCAGAAATTAAAGAATTTTAGAATGTATTCCGGACGAACTTTTCCTAAATATGACTACATTATAGCCATTTCACTGACAACGGAGATATACGAACGAAATCTTCGTCGCCAGAGGCGCATTACGGACCCACGGAAATAACCGCTTACAAAAAAATATAAAAAAATCTAAAGAAAGTTATTTGTTTATGTTACATAACTTTTCCAAATAATTATAAAGAGCGCATGGCGACATTTTAATCAATTCGCGGAAATAATAACATTCATTTTCATGTTTGTTCACTTATAATCCGCAGCACATAAATTTCGTTATGTGAATAAGAATCCCGGTTAGTTACACCAGCATTGGAGAGCAGTGTTGGCATTAGAGTTTTTCTATAGGTACCCAACGCTGCCCTCAATAAATACCCAACAAATACGAATGAATTGCAGCCGAAATGCGTATCCGGTTTTTCGTAACCTGGTTATAGCTATAGGAGTTACCTAAGATATCTCGAATAGCAAAGTTTTGAAAAACCAAATGCGAATTTCGGCTACAATGCAGCCGTCTTCAACGAAGGTTTACCGAGAATAGATTCTAAATTTTTATTTAGAATGCAACTCTTTCTAATAACGAATCTTTTATTTAGTATCTAGCCTATCGAAAATATCGTTTTATTTTTCTCGATTTTAATCTCTTTATCATTAATTATGTGCCTGTGAGATACATAATGAGTAACGTTCCTGGGAGATAGCGCGACACTTTGAGTAATATTTGTACCAATTACATGGAAAAGAGATTTACTAATAGATTCAAGCTGTAGCGTTTCGATAAAACGATAAAACTGCCTCCCTCAAGTACATCATACGATATAAGATGATGTACAAAAATTAAAAAAATTAATTGAAAACTAACTAAAAACAATTCCAAATTTAGTCGGCATTATAAAAATTTAAAATCTATTCTCGATAAACCTTCATTGAAGATGACTGCATTGTAGCCGAAATTCGCATTTGGCTTTTCATAACATTGCTGTTTGAGATATCTTAAGTAACTCCTATAGCCATAACCAGGTTATGACAAACCGGATACGCATTTCGTCTGCAAGGCAATGTATTTGGTGGATATTTATGAAGAGAAGTGTGGGTTTTCGAAAAAAAATCTAACACCAACACTTCTCTAAATGTTGGTGTAACTGACCGGGATCCTTATTCACGTAAAGAAACTTATGCGCTGCGGTTTATAAGTGAACAAACGTGAAAATGATTGGTATCATTACTAGGAATTCGTTAAAACTTCACGACACTCTCTTCACAATAATTTGGACAAGTTGCAGGTTTCTTTAGATTTCTTGATTTTCTTGTGTACAGTTGTTAACTTGTGTCCGTGATGCGCCCCTGACCTCTAGCGGTGAATATATCGTTCCTCTATCTCCGCTGTCAGTGGAACGGCTGTTGAGAAACAGTTACTATAATATTGTTTGAAATTTATCTTCACCATATTTCCAAACAGAATCATCAATGTCATATTAAGAGACGAATATAATCTAACATACATCTACATATTACCCTGCAATCTAACAAATTTGACGATATGTCGAAAGGTTTAGAAGGGTCTTTGGATCCAGTTTCAACAGCCGATATATTTTTTAAAGATTTTGTATTTTCCTGCAATTTATAAATAAGGGATTATTGTTTGTTCACACGAATGGTTATCACATAAATAATAGGCCACATCTGTTAGTACGTTTGAGAGCAGCTCTCCATTGCCGTGTCTTCACTATAAAACGAATAAAAATCGAATGAAGGCAAACTCATCTAAAACGAGTAGAACGAATCGATCATTCCGTTTAATACGAAAGACACGTAATTCTACATATTTCGGTTATTAATTCATTTTAACCGGGCGTAAATTATCATTAAATAAACTCTGGACTCGAACTTATAACCAAAATGGAATAATTCTTTGGATTATAGCGTTTAATGTCATACGAAAACTGTATGATGTCTTTAATATGAAATAAATTTATTGAAAACATATAAAAAGCTATTTATCATCTGTATCTATCATATATTAATTAAAATGGTAATTCTGAGCATACGGAGTTTGACTAAAGCTACGTAAAACGACATATATTTTGCATATTACCTTATATTATTGATAATAATTGAAACTTTAAATATACTATATACCATATCCCTATAAAACATAAATATGCTTTCATATTATCAAATTATAAAAAAATTGAAATAAAACCTGACAATTAATAAAATTCCAGTGTTTTCAATACGAACGACGTCATGGAATAAAATTGTTTATAGGACTTGTATAACTTAGTAGCTGTAGAAGAGCCCCGTAATAACAGAACCACAAATCCAAAATATTTTTAATCAATTCGCTAACAATGACTTAAAGTTTCACACCTCAACAATATAATCTTGCGTAAAATATTTAGTTTTATATATTTTGTTCTACACACGCTATTAGATGGAAATATTAATGCCAAATATACTGCATGGAATAGAGTTTTCATTTTTAAAACAAAACGTTAACAGTGATACATTAAGGAAAAATTAATAAATAAAATTATTATTTTTATTTATATAAATGAGTGTTCTTGCAATTTAAAATTTTTTATCGCATTTATTTTACTTTTAATTAAACTCAAAATCGTTTCCCATCCTAACTCAAGGTGATTTTCGAACATAAAACATTATAGACCACCCTTGTCCTCATTAATGCATTTGTTTTTATAGATTCGAAGACATCATCGTGCGTTGATACACATTCTTAAACGCAAAGCAAAGCCTTGCGGGTTATCAGTTTCGTTAACATCGTCAGCCTTTAGTTCATCAATAAAATGAACTATATCTGCATCGCATGGAACCTGCTATGTGAGAAAATCACTTCGACAACCACGAAGCTGTCAATATGTCCACAATCGTATACCTGCACTAAGTTGTTTTCCTTCAGACAGATAGCGGGATGCTGTCTTCTTCGTCTTCTACTTCATTGCTCGATGAATGATGGCAGGCGCCTAGTAAGAAGATCGAATATCTACCTAGTTCATGGTCGTTATGAGCAAGGTGTTCGCTGTGTAACTTGACCGAGCTTATCGCTCTTTTTCAACCTAAATCGCACATTTTCTCAAGGTACAAATACACTATGCGAACGAAGGCGAACGAACGACAGCGAACGAATGAATTCATATAGTGTGTACGGTTTAACGGAGGAGAACGAATGCATTCGACGCGGTTCGCTAGCAGGGCGGTACATCAAAGGAAGTTCGTGCGCAGTGCGGACGGTTAAGTAAACAACTCAGCAACTTCAGCAAGAAACTGTTCAAAACGTCTAATATCAATGAACGCAAACATTCGCTCTAGTGTAGACGACTGATCAAATGCACGGTCCGAATGACAAAAACAGCCGAATATTCCTTCGCTGTCGTTCGTTCGCCTTCGTTCGCATAGTGTATTTGTACTTTCATGCGAATATGCACCCTTTGGCCTCTAAATTCGGATCTAGCCGCGCGTTGCAGATGACAAAAAATGGACATTTCCGATAGAAATAAAAGCCGAGTCAACTGGCTACAATCCTCAGCAGAATTCGAACTCGCGACCGCAATTAGGAGCCCACTCGCACGCATTTACCAAGACCGGAATATGTGCGCGTAGGAAAATCTCGATTTACGGAAAGGGTATGGACTGATTGCGAGTGCAATCCGTAAAACAGATATTAGAATTTAACCCAAAGGATGTTATTTTATATTTGCGTAAAAAGATCATAGGTACGGCTCCATATATGTTAAGACATCAATGATCGATTTGAAGACCCTCAGATGGTTTTGAAACTTAAGATGATTGATAACCGTTGAGTTTCTTACTTCAAATGCATTATGAACTTCGCATTCTAATCAACACATATATTTGATTTCCTGTCGCAAATGAATAGAGAACTAAATTAAGAGTTCTAAAAGCATTTAGTCCATAATAGAGCGTTTTTAGGAAATTCACAATCAAGTCACTTTCACTCCGTAAGAATTGTATTTCGGTAAAAATAGGATTTTAATTTATATGTGTATAAATATATATATTTACGTATAAACACACAAACACACATACAGGGTGAATCAAAATAATGTTTTGAAACTTAAAAACTCTGCATTTTTAATCCTTAATGCAAAGAATAAACAAAACTATGCCACTAACATGAGTGAACGTGTGAAAATATCATACAATGCTCATTTTTGACAAAGAGCGCAAAATGTCTGTGATTTGCACAAAAAAATCCACCGCAACATACATAGAGCGGCATACATCGCATCCACACGTATACTGAATGTGAGATGTTGCTTACTTTCTTCACTATAATCCTATAACTCTTAAAGCATTCGAGGTGCATTATAACACAACTTATCCATTATGACCCAAAGGCAGTAGTAATTTGGTAGGTATTATATTTTCATACCTCCAGTAAAATTTTAATATATTCTTTCTCTCATAGAAATTCAACTGCGAACCCGTAATTCTGATGATTAAAATAACCACTGAAGATAAATATTTGATAAATATTGTATGCAAATGAAACACCACCATTTAGTTACCATCCCATTTGCTAACAACGGCAATGAGTAATTCAAAGTTTTTATGCCTCATTTTGATTCACGTTGTATCTATACAGAAACACGCACAGTAGGTTGACTGTGATAGGAGAGAGATGAAGGAAAAGAGATGGGATTGAAAGTATTGGAAGGTGGGAATAGGTTGGGAGAATTGTCGACTCCTTAGCGTGTGCCATCCGTGGGAGGCAAGACGAAGAGAGACAGAGAGTGAGAGAGAGGAGAGAGAGCGTGCTTGCCCATTTACCGCGTGCTTTATTGCTCTGACGGGGAATGGCGCCCACTGGGTTACGCCGTGTCACTTCAATGACTCCTCTAACACACCCGGCATCGTGCCACTTCAAATTCACTAGGAATCGCACCCCCACCACCTTCTCCTTTCACGAATCGTGAAAATGTAGGGTTGATGAAAGCGGCGGGGGAAACGCTGGAGTATTACGGCACGATTCCAGCCGTACTCATTTCTGCGGTTAATGCGACACGAACAGTGTTTCTCCGTTATTCGGTCTGGATGCGAATATTTTAAGTTAACGCAATAAGGCAACTCCCAACATGCCGCTACCTGTACCTTTAACTACTATCTCGCAATATACATAATATTACTAATCTCGAAACAGGAAAATTAAATTACGATTTTAACGCCAATGACCTTAAGTTTTTCAATCAAAGTCACCCCTATAGTAATTATTGAAGCTGTTTCGGCACAAAAAAACCCTCTATGTTTGCCAAAATTATTGCATAACCTAATAACTCGCAATAATAATAAAAATTTAAGTGAAAGAGCAATCTGAAGTTAATGAGGATTTTTATAAGCTCTATGATGTCGACAGACAGGTTTGGGTTGTTGATTGAGAGAAAGCTTCAGTATATAGCGCCTGGCCCCCTTCATGGATTTTGTGCATTGGATAATGGAACACACGATTGTATGAGCGCTAAAATTTTGAGAATGATCTGTTATATGAGAGAAAATATGGAGAAAACACGTTCGACAAAGAAGGTAAGAACCAAGGACAGAAAAGCAACTAGACACTCGATTTTATGAACGGTGAAAGGAATCTAAGGCATGCGCTTTTAATATCAAACCGAAATTTTTGTCCCTTAGTTGCCTTAGACGAGTGGCTCTAGAAATTTTTCTGTATGCGTCAACTTTAGAGTTCCTTTTCACTCAAGTCACTTCAAAGTTATATCGTGCTCTCGTGCTACCGCACTTTGATAAAAAATCACGCATTTAACTAAGCAAGGGTGCGTATTCTCCTGGATTTATCTTTCTAAAATGTTATATACTCTGAATTTATAAAATATTCGCGTCACGCAATGGAGTAGCATCAACACAGTTAAGAGCAATTGACTTAAACAAACAAAAACGGAAACTTACAAGGCGTGCAAGTGTACAAATATATCTACTCGTACATACACATATATAACGCTTATCGTTTAACTTGACTAAACTAAGTTGAAATTAAAGTCATAGATCGTTATTAAGACGCGTTCAAATTATGTTACACTATTAATTACAGATATTCTTAAGTTTTCATCAGTGGTCTGTACGTTTATAGCGCTCGCAACAATTGGAGAATTTAGAATGTTCTATGTTTTCATGTTCCATGTGCTCCTGCCCGTGCTTCGACTTGGACTTGCGAAAAGTAATAGCATTTCAACTGTTCCGCTTCGCTGCGCATTCCTTTCCACTAACATAAGTGTAGGGTTTTTGATGCCACCAATAGAATGGCATTCTGCGGAATTTACCGGAACGCTTTCTTGAAGTCTTATTTTCGTCTTTATAAAAAAACTCTTAAGCACGCTCTGAAAATAGTAGAATGATATATAACGTTCATTTCGTTTTCGAAAATTCACTTCGCTTCGGTAAGAAAGTTGCCTGGGAAAAATTCACGTACAAACGGCTAATAACGCCATAATTGGAACGCCAAAATGTAATTAAGTCATTTAAACGTTTGTAGGAGAATAGAAACAGTTTTTCATTTAAAACTCAATAAGTAAATATTTATAAAACCAAATCAATGAGGTTAATTAGAAAACGGCCAACAGGGAAAATTGATAATCAATTCCAAACAAGTTTTTAAAAACAACTCCAAAAGCTCTTTTTCAGAATGTTCACGTAAATTTTCGGAATCTTCGACCTCATCTCAATCTTTTCCTATTGTATTTTCTATAGAAACTCAGCATATAAAAACAAAACTAAAGCACAAAATCGATCAAAAGTTATTTAAAACATACCTCATTGTAGTTAAACAGTTGTAATGTGATCTTTACCTCTTTTAAAAAGTAAATTGAACGTATTCACGCTTCGCTTTTATTGTTGTAGCAGCTTAAACAAAACCCGTACAGATAGTGCGTAAGACCTTTTTTTTTTAAATATTACTAAGAACAAACGGACGGAGCCCAAAATCAATAGGATTCATACCTGCCATCAGCTGAAATTATCCTGAATGTCTTCTCGTTACTTCAAAATTTGCTCGCGGACGGACGAACGGACAAAGCGAAAACATAGGCGATTTTCTAAAAAGCGACACAAAGGAAACAGTACTCGCTATGAGATGCGCACTAATAAACTGCGCAGCTCCTCTAATAATAATCCACTCTCCGTGAATAAATACTGACGACGACTCCTTTGTAGACGAAATGCGCTTCTGCTACCTCCGAATTCTACGTGGCTAACGGAGCTACATAGTTTAATAAATTAATTCCAGCTATAAGGTGATCTCCATTAATTCTCTTCCGAATATGAAAGTAAATTAATTACTAAGTAGGAATAGAAGCGGGATTTTTTTTTAAATATGAGGCGAAACAAAAAAAAAGTTTTTGAACCGAATTTTCTTGCCAAACTTTGCAACAAATTCCCATAAAAAATAATCGGTTCTCG
Organism: Uropetala carovei; assembly: GCA_036926305.1. Classification (NCBI taxonomy): domain Eukaryota; kingdom Metazoa; phylum Arthropoda; class Insecta; order Odonata; family Petaluridae; genus Uropetala; species Uropetala carovei. The sequence goes on along the minus strand of JAXCHB010000202.1, from coordinate 1,668,405 downwards.
TAATAGGCAAGATCTTTTCTTGGTCCCGACCAGTGATTCTCGACGTCAGTTCCACTTGGGTTGGGGGGTATGCGCGGAAAGAATCTTGTAGACGAAAGAGCTTTCAGCGTCGGCAAAAAAGGAAAGAGTTCGCTGCGAAGGTAGTCTGACGTTAGGCCGATTGGAGCGTCGATGTTGCAGAGTGTAAGACTCTCCCAAAGGGGAGAAAGGGAGAGAGAGAGAGACGGTTAATTTATTCTCGGGGCAAGGAAAGGTAGAGCGAGAGCGTAAATTAAAATTCACACCAGGAAGAGAGGGATAGGAGAAGAGAGAGTGAGTGTGTGTGAGAGAGAATGAGGAGAAGAGGAAGGAGGAGGAAAAGGGTGGGAGGTGGGCGGGGTCGCTAAAGGAAGGGAGGGAGGGAAGGGATCTATTACAAAGTCTAATCGGACACAAGAATAAATCAGATGTTCCCGTGTTCTGAGTGGAGGAGGAAAATGAATGGGACAGGCAGAATGTCCTGCGATTGCATTCTTGCCCTTCCCCACCTTTCGAGTTTCTCCGAGTGCGCGTGCGGGGGCGTGCGGGAGGTGGAGAGGTGAGGAGCAGAGGGGGCGGAGGGAGGGTTGATGGGATCCAGGTGTGGAAAGTATTCCGAGTGAGGTTATAATCCTTTAGACGGAGGATGTGGTCCACTTTGCACCGATGACCTCTAAGTACCCATCAAGACTCTATCCCTTGCAGTAGGAGCTATGTTATGAAAAACGATACCCATAATAGCATTAGGAAAACCGTGCTATATTCGCGTCATGAATGTATAAACCTCTTAAACATTTAGAGCGCATAATCCTCTTGCATGTACTTGTATCAGTGCGCGAATAATGCAATGTGTGAGCGGGTATGGATTAAATAATTAGTTTATCGCTTAGCACCCCAATAAATATCCACCGATTAAACCTCTTTTGTTAGGAAACTATTCTCACTTTGAAAGACTTTTCATGTTGATCAAATTACGAAACCATTTAGGACTGAAACTAGAATTTCGTCGTGAGAGCGACTAAAACTTATTCACCAGATTTACATAGCAAATGTATCACTTAAGCCTCTTCAAAATGTCAATTATGCCTTGGAGTTATTTCTGGGCCTGATTCAATGGTTCCTCTTCAAGTGGTGGATATTCATTTATTCTTACCTATTTGGACTTTAGTGACCTGTTGAAATATTCGTTGAGAACCGATAGAATTTAATACAAAAAAATGCATAAAACTTAATGTTTACCTTAGAGCTTAATGATTTAGTACCCATGGAATCGACGTAGAACGGCAATATTACTCTCATTTGCTTTCTAATAGATTCAGGAATATAAAATTGAAAATTAAGAACTGGAAACGGTTCTAATGATAATATTTCCCCCAGCTAACACTATTATTCCATTTTTCGAATAAATATTAATTAGTTCAGCTTTCTGGTTTCCGACACGTCCATTTCGCTATAATTAACTCTCTGCAAATTATTAATCCACAATGAATGTATTTTTTAAATTAAAAATTTCCACCAGTTATCCTAGCCATTGATAACAGATAATTCAACGAGTTCATCAACCTTTATTTGCGTTTTTACCATCAGTATACGTCCGTGTGTGCTACGGGGGTAACCAAGGAGGGAGTAAGATGAAGGTGTATCTTACCAACAGATAGAATCTCGCGAAGTTACGGTGTTGGTTCAGACTTCAACTGGGCAAGAGCACAATGTCCCGGCCTTGCGGGTTTCATGAGGTACGGTTGACAGTAGTGGAAAGGAGGATAAAACTCCTTTTCAGGATCGAATATTTAAAAAAATATCTCCACGTAGCATAAATGCCTCGCTTCTTCGTCCAACAAAAGGTGGAGTGGTAGTAAACAACGCGCTCTCTCGTCAAGAGAAAGAGAGAGACAGGCGGGAGATAAAAAGCACAACTGCCTGTAATCGTCGGACACGAGAAACCCGAAATGCAAATCCTCTAGCTACAAATTACGCGTATCGCGAATTCTAAACGGGAAAAACCTTTCCGCTCCTTGAACGCGGGAGGAGAGACACTGGTTGAGTAATTACCGTGAGGCGTTTTGAAACTTAGCACGTCCCCTCTTTTGAAATTTATGGAAAAATGGATTGTAAATCGCTCCGTCCGCTCCGGGGCCGTTCTCCCATTTATGCAGTCCGTAGTCAGGAATTCCGAAAATACGGCTATTTCTTTGATCTCTGAACTCGAGTTTCGCGTGCGCAAACGCTTTATTTTGACAGGACGTCGGCAAAAGCGATCGCAGCGCCGCCTCCAGCGCGCCCATTCCCCTCCCCTCTCCTCCTCTCTGCCTCTCGAGGGATTACCGCGGAACAGTCTTAACGGTCTAATAAAGTTCACCATTTTCTCTATAAAGGCAGAGTTGTTAGACACCTGGAAAATATAAATTTTAAGGGAAGTTCGTATTAGTTTAGATATTATGCCCGACACATTAAATTACTGTAGTTGAAAAGTAAATCGATAAATACGGTTTGTGCAATTACCCTAGATTTTACTATAAACTTTTTGGACAATGCAGCATGATATAAAAACCATATAAAGTCATTACTTCCTTATATATCCATGACATTTTCTTTTAAAAAATACTCCAAAAATTTAATGGTTATGTCAAATTTTTAAATAATCCTGAAATTTTCTATCGAAATATATATTATATGTTCCTATAAAATATACTAGTTTCAATCGTAGTATAATGAATGTCCGCAATTCACAAAATCTAAAAACTGCTCTTTGATCTTCCATGGTACAACTTTCCGAAAAATTGTTGTACGTGACCCCGACATATTTCTTATGCAGATATATACATTCTCTGATGCTTAAGCCTTTAGCAACAATTTCACAATCATTCTAAATTTATTCAGTACGATCTTAATCGCTTTCAAATGTATGGCTACAGCGTTAATACTGAATTAGCGGAAGCAAAATAAAACCGATGCTTCTTATATATATATATCGACAAAATTTAAATTTCAAAGATATCTCTCTAGCTTTTGACAATTCAAAGAAGTATGTACGTTTAAAAGACATAGATAAGGTAAGTTTCCGCTTAATATAATAGACAATCTTAGTTTTAAAAAAATGAATATTAGCAATAATACAACAAATTATACAAATCTCAAATTCTTCCAAATTGCAAGAAGGGCTCAGCATCATATAAAGATGAAATCTTTTAAGTATTCCAACACTTTTTGAAAATAAAAAACTAAAGCTTCAAGTTCATTTAGCGATTTGAAACAAATAGAATAAAAACATCATCACTGAAGCAATGAAACGACCGATTTAATCGGAAGAAGCAAGACAGCCTTCCTCAGCAGCAATTCTCCATATCGCTGGTAGCCTAATGAGTAAAACGATCAATCAACCGCTTCAGTAAAAAAAACAAAAAGTTACATCGGCTAATAGTTTGAAAATGCCCTGCTACAATGCATTAAGAGAACATTCTCCTCCCTAAAGTTATTTATGGTATTCAAACTGACATAAGGTTCGAAAAGGTAGACATTAAGACGACAGGCCTGAGGCAGTCCCCAAACCCCGGACTGCTTAGGCCCCTGGGAATATTATTGTTGTCGTTGCACTCAAAATACGTAAACGAGGCGTCGGTACTTCAAGGTGTCGCCAGACCCTCTTCTTGTTTTCGTGAAAATGAGAGCAAAAGATACACGCCGCAGTCACCTGTCCCTTCACTATATCCTCTCCCTCCTCCCAGAATCCTTCCTTACTCCCTCCATCTCCCTCATCTCGATCCTTCCTCCCTCCCTCCCTCCCTTCCCGAAAAACCCTCTCTGCAGTCTTCTCCCTTTTCCAAAGGGCGCCTGCTCGCCTCAGCGAGCGCATCCTAGTCAAGGGAAGATGGGAAGGAAGAGACGGAAATAGGAGTGGGGGGAGGGAGGAGAGGGAGAATCGGTTATGGGGAGAGGAGGGTAGTGGATTGGGGAGAGGGTGGCAGCGCCGGAGGAGGAGGGAGGCGTAAGATGTGTGGAGGGGATGAATGGGGAGGAATGGGTGAGAGGGTTAAAAGCGCAGAGGAAGACGAGGGGAGAAGAAATGAGGAAATGATAGCGAAGAGGGGAGATAAGAGAAAAGGGATGAATAAGGTGGAAGAGTAATAGGAGGGAAAGCTTACGGACGACGGTATGGAGAGAAAGACTGGAGGAGATGAAGAGAGGAGGAAAGAGAAGGGGGGAGGGGAGGGGAAGAAGAGTGAAAGACAAAAGAGGGCGGCGAACACGTGCCATTATCCTCGCAGAACTGTTGATGACGAGACTTTTTGGCACCGTCAAGCTCAAAATCAAAATCCAGTGACAAATTAATGTCTCGCCACCTTTGAAACTTGAGCGCTGCTGCATAAAGGAATAAGCCGAATTCTTAATCAATCAGCGCCACGAACGGAAGAAATACGAACTAGCAACTTTTCGAAAACGCCCCAAAACGGGATTTTTGCAAAATTTCTGCGAATAAGATGGCTTAACTTAAAGAGTGCACGGAGAAAATACCCTACTACGTTCAAATGCTTAAATAAACGTGTTAAACAGGAGACAGGAGGGGAGATAGAAGAATCGAGAGAGAGAACAGAGACAGGGACACCGTGTGGAAGATGTAGAGAAAGCGTACCAAGAAGAATAGCGGGCGAGTGAGAGATGGATTCGGAATAGAAGAAAGGGAAACGGAAAAAAAAGATAGAGTGAGATAGATACGACGGGAACACATGAGAGGAAGAAGCATTGGAGCAAAGGGCACAGGAGAAAGAGAGAGGGAAGAAATGAGAAAGAGAGAAAGGAAGAGGAGGATGGAGAAAATGTGTAAGTCGGACTAAAAAAGGAGCGTGGGCGAGTGAGAGATGGCGGCGGAATAGAAGAGAGAGAGATATAGAAACGAGAGAGTGGAACGGAAAAAAAGATCGAGAGAGATAGATTAGGATGGGAGCATATGGGAGGAATAGGGGGGAGGGGATGAGGGTGGAATGGGATATAATAGGAGAGTGGGGTGGGATAGGAAAAGTGTATAGGTGCAAGAAGAATAGAGGAAGGAGCAGGAGGGAGGGATAACAAACACACACACATACATATGGGTGAGAGGGTAGGAAGGAGGGAGGGGTGGCTTGCCTGTGAGGAGTCAGAAGGGAGCGGAAAGGTCAAAGACCCCGCAGGGGGGGGGGGGGGCGGTGGGTTGAGCGACATCTTTGCGAGTGCCGTAGGTGTCGTGGACCAGCGAGGAGACGAGTCTGCATACTAATGGTAATATATTGAAAGGAGCATAGGAAAACCGTGAGCTGAAGAATGGAGAATAAAGATTTAATATTGGGTGTCGGACTATCGTGAGGAACGTACGGACGTTTTCGCTTCAAAATAGAGAAGTTTGACGTTTCCTTCTAACTCGCGTAATTTATTCTCATCGAAAAAGATCGTCCCGTCTGAAATTTGTACCGCTCTTCAACGCAGGTCTTTCTTTTTGTGTAGAAATAACCTCTCGCCGCGGGGTATCCGTAACGGCCTATAACTGGACACCCTCTGTCCATGCGTTTCGGATATGCACTACTCTAAAAGAAACAATGAAATGAATGACAAGCCAAACAATAAACGGACCACGACTAAGACTGTTTGTTGAGCTTCAATTAATTTTTTTAATCATTTACCGAGCGATATCTTATATCAACGCATTAACGTGTGAATAAGCTTACTTCCAGAGCAGCCTTGGCTTCAATTTATTTATCAGAAATGAAATGACTAAACTATATTATCATTATGATAACGTAATCAATGATAAAGGAGATCATTTATTCGCTTTGTTAAACAGAACTTGAACGTCTAACAATGCTTCAATAGGCACGTTCCACAACATTCTTATATATTATATAAATTGATGGCTGTGACGGTTTATTATCATAATTTGAATAAAGAGTAATAGAGAAAGCGAAGCAGTTAAAGGAAATCGACTGAGATTTTTTCAACTAAATCTAAATTTTTATCATAGCAAAAGAGATATAAAGAAAACATTCAGAAAAATATTACATTAGAAGAAAATCAAATTACATAGTAAAATGAAAATAATATATACGAAACGTTATATCATCGGCTGTAAATATTTTTATTGACAATATAACGGTAAAATATCACTTTATATCATACGACACCTTAATAATCTCCAACTCTAGCATAAATTTATCGAAATATCTTATCTAACACACGATTGTGACAACATAACATTTCCTATCGTTTATACGACGTGTAAAATTCTGCCTATCCACAATCAAACACAAATATCCGCGTCATTGAAACCCAGCTAGAAACGACCGCACCTATCAATTATTTCATCTTTGGTTTCCACATCCACGCAAAGCAACAAAAATTTCATTTACTAGTCACCGTGCATGGAGCGTGACGAACGTAGCAGTAGCAAACCGCTGAAACAATGCCTTGAGACCACTGACCACAAACCTTCAGCCCAAACACTCCGTCGTCGACATCCTAAGCTCGCTCTATAAATTCAAAGAAATGGAAATATACACATAGACACTTCGGTAACTCAAACTAACGTTTGACCATCTCTACCTCCCTTCAACTCTACTTCAATCCATCCCTACCTCCCTCCAACTCTACCTCCCGTTCAACTCAACCTCCCTCCAACTCAATCTCTCTCCATCTCTACCTCCCTTCAACTCTACTTCAATCCATCCCTATCTCCCTCCAACTCTACCTCCCCTCCAACTCAACCTCCCTCCAACTCAGCTTCCCTCCAACTCAGCTTCCCTCCAACTCAACCTCTCTCCATCTCTACCTCCCTTCAACTCTACTTCAATCCATCCCTATCTCCCTCCAACTCTACCTCCCCTCCAACTCAACCTCCCTCCAAGTCAGCCTCCCTCCAACTCAGCCTCCCCCCAACTCAACCTCTCTCCATCTCTACCTCCCTTCAACTCTACTTCAATCCATCCCTATCTCCCTCCAACTCTACCTCCCCTCCAACTCAACCTCCCTCCAACTCAACCTCCCTCCAACTCAACCTCCCTCCATCTCTACCTCCCTCCATCTCTACCTCCCTTCAACTGTACTTCAATCCATCCCTACCTCCCTCCAACTTCACCTCCCCTCCAACTCAACCTCCCTCCAACTCAATCTCCCTCCAACTCAACCTCCTTCCATTTCTAGCTACCTCCATCTCTACTTCCCTCCAACTCAACCTCTCTCCATCTCTACCTCTCCCTATTCAATCCCTCCCGCTCCCTATTTCCCTCTGAAATGCTCTTAAAATAACAGCTTTACGGGACTGTAAAAAAAATTAAATGCACGAGGCGATGCAGCAACTCGCAGCGGTTAAGATTTGCGGCACCGTGGGAAACCTCATTAACGCCATCTCTTGCCGGGTGAGACCACCTCCGAGAGAGCATGTGATAACCAATGCTCTCCTTGACCATCACTCGACGCTCGCTCCTAAGTCAAACCGAGTCCCCCCCCTCCTCCGACACCCTCTCGCACACGCTCCTTTCATGCACCATCCGCATCATCTCTTACATACATCTCACATGCACGCACGCGCGTGCACACAATTCTAAACCTCCTACCACACTTTTTAGAATTTTTTTACCCATTCCTCTATTATACTCTCTTGAACTATTTCGCCGTCCTGAGAGAGTGAAGATTGAAGGTGCAAAGAGAGTCCATGGCGCTCTTAGGTGAGCTGGTAGCTCTCGGTCTGATCCGACATCGCTATGGAAAGATAATGATCCCTTCCGAGCGCCTCAGATAAATGAGAAGATAAGTCCGCGTGGTGTTGCACGAGCGATGGCCGATCTCTTAAGTCTTTTCCAACCTTCATCCATTCGCCTCTCCACTACCACGCGCGCCCCCTGCTAATATGTTTGAAAGGATTCACAACCGGACTACGGGTAATGCAGCCAGAGTCCGAGTTAGTTCGCTCTCCGTCAGGCTATCGCGCCTGATTTGTCGCCTTTGAAAATGTATAAACAAAGGTGAAAGCCAAGGTGCGTCGAAACGTTTTTTTATGTACAATTAAAAAAAATATTGGTCGGAGACGATCTGCATCCGTTTACTTGAATAATAAATGGAAAACGTGTTGCGTCCGTTTTCGACGACGTGGAGATATTTGCGTTGGAGTTACTTCAATTTTAATATGCTGTTTTAATAGAATGCGAAAGAAAACATTTTTATCGAAACTTCTCGCATATTTAATTAGGCATCAGTAAATTCTGTAAATTAGGCAACAATGACTATTTATCGACATAAATAATGTGAAACATACTAGTTGTTTTGTAATACACTCAATAAATGTTAAAACAAAAATTTATAATCGTTTCGCGAAAGGCTGCAAGAGGTCAACATTTATTTTTTAAATCTGGAAATACTTGTAAATAATTTTTTCCCAGAAATTCTTTAATATTAATCATTTCTTCGTATATAAAAAAACGACCCAAGAAAATCGATATAGGGTAGAATCACCCATGATTGACAGGAAATCAATGTCTCAACTTCTCCAGCAATATAATTTTTTTTTATTTTAAAATAAATTGCAGGAATGCCATCTCCTCAGTGACTCCATCTAGTGAGCCGACACCGCTTATGACCACCGAGAAAAAGCGTAGCGTGCGAGTTCGCGACCGCATATTTCCAACCGATACGAATAAACGCGTTATCTAGCAAGTTTCATCGAAATGACTAAATTCCTCGGAATCCGCAGAATGGAAAAAATAACACAAAAATCCGACAGATTGATGGGAATGGAGAAAGGGAGTGGGAGGAGAAGTGGAATGAAGGAGAGGAGGTAACGGCAGCGGTGTAAATGAAACCAACTCCGCCAGCTGGAGTCAAAACCACTTACCAGACTGACAACCAGGCCTCCCTTCATTACGCTCAAATACGTCCCCAGCATTTACAATCAAACCTGCTTCGCCAAGTGCAACGATTGTCGCTTGTTTTGACAACAGGTTAAACGGAATATATAATCTTTTTTGATCGGCCTACTAACGATGAAATCGTTGATTCCGAAATGCGTATTTAGGCATTTTTTTAAGGAGGGAAGTACTCGTGTGTGGTTTTTGGCTTGTGCGTATTTGTGCCTGTGCGAGCGTTGGAGTAATTCCCCCGAAACCCGGAGTGCGTGAGATTGCGTGTGTTTGGTCCCTGGCGTGAAGTAATTCCCCTATATGCGAGTACTTTCCTTTTTAAATAATTTTATGGTTATTAGGAGTGTTGTTCACTGATTATAGTTAATTAACCATAGGGCTCTTATATTTTTTCCTTAACAATGATGTCTAAACTTAAAAAGCATATCGTTTTCACGCAATCCGTTACATGGAAATTCCAATGAGCGAAAGCCAAGACATATAAAACACTATCTCGACGGAGTGAAACAAAAAATCTCATCCCGAGCAGTTATACATTTGGCGTTCTAAAGCGACGCCTTTATTTTTAATATCTCAAGTCAATGAACTTTAGATCTTCTGTGTTTATATCACCTCAAGGGGGCGAGATTATAACGCAATCTAATAACGGGAGATAACAACACAGCTTCCTTATTCTCAAAGCGTCCGAGCAAACATCTGAACAGTTGACGTGCTCAATATTGATTTTTTCTTAAGGCCGGGCGTAGGCGAAAGAGGTATTAATCCTGATTGAAAGATCTTCTCCGTCTGAGCTCCTCGACTTGTCCGAGCAAAACTGCTTCCTTACTCGTTCGAATGGGGAACCATATAAACTCTGACCCCTACGGAACATAAAACATAGAACTCCATCAACCGGCGGCAGGGCTCGAGGGCGGGTGCTGATTAAGTGCAACGGGCTAAGAGGGAACGGGAGGACGAAGGCCACTTCTCGATCACGGCAGGCGGCGGCGGGCGCATTGCCCCTTAACGATCAAACGGGGGCCACGGGTTAGGGCCACCTTAGTGGGTTATGCCCTCACGCTCCTCTCGATAATCTTCGAACGGAATCGTTAGCCGTTTAGACCAATCAAAGAGCCGGTCATAGATTACGAGCTAAGAATCCAAAGGAGACTAATTAACAGATGCCTCGCAACACCTTCGTTCGCTCAGACGACTTTTACACTCGAGTAAACAAAACTTAATTCGGGAAAATATTTTCGTCGCGCCGCGTGATTTCTCCGACGTGAATAATCTCCACGCAACGCATATTTTGATCGATTCCGCCACCATGAATCACTCGCCGCGATTATGCGGACGCAAACAGCGGCATATTGCAACAACTAACACTTGTTTTACAGGATGGGTAGATCCACGATTAAGACGACCGAAACGCCGCGGTTTTTCGGTGAAATGTCTAATGCCCCGAAAAACAGACACCGTGTTTATACTATATCATTCGTAATATTTGAATTGAAATCATTGCGTGACAGCATTATCTCGTTAATTTGTTAATATGTGACCATAAAATAATTATTTCTATTTATTTCCCGATCGCTTGGCAAAATCGTGATAAAATTATTCGGGCTATGCAAACGTTGTTTACATAGCGCACAAACGATGAACAGGCTAAAAATTACACACAGTCACGATCAAGTCCCGTTTTTTTTTATTAAGAACACGTAATGTCCCGCTTTTGCTTCCTCAGAATTTGGTCACCGAATTTGACTCTCTCCATCCGAAAAAATTTCCTTCGCTTTCTCGTATTAACTAATCCCATCCTTCGAACGCTCCGAAATTCATCAGACGGAGAAGTGCCTCATTAACTCTTTTAAATGATATATAACGCGTCGGCCTGTATCTGTGTACACACACACACAGTGCTTTTTTGTGACGGTACGCGCCGGTACGGCGTACCGGCACCTTTTTTCAAAGCGATGTTAACACCCGCCTAATTGCGGTACATTTTCATTTTTGTAATTCTTTAAAACATAAAGTAATAAACGGGTTCTAAGAATGTTAAACATTTTGATATTCATTATCAACTTTGTTAATAAAAGTTCGTCAAAAATTCAATAGAGGAGAGGGAAGAAGGTGCAGCAAGAGGTGGAGGGGGGTGACAGTACCGGCACCTCTTTGCCTACAGAAACAGCACTGTGTATATATATGTATATATCATCATCATCACAGGTAGTCTGTCCGTTGACAGGTCCGTGACTATTCATGGGTAAACTTGGTTCTCCATATACTCCTATTTTCCGCAGTTATCTTCATGTCTTGATAGCTCTCTTTCCCTTTCAAGTCGTCAATCAGCTGAAACCTTTTCCTACCTCTTTCTCTTTTTCCATCCAGTTTTTCTTCTAGCACTTTAATCATGCACTCTCTCCTCAGGTAATGCCCAATCCAGTTCGCCTTCCTCTTTCTGATAGTCTGTATAATCGCTCGCTTTTCTCCTATTCTTCGTAGTACTTCCCCATTTTCCACCCTATATGTCCATTTTACCTTCAGCATTCTTCTCCATGTCCACACTTCGAAGCTTTCCAAGTATTTTATATCATTTTTCCTTAGCGTCCATGTTTCTGCCCCATAGAAAGCTATACTCCATACATAGCATTTTATCAACCTCTTGCGAATTTCCTGCTTTATATTTCCCGCTAGTAGGAGTATCTTTCTTCTGAAAGCGGCTTTTGCTTTTGTTATTCTAGTCCTGATTTCCTCGGTACATTTTGCGTCTCTCGTTATGATTCTTCCAAGGTATTTATAATCTGAAATTTGTTCTAATGGCTTTCCTCCAATACTTATGTTCAAATTTTCTTCTTCTTTACTTGATATTCGCATAACCTTGGATTTTTCTGTATTAATTTCCATACCGTATTTTCTACCTGTTATCACTAGTCTATTTATTTTCTGGAGTTCTTTTCCTTTCTTGCTAGAAGAAGTACTTGATCATCTGCGTATTTCACTGTTCTTATAATCCTTCCTCCGATTTTGAAATCTCCCGCGCCTTCTAACGCTTTCTGCATTAGCCTCTCTCCATATATATTGAATAGAATCGGCGATAGACAACAGCCCTGTCTTACCCCTCTACCGATATGTACTCCGCTGGTGTCCGAATTCTCCAACCTGACCTTTACAACTTGATTCACACACACATACGCATACACGCATATATATATATATATAGTTTATACATATATGTATATACATATACCTATATATATAAGATACAACTAATAGTTGAGAGGGATAGGAGGGAGCCAGTGGACACTTACTTGGTGTTGTGGACGTCCATGGCGATAGAGGAAGTCTTTTTCTTGGAGCTTTCGGGCACAAGAGTATGACTAAAACTAACACTAAGTGTCTCACTGGGGGTAGAGGGGATGGGAAGGGGATGGGGTTTATGGAAAGGAGGCTTGGGTATTTGAGGTGGGGGTGTTAGCGGCAGTGGCGTAACTAGCGTTTCATGGGCCCGGGTGCAAAATTGAGAAAGTGAGCCCATAGCACATTAGTTTCTAATTGAATTTTAAAAACAAAACAATTTAATAATAACGAAACACATTTGACTTTATGATTTATAATATTACATAAATACAAAATTACGTCAAAATATGCAATTTTTGTGATTATGAAATTTAACAATATTTGTAATATGTATTAGCAAAAATCTCTATTAGAAATTTTGGCTTTATCCCATCTGTGTGGGGGCAAGCATAGAAATATACCTGGCAAGAGGGGAGTAGGGTCAGTTTTTGATGCACAATAGATACTCCCGGCTAGGGTTTCTAACCTTAGCTCGGATCGAAGGCAACCCTCTCAGCAGGAGGTCTGATTTCAGGTCAAAGAAGACTGCCTCAATTTTATTTCAGAATAATCGAACATCCCCGTCATTTTTGACGGGCACATACTAGTTTTAGTATAAACATCTACATTAGCAATACTATTATTTATTATTATAAGTATACGTTTGTTGCGAAGTTGGCGCGCTCGTTTTAATTGCGAGCTTTTGGGGATTAATTGTTTAAAATTATCCAAGGGCAATTTTTTAAATATACCCTAACAAAAAACAGGAAATTTTTTATCAATTATAAAGCTATTAGCAAAGTATGACGACGTGTTGGATCAACTTTTAAACTCACTGCAAGGAAAAATAAGGTATTTATCGCCAAAAGTTCAAAATGAAATATTTGAAATAGCAAATGCCGTTTTAGAAAAAAACATTTCTGAATGCAAATCAACAGCTTTTTTCATATATTGGTTGATACAACGCAAGGTATATAACAAATCGATCAGTTGAGCATCACTATCTTCTCGAGGACCACGGAATGGCTAGTCCCCAAAGCTAATGTGTGATCTTTAGGATCTTTAGGAAACGGTCAATTTGGTTGATTTGGTTCACATAAAATAATCGTTCGTTTTTAATTTTCACTCATATCTTTGGAGTAAATGGCTCTCTCTTTATGGCATGCAGATTGTAAATCAGTATCATCAAGTAATTCAACGCAATTTCTTAACTCATCTAATGTATCTAGTCCCAAAGGGCATTCGAATTCCTTCTCTACCTGTTGTGGAGTTTCTGATTCAGATAATATTCTTTCATCGCTGCCCAATCCCTGACCTTGGTAATTTGATTATTGTTTTACAAAAGATGTTATTTTGTGACGTTTTTTAATTTCATCTTCTTGTTTTTTGCGCAATTTTCGTTTCGTGGGACTAGATCCGTTTCGTACGATACTGGTTACTCTGGATGACTTTTATGTTTACTAAAAATGCGGCGCTAAAAACCTAAACCGGTGCCCAAGTCCTGGCAACGTCACTGAGTGGGCCCGGGTGCATATATATATATATATAAGCTTAAAGAAAAGGAAAGGTAATGATGAAGGTGGCAACAAGGTGTTGGAGGAAGCCCAGTGGACACTTACCTAGATTGGAGAGCCGCTGGGGGTGTTGAGGACACACGAAAAACACAAAAACAACACAAATATGGGAGCTTTCGGGCTGACGCCCTTCTTCAGCGACGGAGAGACATGTACAGTCATTTGTAAAAGTCTGTGGGCAAGCTCGGTCAAACAGTGAAGTTAAAATTTATGTTGGCACTACGTGATTCGCAGCGAGAGAAGGGAAGGGTGGTGTGGGGTATATGTTTTGGAAGTTCGACCGAATGAGTGGAATCAAGAAATGGCCGTAGAATTGCAGGCTACCGGTGTCGAATTGAGACCCCGCCTCGCCCCTGAGGAAAGGTCTCGAAATTGAGACCCAGAGACGGAAAAGCCCTTTCCATGCTCATGCCAGACCCGGCTACGATTCAGCGCAAATCCTTGAAGATATTCCACGTCTCTGATATGGTTCACCAAGGTGGTTTTCCATTTTCGCCGATTTGTGTAACTCACCGATTGTATGTGGAAAGGAGTTGGAAACCTCATGAAAATGAAAGCTATTAAATTCTCTAATACGTTTAAATACGTTTTTAATATAACAAATTACTATTTTGGTTTAGTATTAAGATTTAGTAGACCTACTGTTTTGCTCAGTTTTTAACTTCTTTTGACAAGTAGGTTTTTAAACGGGTGGATTGGGCTACCGAGACACTGGACAAAATTCCGGTGGGCCGATGGTCTGTGGACCTGTGGTGCCGCCTTGGCCAGAAGCGGGTATTTTTCCGGTCCGTTTCCCACTTCCAATTCGCCCCTAGTTATACACTCGCAGTTAGCATTCATCGGGCATTGGAAATGCATCGAGCTCCGTTTGCTGAGACTTCACCTACGGTCAGAGGAGAGATTGTGGGGAGGGTGGCTGCTGGACATTCGGTCGCTGAAGTAGCAAGGCAGTTCGGTGTGCACCGAAATTGCGTGTACAGGTGGGTCAAACGTAGCAACGACGGGGACCGTGATCTCAAAAATAAACCGCGAACGGGCCGGCCCAGATGCACAACTGAAAATCAAGATTTGGCGATTCGGGAGCGTGTATCAGAGCATCCTCTCACAACTAGAAATGACATTTTCCTTATGCATACATTTGCGCGGTCATATTTAAGGGAGAAATAGGAATTAAACAGAGAGGCTGATTGCGTAGCGGCTGATTCCAAATTAAAAAATCCGAGCGACAAATTAAAAAATCGTAATATCCTCATGAACCCTCGGGGGAGCGGATTTTTGGCATTAGTGAAAGCGTGGTAACAAATTTGTTACAATGCCGAATTATACATTTCTTCCGAAATACTCGCAGTAATTTAGGACATTTAGTAGTTATTACTGATAAATAACGCAATGGAAATGCATTTTGCTTATAAAACAATTGAATTCTATTTTATGTATTTGTTGAAAAGAAGAACTTCTCATAATTCTCTGGTAATGGTAAAAATATGATTAAATGAAACATAATTCTAATAATGCAACAAAATATACTGCAATTTTCGTCTATTATGTATTTAGAGTGCCAATGTCGATTTAATGTTTGCTTCCAGTACTGGAATACTTATTCTAATAACAGATACTGCTATATCTATTGTTATTAAAACTTACAATTTCTTGCTGTAGAAAATCATCTTTTCGGTTTTCATAAAAAAATAACTAAAAATACAGCCTCAATTCCATGAAATAAGCGAAAATTTAAATTAAAAATTTTGTATTAACGGAAGCGTCCACATCCTTTACTACGTTGTCGGTTCAAGTCCCTAGTGATCACGGCAACGCAGGCACAGTGTTCGTCCAGCGTAAATGGAAATCCATATTCTTTGGTAAACCGTTCCAGACGTGGAATATCCTCGAGGATGAGCATGGAAAACACTTTTCCGTCTTTGGATCTCTCCTTCGAGGCCCTTCCACCGGGGCGAGAAGCGGTCTCCATTCGATCCCGGTAGCCTGCAATTCTACGGCCATTTCTTGATTCCCCTCATTCGCTCGAAATTCCAAAACATATACCCCACACCACCCTTCCCCACTCTCGCTGCGACTCACGTAGTGCCAACGTAAATTTTAACTTCACTGTTTGGCCGTGAGCGTCCCGACCGAGCTTGCCCACACTTTTACAAATGACTGTACACACACACACACACATATATATATATACACACACACACATACATACATACACATACATACATACACAATCGTCTCTCCGTCGCTGAGGAAGGGCATCAGCTCGAAAGCTTCACTTTGTCTTTTTCGTGTATTTGTGTTTTCCGTGTTTCTTCAGCACCCCCAGCGGCTCTCCAGTTTAGGTATGTGTCCTCTGGCCTCCCTCCAACGCCTTGTTGCCACCTTTATTATTACCTGTTCTTTTCTTTAAGCATGTATACACACACACACACACATAGACACATTGGTAGACGGTACTGCAAGTATTTCAGACTTTCTCAATAATAGGAAAAAACAACCTCTAATTATAGAATTTTTTCAAAGTTCGGATATCTTCCATCAAATATGGCCAAAACCCAATAATCACGCCAAATTTCAAGTCTCTATATCAATTAAAAGTGCCTTATAATTTCATCCTCGTATTGGGCAATAATGTGGTAAAACAGACCTTAAAAATTGGAATTATTAAAATATTTAATTTTATTCATCGGTTGTAACCAAAAACCTTTAATCGTTCCAAATTTCAAGTGCGTAGCTCATATGGAACTGCTTCATAATTATGATCCTCGCACGGGGCAATAATGGCGTTAAAACAGCCCCTAAAAGTTGGAACTTTTATAATATCGCATTTTTTCCATCGGTTGTAAACAAACATATACAGTCCTGCCAAGTTCAAGTCTTTATCCATCGGTTGTAACTGAAAACCTCTAATCGTGCCAAATTTCAAGTCTATAGCTCATGTGGAACTGCGTCAAAATTTTTGTCCTCGTATGGGGCAATAATGAGACACAACAGTCCCAAAAAATGGGGATTATATCAATGTCGGATTTCTGTCATTGGTCGTATTTTAATATTTATGGCATTATAATATAGGCCTCTGATTAGTTTAATTATGATTATTTTCCAAGTTTACTCATTAAAATAAAAATAATATACTAAAGAATGTGAAAAGCGCCTAATTTATACTGTACGATTAAAGTAATTGTTCCTACTTGTTGACCGTGGCGTGGGGGGCCCAGAATGATTCCGCTACGTCACTGAATATAATCCTCTGATTCCATTTAAAAGCTTACCCATTAAAAGCATTGAGCTCGTTGCCAGGACAGTCAATTGTTTGGACCCAGAAAAATTCCAATTTTTTTCCGATAAAAGCTAAATATTTACGCTAATTCCACTCGGATTTGAATTCCGTCTTCAAAAATAAGAAATTAAAATTATTAAACTCTACGAAAGTTCAAGTCCCGAGTTTGAATCTTGACAGGAAATAATTTTAAAATGCAAATATAAAAACTTCTACACCGATTTACGTGTTTTTTTCTGGGGCAAAAAAGGAGCAAAAAGGGGCCAAAATAGCCCCTCAAAATTGGAATTTCAACAGTGTTGGATTTTTTCCTTCGGTTGAGACCAAAAACCTATAATACTGCCAAATTTCAAGTTTCTAGCTCATCTGGAAGTGCCTCATAATTTTGTATCCTCCTCCTATATCCTATGTCAGAAGCATCAATATCTTATAAATATTATATATATAATACAAAATCATATAACCGTAACAAATTTCAACTTTGTAGCTCATTTAGAAGTGCCTTATAATTTTATTCCTCGTATGGTGCAATAATAGGGCAAAACAGGCCCTAAGATTTCGAATTTTTACAATATCGGATTTCTTCCTAAATAAAAACCCATAATTCTGCCAAATTTCATGTTTGTATCTCATTAAGAACTGCCGTATAATTTTCACACTGGTATGGGGCATAAATGGGGCAAAACCGCCCTTAAAATTTGGAATTTTCGCAGTATTTTATTAACTTCGGTTGCAATGAAATTTTTATAATCGTGCAAAATTTCAAGTCTCTAGGTCATAGGGAGCTGCCTCATTATTTTTTTTCTAGTATGGAGCAATACTGGGGCAAAAAAGCTCCAAAAATGGGAATTATATAAATATCGGATTTCCTTCATTAGGCATAGTTTAACATTAATGGCATTAAAATATAAGCCTCAGATTCCCATTAAAAGCTTACCCATATTGTTGCCTAGGCAGCCTATTTTGGATCCAGAAAAATTACCACTTTTTTCCGATAAAAACTATAAATTTACGCTAATTCTATTCGGATTGGAATTCTGTCTTCAAAAATAAGAAACTACAATTTATATCCTATCCGATAGTTTAAGTCTCTAGTTCGTATCTTGACGGGAAGTAATATTAAAATGCAAATATAAAAACCTCTACACCAATTTACATGTTTTCTTATGGGCAAAAAATGGGGCAAAAAGGGGGCAAAATAGCCCCTCAAAAGAGGAATTTCGACAGTTTCGGATTTTTTCCTTCGGTTGTGACCAAAAGCCTATATTCCTACCAAATTTCAAGTTTCTAGCACATCTGGAAGTGCCTCATAATTTTGTATCCTCCTATATATATGATATATATATATATATATATATCATGTGTAAGAAGCGTCTATATATTATATATATATATCATGTGTAAGAAGCGTCTATATATTATAGATACATACGCACACACATACGAGCTTACAGCGAAGGATTGAATTATACTAACCATCTACCTACCGTAATACACTCTCGGGTAATAAAAACGAAAGTGGCTTCACTCGGTCTTGATTTAGGGGACGTGGAAGGGGCGGCGTTAATGCGTATTATCTGATCCGAGTGGCACCATAGTCAGCCACCGGAGACAATTAAGGTATCCCTTGGAACTAAAGCCATATTTCTCTCCTTCACTTTCCTAGCCCTCCCCCCTTACTCCCTCTCCTTAGATTGAATGGCAGCGATCGAAAGACTTAATTGCGTGGCCGACGACATTGCATTCGGTAATTAAGTTTCCCCTCGCGCGTGACACGGAGAGAAGGGATGGGAGAGGACACTGGAAGGGGTCGACGGAATCGTGGAGGTTTATTTTTCCCGAAAGGACGGCATAGAAAGACAGAGAGAGAGAGAGGTAACCATCGACTATTCCGAATTAATGGGCGAAAAGTTAATTTTTTTACTTCGTCCCACACCTTCATTTGTGGACTCTTTTGAGAAACCGTTATTTCGACGCGGTGACCTAGGGTTAGTGACCCTGCAAAAGGGTCAAGGTGCGAAAGGGAGAAGGGGTGGTGCAAAGGTAGGTGGGAGGAGAGAGAGAAGGGGAGAGATAGGAGGGAGGGAGCAGGGGGAGGGAGGCCGCAAAGACATTGTGGTCAAACTGATTGCAACACAACCGCAACCCCCGGTTCTCTCTCTCTGAGCGCCACCAACACACGACGGGAATATGTCATACCATCGAAAGGCAACGGTTTGAGTTGCTCATCCAGGTCGATCATAGTCCGGTGGAATAAGACGTCAAACTTGGAAGAGGAAAAAAAAAGGAGGGAGAGAGAGAGAGTAAGAGAGGAAGTGAGGTAGAGACGAAAGAGAGAGGTGGCAGGGTTGGTTGGGTCGGTAGGGGAAAAAAAAGCTACGATTTTATTAACCCCTCTTTTAAAAGGTTTCGAAGTTTACGGCCTTCATACTAAATTTATGGCGGTCGGATATAAAAAGTTAAAACATCTTTTTTATTTATTTTCTCCCTGGAGTTAATTACCCCGCGGTATTTCAACGCGGTAATGATTCAGCTGGTCGCCAAATAAGAGGGTAGTCGAAATTTCGCGCTTCTCCGAACAAGACCCGCGACCATATAAATGTTTACTCGAAAAAAGAAGTTTTTCTCTTTCTTTTGTCAGAAGGTGATTAATTTACGCAAAGCTGGCTAATTAAAAAATATTATTTGCTATTTATCTCGTTCGCTAGAATCTAAGAAGAATCATTTAACTTGCGTGTTCGAACAGACAATCTAGTAGCTAGATTATCTATTCGAACATGCAAGTTAAATGATCCTTCTTATACTTTTCCTTCATGCAAACAACTAATTTTTTTCGTGAAAATTTGAATTCACGGACCCGCGCATCGACCGTCCGCAGAAAGGATAACATTTTCTTAGTTAATATCATGCGAAAGACTTCGTCAACAAATTCCGCGATTTTGACCAATTAAAGATGAACGCGGAGGTGGACAAATTTCAGATGTGACCGACAATGACCTCAATTTTGAAATATCCTTAGATGTCTCCTTCTCTTCCCTACATTCAGAATTTCGTAAACGGAAGAAATTAACCCGCGGAAACTAATGTGTCAGGTATGCGACCGGTTTGGGGTCCTAAAAGCCATCTCTCGTGAATTTCTTCCCCTTTCTCTTTCCACCAGAGTGCTAATAAGCTATCCCGTGACAACGGATATCGTGCCTGCGGCGTCAAAGTACGCAGGAAATACGCATTTACGAGGCCTTAAAAAATTCTGCGAATAGACGGAAGTGAGTGCACCAGATGTGCCTCCGTTTAAGCGAAAACTTTAGCGCTACTGTATACATTGGAGGGGAGAGAGTGTTGAGAAGGAAGCTGATTGGGTTGGAGGTGGTTTGGGAGAGCTTTAGGCAATTTTTGATAATAACAATAATAACGATTCCACTTTATTTTAAAGCCTATATTTAAAGAAAAGAGAGCTACCAAGGCATGAAGAAGATTGCGGAAAATAGGAGTATATGGAGAACTAAGTTTAGCCATGAATAATCACGGGCCTGTCTACGGACAGACTACCTATGATGATGATGATTTAGACCATCTGGCCCATTCTTACAAGTAACCCAACATGACAAACACAAACATCCATACCCTCGGCGGGATTCGTATCCGCGAACTTTGCATCCGTCGGCAGAAACTGTAACCACCAGACTACTACAGATGAAAATAATGGAGAGGTGATCATTTGGGAATGGCTGGAAAGATAGGCGGAAGGTTCTTTATTCCGGGAAAATTAAACTTACGCATATTATACCAATATAATTAGTGTTTTTACCGATGAACGCTGACATTTCACTACAACAGTTCCGTTATTTATTAACCGGCCGTGAAGGGCTTCTGTCTGTCTCTGAGGTGACGGATTTTCTAAGAGCGACTATTGCTAAAACCGAAAAGTTTAAAACAGTACAAAATTTCCATTCCTCATGCTCGTATTTGTCAATGGATAGGAATTTTCCGAAGGTACGGCTGGGGTGAGCGAGGGCAATATTTACCAATGATGTTGGTGGGAGTGGTGTAGTTTGACGGGGGAGTTGGTTCGGAGGAGATGCAGCTCCCAGGTGGAAGAATGCAAAGCCGGCATTTGAGAGGTTAATGTGTTCATCAGAGCGAATTGCTTGAGTGCTATGTAATGGTAAAAGGCGCTAATGTCGGATTTCACTCTCTCATTGATCGAAAGAATCGGGAGAGGAAGTGAGGAGTCGAGGCGCAAGAGTGGATAAAACAGGTAAAAGAGATAGCCCAAAAACATGCGTGCATGCAAGGCTGAAAATATTATTTTTAATTCGTGAACAATTCTACGAGTCGTAAGTGATATGTAAAAAAATGTGACTGACGAAATTTATATAATGAGCGTCAAAGGCGTAAAAGGAGCCCATATTTCGAGAAAGATTCTCTTTCAACAGTAAACAAAGAATGTTTAAGCAATACGGAAAGGTTTTCATCAATCCATTCCTTCGGAATAGTAAATTTACTCTTAAGTCCATTGAAGTCCGTGAAATATTCTTGTCATCAAGATGATAACAATTTTACTCCCTTTTTTACCTGGTATTGATAAAAGACAAGCTAGTTTGAATTCTATAAAATACATCATTTTCCATTCATTGTTTTACGAAGTATTATGTTGAACCACAATATATATATATATATATATATATATATATATATATACACACACACACACATACATCTTGTACTGTCATATTCAAGTGCTTATTATTGTATTTGTTTTCAGCCATAAGACGAGTTCACAATACTCTAATAAATTAACCATTCTACAGTTTTCCAATTTTTTAACTCAGGTTGCCTTGGCATTTGGGATTTTATGTATTTAAATTCTTCTATTGGAGAGACAAAGCACATCAACCTTATTTCGGCCATAAGAATATATCGCCAATTCTCTCTCGGATTACAAATATTCAGGACAACAACCTGCACGTCGAAATATGAAAAAAAAATGTTCCACGGACACCAATATTTCGTACATTGCAATTTCCTAAAGCATTAGCGCGCATCTTTCCAACACACACCCCACGAGGCCATTAGATTACATTTGTCCCTACCATCTCTTCCCCTCGGGCCGCATAAATTAAAGCCAAAAAGCATCGCCTGCGGCTCCTGGCAAATGAGGTAATAGATGGAGCCACTGTCCCTCGGCCAATCGAAACGTGAGCCACCAAATGCGTCAATTGAGCTCCAGAGATCATTTCGAATCGTGTGATCGACGAGGGAAGGGGTGAAGTCAAAACCATTCGGGAATTTTCAGCCGTCGATAGTCGTTATTCTCATTAAATTTAGAACTCCGAGAAGTGAAGGGGAGATGGGGTAGGAAAGTAGAGCCATCTACCTCACACTCCGCCAACCATCCGAGAGGTAATCTTTCTTTTTTTTTTAATCCACGGGCACCGTTTTCGCAAATTAACCTTTTGTTAGTTAAAATGCTCGGCGAGCTTCGCAATTACCCCGGATAGTAATCAGAAGGAAGCGACTCGCTTCAGTGATCGCCGTGAAGCACGAATGAGGACGTCCCAACGCGAGGGAACAAGAGATGGATATAGGCTCTCCGGTGATTGGCCGAGGTGAGAGATCCCATGGGTGCGGGATTAGGCGGCAACGGGAATCCGCGTCCACGGGACGGAGAATTTCTCCCGAGAAGCTTCAGCTAAAAAAAACTAGACTCGTTTCACGTCCAAAAGATACATAAGGCATATAATACGCTAAAAACCTCGGTACGAGAGAAATACGCGGTCCATTCTTGCAGTAGAAAATGAAAAAATTCTTCCTTTACCCGTCTTTGACACTCGATCCTTTTGCCCGAAGCGTACTAAATCAGTAGAAGCCGTTTTCTGTGGGTGTTGGTGTCTGTGGTGTCGTCTGGAGTGAAAGGATGGGGGAGAGGAAATGGAGAGAAAGAGAGAAGAAGAAGAAGAGAGCGAGGTGGGTGGCGGCCATGATAAAGAGGAAGAGTTTTGAAGAAATGAGATGAGACCGATGGTTTCTGGATGAGTGATATAGGTGGTAGTGGAATAATAGGCGGTAATCAAGGAATGGAGAGAAATCAAAAGAAGAAATGAGAATAAACCAGCAAACGAGAAAGAGATGAAGAAAAGAAGGCAGAGAGAATTAACTGCTTCTGTAAATCGAAGAACGAAAGTGGGAGATAAAGAAACTCCATAAAACGTATTTTACTGTATTCAGATGGAGTGTTTTTTTCCCCTCGAAATGGTATCATCGGAAATGTTGGGGTGGATAAGGGTAGGGAACTGACGGAAGGTGTAGGAGGGGACTTCTTAAAGGGAGATGTAGCCATCAGAAAGAACTGACTGATGGATTGACTGATCTCTTTGGTATTCACGGCGAGTGTAGCACAGTCTCGCGCTTAGCCTTTTTGCTCGGTCCAAAGGAAAGGATTAAGAAGGACGAAGGTTGGTCGGAGACTGAGGTGGGAGAGAGAGAGAGAGAGGAGTGGGCGGAGATGGGAGAAGGATGGGTAGGCGGCATACGGAGGGGAGGGAGGGGAGAGAGAGGGAGGGAGGGAGGAAGGGGAGAGAGAGGAAAGGGAGGGGGCGAGGAGGAGAAGGGGAAGCGCGTGCGACTCAAACTTGTTTCCCAAGTGCCACGTGTTCCTTTTCCTCCCGCCTCGCCCTCCCCACCTCTCCGTCTCTCTCGCTCTCTCTCTAGGCCCGCTCTCCTCTCTCTCCGTCGTCCGACCACCTCCCCGCCACCCTCCCACCCACCAGCCTATTCCCGTCCGCTGAAACAAAAACCACTTCAGCCTCTCCTCTCCATCTTCTTCTCTCCCTCCATCCATCCTTCCATCTCTCTTCCTCCTCTCTTCCTCTCTCTCTTTATCCCCACATCTCTCCTTTCTGTCCTCTATCCTCCGAATCTCTCGATCTCTATCCCAGTTTCACCCTCCCAGCTTTTTAGGATCTCACTTCTCTTGTTCTCTCTCTCTCTCTCTCCTCGCTTTATCCCCTCAACATTCTCTTCTCTCAATTTCCTCATCTCTCTTTATCTCTACATTTCTCTACCTCTCCAATATTATGTCCTCGATCTCACCTGTTCACTCTCTTCCTCTATCCCTATCTCAGTTCTATTCTTTTCCTTCCGTTCTACGCATATCCTCTTGTCTTCTCTTCATACGAAAAATTTCTTTTCCTCCTCTCCTCGACAATTACTATTTTCCTCTCTCAATTTCTTGTTTCTCTCTCATTTCCTCTCCCCTTCGCTGTTCTTTCTCCACTCTTCCTCATGAGCTTCCATTACACACCTTTCTTCTGATCCTAAGTCATACCTTCTCTCTCGTTGCATCATCGAACAAATCTGCAAAGGTATTCCTTGCTTCTAACGGATTAGGCTTTAGGTAACGGCGATTTTCTACAGCTGGTATAAATGAAATTCCCTAGATAAAGATTACAACGATCCTAATCAATTTTTTTCTTAAATAATTTCGTGCGTCCAAGCCATGAACCTCATTTGCGTCTCTTAACGCGTCAATCGTTCTAAACCCTCGCAAGCTTCGTCTAATACGGTCATATCCGTGTAAAACCTCACCCTTCTAAATGCAAATATGATGATATATCGCTTTAAAGTTTTCGTGGCGAACGAGTGCGTCGCGTTTATTTGGGCGAGCTTGTACATCCAGCACTTATTGATTGACAAGTTTTAAAGTTTTACGTGCGGAATATTATTTCCTTACGTCGTCTATTTTAACCACATTCGTACGTTTCCAGAGGACAGTTTCAAACCTCTACTCCCCAGGATCGAATCTTTCTACGCCTAAATGCGTATTCCTCTTGTCCTTTTCTATCTACAACCGCCTCCACCTGTCTCTCTCCGTCTAAACCCAACTTCACCCTCACACTCCATTCCCTATTTCACAATCTGTCTTCTTTTTCCCTCCCACTCTTAAAACCCTTCCTCTCCTCCCTCCATTTCAACTTCCCATTCCCTCTCTTTTTACCACTTCCCACTCTTCTTTACCCCTTTTCTCATTCTCTCTCTCTCCCCAATCTCCCCTCACTTTCTCCCCCCTCTCTCTCTCTCTCCTTCCTCTCTCTTTCTTCCCTAGTTCCTCAGTTCGAGCTACTATTTTATCATCTGCGCGTTTTAATTGAGTGACAGGTTGGAGTGGCGGTTCCCTTAAATACCCGGAGTTGAAGTGGTCCGTAAAGTGTCCCCTCGCTCGTGGAGCAGATTAAGCTTTAGGAGGTTGCAACCGGTGAATCGGGGCGGGGACGATTGTTAAAGGATAATAGTTAAATTTGCTCCATAACCGTCCGGTGTCACGTTTTCACGCAGATGGGTGATGGGCATATCGATGGTACAACGATGAGCGCTGTAAATGAGAAATCTGACCTCGACTTTGACGGGATAAGCTATGCGTTACCCTTCCTTTCAAACAAAACTTCTATCCTTATTTATGCCCTCCACCTCGTCTTCTCCTCTTTTCGCCTAATTTCATTTTTAGTAATGCAGTGAGGTGTTATCATAACGTAATATGTCAGAAGACCATGCATTCTTCTACTTTGTACCGCAGTTTTGTTATGGGAAAAATTATTAAATGGAATTTAAAATAAGAAAGCTGATGGATTGAACCTTACCTTTATAATACTGTGTGACATGGTGTAATTTGCACCAAGTTTAAAAAAATTTAAGTTTCCAAATTTATCCGCCTATCTTTGTCTCATCTTCGTCTTGTTCCTCATCTCCCTTCTCCCTCGGTCCCTTTCGATGGAGCCTCCTTCCCCTCTTCAACCTATCGACATCTTCCTTTCTACCTGCTGCCTCCCTCCATTAGTCTTTCTATATATGTTTTCCCCTTGTCTATCTTGCTTCTCCTCGTAGGTTCTCCGCGAGAGTACGTCGAAACAAGGAGGAGGGTATTAATTTGGTTGTCTGGCCCTTAATTTCGCGTAAATAAGAAACAGTGAGCTTCAACCCGATGTAAATGATTTACAGTGCGATGAATAAACTGAAATTTTATTACTATCTTTCAGATGTCTTTACATACAGAAATGAAACCTTTAACAATATTAAATCGATAAATAAATACATTAAGCCTTGTCAATAAAAATTTTAAGGAATATGAGGTTGAATAGTTTGTTATGATAACCAAACTGCAAATAAATCCAAAAATTGGTTCGCGATTTGTTACTTTAAATTTAAATAAACTTTAGCCGCAGAATAATGTCAATATCCGTCTTCTGGCTATAGGATTTTCCTAAATAATTGAAATTGAAATAATTATGTTTTCACATGGGACAGGATTAAACTTCGTACAAACGGGAATCTTGTATTAACCGAATTTGTATTAATGTGATTTTACATTTTATTAAACACTTATTTAGGATGGACGAGGAGAAAATTTGTTTTAGAAAGAATATACCAAGAAATACTTCAAATTCGTTTACTATATATATCGGATATTAGCATCATATAAGTAATGTGGTTATGGTAGTTTTTGCGGTTTGAAAAATTTCTCGTGACTCTCGTATTAAAATTAAAAGATTGAGCGGAAGTATTACTAAAGGTTGGAAACATTCCTTTATAGAAACATCTGGATCGGGAACCAATAAAATAGGTCACTTTTTCGCTTGGAGGGCAACAAATCCGTTATTTTCTCTGAACTCTGAATTACATTAAGATTTTTTAAAGCTTTCCTTCCGCTGACTGCCTTAAGATACGACAGCCAACTACTTTCCGCAAAAGAAATAACTCTCACGCCTCCTTCATTGAAAAAGGACACAGAACAAACTCGAGAGAACGTCACAATGGGCTTACAAGAGCTCATAAATGCAGCAGCGACGGTGCGCTCAAGCAAAACCGTTATATCCCACTCCGTAATCTAAGTTTATTTTTCCGAATGTTCAAAATTATATTTAAACAGGAAGTAAAACTGTTAGATAGTTCTGATACCTTACACGACGAAACTACAGCGTTTTCATTTGAACCAAAAGCTTGGCGGTGGCCATTACAAAAAAATTCTTTTAGGAAAACATTATTAAGGTCGATTCATTCAAACGCTGGTTATATGCGTCCTTAAAACTAAAACTGACGATTAACCGTTAAATTAAGTAGGACATTCACTGCCATTAGATATAAAATTCCGTGAATTTCAGTTTCATTGACGATAAATTAAATAATTATAGTAAAATGTAACGAAATACCAATGAGAAGAATATATAAACAAATGGTATTATGCTAACGAATTCAGAAGTTATTTAAACTCATAAAATACTTTAAATTTAAATTTATAAATAGAAATTCAATAGAATCCCAGACAAAAAACACCATTTTACGACAATTTTATAATGTCGTTGTTTCTATCTTCGTCATTTCTATAATCGAAATCGCTCTCAAAATAGTAAACCTTCAAAACTTCGTGTGCGAAATTCCAAAAGAATCCATTTCTTCCCTTTCGTTTCTTAATTTGCACATCCAGTAAAAGTTTTCACAATTTATCGAATTCTGTTGTAAACTTTTGTCGACTTCTCTGTACATTTATAATAAAGGAAATCTTGTCCTGAGCTTAGCAAGCCTAACAGACATAAATGGTATCTAAAAAATCTGAATCAGACAGGTTACTTTTCGCAATAAGACATAACTTCTTAGAGAATAAGGCCGAGGAAAAGAAATAGTCGTTGCATATACGGCGTAAAACACCGCACTGATTTTCTGATTACTAATTGTAAGACCAAAGGATTCAATCGGCTTCCAAACATTTCCCAATGCAATTTGAACTCGAGGAACCGAAACCTTTCAAAGCATTCTAGTCTGTAAGTGTGAGCAAAGCTTTATCGATTCCCTCATCGAAATACGGTGAAAGTGTGCGCTTTTTTGCCTTCGCCTGCAATACGAGCAACCATTCTCACGCGTAGGGGATGCATTTTTTTTAGTTTTTCTAATGGAGTTATTATTTCGTGGCATACCCTAAATGATGTTAAAATTACAAATACAAATTAAAATGACTTAAAGTTTGCAAATTCAGCCGTCAGAAACGGAAATAGTTGCATTAAAATATATCGATATCAATACGCAACTGCATAAAAATTACTAATAAGAATTTTTCAAAGTAATTACTAGAGTAAGTAATAATGTTAAAAAATAATTTCAACGATCAGTTAAAAGGAAAAGGCAAATTATAACGCTGTGTTACAGAAAAATTCTATATTTACTATATAATTTAATATAGTGTGTGTGTATATATATATATATATATATATATATATATATATATAATGGAAAGAATATTGACAAACATCTTATGAGATCAAATCAAATGACTAGGTACCATATTACATCTACTCGTATAATTCGTACTTTGCCTAAAAACTTCCAGGCATTGTATACATTGCCTAGGCATAGCATAGAATGCCTTGATTATACACATACACATACATTTCTGTTAGCTATTTACTATTAGCTTGAAGCAAAATAGCAAATAAACTACATATAATAGATTACGAGGCTGATTATTGAGCGAATTTAAGACTTTTTATATAATATTCAAGTAGGATTTTATCATAATGATCGTAGTTTCCTATAAGCATGCAAAATAAGGAGTTCGGCACAATTCCAGATTTTTCATCCGAATTTTCGATCGATAAAAAAATCCGCTTTGTTTTCGGAATAAATTTACATTAGTCTCTCTTTAACACCTACCTTTAAAAAATGAAATTAGAAATATTCGTGCTGTAGATATCCGACTGTATGAATTTCAGATTAAAACCAAAACATTCGCGTCGATCCGTTTACACATTCTAAATGGAAATCACAAGGCATACTTTTCACTCCGAAATACTTTTCCTTTAGTCGTTTGGTTCATTGACTTAAGGCGGCGACACGTCATCGATTAAAGCCGCACGCCTCTAGCGATGTCAGTCGGTTGTCACTCAATGGACAGAGCTTGCATTCACGTTCCCGAAGATGAGCGCCTGCCAAAGGACACAAACATGGTGTTGCTCGCGTACATCCAACCACTCCCTTCGAAATAACGCCGGAAAGAATGGCGGAGGCGTACCTGGCCCGCGTGACGAAGCGCATACGAAACCCCCATTTTGCAATAACCCATTTCATATACTGCGGTGAAAATTAACCATTGGAAAAAAGGTAGCTCTCGGTCAAATTATCACCCATTATTTTAGCCTTTTTATAAAATCTTTTATATGCGTTCGTCCGATATTTATTTATATGTATATTTTGGGGTAGGCCATTTTTAATTCCCTTATAACTCTTAAACGAATGATCGGATCGTAAAGAATGTTACATTGTTAGAAAGTTTATGACGTGCAAATGGTTTTTAGCCCAAACACAATTTTGTATTTCATCTACATGTTAAACTGTGAATGTTCAAACATTCCAAAAGTCTATCTCGTTGTGGTGGCTCTGCAAGCATGATTGGGGGCGTTTTAGTAGCAAGAAATTGAACTACTACATAGGCACAGCATTACCCCAAAGTTAGAAATTATAGCGGGAAATACGGATTTCAACGTGAGTTGTCATTTTGACCAATATATGGAGGGAGAAGTTACAACGCTTAATTCTACGAAAATATTAGCTTATTTCTATTATGTCATTTTATACTTCAATAATGTTCACTACAGGTTTAAAAACTTTGAACTTTTTCATAAAACAATTAACAACTCGTAATCAGTAGATGTTTCATTTGGGAGTGAATTTTTATTCCTCTCGCTGCGGTAGATGGCTTCTGGGTAGAAAAGTACCTTCGAAATTTCAAAACTTGCGAAATGTGGGATACCGTGGCGTAGCGGCAAGCGAGTTGGCCTGCTACGCTGAGCTATTGAAAACCCTCATTTTCAATAGATCCAACGGGCATTATCCGCGTGTTCATTTACGCACTTAAAAGATGAAAACAAGTTATAATGTTAAAGAAAAATACAAGGAAATTTTCAGGTTATTTGTTCGTTATAAAAGATTTTGGTGTCATGTACTTTTCATTACTATAACTTTACATATCATTTACGTAATAATCTCATTCCATAAGCTGGAGTAAATTGATTTTGAATATAAAGTTAATAGCAAAATACATTTCTTTAATGAAGCTTAACCATTTACGTAATAATTTCATTCCATAAGCAGGATTAAATTGATTTTGAATATAAAGTTAATAGAAAAATACATTTTTTAAATGAATCTCAACCTTGAAAACCTCCTATCAAAGCGAAATTATTACGTAAATGATATGTAAAGCAACAATAACGAAAATAATATGACACCAAAATCTTTTATAACGAACAAATAATGTAAAAATTTTCCTGTTTTATTCTTTTAAGGCCGCCTATTTTATAAAGCAAAAAGATTTTATTTTTCATATTTACATTGCGAAAAATCCAACTTTTTTGTTTCTACGTCTGTTTTTTTTCGTTTAAAATGTTAAAATATATTTCTCCTGTGAAAATTTTACGAAAGTTACGATAAAATTACCACGGTTATGCAACTTTTACTTGGAAAAATTACAACTAAATTCAGATACATTTCTTTTTAATATGTCAACTTATTCGATATTAAGCTGACCAAGAAATTTATAAAAGGAAGTATTAATTAAAACGTAACTCTTCTGTAGTCCACTTACATTTTCCACTCGGTTAAGAGAAATTTTCATTACTTCTCTTTCATTCCAATGGAGAGCGGTTGTGCTTCTTTTGTATCTCTTATTAGTTATTTTAGAAGTAAATGCGAACTGTTTATCGAATATCCTAACGGTAGCGGCTATTAGAATCACAATCGAGGATGTGATCGCGGTGTCGTAATATTTTCTCTTGCTAAAGGTAGCCAGGAAAATTTTGTCAACATTTTGGCAAGCGTCCATGATCTAATTCCGTCCTTCCACTTATAGTCATACGATGGTTTCGTCTCATTTTTCCTAAATTTGTCCCTGCCATATTAACCTAACACGACTAATAAAACAAGCCAAAGAGCTTAACGTCAACTCAGAGAACACTCATTTTACCCAACAACCCATCCAAAATTACACTTGTAAATTTCTCAACTAGTAGATGGCTCACATGCGTATACGGTACCCTTTTCTGAAAAAGTCAAAACAATTTTTTGGGAACATTTCCCTCCATGTCGAAGATTGTAAGAGATTCTCATTCTATTAGGTCGAAACTAGGATGGTAAAAATTATTCCGGAATATATTTGCATTTCCTCCATCACATCGAGAAGAAAATACCACACATGGTGACTTGCAGCGTATTATGTAGATGAGAACGTCACAAAATACGAGCCTTTATTCGCATAAATATGCCTTTTAAATTCCGATCGCTATCGAAATATTTAATGCACCCGTCATTTCGAGCGAGTCCACCTAAACGTTAGGGATCTTTCCAAAGTGAAGAATAGATGGCAGCGTTGACGCTCCCTCCGACCCCTACCGAAATGACCCCCTCAATTACCCCTGAACGCGGGGTACTCCCATCCTATTCATCACAGAAAGTGACATCCGACGCCTCTTAACGGCGACAGAAAAAACCACGCCCATCCGCGGAATAATACGAAAACAATAGATTTGCCTCCCTTCCCTCCCTCTGCCGCTGCAGAAAAAAAATCCTTTTGTCTGCACGAGTCGACCAAAGTGCAGCAAATCGTTGTCTTAATGCAAGGTGCTAGGTTAAAGAATGAGAGGAAAGGAGTGCGTATGTGTGAGAGAGAGAGAGAGCGATCACGTGCTTCTGCTCTCGCATTACAAACCCTCTAACACTCGTTAGCGGTTATTGTGAGCGAAAAACCTCTGGCACAGGGCGTGCTTCGTCAACCCCACGCCAACCACCTGTAGTGCAACGCCAGGTATTTATGCAGATACGACCGGGACGTCGGTGGCTTAGGCAAAGGAGATATCTCCTCTCGATCTTCAAGGCGTAGCGAGAGGGGGAGGGAGAGAAGAAGGGGGAAGGTGGGGAAGGAGACGAGTGGACACGCGTGATTAGCTTCGAGTCGGAAATTCCACCGAAAGACAACTTCTTGGTGTGGCGTCTTGAAAGTAGATCCATTTCGCGCATTGCCATATAAAGAGATCGAGATTCTTCTCGCTGTATCGAGGGTTTCCAGATTGCTCTCCAAGAAACACACGGACCGGTGAGTAGTGATGGTCGTTAAAATACTGAAGGAGAATAAGGGGAGAAATGTTTGAGGTTTTCGGATTCTCCTCCGAGGGCAATGAATAACCGTCAGGAAATTTTAAATGACAGGGCAATATACTGCCAGGAGTAGGATATTAGTAGATCAACATGGAACCACAAGAGACCGTGGATTCTTTTAAAAGTGGAAAGGCGTCAGAGAAAAACCTGTCAGACTAGGAGCAGGAGTGTTTTGCATTCTCACCACTGGAAAGAGGTTTCTTAGAATCTCATCAAGAAGGAAAACGTTCCATCTTATCAGCACTAATTTACCATATGATATTTATTGCGTGTTATAACCCTACGAAACATAGTAAACAATTCGTGTCAAAATTAAACCACCTCATGGGTAGACTTGATGACATGACGAAATATTAATGTAAATTTGAACCTCTATAAGTAGAACGTGCATAAATCCAATTTTCGATAACTCGAAGTATATATGCTTTCAATTGAAATTTCAGTAAAATTAATAAATCGAAAGCGCTACCGTTTTCATCATCCAACGTGGCACGAGTAATTGAAGATCAAGTATTTTATTTAGAAAAAGCGGCTACTACGAAAACAAAAAAATCGAGGATTTAAGTGTTATTACTTTTACGTATGTACATAACTAAGTCTACGATATAGTTATTAGTTAAAAAAACTTTTTCATGACAAACCTAAGTAAAAGAAAGGACACCGTACCAAAGAATAATAATTTGTGCAAAAAAATAACATGAATATTCGAGTGATACACAGCAATAGCTACACATCCATCAACCGATGCTACATATAATTAGCGTAATATATGTACATACAGTATTTCGCGAGTAATATACTCGATTATGTGACCCGATAACTCAAGACGTCCAATACAATTAAAACCGAAAAACGACTAAAACCGAAGTAAATTAAAAATTTGCGAAAACCGCAACAAAAATGCGCCAGTGTTATACTGTTTTAAACCCCTTGGATCAGTATCCGACGATATAGCGATAAGAGAGAAAGTATGCTTTACTCTTGTCTGTAGGGCACAGAAATTGACTTAATAGAAAGCGCATAAATTCTTCTGGGGAGCTTCCAAGGGAACACTCGGCCAAGAATCAGATTCCGAATCTGTGCAGCAAGTGGAAATCTCATGAATCGTCCACCTTATCCCGTTTTGAGAGTATTCCTTCGGAAAACCAATTACGCCGCTTCCAAGACTCAACAAGTTGAGTTCCGAGCATCGCCGACAAAAAAATAGCCTCTCTTAACAAAGAGATAAACGCGATTTTGAAATTTTCACGGTCTAAGCGCACCTCGTAATAACGGGGGACTAATCGGCCGGTGAGTGATTTCCCCGAGGCATTTGGTCCCGACTGACCTTCCCATTGTTGTGGTCTCTCGTAAAATTCCTCAAAACGACCAATCTCGGAGGCCATAAACTTAACGCATCGAGGAAAAAAGGGAAGGTAGGATGATGGCAAGGAAAATGATCCACGAACCCCTTCTTCGTAAACCGCTTATAAATGCATAAATATACTACTCGAGCTGAGCAATGAATAAATTTAAGTAAAATATCAATTAAGAATAACAAAGAGATTGTTCTCGCATTCAGTTCTTTAGGTTCCCTAGCTATGCCAATTTTTTCTCCAAGAATTAATCTACACCGCATGTATTATAAGTTAATAACGTGCGGTAAGGAATCATAATTTTTAAACTAGGTTGCCATAAAATTCTCATTATTTGCGGATATAACAAATTTTTTAACATAATTCATCCAGTCATCATCAAGAAACATCTTATAATGTTTACCGCAATCATCAGCTAAACTAACTTATCCAATATTTACGACAGATAAGAATTTTTAATAAATAAAAATTAAAAATTAATGAGAATTTCGCTGCACGTCGTATCATAATTAAAAACATAATGTCTTGTTAGGATATCAGTGCGGCATTATTCATACCCTTGAGGATAGAAACTTGATGGGTTCGAGGAATTACAAATTCGGAGAAGATAAATAGAAAAAAAATCTCTGAAAAAATTTCCCGCGTCAAAGGACGCTCAAGAACTTATTTAAGTTATAATTAGTAGCGCGGAATAATTTTGTAAATGAAAACACTCTTGCCTCAAGGGCCTCTCCTGAGTTCATCACCATGTCGCCTCTCTTAGACTCTTTTAAAGGTTTGCCCGAATGGCGGCGAAGACGAAGATAGAGGCGCACGTGGGAAGCAAAAGAATAAGGAGAGGTGGGAGAGAGAGAGAGATGAAGATAGACGAGGAGAAGGAAAGGAAAGAGGTAGATACGAAGGAGGACGAGAGGTGAAAAGAGAAAAAGGAAGGAAAATTAGAGGGGGAGAAGAAAGAGCAGAGAAGGAAAGGATACGGAGGGGGGGAGAAAGAGAGAGAAAAGTCCCGGCCGACCAGAGAAGCACGCATTTCGGGCAGAGTGCCGAGTAAAAGCGCGGGACCTGCGCCCAAAAATACCTCACTGGGAAAGGAAGGAGAGGGAGAAGGGAGAAGAGGGAGAGGGGAAAGCGAGGGGTTCGGAGAAAGGCAAAGGGTATCCCATTCCACGGGAGGAACCAGGAGGAGGACCTCAACAATAGTAAACACGGCATCCCTCACCATATCCTCCCCGTCGTCATCCTGACCCTATACCTCCTCCCCCCCCTTCTGCACCCATTCCTCCCTCCCTTTGCGATCGACATATTGGCGATCTTACTCTCAGCGGCACTCAGTCGACGCCCTTCGATCACCACCCTTCCATCTCACCCTTCCACACCCCTCCACCTCTCCCTCGTCCTCATCTGAGGCGCAATGCCAAACAGATGTTTTGTTTCCTTCTCCGCTGGCCAGAAGTGACCTGCCACAAAAGAGAAGGCGGCGGCCAGTAGTAAACCAGGGAACTGCTCGACTATTTGCTCGGCACACATTTTCCATCGCGTGTTGGAGAGAGAGATAGAGAGAAACTAGAGAGAAAAGCCCAACGCACGCGTGCCACGAGGTGACACGTGAGATTTTTATATGACTGGTATGTTTCACCGAGAAAATGCAAAACATTTCAATGCAATTTCACTTGTAACAATATTCCGAGTTTAATTCGGGGGACTTCAAATCATTAAAACCACTTTTCGCTACGTGCTAATCAGGAACAGATCCAGAAACGTCTAAGAGGAAGGAGAGGGTGGGGAGACCTTATCGCCTCCCCCCGTACACCTGCAGCTGCCGACAACCGAAGATCATCCGTTCTATTTATCCATCCTGCTTCAACAGACAATTATTCAGCTCGTCCTATGGCTGAAAAATTCAAGTACAAGCACATAAAAAGTACGTCTCAGGTATCTCCAATATCCACAACAAGGTTATAAAAAGTAGATTATGCTTAGAATCTACCTCCGGTGAATTACCACTGAAGACGGCTGATTTGTAGCTCAAATGCGCATCTGGTTTTTCATCACCTTGCTGGGGCTATTGGAAATACCTGAGAGAGTACTTTTTAAGTGCTTTTTCTTGAACCCATCAAGCTGTCAAGTAATTTCTTTTCACTGTTCATTTTGGAGGGCCAATTCAACGATTTTTGTGTGGTATAGGCATAAAAGAATATCTGAAGAGAGGCGAGAGCGATTGCCCCCCACTCCTTGGTTGTTCAACCGCAAGAAGCGAGACGAGGGGTAAGGCGGTGGAAAACGGATGTCAGGAAAAATTGCTAAGGAAACGTCTAGATTAGTACCTTAGAGCGCTGATATGCCTAATCAAATCAGTGTTGTTCTAGCCAACATTTTATAATTCAAAAAAATAAGGCAACGAGGAGATAATCACTGGCTGTGGTAGCTATTTTACTAAGTTCGCTACCGTTTCCGTCAGTCAGTATACTCAATTAAAGAGGAAAATATACATTCGTACTACTACTACTATTCATACTATAAAGATTGACACTCAAGAGATACACGTTATCACACCCCGATGTAGATAAAAAAAAAGTAGTCAAGATAAAGTCCGAGAAAGATGGAGAGGAAGCGGTGACGAGGAGATGTTGATGTAGAGGGATAAGAGGGTATGAATAGTACGGAGAGAGAAAATTACAGAGAGGAAGTGCCGTACGTATAGATGGAGAGAAAGAAAGGAATGGGTGGGTGGGGGAGAAAAGAGCGGCCGTAAGGGGGAGCTCATTTCCAACGTGATTTATCGCGGCGCCGGGAAATGAGTAGAGAACCGTGAATTTACCTTCCGCATGTTTGTTCCGACACCCTAAAGGGGAGGAAAGAAATTAAGAGTTTTGTTTCTCCTCCCCTTCGAAATCTCAACATATTGCGAGCGAGAGAATTATGGCGGCGGTTTAAAGGAATAATTGTCGAGAGAGGCAGAAGGGAGGGAGGGAGGGAGTCCGGGAGGGGGGGGGGGGAGGAGCGGCGGAAGAAAAGGGAGGTAACAGGGTAAGGCGATGGGGGAGGGAGTACGAGAGAGGCCTTTTGCGGTTTCAACGAACGTGGAAGCGCAGAACAGCGCCTCCCACAACGCAATCCGATTTTCACTTTTTTATCCATCCACCGACGTCCGTTGGAGTTAAATCTACCGCGAGGTGGAGCAAGAAGCAGAGACGGGAACTGGCCGTTAAAAGAACTCCTTTACCACTCTCGAGAAACCCGGGGGAAAGAAAAGTCCGCTACGAGTTTTTAGCAAATCTTCGAAGCCTTTTGTCATCGTCGGAAGTTATAATGGAAACCGTTCACTTTAGAAAGTGATATGACTCCGGTTTTTACCCGTAAACTGATGAAAGAGTTCGTAAACCCCCATTTATTACGAGAGGAAGAAAGAAACGACGTAAGGTATTGCAATGGGATGTTTATTGTTCCGTTGACTCCGGGACGAGGGTAAATCGACTCGAGCGGAGAGAAATTCTCGCGTGAAAGTGCGAGAAACAATCTTATTAAAAGACAAAAGGCAAACATACGGCGGGGGAGAGAAAAAGAAGGGAAAAAATAGGGGCGTCCTAAGGATCGCGTGAGAAAGTCGACCGTATGGAAACATGGCTCAGGAGTTGCCAGAAAAATACCCATTTCGAGTTTTTTTTTCGTTCTCATTTGCAAGGGGAAGAGAGATACGAGGGCAGTGGCTCTTCCCGATGCGTGGAAGCGGGCACGGTGAGGCGGGGGCGTGGAGGCGGGGGGCGTGGAGGCGAGAGGGGCAGCGGAGGGAAAGGGCTTAGAAGTAGAGTCGGAGACGAGCCAGGTGGCAGAAGATTATGCCTCACAGCATCATTTGGGCCTCATGAAATTTTAGATAATTTTTAAAATTATGTGCTAATCACAGACTGCGTTATTCTCGACTTTCCTGAGTTTCCGTCGCGTCAGTGTACTCTATGAAATTAAAATTAAAAATACACGAACGCCCTAGTTCCCGATTATTTTCATCTTGGCGTATTGTGAAGGTCGTAGGAGGTAGATAGTTGTGTCGAGAGATAAAAAAGTTTGGAAAACATAAAGGGAATCGAGAGTATGAAGGTTGGGCAAGGTAAGGAAAAGCTTTCTCCCTACAAATAGTTCTCCCTCTCTGTGAATAAGAGGGAGAGAAAAAAGTAAAGAAGGAAGGATAGAGAAAGGGCCGAATGGATCACTTCATGACCCCAAAGAGCGAGGTGATGTGGCCAAAAGAAAAGAGGGAGAAGGGGGGGGGGGGCGCTGGTATTTAGCGTAGATGGGGAGAGGGGGAAAGGAAATCCGCCAAAGAAGAGTTTCGGGCATTTCTCGCAGAACAAGCCGTCGACGGGAGCCAAGGACGCTCACGATGATGTCCGACCTACCCACCTATAGGTATTTGTAGAGTAGAACGGGATTTTCTCCAACCTCCTTCACCCCTCAAAGAGCGATGGACTATTGCTATCGGTCAAGAAACTTCCTCACGTAAAGAACGCCGAGATGGAGGAGAAAGGGAAAGGGGTGAATTTCTAGGAATGTGGAGGGAGGTCGAGAAAGAGGAGAAAATGTTATGAAGCAAGCGGGAGAGGAGAAATGGAAAAGTTGGGATGGAATTGAGGAAACGAGCAGAGAAAGAAGAGGAGAAGGTGAATAGGAGAAATTATGGGGGAAGTCGGGAAGAAGAGTTGTGAGGTTAGGGAGAGAAGAAAAGGATGAGGGTGGAAAGCGTATGGGAAAGAGGCGATGGGTGAAAATAATGGAACGGTGATGTAGGGAGGGTAACGTTTGGCAAACAATGGTATTTTGAGGCGAAAAAGAGAAAGAGAGAGAGGGGGGGGGGTGGAGGGCAATGGGAAAAACGCGGTGAAAGGCGGAGAAAGTTGGTTGGTTCGAGGAAAGGATTCGAGAAGAGAAATGGATGAAAATGAGAGAAATATAGCGAGATAAGTGAAATAATGAAGACAAAAATGTTTAAATGTGTTATCGCCATTTATATATCGTCCATCCACTAAAAACATTCTAAAGAACAAATAATTATAAGTTGTAAGGGCCGAACAACGGCCTCCGATTTCACGTCAAATCCTTTTTTTTTTCAAGTAAGAAATATATTGTTTACGTAGATGTACCATACTAAGATTGTCTATTGCATACCAAAAATTAAATTCTATGGAGTTTATTTAGGCTAATTTAATGAATCATAAAATGAAATAGCTCAAAATATTATAAACCATTTAAATATTTCAATATTTTAAATATTTAATTGTTCCAATTAGAAATTAAAATACAAAATCTTAGCTAAAAACGCCAAACGGAGAACCTTTGAGTGACTAAAATAACATTTAGCCGGTTCTGGCGATTTTCGCGGTTTAATTAATATCATTAAAACTTAAAAGTATCGCATTTTAAATTTTCCAGGATTTAAAAGAAAAACGTTGTTGTGCCTGTTACAGATTCGGAGGTAATGAAAAACAAATTTTTATATTTTATTTTTATAATTTCCAATATTTTATTTCGTTTTAACTTCAAATTACTTCGCATACCTTAAGGTCTGTTTTAAAGGCGGACTAGAAATAACTACATCTCACAATCTTGACGGCTTCAAGAAAGCAGGCAACCCGAGTTAAAATGTGTCATAATTCAAATAAATTTTAATAAACTTTTACCTTCATATTTCATAAAACAATTCGATTTCCTTCCCTTTCGATACATGCTCAGATTTTGACTAATATACCTGTTTCCTGAAAAGTGTATATATTTTCATCGATTTTCCGTTCTAAATGGTGTTATTTGACTGGTAAGAAGGTGTATCGGTTTTTATAAAACCTAATAAAATCCAACAGCTTCTACAAATATTGATATCATCGTGTGACAAGGAAAAGAGCGATTTATGAATAAATAAACTATCAAGTATTAATATATCTATTATAAGAATGTGGTATATTATCCGCCTCAGAAATCAAATCTAAACATGTAATGTTATTAGTTTTAATAAATCTTCGAGGATATAAAGTATATAAATGCAAACATTATTAAGGAAATAATACTAGGATCAGAAAGATTTCTACATAAATTTGATAATATAACAACTGCTGAATATTGCTAATAAACTCATATGATCTATTTAATCAGCAGCAAACCTCTGCTTCGTGAAAAAACATTATAAACCGTAACAACAACATATCATCCTAATTCTTATGAATGAAAGCAAAATCTGAGAGCAAAAATAGTTTTCCAAAAAAAGCTCAATCAGAAACGCTTAGTTTAAGATCACGAGGATAGCAATTCAGTTTCAATAATCCACATTTGGATAAGCTGAACTAGCGCATTTGCACAAATTAAGCGCAAGTTCTTATAAAAAATCAAGTTTTATATTGGGTAGCGATAAAAATAGTTTACATCAAAATTCTACCACACATTTAAAATGTTAATTAACTATTCATGACATTTCGAAAGTTTAATATCCCAGATGTACATCAAATATGAGAAAAAGAATTAACTTTTAATTTTTATTTGCTTAGTCATCAAAAACTATTAAACTGACATAATGATTAATAAAATTCCCATTATCATACATTCAGAATGTGCGGAATGCAGATTACTTATTAATAAACCGTTAGATATGAAATATAAACACAATCAAACGTTTTGAACAGGTTTAATTTACTGGTAGCAGCTTGAAACTTAATTCAAAATTACAAATAAACGTAAAAAGATGTAATTTGGGGGACTGGTTTAAATGAATTTAAATATGTAAATTGTTTCCAAACATGGTATTCGCAATCAGTATAAGATTGAACGATGGGTTATAAAAGATTTAACTAAATGTTTGGTGTACAAAAGTAAGAGTGCTTAAAAAATCTATCAATTAAATGGTCAGAAAGTTTTAAAAAGTAATTTTCAAGTCGGGTTCGTTCAGCAAGCGCGCAACTCTTATTCAATTACAAGAACTATAATTTACTAAATAACGATCAAGGGAAGCAAATAATTTCCCTTGAAAAAATTTACTTTTAAGGTCTGACTTTAAGGAATTGTCATCTTCACGTATCCGCTCAAAACCAACCAGGTAGAAGTGAATATTGATCGAATATGAGAAAAATAACTAATACTCGCGCAAATTATGCTGAAGGAACCCGATGATAAGCGAGTGAGGAAAAAAAATGCGAAAAAAATCAAATTATCAAGTCCCTATTCCTAAATTATAACCGAGAGGAAATCAAATTTTCTGTTCAATTGCCTTATTTGCGTAATTAAAGATCAAAAAGGTTTGTTACAACAACACGTATGAGAAAAATTTCGGTTCGCAACCCACAATGCTGGAATCTCCCGTTATGAAACACCACCTCTCGGACGCTTTCATAAATTGCTCGAATCTACAACAAAACTCCCATCCGATTACAAAAAAGAACGTAAAAATAGGCTACAAGCGAGTGTGGGGGAGATTGAACGATTCAGAAAACTCTCTCTACTTCTTAAACTCTCCCTTTCTCCACCCCTTTGTTTTACCCCCTTCCTACCCTTCCCCTCTCTACACCCCACCTTTCTCCCCTTCTACCTCTCCCTCTTCCTAACTTCCATCCCTTCCTTTCTCCTCTAAACCTCTCTCCCCTCTACCTGTCTCCCCTCTACCTCTCTCCACTATACCTCATCCCTATACCAATATCTACTCTATCTCTCCCCTCTCTACCTCTCCCCAAATTCCCTCTCTTCCTTTCTCCTCTCTACCTCCCTCCCCACTACCTCACTCCACTCGACCTCACCCCCTTACCTACATCTACTCTACCTCTTCCCCTCTCTACCTCTCTCTCCCCCAACTTCCCTCTCTTCCTTTCTCCCCTCTAACTCTCTCCCCTCTCTCTTTCCCCCCCTCTAACTTTCTTCCCTCTCTACCCCTCCACCTCTCCCCCCTCTCTCTCTCTAAACCTTTTATCTCTCTACTTCTCTCTCTCTCTCTCTACTTCTCTCTCTTTTCCTCTCCATTTCTCTCTCCTCTCAACCTTCCTTCGTAACTCCTTGATCCTTCAAAGATCTCCGGATCATTATCACTCGATTCCGTCAGAAAAAGCCGCCTCACTTGCCGCGCGCGAAGGGGCGCTGGCTCCCGAGCCTCTCATCTGTCCAGTTCCGGTTTGATTCCAGCGCGAGCCCCGGGCACTCTCCTCCTCCAATCATCGCCAATAATCTCGCATAATCCTCGACTCCTTCCATTCCGATAAGATTTAAAAAAGTCTTAGCCGAAGACAGCGTTAAGAACTCTATTAAAAACAAATAACAAAAACATGAGGCGCGGATGAGAGCGACTCTTACGAGGTCGATCGCTCGGCCGATGATCAAAGGCTCCCTCGGGCGGGCGTCCCGGCAATTATAAGTCCGTCCGAATGGGAACCTACCATCCACCTTGCAGATCGTTTCGGACGCCTCCGGCGCCGAACCTGCGTCTCGATATCCCTCGCCACTCATCCCCCCTCCGCTCCCCCTTCCTCCTCCTCCCCCCTCCCCCCCAAGCACTCCTACCTACCTCCGGCTCCCTCTCAGCGGGGGTGAATATTAATGCAACGTGATAAAGTCCCGGCAGAGAGCGAACGAGAATAACACGTCCGCCTAACAACCGGGCAATTTGTCTTACGGGGCTCCCATGGCCGGATACGGGCCGAAGGGCTACGGGGAGGGGTTGGGAAGGTCGGCAGCAGGCATGCGTCTCTGTCACGCCGGGACGGCCGAGACACACCCTGGAGCCGGGGACCCTCGCACGCGGGGTGGGGCAAGAGAAAGAGAGAGGCGGGAGACGGGAGGGAGGGAGAGAGTCGTAGGAGAGATGGGACACGGGGGAGAGGATGGAAGAGAAGGTGTCTAATCGGGCTCGGGAGGTAAGGACGTCAAGAAGGGGAAGGTAATGAGGTGCAGAGGGAACCGTGCAAAGCTCGGAACGCAGGTGGTAATGAAGAAAAAAGAGGAGAATGAATTTGACGTTCTCCCACGTCCGTCGGTCCGGAGTTCCATTAATTTCTATTACGGTATCGGCACACGGCTGAAAAATACTCCCTTCGAGGATGAATTATGCAAGAGAACGTTTCCAAAACTTCCACTTACGCCAATTCTGAGAAGATATCGCGATGAACCGACGATGAAAGCACCGAAAAACGCATTCGGAGACGACCTCGGAGCATTTATCGAGAACGACATCTATTTCCAAAAGCCCAATACCGCGTTATAAAAAGACTACAATTGAGAATTATGTAGGAATAACGCACGGAGTTCCTCTCGGCATCATTTTAGAGCACGCATAATTTTCCCGACGCGATTCTGAGCGGGTTCCGAAATCTCTTTCGTTCGCAAACCTTCCTCACGTACATTCGCTGGGTTTTACTCGGTTTAGAGAGGGAGAAGGAGAGAGAGAGCAGCTAAACCTGAGATCTAGGGGATAAAGGGGGGCGGGGATACTTTATGGTCCCTTGGGGTGCCAAAGAGAGAAGAGGAGCAGGGTCAGCAAACCAGTCCTACCTCCGCTCTCGATCAAAGCCCTTTGGGCCCTCCGGGGAGGTATTCCCCCGCGATCAAGGGAAAGGCCCCCGGGTGGCACCGCGCCTCAAATAATTCCTCGAGGGCATGAGAGACTACTCGGGGCCCTTGCGGAGAAGGGAATAGGGCTATAAAACACGCGGGGGTGGAGATTGTGAGGAGACTTCAGCAAGGAGCCACCACGCCCACTCCTGGTAAAGCATTGGTGGAGAAGCACCCGCAGGAATGGAGAAAGGAAAAGAGGGGAGGGAGAAGGAAAGAAGGGGCGAAGAAGGGAAAAGCGTGTAGGGCTGTCCGACATGGAACCGGAAGGGAGAAAAGGAATGGTTCCCCGTGAATATGTCGCATCCGTGGGTGCTCTAAAACGCTCCGAGGAGGCGATTGGAAGGTAAATGAACCGCGCGTAAACCTTTTGAAGACAAGTAAAGGAGGTGGGTGGAAGTTATTTGACGGAATTGGATTTCAAGTATATCTTATCAAAAATTATGTATGAGTAATTGTATTATTCAGATAGGAGGGATTGAATAACGATGAACAAATCTTTTGGCAAAAAGGAATCCTTTGGAATTAAATGCAAGGTTAAATGTTTTTTTCACATGTAAGCAGATTCTCCTAGAATTTTAGTTGATGTATCCCTGTTAATACACTTCTAATCGATGCATTCTAACGAAAAAGCAACTCTACAATAATGGTACGATACTCTACGTTGAGATATTAAAAATTTCTAGTTTTGATGGATATGCCATAATTTTAGCCAAGTTTGAACTGGAACTGACCGAATAATTATGGGCTACACTTTCACAGATATTCTGTATATTTCTTGAATTAATTTTAGTCTTAGGGAATCTAAATTATATGAAAATAATCAATAATCTTATCTCGGAGGTAATCATTTACCGTTGTGATTTATATTCGCAGTTATTATTTGCGACCATACTTCAAGTAATCATCATAATAGTTTAATGAAGCAAGTATTCCTCCAAAAAATGGTAACGTCTTAATTGAATGAAAATGAAAGTTATGCTCTTTGCTCAATAAAGAATAATCTAACGAGATTATCACTAATGCTTACATTTGGTATGCAAAAAATACGAAGAGAACAGTAACTTCAGGCTGTTAGGACAACTAAAGATTAC
Source organism: Uropetala carovei (assembly GCA_036926305.1). Classification (NCBI taxonomy): domain Eukaryota; kingdom Metazoa; phylum Arthropoda; class Insecta; order Odonata; family Petaluridae; genus Uropetala; species Uropetala carovei. The sequence goes on along the minus strand of JAXCHB010000202.1, from coordinate 1,624,134 downwards.
AAAAGTTAAATCAGCCAGCTATAAACATCGTGGAGGATATATCCCTACACCCATAATTCTTTTAGTTACAATACTGCCACATCCACAAATTTTCTAAACCATTAAAATGATTGTAGTAGAACTGAAATTTCATAATATTTTCTCATTCATAATTCCAACGTACATACATGGCTTAGGGTCTATGATTGTGGTAATCGCCTACGAATGAAATTCTTTCAAATGCCATAATCTACGAATATTTAACCCAATGAGAAACTGAAGGCGATTTAACCGACAATGCATAGTAACTGCACCCTCCTATACAGATAATAGTTTTCAAAACTTTTTCATATCTCAAGTCACTAAGAGAGCGAATACCAACGATCTCTGAACCTACCATCAATTCCATCAGAATATTAAAATCATTATCAAGGTAAACGGGAAATATTTTTTTGGACATTATCGCCCAGGTGAAAAAGAAAGGTTTGTTTTAGGATTTTATTTCGTAATAGTTGCTCCTATCCCTTCCCCATTACCACCCCCTACCCCTCAAACCCTTTCCATGTGGGTGGTGAGCTTCGGCTCCATTCATTAAGGACATCAAGGGCGGTCTTGCTTGCGGTGCAAACGGCAGTTAGGTGGGGATAAGTCCCATGGGGTAGAGTTTGAGTGTGTGTGTGTGTGTGTGAAGGCGGAAGGGATTCAAGAGGAGAGGGAGAGAGAGAGGGGCGAGGGGATGTGGGAAAGTCGGGATTATGGGAGAACGGAGGAGGAAGAGAAGGGGTAGCCAGGGACACCGACCACAATCGATCACTGCCACCACGGATTGAGCCAACGGGTGATCAAGGGATCCATCGATCTCACGTACGGATTGATTCATCGGCCCACCACCTGAGCGGGACCTCGTAATTATTCGCTGGAGAGCGTAAGTTGGCTCATCTCCCTCGGCCCATGCTCTCGGCACGAACCGCTCGTCACCACCGCTTCCCTCCCCATCCCCCGTCCACGTTCCTCCGCCTCCGACGCCCCCACCCCCGCCAGGCCTATCCCGTGGTCCTCCGGAGCATCCCATGGGCCCATCCGCCGCCTCTATTACTCGGCCCCACCTCTCCTCCCAACGCCTATCGTTCTCCGCTACCCCCACCCCTCTGGACTTTTCCCACCAGCCGAAAAATTAGGTCTGCGGTTGACGATGCGATATATATCGATACGATATCGATACGGATAATGTCCGATATTCTAGGTACATACACGCGGAGCCTAAAGTATATAATGTTTGCGAACCGTGAAGACCGCATTCGTACATTTTTTGCTCGTAGCCGTGGGTTTCGCGATACGCCCGTTGCATAAAGCTTGTCAAACTGTATGGCTGAGATGACCCGGAAAATTCGTAATAAAAAAGGTATTTTCACAAAATTTGATAATTATTACGGGTATTATGTCGCCCGTGGGCGGTTGAATAGAAAAAGCTGCTCTAATGGAGAAATGTATTTTATTCCTTATCTCGAAATTCAAAGCGTCATACGATGCACTAGTTTACCACGCGATTCACATTCAATGACGAATCATTTACACCTGTATCTGTTTTGAAAGGCTTAAGCGATACAAAATCAATGCGGAGCTGATCAGTTACGTACGGTATAATAAGGACAGGGCAGGATTAAATATAGAGAGCTCCAGTATTACATGTGTACGTGTACGGCGTTTTTGTTAGAACCTACTACCCTAATGGGCATCGAACAAATGTTAAGAAATTTTTATTGCCCTTCATAACACACATGAAAACATTCTGAGATGTGATGCTTGAATCTTTGACAAAATACCAAATTTTAATCACGTGCTATGAAATATTCGGTTACAGAAAAATTAGTCCAACGTGGCATAAAAGAAATAGAGGCAAAAATATTGCTCGAATACATTATTGCTAAATGTAAGTTGACAAGCTATGTTTTCCAACAACCTTGAAAAGGGTGGGACACAATACGATAATTTAGGCTACCAAGCAGCCAAAGCAATAGCCATGCAATATATTACCACTGAATCGCCACTAATGATGGCCGCTTTGTCACCGTTCGTCAGTTTATTAAAATATATTTTATTTTTATTATCATAATCACTAGAGTTCCGTCGAGCTATCCCTAAGCGTTGAAAAACATATCACTATAACTGAATAACTGTTCTCGACGTTGGTTCTTGCGTATCTCAATGACATGCATAAATCAAATAAGCTCATCAGAATTACACGAATTTATGCAGTATGTTCAACATAATTGGGATTCATATTGTACGTTAAATATCCGTTCCTACTTCAACGTACCTTAACACTTACGACGAGACTCGTATTTACGCGAGGTGGAAAATAAGATCTACGAACATATCTACGGTAATCACCATAAAAGGTCCATTACCGCATCGTTCTGAAACCTATCCCGACTCTAATTTAGAGCTCAGCTGGAAGATGGAGTTTTTTGCCGTAACTTAATCCTTTCATATCACCGCACGAGTACATTGACAAAATATACCGCCAAAGTGAGACCAACCAAATAGCTTATTCGTAAGCAAAGAAAAAAACCAAACGTGATTACGTTTTTTGCACGGTAATATCCTCAAATTGCCGATGAGGTCGATCCATTATATAAAGCGAGATGGAAATGGCCGTCTGTGACGCGTCAGTGCTACCAGCGCGAGGATAAATCCATTTAACAAACCAATGGAATATCTACAGCAGGGGTTGTCAAACTACGCAACTACGTCGACCGCGTGTGGCCATCGAGAACATTTCACACGTCCCGAATTGTGAGAAATGGACCATAAATTTCAGCACAAACAATGTCACATATATTATTTGAAAATGTTTAAAAATCCTCGAATATTAAAATTCTAACCTTAATAAAAGTTTAAATGCACTCGATTTTCGCTCGCGTGATACCATAGAATCTTTAGATCTATTTCGACGTGCGCCATTATACGGCTGAAACTGAAGCATTCGCAGCTTCCAACGAGACACGCCAAGAAGGTAATTTGCCGACCCACGATCTAGGGTGTTAATGAAATTCGAATCCTCGACTGTTACTCAAACGATTCCCAATTGAAATTCTCGCGATTCGTCCTTCAATGACACGAGATAGAGAATTTAAACCGACCATATTTAACTCTCTCTTTAAGGAGAACATTCAACCCCCGTAATAACAAGGATGACAACCGCGAGCACTCTTCATCTATCTGTGGAGGACAATGCCACCCTCGGCGACTACACATACAATGAAATACGATTAATCTTCATGAAAACTCTTGCGGAGATGCGACTGTGGGAAGAGGAAAAGAGAAAGAGAGTGAGGAAGAGAAAGAGAGTGAGGAAGAGAAAGAGTGAGGAAGAGAAAGAGAAAAAAAATCACTTAGGCACAAAAGAGTGAATACCTAAAGGAGGCCATTTCTTACGTCCTGAAAACCTCCTGCGGTGCTTCTCCTGCAACATCTTTTCTTAGTGAGGAGTGCTAAAGCCGCGCCAAGTTGAGATGGAATCACTTTTTAGGGGGAGGAGGTGGAGGGATGGAGGGAGGGTGGCAAGGGCGGCCATTACGGTCAGACGGCCTATGTGTCACGGGAGCCAAACCGTTTATTTTGACGTAATCTTGGCTTAACGAGATCGCGTATCGCGGAAAGGGTACGATACGGAGTTGGACCCCCCTGGCGCGAAGAAGCGAGGGAGGGGATGCGAGGGAGACGGGTGGTCGATGGGTGGGGGAGGGGGGGGAGAGGGCGCGAGTGGGAGGGGGACGAAGGTAAAAAGGGGGGGAGAGAAGGAGGAATACGTTGGTAGCACTTCATTTTGCCGCCATGTGATACAAGGAGAGAATTTTTCGGATGAGGGATGAGGCCGAAGGCCGAAAAAAAACTCGGGAGATCGTCGATCATAACGTCTTGCGAATCCTCATTTTAATTACGCGCGGAATCCGGAACAGGGCGAGGGTTATTTATTTGCGAGGGAACACGACTCGTCGGCTTTTTACTGCGAATGTTGCGTTACATCACGGGGCGAGAGGCGCGTAGTCGGGGGGAAAAACACCCTCGGGGCAACTCCGGTCGAAACGAGAATGTCGGTACCAGGTAAACCACGCGGGCGTTAAGAGGGAAGATGTTTTTCGTCATATTTATACTTTCGCGCGTAGTTTTTTATGCTGCCTCGAATAAATAAAAAAACGACTCGAAATGTTCTCCGTTGTCACTTCGACTTGTGCAATTATAGAAACGTCCCGACCTACGAAGGGATAGGGAAGTGACAGAGGGAAAAAATATTTGGAAAAAAGGACCGAATAAACTTAAGGCCCCTGGAAGGATTTTCGTGTGCAATCCGTCGGCGGCGAGTGGACTGTAACTCTGCAATCTCTATCTTAATCTAACTGATACTCCGCAAGCCAAAGATAGTGTTATTAAGAAGGGATAAATGATCACGATCCAAACTCGACTACTCTTAATGCAAACGAAAGTGTCGAGATCATCTTCCAGCCGAAATCACACTGAAAAACTATGCCTCTTCAGTAGCCATAAAAACGTGAAAAACAAATGCGCTACAAAATAGCCGTCGTCAGTGATGATTCATTGTCAGTAGATCATTTGAATTTTAAGACTTTTCCATCGGTGAATCGCTGCTGATGAGGGCTACATTGTAGCCGAAATGCGCATCTAGTTTCTCCCTTTATAATGGATGTTGGAGAGAGAGTTTGCCCGTAAATTATAATTACGTTATTTTAAAGCGCGCAAAATTTTCAAAATCGAACCATTTTTATACAGTTATTCTTCAATATTACATGAAAGGGATAAATATAAACAAATCTGTCCGAATTATAGTTCGCGTGTTATTATAACATTTTAGAGTAACAGATTATAAGGTGGCCAGACATAACAGGTGCTAATTTCGCTCACAATAATTAGGTAGAGTGAAATTCGTTTTGTTTTTCACACAAAATGAATTTATAGATACTGCCTTCGGTTGAGCCTAAGATTTGAACCTTTAAAAATTTCGTGAAAACTAGGATTACATTATAAAATTCCAATTTATTACGGATTCTCAGAGTAAATGAAGTAATCGACGTTCATATACACTAAATTCCAACTAAGTTCCGTAAAATCGCTCGCTCATTCATCATAAGTGACATTTAATCCGAGTGAGATGAAATCTTCACTTTTTTGCCGTGGGTATGCGGCAGATAAATGATAAATCCTAGCATACCACATCTAATAAAAGCGCAAGGTCATCGAGAGATCGAGCGGGTGAGTATAAAGTTAATAAATGGTAAAAAGACATTCATTTCCAGCAAGTCACTTGATTATCACGCGGAAGCGTTTTTACGCATTTTTACCGAATCAAAGATGTATTACTGCCCTTGCCTTCGTTGTTACTGTCTCGAAGTCAGCCGAACGCAATCTAATGAAATATTTCCCTATAATGGCTTCAACATCCCTCAGAACCTGTATTGTATCCTCTGGTTAACCTTGCGACTTGAAAAGACGCGTATTTCACCCACAATTGAAAGTCAATATAACTAACAAAGATTGTTTTATGACGTACAGTATCATTTTATAGAACTTAATATTTCTTGTTGGTCTAAACATTATGTGTAAATTTATCATTGATTGATCTGATAAATTAGAAGGCTACGTGTAGCGAATCATTTGAATCTATATAACTACATTAGAATAAAATACCGCAAAGAGTATTGTATCCTCTGGTTAACCTTGCGACTTGAAAAGACGCGTATTTCACCCACAATTGAAAGTCAATATAACTAACAAAGATTGTTTTATGACGTACAGTATCATTTTATAGAACTTAATATTTCTTGTTGGTCTAAACATTATGTGTAAATTTATCATTGATTGATCTGATAAATTAGAAGGCTACGTGTAGCGAATCATTTGAATCTATATAACTACATTAGAATAAAATACCGCAAAGAGTTCGTCGTATTTCTTGAACCACACGAAACAAAAATATCTCTTTTACATGAATCGATAACTTATGTAATCAATTATTATTAGCCTTTGACCACCTTGGAATAACATATATTTATCTTTAAATACGTAAACATAATACAAGTAGAAATTAGAGCATCGATTCTTCGAGGTTATTACTTAATAAAGAATCGGTACAACATACATTGTACAAACTTTCTCATATACTAATGCGTCCTTTAGTTATCTTTAGAAAATGAAAATCTTATAAGCCTGTTTTTAGAAAATCCTATTTTTGTTCAAGTTGCCCAAGAATAAACTAGCCTTATTAATTTTTTGAGAAATATGAACTATACAGTATTATTGAAGATGTAAACTCAAGTAACTTTACGAAACTTGATCAAAATCATTAGAGCCGTTTTTGAGAAAATCGGATTGTTGTTAAAAATGCGTAGAATAAACTACTCCTAATTATTGAGCAATGTCAACCATTTCTATGTATACTCTGCTCAGTAAGATAGAATGCCTAAGTACGAGATTTCATTCATTTTCGCTCTACCGTTACGTCTCTAGAGCCAATAACAGACAGCCAGACGGCATTGCGAAAACCACTTTTTCGGACTCAGGTACATCTAAAACGTATATTTCCATCAAAATCTCGAGGTCGATTTTTTTCGCGGTAACGATACTTTTTCAATATACTTCGTATATGAGAAATTAAAAATTACTGGAATACATGTATATAGAATATGTATTTTATATATAAATTTCACATTTGAATAAAATGACATTCCGAAATAAAAATTATTGCATCACATTCCAGTATGACTTGCAGAATGAAAACCCTATTTTAGTTTTAATAGAATAATAAAAATTTTACTAAGTAATCTCCTTTGAAAATTAAAATCTTTCTGTGTATCAATTTCGTCCGTTTCATACTATATAGTTGAGGATTGGTAATTGTAGCTGGTCTTACAAAATTACAGAAATGCCAAAGATCATTAAACTATCACCTCTCTAAATTGATACTGAAAGACTCGGAGATTTAAAACGAGAGGTGGATAGTCATTTTTGTTTGTGTTCGTCGTATTAGCTATTTTTCTAAATAAATATTGGCATTCTATAGAATTCCTTGGAATTATATAGAATGCCTAGATAAAGTATAAAATATCCTATCACAACTCGTATAATTCATACTTTGCCTACAAACTGCCAAGCATTCTATACGATGCCTAGGGATAGCATAGAATGCCTTGATTATACACGCTGGATATAACATATACATTTCACTTAGCTCTATTTACCATTAGCTTGAATGAAAATATTGGCTCAACCAGAAAAATGGATAATAAGTTTGATTATTGATTAAACATGTTGCCAGTGTCTGCGGCATTTATTCGAAAAGAACTTGATAAACTTGTGGGTTAGAAACATACCTGCACGAAGGTTATTAATGTTGTTGGTGGGAATGGAATGTAATTTCGTCTCATGCTTCTTTTGTCTAATTTTAGAAATCGTTTATCGTGATTGAAACATTCCTATCATTCGATCTTCCAATTTTTGTCATGATGGATATCTATCGGGTGAGTGAAATGTTATCGCGCCATCTAGCGGCGAAATTAACGTACCGGCTTATGTACGTAAAAGGACCGCATCTGGAATGAGACTAATATGAATGATTTTTAAATAACGTTTCCAATCATTTCAACATTCGTGCATGTCATCGTAATCAAATACCACAGATGCCGTCTGCTGTTTTAGTGTGAATTCCCCTCAGATTTCCCAAAATATTTATGACAATTGGAGAAATAGAATTTGTCAATTGCTTTAATCATGTATCACTATGTACGTAAGAGAGTCACACCGTCATGTGATAATCACAGAGTAGGAATTCATGCATTCTTTGCTGCGTAACATCTATGAAAGAACAAAGTCACGTGCAATATTCGACTACAGCGCTACGTATTTCTGTTTTACGGCCTTTTTCGATGAATTTTTCAGACATATTCCTTCAAAAATCTTTATTATAAAAAAATAGGCGCGTTTCGCTTCCAGCGTGAGCGCATATTATCGTCGGTCTGTCCGTCCGTCCGTCCGCATGTTCGTTCTCGGCTTCTACAGAAGGTTTTTCATTAAATTTGATATTAAGGACTTACAATCAAATATAAGAAGAAAATCGCAAAAATGAATCACGTACGCCAATCAGGGGTACCACTTTACTGGTGACAAAAAATTATATTTTCGTCATATCTCCTCAAGTATTGCTCATATCAAAATATTTTTCAAATAAAAGTTGTAGGACTTGTAAAGAAGCCGTTATCGAGAAAATCAAATGAGAATGTCTTAATTCGAGTTGAACAGAAAATTTCTTGCAAGGTTACTTCTTCATTGTTGCTATCATAAACAATCTCACAAACAAACGTTTAATTTCCTTACGCGTGCATGCAATATCATTAAATAGGAAGAAAATGGATTATTTTTGAAGAATATAAGAACTTTAAAACGCTATTTCCCTCACGTACAGGTATATAACTTATTTCTAATACTCCATTGCACGAAACGCGCCCATTTGTGATACGTTGTACACTTTCCTAACTTGTATAATTATGTTCTCGCACATAATAATCCTCATAGAAGGCCCTTATTTATTAATTTATTCACTAAATCAATCGAAAATGTCATAAAGTCATTTTCGGGTGCACTTTTCAAGGAGAGACGTCAGGTGATTGGTCTCAACGTAATGAGAGGACCAAAATTTGGTTTGCCTCGAAACCAGAAGAGCCGGAGGCTATAGAGGAAATGGAAGCAGCCAGAGAGGCGGAGGGAGCGAGGGGTATAGAGAAAGGGAGAAGAGGGCTCTAGGGGAGAGGACGTGAATCGTAGGTGGGGTAGGCTGGATCGGCCGGGCGATCGCAGGGAACGTGATGGATGCAACCGGTAAATGGTACATGACAGCCTCCCCAGGTAAACTCTCACTCACGGCCTCATATTGTGCCCCTCGCCCCCTACCTCTCTCCATATATTTCTCCACCGTTCCCCTCACCTCTCCACTCCCCCACGATCCTCCTCTCTCTTACCCTTTCTCCATCAATTATTCTCTCTCCTCTTCTCTCTCCATCCTTCCCTTTCTTTTTTTAATCTTTGACCGCTCTTCTCCTCTCCCCCCCCCCCCCCCTTACTCTATCTTTCCACATGTTTCTCTCTCTCCTCCTTTTCCCATCTTTCATTCTCTCTCCTCCCTTTCGTTGCTCCTTTCTATCTACCCTTTATCCACCTCGCTTCCTCTCCTCTTACTCTCCATCCTCCCTCTTACCCCCTCTCTTTCTCTCTCTCCTCCATTTCCCCACTCCACCTCCATCTCGACCTTTCTTCATGTCTCTCTCTCTCTGGCTCTTTATCTCTACAGCCCTCTCCACCATCTTTACCCCCATCCCTTCTCCCCACGTCCTCTCGCTCCTATCTTCTCAATCCAGCCTACTTATCCGCCCTTCGCTCACAATTACAGGAACCATCAAAACCCTTTGCTTAATTGTTAGGGAGCCCATACATGTTTCGCTAAGATAATAATCAATCAATCAGTAAATCCATCCTCCCCTCGCCCTCAAATCCTCTATCGCAGCCTTTCCGCCTCTGCCCTATCATCTTTTTCCCCTTCCTCTATAGAATCTTTCATTCCAAATCTCCCATTTCCCCCCTCCCTTCCTCATTTCTCACCTGCTCTGTCCTATTCTCATCCCCTTTATTAGTCCAATTCTTCGCTCTTCTCATTCATTTCAAAACGAAACAGAACGCTTTTCACTTACCGCTACTATTCGCTCTATATATACACTGCCATCGCAGGCATTCCGTGCAATGCATTTTATGCATAAAACATACAAATACAGGTAATAAGCTGATATTCGTGAAGACAGTGAGAATTTAAACAGAGTGAATTGATCACGGTATCATATTTGACACTATTCTATTTGCATCAACATTATTTTTTTCTGATGCAGGTAACCTTCCTTTAGTGCCTAGAAGTGATCTGTAAAGTACTAACATTGGTTTTACCATTAGAGCGAGTAATATTCCGTAAAAACATTCATGTAACGGATATTGGATAACGGATATGTTCTTCAAGGATTAGATTGACCAAAAAATCACAATATAGCAGAAAAATACAATCAAGAAAAACCTTCACCAACAGCTATTATGTAATTGACTAGCAGAAGTGCCCGTTGAATTTCAACGGATTTAGTGAATATGAATCTTCGACCGTATAACATGTAAACATCGCAAGAATAACATTTTACACAGTTTTAACCGTCGAATAAAGCAAAAATTAAGAAAACCGCTCCGCATTTACCTATATAGATGAATGAAGGAAGAAAGTCTTGTACTGTGAAAAATCGAAAATTGCGTGTAAACTTATGGGAAAATAATTATTGAATTAAGCTCTCCCTAGCCCCAAATTCTTTATCGCCATATGGCCTATGTTACCCGCAGGGTAAAATTATACAGCTATGCGATGTTTCGAGACGATATCTTCAAAACGAAAACAGTAAGTAAAACAAGCAAGAACACAATAATCAGCAGAAAATGGATGAACAAAGGAATAAACGAAATTAATTAATTTAACGAAAGACAAAAAAGTAAATAGAGAACTTTTACGAATCACAGAGTGAATATTATCCTCCGACTATTAGCTCGATTCTCTCATCCATGAGTTCTGTTACGAGAAAATTGTTTATATCAACAATACTTTGGAAAAAATGAAAGATTTATCCAATCACGATTTGTGGAAAATCTACTTCTAATTATTTAAGTTACTTACGTAGTTTTAAAAACAGCCTGCTTTGGAGAACTCTACGCCACACGAAAATATCATTAAAAACCGTTTATTTGTAATATTTCAATTAAAATCAACAAATGTTCGGTTGCCATGTAAACAAAGCAAAATCACACACAAATTGAAAAACGATATTACGTTAAAAATTTTCTCATATAAATGCATTGCACTATCAACTTCGGCGACAATGGTAGCTTATAATTGGTATTGTCATAAAATTGATAAAATCACGTACTTTTCTGATTCTAAGCGCATTTTTACGCTAATTCGTTCAGGATTCGGATTCTGTATTCAATAAAAATAAACTTTGTTCTTTCCTTCATACAACCACCCAAGTCTCGAGTTTATACCATATTTATAAGTAATTTTAAAATTCAAATGAAAAATAAGCTGCACTCATCCCATTGTTATTCAAATGGAGAAAATGAAAAAAGAAAATATTTAAAAAAATTAGAAATGTCAATCAAATCGATATGAAAACCTGACTACACCACTTATCTCTTTATTCCGGTTAAAATAATACCTTCTTCTTGTTTCTACGTGCTGTAGTTGCTGAGCTATAAAAAACACACATACATATACGTATACATACAAACACTTTATAGATATCTATAGATTACTGATTCATATCTAGATAAAATCCTTACCTTTTCCTCTGCTACGAACTAACAAGTTTGAACTAAATCATCATCAATGAAATGATGGTTAAACCAATTCTTCCGAATCCCTTTCTAGAAATATTTTACCATGACTAAATATTTGATATTTGTTTACTCTTTGATATCACATTTTCCTATACCAGTGATGGCGAACCTATGGCACGCGTGCCATAAGTGACACGCAAGACGATTTTGGTTGGCACGCCAACGAAAGGCGAATACCAATCAAGGAATTTATCGTACTGATTTAGTGCCGCAAAAACATTTGCGTTATTTAGTTAACTATTGTAAACATTAGTTTTATGGCTACAAATTTCAATCTCTGATGTCTTGATCACGAATTTAATTTAGCTGGCACGCAAAGAAAATGAAGAACTTTTTTGTAGCACGCGAGATGGAAAAGACTCGACAATTTCAGTAATATTGGCACGCGGGCAAAAGAAGGTTCGCCATCACTGTCCTGTACGCTATTCTAAATCCTCCCATAATATTTTCATACATTCCCTTTCGACTTATATTTTTCATACTAAATCTGTGACGGCGATCACTCGTGACCGGCGAGCGTATTCGGTTGGGCAGTCGAATTTCGTATGTTGTTGAAAGTGGAAGTCGACCCTTATCGCAAACAGTATAAAAGTACCTCCGAAGATAGGAGGGAAAAAGGAGCAGTCGCTGTTCCTGAGACGATGGAAAATATCTCGTCATTCCAGGACGTTTCTTCAGGTAACACGTGAAAATTGGTTCAATTTTATCGGTCGTGTGTCTGATATCCTGCAATTATCCCTACTTCCTAATAAACATCTGTTCGTATTGCTTATCCCGAAAATCCCGCCGTCTTCTCGGCAATTCTGGCTGTCTGTAATCTACATCTACATCTACATGATACCCTGCAAATCACCAGACTGGTGGGTGGCAGGGGGTGCAGCACACCAAGACCTACCTAATAACGTCCCTCGTGGGAATCACTCTCCTGTTATGATCCCGTATGGTCCTTGGAAAAAACGAGCTCTGGTATCGCTCGGTCCTACAGTCGATCTCTCGTATTTTATTCTCGTGATCGTGCCTGCCCATGTACGTAGGTGCCTCTAATATTCCTGAGACCTCCTCTAAGAGAACTTCCGACCTAAATTTCTCCAGAAGCCTTAACCTAGCGCTAATTCTGCGATCCTCTAGCGATATCCAATTCAACTCCTTCAAGAGTGATGTGACGCTTAATTTTTGCTCATATTTTTTCTTTACGAATCTGGCTGCTCTGCGTTGGATTCTTTCTAACTCAAGTATCTGTCCCTTTTCGTACGGATCCCATATGCTGGAAGCGTATTCGACCTGAGATCTGACCAATGATAAATAACACGTTTCTCGTACCTGTTCTGTGCTACTTCTTACTATTCTGCCTACGAAGCCAATTTCTTATTAGCTGCGCCTACGATCCTCCGAATATGCATATTCCACGATAGATCACGAAATAGTTGATAACTTACAATGGAAAGGTATTATCAGTAAAATCAGGGATACCTATGTCTCGGGACAGGCATTTGAAGGTCTTGTTACTCAGAAGGTGAAACGTTTCCAGCGCAGGAATGAGTCACCCAGGTACTTATTGCAATACGGAATGCGGCGAAAGCCCTCGGAATTCAACACTCCGAGGAAGAATTCGTTTCCCTTATTCTCGAGGGAGTAAACCCCATGACAAAATCAACTTTCGTTCATACTCTTAAACCCACTACTATTCCCCAACTTGAACAGCTGTTAAATACATCCACTAAGGATTTAATGAATCAGGCCGATTTCGCCTTAGCTAACCCTACTCAAACGAGGATGAGTCATCCCTCGAATTCCCCAGCCCTTCCTCGGTCTAATCTCTCGTGTTTACTGCGGGAAAAGGGGTCATACGTTCAGCGAAGGTCGCCGGCGAACGGACAAACCGAGAAAATTACCGGCTTTGACATTAACGAATGTCAATAGCGACCAGGATCTGCCAATGGTTAACGCTTCAATAAATTTGATGTAAAACTCTGCTCGATACCGGGTCTTCTCTTTCCCTTCTCGACGAGAAAACTTGCTCAACACTTATCAAAAAGGCAAAATTTGTTCCGTATATAGCCACTCCATTCGTTCTAACGAAACGCATCCATTTGCGTATTCGAATTGGCAGCCTTGTCTGGTCCCATCACTTATATATAGCTCCTCTGCCTGTTCCAGTAATACTTGGACGCGATTTCATTAAGAAGACTCATATGATTATTTTCCATGATTCGATCAGCTTCGAAAGCTCTCCTCATCTTAAATTCCCATTCATTTCTTCAACATCAATTTCCACATCGGCTAAATCCACGGAGAACGCCTTACGAGGCTTAGGGATTTTTCAAGAACCACCCAGCTGGTCAGCTGATCTCTCACCGCCGGCTTATAATATGACGGCACGGTCAACCCCTTATAGTTGTGCCGCCCCGCAACACACGGAGCGAAGTGAACTTCTAATTTCAAGGTTTTCGGACGTTATTACTCCCGATTTAGGAGTAACTTCCCTAATTAAATATGAAATTGAATTACCTGACCCTACTCCCGTGAGAAGTCACGCATATAATTACTCCCCGCCGAAAATAGAAGCAATGAAACGTCATGTCCAACGACTCTTAGATGATGATATAATGGGACCATCAAATTCAAACTCGTGTTCCCCAGCCTTCATGATTCCTAAGAGGGACGGATCTGAACGATTAGTCGTGGACTATCGTAAACTTAATGTCAAAGTGAAAGCTGACAATTTCCCTACCCCTTCCGTCGACCATGCTTTACTATGTCTCGGTTCGGCGAAATATTTCACGATTCTTGACTTGAACTCGGCTTTTCATCAAATACCCCTTATAGAATCCTCCAAGAAATATACGGCGTTTATTATCCTCTTTGGTAGTTACCAATATAAACGTCTTCCTTTTGGTCTCACCACCTCCCCTCAAATTTTCTGTCGATTAATAGACAAGGTGTTGGGAGATTTTAAATTTTCTTGTGTATACCCATATATTGATGATCTCTGTATTTATTCCAAATACTTCGAGGATCATCTGCATCACATCGAAGTTGATCTTGAGCGCTTAAGGCAGGCTTGCCTAACTGCTCATCCAGAGAAATTGAAGCTAGCCCAGAGATCCATCCTCTTCGTGGGCCATTGTATCAAAAACGGGAAACTCTCCACAGATCCTGAAAGGACTCAAACCTTGTCTGACTTCCCTTGTCCCACTTCTGTCGTGGATGTTTCCAGATTTCTTGGTATGTGTGGATTCTATGCCACATTTATCCCCAACTATGCCCAGATAGCCAAACCTCTGAATCGGTTAAGGCGAAACAATGTTAAATTCGAGTGGACTTCCTATCAACAGCAATAATTCGCTCAATTAAAGCAGTGTCTTGTCATTCCCCTGTTCTTCTTCTCCCTAATTTTAATGAGGAATTTCACTTGTTTGTGGATGCTAGCGAGGTAGCACTTGGTTCTGTTCTAAATGAAAAATGTGAAGGCAAATTTAGGCCAGTTGCTTATGCAAGTCGAACCCTCAATGATCATGAAAGGAAGCTCCCACATCTACATCTACATGATACCCCGCAAATCACCAGAATGATGGGTGGCAGGGGGTGCGGCATGCCAAAACCTACCTATTAACATCCCTCGTGCGAATCACTCTCCTGTTATGATCCCGTATGGTCCTTGGAAAAAACGAGCTCTGATATCGCTCGGTCCTACAGTCGATCTCTCGTATTTTATTCTCGTGATCGTGCCTGCCCATGTACGTAGGTGCCTCTAATATTCCTGATACCTCCTCTAAGAGAACATCCGACCTAAATTTCTCCAGAACCCTTAACATAACGCTAATTCTGCGATCCTCTAGCGATATCCAATTCAACTCCTTCAAGAGTGATGTGACGCTTAAATTTTGCTCATATTTTTGCTTTACGAATCTAGCTGCTCTGCGTTGGATTCTTTCTAACTCAAGTATCTGTCCCTTTTCGTACGGATCCCATATACTGGAAGCGTATTCGACCTGAGATTTCACCAATGATAAATAACCCGTTTCTCGTACCTGTTCTGTGCTACTTCTTACTATTCTGCCTACGAAGCCAATTTCTTATTAGCTGCGCCTACGATCCTTCGAATATGCATATTCCACGATAGATCACGACAAATGGTGACTCCTAAATATTTAACGTATTCCGCAGATTGGATATTCAATCTATCAATTCTGTACTCCGAGTCTAATTCATTGTTCTTACTCTTCCAGAAACTCAATCGGGAACATTTGCTGTGATTAACTTCGATTTTCCAATCTTGACACCATGCTGAAAGGGCGTTGAAATCTTCCTGGAGCGATTTTTGGTCATTCTGACTCATTATCTCCTTATATAAAACGGTGTCATCTGCGAAAAGTCTTATTTTGCAGCGAACTACCTAGCAGATATCGTTTATATTTATCAGGAATAGTAGTGGGCCTATGACACTTCCCTGTGGAACACCTGATGCGACTTTTACCGGGTATGAAGATTTCCCATCAATAACTACTCTCTGTTTTCTGTTGGAGAGGAAGTATTTTACCCAACTCACGATATTAGGGTTTATGCCGTACTTTCCTAGTTTTCCTATTAATTTATTATGGGGTACTTTGTCGAATGCTTTTTTAAAATCAATGAAATTGGCATCAACTTGAGTGTTTTTCTCTCCGCATTGCAACAAATCGTTTACGGACAGGCCGAGCTGCGTTTTGCATGACCTACCTTTCCGAAACCCGTGTTGGTTTTTGCTTAGCGAAGAACGACCATCAAAATAAATATGATTTGGAATGTCTAGCTTGTACGTGGGCGGTTGAAAAATTTAGAAGCTTCTTGCAAATTAGATCTTTTCATCTGTATACAGATAACGGAGCCATTACATGGCTATTCAAACATTCTAAACAGTTAGGGAAAATTGAGAGGATGGTTCTAAAATTGTCGGCATTTCGCTTTGTAATTCTTCATGTTCCTAGGCCCCAGAATAAGGTGGCAGATTGTCTGTCAAGACCACAATTCTCTCTCTTCCCCCTTAGAATAATCATGCATCATTGTTACTACATAAGGTTCCACTTTCTTTTGTAGATATTCGTGAGCACCAGAAATCAGATCAGGGTCTCACTTCAATCTCTGCCCAAATCAAAAGCGGTCAGCTGCTCAAGAATTATTCCATTCATGATAATATCTTATATTACAAGCCCATTAAAAGCCAAACACCCAAAATTGTGGTTCCTGACTTTATCAAATCCATGCTGTTTGAATATTTCCATTCCCTTCCCTCTGCTGGACACATGGGAATAGCAAAGACGGTTGAGAGGATCTCTAGAGAATACTAGTGGAAAACCCTGAGAGCAGATGTTACCAAGATGTCCAAAAATTTCTTTTGTGTCAAACCTGCAAACCAAGGAACACTCTCCCACCAGGCATTATGTCTTTCATAGTTAATAATTATCCTTGGGAGTGGATATACATAGATTTTGTTGGTCCCTTACCCCGTAGTCGCTCTGGAAATTCCTATGCTCTGACTATTGTGGATGGTTTCAGTAAATTCACACTAACTGAACCAATCCGTTCACCTACAGCTGCCCAGGTGATTTCAATATTAACTAACAAGGTCTTCTCAAAATTCGGTTATCCGAAATTTCTAGTCTCTGACAATGCAGCTCAATTTAAATCCAATATGTTCCACGAAATGTGTATCAAATCTGGGATTAAACATATATTTACTGCTCCTTACCATCCCCAACCAAATCATGCTGAGAGAGTAAATAGAAATTTAAAATATTCCCTCACTATCCTGGCAAAGGACAATCACCAACAATGGGACAAATACATTCCTAATTTGATTTTTGATTTCAATTCAGTCCACCATGGTAGTACTCGCTATACTCCAGCCAAAATATTCCTTGGTCGAGAGTTACCACATCTCCTCTCAAATGTTTGGTCAATTCCCCAAACATTGTTTGATCAAGAAACTACCCGCCCTGACATGAATGTAATTTGGAAGGATGTGTTTGCAAACCTGAAAAGAGCTCAGGTGAGGTAAGCACAGACCTATAATAGACACCATTCAGGGAACCCCTTTAGGGTTGGTGACCATGTTATGTGTCAGAGATTTACCCAGAGTTCCAAGGCAAAGAAGTTAACTGCCAAAATAATTCCAAAATGGGAAGGACCTTACCCCATTTTAAGATTTCTAACTCCTGTTACAGCTGTTGTGGCAATTAATAATAGAAGGGAAAGAATTATTAATTTATGTAATGTTAAGCCATTCTATGACTCTGTGTAAAACATTTGACTGGCGTAGGGGTTGGGAATCACATCGCCCGTTAATTAGGCCTAGTGCCTAATTAACGCAATCACCTATGGACTTTAAAAAGTCTACAACTTAATACCACTTTACTGTGAGGTGTGAATCACCAATTATCGAGATGTAGCATAGTAGATGAAAATTCTGTGGAGTAATCTACTGATGCTCCGTGGCCAAAAATTAAACTCTAACCTGGTCACGGCTCCCTTCTATTTATTTTTGTTAATCCCCATTTCAGGCCTAAAGGGCCATTACCCCCATCTTAGGATTAATTACTGAATGTTTAATATAAGATTTGTATGGTTCTTAGCGTTCTTCATTAACCAAGTTGGTGGTTCATTTATATACACATGGCCATTGTCTACTATTAATATCAAATCTATGTTGATACCCAAGAAGGGTCTTCCCAAGTTTGTTATATATAAGTCCTGTTAAACTATTGATATTCTACTTGTATCAGCTGATGAAAAATTGTATATTCTATAATGCCTAAAATAAGTTAAAAACTCTTGTTATTACCAGGTGATTACATATTATACATCTATTATTGTGTACTAAATAAGTTTCATTTCAAGAATAACTAATGTTGCTAATACCACCTAATTTAATGAAATCTCTATAATTTGTAGCTTGACTTTGTAAATAATTAGGGGAAGAGTTATCCAAGCAGAATGTGTAAGATACAATTTTTATTTGTATTAACTGATTGTATCAGATAATAATCTCTGCTGTGTTTGGTATCGTGCAATAAATTCCACTTGCTACTTATATTTTCATAATGTAAAGATATTTGGGTTGTCTGTCGAGATAATTATTTATGTTCAGGTTATCCACTGTAGGGTACCCTTCCCTTGTCAGGCTTTTCTGATATTATCTGCTGATGATTTCAGCTAATTTCTATTAAATTCTCTTATGTACAATATCTAATTTGGACTTACTATTGTCAATGACTTTGCTGGTGGTCCAACCAAATTGAGAGAATCATCTAAGGAGGGTGGAAAAACAGTCTAGAGGGCATTGTGTTCTCTTTTCCTGAGGGACTTAGTCCACAATATCAAGCCGGCCGGGTTAGACTGGTAGGCAGTGCGCCTGCCTTCTAACCCAAAGGTAGCGGGTTCGAATCCCGCTTCGGGCATGGATGTTGTGATGTATGTTGATTTTCTCTAAGAGAATTCGACGGTGCAAAATAACCTTAGCTGTTGACTCACCTCAAAAACCTAATTACTATTACTACTTCCACAATACCAAGCCCGCCGAGAGAAACCAAGCCCGAACTAATCGCCCCTCCACTGAGATGCCGCGGACTTTTCTGAGTGTCTAAATATATACCCTAAAAGGGGTGTCCTCCCTCCAGTCCCCTTCCAGCTCAACTAACTTTAAGACGGGAACCGCAAATCCAAAAACTCCTCTTCAAATGTTCGCCAATCACGACTCACCATTTCAAAATTCCAGAGTCACCTGTGAACCCCTCCCCTCTTTCCCTGGAACTCTGTTAGAGGCAGTGAGCGGGCTATCGCTTTCTCTTATTCTTTTCCTAACCGCAGCAGGAGAACAACCCCTCACTGTATGAGATAGGCTAACATCGCCTGAACTTTCCAGTGAAGTCAATAGTGCCGAACCACACAGTGAATTATAAGTTGTGAGAATTATTTTATTTTGGTATGGTTAATAAATTGTTCTCTATTAACCAAGATTATTTGTGTAAATTGTAATCTATGTCGCATACCCAATTGGTTATTGCTTCAACTAACTATAACAGATTTTTGTGTTCCACCTTTCTCCTTTTCTTCGAAGAGCAAAAATATTTCATTGTATTAAATATGAACCAATATAACCAAAATGACTTTGATAAGTTGAACTACTAAGGCATATTTCCTTTGCTCCATTACTCACCACATGGTATATTTTATACGTTTATTTCGCGTCGTCTGTTATAGTTTGTTGCTTAACTTTACCATATGACAACTTTTTATACCTGTTGTAGAGGAATTGTCAACCAAAAATTCGTAAAAAACTAATTTAATTGACTTATGTTCATTAGAGAACTCGCACTACTTCTTTAAGCCCGCCATTCTCTAACCGCAATTGCCCATACCCTTGGCCTACATCTATTCGTTACTTGATTACCTTACCACATCTAAGCTAACGCTCCAACCAATGGCAATGTCTATGAGAGGTGACCCTGACCTTTATCGCCATTCCTATCCCCATGGGAGAGATAGCAGCTCTGATATACAATATTTCACGTCCAAGTAAATATTTCATGAGAATATGTAATTAAAAGAGGTAAAAACCATCCGCAAAAATAACTTTCTACATAATAAAATGCCTCTATGTTTTTCAGTCTTTACGATAGTTTGATAAGTGGTCAACCTTTAATTCCTGAAAAATGGCATTTTCGTATAAATCGAAGATAAAAAGTTCCTTATTTCATTGCGAAATACTATACTGTTGGCAACATTTGGTGGAAATCCTTCTAATAGCCGACGCGTATAAAGAATGGGGCGGTTCGGCATAACATAAGCATTCCTGACGCCATAAAACATGGTCGGGCTTTCGAGGCATGAATAGAAATTTCAAGGCTCAAGCGTGTCAGCCGTTCTGAAGTCCCGCCCTCAATAGACAATGTCTCAATTATATACAGATCACAGCAAGTCAAATATTTTTACAGTGTGTCACCATTTTATGCACGAAGCTACTGCCTATCATTCTTTCACTTGAACTTTTCATCGAATGAATTTAATCACGGTTGACACCGCTCTTTTATGAAACAACAATGAATAATCCAGTACAAACATTAATAGTCGGTTGACTTTATAATATTTTCTTATAATAACTATCTTACAGTGTCTAACACAACGCTTATAAAGAACTTTAAGTATTATTGCGAATCTGAGATACACTAATTTTTCAAAGAAAATTAAATTTCATTGATATTAATCCCTATTTATTAAAATATTCCTATTTTACTTTCAAAGATTAATATACTTAACAAAATTTGATATATCGATTGTAGGTAAGTTAAGTGTCACGAGTCTAATAGAAGATCTTGGATGGGAGTCTCTGGAGAAACTGCGACAAAACTCTAGGCATCGGATATTGCGAAGACTTAGATCGGAAGACTTTAATGATAAATTATCAGACGATATTAAGAGTCCAACTTAAGTAGGACGACATGACCACACTGAAAGATTCGAGAAATTGATTGTAGGACGGATATATACAAGGGATTCTTCTTCCCTAAGACAATTAGCGAGCATAAGAGGAGAATGAGATGATGGGTCGGAGATTATCTCCCCCTACCACACACCAACTATGGTCGCTTGAAGGGTATTTATTCAGATTCAGATCTATGGGAGAGGCCTCTAATGAATGTTACTCTCGAATAGTAATTCAAAAATGAACTTTGTACATTAAAATGTCATTGCTTGGAATATTATTCACTGTTATTGTAATCTGAATATCTTAGCGTTACCTTTATCTAACGTTAACTCTAATTACATTCCGATAAAATACGCATTAAACATGGCGATTCGAAACTTCGCCCGCGTTGCAACGAGTCTCTGTACTCACTACGCGGCCACTCTTCAAAGGAACATAGGTCAACGCTGTCCGCTACGAAGGCTGAAAAATCACCATTCTACTAAATTACATGTGATTTAATTCGAGGGAGAATTACGGAGCTAGTACTATTGATTAAAAATAATTTAAAAAAATAGAAAATTAAAGGTCAAAACTTGAAAAAAGTACCCATCTCTAATAACCATTACAAGGTAAATCTAATAAAGTATCTACTAGCGCTGAATCATCACTGATGACACTGAAGGTGAAAAGGGGAAAAGAGTTGGACAAGAAATTAGACCAGCGTTTTTGAAGCGGCAACGAATGGGTGTAGTTGAAGATGCATTAACTTCCACTATGACCAATGAAGAAATGAATAAAAGTAATTCAGAATTTGAGAATACCAACCAGAAACCTAATGTCATCCTAAAAGACTCTGTAAACAAGGATGAAGATAAATTAAGTGAAAGCGTTCATGCTAATGTTACTACGAAAACTAAGAGGACCCAAACCAATAGGCAACCAATCTTTTATGCAAGAGATGCTGCAACTTCCCCTCTAATGATGGAAGCTTATTTGCCCAAGAAGTCGATAATTGATCAAGATAGCTCTACTTTTGCATCTTCAACTGAATCCCTTATTTCAGCACAAAAGTCATCATCAGAAAGTGTGACTTCTGAAAATAATATTTCTGATAAATGTATTCTTAATGCAACCCTAATCCGTACTGAATCTAATTCAAAGCTATATTTAGATATACCAAGAGAAACTTATTCTATCTCTATTATCAAAAAACATCCAATGTGACATTAACTCAATAATGACTGCCTTAAAACATTAAGTTAAATGATTGTTTGCAAGTACTGGTCAATGAATTACACATTTCCTGCAGTAGAATAATTAGAAAAACTCTGCTACTTATTTCACCACAGTTGAAACAATTTATATACTGGCCAGAGAAAAAAATAATTCTGTATTTACTACCTATTGCTTTTCGAGCAAATTTCTCTCTCAGACATTCAGCTATCATTATAGGATCGAAAATAGGCAAATTGTCTGATTTTGCTTCTAGGAAATCGGTGTCCATTCTAAACTTCTAATAACAAACTATGTAATATATACTGTAAATTATTTGATAAATGTAAAAATCTACGATATAGATATTACTAAGGTACAAAATTCCTTTCGCATTCACGAAACAAGTACAGTATAAAAACCGCTTGACATACACGAGGAGCACGAGAAATACCGGATCGTGACGCCACGTAGCAGAAGCGAGTCAGAAATGCAATGACCAACATTTTAAAACTATAAAAAAATATATTTATAAACAATTTCTTTTACTTTTATTTGCAACACAATATTCCTTTTTATATATAGTGCTATTCTAAGGAGTCTTCACGAAAATTAAAATTTTGTGAAAGTACCTCATTCTTACGGGAATTGGTAAATATCCCCCTTAACCAATGGTCTCTTAGGACATTATGAAAAACGGCTGATCAGGCTAGCTCTCTAACGTATGCAGATATCCCGTTCCTCACCTGACCCCTTTCAAACCTCTCCCGATCTACCTCCCCCTCCTTCTCCTCCCCCGCCCACCTCTTATCCTCCCCCTCATCTCCATCCTCTCAACCTCTCTCTATCTCTCCTCCTTCCACCCCGTACAGCAACCACCACCTCCTCCTCCTCCTCCTTAGACTTCCTCCTTTCTCGAACTCGTATGCAATGACCTTCCCAGCGATCCCTCCTCAGAGTAATTGCTCTCGTAAGTTGCTGCTATACGGATACACACGGGTTCGGTCGTAGCACGGCTCAAGAATTCCTCTTTTGCCGTCCGCTCCGTTTCAATGCCAATTCACTGAGGTTGATTGGAGATGCTCTTCGGCTGCTTTTAGCATACGAACGGCCGATGAATCTTAACCTCCGGAAGGGTGCGGGAAAAAAACAACGCGACAAAGATGTTTTTATTTTGCGACGACGGACGTTCTTATGTCCTACTTTTATAAGCCTAGAGTTTCGTATTATAAACAAAAAATCTTTTTACCAACCTGAGAGGAAACCCGCGGCGAATGAAGTAATGTACACAGGTGAAAATAAAACGATAACGTGCTTAGATAAACAGCTTTGCCGATAGGATCCATCGCTCATTATACCTCGAATCGGTGAAAAATTGATTATATTCTGGTCACATTCATTCCAATCCGAGAAGAATTCCATAACCGTAAGTAAAACCCATTCTAACAAGTGACTGTTTTTAAATAAAGAGCTTCGGTGGCGGTCCACTGCACTACGTCGATTAGTTCTATTTGGGTGATTAACATCATCTGCTAAATCTCATTACCTCTGGAAGCCATAAAAAACTGGTAATACCGGGAAATGGCAAACAATTACCAATATTTTGATAACTAGTACTAAAGTGTTATGTAAAAATAAGTGACGGACGAAATTTATATAATTAACTTTAAAGGTGTAATGGATGATCCGAATATCCTTATGCGACAGGCGCAATCTGCAATGATGGGAAATGTGGAAACAGGTTAAAACATCTGCTATGACCGGGAATCGAACCCGGGTCTTCCACTTCCCGGGTGGATATTGTACCACTGAACTACCATAGCAGACAAATTCTTCTACTTCAGAATGGGAATATTTTCTTAGGTTTGGACCGGGCTAGCTATAGCCCTAACGGTAATTCAGTGGTAGAATATTCACCCGGCAAGATCAGGGTTAGATTCCCGGTCATATAAGATTTTTTTCACCTGTTTCCACATTTCCCAACTTTAAAGTTGTTAAAGAGACATGTAAACCCATGCTACGAGAAATATTCTGTTTCAACCGTAAACAAAGTGTGTTTGACCAACGTGGGAAAGTTTTTCGTCAATTTATTGTAAACAAGTAAATTTACTCTAAACGTTTATTTAGATGGTCATCTTCCGTGAAATATGCTTGCCATCAAGATGGTAAAACTTTGCTTAATTCTTTTACCATTTATAGATGGAGGACAAGCTATTTTCAAATACAGAGAATTCTTCAATTGCTCTTCACTGTTTTAGGAGGTATTTTATTGAATAACATTATAGCTACCTTATTATAATTACAGAAGCTTTTAATACTTTTTATAAATTACTTTCGGTGAACCGGCAATGAAGTCGGCTGAACTGTAACCGAAATGGGCATATGGTTTTTCATAAACATGTTATTGTCATTGGAGTTATCTTAAGTAACTCCTCCACGCCCCTCCACCGAGGACGGGAAACTTTTTCTCAACTGAAAAACTAAAATATCTATGACAAATCAAGTTTCAGCGGACATTACAGAAATTTAGAATGTATTCTCGGCGAGCATTTCCTAAAGACGACTACATTATAGCCCTTTCACTGACAGCGGAGATAGAGGAACGACCTATTCACCGCTAGAGGTCGGGGGCGCATCACGGACACACGAAAAACGACCACTTACAAGAAAATTTTAAAATTGTCAAAACAATAGTTTATTTACGATTCAGAACTTGCCCAACCAACCAACCAACTTCACCACCTTACAAACACAATCGTAAAAGTCATATTAAGAGACGGTTATACTTCCATAGCATTCAATTTTTATACTTAAGCGCTTATTCTGAAGTTTATTTTAAGCCATAGTACATATCCAATAATTATCTAGTGAACAAGTTTAAAACATTACTGTGACGCTGTTTTTCTAACGGTTATTGTCGATATTCTTAATAAAAGGAATATACCTCCCGAAGTTATCTATTGGCATTAATAATTTGCTGCACTACTATTAACAGAAATGGAAACTTTTACAGAAATATCCGTAATTACTCTGTATGTGTAAGCATCTGTAAGTACCATGAAAAGGTAAATTAGCCAGCAGACAGCAGAAAGATATTGGAGTAGTATAGTTCTTCACGAGCGTAAATTCAAGCTAGTTTTTTAATGCATATGGTAACTACCCGTCTACCATATTTGACTAAAATATATTTTTGGAAAGATCAAAAGGTGATGCAATATCCTCAGCCATATCCGAATGAGAAGATAATATAAATGGTAAAGCTTTATCAAATTGGTGTTAGAATAATTGTTGTCCACAAATATTATATTCTAAATATAAGAGAGATTATTAACGAAGAAAAATATTTCAAGCAGTAAACACCACTTTCTCTTATTTTAAATAAGCAGAAGAAACTTTATAATTCGATTTCCAGTAGCTCTAAGATAATTTTTTCCTTTCAGAATTACATTACGGCATCTTGCAGTTCTGTAATCAATATTCTCTTCATCGTGTGTTTCTTTTATCTTCTCGTAAGGCTCAAGTTTTATATGTTCAGCTATATGTCTTTGAAAAAAGTATAAATACAAATGGGCAAAAAGCGTCGATGCTTGTCCTCGAGAAAGCAAAAAGTTACCACGTACCAATAATGACTTTGTTACAAGGTAGTCAAAAAGTACCTTCGTTGACACAGCATCTTGAGCAATAAGGGAAGTTTAAATTGCACACCTTTATCGTTTCCGTTTCTTTCATACAAGTGGGCAGATTATGGTCGAAATGTTTTTCCCCGGTCTTATCGAAGCATCGGTAGAAACACGGTGCGTGCCGGGCAACAAGGCAATGCACAATAAGAGAGAGAAAGGAAAGACTTTCCGCAGGCATCGCATGAAAATACCCCCGAGTAGGATGGAACTTGTGAAGCCAACAACTCCGAACGATGCTACCTTTACAGCTCGGAACGTTTTTAAGTACATCTTAAAGCTTTGCTAGATTTATGATGCGCGGGCAATACATCCAATCGCTCCCCAACCAACCTTCAATAAAAATGACTTGCCTTGAGTCAACCATCCCACGCACTATTTGCAACACGGCTAAGGAACTCCGAAGTATTCCAACTGAAGACTTTTACGGCACTTTTTAACCAACTACTGATGGGGTTTGTAAAAAAAATCCGACCGAAGGTGAGATAAAGACGTCCCGCAACAGGGTGTAGATGAATGCGAAAAGAGACTAAATAAGTAATATTATTGAAGAAAAAAGTGAGAACATGTTTTCAATGAACCATTCGGAAATACTGCTACGTGGCGTAAAAATTTATGCCTAATATACGGAAAATTTTAAAGAAAATCTAAAAAATGAAATGTTAGATAAGGTCACCTCCCTCCCCAAAATTGATTATGGTTAACGAAAGATAACAATTTTTAATGTGTCAATTGCCTATCACTTATAGTTTCATCAAAATATCATTTCGTTTCCTAATTCACATACAATCAGCGCCCCTGGCGGACGAACAAGAAACTACCCAAAATAATCTCCCCCGTCATCCAATAATTTTCTAAAAATCAATCCAAAGAAGAGACTTGGGCAATACGTGAAAAAAACAAGAAAAATAACGGAGAGACGAACGTATATTTCAATAACTTAATCACGTTTCGTAAGAAAACGCCCTAAAAGCAAAAAATAACAATCGAACGATTACAGAAGACGGGAGATCCGTGATGAGAGGAAAAAACCTCGAGTTGGACGCGAGTTTTCTTTATAAGGCACGTACGCGATTCAAGAAGCCATAAAGGAAGTGATTAAAAACACCGACCGCACCTCAACGGAGAGCGAATTGCTCAGGGTACTATATTCGACAATCCATTGTATCCCCGCCCTTTTAACTTCTTTCTTTCGTAACGAGAGTCAACCCTGAAGGCAGGAGCACCTCTCACTGCACCGGCATAAACCATTGGAGGACATTTCCCTGGACTTGGAAGGGTGTGCCCGCCAAGGATGAGGGGAAAAGCAGCTTGCAGATGAATAACTGGGGGCCGCGGAGAGGGAAAGGGGTGGAAGTGAAGGAGGGTGGGGAAGAGGTGGGTGAGGGGAGAGCAGGATATGGGGAACTGGGAGAAGCAAGACATTCGGTACGGAGTGGGAGCAAAGGGAAGTCGGGAAATCATAAGTATCTTACGGAATTATTCTACATAGAATAACTATTCTCAGAGAAATATGAACTTTTGGATTATTATGTATACAAATTAAACGACTCGTTGCACTTCAATTACAACAAATATTCAACAAAGGAATCGACATCAAAGCTTAACTGGCCTTTGTCGAATTGACAGCAAGAGAAAAAGAAGACGCCTGCCATATACATTGGAAGGAACCCAAAGAGTTAAATATACCTAAGATGATCGCTCTGTTAAACAGGAAATACTTCACTTCTGGTACGGCGTAACACGTGACAAAGCGGCTAGAAAAGGTCGATATTGTGGGTAATTAATTAGAACGCATCACGAACCCGGATGCAGAGAACTGTCGAGTTGACGAATAGTTTTATTCCAACGTATAGTGTAATAACACGTTTTAAGAAAATTAAAAACTCATGAAGCTGAATTTATGAGACGCTTTATAATATTATTGCTCGAACACATCAAGTTTTACGATGGGAAGTGCAAAGTTGGAATATCTATCAGTAGTAAGAGTGTTAGATGGTACATTTTCATTTACATGGACACTTTACTCCAGGCCGTCATTGCTACTAAATTGACTAAATTGTGTGATGAAAACCGTTAGAGTTGAGAAACTATAAAATATTTTCATTATCTAGTCGATAGTAACCCTCCCCAATAAGTATCCACCGCCAACTAAAACTATATATACGATATATCTTCCTAACAGAAACTGCAACAAGTCTCTATAATAGCACAATATCCGCAATCAAACAGAAACATACAAAAATGCAATACCACTTTTTAGAAAACGCTGTATTACTTGAATGAGATCTAATCCATATAGGTATGCCACACGTATATTCAATTGAGAATCCAAACGGTCGGTGAGGTAGGGGAAAAAACAAAACAGTGGGCTCAAACGAGGCGGAGGCATGTCATGGTAACGAAATTTCTCATTTACGAGGGTATGAAAAATACGATTAATTCCCAATTATTTACCAATGGGCGCATTAAAAGAAATTCAGCCAGTGAAATGTTTTTCACGTTAGACGTAAATAAACAATAATAAAATCCAGCTCGGACTTGAATCAGAATCTATTTTAACAATGGAATTTTATGATGCCCTACCATTAAATTTGGCAGTGAAATCTCACACATATAATGAACGCAGTAAAGATAAAATTACAATGGCAAAAATAAGTAGGTGTCCATAAATATCTTTGGAGCATAATTGCTAATTCTTATAAAAATAATAAATCGAATTTTCTTTCGTGAATCACAACTCATCTCAGCTCAAATAACAATGAATGGTACTTCATAACACGTGTGTCATCAAAAATTATAATCATTATAAAACAGTACATCAGACTCATTTGACCAGTTAGGCATGTACTAATGTCGTGGTTTACATTACCATTAATAATACCTAATTGACAAGATCTTTTCTCTTAAGAGTCAAACTTATAAGAAAGGTTAGATATTTATATTGTTTGGACGTATTTTAAAATTAAAATTAAATCTATGAGCGACCAAAACAAATTTCGCTCATTTTCTAATGATTTTGACACAGTATATAATTTAAGA
This sequence comes from Uropetala carovei, assembly GCA_036926305.1. Classification (NCBI taxonomy): domain Eukaryota; kingdom Metazoa; phylum Arthropoda; class Insecta; order Odonata; family Petaluridae; genus Uropetala; species Uropetala carovei. The sequence continues at coordinate 1,595,295 of JAXCHB010000202.1, read as the reverse complement.
AAATATTTGTTTAAGAGATTTATAAAAAAACATTTGCAAAACATGCAAAGCCTCGTCGCTAAGTTTTGTGTTCCAGGAACCATAGAATAAAAGATAACACGTTTCTTTTATAGTTACTTCACAATATAACAGACAGAGCTATAGGCGATTAAAAACTATACTTCAATTTCCTCTTTTTAAATGTCATTAAAAATTCACTGCGTCGCCCACTGCAAAAATTAATAAAGGATGAAGAGGATATAACGCGAAAAATTATAAATAAACTTATATTAACCAAATGTGTCATCACTAATATTATCATAGGATAGACTGTCGTGCGGTAAAAGATAACACGACTGCTCTCATACCTAGTTATCATAACACGCCATCGATACGCGGATATTACAGCAATACCAACATTTTACAAACCTAACGACACTTGAAGCGCCGCTAACTAGATTAATAATATTCCGAAGAAAACATCCAAGTCCCTTCCTCTTAATTAATTAATTAAAAACAATTACAACGTTTAAACACCCTTTGAGTGGATACACACGCGAACACACTTTTCGCGGAAAGCGATGATCTACAAAGCGCGCGCGTCATATGAAGCGGCTGCGGAGAAAAACAAAACACGATTCACGCAGAAAATGAGGAAAAAAATAAAATATCGTTAAACCCAGCCTAAAAACGAAAAAGAGACACGAAACGGGACGTCGGACGAAAATAATTCGACCGGCAGGTAATTTCAACGCCCGCCTCGCCTCTTAACCTACATATCGGAGTAGAGCACATGTTCCCTCCCTCACGCCTTTAACTTCTTTACGTACCATCAAGAGCGAGCTCTCCTGCCGCCGACATGACATCCTCCACGGCGCTCCAAACGACGGACCCGTAAAACAGCGACGAAACTTTTTTTTTACTAATTCCCGAGCTCCTTAAGCTGCCTCGGGGAATCACCTCATCCAACGATATGCCGCCTATCCACACCTCCGATCTCTCATATTCCACTCTAAAGAGTCAAAACACTGGTCTCCACGCACGTGGCACTCGACTTAGAGACACCGAGGGATCTAATCCAACGGAGGAGTCGTGGGGTCTGTGGTGTCGCGGTTGGCCAATCCTTAGGAGGGTGGGAGAGGCAAGTGCAAGAGGCTTGCCCATCCACCCTTACAGCCGTGTTTAATATACGACTAATGGCAACTTTTGCAGTCCATGCATCTTATCGAGGCAGTCTCCGTGTCAATTAACGGCCATGGGATAGGGAATAGAAAGAGAGAGAGAGGTGGAGGAGTAAGAGTAGGAGAGGATAGGAGGAGATGTGCGGAAGGGAGGAAGAGGGGAAGAGCGCGGTGGAGAAGTAATAGGAGGTGGGGGAGAGAGATGCCGCGATTGAGGCAGGAGGTGGGGGGATTGACGCCACTGCGATTCCCGAGGCTCGGTAACGGGGCTTCAAGGCGACCAACGAGCCCCCGCGAATGTAGCTAGCCTTCAAGCGCGTGCAGACCTAGTGCATCAATCGGGACGGTGTGAGAAGAAATAGACGCATTCACAAGGGCGTGTAGAGTTGTATTATGATCCCGGTCGTGAGGGAAAAAATATGTGCGCTGCAACGAGGCGCTCCCGTCAGCGCCGACGGCAATGGAAGCGTGGATTACGAATGGAGATGGTTGAGCGCCTGACGAAACCCTTGCAAGGGTCAAAACGAATACGCGGGAGAGGGGGCAGAGAGTGGTGAGCTGGGGATGGAGCGAAAGAGATTTCAGAAAGAATGGCTACGGTAATCAGATTGGATTTATACTTTACCATACACGTGAGAAAAATCTATATAGTACATGTTCGTAAACGCATACATTTGATAAAGAGAAAAAAATATGGGTAGCAACCAGGTATTGCAGGAAACTCAGTGGACACTTACCGTGATTAGAGAGCCGCAGGGGGTGTTACTGAGATACACAGGAAGAGACGTAAATGAAAAGTTTCTACGGAAAGAACCTTCTTCAGCCACGGAGAAAGGTTTTCTTCTCCCAAGCGGCTCTTCAACCGCGGTAAGTGTACGTACACTGACTTCCTACGGCTTGTTGCCACCCTTATCTCATTTTACCTTTCATCTTCCTTAAGTATAAATATATACAGTTATATTTATGATTTCCTTAGTCCTCACAGTTATTTATAATAATCAATAACATCAGCACAAAATGATTTAAAGATCAGAAAAATTAGAGAATAATGTATTATTTTTAAATGTCAAATAAGTTAATCTTTCTTTACGTCTGTCATTTCCCTCGAAAGGAATTTCGTAGATTAGTGGCTTCCTACATGGCTATTAAAATTAAACTATCAATTATAGCACATTTTCTACCATATATTTCCCATTTTGTTCAACTGTCGTGGATAATATCTTATCCTTTTCCGAAATATCATGAAAAACTGAACCTAGCGAGTTTTGGGAAGATGGGAACAGGAAAGCATCCTGCAATGCATCCAATCCAGGGAGACATGAATATTTTTAAAAAATCGGTGAATGAATAAGCTATAAGAGCAAAGGAATACAGTGACAAACTGATCGATCGAACCTGATCTAATATTTTTTACACAAACCGATAGTTATAACAATTCGATCATAATTTAAACGGATTAAATGATGAAACAAATCAATAATTCTCAATCGTATTGCATTTAATGAGAAAACATTACGAAAAAAATCGCTCGTAATTCCTCCAAGTCCTTTTAATTTGTAAGGTCAAAGCGAGAATGCTCATAAATTACGTCTTTAAAAACGATATCTGCGCTCGTGTAAGATCTTATTTACCCGAAAAACGGAAATCAATATATTTTTCAAGTTTCCGCAAGAAAATTAAAAACAATAACAAAACAAGAAAATCTGCGGTGTGTTGTTATCAAGCACTTTAATATATGCTTCAAACTATATTTACATTTTGAACACCATCCAGGCTAAATATTCCTAGAGAATCCTAAAGAATACCTACATTCCATGCCACAACAAAGTTGCGCCGATTACTGCTAATTTGTCCAATTTACTCCTAGCTTAAAATGTCATAAAGCAACAGAAATAATATTACATAACTCATGATTACACAATTTCCTCTCGTAGCTCATAATTGCGGTGCAGGATAAAAACTTCCTTCCTTTATACAAATTAATAACCAGAGTAAATGGCGAAGCAACTAAGTTTTTTAGCGATAAAAACAGCATATCTACTTGGATAAGCAATTTAAAGCGGGAGGTCTACCAATAATGCGTTATTGCCTCGAGCGAGACATAAGCCAGCAACAGTATGGAGTTTAATGAAGAAACGTAGTCATTCTTTTCCCATTACATACTTGCATAACTTAAAAGCCTTGAAATGGAAGGCGAGACGTAGAATGATTGAAATGATATAGATGTTTGAAATAATCGTTCGTACAATATATTAAAAGAGATGGATGCATAGTGACATTTTAACAACCATCTCGTTAAATAGAATTGACTCAATAACAATATCTTCCACAGTTTCTGCGTAAGTTTGGATAAAGATTGCATATAATAACAGAATTCCAAGAAAGTGAATGTCTTACTAATATTTTCAGTCATTTTGGGAAAGTTAAAACTTAGTGGGTGTTTCATGCCTCTTAAAAAAAACAATTCAAAAAAGGTTTAAAGGCGTGTTCACACCGAAGCGGGAGCCTATTTGACGTTACCTTTCTCTGTCTCTGTCAATATATAATTTAAAGATAACATCGACTATCCGCAGCTTGATATAATAGCGAATTTCAGGAAAGCTGATTACAGAAACGATATGTAGACAACGAATAACAAGATTGGACGAGATAGTAAGGAAAGGATTAAGCATATGCAGAAAATGAAAGAATGGTATAATGAGGCGAGGAATTCCAGAAATGAGAGATAAGGAGGGAGGAGTCGAGTGGAGGTGGAGATGAAGCGAAGAATTGTGGACGGGAAACGGTAAAGCGAGATGAAGTGACGCGTAAAGCTCGAAGTGTCGCGAATGAAAAATGTTCGAGGAAACAAAACCGCCACCATTCCTAAACATGTGCGACAATACACGTGTGTGTCTACACCGACGAACAGACAAACACACGAAGAAGGAATAAGATTTTTCTGTATTTACTAGGTGAGAAAATGTTTGAAGGAAATAAAAAGAGATGCGAATGGATTTTTGGGAGGGCGAAGTTGACGAGAAGAACCGGGATACGGATGTTGGGTTGAGGAAGTTGAAAGTGGAGGGAGGACTGAAAGTGGCGGGAGGAGTGGAGAAAGAAGTGGAGTAGGAGTGAGTGGGAGGAGGGGGAAGATGAGTGACAGGGAGGAGGATGAGAGAGGGGGAGAGGAGGAGGATGACTGAGGGGGAGTGGAAGAGTAGAAGTAGAAGTTGAACGAGTGAGGGAGGAATGGAGAGAAAAGGGGTAGGAATGTGAGGAGAGGTGGAAGGAGGAGTGGAAGAAGAAATGGGAGAAAAGGAGGAGTAGAAGGAGGAACAGGATGAATAAGGGGAGTAGTAGGAGGACTAACGAGGGCTGTTTAGTGGGAGAGTAAATAGGGCTTAGTGAAGTAGAGACGGAAGAGAACAGGAGGAGATCGTGAGGAGAGCGGGAGGAGAGGGGGAGGAGAGAGGGAGGAGAGAGGGAGGAGAGAGGGAGGAGAGGGGGAGGAGAGAGGGAGGAGAGAGGGAGGAGAGCGGGAGGAGAGGGGGAGGAGAGGGGGAGGAGAGGGGGAGGAGAGCGGGAGGAGCGCGGGAGGAGAGGGGGAGGAGAGCGGGATGAGAGCGGGGGGAGACCGGGGGGAGAGCGGGAGGAGAGGGGGAGGAGAGGGGGAGGAGATGGGGAGGAGAGGGGGAGGAGAGCGGGAGGAGAGCGGGAGGAGAGCGGGAGGAGAGCGGGGGGAGAGCGGGGGGAGAGCGGGGGGAGAGCGGGGGGAGAGCGGGGGGAGAGCGGGGGGAGTGCGGGAGGAGAGCGGGAGGAGTGCGGGAGGAGAGCGGGAGGAGAGCGGGAGGAGAGCGGGAGGAGAGGGGCAGGAGAGCGGGAGGAGAGCGGGAGGAGTGCGGGGGGAGAGCGGGGGGAGATCGGGGGGAGAGCGGGGGGAGAGCGGGGGGAGAGCGGGGGGAGAGCGGGGGGAGAGCGGGGGGAGAGCGGGAGGAGAGCGGGAGGAGAGCGGGAGGAGAGCGGGAGGAGACCGGGAGGAGACCGGGGGGAGAGCGGGAGGAGAGCGGGAGGAGAGCGGGAGGAGTGCGGGAGGAGTGCGGGAGGAGAGCGGGAGGAGAGCGGGAGGAGTGCGGGGGAGAGCGGGGGGAGAGCGGGAGGAGAGCGGGAGGAGTGCGGGGGGAGAGCGGGGGGAGAGCGGGGGGAGAGCGGGGGGAGAGCGGGGGGTGAGCGGGAGGAGTGCGGGGGGAGAGCGGGGGGAGAGCGGGGGGAGAGCGGGAGGAGAGCGGGAGGAGACCGGGGGGAGAGCGGGAGGAGAGCGGGAGGAGTGCGGGAGGAGTGCGGGAGGAGAGCGGGAGGAGAGCGGGAGGAGTGCGGGGGAGAGCGGGGGGAGAGCGGGAGGAGAGCGGGAGGAGAGCGGGAGGAGTGCGGGGGGAGAGCGGGGGGAGAGCGGGAGGAGTGCGGGGGGTGAGCGGGGGGAGAGCGGGGGGAGAGCGGGAGGAGAGCGGGAGGAGACCGGGGGAGAGCGGGAGGTGACCGGGAGGAGAGCGGGAGGAGAGGGGGAGGAGAGGGGGAGGAGAGCGGGAGGAGTGCGGGAGGAGAGCGGGAGGAGTGCGGGAGGAGAGCGGGAGGAGAGCGGGAGGAGAGCGGGGGGAGAGCGGGGGGAGAGCGGGAGGAGAGCGGGAGGAGAGGGGCAGGAGAGCGGGAGGAGAGCGGGAGGAGAGCGGGAGGAGAGCGGGAGGAGAGCGGGAGGAGTGCGGGGGAAGAGCGGGGGGAGAGCGGGGGGAGAGCGGGAGGAGAGCGGGAGGAGACCGGGGGGAGAGCGGGAGGAGAGCGGGAGGAGTGCGGGAGGAGAGCGGGGGGAGAGCGGGAGGAGAGCGGGAGGAGAGCGGGAGGAGAGCGGGAGGAGAGCGGGAGGAGAGCGGGAGGAGAGCGGGAGGAGAGCGGGAGGAGAGCGGGAGGAGAGCGGGAGGAGAGCGGGAGGAGAGCGGGAGGAGAGCGGGAGGAGAGCGGGAGGAGAGCGGGAGGAGAGCGGGAGGAGAGCGGGAGGAGAGCGGGAGGAGAGCGGGAGGAGAGCGGGAGGAGAGCGGGAGGAGAGGGGGAGGAGAGCGGGAGGAGAGCGGGGGGAGACCGGGGGGAGAGCGGGAGGAGACCGGGAGGAGAGCGGGAGGAGAGCGGGAGGAGTGCGGGAGTAGTGCGGGGGAGAGCGGGAGGAGACCGGGAGGAGTGCGGGAGGAGAGCGAGAGGAGAGCGGGAGGAGACCGGGAGGAGAGCGGGAGAAGCGCGGGAGGAGAGCGGGAGGAGCGCGGGAGGAGAGCGGGAGGAGAGCGGGAGGAGCGCGGGAGGAGAGCGGGAGGAGAGCGGCAAGAGTGGGAAAGTGGTGGGGAATAGTGATGAGTAGTGGGGAGTAGCTGGGGGGGGAGGGGAAGTGGTGAAGGAGTGGGTGAGCATTGGGGAGCAATGGGAGATGTTTGGGGGAGTAGGTGGTGAAGGAATGGAGGAGTAGTTGGTTCGGAGTGTGGGTGGATGAGGGTTTTTAGTTGGGGAGGAGTGGGAGGGATAGGTGGAGTGGGAGTGTAATTGGGGATGATTTGAGGATGAATGAGGAAGAATGAGGAAGATGTCCGTGAGAGGATGGGGAATAGTTGGGGAGAGGTTGTGGAATACTGGGGGTGGAGTGGGAGGAGTAATGAGAGGGATTATTGGGGGGATTGGTGTTAGAGTGGGGGGGAGGAATGGGAGAAGGACTTAAGGGATGTTAAATGGCAGGAATGGGGGGAGGATTTGTCGAGGAGTGGGAGGAGTATTCGGGGAGGTGGATTGGGGAAGGGGTGGGAGGAAGAATGAGGGTTCGAGGAAGGGTAGAAGTTGGTTAGGATTAGGAGGAAGATTTAATGGAAAGTAACTTAGCTGAAGTGGATTTAGAAGTTCCTTATGGTGGATTTTCTTTAGATATTTCTTATAAAGAGAGAACACAATATATTCGTGATAACTGTTAACATTAAAGCATACATAAGCGAAAGAATAAATGAACAATCGAAGCTCTTTCGTGAGACAATACGTTGCATCAAGGAGCCTGCTATGAAAAGGATAAACGAGAGAGGCCAAGAGGAACAAAAGATTTGCTAATTTTCACGTCTTCGACACGGGAAGCTCTTACTTCAGGAAATTCATTTTCGTCAATTGAGATTTGTTTCGTTAAATGCACGCTAATCATGAAATTATGTAGGTATTACAAATATAAATTTTGTACATAAATTTTCAATAGAAACGATATCAAACCCGTTTCATGAGCAATTCATTTGAAAAATGCAGATTTAAAATGGTCCAAATAAAAAAATTATTTTTTTCCAAAGCATAACAACCGTGTCGCCGCCTCTCTTCATCCAATTGTTTTATATAATCCGCTAACGACTATATGTAATCTAAGTAAAACCACCATGTATGTATTTCCTTAACCTTGTACGGTTTTAAAGGGTTTTTTTATTCCTTGCCTTGTTACCCGAAGGGCTATCTACCAATTAACATTAAATCAATGCTACAATTTCATTATTCAATACAAAATTTTTTCAATGGAAGGTTTCATCATGAGCTATAAAATAACTATAAAAATGATTAATCGATAAGAAATAAATTTATACGTACTGGTATTTACGACATAATTCGCCGCTAACCGTTTAAATGTCTCAGTAGGATACATTTAAGATATAAAAGTTTATAAATGAAGAAATAAGTTGTATATGACGAAAACTTTCTGTGTATGCCAATAGATCTGCTCTAACTAGAGGAGTTTGCGTTTCTGTTGACAGGATAAAAGACACTGACAAAAAATCATAGACAAATTTAAGAATAAAAAACTGTAATTAAGAATTAGAAAAATTCGCATATCGTGCAACTTTGTTTGTGTATAGAGGAACTGGATGGTGTATTCAAAATGTAACATAAAATTAAAAATTAGGAAAACTTTAACAAGCTAATGACATTGGAATCACCCCTCTGTTTGCCTACACATTTATGCGCCCGCACGTGCTTTTTATAAAAGAGAAGTCTTTCCAGCTTTAAAAAAAACGTACGAGGTAAAATTTCCGGCCAAAAAATGACTTTATTGTATCGTTAAAAACCTTATCTGCAACATTTTTTTACCGAGGTACAAAAGGATTCCGGAAGACCTTAACGATGACAGGATATTATTCAACGTTAGTAGCACTCCTTCGAAGTACGTACCCTGATAAAAAAAATAGGGTACGGTCTTTGCGCATGAATATGCATCATCATTCAATAAGATGGAATGGGCATTGAACATCAAAAACTCCTCCATAGTCCGTTAGTTTCATAACAAAGAACTAGCGGCAGTCGTAACGCACGGCAGGCAACAAGAACCGCATGGAAAATAAAAAAATACGAGAAACACACAAGAGACAAAAGGACATGATAAGTTTCTCTTTCGACGATTTCCCTTACCCCCTCCAAAATCCCCAAAGCTCCACATTATTTCGGACACTAGCGTCTAGCCGACGACTGAACAATCACTGGTGTGGCCGGACCCTCTCGTAGGAGAGGAATGGAGAAAGGGGGAGAGGAAGGGAAAAGGAAGAACTCCGTCATTGTTACGGCGGACACAGATCGTAACACCATCGTGCTCAGATAGGGGAACGCCCAGACAGAAGCGGCAAGAGCCTATCTTTCATACGGCGATGACCAGTAAGGCACCATCATTGGGTCAGTTTCGCTACGAGAGAGGATTGAGAAGGTTTACCATCGTCGCTAGAGCTACTGAGGAGTTTGTGGGAGGGAGAAAGAGGAGGTGACGGAAGGAACACGGAGGAGGAGGGGGTAGAGGTGGGGGTTGCGGGATATCTCCTCCAGGGAGCCATATCGACAAAAGGGAGAGAGAAAGAGAGGGGGGGGGAGGGAAGGAACTGCCCCCTTCTACGAAATGGCCGCGGATGCTGTATGTCAAAAAGGAACGTTCGTTTTTTTGTCACATCGGAAAAAAAATCAAGAGGAAACAAGAGCGTAACTGTTTTCTTTTCCGGGCTATTAGGTAGGTAGGGTGAGCGGGGGTTGCGTCCGAGAATGACCCGCAGTTTTCACGGCCGCACGCTGGAAAGAGTCCATGCGATGGAGGCCGAATACACAGTATGTACTTTGAAAAGGAAACGATTTTTTTCGTCTTTTCGTCCTTTGACGTAGAAATGGAATCACATAAATGGATTTCCAGGGAGAGAGAAAGGATAAAATAATCGCACGATTTTTAAGAGATAGAAAAGGAGCCAAATACATAATAAATGGTATATACGAGGTATTGCGAAAAAATATGACTTTTTAAATAGGTTCGACAGAGTACGACCCGGTTCGTCTTTTCGTTTGCTTTAAAAAAATGGAGGGAAAACAGCGACCCATGAAACCATTATGCTAGTAATTTGCGAAATATAATTAGGATAATTCCATGCTTTTTGCATTAAATATTGAATATAAATTTTCCAAATAAGATTCCTTGAAGTCTGTCAAATAACTTTCGACGTGAGTGATTAGACATATCTAAGCCATTGCAACTGTTTAAAAAATTCCTACTTCTGTCTTAGGATAATTACGGAAACTACTTTCCACAACACATAAATCAAGACACCTGGAGTGTCATTTTTATTTTTCAAATCGGGCGGAAGAAACAAGATGGGATTCCGCGGAAAAAATCGGACGATAGTGTAAGCATAAAATCCATACGCATTGCCAACCTAGGGAAATGGGGCAGTAAATCGTCCTTCAAGGTTGTCTAGTTCACTCGGTTGATTAGCAAAAGGTTGACTAGAGAGACAAGCGACTGAGCCGGCTAATAATTTTCTCGTTCCATTTCAAATAAACACGAGATACCCTCCCCCTCTCCCCTCCCCTCTCCCTCCCCCTCTCACCTTCCCTCCCTCCCCCCTCCACACACACACGCCACCTCACAGCCAAGGTGGATTAGCACTGCATGTAAGAGATTATATTTTTTTATTTCACGCCAGCTTCCGAGTGTTTTTTTTTAAAAAATGGGGGAAAAATTTCCTAGTCAGGGCCACTCTCCTAGGATCGTAAACTGTGATGGAGCTGGCGTGTGCCCAAGAATTATATTTAAACCACGGGTCTTAAAAGATAAAACGGACATAGGGAGGAGTGGTCAAGTTCTACCGAGTGCACTTGAAGTGATCCTACCTCCATCTCTCTTTCTTTCTCGTTATTCAATGAACACAAAAGGAAATTTATCTGAGATGGAAAGAGGCTCCAGACACACGGCATATACCTTCGAAGGGAAGGAGAATATGCATTTTAAGTGTGGCGAGAGCATATTGACTCGCAATTAACGCGTACTTATCCCTTTTGTAGCTTCATCGCGCTAACGTCTTTAAGAAGTTTTAAGTCAATAAAGAGACACGTTCTGGAACTACTATTCGGCCGAGTTTGCGATTCACATCTACCTTTTCCTTTTCATTCGCGTGCTTTTGTAATTCCGGGGCCTCGTTTACCGATTTCACAGCTAGAATGATTCTTGAATCCGAAACTTCCGATGCTGTAAACAAATACTCGGAAGACAGACATCGCCTGATCAACATTCGCTCTTTCATCTTCTCTATTTTGCTTTAGCTTTAATTATGTCCCTCCATCACGTCGCTAACGGTATCGTAAGATAGAATTCCCGAGCAGACACTGGAGGAATAAGCTCGTTAAGTACTTGAATAAAATCGATATAAATAAAGCGGGTAAATGAATTACATGTGACTCTCGCGTATTTCTCTTTGTAAAATTTTAAACACTGAAGACTCAAGGGCGGATCCAAGCTTCACCTATGGGGGGGGGGGGGGGGGGGGGGGGTGGCGTTAATCAGGAATGAAAAAGTAAACTATCTGAAAATATCGTAATTCAAGTGTGTTTTAATACAGACAAAATAAGCATACAACTTTTATACAGAAAAATGTAGTAAAACGGTATAGTTCTCGCCTGATATGCTCAGCACGTAGGACGAGGTTTATGGGTTAATTTTTTCTAGTGTTCGGAAATCTTGGGAGGGGAGTAATTACCCTCCTTACCCGCCCCCCTCCCCCCCCTGTATCCGCCCTTGTGAGGATTTGGTGAAAATTTATGCCCAAGTTACTTCAAATAAATTCTGATCCTCTTTTATTGCGACAGATTCAAATAACTTACATTGCCTTAAATCTGCTATAGTCAAAATAAGACATTTACACATGCGATGCGATAGTTTAAGGTAAGCCTCGTTTTCATTAACGGATAATTAGTAAAAATATAAATAATGAAAACAAAATTAATATTTTGAAATTCAGTCACTTTCAGCAAATGAAATACCAAAATTTATCCCCGGTCGATATGTTTAGAGGCAATTAATGACAACTATCATTAAATAGTTATAACATGTCGAATTATATTAATGAAAAATTTCATTTGATTTATTTTGTTCTCAATTACTTTGTCTGCATCCACTGGATCATTCCCAAAATCTCATGCGATACGAGTGGCGAAGCTCTTAATGTAATATTGCAATGAAAAGTGAACGATTTATTCAAACATACTAAGCTTATAAACAGCGACTTATAGCCTACAAAAACGAGAATATGTAACATTTCTAAGAGAAGATACTAACGTCACTGAGAACGGAGGCAGGTGAGGTAGTACACGATAGCGCGGAAAAAGAGAATTTGTTAAATGAAGACTTTCGGAAAGAGTTTACTTCGGAGAGCAAGGAATTTGAGGAACCAACTTTGAATGATGACGGACATTCGACGGAAGATTTGATATTCTCTGAAACAGGTATCGCGCACCAACTAGAGTCGATTAAGGAAAATAAGTCTCCCGGGCAGGAGGGCATACCCGCGCGTGTGTAATCGCACCTTATTTGAAAATAATATTCGAAAAATCCGTTGCACATGGTACCGTTCCGAAAGACTGGAAACTAGCATACGTAACGCCCATCCACAAAGGCGGTGACAAAGAGAACCCCGAAAATTATAGACCGATTTCCTTGACGTCATTATCGTGTAAGATTCTAGAACATATAATCGTTAGCTCTGTTCTGCGTTATTTAGATGGTCGTTCTTCGCTAAGCAAAAACCAACAAGGGTTTCGGAAAGGTAGGTCATGCAAAACGCAGTTCGCCCTGTTAGTAAACGATTTGTTGCAATGCGGAGAGAAAAACACTCAGGTTGATGACATTTTCATTGTTTTTAAAAAAGCGTTCGACAAAGTACCCCATAATAAATTAATAGGAAAACTAGGAAAGTACGGCATAAACCCTAATATCGTGAGTTGGGTAAAATACTTCCTCTCCAACAGAAAACAGAGAGTAGTTATTGATGGGAAATCTTCATACCCGGTAAAAGTCGCATCAGGTGTTCCACAGGGAAGTGTCATAGGCCCACTACTATTCCTGATAAATATAAACGATATCTGCTAGGTAGTTCGCTGCAAAATAAGACTTTTCGCAGATGACACCGTTTTATATAAGGAGATAATGAGTCAGAATGACCAAAAATCGCTCCAGGAAGATTTCAACGCCCTTTCAGCATGGTGTCAAGATTGGAAAATCGAAGTTAATCACAGCAAATGTTCCCGATTGAGTTTCTGGAAGAGTAAGAACAATGAATTAGACTCGGAGTACAGAATTGATAGATTGAATATCCAATCTGCGGAATACGTTAAATATTTAGGAGTCACCATTTGTCGTGATATATCGTGGAATATGCATATTCGAAGGATCGTAGGCGCAGCTAATAAGAAATTGGGCTTCGTAGGCAGAATAGTAAGAAGTAGCACAGAACAGGTACGAGAAACGTGTTATTTATCATTGGTCAGATCTCAGGTCGAATACGCTTCCAGAATATGGGATCCGTACGAAAAGGGACAAATACTTGGGTTAGAAAGAATCCAACGCAGAGAAACCAGATTCGTAAAGCAAAAATATGAGCAAAAATTAAGCGTCACATCACTCTTGAAGGAGTTGAATTGGATATCGCTAGAGGACCGCAGAATTAGCGCTAAGTTAAGGTGTCTGGAGAAATTTAGGTCGGAAGCTCTCTTAGAGGAGGTCTCAGGAATATTAGAGGCACCTACGTACATGGGCAGGCACGATCACGAGGATAAAATACGAGAGATCGACTATAGGACCGAGCGATATCAGGGCTCGTTTTTCCCAAGGACCATACGGGATCATAATAGGAGAATGATTCCCACGAGGGACGTTATTAGGTAGGCTTTGGTGCGCTGCTTCCCCTGCCACCCACCAGTCTGGTGATTTGCAGGGTATTACGCAGATGTATCTTGCAAAAGAACTACGGTTTGAGAAGAATAATATCACCATGCGATGAAATAATTCTACACTCGGCTCTGAACTAAAATCAACTTCAATGCTCCATTTTCGAACAAGTATCGTACATATTAATCACGTTCTCTGGATACTTCCTCAAGGGTGGATTCACGTGGGGAGGAAAAGGGGATAATTACCCCCGCCCCAGATTTCAGAACACCTAAAAAAATGAATGAAATGTTAAAAATTACATATGTGAATTACATTAATGTGAATGTTTACTATATTTCCTTCGTTTTACAAAATGTTATCTATTTCTTTTTTGCATATTAAAATCTGTATCCTATTGAGAATATTCTCAGATAATTTTTTAAAAATCTTTTGTTAGCCCCCTCAGGATGATGCCTGGATACCACCTCCAACTTAAAAACGAGTTGCGTTAGAAAAGAATAACTTTGTTTACAAGTGTGAAACACTCCTACCGTTCGGACTAAAAAAAAAGTTTAATTGTCACGCACACGAACGCGGAAATATTTATTTTCACAATACGGTACACTATACCGGTGTGTGGGCGTTTGGCGGGGAATGACGAAAAAAGAGGGAAAAGGCGCAATGTACACGGGTACGTGAACCAATAGGAAGCAGGGCAACAAGTGAAGGGGAGGAAAGCGCACCGTGCACCCAAGCCGCAAAAGAGGTGTCGTTGAAGAATGGCCTTAAGAGAATGGAGCGATGGCCAAAGAGGCCTCGATGTCGATCGGATCGGGAGACTTAACGGTTCAATCACACGAAGAATACAGTGGAGTGGAGAGAATATATATCCAATCACGCTCGGCAATTGTCAGGAACGTCTCCGAAATCAAATAAAACCGATTGATAACACCCTACAAACGCTTAAAGATGAAGCGATGTTTCATTTCGCCCGAAGGTTTTATCTGCATTACTAACGTTGACGCGGAGCTTAATAAGAAATATGATAGAAAATAAAAACTAAAATATCTAATAAAAGATTTGGGTAAAATTAAGCGATTTTTGATTATCCCCTTTTTTAAATCGGGAAAAAGTCAAAATATCAACGTGTTCACCATAATGATGGTTCAGCTTAACTTAACAAAATGGAGTGAGATTTTTTTCCTTTTTTTCCACGTTACTTAAGGTTGTGAGTAGTTCATACTGATTCCACGCTATTAATTACGAAACTTAAAAGAAAGAACCATTCATAAAATCCTTTTCTCATTCGAACATCAAATGACGTAAGCTTATTGTTAGTGCATCCCGACCACTCACACACGCATTTTGCCGATGGCCATTAGGAGAATTAATCGAGAGGTTTTTTTTTCGTTTAATAAATAAAAATGAGTTTCTGTCGTGGACTCCGTGCTCGACGCACCTCGCAACACGCCATTGTCGGAACGCGGGGAAATAAACGTAAAACATTTTAAGTCGTCGATTTACGGTCGAAGGCGGAAATAATCCCGGTTCGTGAAGCCGCAATCACCATCTCGCGATTTATCACGCGTTCACTATTCCCATTCCGTTAGCGGTGGGTATTTTTATGGGAATAGGGATAGAAGACCGGAGAGTGAATGGGCGGGAGGATAAGAGGTCAAGAATCGATGGATCGAGAGAGCATCATCGAGTTAGCCTTATGGCTGAAATCAAATGGAAAAACCATGTCCCTCTGATGTAGGTATATCAAAAGATCAGGAAAAAAGATGCGCACGGTACAAAGCAGCCGCATCAGTGGCGACGCCGATGGTAGAATCACCACTGATGACGGATACTTTGCGGCAGAAATGCGCTAGTGGTTTCCCAAACCTTTTTTATATCTATTGGAGAAAAATGGTCTTTCGATCGTAGAAGATCGGAAAGAGCAAAAAATACACAATTTTAGAATATGATAGCGATGGGTCACCACTGATGGCGGCTGCTTTGCAGTCGTAATGCGTATCTGGTTTTCCCAACGATTTTTTACGACGCTTAGAGCGACAGAGTTTGTCAAGAATCAAAGGAATGAGAATTGCCACAAGTGATGCCAAAGTCGTGAGAGAGGTTAGGACCCTGAGAGTTTAGCGGAAGCCAACGGCAGAATTCACATATAAATAAAAGGAAATATTTGGATGCGAAAGACTCAAAATACACGGAGAATGACGAAATACGGAGGTAGATTAGGTAATGAATTGGAACCCGTGACAGAATTAGACGGTTAGAAATACGGAACGCGAGGTGAAGAATGGGGATGCACAGGTCTTGCGTTTTATAATCCGCGCAGATGAGACACGAGGTGAGATTGGTATGCGACGGAATGTGATGCAAGGGGCGCGGAAGGGGTCATATCGTAGGGAGAGACTGGAAAAGTACCTGGCGGGTGGGAGGTCGGGGGAAGGAAGGGGGGAGCGCCCTCTTCTCTCGTCCCCGGAGCCTAATAGTTAGGGCGTCACTCAATCTGCTCCTCTTTTCCTTTTGCCATGGGACCCTAAGGCGCAAAGAACATCTGAGAAAACAGGGCCGCTAGGTTTTATAATTAAAACCACGTTTCACTTAACATCTGAGCGCAGCTGCCCAGCTCCGCGGGGGGAGTGTGTGTGTGTGTGTGCGAGTGTGGGGAGGCTGAGGAGTGTGGGTCCACTTTATTTATACCCGTGCACCTCACGCGAGGGCCGCGAAGGGCGGCAGGGAGGCGGGAGAGGAGGCGGGAGCGGTGGGGCGGCGACGGTTACGGTGGGCCGAGGGGGAGGGAGAGGCGAGACGAGGGGCCACGCGCGCCATCGCTTGGCGTGCCGCGGAAACAGCACGGCGCCCTTCCGAAGCTCACCCCCAGAGGGCGCCTAACGACGACCGTATTGGAAGCAATTTGCGCGCCTCTCTTGTGAATGGTCCCGCAGAACGCCCCTCATCCCTTCCTCCGGCACACGCACGCACGCATGCCCTGCCACCCCCGTCGTCTCTTCTCCCTTCGCCAGTTATCCCACTCCGGGAAATTTCTCGGGGATTTTGGCGGTGCGTATTATGCTCGGCGGTGCAATATGGCGCCTATCAAAAGATTTTTGAGATTAATTACATTGGCGATATTACGAGCTAAAATTGGTAAAGGTAGCTACGTTGATAAAAAAGGAGAGGATACATCGATTAAACGGGAATCGCGTTTTGCATTATGTCTTCCTATTCTTCTATGACCGAAAATAACGCATAGTAGGCAAAAAAAAATGTTTTTTGGTATTCGCGCCTCAAATATTATCTGCGTTTATACCAATTTTCCCGAGTAGGCAGATCGAAAAATTAGGTTAAGTATGTAACTTGATGAGTTTTGGAAACATTTTCAAAGAGCATTTACCTCTCGAATCTAATTGCGCCGTTTCAAATTCATTTATAATACGTAACGAAAATAATTACCGTATCCAATTTAATGAGACATCTACCACGCATTAAAAATTAAGCCAAATTATATAATAAGGCTTCTGAAAACACAGATATAGGAGAAATTCATATACAACATGTTAGAAATAATCGATACTCGAGATTACTCAAAAGATATGACACGGGCAAGATGATAGGGATTGTAAAATTGAAATTTACTGATGTTCATCTTCCCCTAGCTGACGACAGAGAAAAACTCGAACTTTTTTGTTATTTCTGAAGCTGTTCATCCGCTAAGTAAATTCAGGGTTTTATGTAGACGTGGATATTTTTTCATTGAAATTATTACGCTTATACGTTAAACAAGGAAGCTTCCCAGACGAGGAACGTATTAGCCTACCACGTGAGAAAAGCTCGGTAACCCAGTTAGGGTCCCATAAATAAACTCATGTAGACGTGTACAGATGAAATTTGTCATATCCCTATTTCGATATGACTGGAAATTCATCTAGGAAGTTTGCATGTGCCATAGTTGGGATTATTTATATTTGTCACACTTGCGGGAGAATATATTTGAAGGTAGTTTATATATATACATACGTATGTGTGTAGAGGGATTCACACGGAAAAATCTTCGAGATGTGAGGAGGTGGTTATATTTTTAGCCCCTGCCCTTAGGTCTATTTTCAAACGATGGCCCTGTCATATGCGATGAAAACGAATTTACGAGCCATTGGTGTTTACACATTCTTAAGCATAAACTAGGCATCTGCATGAAAAAAGGCGCTCGAATTCTGCTACCAGTAATATAAATCACCAAAGAAAACTATAAAAAATTGCTTGGATGTTAACAAAACGGATAAGAATTAAAAAATCATCTCTTAGATACATTTAATTTACAACTACTTATAGGATACAAGATTTTTATCCAAGCTGCTATAAACTTAGCCGACGGAAACAAATTCTAGTAAGTGCCCTTAAGCTAGCGACTAGTGCTATAAATACTAAATGTATTTCTGTGCAACCATTTATACCGTGCGAACGAGGAAGTGCCGTACAAGATAACACTAAACACCACAGGCATTACTTTTTCTAATCTCATTTTTCGCCTATCCTTAAAACATTACTCTAAACAAGATCAGTTTACTCTCCTGATATAGAAAAAGTATTCAAAATGAACAACTTTTGAAAATTCGGAGTCATTAACTATACTTCACCCTTCTATTCATAATTTTTATCC
Source organism: Uropetala carovei (assembly GCA_036926305.1). Classification (NCBI taxonomy): domain Eukaryota; kingdom Metazoa; phylum Arthropoda; class Insecta; order Odonata; family Petaluridae; genus Uropetala; species Uropetala carovei. Next base: position 1,577,267 of record JAXCHB010000202.1, on the reverse strand, counting down.
AGGAAGGCGCCAGTACTAATGCGCCTTCAGCAATGAGTTGTGAGAGGCGCATTAAAGAGTGCACTTCATCCGGTACTTAAGAGATAACTCAACGAAGGAAACCCATCAAATATCTTATTTTCGAAAGTGAATCTTACACATAAGGAAATAACTAAAGAAAGTGTATGTTTTGATTATGTTTTTATGGCTGAAAATTTTTATCGCTCCTTACAGGTTATTGAGACAATAAATTACTCAAGTACTCGTTTTAGTTTGGTGCATATCATCGATGGACTAATGTATTCGAATATTTTTCGGTTAATGATCGCATGAATCGCATAAATGATCGGAAAATGTATATACGCTGAAGTGGTGAACGAAAATTCGTTTTTTTTATGCAAGTATGTTGGAATGATGCCAAATTGACGCGGTGGGACCGTTGAAGCAATGAAAAGGAGTCCACTAACTATAAATGGAGTGTATAGTATTTTCATAAAAATTTACGTACTAAAGAGATACTTCCATGTATTTAATACCAAGCCTATGAACGTGAGCGTAACCATGTTAATACAAATAATATATTCGGAAAAATGAGCTCAATAACTCACAAAATTAGGCATATTGTTAAAATTTTAACTGCCATGATCAAAGTTTAACACATCAACGAAATATACGACAGAAGCTGAAGATATTTTCATAATTCTAGTTACATTTACCATTTGATCCTTTTCAGATTAATTGTATTACGATAAAAAATTTCCTGAGCAGTAGTATAGGTTTATCACATTTTTACATCTCAATCGTTTGGATTCATCATCAGCAAACATATCCCATTAACAAAGGATAATTTCAGCCAATACTTTATCATAATTTCTTATGAAGTAAAAACTAGACAATTTTCTCCCTAGAGCGAAGTTAGAATTCATCTGCTAGAGAGTCGTATAATCACTACGCGATTTAAAGTCGTTTACATAAAAATAGTACGATATTATTCGACGTAATTATAGTGTAATAGTGATCCTACCGTTAATGAACCTCCAAAAGGGATTTTGTAAAATAAACGTGTTGCGACTCTCAAAATGAGGAACTGGAAATATACGGGCACGACATGCGGAACTCGCGATAGGGAAACATTTTTTATTTCCAATACATATTAAATGGCTTCTTTTAGATACTAATTAATAAAGGTAGTCGATATTAACGTATCCATTGTGATTGCAATTCAAAGATAGGTCAAACAAAATATAATTTATCAGAAGAGAGAATGAAGTGATACGAGGTATACAAATTGGAGTTGCGCCATAAACATTGTCTACGTGGCTTTGGACATCTCTTTTCATTCTTTATTTTTTAAGATAAAAGTTAACTCAACATTAAGAAATCTTGTTTTGCTACCGCACTAAGGAAAGCAGGACATAGAGAGTCGACAGGAAATCTAGCGGGTTAGAAAGTGAATAGTAAACGAGAAACGCACGATGGGAAGGCCGTTTCTCGAAGTTTATGACGCCGTGCTCCTGACCGACTAGAATATTTCCTACTCGAACCGAACGCGTTATATGTATGTCCATTAACTAAACCAGCATGAGCGACCGAACAACGCAAACGACATATCGAGACATGGAAATGCTCGCGTCGACAAAATTCGCCACACGTATACCGCCAAAAACTTAATAGACGGGACTCCCCCGCTATACCATGGATTTCGGAAGAGGCGCAGTATAAAAAGGGAACAGGGTCACATTGACTCGAAAGAGTATAAATATTTTTTGATTGTTTTCAAATTTTATCTTTCATGACTGATAAAAAAACCAGATACAGAAATTTAAATTGTATATAAATCTACAGTAAGCAAGTGGGACTTTTTCCAGTTCATTATAGAATATATTAGAGGAAATGAAGAACCGTGGCATATCAGAATCCAGGGTATAAGCCACGGGATGCTCTTTATATATACGCACGAGATGAGATCCACCATCGAGTTTTCTATCATTAGATAAATCCATTTAACTTTCAAGTTGTATAAAAACCATAGTTTTTTTTATTATTTTTTTACCCAGCATCCTTACTTGTACAACCTACCTCGACACTTTACCTTTTCATATATACCCTAAACGAAGGTTCTTCAACATTTTTTTATAACGTACCCCTTAGAGCATTATTAAAATTCCGCGTACCGCCAAGTAAATTTTAAAGTGTTGATAAAATGAATAACACTTTTGATAAAATATATAATTCATGTTTATAACAGTTTTTAGCGTATTCTACTGTTTCATAACGTTGTTTCCTCTCGTAATATTTTTGATTCCAAAGTCACGCATGAACGACAAAATGAGAAGATAAATTATAATTTTAACTTTCCATATACCGCTTTAAAACTCTGGACGTGCGTCAGGTTCAAAAATCCTGCCCTTAATATTCCTCACGTCAGTTTTCAATTGTATCTTTTAAAATCCTTGTTTATCTTAAGTATTTTCTCTATTCTACACCAGATCGATATCTTGAAATAAGATAATTTATATCTTTGTAGTCATGATCTCAAGATAAAATTTTTTAAATTACTCAATACATACAAATGATTCGTGGATCTCCCTTAATCCAACTGACAGAACGTATTTTTCTTAAAAATAACTAAGCCTATTATTACCTTATCGCCGGCCTTTTATGACGTTATAAGTTTTGAAATCAAAGGTAAACGTTTAAGGCTTAATAGTTTGAGGCACCTTATAAAAGCCTTAATCTAACTTTTAGTGGCGGGGAATGAACAGAAAACAATTTTTCACGAAAAAAACGGTTTCTTTCCCTTAGGGTTTGTCGCCTCTTGGAAACGAAAAAAAAATGTCCCTAAGATTGGCGAGCCAAGGGACCCGAAAGTTTCACTGCAATTTCCCTTCCGTTCGATCCAAACCCCTTCGCGTATCTCACCTGCAACAGAGAAGAATAACTCACCTCCCACAGGTCAACAACCACAATTAAGAACCCCTACTCGTTTTCCCTCTCTTTCTCTCCTTTTCCCCGCTTCTCTCTGAAAGTATGTCTGGGACTCTAAAAGACAGGACTCCCGCGAATGTTTTTTTTTTGAGACGCGGGGAAATATGAAATGTCAGGAAATGAGTCAGGGGCCATTACGAAAGCATTGAAGAAAATTAATATTACCGTATTTCAATGAGATATACAATTAGGCAGTGTATTTTTACGGCCTAATTTCATTCCAAAATACGCTTCGTGTCATACTAATAGTGGCGTTATAATTTTTTTTGGCATTATTAAGTAGATAACATGAAATTTTAAGCGGCGGAAATAATACAGTTCGGTACCATCTTGTGACATTTACACGAACAATTGATTCTTATATCGCAAGACAGAATAAATAAATTTATCACAAATAATTAAGAGAATTTTATACGGAATGGCATAAATTTAACTGAGATAAGAGCAAGAGATGTATACTGAAGACGGCATTACAATGATTTAGCAAATAACAAATATTCGACGGCGATCAGATTAGGCCAAAATATTTTTATAATTCGTCTTTCTATATATAAACAACCGAAATCTAAAATGATGTTTATCAGGATTGCTATTTTCAATGCCGACATTAGCGTAAATTAATGAAATACTACAATAAACGCTAAAAAACTAAATCATGCCTTATTTTTCCCAGCCATCAGAGAATAAAATGCCCCTTTACATGTATAAACTACCAAAAAGCTTTCCCCATACTTCTATGTTCCGGTGAAATATTTTTTAAAACTATCTTTGAATTTGTGAGTAGTAATTTTAAATGTCAAGTTAAATGTATTTCACGGTCCGATTCTATTTCTGCTGCAATTAAGAAATAAAAACGGCCATTTCCACATCATCATGAACTTAATATTTAAGAAAAGATTCCTTTTGTGGAATTCTCACAACAGTTGGCTGCAGAGAGGAAAATGTCAGAGTGAAGTTGAAATGGCCGCCGAATGGAATTGAAGTTACACAAAAAAGCACTATTTCTCGTTCGCTAAAAGTAATTAAGTACAAGGATTACAACAACTCGATCTCCCTACACAAATTAAAAAAATAAAAATATTTTTTAGCAGTAGCCACTAACTGTCCACCAAGATTCACGTTAATTACAACATACAGAATATAAAGTTATTTAAATGGCAGTAAGTGTCGAAGATATATAATGTTATCTAGCATAAACTATTTTTTGAAGACTTAAGGAGGATTATAATTTATATCACTGCTACTAGCCACTTTCACTGAAAAATAAAGTCACACTAACTACATATTTGAAATAAATTTATACGGGAAATAAAAATACTTAAATAAATTTACGATAAAATAAATAATAATGGTCCATGAAAAGCATATGCAGGATATGAACAATTTTTATCGAAATATTTCTCTATAAAATTTTTAACCCCGATTTAAAAAAATATTAAAAATTTAAAGCGAAAAACGGGAATCTTTTACATAACATCCTTCACGAGTCGATTCTAATCTCGAATAAATAAATCATCATTTCGGCGTCGAGTCGCGATATTAAAATGAGAGAGTAATAATGGAGAGGAATTCGAGGGGGGAGGGGGGGGGGAGAGGGAAAGGATGAAAAAACTCCCTAGGACCGACGGACTGCGAATGAGAATGGTTGGGTGAAGTGGCTGACATCTCGAGAATCCGCCAAGGGAACGCGCGAGTTGGCGAGCGCAAGAAATCCGCCAATTAGGCAGAGGCCGAGCGGTATCCGAGAGAGGGCGAGCTCGGGAAGGGGAAGGCCACCAAGCTACACCGCAGAACTTTCTTCCTTTTTAAGTCCAAGAGGACTCTCCACGCAAAACACAGCTCAGGAAGGGAGAAAAGGAAAGGGAGATAGAGAGAAGTGCATTTCATTTTAAGGCTACTTCTATTTTTTCCTGTCCTCGGAAGAGATGGGAGAGGGGGAAGAGGGAGTGCGGGGAAGGGAGGGGGTGGGGAGGAGTGGGAAGGGAAGAAAAAGAAAGAGGGAAGAGGTGATGAAAGGGTGGATGAGGGGTCACAGCGGCTGCCTCGAGGCACGAGTGAAAAAAAAGCTAACACACTTAGGGGTCCTACACAAGAGGTTGACCGTAGACGAATGACCAGGAGCCGTATCTTTGTCAAAGCGCATTATATCAGTTTTAAAGCTCTTTATGTGTTTCTCGGGATCGGAGAGGAGGAATAAAAATAGAATGGGGATTTTTTTGGAAGGAGAAGTGAGTGGGAGAATAGAGGGTGGAATGTTAAGAGAGTGTTTAGGAGTACGAAAGGGTAATGGGCCTAATATATGAACGATGAGGTAGGAAGGAGTTGCGGGGAAGTGGTGGACTCAGTGAGACCTACCCAATATGCCCCTTTCAAAGCATTTCTTCTCAAAGCCACCTATTAAACCCAGCACCGTAGTAGAGAAAATTAGACGTAAGAACATGCATGGATCCTGACTTGGCTGTTATAAAAATAACAATTTGACTATGAACCAAGAAGTCGATTTGATGATAATGATTTATATGATTTGCAGAAAAATCAAAGTTACTAGGATACTATTCTTACATATACTCATTTGAAATACAATCGCGACAGGCCTCTCGATGCCGTTTGGCTCCCCCTTCCTTGCTACGGAACTGTTTAAACCAATCGTGAGTTTGTTAATTATTTATAATTTTGTATTTATAAACTGATATTGAAATTGGTATACAGAATTATGCCTACCATCTAGAATATATTTTTAGAGTAATAAAGAATTCCATCTTGCAAAAACAATGATCACCTACACAAAAGTATTCCTGTCCTCCTCCTAAAAGAACTTCCTTTTCTGAAATAAACTTACACAATAGACGGTTATTCGATTATCAAGAACGGGTATGAAAAGCATATGAGGACATTATTTTGTCTCTACGGACATAGATGTGGACAACGATATATCCTAATTTATAACTTTAGATGCCTGTTTGATTAAACAGTTAAAAATAAATCTTTTAATACAACAAAGTTAACGTTTTCTTCTTGTATTTCTCATGCAATTGTACGAATGGAATCAATATTTTTGTAAAATGAAACATTATTCGCATCATATTTCTCCTTCTCGTTTAGTTCACTAAAACTTCCCCGGAAAATGCGGTATTGAGTACATCAAAAAATATTTACCTGTGCCGAGAATTTGTGATAAACAGGAGAAAATTAGCATAAAGACAACATTATGCCTTTATATTTTTTTAACAAATTGATTTTAAACAATATGAAAAAAAATGAAATATTTCTAACGTGGATAAAAGCAAGGTCATCACTGATTACGCTCGCTACCCTGAGATTAAAATAAACAAATTTATTTCAAATACGTCATCCTGTCCCAGTTTTTAAAATGCAAAAGTTGGATTTCAAACATGTAAATCCTAAAAGAACAGCGATAAAAATTACATTAATTAAAATGGCTCATATGGTGAGATGATTTTTCTTGGTGAGCATATGATAACTGCTAATGAACGATGAATTTTTTTTTAAACTTTCGGAAGAAAATCCCGATTTATCTCTTTAAATACGACTCAGATTTCCAAAAATACCGTCAGCGTCACACGCGATAACGATCCCCTTTCACAGCGGCTGCCTCGAGGCACGAGTGAAAAAAAAGCTAACACACTTAGGGGTCCTACACAAGAGGTTGACCGTAGACGAATGACCAGGAGCCGTATCTTTGTCAAAGCGCATTATATCAGTTTTAAAGCTCTTTATGTGTTTCTCGGGATCGGAGAGGAGGAATAAAAATAGAATGGGGATTTTTTTGGAAGGAGAAGTGAGTGGGAGAATAGAGGGTGGAATGTTAAGAGAGTGTTTAGGAGTACGAAAGGGTAATGGGCCTAATATATGAACGATGAGGTAGGAAGGAGTTGCGGGGAAGTGGTGGACTCAGTGAGACCTACCCAATATGCCCCTTTCAAAGCATTTCTTCTCAAAGCCACCTATTAAACCCAGCACCGTAGTAGAGAAAATTAGACGTAAGAACATGCATGGATCCTGACTTGGCTGTTATAAAAATAACAATTTGACTATGAACCAAGAAGTCGATTTGATGATAATGATTTATATGATTTGCAGAAAAATCAAAGTTACTAGGATACTATTCTTACATATACTCATTTGAAATACAATCGCGACAGGCCTCTCGATGCCGTTTGGCTCCCCCTTCCTTGCTACGGAACTGTTTAAACCAATCGTGAGTTTGTTAATTATTTATAATTTTGTATTTATAAACTGATATTGAAATTGGTATACAGAATTATGCCTACCATCTAGAATATATTTTTAGAGTAATAAAGAATTCCATCTTGCAAAAACAATGATCACCTACACAAAAGTATTCCTGTCCTCCTCCTAAAAGAACTTCCTTTTCTGAAATAAACTTACACAATAGACGGTTATTCGATTATCAAGAACGGGTATGAAAAGCATATGAGGACATTATTTTGTCTCTACGGACATAGATGTGGACAACGATATATCCTAATTTATAACTTTAGATGCCTGTTTGATTAAACAGTTAAAAATAAATCTTTTAATACAACAAAGTTAACGTTTTCTTCTTGTATTTCTCATGCAATTGTACGAATGGAATCAATATTTTTGTAAAATGAAACATTATTCGCATCATATTTCTCCTTCTCGTTTAGTTCACTAAAACTTCCCCGGAAAATGCGGTATTGAGTACATCAAAAAATATTTACCTGTGCCGAGAATTTGTGATAAACAGGAGAAAATTAGCATAAAGACAACATTATGCCTTTATATTTTTTTAACAAATTGATTTTAAACAATATGAAAAAAAATGAAATATTTCTAACGTGGATAAAAGCAAGGTCATCACTGATTACGCTCGCTACCCTGAGATTAAAATAAACAAATTTATTTCAAATACGTCATCCTGTCCCAGTTTTTAAAATGCAAAAGTTGGATTTCAAACATGTAAATCCTAAAAGAACAGCGATAAAAATTACATTAATTAAAATGGCTCATATGGTGAGATGATTTTTCTTGGTGAGCATATGATAACTGCTAATGAACGATGAATTTTTTTTTAAACTTTCGGAAGAAAATCCCGATTTATCTCTTTAAATACGACTCAGATTTCCAAAAATACCGTCAGCGTCACACGCGATAACGATTCCCTCGCGATCATAAATTCACGTTCGCTGATAAGATCGGAGGAAACCTTCCGCATTAGTAATTACGGAAAACCTCTAACCATTCAAGGGTTAATTTCCTCTTCCCTTTCAAACCCTTCCAACGATATGAAATCAAGCGAGAAAACAGCAAGGGACGGAACTTAGGGAGGAGTAAGAGGATGGGGGCACGAAGGAGGGAGGGAGAGAGAGAGGGAGAGAGAAAGGAGAGGGTGAATTTCATAATGACGGCGTGGAAGTCATAAGAAGAGCAGGGGAAAGGTTTATCTTCCTTAGGCGCAGATTGAGCCGAGTAAAAAGGATAGGGCGGGGAGAAAAGAGAGGTAAGAGGAGAAGAGAGGGAGGGAGGGTCATTGTACGTCCCGCGAGAGGTTGAATGGGAGTGAGGGGGAGGAGGAAAAAGTTGGCAATCAGGACTGATTGTTCTCTACCCAGGAGCTTGTACCTTCTTTCCTTCCTTCCCTCCTGTCCATCCCCTCCAGTGCTTCGAATGGGGTGTGACTCCACCCTCGATGAATTCCCTATCCCTTCTCCCCGGCCATCCCCTTCCTTCTCACACCAACACCATTTCTGATTCACACGCAATTAGTTCGGCACTGAATGTGCCAATAGAGGTGACAATGGATGAAGACTCTCTTGAGGAGAGAGAGAAAGAGAGAGAGAAAAGAAAAGAGGGAATGGAAAGGGCGTGATAACCAAGGAAGCATGCACGGTCGTGATGGCACTGCGTGGCGATTCGATGCGAAGATTCTCCCTTAGAGGAGTCGCTTTGAAAAATAGTGCCTTGTAAAGGTTTTATATATCCGAATGTGAGGTCTTCGGGATTTATTTCCTGGACCCAGGCGCAATGCCAACGTCGTAAAGGGAACATTTTCTCGCTTGAGGAGGGATTTTTCACGGAACAATTACTTAACGCCAATGCTCAGTCGACTAAAAAAAATTCTCAGAGTAAAATTAAAGATCTTAAAACAAATGCGTCGACAAATATCCTTTATTATTTCAACAAAAAAATCGACATTTTTGTTTCCTATTCTATTATTTTTATTGATGTTTCTGTGAAACATCAATACCATGTGAAAGTCCATTCACGTAAAAATTAACCCTTGAGCCGCACAAATTAAATTTCATTCGATACGATAAACAAAGATAAAGTAACCGTCAGAAGTTAATGAAGGAATTCGTAAAGTTTTAAATTTAAAGAGTTCAGAATTGAGATACGAACTTAGTAAGGAATTTGATTACCACGAATACTTCGCACGATTTTTCGCAGTTGATCCCCTAACCTAAATTAAAGCGTTTGCACTTGTTAATTAAACCACCCAATGAACCTAATTAAGTGGAATTGTCTCCCTTCTCGAGCTGTGAAACTATCAAAATATTGGCAATTTTTATTCTGTGTCACGGTCTACAGAGTAGTAGCACATATTTATTATTGCTATTATCTTCGATTTAAGGTAATCTTTCAAATAAAACATCTTTTTCATGCTGAATTTGAGAAATACCAAGGACGTAATGTAACGTATCTCATATACGCAAAACGTTATACATATTTGAGAATGTCACCTTTCATAAAAGTAATAATGCATTTTGTGGGTTGAGCTTAGATAACTTCAAAGAAGGACAATGAAAAGAGATTATTGTCTACACATCTCTTTTTTCTTTTTCTAGTTACCTACCTAAGTCATTGGAAAGTCAAACAACCTAATATCTCGCGTCATAACAGAGCTACTCCATATACCGAAGGATATTGCATATTATTGTGCGTATAATTTTAAAATTATTATAAAATTAAAACATACAATTATTACAAATCTCAACACTATACAAACTTACACTATAACAAATAGTATTCATATGAATAGAATATCAAAATAAGCATGATCAAACTCGTGGCCCAGAATTAGTATCGTCTCTTCTCTATGAATGAATTCCCATCAAACATGACGTTCATTAAAACGTACTTTTGTCTCACGATAACTAGATTATGCCACAAATATTTTAAACGCAGAAGATGGCGTTGAAAATTTTTCTAAAGAATGTAAAAGAAAAAACTCTTTTGTAAATGATTATACGTATGATTAGTAAGACGTGTGTATAATTAAAACAAATGATAGAAAGAGACGAAGATTTCATTTAAACTATTCTAGTCAGTTTACCTTTCAAAACCAAGCGTAATCAGCGCATGGATACGACGAAATTAATTTACATGTGATATCGAGCCTCGTATAAAGCCGTAACCACGTGATGAGAGCGTTCGTTTCGTCGCAACATGAATTCCATTTTACAATCCGCCAAGGACGAGGATTCATAAAAAATAAAAAGATCATTTCCACCTGTTTCAGCGCGATCGCTAACGATAACGATAATAACAGCGGATCGTGGACATCCGCCGACATCTGCGAGCATAAATATTTTTTTCCGAGAAGAGAATATTTATATCGTTAATGGCCGGATGAGTCAGGCGAAAACGATTACCTCCCCCCACGCACTTCTCAACCAGCACTCTCTCGCGGTATCGCCGTCAATTGTCCCGAAGACCGCGTGATCTTCCAATATCACACAACTGCCGATATTTCTCCTCAACCTATTCGAATTCCCCCCTCGCCTCCACGACGCGCGCAATTAAACTCGAAATGGTCCTGGCGGTTGGGGACTTCATCGAATGCAATCGATACAACTGGTTTACCGGAGGGAAAGTCGTATACGGTCGCGGGGGTCAGCCACCATCGAAAGAGCCGGGTCGAACGGAGCGTCTGGCCAATAAAGGGAACGCGATACTAACAAGAGTGCTATCGAGAAAGTAGGCTCGCTCTTCTCGTTGTGTGAGAAAGGAAGACGGTACGGAAAGAATAGACATGAGGGAGGAAACCGGGAGCTGATAAACAAACCTTTCGGAATTCCGACGTAATATCCTGAGAGGAGAAAAAGAGTAGTTTACGTTGGAAGGCGGAGAGAAAAAAGAAAAGAAAAAGACGTTTCTTCGCCATTTCGCATCCGTTTCTTTAATAAAATAGATGTGTACGTAGGTGAGCCGGAGAAGGATGAGGAGGATTCTCGTATGTGTCTTGTTTCTCACCACTCTCTCTCTCTCTCTAATCCCCTCTATCGCTACGTTAGAGTGGATAAAACATCTCTTAACCTTTTTTGGATCTGGTGGCACGTCAAATTTACTTGAAGCAATAAAACTTCGTGCTGATTTTGAACCACTGAGACGGGATATTGCACGAGTAATGAGATCGACTGCGGCACTCCTAGCGGCGAAACTTATAACTACGGTGTGAAGATCTCCATAAATTTCTATATTTTTTAATCAGGATTGAAAGGGTTGAGGGAAATTCATTTGGGATTATTTGAGGACTATCAGATTCGCTAAGGGTAACTATAGTTCAGAGATGTCTTCTGTTTTGGTAGTGATCGGTTCAAACGTTAATATAAACGGAAGGCTTCATATTTCTATAAGAGAAATCCAAAAAACGAAGTCAAAGTAAACAGAAATGCATCATTAACGCCATTATCGACTTCAAAATTTCTTTATAGGTTAACTTCTACAGTAAATCGATTTCTTTAACTAATGTTGAATTTGTGAAAGCTGACTTATGAAAATATAATCCATGGCAAGTCTTTGAAACTTAACAAAAAAGAGAGAAAAATCTTCGTATATCCTCGAATCGACATTATAATCATAAAAATAATGAATTTTAAACAATGAAATATATCGTGGTAATAATTTCCATGCAAGAGCAGTATTTTGTTTTGGAGGAGTGTTTTAAAAAACTATACAAACAAAATGTAGATATCTACATTAACATCATAAACAAATCATAAACGAAAATAGCCACTCCTCTAAGGAGAATAATAAGGGGAAAAACAATAATAAATTTGACCCAAATCGAAAGAGTTTCATAATGCAAAAAAACGAGTAACGAAGTTCCTATCCCTGTGATTATGCAACCAGGTCACCATGCGTCAATTTTTTTAGGTACCCGCTTAAGAAAGGCAAAATATTTAACTTACTCTCCATTTTCTTGTCCAAATCCTTTCCCATTTCCACCTACTCTCTTCTCTAATCTCTCTTTCTTCATTCACCTTCCTCTCCTAACCCTTCCTCAATTTCACCCATCCCATACATACTTCTTCCTCTTTTTTTACCCCTCATTACCCCTCCATTTTTTCACGCCTTTCTCTATTCTCCTCCCCCTTTAAATTTTCTCTCTCCCTCCCACCCCTCCTTCCGTCTCACCTCCCATTCTTCACTCTCTTCTACCATTCCCTCTACTGTCCTCTCTCCAATTCTAAACTCTCCCATCCTCCTCTCTCTCTCTCTCATCCTCTCTCTATCCCATCCTTCTCTCTCCCATCCTCTCCTATTCCTCTCTCTCCTCTCCCTATCCTCAATATAATCTCCCTCACTACCAACTCCCTCCCCCTGTCTCGCTCTCCCCTTCCTACCTCGTTGCTCTCCCTCTCCTCCCGACTTGTCCTCTTGCTCCCCCTCATATCTCCATTTCTTCCGTCATTTTTCCAACCTCCGACCTCTCTTAGAACCACTTTCTCACTCTTTTATTTATCGCTCCACACCCTCCACTCTCATTCTCTTCGATACATTCACTCTCCCCCGCCCACCTTTTCTCCGCCTCATAATGGCAGCAAGGTGACGGCCACTTGTTAGAAATACCAATATCTTGAACTCCACCCAACACTTGCGAGTGTGCGAGTAATTAATCGGTCGACTACGATAATGACGCAATTAATATCGACGATTGCTCCTTACAGAGCGATAACTTGATAAATAATAACCTCCTTCAGCTCATTTTTGCCTTAACTTCGTTTAACTTTTTTTCATTTAGAATTTACGAATTACAAATTACAATTACAACAATAATATTGCAAAAATAATAAATTACGAAAATTAAATTGCAAAAAAATACAATTGTATACTCACAAAGATCATACAAATAAATAATTTCAATTATATTCAGGATGCATCATATAGTAATTACAGAATATTTTACAATCATTTCCATTTGAACATTAATATATTCACGCGTCGCCTAGTTCTTCTTTGTACCCTTTATCCTCTTCAGTTCTTTACATTCCATTCCCCTTTTAACAGCACTGCCATTCATGAACATTTCTAATGCCTATTACCACCAAACATTCCCTCTCTAGGTCATAAATTGTTTTGTAAAACTACATGCACATTACAGCTACAATACGGTCGTTATCACTGGTTATTCATTCATAGAAGATTATTAGAATCTGCTCTTTTATTTATTAGAATCTATAATAACTTCTATATTCGGTTTTACCATTTACTATGCTCTACATTAGAATCTAAAATCGGTGAATCACTACTGATGACGGCTGTTTTGCAGCCTAAATATACATCTGGGGTTTTCAAATATTTTTATTGGCTACTGAAGGTAAATGAATTTGATTTTGGCCATAAGTTCAATATTTCTATATGAACTTCATTTTTGTTTTACATTACATTCTCTATATATTCCTATTTAATTCTGCCTACTTTGAAGTCATAACATGGGCTTATCCCGTTCTCCGGATTTTCTATCGAACTCCCGATTTTTAAGTCCTCTCTCCTTTCTCTATCTACCACTCCCAGTTCTCTCGCTTTCCTTTTCTCTTCCTGAAGTCCCAACTCCTCCTCCTCCTACACTCTCCCTCTCCTTTTATCCCTCACCAACCGTCTCCGGCCCCGTACTGCAACTTTCCCCTTCCCTCCGTCATCCCCTACCCGGCGCAACTTAAGCCCAAAGCACACAGCCCACGACAAGCCCCGCCATTTAACACTCCACCTTCCCTTCGTTGTAATGAAAAAATCAATACCCACCCCTATTCTCGTGCATTCCCTCCTCCACTGTTTCTGAGGATCCCCTGCGGATGGTTAGAGGATGAGGGAGGGAGAGAAAGAGGGAGCGTGGGAATGGGATGGAGACACTTCGGCACGAAGGTCCCTTAGGGTAGGGCAGTTGAGGGAAGGACGTCGATGAGCTTAAGGTGTCAGCTCACGAGTGCACAGCCATATGTTGGGAGTTGATTGGCACCATACGGTGGAGGGAATTTAACCTATGCCAACTGGATTATCGTTGCATCCACCTCCAAAATATGACGGATTTTCTTGAGAACAAAAATTTGATAAACAGCCTATGGGATGCTTTATGAGTTGCATAACCACAAGGATAAGCTTTTTAACGAAAGCGAAGGTGCGAAAATGTTTTTTAAACGTGCTAAGATCTTTCGAAGCAACTTACGCCTTTTAAAGAACAAGGGCGATAATTTAGTATTAACACATGAGCAAATAATTACGTTAAATCTTAAAACACGTGATAAATATAAAGAGGCGAGTTACATTTGGTGAATTAATAATAAGACGTTCTGCATTTCTCTAATGTAAAATATAGTGGAAAATAATGTCATTATTTTATAATACAGCTGTATTCTACCATTTTACGCACATTTATAGAACAGTAATGTTTAAATTTGATTTAATACTGATTAGATCGCGTGAATAGTCAAACCGAACATACGCTACCATTCTAACCTAATCCCTCAAACAACAAAATCAATAATAAAAATACGCGAGCATTTGCGTGTTTCTTTCCAAGGAAAATAAGCACAACTGGTCATGTTTTCATTCGAGAAAAATCCTACGTACGATTTGAGCTCTCTCCAAAATGAAAAAATAACTGGCCACAACCACATATCCGGAAAGCTCTTAAACATCCGGATACACCGAGTTTCAGCCAATCCGGTTTATGACATCCTCAGTTTAAAAACTCCCGAGGAGAGAGGGATGAGTCAGGGTACCCTCAATACCCGAATGAGAGGAATGGGTGAAGGAATTAACGAGAGTCCGGGAGAGAGGTTGGAGGGAAGGAGGTTGGCAGAAAACTGGCGAAAAAGGGAAAAGAGAGAGTTTTAAAGTCGGAAGTGTTGGATTTGGAGTAGAGAGGAAAAAGAAGAATCGAAAAATAATAAAGGAGACGGAGGAAGATAGTCACAGAAGAGGAGTTGATGGTATGGGATTATATTTGAGAAAGAAAAGGAGTAGAGGGAGAGAGGGAGTTAGGAAGCCGAGAGAGAGAGAAGAGCTAGCGGGAGGATAAAGTAAAATAAGGAAGAAACGATGGAAGGAAAAGGAGAGGAATTAACGGAAGAGAGAGGGACAAAATAGCGAGCGAGACAGAGAGAAGCGGTAGAGTAAAAAGGAAAAGAGAAGAGATACTGTGGGGCGCAACGTGAGGCAACGTGGCAACATCGCAAGATCCACGAGGCGCCGGAGCCAGGCGCCTATTTTTGACCGCAGCTTCCCTCGGTTGCGTAGCTCTCTCCCCTCCTCTCCTTCCTCCACCGCCTTCCCGTCTCCCTCCCCCCCCTTCCCTCCCTCCCTCCTCTTCCTTTTCGAGTCCTCCCGCTCCCTATACGCCGCATTCCCCCATCCCTCCCCTCCACTCCCACCCCTCCCGTCCCGCGGAGGCAGAAGAGAGAGAGAGAGAGGGAGATTCTCCCCTCTCCCTCGTCCACTTCCGCATTTCCTCCTCCGGGATAGGGTTTGTGCGCCTCAAACCGAATGCACACACCAAACACCCCGATGTAGAATCGCGTTTTCCGCCGCCGCCATCTGGATAATGGTCGACGGCAACGTTGAGAAAGACTCATTGCCGTCGGACGCGCTGTCATGTGCGCTGCGGATACGGTATTAAAGGAATCGAACATCGGCAGTCGGGGGTTTTCGGAAAATAAAAAGGAAAAAAGCGGCAGAGCTCCACAGTTGGGATTCCTATGCGCTCGGAAATAAAGAGCATTGCCGACGGTCGACCAAGTAATTCCCAAAATCGATTTCCCTTTGAAAATGCTCTCTTTCTTCTTTCCCTCCGCTCACTTTCTATACGAAACTTTTCCGCTCGCTTTACGAGTGATATGGTCTAATTACATGATGGCAAAGGGAGAATGTTTGATGAGAATTCGAAACTCTAGGCGTGTGGCATGCAGAGTCGTAGATTTTTTTTAACAAACAGAGAAGGATAAAAAAATATGATTCCGGAGAATATTAGACCGGATATGTATTACGCTCGAATGATCCTATGGGAACCATAAAGTGAATTCCAATTAGAAAAAGAGTGTCTTAGTGACAATATTTCGTCGATATTATAATGGAAATGCTAAAAAATCCCAAAATATCGACGCTTTGGTTAAAATAATTGCGAGTATAATAAAAACATTTGTCGAGGGAGTAGGTTTTTATAATGACTGAGCCTATAGTACCTATTCATTTATATTTAAAGTTTTTATCTGGGATAGGTAAAATATCGAACAGGGTTTAACCGGTATGATATACAATACTCCTTTTTAAAAAATGAATTAAGTATCTCAGCTTATGGCATTTACCAAATAATGACTTAGGCAATTCCTTTATAGTAAAATGATAAAAATGGTATATAAATGAACGTCAAGTTGAAACGTAGCCATTTTCGGCGACTCTTAGAATCAGCTTTTTGGGAATGAACACTGATGAATTTATGTGTCGTTTATATGAATATGTCTAGTCTTTAAATAAAACAAAAAGACTGACAATATAAAGCGAGACAACCTGCTTACAATTCGATAAAAAATAAACGTACCAAGGTTAACTAAAAAACAATTAGAAGGCAACTGATGCTAGCCACAGTTAAGCGATAACAAATATATTTCAAGTTGTTTAAGCCATCGTATTAATCAATATTTAATTTTTATCTTTTTTAGAATGATATCTCAACGTAAAATAATATAATTGTATTCGACTTAAAACTATCGGTAGATACAACAAGAATTTAAATCTAATTCAAGAGCGGATTCTTTCTTTTGACTGTTGGGCTACCCGGAGGGTTTTCCTTCACGAAGTCTTATAGCACGTTTCAGAGTGGAAGCATTAAAAAGGGTGGAAAACATTTGAATGGCGTTTCGCTCCGATCCTTAGGGGGCGCTGCCGAGCATTTCTCCTTTGGCTACACAGTATGAGCCGTGTCCTTTGCAAAGAGAATGATTCGATGCCTCGTGAAGATAAAGGTTTTATCGGATGTGGATGGATAAGGAAAAATGAACTAAACTCAGCACCCACGAAACAAAATTTAAACAAATACACATAATGAACCGAAAAAAAAACAAAAATCACTACAGATTTCTCCTTTGATTTTTCTAACTACGGCAAGAGATCCGAACAAACGCCATTAGAACAGATACGCGAATAAGCACTCCACCAGAATTCTTTTGTTATGGAAGGGTAGCGTTATTTATTGTCATAATTTTTCACGAGTGAAATACGATGCGGGGAAAAGAAATCGCACGAAGAGTTAGACAAAAAGTGATATTTTCATCCGAAGAGGGCCAAGTATATATCCTTCAAAAGATTCATTCATAAAAATACATCAAAACGAAAAGATAACATTAAAGGTTTTTAAAGAAAGGGGGAGGTTCGGAGGAGATAGAGAGAGGGGGGGGGAGAAGAGATAAGCCGAGAGGGAGTAGGGGGAAGGGAGGAGAGAGTGGAGAGGGAGGAGAGAGAGAGAGAGAGGGAGAGTAGAGAGAGGAGCAGCACCACAGAGAGTCGCAAAAAAAAGAAGAGGTGGCACGATGATGAAACAGATAAGAAGAACAGCTGCAGACACGGCTACTGACAAAGTGCTCTCTTACACACAGGCCATTTCTTTTTCGGGGGTGGTGGGCACGGGGCGGCGTGGGTGGAGAGCGGGAGGGGCGGGGGAGGACGGGTAAGGAGGATGGGGAAAAAAAGTTGAGAGGCGGAGAGGCATCCGTGACCAGTTTTTATTGGAGCTATCCCAAAACCCACTTAAAAAAGCCGACTACCGAAGGAGTAACGCAAATCGCCTCTCCCTCTCGGTATATGGCCTTCTCGCCACGTGATCCTCCCATCACTAGTTTGTGGCGTTTTCTCCGATCACCGGATGAGGGAGTGGGAGAGCGGGGGAGGGGAGATAGGGAGAAGGGGCGGGAGAGACGGCCCCCGCGGGGGTGGATAACGGGTGGGCGTGAGACGCCGCCTTTTTTTTTGTTCACCCACGGAAACCAGCCTCCAGGTTGCGAAACAGCCAGCTCAGCCCGGAGTCGGATAAGGAGCGAGGAAAAGGAGTGTGGGGAGGATAGGGAGAGAGGAATCGGAGGGAGTGGGGAGGAGGGAGGTAGACAGCAGGAAGGAAGGAAGAACGAGAGAGGCCGGACGCGGCGACGCCAGCCCCTAGATTGATTTAGTTGCTCACCGAACGGGCATTGAAGGATACGGTGCAGGGCGCTTCGATGCCGCACTGCAGCCACACGGCTCACGCCTCGGGTGAGCATCACTCCGCGGGGCAGCAGAGGAGAGAGGCGTGATACGGCAAACGCGTTTCACGACAGAGTCACGAAAGGGTGGTGCCGAGGGGAGGGGGGTTGAAAGAGGAGGGGGATTAAAAGGGGGAGGGGGGAGACGTGTCGGAGGATTGCATGCGGAGGGTTGAATAGGAGAGGAAGGGTTTGCGGTTAGCGAGGTGTGTAGAGGCTGAAGAGTAGTAGTTTAATGGGGGAAAGGAAGGAGGTAGATAGGTGAAGGTGATAGATTGAGGCGTAAGACGGGCGGTGAACGAAGAGGGGACGGTTTTTAATTAACGAGAAAAGTGACCGCCAAGACTTCGCGACGAAATTTGAATAAATTTTTGGAATGAAAAAATTGTATATAGATCATATTATTTCACGCGATTGCGATATCTGCATTCGAAAATGAAATACAATCGATTAATACGATTAAAATCTACCGGCATTCAGATAATAACTAATTGTAATCGAGGATAAAAATTCATACAAATTTTGGTTGGAAGAGGTTGAACACTCCGAAGCTTATTTCAAAGGTGAAGTCTGATAATAGCTTTCGTGATATTCGTTGTAGTTAACGGTTCGCATCTGTAGTTAATTTAATAGTTGATAACTTCGACAGCAAGCGAGCACGTTTTAATATCCGTTTACTGTAAGAACTTCGTATTTATGTCATCTGGTTATTTGTTATTTTGCAGAAAGTGAAATATTTTCATTCTATATTATTCAAAATGAGTAATGTTAATTTTAATTTTGAATAAATAACAAATGAGACAAACGTAGGAGAATAAAATACCGCTTTCACTCGATCTAAAACGAGATTTGATATTACCTAGTTAAACACTACAGCACTTCGGATACGGTAAATTTGTTTCCCTATTAGAGATATTTCGAATTCAACATTTACAGACTAGGCTGATTTCTTATAAGGTAAAGTTGCAAAGTAGACTAAATTCATAGCATAAAAATAAAAGAAATGTAACATAAAATGCATACACGGCGTTCGTTGGGAACATTCCGACGACAGCCTAGTAATTCAGCCAACAATTAGTTTAGACAGGTGAAATACAAAGGAAAATACATCCGAAAAATGCATTCCGAATATGTCTCGGTGGAATGATAACAATAACATTATTTTTATACGTTTCCAAATTCACGACACGAATACTGTTCTCAAATGACGAAAGATAATGGCTGAATCGACCTCTCGAAAAGTAAAGACACAAGTTCGTGTCATCGCCTTTCAAAAAAATAATCAGATTTTTGTATATTACATTACTGATCTTCAGATAGAGAACACAAACAGCTGAGCATAAAATACTTCGACCTACAAATCTTAATATTAGACAACTCAAATAATATAACATTTACCGACCGTACCCGCACTATTTCATGTTAACAGGAAGTGCTATTACTCGAAGTTTTGAGCACCACATATGCTTGCGTGTGTGTGTGGGAATGCTCGCATATGTGTGTATAAGATGTATATATTACATTTACTTGTTTATCTGCCTGTATTTAACAAATCTAATATTAATATCATAACTGAATTCCGAAATTCGGGGAACTCAATTAAATCGCGTGATAAAATAGGATTCGGGGAAAACTTTCACCACAGGAAATACTCCACATGATTAAGGGAATCGTTTGTCAAGTAGTTCGCGCCACGGGATGGATTTGTCGCTCCCTTTGGAGAGAGAGAGAGAGAGAGAGATCCGTGTTAGAGAAGCGGGTCCGACGAGGGAGATGTAGAGAAAGGGAGAGGGGGGGAAGAGAGGAGGAAGGGGTCGACCGCGGAGGAAGAGGAGGCAATTGTGCGGGCTGAGGAGGCTGAGGAGGAGGCGGGACGGTCCACGACGAAGGGAAAGGAGAAGCGGGGAGACAGGAGGAGGTTGCGGAGGGATTAGAGGAGGTGGAGAGGGAGAGGTGCGGGAGGATGTGGACGGGAGTATGGGGAGGTAGGAGCATAATGTGCGGGAGGAGAGAGGGAATGGGGGAAGCGAGACGAGGGGGAGTGTGGGATGCACGGGGAAGCGTGGGATGGGGGCGGGGGGAGGGCATATGAGGTCGGCGCGGTGTAGTTTGCGTGGAGGGGAGAGAGGGAGAGAAAGAGAGAGAGAGAGAGCAAATCGCGTTGTACGTTATAGCTGCATCAATGAGGAAGGGAGTCTTGTTGGTAAGGAGCGGAAACGCCAGTCAGCGACACGCGACGCCGAGCCACCCCATCCGGCACCGGGGTCAGCCCCGTCCCAATTGCTCCGGCGAAGGGAGGAGGAAACGTCGGGGGGAGGGACGGTAGGGGGCGGACGCTTTTTAAAGGGTGTGGGCGCTCTGCATGCCGGTACGTCGCCGCGGGCCGTGGTTGTGTATATGAAGTCACGTGAGGGGGCATCCGCTCTATGACAGGGAAGCTGGTCTGGAGCACGTGTTAATGGGACAATTACCCTCACGGATGTCGGGGATTATTCCTACGCTCCTGGAAACGGACGGGAATGGAAAGAGGGATGGGGGGGGGGGGGGGCCGCGGAGGGAAGACCGAGGAAGCCCCCGAGTCACCGAAGGCTACGCTTCGGGGAAAGGTCAACGGAGAGCCGCCGCCACGGACCCGGGTGGGTGTCGGTGGCAGCGGCGCATGACATGGCGTTCTAAATTGCCTCCGCCGAGATACCGAAGGGAAGGTCATTGCGAGAGAGGAGAGGCACACGCCCACCGCCTCCCGCTTCCTCCGCCCACCCGTCCGACCACCCCTCGCCCACCTCCCCTCCGACGACGACGGCCACTCGTCGCATTGTCGGCGGAATCAGCGAGAAATTGCCTCCTCTCCAATTTCAGGTTCCACTGACCCGCCCTCAATACTTGACTCCCATAACACCAACCGAGTGTGTGGTGACTCAGAAAAACTGTGCATTGTGAGACGTGATCTGAGGAGTTTTTGGTGAAGGAAGTGAATACGGGATGCTTGCCGACGGGGTTCTAATAGAATTTATAATGAGTATGACATGACCGTCAAAAATCCTACTTAAATTCGGATCGCTGTATCTTTTTCGCGCGATGTTTAACGAGCAAAGACTTCGCTGGACGTAAATATTAGTGGCTTGACGTTCTAAAGTAAACGTGGGATCATCGCGGTTAGGTTGTTGAATAAACTTTGAGTCGGTTAAATAATTTGGATTCTGGATTCTTCGGGTGATACATTTCAAATGAATCGTTGCATATAAAATGTTTACATAGGATTGAAAGCAGTGAAGCATTAAAAATAAAAAAGAAATACAAAAGAAACATTTTAAGCGGTAATTCAGTGAACATTTAAAGATGATGCTTGGATAGGGTATATCGCGATTTCTCTCGATCCTGGACGCTTTATAAAGATATTTCCGGCGATATGGCTACTGATTCAATCCTCTATGAAAGATACTGGTTACATAATTAGATTTCTCTGACCTAATCCGGTGCAGTTTTCAATAAAGTTCAATAAAAGTTATTGTAGGCAATAACTCCCTGATCGAAATTTCCCTATAACAGTGTATATAAAAGTTTTCTTCCAAAAACTCAATCTCATAAGCCTGCATATTGTCGTTAACATTGTTTTAAACATGAAAAACTACAAATAATTTGTTTAATAAATATATTTAAGTTTACACAGAAAAATAGAAAATGTATCTTCCTGTTTTGGTCCACGTAATTTTTAAATAGTCATCACTTCGTTAAACGAGTACTTAATTAACCGAACAATCGATTACAATCGACAACGATCGAAAAACGATCCCCTAAGTTTACTCGAAAAAAACTCCCGACTATTCAACGCGCGATTCGCTCGCGTTTTCTCTTGTGACATTTCCCCCTTCGACTGTCAACTGTCTCCGAATCCGCCAAAAGCGATGCTCTTCCGCCGGACCCAAAGATGAAAACACCCCTTCTCCTTTGCCATCAACTTCCCCATCCTCCTCTCTCGCTCAATTCTACCTATCTCTCCCTTCTCTTTCACCTCCCCCCCCTCCCACACCACACGCCCAATAAAAAGAAAGGGGTTGAGAACTCCTCCCCACTCAACTCTTACGGAAAGAGTCGGACGAGAAGTCTAGGGAGCCTTAAAAGCCATCTTACGGCGAGGGTCCGACTGAGAGGGAGTTGAGGAGCGAGTGGTCGAAAAGGAGGGAATGGAGTGAAAGGGGAAGAGGAGAAAGGGGGAGAGAGAGGGGAAGAAAGAGGGACTCGAGTGAAGAATCACAAGTGCTGGGACGACGCTGGGACGCGAAAAGAAGGAAAATATGAATCGCTTCACATCCAGATTCCTCGAATTTCACGTTAAGAAAGGGAGAATTATTTTAATGACTAAAAGTTTCAAGTTCCTCTTCAATCGGCTGAATTACGAAGGATTTCGGGGAAGAAATGTTTCAGGAGAGAAATCGAATGTTTATTTTTTTATTTAGACAAGCCTGTTCTCTAAATTTTATAAAGGAAATTTAATTTATTAAATATTATTATCTCCCTCGGAGGACATAACTCTTTTGAAACGAAAAAAACTCAATTCTTCATTTCTGAATTCGAGATTTCGGGGAAGAAGTGTTTCAGGAGAGAAATCGAATGTTTATTTTTTTATTTAGACAAGCCTGTTCTCTAAATTTTATAAAGGAAATTTAATTTATTAAATATTATTATCTCCCTCGGAGAACATAACTCTTTTGAAACGAAAAAAACTCAATTCTTCATTGAAAACTGGAGAATGAGAAACGTTAGCTAGATAAATCGTGTTTAATTCACAGGCATACCATATGAAATTTAAATGTTAAATAAATGCCATAAGAATCAAAAGTTCTTCTCTGTTTACAATCTAAAAAATTTAGTAAAATTACTTATTTAAAAAAGGTTCTTTCGATATGAGTTATCGTTAAAATCTGACATCGAAACAATGTACTCTAAAAAAAGTAACCATAACGTTTATTAACATTCACATATCATACAGGGAGAAGTCATGAATGACTTAGGGACATTCCTACGGGAGCAGATGACATTTACAAACGAAAGCGAGGAATTTCAAATTTCAGCTTTTAAATAATTACCCAACCTTTTAATCGACTAAATCAGACAATAAGAGGTAATTTCATCAGCATTATACAATGGTTTATCAATGGCTGTGAATGGACATTTGTACGTAGCTTTGAAGGAAGTATATGAGACTCTACATTAAGAATAAGTCCAGTAAATCTGTACAGATTATTTAATAAATATTTATATTGCGGCATCCCGCGTGTGTATGGCTTTAAAGATACAAAAGGGTACATAAGTGGCTGAATGAAAAGACCACCATTCTGTAACCTATCTTACGTTTTGCATCCCTTGAATAGCTCCCCAGCGCAAGGAAACGACTCATTAGAAAGGTCAAGGATGTTCACTTAGTTTTTATTTACATTTAAAGCAAAACACACCCTTACTTAAGACTAACCACTAATAAGAAAAATGCCAATACCGATAAAATTATTTCCGTTGAGAAGTCTTTAATTTTAGGTGTAATTTATCGCTACATGTTTCATCGTAAGTTGAAGGTTAATCTTCGCGTCTTCCTCACACTCTGATTATACTGACCTTTATAATGCACGCAGGAATGACGATATCGGCCCAACTTGATCAAACTGCGCCGTGCTCAACGCAGTCTTAATCTCTCACTTGCAACAGGATGGAGGTTATAATTCGCCACAAAAACGTCAAACCTTCTTTACCGTTGTCAAAGCAGATACATAAGCGAATTCAAAACGAACCTGATTTTTTCGTTCTAATAGTAGGAATAAAATTCGTTCTCCTTTAAGTTAAATATAGAGGATTATGGAAGAGAAAGGAACGTAAAGCTAATTAATGGCTATAGAAATATTTAAATTAAGGGATATAATGAAAATGGAAGCCTCGTGTAAAATGTGAAGACAGGTGTTACAGACACTATTTGATTCCTGCGACAGATGGGGAGAACAACAATGGTTTCATTTCAACCATTTGAAACATTTTGAAAAAACTTTCATTCTTCTGCCGGAGAAGGAGAAATCGCATCGCAAATTACTATCCCAAACTTTTCATTTTGGCTAGCACTAAGCTGTATCCTAGAAGTATCAACATATTTTGCAGAAATAGGAATGATCATAAAAAAATCAAACCAACGCCAAAGTTCTTCTTAACGCTTTAAATTCGTTTATAAAGAATGAAACCGAACAAATTAAATTACTGGTACTAGGAAACCCGTCTTTAAGTATAGCAGAAGAGCAAAGTCAGGTTGCTAAAGAGCACAATTGGGCTGCCAAAGAGAACACTGGTTCTCGCGAGCATCAGATTCCTGGAGTATAGTACAATCATTTTTCCGAATATATTTCAAACAAGTAGGTGCTATGCTCTGTATCATATTTCATTGTACGATAATAAGGATAAGTTCCAAAATTTTCCCCCTTCTGAACTTTAGCCGCCTCACTTTTAATTGTTCCCCCCATCGATCGAAAACTGCGAGAATAAATACACACAGCTTGGCGGAATATATTTATTTTTGCATTTAAATCTGTTCGATCACATGAAATTCGGGCCAAAAAATAACATGGTTAAATATTAAGTCCTTTAGTTTCAACTTTTAAAGCAGATTCTAACCCAAACAGGAAAAAATATTTTTGCGAATCGGTAACAATATTACTCCCGAGTTTCCTCTTTCATTTAAGATTTCCGAGTAACAGGTCAGTTTGCGTAAGTAATCCGACGGATTTTTCAGGTGAGGTTTGCTCATTCGACGGAGATATAAATTAACGGTAAATTCTCTTCGAAATAGCGCCGTTAAGTCCCCGCCATCAATCTCTCCGGAGAATTGCAGTCCCACGTTAATATAAATATACATACGTAGACGCCCTCACATCAGACATCATATACCGCGTTAAAAAATGCGAGTGAGTCCCTCTCCGAAGTGGCGAAAAATAAAAGACGCCGAAAGGGGCAAAATCGATTATCATGCAGATATTATAATTTCCACATGTGCGGGGGCGGAGGGGGAGATTGAATGGGGAATTTAGGCCAGACTCCGGCGCAGGATTCAATTCGCCAAAAAAAATCGGATAATGAGGCATTTGTAATCGTGATGCACGCGATGCGAAGGACACTTTCCACACTTCGCCCCCACGCCTCCCACCTCCTCCACCCCCTCCCTCCCCCGTTCCCACTCCCCATAGCCTCCCATTTTAATGTAGTTACTCCTAAAGAGATAGAGAACGAGAGAAGAGTCCGTAGCAGCACGAGCGAGCACAAATGGGGAATAATAAAAGGAAGCAGGAAGTGAATAAGATGAGCAAGGGAGTCATTTAAATAAAAATGTGTTGAGAGAAAGAGAGGAGAAATTTGTGTATGTGCGCTATCCCGGAAATGGAAACATGCATTCGAGCAATGAATCTCGCGGCAAAACGTCTACGTGACTCAAGAAAATAATAATAAAAGAGAAATGAAAAAGACCACATTGCCTATTAATAATTGTACATCCTCAAGACATCCACTCCCTCCCGACCCAACCCCTTTGACTCACATGTAAGCTCTCTCTCTCTTCGACTAAAAAATAAATCTATGATAACAACCCTATTCTTTTAGCATCTTTATCTACGAAAACAAAAAGACGACCCCTCTCCCTTGCCTCCCTTCCCACTCGTTCTCATAATGTAGATGGGAGCCTTCAGATACGCCTTATATTAGCATATATATTAAGACTGGCGCTGGGAAGGCAATGAAAAAAAATAAGTACAAAACGGACGGAATGCGTCAGGCTATCTGAGTGTGTGCGTGCATGTGTGTGTGCGGTGAACAAATGTAAACCGGAGAGGAGAATGGGAAAAAATGATACATCCATAACTGGGAAAAAAGCACGCTGACTGAATCATTTAAGGAGATGATGGGATGGGCAGGGTCGTCTCGATGTTTACGGCGGATCGGGGCGACAGCCCCGGGCCCATTTGGTATGGCGTCAACGCTAATCAAGTCTAATTCGGTGGTTAATGTTAAGGTGGTCCCGTACGGGCGGATTCGTCCCAGGAGCCGCGACCCTCCGGGGACAGATCTGAGGATGTCGACGGAAAATCTCCACACGAGACCGCAAGTACCAATACCCTGGACTCTATTCTATAGACACGACCGTTGAGAGCCGTTAACGACGAATTTTCATTTAGAGACGTTAACGAAAACGGACATATATGTTTTTGGAAGGGGTCGAGCGAAAGCTTCGCCTCAAAAAGTAACGCAGAGATTTTTTTCCCTCGAGGCGATCATCCCTTCCACCTTGAATGATTTTGATAGATGTCCTCGTGCGCTTGTATTTATCGCCGTATTGGGCTGGCAATAAATTATATCGAGAAAAGACGACTTGAGTTATTGCCGCGTCTTGAATACAAGGAAAAAGCCACGCGGCTGCATAGGTTTTTGTCCAAATAATAAGGAAGAAGGTGTGGGGAGATTTCAAGTAACAGATACTTTTATGGGACCCTAACAGTAATGAAACTATATCTTGAATCCAGGAATTCATAATCTTAGAGAAATGAAACACAAAAATCATGTCGACGTAATGAATGATTTTTCCACTTATAGATGTTAAACGTTTCCCTTTTCGTTTAGTTGTGAAACAAAAAATATTCCCCGAACTCTTCCCTTGGGCAAGTATATTACTCAAATTTTAGTTTTCATACTTACTTGCAGTTTTTAAAAGGGGAAATAAATGCTTCACTTATAATTCATAAAAAGATAGCGGCTGAAAATGTCTTGCGATGAGACATCTTACGTACGAACGAATAATATTTACGAGCACTGCAAAACAATAGTCCAAATAATAAATCATACCGCAAGATTTTCCTACTTAAGCATGCATGGTGGCGCAACAGATAATTTTATACTTAGAATATCACTTTGCTACGAAGAGTTGGTATCTATTTAGAACAGATCAATAGTCATTTTATATAAAGAAGTAACACTTTTATTAGCAGAACTTGGTCTCTTTCTAGTATAAAAGAAGTTTAGCAGTAAATTAAAATTTTGTAGCAACAAATGCCTCCACATAATTCTGCAAGTTACTTTTCATGTACGATGAATGGATATTTTATGCGCATGTACATTCAATGTAATTTCAAAATAATACTATTAGGCGTCAGTCAAATATATATTCAACATTTATGCCATGGCACAAGAATAAGTTTCGAAATGTCCGGGTTCCATATCTGTCCTTTGTACGAAAATCTATGCCCGTGGCTCTTTGAATTCATTTTCATTGGTCTTGTATCCTAATAATAGGTTGATAAGGAATAAAATCTTCCTTTTAAAAATGTCATTACGTTCACACATAGTTAGTGAATCATGGGCTCCTCGCGTATGAGGTGATGAAGTAAATGAAATTTTTAAATAGAAACGCAAACTAATTAGCAATTCTAAAGAAGTTGACGAACGAATAAACATCGATTTAATATATTATTAAAACACTCAGTTGAATTTGCGAATAATAATGCCCAAGAGTTAGTAATCAGCATGTAATTTAGTTTCAATTTCAATTTGTTTGGGGAGGAGAGGCCGGGAGAAGAATTGGGAGAGTTGTTGAAAGGGTTGGAAAGTGGTTTGAGACCTTGAAAGGAAAAGGGATGAGAGTGAGAAAAGGCGAGGACAAGGGGTTTTAAAGGGTCGGAGAGAAGGACAACGGGTTTAAGGTCACCAAATGAAATATATGCGAGGAGGGAGTGAACAGTTGAAAAATGAAGAAAATTAGAAGAAAGCTTTTCGCTAATTAAGATGGCCCCTCTTGATAACTACAGATTTCCGGAATTAACGTTAATATGATCCATTTGGAAATGAAGAAACGATCGAGAATAATTCTTCAAGAAGAAGAGTTTAAGGGCATGCATAACACCGTTGGAGGGGGGAAGGGAGGAGTTCCTCGAAAAAATAATTAATGAACACTTACATGTGCCGCACTGCCTTCGAGAATAAAACATAGTAAGATTTCGTTAGGAGGAAATGGATGGAGGAGAGTCGAGCGAATGAGTTTAAGTGCTTGTAGAAAGGGAAAAGAAGAAATTAAAAATTGCTTTGAAAGTTTATCTTCACGGTTATAACTTTTAATTTTTAAACGGGTACTATACGTACAATGTTTTTCATCCAATTTAACCCTAAAGACTTAAAGCTTTTTGATTATGAAGAAGCAATTTACTATCCTAATTAAGTACTTCAACAAACCGTAGAGAAGTTGTGTAAAAAAATGTGAACACTCGACGCATAAGCTAAGGTATCTGAAATGGATAAGGAAGAAAATGTTCCTCTCTTATAGAAGTTATTTTGTTTGACCAGTTATTATTTTTTTACTGCGAATTAATGAAAACTCTTAAAAGAAGATTCCTTCCTTTTTGTTATACATACTTCCTTCCATTGGACCGTGAGACAAAAAAAATTGAAAAACGCCGTTTTAAGACAGCCTAGCGTGGTGCCAGTCAGAAATATAGATAGGTAATCGTCTTTATTTTGGCGAGATCGAGACTGAACAATCACTCCTCTCATCTAGACGTAAAGCAAGCTGATTTGGAAATTCATTGGCGTAAGATAAATATTTCATATTCTCAGCGCATTACTGCAGTAAGCAGCAACTTCCATTGCGAAACAACCTCTTCAATTTAACATTTATCGTATAAATAACATTGTACGGGTTGACATAAAGATGCATGCTCATTCTGCAAATAGGAAGAGAAAACTGAAAAACATTTTCCGCGAAAAAGAAAAAAATATTTCTTCATACAAGGGCCTCATAAATACCCCTTATTCTAACCGTAAACACACAACAACCGCGTAAACAACAGGAGCGGAGGGTAAAGCGAAATACAGAATGCATGAAAGGAAACTTCTCTAAGACTTCACCATCGCCGCGCCAACTCCCTCTACCAAACTGCGCAGCGCTCTTGGCTGCAGAACTTTAGTTCGCTAACATCCCGCTCGCTTAGAAGTTTTTGGTGGCGTTGCTCGTTTGAGGGCGGGAAATAACTCCCCACAACGCTTATTCCTCTTTCCCACTCTTACGTCGACGCTGCGGTGATGGCGACTAAAGACGGCGTTTTCCCCGAGCGCGGCAAAGAGCAGTCTAGCGCATACCTCGGAAGCGGAGGGAAAAAAGGAGCCTCCTCGGGCCACCCAGGCGTGTGTCATAGAAGGGAATGCGGAGGGAGCACCGGCTAGCAGTAAAAAATAAACACGCACAATACACCAAAACGACCCATAGATTCCTGCGAATGGTGCCATCACTCACAGCGGGTCAAAGAGGCTTGGGAGGTAATAAATTGGAGGAGGTGGGTGGGTAAGGGGAGGAGAGGAGGAGAGGAGGAAAGTGGGCGCAAGAGAGAGAGAGGGAATAGGCTTCACTGCGGTGCAGAGGAAATGCTCGCGAGGGGATAAAAAGCTGGGGGAAGAAGGCAGAGAAAGAAGGAAGGTTGGGGAAGAAGAGTAAGAAGAAGAGTTGGAAACTGATGAGATGGAGGCTGTGGAAGAAGAAGGCACTCTGAGAGAGGGTGGGAGAGAAAGAGAGAGAGGACTCAGTTCGAGATTGAGAGAGAGAGAGAGGGAAGAATGCAAAGATTAAGAGAGTCCTTGAGAGGGAGGGAGGTATAGGGAGGAAGGAGAGGGTGGCAAGAGGATAAAGAGTTAGGGAGGGGAACGAAAAGGGATGGAGGGGAATTAAGGGGGTGGAGGAGGAGGCGGGATTAAAGTGCGGGTGGAGATAAAAGGAGACGAGAGAAGGAGTAAGAGAGAGGGGGGGAGGGGGCAGGAGGAGAGGCAAGACGGAACGACGCTTCATCTTCCCTTGGTGCGTTCGAGGGGTTGGCGAGGGGTGGAGGGGCTAGAGAGGGAAGGAGAAGAAGGGATGGTTTCTCCGCGGAAGTGTATTGCCACGGGCCCCGGCTAGACGCTGCAGGATTGAACATGCTCATCGAGCCTTTGGAGGGATGCTGTTACACACGGGCAATATCCCCCTCTCCGCCCTCTTCCCACGAGAAAGAGGGAGGAAAAAAGGAGACGAGGCCACATTTGGGAGTTTCCCTTTCTTGGGGTGACATTTAGCGGAGTTCGCTCCGGGGCCGAAAACACTCCGCTCTGCCATGAGGGGGAAAGGAGAGAGGAATGAGGAGGGAGATTTTCGCGTGCCACTTGAAATCTCACCCACTCAAAACTTATTCCAACGGGAAATGAGAGTTGCAATATCCCTCTGGGAGATCCCTTTACAAGACTTAAACAAAAACACGGTTTGATCCCGGAATTCATTTCACTTTCCTTTAAGAGGGGAGGATGCGTGTGTGTGCCAAAAAGACGTCGATTCCCAAATAGATTCCCTGCTATTGAGAAAATTGGATTGTCCTACATCTTTTTATATTATTCCTTTGTTTTATAACGCCCTCTACCGATATGATCGCTTCTTCTTACGTAGCGTAAACAACTGCAAGTAACATTTTTCTGTAGTTTCCCTTCTTTGTTGCGTAAATAAAGAAATTGTTTTTTTCCTTCTGACGTGTTTTGTTTCATTTTCTTTACGAAAACTATGCTCATCTCAACGAAATTTCGCTGATGACTTGAAAAATAAAAATTCCTATCGGCGCGTTTGCAGATAAATGTTTACATTTTCTTCTGCTCTATTATATTCTGCAAGAAAAAGTAAATATGAAGAAAAGTAAAATAATCTACATTTTCTTTGTTTCAACGTTCAGTGACACAACAATATTTTAATCTAACTAAGAATATTATTTCGTTAAGTTTTTATTTTTCCATGATGTGCATCGTGTGTACTTAATAAATTGTCTCGCTTTCTCTTTTTAACCACGCTTACCAGCAATAATTTCATTTTTTCATAATAAAATGTGACGTGTACATTTAATGAATTAATAAGCTGCAGAAAAAATGAGGCAAAAGAAAACTGCGACCCGTTTAATACGGTGATTGAAATTGGCACAAGATTTCGAAGGCGTCGAAATTATCAAGAAATTGGTTCAGTGCGAAAATTCGCCGGCATAATATCTACAAAAGCGGAAGTGATGACACAGCAAACAACCCGAGAGTAATTCCCGCTGAAATTAAGTCCCAAGTACCGAGTAAAGCCCACCGTCACACAATAAACGTCATTTCCCCGCGATCCTCCACCAACTTCACTCATTCCACTCAACCATGCGAAAGAGGCCGGAGAGGCAGAAAGGAGGGAGAGAGACTGTATGGGCAAGATGCAGGAGGGAGAGAGGGTAGGAGAAGGACCAGAACGAGGCCGAAGGAAGAGGCTCAGGAGAAAGAGAGAGAAAATAGCCAGCTGGAGGTTGAGGGAGGTGGGAAATAGGAGGAAGGGAGGTGAGAGAAAGGGAGGAAGAAGACGAGTGGGTGTGTGTGCAGAGAGAAAGAGATAGAGAGGAGAGAGATAGAGAGGAGAGAGAGAGAGAGAGAGGAGGGAGGATGGCGGGAGGGAAGGAGGTGGTTCAACCGACGGGACGGACGCCGCCGATATTAGGAAGCATTTCCCCTTGTGCGAGAGATTCACTTCCATCTCCCCCAGTAATTGACTCGCGGGGGCGCAGATAGAGATAGGGGAGGCGACACTCTGGCGGAGAATCGGGCCGCAGTGGCGGTGGGGGAGGAAAAGGAGGGAGGAGAGCGGTGGAGGGGAGCGGTGGAGGGAGAAGAAAGGGATGTATCGAGGAGGGAAGGAGAGAGAGGGGGAAATAGGATGTATGGATGGAAGGAGAGGGTGGAGAATGAGAGGGCGAGCGGGAAAGGATGGGGAGAGAATGGAGACGGAGAAAGAAAGGGGGAAACTGAAGAGAGGGAGGGAATGAAATAGGATGTATGGGTGGAAGGAGAGGGTTGAAGAACGAGAATTATAGGAAGGGAGGGAGATAAAGGAGTAGCAGGACGGAGAACGGTATGGAGAAAACTAGAAAGGAAATAAAGAAAGAGAATAATGGATTTGAGGAATGAAATGAAAATAGAAAAAGCGTAGGGAGAAAAAATACTCTGAATATGTTATATGATATAAGATACAAACATAGATGGAAATATAAGAAAAGAATATGAAAGGCGGTAGAGAGAAAAGGAGGGAGAGGTAAGGGAGTGAGAAATAAAGACAGAAAGCGAAGGAAATTAGGAATGATGAAAGATTGGGGAAAAGTGAAAGAGGAACAGAAAAAATAGAAAAAGGTAAAAAATAATAAGCTAGGAGTGAGATAAGAAATCCCTAACATGAATATTTGGTGGGATATAAGACTCAAGGAGAGGTAGCGAGGTTTAAAGGGATTGAAATCACAGGATATAGGGACTGAAGCGTAAGAGAGGCAATAGAGCGAAGTGTTTGATGAGTTGTAGCACCTGCATCAACTGCAAAATAATAATGATGACAACATTTCTCCGTCATCTCGGCAATACATTCGCCAGATTATATTAGCTAAACTAAAAATATACGCACTACATAAATACCTTATAGCTTAAGAGTTCGGCAAAAACATTATTTACCAACGAAATGAAAATGTAGGAATAGACACTGAGAAACATCTCGTTCGATTAATCGATAATTGAAATAATAATTTACGAATTATTTAATTTCGATAGTATATTTATATTTTTATGTCTCCTGAAAGCATATGTATTTAAAATGTATATTCATTTACGGATGGTCGTTCTAGGTCATTCGAGATCCGATGGGAATAAAGTCAGCAGATCATGAAAGCTCCTTGACGATACCACCGTCAATATCTCTTTTCATTTGTCTTCTATTGTGGCGACACACTCTCATCATAATTATTCTGCCACATTAGCGCCGACAAATAAGCACGTAGCATAAACAAGCAAGCAACGGCTTCTTAATGTGCGCTTGGCGAGAGAGGGAAAAAATAAAGTACGTGTAGTAGTCGGGATGCGAAGTCCTCCTTAAACGAGTTGTCACGCGAGTAAAACCGTCTACTACCGCATCTGGTGCGGAGGGAGGCGGAAGAAGAGGGAGGGAAGGAGGTGGAGAGAAAGTGAGGGGCGAGAGCAGAGAAAGGGAGGGAGAAAAGAGCGAGTTTAGAAACGATGAAGTGAGTAATATTGAAAAGAGTTTTTGGGGCGGAGAGAGGATGGTATGGACGAGGCGAGTGAAGGAGGAGGAAAGAAGAGGGGACTGGGAATGGGAGACGGATGAGATGCATTGTCACCAGAGCGGTGAGATCGAGATGGACGGAATATATATATATATCACCTAAGAACGAGGAAAGCTTTAAACGGGGGTTGTCTAAAATCGAAACACAAAATGACTCTACTTTGTAATAATATAAATACCAAGCTCAACTAAACAACATGAAAATATATTGTAGAACTCGGAGAAGCTATGTTTACTTGCGTCAACTCATCACTACCAATGGATCGCTTCTTGGAGAAATCAACCGGAGAGTAAAGATGGCATGGAGTGCTTTCGGCAAGAATACAAACATCTTCAAATCAAATATTCCAGTCTTCCTAAAAAGGAGATTATATGACCAATGTGTTCCGCCTGTTATAACCTATGGATGTGAAACGTGCCACGAACGCCAGAATAACCCAGCGCCTGCAAACAACGCAGAGGAGCATGGATAGATGCATGTTAGGGATCACCCGAAGAGACCGCGAAAGGAACGTTTGGCTACGAAAGAAGACGCGAGTCTGTGACGTGATTAGAAGGGTAAAGGCGCTAAAGTGGCAGTGGGCGGGACATATTTCTAGAAGAAACGATCAGCGTCGGACGTCCAGTGTCATCGAATGGATCCCAAGAAATATAAAGAGACCGAAAAGAAGACTGAAAGGCAGATGGGACAGAGAGCTTGTTAAGTTATTGGGGCCAACTTGGAGGAGGGAGGCAGTTGATACGGAAAGCTGGAGGTCTGGGGGAGGCCTTCATCCGTCAGTGGATTGAAAAATGCTGATGTGTGTGTATATGTACACACACACACATATATACACACACACACATACATACCACCATATCTCCTAGCCGCCTTTTCCTCTTACGAATAGTATTCCTCCCAATCGCACACCCTTCCCCCCTCCCCCCCTCCCTCCTACTCCCCCTCTCTACCTCCCACCTCACTCTCCCTCTCGTCGCCTCTCGACAGCGAAATCTCCCTCACCACTCATCCTTTGGCTACGACGAGACTGCGGCCCACAAAACATACGACCACGATATTGATTTTTAACTCACACGAGGAAGCTTGCTTTTTGGGGGCTGGTAAGGGGGGCTTAGGAGGGAACGAGACAGAGCGCGGACAGGGGAATGCACTGGATGGTTTTGCGGGAGAAGTGGGTGGGAGGAGGGAAGCGGAGGTAAGGGGAGTGGACGTTGGAGAAGATAAAGGATGCCTACGTGGAGACAGAGAGAGAAAGGGTGTGAGGTCCGAGCGGCTTACATCCTATTATATAGCCGGAGAGGCCGGACAGTCACGGGAGACGTAGAGAGGGCTCGGCAGTCGCGGAGTGAGGAACTTACATTCCCCTTTTCCCCCTTAAACCCTCGAGTTGTTTTTTCTTCCTCTGGACGTCGTGAGGTGATGGAGAGAAGGTGAATGCGCGTGAGGGGGCGGGAGTTTGGAGAGAGGAGCCGGGAGGATAAGGTTGGGAGAGGCGGAGACCTCCCTACGGCGAACGTTTCTCGGACTGAATCGAGTTTTTAAATCCTTTTGCGTCCTTTTGTGGACCTGTCCCGTTTGACGCTCGACGGCGAAGAAGACTCACGGACCCATATCGGAAATGAAACGCGGACGGAACCCTCAAAAAGAGAGAGAGAGAGAGAGAGAGAGAGAGACGAGAGGAAAAGTTACGACAGAAGAAGGGAAGAGTAAAAACGCAGAGACGGAGAAAAAATTCGAAAATAATTACATTCCCTCCTCCGCGCTCCCTTTCCCCCCACCCTACCACCCTCCTCGTGGGGGGGGGGGGGGGAGAGGCGGGAAATAAACTCACCACTTTAAAAATTCCGAAGAAAAAATTTCGAAGCGGCACACTTAGCTAAATGTCTGAATTTTTTCCATTCCCCAGAGAGTTGAGAGAAAGAGGATATCCACTCTTTCTCTCTCTCTCTCTAAACACTCCCCTCTTCCCCATTTTTTCCCATTCCCGCACGCAAAACCTTCCTCACCGCCCCCCGCCCTCCTAAAAAAGGCTCCCGTATCCAAAGCTCCCGAAACGGCGGATAGTTTGCGAGAGAAATATACGCGCACACATTTGTAACCCGCCTCCCCCATCCCCTCCTCACACCGCCACTCCAACGCTTCCGACACCTCTCCGAACTCCCCCTCCGAACTCCACACACACACACACCCCTCTTCCCTCACCCTCCACGGGAGCTTCCAAACCTACTCTACCCATTACCCCTTCTCTCCTCTCAAAAGCTCATCAAATCCTCATCATCGCACTCGTTAACCTCGCTGACAATTACGCCGCGAAGTAAAAACTGAAAGAAATCACTCGTTAAAAATGAAGAGAGCCGAGAAGGGGTGAGAGAGCCCTTCTCCGCCGCATACATCCCTCTCTTCCTCCCGCCTCTTCCCTACTCCCGCATCACCCTACGCTCTTTACAGGAGAGATCGCGGAAGTTTGGGAGCCGCAGGCGGCGCAGGGATACGAGGAAGAGGGTTGAAGGAGATGGAATTAGGAAGGGAGGCGGAAGAGTAGGATATGTAGGATGCAAAAGTGAGGGTGCAAAGGGAAGAGGTGAGGTGGAAAGGAAGGAAGGTGGGGGAGAGAGGGAGAGAGAGAGGGAGCGGCGAGGAGGTGGAGGTTGTGAACGCTTAGGAGATGAAAGACGGAATACCCGCGATAAGTTTGTTTGGGAGAGTAGTATTGCTAAAGGAAAATGGCTAACGATAATATTCCAACGCTAAAATATGTACCGGCGACTAACGCAACAAATTGAATTATGGGAACGAAAATAATAATCGTGTGATTACTTCGTGATTTCCACAAGAATTATTTCAACTTCTAGTAAAAGCTTCAATGTGCTATTATTATTGATTGCTGTATTGGATAAGAAAGTACCGGCAAAGATTAAAATCTCATTTTAACTAAGCGCGTAAAGATAATAAAGTAATGGTAAAAGTTTCATAAGGTAATTCGATGCGGCCAAAAGTTGGATATTATAATTTATCTTTCCTAATCGAACGCTTTGTTAAATAACCAAAAATTAACTAATAGAAATGACTCCTTCTTTCAAAAATTTTGTTTTAGCGTAAGACAAAGGCATACCCTTAAAAAATTTTCCTAATACTAATATAATCTTTCAATTTTAATATATTCCTTAAGTTCATATAATGACAAATTCTTGGTGTTATACTACATGCCAATTTGATGCGAATGTATTTTTAAAATGTAAAGAATGAAATTTAACAAAACGAATAACATTATAAGCGTCAATATCGAATTGGAATAGTTATCCGTTCTTTCCTATTACAGGGGGCGTTCTTGACTTTCATAGCACTCATCAAATGACACAAATCCCCCCTTCGATTATTTTGTAGTGCTCCATTAGCTCATGAAATTATTGCGTAGATTTTCCCTTGCCAGACGCGACGCTAATCTTAAGCCTTGAATTTATCGCTAGTAAGAGGAAAAAATGAATCATGATTTAGTATTCAAACAAAAGAGATAGGATTAAAAACGAAACGGGAATTTCATTTGTTCAAAAGTAGCACTTCTTGCAAACAATAAATCGCATAAAGGTAAAATCGATAAATTAATCATTAGGCGTTGACTAACTAACGTAGTGGAAATTCATGCTAAAATAATTATAATATACAAAGCAGTGGCTGACAAAGTGTATTTATTTATATGGATCTTTTCGAGACAAATTAATCACTCGATACATCTACGGCGTATTCTAATTTATAAATTTAAAGGGAAGGCAAATAAATGGCGCATAAAATCTCATTATCGCCCAAACCTACGATCATTTCTTTTTCGGTGATGGCATAATATTAAGACAAACAATCGATGAACAAAGCACACAAGATCGTCGTAAAAATATCCACTTTAAATCTAGCATATAGAAGAGATCGTTTTGGATAAGAGAGAAGGTTTACTCGCCGCAAAAATTGCGAATACATTCGAGAAATTTCAGTACTCTTCCGCATACACTTGGGAAAATATTACAGGAAATAAGACGTTAAGAAACGAATTTTTTTTTTATTCGCAAGGGTGGTAGAATCGAATCTAACTGCATCTGTTATGTTCGGAAACGTAGCATAGCTGTTTTTTTGCGAGTGCCGACGACCAAACGTCGAATGCGTTGCTAAAATTTTTAGAATGCTCGTCCGATTACGGGACAGACAGGCAGGAATGGCAGACAACATGAGTGACATCCACATAGATCTTTCTGCCGGTGAGGGACGGATAGGGATGGAGGCAGGCAGAGTCAGATGGAGGGAAGGGGAGCGAGGCGTCGGAAAGGGGAAAGAGAGAGGAAGAGAGGGGGAGGTGGGACCGACAAAAGGGCCGGGAGGGGTCGGCAGCGTGAGAGGAATCATAGGAATCCGCCGCCGGCATGCATCACCGCATTAATAAATCCCAGGGAAAGCGGGAATACTAATAAATTACCGTTGGGATGTAGAAATGGCGAGGCGAGACGAAACCATTCTCCCCCCCCCCCCCCAACCCTCCCCTCCGCACTCCCCCTCTCCCCTTGCTCATCCACGCCCTTTCCCTCGACCCAAATCGCCGTAGGGGGTCCCGCGGGAGGGAGCGGCGACGAACAGCGTTAAAACCGCGATTGATAGAGGAGGCCGGACCTAACCACGGACGGTCCCGGTCCTTGCTCTACCGATGCCATCTCCTCATCCTCCCCCACTTTCTCCCACTCCACCTCATAATCTCCCTCCCGAACGCCCCACTCCCCATTCGACCTCCCCCTGATTAACGCAATGGTATATTATTCCGTATAGTTCTATTCACGGTTCAAACCACTGTATCTTATATGCTCTTTCTACTTTGTTATTTTTTTCTCTGTTGTATTCAAATGCAGCCTGATTTAAAGTTAAGCGGTTGCGTGAGATCAGGACTAAGACATAGGTATACTATGCGTCGTTATTCAAAATATTTTTCTAGGAAATTTTTTAATTAAAAATAATTTAACCGATAAACTGCCACTCCAATAGCCATAAAATGTAAACCAGAAGCGCATTTCGGAAACAAAGCAGCCGTTTCAATGCTGGTTCACCGATTTTAGTTTCCAAAATAGAACTTACTACCAATAATCGCCACTGATGACGGCTGTTTTGTGGGCGAAGTTGGTTTTTCCAAACTTTTACTGACTATTAAAAAGGCACAGTTTGTTAGTTCTATAAATTCATAAGGTGAGCTCAATAATTCTCTTCTGAATATCACGAATCCACACATTTATAAATGAGGATGATACCCAGACCATTTGAACTTCAAAACGTCAAATCGCTCGCCCTTCCTCCTTAAATTTCATGCTGTTAAAGCGATTCAAATAATCATCTGGTACTATAAACGCTGTTTGACTATGGAAAATTAACCTTTTTTGTAAACGCGAAATCGTTAAGGGAAAGGAGAATAAAACGACTTAAAAGCTGACCTACGACGAGTCCCACGCCAATCTCTCCAATGCATCCTAATTTTCATGCCCAAACTTCCTCCATATGGGATTTTTTTTGATCCGTTGCCAAAGACGACATTTTTATCGTCTCGATTCCAATGAAATTTTTATTTTTGGCCGACAAAATATATGCAAAGGCGAGCAGGTCTCGTCGTGAGCTGTAATGTGGGCTGCTGAATGTTTTCCATTGACTAAATAATTGCTCATCACCTCTGCAGATGGTAAAGGCTATTCCTGAAGCAATAAAACAGTTGAATAGCCCATATGAGCGTTTAATCAAAAGCCTATCTCAGTGGTAATCCACCCATCGTTGATTGCAATGGGAAATTTTTTATTACAATCAAAGATCTATGAATTGCCACTGACTAAGGCCACTTCGCAACTAAAATATTCACCTGATTTGCATGAAAGTTTCATCGCATGAGTCAGTGGTTGCCTAGAACTTCTAGCCGACCATTTATTTTTATCAACTTTTAGTTTAACTTTGACTGATAAGAAAAAATAACTAAATATACAATACATATATCGCGCGTCGTTGATTGTATTGTGGAAATAAAAATATGCGAATTTGGGAAAAGTGAACCGTCATGTTCATAGTTATGAATGTGTGTGTAGAGAAAGAGAGATGTTTATATGCATTTCAAACCTAAATAAAGTGTAATTACTAAACAGAGACAATTCGAGAGTAAAAGTTGTCTT
Source organism: Uropetala carovei (assembly GCA_036926305.1). Taxonomy (NCBI): domain Eukaryota; kingdom Metazoa; phylum Arthropoda; class Insecta; order Odonata; family Petaluridae; genus Uropetala; species Uropetala carovei. Next base: position 1,537,451 of record JAXCHB010000202.1, on the reverse strand, counting down.
CCGAAAAACTGTTCATGGAAACGAGATCTTTCTATTGGAAATTTGATCGGAGCGCCACCTATATGAATTTCACTTAAATATGCTCTCAAGTCCTTCCTTAATATAAATATCTATTTTGTCTTAAGTAAGTTTTTCATAGTTACAAAAATTATTTTTTGAGGAAGTTCTTTAAATTTAACGTTATAAATGCAATATGATATGACTTTCTTCAGCAAATATGGATAAACTGGATAGAAAAAAGTTTTTTAATATTCATCACCGTTTAGTTTCACTAAAGAGGAAAAAATACAAAAACTGAATCAGAAATCGAAGAATCACGCTAAGTTTTCAGAAATTCTGCACTTGCAACAATTATCCATCTAAATGTCTAAAAAATTGTGTGACTTAGCATATGGTGATGAGATGTAGGTAAATGAATTTTTATTGACTTCTAATTATCAAAAACAATTTTGTCGCTTTTCTTATTTTTGAATCGCCACTGTGATTTCACCGCATTAAGCGGTTAGAGAGAGGGAGAACCAATTATGCAAAATATCTACCGTCAAAAAAATATAAGCTTTTGTATCCAACCCCCATTTCCACGCCTTCTCAGTTTTACACGCACATTTCGAGCCATCCATTTCACCCAACTCTCCCTTTCCACTTACAATTCCTCTCTTCAAATTTCTCTCATCCTCTTCCCTCAGGCGTAATTCTCAAACAAAAAACCTCACTCCCACTCCGACCTCCCTGCTCAAAATCCCTCCTCTGTAGCCCTCCGGCAAATTCGCGAATATTATCCCTTACTTCATCGCAAATATTTATCTCGCATTACGGAAATCATACGTCCAAAATCTATATGTATACGATTATGACGGATGAAACGGCTATTTATGATTCGTCCCCTTCGGGCGCTTCTTTATCGAATTTTTCTTTCACGTGTACTTAATGTTCAAGCATTGTTAAGCCGCCTACGTACAAATAGTGGGTATACCTCGATAAAAGATTCCTATTTTGGAACGTATTTTGTTTGCCTCTTCATATCCTCGTATACGAATTATACAGAGAAAAATATTGAGAGATTTTTAATGATATGTGCATTTTACTTTCTCATATACGAAGTATATTGAGAAAGTATTTTTATCGCAAAAAATTCGACCTCGAGATTTGGATATAAATATACGTTTTTGGTGTACCTGAGTCCGAAAAAGTGGTTTTCGCAATGCCGTCTGTCTGTCTGTTATTGGCTCTAAGACCTAAACGGTAGACCGAAAATGAATGAAATCTCGTACTTAGGCATTTTATCATACAGTGTAGAAGCTGATATTGCTCAATAACTAAGAAAAGTTTATTCTACGCATTTTTAACAATTTCATTTTCTCAAAAACGGCTCTAAAGATTTTGATCAAATTTCGTATAGTTACTTGAGTTTACGTCTTCAATAATACCGAATAGTTCAAATTTCTAAAAAAATAAATATAGGGCCAGTTTATTCTCTGCAACTTTAACAATAATTTGATTTTCTCAAAAACGGCTCTAACGATTTTGATTAAATATCGTACCGTAACTTAAGTATACGTCTGCAATAATACTACATACTTCATATTTCTCAAAAAATGAATATAAGGTTAGTTTGTTCTTGAGAAACTTGAACAAAAATTGGATTTTCTAAAAACCGGCTCATACGATTTTAATTTTCTAAAAATAACTAAACGACGCATTAGTATATGAGAAAGTTTGTACAATGTATGTTGAAACGATTTTTTGTTTTAGGTGCTCATGTAAAAGGAAGTCTTCTGTAGTCAGTCGTCGGTGCGCGGCTCTACAGAATAAACGGTTTAACATTTTTTATTAAATTACGTATATAGGATATAACATATCGCTCCGAATAGAAGATTTGTTGAAATGAGCCATATCGCGCAACAATAGAGGGCAATTAATTCATGTTAACTTTCACAAAATTTCGACTTACTCAAAAATGTCCCTATGGATTATGAACTTGTTCCAGTTATAGGTCTAAATGTAACAAAACAATCGTATATATAATCTATTTCTCCTAAAACTAAGTGTATAGCAGCCAGTGACATAGTAGAGTCTCTGGTTTTAAACCCAGTTACTGCCAATCTTACCTAGTTATGACACAATAATATTTAACGTCAATGCCTAATATAATATTATTATTATTGAAACTGACATTCACTTCTTTATAGATCTAGTAAAGAATAGTAATGTAAAGTATCAGTCATCCGATATATGCGGCGTAAATTGATTTGACTAATATAAAAGCAATATAAATAATTAGTCGATAGGTTAATTAATCTTTCCGATGATTTTTAAATAACTTCAACTCGGTTTCTACCACTTCTCCGCTTTGGAATAAAGTATATGCGTTTGATATTTTCAATGAAAAATAGAAAGCATTCGTAATCAGTATTTACGTAGCTCCAATTTTACTGAAAATCTCGTATAACATAATTTTTCCAGATGGACAAACCAGGTTTCTCCAACATCCAAAGGAAGTTCAGGAAAACCAAATGCGTATTTCGGTCACAGAGCAGCCCTCGTCAGTGGTGACTCTCCGATTATATATTCCAAAAAAATATTTGGAGTGAGCTCGATAATTCACTCTGGGATCATTTACCCAATTTAACTTGAGAAATGTGATGAAAAATAAAACGCGAATTCACGCAAATTTATTGCGTGCGCGATAAGGTCAGCATTTCTTACTGCAAGATCTCGGGATCGACTCGCGTCATAGGCATTTACGCCTGTATTATTCTTCGTAATTGTTGACCTTGACAGATAAATAGATGGAGTGTGTCTCTCGTTGTGAAACGTCTGTATGTCTGAATCCTTTCTTGAACATATACGATAGTGTTCCTCACTGTATATGCAAAAAAACTACTTATATATAATAGTACTTAAATGTTCCGTATGATCATAATATAAAAAACTAGCTTAATACATATACCTCAAGTGTTATAATAGGATAATTAAATCTTTCTGGAATAAAAAAACTTTTTCTCCAAATGCCATAAAGGTAGAGGTCATAAATCTCGGCACGGCACCGTTTTGCACTGAGCTCAAAAAAAAGAGAGACAAAACAGAGGTCAAATAGTACTCTGCGCAGCGTCACTGGGACGATGACGGATACAACAGTTTACGGTAAACGAAGTACGTAAAACAACAGCGATAACCCATCCCCCTCTCCCGTTTCCCACCACCCCATACCCTTGCTAACCCCCCTCTTCCCTCCCTCCCACCTCCCCCTTCCCTCCGCACGCGAAGCGAACTCGGACGTGGTCCAGCAGAATCCTCAACGCGGAAGGGTCAAGACCTCCGGGACCTATCCTCCCTTTCTCCCCTCCCTCTCTACATAAAAAAACTCTTCTTATCTTCTCAGTCAGTCGCTAAAGTGGCGATGAATCCGAGATGTCATCTATCTCTTTATGAAAACGCTGATCACTCCCACAGAACAAGTTTTGTATTCAGGAGTTACGACAAGAGCATAGGGCGGATGTTCTGAAAGTTAAGGAGGCACAGAGGGAAAGATAATAGGATAGCATTGTCTGCAACGTAGGGATTATTGCGAAGTGAATGCATCATTACGGGTAATAAGACACAAAGACCTTAGCATTTACAATAAAATGCTATTTTTACGTCGGTAAGCGCGACATAAATGGCAGATTTTTTTAAAATTAAAAATAATATTATAACAACGCTACAAAAAAATATTTTAAAGACAATTTCATTCATAAGAAAATTAAAACATTGCATAAAGTAGGTAAAATCTGAATTCACTTGGTAATTTTCATGAGATTGAAAAATTTATTATTTTATAATTAAATTTCAATAACTCACCATGAATAATCTTGGCTCGTTTAATTTAACGGAAATTTTAAAAGTATTTATAAACCCACCGTCAATTGTACTTTGCTTCAACGGGTTGCATATACTTAAGGATGAAGGGAATGCCATGCTATGATCTTACGTTTTGCATCGCAACGATTGAACTATTTATATTTTACAAATCGCAATTGGGAAGACGTTACTTTAGTTTCACAAGAACAATATACCCCCGACACCATTTCTCCAACAAATTCGTAATGAGTTCAACCCATCGATCTAAAGAAACAGGAAAATGAACTAAATATAAGAATATAGAATTGAGTTTAAATTATGCGTAGATTTTGCTCCTGCATACTCTAGATGAATACCTACAAAATGCAACATCTTCAATTGGAATTCATTTAATCCAACACTTGGCAAGTATTCCTTACCACAACTACCAGCACGTGGCCAACTATTTTTAAAATTATTTATGGGACGAAAAACTCCAGCCAAAAGTCTACAAAAAGATGCAGCCGACCTAACATTAGTTAGCTGCTTTCTTCTGAATTATGCAATAAGAATAAAACAAACTATATCTCCCTACATCTCTATCAGATTAATTTTCCGCATTCAGTGCAAAAAAGAACAATTATGTAATAAGGTGATAAATTTTTCTCTGATAGGTTTTTAAGATAAATTTCCTGCGCACTGTAATTAATTTAACAGACAACTTCTGTATCTATAATTATATAGAAACATTTTATATAATGTCGACTGCCATTATAGTATCGCTCCTCAAATAAAATATAGCTTAAATTACAAATGAAAGGATATTAAATCATATAATTAGGTGATTTAATGTTATTTACGATGTATTCAACCGTATAAATACGACTCAAAAATTTTAAAAATTTTCACGATAAATTATTAAAGTATAGCCCGTTTAATTCCATTATAATGATCCATAAACTGCGCGGTAATCAAACATAATGGAAGCGATAGCAGCATTCCGACGTGATTTCCGCTCGTCGCGATTTCACCTTAATCACTTTCCGATTCAGAAATTTTTCCCTTGTTTTCGTGTCATTCATCGGTAATCTAATCATCAAAACTGCTGTTCCAATTAGAAGAAAAAATCGAAGCGTACCATGTGACAAAAAAAAACCAAAAAATTCCATCCATTTCTCCGCAATCCATGAATCTAAATCGGAGCACTTAAAGCCTTTTTGAGAGGAAAACCCAAGCGATCTCAGTACAGAAGCCGCAACTTCTTGTACGGTTCCCAGACACTACACTTCCGGAGCCTTCCTACAAGCAAGCCTTCTCGACCACGCGTCCGACGGCAAAATGATGAAAAAGCGCCTCACTGCGGGAGACCGAAGGATTACGACGACACAAAGAGAAAGAGGGAGAGAGCGGAGAAGGCAAAAAGTGACGAGAAAGAGACAAATGGATATGGAGAGAGAGAGAGAGAGAGAGAAGAGCTCCGATGATAGTCCACATGGAGGCAGGACTACAATTAAAGAGGAGGGAGAGAGAGTGGCTTCTCCGTCCGAGGGATGACAAAAACAAGCGAGAACCGCCGAGCGAATAGCCTATCAAACGGTCTTGAGCGAGATACGAAATGATTCTAGTTCTTGCGTCCATCCGCTGATCTTCATTTGTTTGCCGATGGCCTTGTTTTATACAGCACAGTAGTGCGGCGGCCTTCCCCCAATTTACTGATAATATTCCATTCTTAATTAGGTCTTTGTGTTCGTACCCTTTTCATGTGCAACTCATTTCATGTCAGTATGCAGAATAAAATTTTTATTGATATATCGTGTTACTTTAACAATTCAATGCTGCTTGCGTTTACAATAGCCGAGGACTTGGTTAACTTGCATTATTTATTATTTGAAAACTGGTATCAGCGGTAAATCCAAGAAGGAAGACTATTGAAGCAACCGCGCTCCCTCTACTGGATGCCCCCATTTCCTTCCATTTGATGCATTCTTAAACCCATTCCACGCAAAATTCCTTGATTATGCGCTGCATATTAAGCCCAAAGGAAAGAAAGATTCTGACAGGAGCAGAGATTTTCAGAATAAAGAGTCGTCGGTAGGGGCAGGTTCAAGAGAGAAGTTTCTGGATCCGCCCCTTATTGGCATTAATTTCAGTTGTTTATTGTACTTAATCTGAAAGAAACCAGCAAATTTTCACCGTTTGTTAAAGAAACCCCCTTTTAAATGAATAAAACTTATTGCTGCTATTGCAACATAAGAGCGAAGTAAGACAATATGACGTTTGTTCCCAGAGCCAAAAATATTACCAAAAATCTAAACACAGTGGACCATTATTTTCGACTTAATCAATCGCATTATGAATCTCTTATCAAATGTGAAATACATAACTGATTATAATGGCTGTCATCTATTATTCAATCCCAAGCTTTCAAAAGGAAATAACTCTCCTTTCTTAAAGAAAAAATATTCATCATCCTCTCTTTTTCTTCCTTTTCGTGGAATGGGTTTTTGATTGTCCGCTTTTGAGTGTTGGTTTGGAGGAATCTTTCATGGCAAATCGATACAAGGACTAGACATTTCCTCGTTGGAGCATTGAGTCGCTCTTTATGTTGAGGCGGGAAGAAGGGGGCGGTACTAAGGAGGGAGGAGGGAAAGAGAGGGGAGGAGATGAAGGGAGAAGAGAGGGAAGGTAAAATACCAGGAATGGCCCTAGCGATAGTATTCGAGTGAAGAGAACGCGATATATTTACGGTCATATGTTTCAATATTTTCGCTTACAAAAATTAAAACTAGGATAAGGCTAAAGACTGATCAAAAATGGAAATGGTTTTAAGGCTCTTACTTTGCAGAATAAATGATATTGGTAGTCCATCATCCTTGCTTGCTAAGACTTGAAAAATTCTTTTTTCGATATGAGCAGCGATTAAGCATTATTGCTTGATATTGGGATTACGTAATCCGCTGAATTAACTTCCGAGTTTCTATTCTCCGATTTTCCGACGTCAAAATTTCAACACAGTTGTAAATTTACATTTTAAAATTGTTTGAGCATATTTATTCTTATGGCGTTATAAGCACAAGAAGTAATTGTCTTTTAAGGAACAAACAGCACAAAAACAAGTTATGGTAGAATGAAAACAAGTCAAACACGAGTGAAAGGAATGAATGGAGATCTCTTTAACGCTTAATGAAGAGAAGCGATTAGAACATTATCGTAAAGAGGCAGTATCGTAAAGAGGCAGAGTAAAGTATGAGGAAGTGTGATAACGGAAAAAACATATTCTACGTGTGATCATTAAATATGCTTCGATCCACATTCATCGTGTGGAAATCTTAATTGTAAACGATGAAAGACATGACGTGAAACGCCCAAAACCCTCCCTCTAAACAACTCTTAAATTTCGACGGTTATATCAGCAGAAAATAACCAAAAATTCCTGATTCTGAAAACTCATTCTGAATACGTGATGCAGATGGTTTAATTCTAAGATGCGTATTTTATGCGAAAATCTTCGAGACAAGAAGAATGCTGATTTCAAATATGTAAAAACAGACCTTATAATGCCCCGGATGAGTTCGCTATAATTGTAATAAGAAATAATTTTATTTCAACGCAGACTTGGGACAAAAGATACAGTTTCACTAATACTACTCTTCCTTTAAACCACCTTATTAAAACTATAAGATGGAAGTTAAAAAGCTTTTATGCAAATTTTTCAATGTTTCCTTTGGCATTGCTGCAATACACTTGGCTTTTTTTTAAGTATAAATCATCTCACGCCACATCGACAGTGGAAATATATCGACACAGACCTCATCGAGGAAGTTTAATTTAAATATCCATGTCATCCAATGATATATGCTTTTTTCCTTGCAAATTATCACGTCTTATAAGCTATTGTGTTGGAATTGTACGAGTCATTCTGGATGATCAGTTGTCTGCCAGAAGCTGAAAACATGAAGGGAATAATGTAACTATAAGTTCGGAGTAGAGAACGATGTTTGCCGCAAATAAAAAAACTTTAAAGGTGTTTAAGTGCATAATTAATTAAGTGAAAGTACAATTTGAGGTAAAATAGTAAGATAACTCAGAATAGACAAAGTGGCTCTGACTTCGTTATGAATAACCTAATTCAATGTATTCGAGTTTTTTCAGTACCCTAATTGAAATACTCTATGCATAAGAAATTATTAAATTAATACAATTTCCTTTTCCTAATATATAAATATAAACAAAAGAAACCTGTTATAAATACGGCGTAATAGACAATCTGGACTAAAACTGGCGGTATTATTATTTTTAATTCTTCTCCAAATAAATTTTCGAACTTACATTCTTCGGTACAAAGTAACAAAATCTGTCATTTTAGCCGTAATTCCGATGTTCTCGCTGTGATCCGAAGGTACTCGCTTAAGGCACATTTCCTAATAAGACAAAAAAGTCTTTCATTTGGTATGTAATACTGCAATGGCCACAATACTCTGCAGAGTCGAAATAAAGGTACTGACTTAATTAACTGAGCTTTTAATAAATCAATAATTCCTCTTAACAGAGCTAACAAATAGGGAATGACAAGCGATAGGTGCAGCGTAGGACAGTTACATTCGTAAAGAGAAATTACGATTGTAAACAAAGCGTAAAGTCATTAATACAAAATCTTATGTGAGCCTCGTTAGAGGAACGATGGCTGCAAGCTAGATTTCATTTGCCACAAAAATATATGTCTGAGGGATTAGCGGATGAGATAGACCACTTTATCAGAAGTCCGACATATACCGGAAGACAGGACAGCGAAGATAAGACCCGCGAGATCGATTGTAGGTCGGAGCGATACAGACGATCGTTTTTCCTTAGGATGATAAGGGAACAAAACTGGAAGAGGTAACGTAGGTAAACTAGGGAACCTTGGTGCACTGCACCACCTGCCATCCACCAATAAGGTGACTTGCAGGATATTATGTAGATACAGATGAATAGTTGTTCCTTTGCACTTTCTCCCCTCAACGTCGAACAGAAACCGAGTTAATATTAATTTTTATCCTTTCGATAAACTTTTAGAATTTTCTACATATGGACAAAATATTCGTGATTATTCAAAATGGTTTTCAAACAGAAATAAATCCCCTGAAAGGATTCTCCAAATAATTAACTTCCGCATTCTGGCGAGGGCTTCAAAGGATTTCGACTACCACTGAAACAACTGCGTAAAAACTTTACGTGCCACAGCCAAGTAACCAAATATACGTGCATTAGGGTTCCTTTAGAGTTTTACGAAGTTTAAACTTGTTACGTTCGTGTACACTAGAAGTTATTAAAACAACCTTAAAGCTATGGTGAAACACAGTCGGAGTGCTTCCCTCCTTCTCGGTTTCTCGTTTATGGGGAGATGAATATCACTTCCGTAATAAACTAAACATGTAACTGCCTTTCAAAAACTTTAAGCCATTAATAAAAACCTCAAATGTGTTTATAACCCAAATGGTGGTTCGATTCGATGATTAATGATAGAAAAGTACACACTATGCCCACACAAATCGCTTAGCTCGTCAGTAACGGAACATTTTGAGCCACAAACCATAAATTATAAGAGACCCTACAGAATAAGATGCCGCTATCCTCGAAAAATTTCTCCTTCTGACAGCGACTGTAACATCTACAAACGCTTTCCCTCTAGAAATCATTGACGCGGAACTCTATGGCGGAGAAGGGGCCGAAGGGGAGACCTCGCGGTGCGAATGGCCAGAATTCGCGTCGCAAAAACGGCGGCCGTGAACCCCGATGACCGAAGAGGTGATGCAACACCCGGAGCTGGGTTTCGCACGAGCCATAGGATAACGACGATGGGGTGGGCGCCACAGAGGGCAGGGGGAGGGGGAGAGGGGGCGGAGAAAGTTCGCGGGGGGTGGGAAGGGGAAAGGAACTTCGCGGTTGAATCGACGGGGGAAGATCTACCAGCGAATGACGGAAAAGGGGAGATAGCGGAAAGGGGTAAGGAAAAAGTTAAGTGGGTCCAGAAATGAGAAGGGAAAAGGGGAAGAAAATAGGGAGGAATATTTGGTAGGAAAGAATGGTAAGCGTGGAATCATCGGGAAAATATTTCCAGAAGCTTGATGGGCTGAGAAGGTAAGGTAGTCCCCAGAGAAACCCGTGGTCGAAAAATAAAATGTGACGGGCAAAACCACGTTGCGAAATTCTAATAACTAATGGAAAAATCAGATTTCCCACGCTTAATATATTCGTAAAATGCTGTGCGCGCCCGATTTAGGAGGGCGTACAATAAATTTTATGGACGTGGGTCAACCGTATACACAACGAGGGCCGGGAATAAAGATAAAAGGGGTGGCGGATGAAACTCGAGGGGGTCCGAATGGAAATTGCACGGAGTCGCTCAGAATGACGTGGCCGAGAATGAAAGAACGTAAAAGAACGATAGAAGAGGGTTTGAAAAAAGAAGGAAACGGAAACGGACGGTGAAGGGAACAAAGAAAGGTTGGATCGATCGGAAAGGATTGACAGGAAAAGTAGAATATCACACGAAAGGAATAAATTTCTTTAAAAAATAAGAGATTCTTACTCCATCACGAAGGCATAATCATTTTTCTTCGTAAAAGAGAGGGAGGAGTGCGAGAGAATGAGATCAAACCCAAGGCGCCGGTAAGGAATGATGGGACTGGAGTCGGAATTTGAGCTCATCCGAACAGGGAAGAGGGAAGGGAGTCTCGCGGTACGTATTTTAACGCCCTTCCCCGCGGTGAGATCAGCGGGACGTGATTTGAGTGTCAAGGCGCGATTGCCCCGAAGGAGCCACCTTAGGGTCATCGTTTCCGAGATCCCGCGTCGGACCCACCGTTGACCTCAGGCGCCAGACATGGAGGTCGACCAAACCCTCCTCGGGCTGGAGATACGCTGGGACTTTAATCTTTCCTAAAGGTGTTTGGGGTACATCACGGAGGAGATAGCCAGATACATAGTTTGATACTATATCCGGATATGTTCGAGATGATTTCCGGGAGGAGGAAAGAGGAGTCGCGAAAGACTCAGGTGCCGACCCGGGGCTTCCAGAGCTAAGATATATCCCAGCGACCCCCTCTACTTCAAACAGTTTTCTCGAATTCATAATAATTTATTCGTTCCTGCTTTAAACTGCCGGAAAAGGTGAAACGACTTAAAAATTAATGCTGCCAAGACGGCAACCACTTAATCCAGTGTTTCCAAAGTGTATGGCGCACCTCCGTAGGGGGGCGTAGTGGGCAGGTCTGGGTGACATAAAAGATTTTAAATATTTACTGTCTGTTTATGGCTTCGCGATTAGGGTAGTTAAACAGTGTTTAACTACCCTAATCGCGAGGCCAGGAGCGTAACTATGTTTCCGAGGTTCCGGAGGCAGTCTAGTTAGAAACCCCCTTACCACCTCAACCTCCCCGTGCACACATACCACTCATTAACTCGAGCTTCATAGATCCGCTTGCAGTTTAAAACAGAGCCAATAAATGACATTATTATTTCGAGCTTTAGTAGAAGCAAATCTATCGACAATAGCTAACTTTCTTATTAAAACAAATCGTCGCCAACAAAAGAAAACCACTTAATTAAGTGAATTTTAAATGAAAAAGCAAACATTATACATACAGTTTCGATTAGTTATTATTTTAATGTAAAAGCATTATTGCATGAACCTATCTTCATTTTTTGCAGATATTTAAATGAGTTTTCAGTATTTTTTCCAAGATCATATATCAATTATATGCCACAATATCTATTTTGAAAAATAAGAGTTTTGTGTTTTTCGTGTGTGATCGACGAAATACTCTTTGCAGAGAATTGTGATTACTCGAAATTTTGGAAAGTCTACTTAACTGATGTCGAGTAGCTTTCCAATCCTTTTTCTTAACCATTTGACTATGTATGTGATATATACTTTATGGTACAGCTGCCTACTGTAGGTCCCGCGGCCGTATTTAAATAGGATATTTCACTAGTAAACGTTTGTATTATAATAAATTGCAAAACTGATGAACATTTTCAAATAAAAATCATTTGAAAGTTAAAAAAATCAACAAGGAATAAGAATCCACTATCGTCTGCTGCTTAAACGCAGATGCCCAAATTCCAGAATATTAATTATATGGATGTGCGTATGCTTGAATTATTAGTGATAGAATCGAGGCGCAGAACAGCTAACGATACACATCCTGATATAAATCCTTTCTCTCCGCTTGAAGTCTGAAACAACAATGAAATCCTACGTTCATCCAATTTTTATTTTGCTCATAACACACATCTAGAATCAAGAGTATTTTTTTCATGTTCCACGCGCGTTACGTATTTTTCAACTGAGTACGGCGCTAACTTCAAGCGCGGAGCCTCATAAGCGGGATCCCACTAAGCGTCCCCCCCCCCCCCCCCCACCAAACGGGAAAGTCCGAGTTCGGGCGGGAAAAACCGCTCGTGTGACCATAAACTTATAGAGAGATTTTTGCTGTTACTAGTTTGGCAACGGGCGCCATCGGTCTGTTATACCATATACTGAAAGACGGTCCGAGAGCCAAGCGTAGCATGGCAAGGGTGTTGGAATCAAGGACAGAGAGCTGAGACGGAAATTTTACGCTAACATTGGTGATTTATTTTCTTTGAGACAATTTTGAAGTTTTTAATTATCGAGGGTAAGTAATTTGAATTTAAGATGCTATACTTTAAACAAGAAGTATAATAGTCCTTTTTCACATAATAACTGCATATTAGGGCACATAATATGGATCCATTGGACTGGGCCCCTTTATACTCAGTGCCCGAGCGCGGCGGCGCCCCTCGGCGCCATAGTACTTACGCCCCTGCGTGAGACCTACATTATGCGACCTCCAAATTCTAGCCATTAAGTGGCTAGAACTTATCGTTGCGTCCGTATTTTTTCTTAAAGTGGTTACATTAATGGCTACTGTAGGTAGAGTACATATTATTTATCAACTTTGATTGATCATGGTATAGAGGAGAGGCGCAAAGACATTTTTCTCGGGTGAGAGGGGGTCTGTAATATTTGGAAGCCGATGCCTTAATCGATATCTTTTGTTTGTCAACATTTATTTACCTTTAAATAATAATAATATATGGTTTAGAAAGTTCCCCCAAAACACAGCTCCCTGGCTCGCCAATAACTCGGCCACTTCCTAACAACCGAAGTAATTGAATAAACAACGCCGAGATATAGACTGGAGGTTTTGCGGAAGACTGAAAGTTGGATGCATCAGAAGATCACTCAGGAAAGACAGTAACATCCACGCACTTAGAAGCCATTTTCGGTCAGATAAGAGAGTGTTACGGAATATTCGGGAATTCACGAAGAGATAAGCGAGTAGATTTTCGGTAAGAGGAGAAACGTACCGCGTGACACGGCGGATGCGTGAGAAAAATAGGGCGAAAGGTTGTGAGAAGGCCGCGGAGGTTTTTATTTTCCGGAAAAGAGGAGATTTGCCGGAGGATGGCTCCGGAATGACGCTGATATACGGCCGCGAGAGGTCGTTGAGGGTGCCAAGCGAGAGGTCTGAGGAGGTGTTGCCAGGGGAGGCGTCGTGACTGACATGAATGCCTCTCCGCTCGACAAGAGTTATAATGAGCTCCGGACATTAATTATGGCGACTTTGCTATCCCTTCCATTCCTTCAACCCGTTACTCGTCCGGTGCCCTTTTAACAATTCCGCTTACCCAGAATACGCTCACTATGTTCCGTTCTGTTTACAACAAATTGATGCACACCAGCAATCGAAAAGTTTTTTACTCGTATTCTATATTATTCGCACATCCATTTCCTACGTTATCTTGACAGTTAAAGAGATTTATTTTTAAAACGCTAACGTCGTGCATTTAGAATCATTTCTAAAAAAAATAGAGGTGAGAGTTAAAGAAAATTTCGCGTACACATCAGTCGTATTCCGTTTATCGATGAATGTGCCGTGGTCACATAATTGCTAGTCTTAGATGTAAGAAAACTTTCATTTCTTTAGTTTCAGACTCAGCTTCGAGGAATTTTATTCGAGTTCAAGATTAAAAAATAAAAAATATGACAAATTATGATGTAAATGGTTGATGGTGATGAAGCCATTGTTTACGCGCGCATCGCAATAACACGCTCAATAACTCACCAACTAGAAAAAACATGAGTGTAGAGATTTTATTCATGATAGATTTAATAGGACTGTGGGTAACGTGACGATTTATGAAGGAGATGAAACTTGCTGAGTCAGATATCACGTTTATACTGGGTTAACCGCATCTTTCAGCGTCTTATCCTACAGCTTACGAGATAAATAGTGTTGTTTAAATTACACGTTCAAATTTTTCAAATCCTCAAACAGTTAAGTCAGATGACTTTCCATGTGCTTCATCAATCCAACACGTTTCTTTTGAATACCTTGATATCCATTCATTTCATACAGTAAATTTTGTCAATTTTATGCTAAAGTTTCCAAGTTTTTTTCTACCCCCACTTATTTTCAAAGTCTATCGTTATCAGTTACTATAAAAACAATTTTCTTAATAAATGTATTTCAGTGTTTCACAATCTCAAGTGATATTATTTCAGGGAAACGTTTCGTAGCCTATTCTTTAATGATGGGTTTGTAGTTCAAGAAATTTCTTCAGGTACCGTCCAGCACGTCGAGCATCGTAACGCGGAGGTCAAAAATTGATTACTAAAATACTTCAATTTTCAAATGGGAATTTCCAAGAGAGGAGTACATTTTTTAAAATTCTTCTATCTATATAACAAAATCAGCTGGCGCCGCAGTTTAATCTTCAATGTGAAATGCATCAACGCTATAATCTATTTAAGATCTATTTTTATGCGCGAAATTCAATGAAAAACTCCACAATGCTCTCTCAGAAATACCACTAAATGCTCTCGATGAAAGTTTTTCCCGTGTTAAGTAAAAGGGAGATCGCGTATTTTCTCGAACGATTATAAATCATACCAACTTCTGAAAAATCGTCAAATTCAACGCGTATGCGCCAACCATGCTAATACCTCCATTTGTCACCGCTCTTATTGCCACCCACTGAATCTTAAAATGATAACCACGAGTCGAATCTGCTAAGGATAAGACGGGAAGGGAAGGTTCTGTTTGACGTTTCACCACGATTCGTACGAATAACGTAAATAAAAGGAGATAAAAGACGACTATTTGACGTCTGCGGAAAAGAGAATATATGGCGAAAAAAAGAACGAATGCGTTCTCGCATAGTGTGAGAGGCAATTAAAACGGATAAGAGAGAATAACGGTGAAAGGATATATATGTCGCCGATTATAAGAGAGTTGTCAAGACACAGAACTCCCTCTGATGACTACACTTGGCCGACTACTTAAGGAAATGCTTTTTCCCTTTCCGTTGCCAGTGACGGCATGTCTGCATATCGTCAGTATACCAATAACGTAGTATATGGTTACAACTCCTGCCTTTGGGATGTACTATTCCTTTTCAAACGGCTTTCATTAACGCTCAGAGAGAAGGTTGATGCAGAATTTATGTTCTGAGGTTCATAAAATAGCATCTAAGTATACTTGACTTGAAATATGAACTCTACACTTGATGGCACACGCAGAAAATATATATATATACAGCCTGAGATCATTTAAATCAGAGCTGCAAACCACTTCAAAATTTGGGAGTGGTTCGGTTCTAAATTTTTGGAAGTGGTTCGGTTCATGGTTCGGTTCAGACGGGAATTTTGACAAGTGGTTCGGTTCGGTTTGCGGTTCGCTTCAAATAAATTAATCATTTTAAATACTATTCAGAAATAATTCATCCAATATAAACATTAAACATTCAGTATCAATCTGTTAGTAAATCAATCAGCAGTCATTATTATTTTAAATGAAAGAAGAATTTATTTAAAGAAAGGAAAAATTTATATTTTAAATATATTACAATCCCATCATCATCTTCATTTATTTATATATTTTAAAATGGTATTTTTGATCCTAACATGATTTTTATGTGGATAACAATAGTAGCAGAGAGGAAAGAGATAGGCACTCTTTCCTTTGAAGCAAACCCGCTGGTTTTTCCAATGGAAATTCCTGGTCTTTTCGTTGGTCCGTACTTTGTGGATTGAGATCGAACCGAAACCGAACCACTTTTGCAAAAAATTACGGTTCGGTTTTCGGTTCATTGAAAAATTAATCAGTGGTTTCGGTTCGGTTCAGCAAAATGACTGCGGTTCGGTTCAGCGGCTCGATTTGCAGCTCTGATTTAAATACGTTAAGGTGAAGTAAAGAAATTGGTACGGTATCATATAATGAGTATTTTCACTGGAAATTCAATCTCAATAAATAACTGATCAGCACATACAAAACTTTATTACGTATGTGGCCATCGTATCACCTCAATTAATGGGATTGAATGGAGAATTAAATAATCTTAAACTAATTAAAGTTCAAAATTGATAATGGGCCTGATTTTCAAATAGAGAAACAGAACGTATTGATATCAGCACTTTTTGGTCAAAATTATATCATATAGACAGAAATACAACTTCTATGCTGTTGTGTAAATGACCAAAACATGTCTAGCCTGAAAGATATGTTTATTCTACTTATACATAAATTTTGACAGAAAGTAGAAACTGAAACTAACCTAAATTCTATATTCTATTTAGCCCCGAAAAAAGCAAAGACAAAACAAATCATAAAGCTGATGGCAGTAGGCTCGGTATTTTGTTTCTTTTTCATAGATCTAATATTAATTAAGCATCAACGAACGCCGTAAAATTCCTCTTCGTAAATAGGTATCCAACCTTGTGAAAATTGACGTACGCGACCTTGAAGATTTAAAATAGTGTGAAGGTGATAAACTTTCGGCGCGATTTCCGTAAACTTGAGAAAATTCTGCATATATAAAAATTAGAAACGATTTAATAAAAATGCTACAGAATAAAAACGAACTGCGCAGTTGCATATAAAATTGAATGCCGCGATTCGAAATTCAATCTAGCAAATAAGTTGTCTCGATTTTTTCAATACTGTAAGCCGAATATAATCTAAATTAACTCATTCCTTTAGCCAGTCTACTCCATTAATCGGAATGGTAGCTCCGTCTTGAAATAAATTAACAAAATTATAGAAATAAAAAACTAAAAATATAGGGTGTTTTATCAGATAAACCTAAATATGCTAGTGACCGTGAAGATTACCATTCGCGCATTTTTTATATATTCCTACTAATATAATTATGAAACAACTGTTAAATTAACTTGATTTCACTAATACAAGTACTGGATATTTGTACTTTAAGGACAACTTTCATTAACTGTGCCCCATCGCGGGGTAACTAAGCTATTTTGAAAGAAACTTTCGGGGACGCCAATGACAAATAAAACTCAAATTTCGGCACATTATTTGTCAATCTACGAGAAATTTTTGAGTTAAAAATCCATTTTGGCTAATATTACTTCTTCACAACATGGGCCAAAGGTGAAAATTACAAACTGCCAGTGAGGCAATACATATTCATTGCATCTCTTATCTTAAAGTTAAAAATCGATTGGGCGCAAAATAGATAATTGAAAGAAATACGGGAATTCCAATTATGCCCTGCCACAAGTACAGTACATTAACGATTACTCAAAGGTTTTGAGTCATTCAAGGAAGAAAGAAATTCGCGGAAATTAATTCTTTTAGACTCCAAGTGTAACCCAACGGAAGCTGAACAATTCCGAACGAGAAAAAACAACTGTACATAAAGCACGTCGTAAGTGAGAATCACACGGACGTACGCATAGAGAAGCGATTCCTCTCGATCGCTTTCCGAATGAGTATTTGTGGCGCAATTGCAAACAAAACAATTTCCTCGGGTTCGTCACACGAGAAGAATGTAAAATCTCTTGAAGATAATGGAGTCAGCGAGATGTGTTGTCTAAGACATTTCCACGCGTAAAACACGCCATTCGACGCAAAAGAGATATCCTTGGGATGAATCACAAAACACACAAGATATAGAAAAGAGAATCGGGGAGGCAATGACAACGCGTATTAACCTTTAACCCTGTGTCGTTGCCAGGACCGCCAAGAGCCTGGGGAAGGGTTGGCATATGGCCTCCTAGCCCCCTCTCAGGGAATAGGGGGTCTTTATAGTTTACGTATCCCTTTATTGATTTTCGCGTACACCCTTGTATATTTCAAGGGGGCATGCAAAAATATTAATGATAATATTTTTAACTCAACGCTCATTGGTCGGTTTTATTACACTATTCACAACCTCCGACTCCTGAAACCGCTCATTAATGCCGAATGGAAGATAAAATTATTATCTTTAATATTTGGCATATCCCCAGGGGTATGCGTTCTCCGGCTGAATACCCTCTCACTTTCTTCGCCGTAAGAACACAGCGCAGCGGTAAGACCCCATTGGATACGCCATTGCTTTAACTCCTCAACGTGGACGGACAAAAAACGATTTGTGTATCAAACCTACCGGAATCATAATCCCGATTGAAAAAGATTACAATGATGATACAGATATAATGCTCGTTTATCACAATTCGTAAATCACCGGAGGAAGACCACCCACATAGGGATCGCACATAATATAAAGGGTTGATATTAGCCAGAACGAGAGAGAGAGAGAGAGAGAGAAAGAGAGAGTATGATGGAGACACGAGATAAACCGGACAGGATATACGTGATCCGCGCAAAGAGAGCAATGTATATGCACGACACACTTAAAAGTCTCCCGCCTCCTCGACTCCTCCCTCGTCACCCCCCCCCCCCTCCCCCCCAAGCATCTTGTTCATATCCGAAATTATCGCCGAGATGGGCTTTCTCCTCCTCCTCTTCCTATTTCAACTCGCGAGGGTCTGGCGGTGATGTAATCCCACATCACGCGCCCTCGACAAACACGAGCGTGGAGGAGGAGATGGAGAGGAGCAAAAGAAAAAGGGGAAGCTGTACTCACCAGCCCCATTGAAGCGGGTGTGGGAGGACTCGGAGGGGCTGGCGCGGTGGAATCCTCGTCGAGGGTCCTGGCCTGGCCTGCCTCCTCACCCACCTTCCTCCTCCCTGTCCCCGCCTCCTCCCTGCTACAGCCTCCTCCGAGCCACGGCCTTAGTCGGCTGCCGCTTCAGCTGCCTCCGTTCCTCTCTGACCTGTGGACGCACCCAAGGGAATATGGTCAGTAAAACACAGACGAGGAAATAAGAGATAATCCATTTAGTTGGTCGTAACGCGAGAGAACGACATGTACATGACTTTTACAGGAGTTGCGTCGTAGGGAATTGTGTAGTGTTTGTTTTCTAGCCTTTATATCTCGAACCTCGGTATATAGCAAAAAAAAGAGATTTATAAGATACTGACAGCTATAATACCTTTTACGAGATTTAAAAAATCGACTTATAGAAGTTTCTTTCACCAAAGTTAGAGTTAGAGAAGTTCGGGTTAGAAAAGTACACGTCACAGAGTTGGGACCGTATTTTTCCACAAGACATCGAAATATACATATGGACGGGGGAAAGATTTTGTCCGAAGAAGTCTAGTACAACGGTTGTTATGACGAATGATACTTGAAATCGCTAAAGTCGATCCAAAGACTCTTGATATGGAGGGAGGGTCAAAGAGAGAGTGACACGAGTGGTGAAGCGAACGCATGTTTCGAACAGTTAGAGGGAAACTCACAATCGATAAAAAAATAACTTGGTGGCCGTCAACGGGGTCAAGGCCATTGGAGGATTAACGATTTCGTCTCTCGATATTCAATATACTGGAATTCAGAAAGTGACGCAATTATTACTGCGTATATTAATAAAGCATGTGACACGATATCCAATTTACAGTTTTTTTAAGGGAAAGATTTGGAAAAAACCGATAGTTTATTTATACTAAAACATCATCAGAGCAAATTAGATAGTGAGCAGGAAGAGATGACATCGCCCTATTACCAATTATATAAATCGATCAAGCTATTAATTGGCGAGATAATTTCTTTTGTTTTCTATCTTATCTATTTTATATGTGAAATTTATAATCGCTAGACTATATAAAATACCGATTTTCTTACGGAGCTATGATACCAACCTCTTTATCCAGAATGGCTATAGACCAGTTTTTTCCAAACTTCCAAAGATAAGCAAGATTTCGTGACACCTCCACATTGAAACGATGTTTTATATTTATGCATTCGGGTATTACAACATTCGGACGCATTAATTTGTTTATACTACGCTATAATCAATTTATTGGAGGAAAATTTATTGCTATAACTGCCTATCAGCTTTTCCAAGGGGTTGATTTATTTACTGAACAAATTTTATCGCGACACCGTTTGAGAATCACTGATGTAGAAAATTTCGTAGATATAACTTCATCTTTGAAACATAATATTTTAAGCGATATTTAAATATGATGGTTTGAATATTTAAAGTAAAATAAAACATCCTTCTAGAAATCTCGACTAGGCATGAGCAAAACTAATAGGCAAATTGTTTTATTTCTAACCTCATGCCTAACTTTTCTCAAATGAATGAAACATTTATTTTAAAGTATACACAAAGAAAACACTTTGTAAGTTCCACAATTTTTATTTCAATTCGCGAACCGGGTTTCTAAGTATGACTTGATCGTCGGGACGATGAATTAGTACTTCGAAACCCGGGTGGTGATTTGAAATAAAAATTGTGGAACTTACAAATCGTTTTATTTGTTTATAATATAGAATGAATCCGCAAGGTTACGCCTTTCAACGTTAAATTTATTTACTTTAAAATTGACGGGAAAAAGTAATAAACTAAACGCCTCGCCAACATTATTCCGATTGCCCTAGGCATACGTAAAATATTTGCTGTTAAACGTGAACCAGAATCACATTAAACGACTCTAATTTGCACAATGGCTGAATGTACCGTAATCCAATAACATTACAGCCACATTTTCTCACATCAGCAAAATCCTGAAACATAGAATTACCATGAACTCATATTTTCTGCATGAAATTTTTAATTATATCCACTTATCCATACGTTATGGCCATTTGATTAATTTTGTCGATGCAATGCGCCTAGAATCATAAATTCCATATCGTAAAGTCGTAGTAGAGATAATTTAAACGCGTGGGTCGTTTCGAGTGTTTTCTGTTTGGGCGAGTTTGATGTTTTTTCACAGTACAAAGAACTCTTAAGATTAAGTTCATTGGTCAGTGATTGACGGAGTTCTAATCAGTGGCATGAGATATCTTT
This sequence comes from Uropetala carovei, assembly GCA_036926305.1. Classification (NCBI taxonomy): domain Eukaryota; kingdom Metazoa; phylum Arthropoda; class Insecta; order Odonata; family Petaluridae; genus Uropetala; species Uropetala carovei. Next base: position 1,516,420 of record JAXCHB010000202.1, on the reverse strand, counting down.
CAAGCGGTCAGACGGCGGCACATCTTTTGACCGAGCCCTCAATTGTAACTGATACGTCATCGGCTGGAGTAAATACCGCGAAACTCCGACTGCTGAACATACCAAAGATTAAAAGTAGCCCCAAAGTCCAAGAGGATTCTCGTACAATCTCTTCCTTGTTTTACTTCAGTCGCCTTAAAAAAATTATCGCACATGAATTTTGGCGCAATAATAAATAAGAATTTCCTTCTAATATCATGGCGAAGCACGTTTTACGACTCAAGAGTCATCAAGAGTTATTTATAAGCTGACGAACGAGAAAACAATCCTGCTTTCATGGATGAAAAAGGGAATGAATAAATATATTTGCATTTAAGATGAAACAGTATAGACAATTAATCGAAAAAGATTTTACTGTGGAAAAACAATTTAAAACTCCTCATTAAATGATATCAGATATAAGAAAAGCCCTCCTTCGATATAGGTCAAACAATATTCAAGTATCTTTACATCATATCTTATCCAAAGTTTCGATCAACAAAATACGTTTGCTGGTTGTTTAAAGTTAAATTACCCGGGGAAAATGAGTTTTAGAACAACTGTATGAAAAACAGAGAGCATGAAGTTTTTACTCCCTATCATACGCTAATTATTTCCTGAAGGCTTCATTTCTTGCAGGCATTTTAAGAGTTATTCTGCATTCCAATGGTTAATTTTATTCCTTCGTGACCTTCTGCCCTATTCGTGCGTAACATCAGAACATAATTTACTCTGTTTCTCGAACAGGATAATATCGAAAGTCTGTGAAGGCCAAGTGAAAGTACCAATTGAAAGTGATGGATGATAAAGGACCTCCGATTCGCATTCTTCTGACCTGATGGTGTTCAGAAATTCAAAATGCAGCGAATAATCCTTAAATTTTATGTGATTTCTTCATAGCAATTAAACCCAACGCCAAACCCAATTAATTCCAGAAACCGTTTAACTTCCAATAGAAAAGTTTATACAGATGTCACCATACTAAATATGTTTCCATTCGATATATATGGCAAACAAATTAAGGAGTAACTTGCAAATAGAACACGGCATTGTGATATTTAGCACATTCCAACTTCTTATGAAGTTAAACATAAATACGATCATTGAGCTATGAACATGAAAAATATTTCTTTGATCGAAATCAATTCACTACCTATATGAGAATTAAAATTACGTTAAAATCTCCTGGAATAAATGCTAGTGTTGAGACAAGCATCCAATCAACATCCTATGATTTATGATTCTGTTATAAAATTGAGATGACAAGAAAAGAAATATAATTTTCCTAGAAATCTAATCATTCAAACCCAATCAAGGAATTAATATTTTAAAATTTGATTGTCCTAACCACAAATCACTTCGTCCTTAAAGGAAGCTTTTGGAATGATAATTTATTATGAAATATAAGCATCAGACTACCAATTTCACAACCTTTTATTTCATTATATTTAGTATTTAATAAGTATAAAAGTGGAGAAATTTAGAGTAAAAACGTTAAGAATTTTAAAGCGTGCGATTTACTTTAATGGATAAGATGGATAGAAATTATAATATGACCATTTAATAAGTTATACTTCAGCACATTCGATCGAACGAATAATATTGAGAATTATTCTCTAATTCAATTTTTCGCTTCGAGAACCCAAGAATTAATTGGATTTGCAGATGATAACATTCATTAAAAAATATATTATCAATCACTGTTGGTTATAATTTCTGAATTGACAAGATTAATGTTCTACTACTGAAACTCGGCAGCCTCTGACCATATCGAAATATATGTTTATGATTTACTGTAAATTACTGAAAATTGGGTGTCAACGGGCTAACGATGAAAAAAGAGAAATAAAATACATTTTCAAAACAGCTATAAATTTCGGTCATCATATCACAGCAATTCTTCTTCTTAATAGTAAAAGGGCCCCACTTTACCGTTACTATTATAGCTCTTTTGGTTTCGTATCAAAGCATCACTATCGCTAGGACTCCACGCTGGTTCAGTTATCCTTTTAATTAAATTACAGTAAAAAATGTTGAATAATATCTATTTCTCTTAGCGAATGTCAACTGTGAATACATTCCGTCGTAAATTTAAACACAACTGAAAATCTCCAGGTCATATATGGGGTTAATGAATTTTCTCCATGAGCGCCCATCTTTCGCTGTAGTTTTATAATTAAAGTAATTCATTTGCATTATAAAAACCACTATTTATAATATTAAACCGCTCTTTCACATTTTAAGTCATCCAGCACGTGCACTCATCACGCCAACTCCACCGAATGTTTTACAAAACAACCATCTTCATTTCCAACAGCTTTAAGTTTTACACTCAACCCTTCAACATAGCAGTCTCGCAAACAACTAAATATCATAAAGAGTCGACAAGTAAGATCCGGCCTATGCGGCTTAATTGATACCTACGCGCCACTTCATTTGAATACTCAGCACAATGAACGCGAACAATGATATACAATCACAAAGCCTAGGTATTTGAGAGCTCTTCGGGCTATTACGTCATAAAAAATATGAAACAATGACGCCTTTGTTTCACCAAAACCACTTCCTTTTAATGATACCCTTTTAGGCGTTCGACAAACCAAAGCTTCCTAATAGAGTGTATATATTCTATGATAAACGAGCGACAAGTAATTGGTGTAGGCGAGGATATCGGAATACGACTTCCTTATAGGAGGGCGTAGATTATGGGATATAATCACTCCCAAATGCCCTCCCCCCAAATGTACCTTCTACCTCCTCCCCTTTTCCCCGAGTAATGAGAATATTGAGCGAGAGATGCCGCGTCGGATGTTAGGAGAGGTAACAGCACTCACATGGACCGAGTATCGCGACGGCCTATAAATTACCGGCCGTGTTTCAATGGCCCACTACTGTCCAAAGTGGCCTGTAACAGGGGCGCAAAGACAATAAATCAGGGGAGACCGGCTATTATATCGAAAGCTATAGGATTGTGTTACGGCAATCAGAAGGTGCCGAACTGAGGAAGAAGGTAGAATAAACCTATCACTCCCTCATTAAGGAACTTTCTCTTTCCTTCCCTCTCCTCTTTCTCTCCTTACAACTCTGTCTTTCTCCTCTCACTACCTTCCTCCCTCACACCCCTTGGCACCATCTCCTATCCCCCACCGCACTTTAATACTTGGCGAAGTTCCCACTGTGTTTTGTTTACATCGAGGGAAACCGTGGTCAGGGGAAGGCAGCGAGGGCAGCAGGGCGAGTGAACCGGGGGGGAAGGGGGGGTGGGGGGGGCGTAGAAGGAAAGGATAACGGGTGGGGGAAAAGGGAGGGAGGGCAGATCGAAGGGGCCCAGACACTTGTTGCTCCTTTGTTCTTTTCCCCTTTGGCGGCATTGCGGGGTGTCGTGGGGAATTTGGGTAAGGTAATGGGCGGAGGAGATCGAGAAGGTGGAGGCGGAGGAGGTGTATGGGGGAGCGGGAGCTGATGGTTGCGGGTGAGGACGGCGTGGAGGGGTCCCTCCGAAGTTCGCTTTATGGACTGCCAGATGGACGAGGACGGCCGCTTTTACGCTCGAGACATGGGGAAGTCGAGGGGTTCGGAGGAGGCATGAGGAGGAACGACCTCTAGTTTGAGGACCGATTCGGCCGATGACCTCCCTCGAGTGACCGCCTCTGCCTCCGCCTCCTTCTCATCCGCTGAAACTCGTCGCCGCTAAGGTGTCGAACCAGCCTCCGTTTCGGTGATTTTTCCTGACACATCGACTAACATCAGCATCAATCCTTTCAATATGAATATGACAAAGTACAGAAATTATGCCTTTTCTAAAGAATACTTTACGGGTCCCCGTCTTCTAAATGCAACAGCTCTAAAAATATTCTCAAAGAGTAGTGGGTTATATGTGTATTTCTTACAATATCTTATGACATTTCTTTTATTCCGTCGGTTTTGCACACTGAACAGGGAGCCATCTCCTTAAACTAACTCCTTGACTGTTATATGCCGCAAATATTCGTATAATGTACCACTGAAAATGTTTGTAACTCTTACTGTGACACAAAATATTCCTTTGCGTTCCTCAAGTCTGCCGTCTCCGACGTATACATTTAAAATTCCATATTACGTACTTTATAAAATTAAAATAATTTGCAAAGACTAATATCTGCCTGAAACGGACCGTTTTTCCTATCATATGATGAAAGATTATGATTACCACATTCCGGTGTTAATATTCCTCAACCCCACCAACTCCTCACCAACTGATTACTTCCCACTATTCTCAACACTATAAACTTCTGTCAAAATACTGAGATAGCTGATATTATTCCCTCCTGTGAGCTTCTTACAATCCTTGCGATATAAAATTTTATGCGCAAGTAAGAAATCCTTTTAGTCGCCTCCATCACTGAAGAGTTTAAGTAGGCAATAACAATTTTCTTCAAGAGTATTAAAAGTTGAAAATAGCGTTATTCTCAATTTAAAAATTGTCTCGTATGTACACATTATCCGGCAGGCGAAATGAAGTTCCGAAGCTCTTAGAAGAGAAAACTTATTCGAACTGACGGGTATTCTAACTTTCACAGTATGTTCATACATTTAATTTCTTCGTGTAAGGCTATAATTCCGAATACCTTCCCTTGGCCTCGGTTAACACGCATCTTAGTATTTTTGCAATTCCTGGTATACATGGACTATAGAATAAAAACTATAAAAAACAAATGATAATATAAAAATGAACTTTTGTAAATGACTGTTCCATTGATGTATTGGTTTAATTTTATTCACATTAGCGTGTTACATAATTAACAATATCTTCATTAAACATTGGTGAAGTTCGAAGTCTTTCTAGTATTGACAAAGTGCTTTGGTTACAGACGTTATCCCACATGACTTTGTTGCTCTCTAATTCGGAGATTACCATCCCATAAAGAGATTTCACTCGTGAAAGCGTGACATACACTTCACTATAATAAATTTTATCTAAAACTTATTGTCATATTATAAATGGAGCATCTTAATTCCAAATTTATATCTTCATACTATGTCCAGCTAAACATTACTATCGGTGGTCACTGCTGTAAATTCACGAAATATTTCTCGTTTTCCATACAATCCAATGCAATATACATAATTTTCCTAAATCAGCAACAATGGTGTTCCCCCTGAAAACGGTTGAGTTTTCCACCAAAAAACGCAAATTATAGTCTTCAAAAGGAATGCGTGCATCAAATCGACGCGTATTTGAATATCGAGGGTAGAAAATTGAGGAATTAGACGGTCCTGGAATCAAACTAGGTCTTTCATGCTACACGGTGATTACAAATAATCCTCTTTAGGTGTGGATCTATTTAAAACTGTACGAATGGTTAAAAATATCGAGCCGTTTTCGAGTTATTCGACATTCTTTGGGATTTGAGTACAAAAGCAGAAATATGCAAATTATCAAATAAAAGTTAATATAAAAGTCATCAATAGCGCCGTATTTCCCAAATCTAAGTCGAGGATTTTTTCATTTTAAGCGCAATATTGTAACATTTACCAAAACGTTAATTTTGATTTATTATTCCTACTCTGCTTACTGGCGTACATTATCAAAAACTCACAAATCCGGCGTTTGTTTTTCAAATTTCAAAACCGAGAAAAGATGGATTCGTTATTTTAACCTGACTTTGTATTGAGCACGACCATATATTTTCTCAAGTTATTTGAAATTACTGCCATTTTCTTGATAAAATGGTTTTAAGGCAATGATCAACAACTGCTAATTACCATTACTAGTATTATACGACTTTCTTGAAAAAGTTTTTTTTTGTAGGTGGCGTTAAATTCACGAGTCTCCGATTCGGATTAAATGCGGTAATTTTACCGGTAATACTTCGCACAATAGAAAATGTTTGGAAACCTTCGATCGTACTGGATTACCTCATTAATGTATAAGCCTGAATAATCGGATACCTAACGCCGTTTCTCGCAAGTTTAAAAGCTCTAATCCAAGTCGATAAATTTCCCTCTCGATTTTTTCCCGGAACTGCATCTGAGCCGACAGTGATCCCTATTTCAATCCAATTAGAAGACATTTTGATGTCTTAACATGGTCGATCGCTCTCGAAAGAATTCTCCCTTCGGCCGAGTAAATTAGGACCGCGAGAGGGTGAACAAGTAAAAGACTACCGCCGAAGTTTTACGATCACGACGAGAGAGAGAGAGCGAGCGAGCGAAAGTCGTAATTTCATCCTACGACTAGAGAGTCACAAAAGAAAATGGCATCGGCCACATTTCGCGTCAACGTACATCCATAGGTTTTTAAGGAGAGGTTAGGATATGCTTTGGATGTAAGATAAGAGAGGGCTTAAAAGAAGAGGGGGGAAGGAAATTCCTAGAGAAATACGAGCGATCTCACGTTTTTCGCTCGCGTCGTAAATAACCGGCTTGAACGTGGATGTGTTTCCGTACCCTCACGTTTCAGCCCGTATGTCAGCCGCTCTCACTTATTTTCTTTATTGCGACACAACGAGCATTTTAAAACGTGTTATTAATTTTTCTCTGATAAAACCTTAAGTCACGGTCGAGTGAGGCGATGAAAAAAAGTCCGTTTCGCAACTGCGACATTTCACGCTTTGACAACTTGACTTTTAAAACAGGAATATGCCGCTTCGAATCATAAATCGCAGATAAGGTAGCAACTCGATTGAGGAAACGCTGGAATCGTTCAGCGGTCGAGCAATTTTTTTTCATTTCTCCGCAAATTCCCGGTTTCCATTTCAGTTGCGGTATACACCATCAGCCGACGGTTTCACGAATACGTCTATGCGTATATGTCCTTTGTGATACTGCTGATTTCGCACAGTTACCAGTTTAAATAAGCCAGAAGAGTATCATATATGCACGATTCGAATGTGTAGGTGCGGCAGTTGTGTGCATGAAACCAGCTACTTGATCAAAGACCTTGAAGCGAATTCCACATGGTATTTTAAGTCACTTCTTAACGACCTTGTTTGATATATTAACAACGCCTCGCTATTCAATCACTTATTTAAGCAAGCACGAAAGAATTAAGCTGAATATATATAATATCCTAAGCAAGGCCGTCTTGCTTAACAGGTTTTTCTATACTGAAAGAACAGCTTTAAATAATTATTTCTTTCGATGAATACTGAAATGGTTTGATTCGAATATGAGCGTGCACGATTGAAATATGCATGAATTATTTCTTTGACTAATATTTATCATTTCGTTAAAGCAGACATATAGTTTTGATCCTAGTAGCGAAAACGTACCTGATACTGATTGGTAAGTAATTTTTCATGTTGCGAAACCTACTACGAATGACACATTAAAATGTTTATTAAGTGGACGAGAATAAATTATTCAGACGTATTGGATTAACTTACGAACTGGTATTTTACTTTCTAATATAAAACTAATCGAGAATTTACTCATAATGATCTATTAAGAATATAAAATCATGATAGATTAGCAAGAAAGAAGAATTTTCCAACAACTAGGTGTTTCGTGTTTGGATAATTAATTCAGATTCTGGAATATTACCACAAACTGAACTAACGGAATATAAGTTTTTATAAAAGTCACTAAAATCAATTTTAGTATCCACCTACGAATGAAACTCTGAAACGATTGATCGATTCGACCAGATATTGGGGATATTGGGCTCCGTTGGGACTCTCTAGCACCTTACCTCATGTGTCGACTGATATACATAGAGTGAGTTTTCAAATTGCTAAAAGATAATAAGTAAATAACAAGTAAATCCAAAAATACAAAATATAAAATAACACAAATGATGTAAAATAATATAGAAACAATGAAAAAACAGTTGAGAAATAGTATAAATAAAACAAAAGAAAATGTTATTAAGGACAAATGCAGATTTTAAACTATAAAAAGGTAGGGAGTTCCACACTATTGCACCAAGTATAAAGTTCCAAGCAGCTTTTCTATGAACTAGGATAAGAAATCGATCAGACATGAAGAGAGAGCGTTTGGTAAAGGAATATTTTGAATTTACGAAATTCCCGCCTTTAACTGTAGTACAGACTTAACCTAGAAAAAATCAAATATGTTCCTCATTCTCCAGTATTAAGCATTTTACGAGGCATCGCCGTGTCATCTAAATATAAATGAAATATAAATAAATAATTCTATGTTTTGCTTATTTAAGATACGCAGTAATTTATTGTTCGCAAACACTCGTATAAGGAAGTAGCGGCGCGATAAAAAATGACCTTTGATAAGAGAGCAAGGTGTGAGGTAATTATGAAACTATTTTAGAGATCGAAGCATCTCGATTGGTGTAGATTCAAATAAAATTTCGCACGATGAGTATAGGTGAGGTAGGGGAGGATGGAAAGGTTTTTTTTTAGGGACAGCTTAACAGCGTCGGTCGTTCAGTTGGCATCCCAGGGACCACTCTTCGTACGTCCAAATGAATAACGTCGACCGTTCTCCTCTCTTAATTCAATTTACGCTCTTCCGGTGGAACATTGGGCCTTCCTAAGTATTCACCGAAGGGAGACACGTACCTCGTTTCTCTCCCTCTCCGCCACACGCGGGTAGCGCTGTAATCGGCGCTTTTTATCCTTTGGGAGGCGTTTTTTTATGCGGAAGAGTAACACCCACGCGTTGGCCTAGTTTAAAAGTGATGTACGAATCTCTCACCGGCGTCTATCCCCCACCATGTTCCAATAATTAATAGCATTACGCGGATAGTTTTACATAATTGTACCCAGCCTAATTTGGCCCATGCCGATAGTTCACTTCCATATACCGGACCGAAGTCAAAGAACAACTCGGAATTTTATTTTACCTGTTCAATCCTTTCGGTACCCGTTGTTCGCTATTCCATTTGAAATTGCGAAAGGTGAATTAAGTAATCCATTTAAAAATTCTGCAGTTACGTCCGACTAATATATCAAATTCAAATAGATTTATCGGATAGTATGCATAAGCTACAACTAAACTTACAGAATTAAGATTAATAACACTGAGTGAAGAAGCAGTAAGAATTAACGAAAAAAATCAATACTCATGGTAATGTTTTTTCTCTCAACTTTAACTTTAGAAAAGTAACGTAACACCTAAATCAAGGTCAGAAGCGTGAGAGTGCGTCATTTTATATTTGAAATTAATCGGCGTTTTCTAAATGCGTTAGATTAAGGTGACTGTTGCGTTTGTGTTTCACCCTATTAGAAAGTGACCCATAACATAGTCACTCCGATAAAATTAATAGTGCTTCTAAGCATGCAGACATCCGTAGAATGAAGAGGATTGTCTTACACCATTCTGTACACGATCCAGGCCGTTATTACCTAGCGATATAGGCCGAACAATGAAATTAAATTGACAAGTGACAACAGAAGAAAGCTTAAGCTTAAGTAGTAGTCGATTCTAAGCCAATTGGAAACAATGAGAGCTAATGCGATCCGGTCGGCTTCTTGAACGTGAATCGCATTACCTATACTTAATATCTGGTCGTTCGTGTCATAATGGAGAACAAAGAAGCTGAATAAGAAAGATATTTGAGCTTAATAGAGCCTCATAAACCTCGTAACCAAGCTTATTTATTCTAATGAATAAATACCACATCACACGGTCAATTGAATCCACTTTAATGAGCTAAACAATTGATACGCGAGAAAAGCAAAGAGATACGGCTACTATAAATAATTTACTCATTACGAGGCGGTGGTATTCAACCTTTATAGTTGATTTACCCTTTTGAGCATTTTTTAGTAATCCTATGGTGTAAGTCGTGAATTTTCACTGACATAAAATGATGAAATAATAAATACTTCCCATAAAATAAATAATCCAGGTGTAAAAAAAATTAAAATGGCCCTATTTTAAATATAAATTCTCATAATTACCGCGCGCATTCTCTCTAGGATTAAATTTTAATACTTTCAAATATGCTGCTTTTATGAGGTAGTACGCGAAAACATTAAGAGCACTTGGGCGTGAAATTTGATGAAATTTTTTTAATCAATAATAATTTACTTTGGATTTTCTGAAACGGAAAATGGCGAAGAGGCTCAGATGAAATCTTAAGTTTCAACATATGTGCGTGACAGTTTTGAGGTGGAAGCGATGTACTTACAAGTATTTATGCCATTTTTTCAAAATTTCCTTTCGGAGCAGAATGCTGCACGCGAAATGCCTACTGTGATCCAATTTCTGCCCGACTTCAAACTTGGTGGATGTGTTAGGTTATCCAATTGCCACAAGTAAGTTAGTTATTTGCTGTATGCACATTCATTGTGATATTTTTAAAATTTTGAAACTATGAGATAATAATATGTTTTTAACTGAAAATAAAAAATATAAAAATCGAAGTACGCTAAAATATGTTTGACATTAAAAATCTGACTAACTTTTGAGACTTCAAATTCCAATTAAGAGCTGTCCAAATATGAGAACTCAAAACCAAAAACAGGAACGCGCGGAGCATTTTGTTTTTACCCATTTAAAAATATAGATAGTAAATCTATCATAAGTCTGAAAGCATTTAAAATATATGTTTCTAATTTTGAGAGTGATATATTGTCATAAATATTAATATGAGGTAAAGGTTTAAAAAAGTTCACTCGAAAAATGTAAGTTTTAAATTTCACACCTAGGTCCCCTTAATGATACGTGATTTTTATTCGGCCACTGTAGATAGTTTTACGACACTATTTGTACTTTTAACTTCGGAAAATTGTCATTAAAAGCGAAAGAGGAAAAATTATCACCTTAAGCGGTTTCGATTGCCCTTTTTAAATTCTTCCAGTGCCTTAAGTTGAATACGTCCGCTATATACGGACGTATAAATAGAAAATGTTATACTATTTCCTCGGTCGGATCTCAAAGATATCCGAGAAAATAACACGATTTTAAACAAAGAGCGTTAAAAAGAAACTGATCTTTGTTATCGTTTTTAACTTTGGTGTCTCGCTCAGCTAAAAACTGTAAATCGACGAAAAATCTCAAACAAGTTAGAAAAGTGTACAACCAGGGGCGGATTGGGAGCAAAAATCGGCCCGGGAAAATACTCGGATATCGGCAGACCTAACAACTAAAATAATGTTGCGGCCCCCTAGGAGGCCGCGGCCCATAGTTTGAGAAACACTACTTTAGAAAACGGAAAAACAGCAGCTCCTCGCCGAGGCATCAACCACTCAAACAGCCCCGGCCCAGGAGCAGCATCAGCCCACAGGGACTTTGCCCGGTGTCCCGGCGGCCCAATCCGCCCCTGTACAACGTATCAATTGTGCAATGGAGTATTAGAAATAAATGATATACCTGTGCGTAAGGGAAATAGCGTTTTAAAGTTTCTTCTTCGTCGTAAATAATCCATTTTCTTCCTATTGAATAATATTGCATGCACACGTAAGGAAATTTTTGTGAGACTGTTTATGTTAGCAACAATGAAGAAGTAACCATGCAAGAAAATGTCAACTCGAATTAAGACATTCTTGTTTGATTTTCTTGATAACGGCTACTCCTGAGATAAAAATCTATAGGAAAAGAAATACTCTAATTTACCAGTTCTACAAGTTTTATTTGAAAAATATTTTGATATGAGCAATACTTTACGAGATATGACGGAAAGTTCATTTTTGTCACCAGTAAAGTGGTGCAAACGGAAATCTTCAGCAGCTCCACCTACTGGCCTGGCACGGACAACCGATGAGGAGCGCCATTCGCGAAAGTTGATTTTGTTTACCTGGCGCCTCCCCCGTCCGCCCCCTTAATCCCTCACCCCTCATTCCCCTTGTCCCCAGACAACCTTACCCAAAAAAGAACACGGTCAGAGCGAGGTATTCCCTTGCCACGTGGGAACGAAACTCAATCCCACGCGGGAGACGGGATCTCCCTGGACTCCCCCACAACCACGGAGAAAAGTTACGAGATGCTTTTTTTCGTCTATTTGAAAATAAGTCAATTTTTTCGGTTTACTTATCCGTTCCACTTTAAGTGATTGTTTTCTTATAAGAAAACTAGGACAAACAGACAAAAATATCGGTGTCAGACTGATGAAAATAACAAACCGTAGGATTTTTTAGATAGGGAGATTTAAAAAATCGTAATATGTCACCTCTGTGACGTAAGGAGAAAGAAGAAAAGTTGATAAAATGTTTAATTTAACAAAAATAGAGCTTATACACCAAGCACAGGTACATGGAACTCGATAGGTATGAAGCGGTTGAGCAAACCAGATGAGATGTTCGGCCACAAAGTAGCCGTACTCAGTGGCCATTCCCTGGTTTATACATGTAATCTAAAGGCTTTTTTTACAATCAACAATTCGTGGATTACCTCGGCCGACGGATACTTTTCATTTGAAATTCGCACTTACTTTAACAAATTACTTAATGCCTTTAGTAATTACCTAAATCAGTGAGTGTAGGGCCAATTATTCGCTCATTCGTTTTTCAACTTTTCAGATCAATAGATTTAAATGTTAAAAATTAATTTTTAATAGAAGGTCGTTAGAGCGCAAAGACCGGGTTTTCCGGAACGCAATTTTACAAGTTCGTTAAAATTCGACCAAACGTATTGAGTGCGGACCTATCTAGAAACTTGACGATGAAGACATAACCGGCGAGGCTCTGAAGAAAGGGCTCTCCCGCTCTTCTCCTAATTTTTTCAAATCCTCCATTGCCGACTACTTTTACTCTCTCTTAAATAAAAAATACCCTCAAAGCGTTGGTTTGTTTTTATTTTCGAAGAGCCCCGCGGATGTTTTTTCCATCCTCTTGAAAAGGATAAAAGGAACGGACAGATAATGGAGATGAGGTTGGAATCCCGTGTCTCTGAAGGCTAAGCAATTTACTTGAGTTACGAGTTAAGGTTTCTTTCACAAGGTGGTTGCGCTTCCTTCTCCGTCGACTGGCTATTAAAGAAAGACGTTTCATAGGTTTTAAGATGCGGTAACAATCCCGTACATCTCGCTTTCTCTATTCCACTCTCTGTATTGAGCTCTCGTCTTATACTCTAAAAGATCTGTTTTTGCGCGAAAGAGGAATGCAACTCGACCGAGGACGAATCCGTAATCACACACTAAGAATGGGTCTGAAAAAACTCCTTAACTTGTACCAAATAAGGAATTTTGTAAAGAAATAAACCGTATACGTTTTCTGTTCACTATACAAGGAATATATTTTTCTATACGCATAAAAACATATGATAAAAACTTTAGTTAATTAACATAGTACATTTTAATGTAGATACCTATCTTAACATATAATTGGACTTTAAATGCGAAAATAGTGGAAATAATTAAATGTGTAAGTTTATTTTAGTAACGAGTGACAAGAGTCATAACTATAGTAGATAATTTAGGTATGAGAAGAATAAAACCATCTACATAAATAATAACTACTGACTTTCACCCTAGCATATTAAGCTGGAATTAGGCGGACGTTGAGAAAGATCAATTAGTCACTACTTAAAACGTAAACGACTTTCCACCAGCAAAATTGCAACGATTATAACTCGAGTAATTGACCCCGGGAAGCCGGTAATTAATCACCGTTTCGTGAGTATCAAAGACACCGTTTCAATTAACATTATGCTGGATATTAAATCGGCCGCAACTAATGGCAGAGTCGTGTGTATTTTTTACATTTCATGTAGCTAGCGTGAAATCAAATTTAAAGTTTCCATTACGATGGCGAAATAAAAAATTGACTTTTTACGAGCTATTGTTGGGTGAGTGGGGTAGAGTGGGGCATTGTCTCAAGTCCAGGGTGAGGCAGGCGTCGTTCAGACGTTGGAGCAATAATGAAAGACAAAGCTCTCGGGGGGAAAATGCTTTGAAACAAGGGTATGGATTCAGAGCAACTCTAATTCTCCGTTCGTTCTAGGTAACCACTATCCACATCTCACCCTTCTCCATCTCCGAACAAAAGACAGTGGTTATGTGCTCAACACGATTACAGGTAAAAATTCTCTACTGCGTCAATTATTTTGATTAAAATTGCTACTGGGAAAAATATATGCGAGTATGAACTACAGATGATACGAGAATAATGTAAAATGAAGAAATCGACGTTGTATTTAAAGTTCCTTTGGAAATTATATGGCAAATAGATATGTAGTTATTTCCATAGTTCCCTCTAAGCTGCGCAAATGCGCGGCCGCGCAGAAATTTTTGAAGTGCCGCGCACTGCACGACTGTGTTTATCTTAGGATATATCCGAACAGGGCCGCGCCAACCCGGGCGCACATCCGCGCACAAGCGTCATGTAGGCGCGCATAGCGATATTCATTCCGCCCATGGATGAAATAAATTAGCGGGAACTATGGTTAAATCCATTTAAAATAAATTAATTTTATCGAAGAGGTATATTGTGAGAAAGTTTGTGAATACAATGGTTAATCGCGACCTTTTGTTTTTCTGGAAATACCATCCGGATCTAAGAATTCTCAATTGTATGGAAATGCGGACAGAATTTTGATTGCATACGAATAAAAATGAGTCATTTTCGTTCTAAAAGTTACTAAATGTTTTATGACCACAAATATAGAACCTAATAAATTAATATTAACGGATGGTTTCACTGGAACCAATACATCTTTTTCCTTTGGAAGGGAATAGAAATGCCATCATCAAAAAAACATGCTATCGTTTGCAGAGTAAGATAAAAGAACATGCAAAAAATATTTCCATCGTAAGCGGAGTAAAAACTAACGAAGTTGCAAGATGCGATTTTAAATTAACCAATTATGACGCATATAAGATTTTCGGTAAAATACAACGCCCGAGAAAAGTTATTTAAACTAAACAACCAAACCTCACATTTTATTAAACATCTTAAATTGGAATCGGACTTTTGACTACCAAGGTTACTGCCAACTTCTCAACCAATTCGGTTTTACAGTGCCACCGTAAGAATGGCAAACACCCTTATATGAAAGCATCTCAGAGATTCAAGGAGTAAATTATGGAGTTATTTGAATAAAGATGTGCATTGGAGCAACACTTAGGGGGCAGAGGAATAAAGGTGTTTGGTTCAAGAGAAGATGGAAAATCAACCGCTTGAAAGAGCGAGAGAGGAAACGATGAAGAGGAAGGCAAAAAAGAGGGAAAGTAATAATGAATTAAAACATGGAAAAAAGCGAAGAGAAGAGAGAAAAGACGACGAAGACAGAAATAAAGAGGCGAAAGGGAATTGCGAATGAGTGCTATAATTGAAATGACAACGAAAGCAATAGCAATAGAGAACTGAGATAAAGAGATGGAAAGAGAAAAATAAACGAGAATGAAAGATAGTGTGGAAAATTAATTGAGAGAGAAAAAGGAGCTAGAGAGCATAGAGAACAAAGAGGTAAAGATAAAAATAAATAGAAAATGGCAAAGAAGAATGGCGAGAAGGGAATAGATTGGAAACGATATAAGAAAGAAAGAAAGAGAGGGAGAAAAGGAGGTAAGGGAAATGGAGATTCCAAATGAAGAACGAGAAAAACTGTGGAAAAGTTAAGCATCATTGCAGCATCTTGCAGATACTTTAGGAATAAAACGTTCCACGCCATCTAGAAGAAATTCTACGCGCAAATAATTCCGAATTGTGATAAAAATGCGTGAATATTGACGATAAAGGGTGAAATTAGAAGATATTGTTTGAACAACGATACATTTTATAAATTAAGCTTACATACTGCAAATGTGGGTAGAGGGGGAGAAGGAAGAGGCGGAAAAAGAGTACTCACAACCACAAAAGTTGCGGTAAAGAAAATGACCGAACGGGAGATGGAAGAGGAAATAACGAGGAGGAGGGAACGGAAAGTGCGCGAAGAAAAACATAAAGAGTAGTGCAAAGCAGATGAAGAGGAACGGAGGACAGAGAGAGAGAGAGGGAGGGAGGGGGAGAGAGGGAGGGGTAGGGAAGGACGCGAGGGAATTTCAACCGCGAGAAAGAGGAGTCGTGGGGAATAGGAGCAAATAAGAATCTCCGAGCCGACACAATGGCAGTGGTTTAGGGAAGGAGGAGGGTTTCCCCCATTCGCACCGCCACCTCCCTCATCCTCCTCCTTTCACCCTACCCACTCCCCCCTCCTCATGGACAACTGGGAAGCTCGTACATCAACAAACAAAACCCTCGAGGCTGGCGGAGGTGTGCCCCACCCACCGCACGACATGCCTCCCCGAGTCCAAGCTCCCCATACGGAGAGTACTGCAAGGCCTCTTCTATCCGACAGAGGTGGAGGGAATAGCAGGGAGGGAGAGAGAGAGATGGAGATAAAATTACGAGGAGATAGGAGTAAGGAGAAGGAAAGAGTGAGAAAGGGGGATGGGAAGAGTGAGAGATAAGAGAAGCAGTATGTCCACTTCTCTAAATTACTTACTCCCGCTGCGCTCGAGTGTTAGCCGGAAGGCAAGCATAAAATTCGTAAATTACACCATCCGAGAGAGCGGGGACACTTGAGGTTTGGGGAAGGAATAAAAAATAAGCAAGGGGAGGGAAAAGGTAGGAGGAGGGAGAGTGAGAGAGGAGGAGACATTAAGAAATAGGAGGAGATTCCTATAACCTACTCGTCTCGAGATGGAGGAGGAAAGAAGGTAGGGAAGGGTAATGCGTTACATACACCGGATGGGCGGGGGACGCCTTTTACTCCACTCCACACACACAACACACACCACCTCCCTCCTCCTCCATCTTTCGAGAGGAGGACAACATTGGGCGTTGGCTTTACGGCAGAAAAGAGAGAGAGATGGAGGGGTGTGGAAGGTTAAGGCTTCGAGAGGGGAAATAGGGGGTGGGTATGAGCGCGGAGGGCTGATTACTGTAATCCACGCTCCTTTTAGTCATAATTAACACCGTCGAGAGCTCGTTTTTTTCGACCATCCCTACCACCCTCTCTCTCTCTCTCTCCCGATGATCTTTTTCTGCGTCGACGTCTTTTTTTTTTCGCGCGCCCAGTGACAGAGGTGGTGGACGCGGTGGTGCGCGTAGGGACACGCGTGGGCTCGGGTGGGGTGCCTTACTCTCCGCCAATGAGGAGTCGCATTCGAGCTAATTCAATTCGCCTACTGAGGTCTGGGTGTCGGGGGCCCTGTATGCAAATCCTTTCGCCCGCTTGTATAATTCATTCGAGGCACCTCCGTCACCCCCACGCACCCTTCATTCCCGCCCGGAACCCAGGGGATGGAGTTGGTGAGATAGGAAGGAGAGGAAAGAAGGGAGAAGGAGTGAGAAAGAGAGGGAGGTGGATCCGCGTCGGGGGCGGAGAGGTGACAGAGCATGGGTGGGGCGAAGGGGGGAGGCGGTGGGATGGGAGGCTGGCGATGAGAGTGGTGGGGGTGGGAGGGGGAAGAGGACAATGGCGAGTCTCCGGAGGTCCCACGCGGCGAGTGATGAAGCCGTGGGCACGACGCTGTAATTGCACCAGCTTAGGTAAGGGAACGCCGCGAAATCGGCGTATTTGCCTCGAATACGTGGGATGAGTATGAGAGTGAGGTGGGGAAGGAAGGATGGGGGGAGGGTAGGAGGAGAAGATAGGAGAGAGAGAGAGAAGGTTTAGGCGGGAACAAAGGTAAAAAAAGGAATAAGTGGATTAGGTGAGGCACGAAGGAGGACAAGGGGAGACATATTGTATCCCTTTCCTATACCTCTCTCTCTCCTTCCCCCTTCCACTTTTTTACGACTCTCTCTATACCGTTTCCTGCTTTAACGTGTTGCGTCTATTTATTCCTTGGACGCCGTAGCATTCCCTTCGTTAAAAGATCTAATAAGGCGAGCTTCTATCCTTTCTTTCAATATCAACTTGGTCGGTCAAAATATTAGTTTAAGCTTAGACGATAATTTCATATTTAAGAATCGATGAAATCTCTGCGCCTATGATTATTAGGAATGGGGATGAGTAAAACCACCATGACGCAACGCGCGACCATTTATCGAGTTTAACTAACAAAACATTCTATTTCTACGCTTAATGTAGAATGACCTATTTCCGCAAGTAATTAAAGTCCTATCGACTATCAACTCTGAATTCCAGCGTTAAAAAATATACTCAAAGTCACAGAGACGCGAAAGAAAGTAGATCATCGTATTTTCGAAAATATTGTCATATAAAAGTTAATTATGAATAATTCAAGATCCAAAAAATTCTCAAATAATTAATAATCATTATTATAATTTATCAAAAGCTAACTGTATCGAGGAGATTTGAAACTGATTACGCCGTGATGCTCGTGAAAGTAATTTTCTATTCAATGGCAGCAAAACATTCTTTTCCCATCCCTACCTTTGCAAACATAAACCTAGGAAATTTTAAACTAGTACGCATTTTCGCTCGTCAATCATGTGGAATTAATTAAAACAAAAACGTTATAGGCTATAAAGCGTTATATGACGCCTTTCTTGCGACGATTTAAGTTCATTTGCGGGTATCTTCATTTACATAACACCGAAGATTTCACGAGGTTGGTCGAAGCAGAGGTTGCACAGCACCAACCTAATGAAAACAAACGACTCTGACACTGCAGTTTGTGTGCTGTTGTGTTCTCTAATTATTCTGAGGTAAAGGCATCTCCTTAGAACAGTTCCGCAATCTCTCTCTTTTATCCTTCCTTCCTAATCGTGTCCTCCTATGCGTGTCAATTATTCCCATGACCTAACTCAAGAATCCAACCGCTCTTCAAAATTCCAACTTCAATTTATCATTTACGGGAAGACCTATTTATTTAAATAAAATTATAAAACAGCCACTATTAGGTCTATCGTAATGGATTTATCAACAAATAATTAGTTATCGAACAACAGAAAAACCAACATAAAACAACAGGCAGGAAAAAATCATTAATGTACCTACAAAAGACTAAAAATTAAAATAAACTGCCCATCATTGGAAGGGAAGCCGTTAAGAGAGTAATTTGTCTCCCCCCGTAAGTGTGAAAATTAATAGCACTCTAACGAATTCATTAAAATAACCTGACTTAATATTCTGCGATAATACTGCGGAACGCATTTTTTGCCACGCGCTTGAATTTTTTGTGGTTATTCAACAGACACCCAAAATGGGTCCCATTACTCGAAAAGAATTTGTCACGATCCTAAATACATAAATAACTTCTTTCTCTCACTTTGTTTCGATTAACGGAACTAGGGCTAACAAATAGTGACTAAAAATACACTAAAACCTTTTATTTCTAAAGTTTCATACCGATATTAACGCAACAATCAAGTAATAAGCCAATAAGTGAAACGAAATAGATAAGCGAGAGCAACCGAGTTAAGAACAACACCGATAACACGAAAGACAGTTTAATTAAACGAGATCATTCACGATATAATCGTTACGAGTTATATGGAAAGAACGAGTCAGCTAGGATCCAGGTATTACGCAGACAGACAACTCGAAAAACTCTCGTTACGGACAATTAGCGTGGCGCCGCCACTCATACAACCCTCAGCCGCTTAAGGAATGTCGGGTGAAGAACGTTTGATGGGCGAGTCACCAGTTGCTTCATAAATGCTTCCGTCGCAACGAATGTCCTTGTCTCCCTGAGCTCTCTCTGCACCCGCAGCGAAGCGGTTGGCAACGTATCGACCACAGCGGAAGAGAAGGAAAAATTCGTTCCGTTGAAAGGCAACGATATCTAATAAAGTGATTAGCATAGAGAGACTTGGCGTATTTTAACTGCTTGTTTTACATGTATATCTCACGATGTACATCGTTGTACATTTACGCATGTGTGTGTTTACACACACAAACACGCAGCCTCGTGCATATTACACATGTACATGTACTAGGAATTTAGACGGTATAAAATTATAATTCGAGATTTTTAATGAAAGTACGTTTTAGGGGCCTCTGTGTCCATTACGTGGTTATTGCTAAACTTGTCTGTAGTCAAGTCTTGGATCGTCTTTAGTTTGTTCGAGGTTCTACAGGCAGGGGTCGGCAACCTTACACAAGTGGCGTGCCAAAATCACACCAATGTATGGTCTCGCGTGCCAGTAATAAATTTTAATTTAATTAAATGATAATTTTTTATTAATTGATCACCCCGGTTTACTTAAAAAGGGATCACATTGTAAACGGTATGCATTTGTAGAAATCGGTATGAACATCCGTATTTTGTGTTCAATAGTCAGAAAGGCGGCGAGAGAGAACACGAGCCGACAGACACAAGAGCTATGAGAGAACAGTGCTGCAGAATTAGAATACATAAGCAGACTTTAGAGGAGGATAATTACTCTTACTATTAAATACAACTTTAGTTCACTAAATTTTCAAAGATCTTTAACTGTACCACATACTTGTAATATATATATAAAATATTATTTTTTCTTTCGCGTGCCATTCAAAACCACCTCGCGTGCCACTTTCGCCACGCGTGCCATTGGTTACCGACCCGTTCTAGAGGTAAACGGTTTGACGGATTCTAATGAAATTCGGTATTTACGTATACGGAGCATCACCTGGATTAAAATTCTTGTTGAAACAAGTCATACCGAGCTATAATGGAGGGTACTTTATTTTACTCGATATTCACAAAACGTCCATTTAATTAAAAAATGTTTATTAAAACTTACAGAGATTTTTGTAAAGCGAAAAGCGTTGAAACAAGAGCAAAGAATCCGCCTTGGGTATAACGCGTATGTGAATAAAAATTTTATTTTTAAAAAGGTCATACGAAGTTAATTAAATTGCTGAAGTAAGATGTTACTTAAAATTAAAATATCTCCAGAAAATATGAGCACTGACTATCGAAGATAAAAATTACTACTAGGTGTCAAATTGAGGACCTCTGCACCTTTATTAGTTCCTACAGAACAGCACGATCTCAGGATATTATCCAAAAAATTAGGTATAATAACATCTTGGTATGGAAAACTGATGAGTAACCCTTATGTACGTTTTTAATTTTACTGTGTCGATGTAAATAGAATGTTTCTTATGAAGTGAAATCTCAAGTTCCGAATTTGTGGAGGATGCAATCTTAAAGCTATTACTTGAGCGAGAACATACCTCTCCCCTGCATTTAATGTGAGATAACGTATTCTTGAAAACATTTCAGAAAAATTTCGACTCCAAAAATTAGATTTCTAAAACTTTCAATTGCCATTTTAATATTCATATCTTATAACAGGAATAACCAGATAACTTTATTTCAACGTTACTAGATGTCGTCGCACCGAAACCGAATGCTATTGCGAGAGGAGTAAATTTTTATATTGCATTGTTGTCGCTATCGCTATCCTTTTGATTAAGAACAATAATATACTGCGGATATTCCTGTATATATTCCGTGAGATAGGTAAAGGTATAAACTTAATCACACACTATGAAAACCTTTTAAGAAATAGGTAAAAAATAATACTTTTTTTAAACGAACCACATACACAAAAAGAAGCCTTGTTATATATAAATATACATACAAATATATATATATATATATATACACACACACACATACATACATATATACACACACACACACACACACACTGTATAGTAATGAGCTGTTTTTAATTTCATCGGCGCGTTGTCATTTTGCATTTCAGGGGAAAGTTACATTAACTAAATGAGAGAGACATTACAATTAACTGTATTCATGATTCTGAATCAGTGTATTTTAAAGAATGGTAAAAATCAAGGATTAAAACTTTCCAATTAACCATAACTTATGTATTTCGTTCAAAATATCTGCCAACATGTTCTAAATTGTTTCCGTTTTCCAAAACACAGTTTCAAATTCGGCCGTAGCCTTTCACTAACTACGTCATGGACGAAATCGATAATTTAAACCAATTATTCTACGATTAAATAATATTAACTGCATACATAAATTGTCGATATTAAAGGAGTTTCTATATAAACTTTTAAAACTTCTGAATAAAAACCAATTCGGAGATTTGAAAGTTGGATTATCTTAAAATAACGAAGCATAAAATGTTGAACTCTACGATAGACAGGAACAAATACAGGTACTGATTCAAACAAAGTGTTAAGACTAATTCTGTGAATTTTATGACCACGAAAAAGAAACTTTTTGTTTAACACCAGGCAGCTTAAGAAGTCAAATATGATAAATAAATAAATATGATCACTTCGCGTATTTGTCCTCCACTTTCCAAGGTTATTCACTTGCATGCGAAAACAGAGCGAAAGCAGGTATTACAATGCAAGTCTTTTACATACAACAAAATTAATTAATTTTAGCGATATTCTAATGGAGTATTAATTATTACCAAACCGGTAGATATACGCGGTGAGAAAAGTTTTTAACTGAATTAAATTTAACCAAATCATTTAGAGCATGATTAGCATTACCAAATGAAAATGATTTTATTTATACAGTGGGCATGATGTATAGTACAAAATTGATATAGCAATCTTGAAAGATTCTTCCTCAGAAACTAATATATCGAAGCGAGTAAACATTTCCATGATAAGATTACGACGGTATGTAAGCTAAAGACGAATTTATGTATGTACCTACCAATAATGTGCATTCATCTTATTGAAATATTAAAAAATACTTTATTTCTATATACGAATCTGAGAAAGAATTACTACTGTAATTTTGCGCATTAACTTTAATTATTGGCCAAGAAAAAGCGTCGTAATGATCTCCATGCGCACGTTTCATTTGCACGTTTGAGTAATTTAAATGACGCTGAACTTAGCAGTAGTCATGAAATGACGTCAACCATTTGATAAATATTCAGCTCGTAAGTGTTACTGCGAATCTTTTTTATGATTTCCATTCTATGAAGAGTATTGCGTTACAATTTTCCTCCATAAAATTAAGCGATCAGATTTCAAAACCACATGTTTTGAACATACGAGTAGATTTATTTGCGGTTAATACTTTAATACAGATAAATAAATGCCTCTATGAGGCTGAAACGCTAGTTACAATGAAAAGTCAATTCTCAAAATTTTTAAAACAAGGCTTAGAAAATTTCTAAGTTATTTGACAAATGAATAACGTCCTCTTTGGAATTATAATGGTTTAAATGCCTAATAAACTTCTTCGTTAAAAATGCATGGAAATGGACTGTCTTTATGTAATTTCCCATACCAGATAAATCAACATACGGAAAACTGATAAATAGGAAACCAAAAATTTACAATGTTCTCTTTGGAACATTAAACGGGTAATCAACGCAACACAGAGGAAAGCACGCTTCATAAAATAGTGTTATTTCATATAATATAGAAAAAAATCATTGATTCAGTAATTTATATACAGGAATCCATTTTCAAAACCATAAATCTCTCTTTAGCCTGGGAATCTAGTTTAGAAGTACTCGTCGGAGCAAGAAAAATAATGACTACGGCAAGTTGGTTTTGCTAAAAAAAAAAGGACAATTTCAAATTCTGAATTACAGGAATATCTAAAATACTTTTAAAGTCACGGCCAAGTTAATTTCAAGAAATACATATCACCACTATAATCACTGATAAAAACATTGCAAATCACCATATATTCATTATAAGTGCCAAAAACTTTCCAAACGAGTGCTTCAACTCGTCATGGCAAAAATTAGAAATATCTGGAAAATCCATTCAACTAACACGCGAACCACAGATGAGAGTCCTTTTTCCACGATGACAGAAAGACAACTTCACAGCAGCCGCAGGTTTGACGCGTGGAGACACTGGAGATGAGAGTATGCCTGCCACCCAAGACACCAACAACACCACAACTCTCTTCCCCTTTAAGTCCCTCCATAATCCCCCCCCCCCTCTCTCTCTCTACGCTCACTTCTCAGCATGGAGCATCCTCTACCTTGGCAAAGTGCGTCAGGATGGCGCAATACTTGCATTCCGTGAGCCTCACCCATTCCGACTCTTTCCTCCTATGCCTATCCCTACCTTTATGCCTCTTTCTCTGCCCTCTTTACCTCACTCTCTTCCTCCCTCCGTGTCACTCTCGGAGCCTCCCTCAGTGCCCCCTCCGTGCCTCCCTCAGTACCTCCCTCCATGCCCCTCTCCTTGCCCCACTCTCTGCCTCTATTTCCCTCCCTGTCTCTCCATATCCAACCCTATCTCACACTACCCCCTACCTCTCTCTCTCCCCCCCTTTCTTCTCCTCCTCCTCACCCCGCTCTGCACTTCCTCCCTACAGCCAACGAAGAATTCTCTTCCCCGATTCCAACTTGTATGAAACAAAACACCACATTCCTGATAATGACGACGGGAAAATAAAAGCGCATTTTGATTGCTCCGAGCGGATACTCCTCCCGCTCCTCGTTTCCCCTTACCTATTACCCCTCTCCTCTCATTCCCCCTCCCGCTCACCCTCCACCTTTTCCCCCCTCTCAAACCACGCTACATACATCCTCCTATAGTCGATCTCTTCTCCGTCTTTTCTCTCTACTCTATCCCCTCACGTGTGTTCATTCCCTCTCATTCGAACACATTCCCGCTCCCCCACGCCACTCCTCGCACGACCCTCCCCCTCTTCTCCTTACGCTCCTCATTCCGCGACCTATTACACATACCCGTACGGCATACCCCCCCCCCCCCCCCCCCCCCCCCACTGCCTCTACTCTCCCTGCTCCCGACCGCCACTCCGCAAGATCACCCGCGCGAGATATGTATCGAAATGAAAGGAGTGGGATAGGAGTATGGTGTGCTGGAAGGAGGAGGAGAGGGAGAGGGAAAAGATGGAAACGGGTATTATCGAGAAGAAAGAGAGATCTGGGGTAGCAATTAAAGGCGGCGCTAAGGGCACGTTGAGGAACTTGCGAGGTATTTCCAGGAACTTAAAAGAAATACCTCGTGATTCAAATGAGGATGAGTTCAAACCGGATTATGATCGTGATTCAATAACGTAGTTTAACTCGTCACTTTCTGGCACGCGTTGACGTGCTATAGTTTATTTTGACCTTTTTAACTGCGTATGAACTGATGGAATAAGGAGAAAATTCCAAATCATAATTTAATGTTACCCTAGAGCCTGAAACATTCTTAGTGCTGACACTAATAACGTGCAATCAAACCAATTTCTTCGGAAGACAATTATGAAAATTAGATTTTGATAATTGATAAATACGTCGCGAATGCTGATGCGTGTAACAACAAGGCTGAATTTTCTCAATTAAATTCCCTCAGGCAATCGCTAGATGGAACATTACTTTAAACTGATAGATATCTATTTCAAATCTCAACAATTAATCTAAAGCGTTATCTTATATAACAAGAGCATTATTCCGTCGAGAATAAATCAGATTATCGCATTAATTACACGTATTTTCTTTATTAATATGCCAACAAACAAAGAGACGCATGTGGAATTAAACTTCAAAATTTCCATTTCCTTTTACTCCCACAGGTTTACCCCATAAACAATCAGAATGAAAAGCGGTCAAACGGCTCTTTAACGTGAACTACAGGTAACCCAGACCAAATGTCACCAAACTTTATGCTGAAAGGGCCGCATGAAACTTTAGATATAACTGATCGGTCAACGGATGACATCCCAAATGACTATTCGGGGTGTGGGAAACTTTAATTTGCTGGTTTTGAGAAATTTCTATAATGTGTAGCGTGTCATACAACTACATAAATTAGTGCAACATACTATTGCACAGACTTTCTCAATTCGTCCGCTTCTCGTTCATACAATAATGTAACCGGTTACCTTAATACGTAATGCGTAGTTTGAATCGTACTAACCATATTGCTGCTACTAGTGGGGAGAGACTGGCGGTATATAGACGTAAAATGTGATGTTCTACAATGTTCCCGGACGCTTTATACCAATATTTTTAGTGACATAGCTTAAAGGTTATTTTTATAACATTAGGCAATATAACGGGATCAATTTAAATCAAAATCCAAGCAGTAAATCGACGTTTTGTGAAATCTATTTAAAATGCCCTCGATTTTTTCACGATATGGTTCATATTAACAAGTTTTCTACTCGGAGCGATACCCTACATAAATGTGAAATTACATCAGAATCTATGAAACTGCTTACCATCTACAGTCACGCACAGATGACATACAACAGATGGAACAACAAGAATTGATTCATGTTTGCTCAAGAGCACCTAACACGTGGGCATTCATCAAATTCTCGAATTAGATTTTTCTCGTGATCGAAATACTTACTCTCTATATATTTCGTAAATGAGAAAATAGAAAAAGAATTGCAGCTTTTGTGACTTATAATTAAAATGTGTTTCTAATGACATAAATAAAATAAAGAAACGAAAAAGTTTTTCTCATTATTGCTTTTGCGACGTCTCGTAATACCATCTGCTTAAGGAATTAATAGACCGAATTATAAATAAAAGAAATTTCACTTACGGTTGCTGATCAAGTAAATAATTTAAATGGAACAGATGGGAGGAGAGAACCTGCCTTTAACCCTATGTTTTCGCGAAGATTTGACTCTCATCGAATGGGATTAAATTGACTGAGGATAATACGTGATTAAGTAGAGATTACGCGTAGAAAGGCATTTTCCTAAACCGGTTTCTCAACTTTTCCTTACGATCTTATAAAAGCAACACCATGGTTAACGATAGATACATCTGATAGCGCTAAAGCTTCTCAAGAATGCGTACATAGACAAAATAGAAAAGAATTGTATCCTTGAGCGCGAGTAGACATAATTACCTTTGATAGGTTTCTAGGAAAAGTAACAGTATATGGAAAAGTTACGATGGCGAAATTGTCACGTAAAACTGATTCAAGTTTGCTAAAAAAATAAACGTCCTTCCACACAGTCAATGTTTTAAGCTAGTCATCCGGTATATAAAAACATCGCTACATTTATTTCGCCAAGCGTTGCAATAAATTAAAAAAGTGACATTAGACGCGTGCATTCCGTTGCAAAGAATTTACGAGTTATGTAGAAATAGTAAATTGAGTTTAGAGCCACAAAATAAATCATATTACGATAAAAATGCAATCGGTGAGTTTTTAAATTTCGGAAGAGGAATAACGCTCGTGATCGCTGTAAAGACCCATCCTTCACAATTAGTGAAACCATCATATGCCATTAGACTGGAGAAAAGCATTACCTCTTCGAGGTAACGTAATAGCTTCCAAATAGAAACAAAAAGTGTCCGCTACCCTCTTTTGAAAGAAACCGAATTTACATTTATCGTATGAAGATATGAGGGGATAATTTAACCTTGACACTGACCATACATATAAAGCCGTCTCCTCTCTTTATTGCTCGCGCAGCCAAATGCCAAGATGCCTCCGACGGGAAAATCATCGAATTGCTAGCGTTAAACCGCATAACCAAAACGAAATAAAGGACGGAAATAGTTTATGACGACGCTTTAAAAGCTACACGGACAGTTATTTACTTACTTAACTGTTCTTTATTCGCCATCAATCAATGATTCAAGAGTTCGCGGGAGACGTTTATGAGTTTCGGTGCATAGAAACTACTTGCACCATACCTTGGTACGAAAATGGGAAAATTATGACGGATTAAAAAGGATAAATATCTCGGAGCGTTTAACTCATGACCTCGTATAGAAGATATCCATCTGACAACATAAAGGAGCGCGACATTTAATTCCCGCTCTTCCTGGAATGAATTCGCATTTTAAACTACCCACCAGGGGACGCTATTCAACGCTTAGGTATTGTTCCCCGTTATATAATTCACTTTGGATATTTTTTTTATTAACAAGTGCTTTAGAATGATATATTTTATAGCTGAAGAGTTCAATTGCAGCGATCCGATAGTGTCACATTTGAAAAAATGTATGTGTTTCAGAAAAATTTGACAACTTATTAGCTATGACAAACTATATTTCTTCGGCAGATATAAAAAGGTTCAGAAAATCAGATGCACATTTAGGCTACAACACAGCCATCAAAACTCTTTTATAGTTCATAATCGTATAATCACCACTGATGACGACTGCTTTGATATTAGTGTGGGCATCCGGTTACTATGGCTTTTGGGTAGACAATATCGAATTTTATTTTAGCCATAATTTTACATCGATGGTTATCTTTTAAATAAAATTATAAACGCAGACGAAAAAACCCTTAATATGGTAACGAATTGGTCAACGAGAAATAGGGTATTTCCTTTCAATTTTAGGTTTATGTTCAACAAAAACGCGCACTGTTAAATAGACTATTAAATAAAATCGCTATATTCGTAAGCCAATAATGCTAATTTTGTCGTCTTAGCTAAACGACTGTTCGACTTTTTCTCTTAAAAATCCTCAACAATCGCGTTCATCTTTTGAGCCACGTAATACCTCGTCCTTATTTCGCGCTTTTTACCCTCATAATCACATAAAATATCCTGGATTTATAAAACCATTGCATCAACGCAGCACCGTCAACCGAAGGTTGTTTCTCCATGATACCAATGTTTCAGTTGTCGAAAACATTAACGGGTGATCGTTCGTACAGCGAAACCGCATAGGCTCAAACGATGAATATGTTAGGATAGAAGGAAGTTAAAGACTGACCACGGGCAATCCGTGCTCTAGGAAGTAAGGCGGTGAGCAGAAGGAAAACCCACGCCCTATGCAGAGCCTAAGGTCAGGAAAGTGGAAGAGGATGGAGAGAGAGATGGGAGGGGAAGACAGTGGAATGGTAAGGTGTGGAGGTAAAAGTGGGGAGGATAAAGAGAGGGGGAAGAGGAAAGAGAGGAGTGGAAAGGGGGAGGTGGGCGGAGAAGGAAAGAAATGGGTTAGGTGAGGCTCTTTGCCAAGCCGGGGATGCGGCGTGTTTCGAGAGGAAGAAGGGATAAAATACGGGAGAATCCGTTTAAAAGGTAAGAGGGGGGAGGGATCATTTTCAATGAACCGAAGTGAGAGAGAGATATTAGGAGGCGATGCAGCGCGGAGGACTCAAAGGCAACGAACGGCACTCTTCAAACCTTCCAAGAGTCCCCTTTTCTCGGAAGGGCTCCTTCCTATTTCAGGATAGGGTGGAACTCTCTTCCCATCCTCTCATTGTCGCAAACAGCGTACAATAATCCATTATGGACTCCACCCGCCTTACGTTTCGCACAATCCTAACGAGCGCTGTGTCATTTTATTCAAATTTCATTCGAAGTTATTTCTCGAAAAACAATCGACATTAGAGCATTCAAAATTTTTCGTGTGGCAGCTAATTTCAATGTGGCACTTATCATACCAAACTTATTCTTTGTGTTTTAGCTAAAATTACGTTTAAACGAGGAAGGATGAAAAGAAGGAAGCACTGGCAGACATTTCACCATTCTCTATTCTCTATAATAAAAACGTTGTTCTGTAAGGAACGCAAGTTGGCCGATAGCGAAATGTAGTTCTCATTCTGCCCGATAGGTCGGCGCCACATGTATGTCAACAACTCACCTTTCTTTAGGCGAAAACGACGAGAATATATAATGAACACTTATGTTTGTTTATGTAACGGTTTCTATGATAAACAATTAGTTTATTTTTTTGTCAATAAGGATCTCCAATACAATGATCCATTTAATCGTCAAAAGAACAGTTTACAATGTTGAAATAATTTGGTGATTTGTTTTGTTCAGATAGTATTCAAAGAAATTATTCCGCTGATTCATTAATAAGTTAGTTTTTAATTTAAATCTTTTAAAGAGTTTTATTTATATAACGACGGAGAACATTATTGAGTATTCGAGTAAGCTTTCTTTCGTCGTAAGTACAGAGTACAATTTTAAAACAATCATAACGTTAAGTGCACGAAATTTAATTATTTTCCCTACGTTATATATGTATACATATACATACACAATTATTTCCCTGTCTTTTCACACCAACAATTATATGTAGCATTGACGAGAACAAGGTGGGAGAAGAATATCAGAATTTTATAGCCGAAAATAAAAACCAAAGGCATTTACTAAACAACGACAGAATATTCACTAGAAATGTAATATATGACGAAATGTTTCATATGTAATAGTGTGCTATTAATTATTTTAAATGCAAATATTAATAATCAACCTATCTACAATTCTTCCGTCGATATTTCAACGGGAATTACACTAGTATTTTACTAAAGTTTGATCGTGGTAGGAATTCTCTACAGCGATACCAGTTGGAACAAGAAGTCTTATTTCTTGGCTGATAAAGAGCATGCTAAAGTCCAAGGCCAGCTCACACTAAGCCTAATGCGCCAATATAAGCATACATTCATCTACTTTCATAAAATGTTCGAATGCAGAAGTGCATTAAGCTCAGCTGATTCATGATTAAACCATTACAACTTTAGGCAAAGATTATTCTTTTAAAAAAACGCCTTTAATATAAGAAACTGTGCATGGTTGCTTGGCTAAAAATACCCTATGTTAAATCGATGGTTTTATATAGTCTATATAAATGTAATACAGTATAATTATGTAGATGCAAAATAGAAGTGTAATGAAAGAAATTTAAGTCTTCCGCAAGTTAAAAAAATGCCGACTGATAAGCTACATGTTTTTTTTTGCAATATAATCATACCTTTATTGAAGGTAATGGTAACATGCAGGTATTTGAGCACATGATTAAACCACGATGTGTTGATGTGAGACATGGACTATGAGAAAAGATAATGTGTGCAGATTAGAAGGCCTGAGAGGTGATGGCATAGGCTGAAGAGAATTATTTGGGTTGAGAGGGAACAAAGAAGTTTTTAATACAGCGGGGAAAGATAAGAGCTTAATTAAAATGATAAGGAAAAAGACAGAAGAAACTGGTGGGTTTGAAAGATAGGAAGGAAAAATAAGAGATATATTAAAAGAAGTTGAAGCGGTTGGAGAGAATCAAATGTAAGGGCACACGTGGAAAAACGAACGCGTGCAAAACGACAAGGTTGTAACACCGGAGAAAATGAAAAATAAAGGAGGAAATAGGAGGGAATGAGAAAAGATGGAAAAGAATCGAAAGAATGAAAAAATATTTCCATCGGCGAATTATGGCTAAACACTCCAATCATCCACTAACCAATTTACATAGTAAATCAGCAAGATTTTAAAAAGAAAATAAGGAAGCGAAAACAACACTGGAAAGATAGAGTATGGGAGAGAGGAAAGAAAGAGTTAAGAGGAGAAATTAAGAGTCAAACACTTCTCTGAGGAAGGAAGTTGGGAAAGGAATTGAAAGGATGAAAGTAAGAGAAGAAAGATAAGAGTGGATGAGGGAAAGGATGGGACGTTAGACAAGGAGAAAGATGAGGAAAGAAGTAATGTCACGTAGGAAAAAGAGAGAAAGAAGACAGAGAATAAATGGGGGCAGCGAAAGTTAGAGAACGGAAGCTGAGGTCAAATTACCAACGAAGACAAGTAGGGAGATGAGAGAGAGGTTGGAAGGCAAAAGAGAAGGGAGATGAAGAACGAGGCGATAAAGGGAATGAAGACAGAAAAAGATTCGACCAACACAGCGCACAAACTTACTCATATCCGTAAGCTTCCAGCCTTAAAATAATGTCGCTGGTTACGTTGTTTCAGCGTCCCAAACGGGATGCCGTAACTGATTGTTAGAGGAAGCGCGAAAAACGTTGCTGAATAAATAGACGATTTAGAAATGTTGCTCATTCATTAGGGTCTTAAAAATTCCACTAATGACTTGATAATGATGTATTGAATTTATTCATCCAAACGTTGAGATACCGGGATGTTAAAACATACAACATTGTTTCAGTGTGGGATGTCGGGAAATTCTGTTTCTCTTTGAAAAGGTGATGCGCGTGCATAAATATTGGGAACTACTGCATAATTGGATGGTTCGCTGAGCGTAAAACTAATTATAATGCCACTGGACGCTATATCGTTATACTTTGAGACATACGGCTTACGTAATATAGTTTATGACTTCAAGCTCACAAAATGGCCGAATTTTAATCAAAATCTTTGCGTCTATTTTTCAGTAAATTGAAATTTTGTGAAACGCGACAACAATGAATCAGCAACCAACATATGAGATTCGTTTGAACAAGGTTTTATTCCGGGTAATAGCCAATGCAAATGCGAGATTTATTCAGATTCTGTTAAACCTTTAGTCTCTAGAGTCACGCACAGACGTCGTCAGAATGCGCACGATATACTGAAGACGGGCGTAATCGCAAATACTACCTCTTTGGACGCAGAAGCTCCTAAAACGTGCATATTCATCAAAATTTCAGTCGATTTCTTTCACGATCGTCATACTTTCTCTAAATGCTTTGTACAAAAAGGGAGTCGGCGAAATAGGAGCGTTGAAATTTAATAAGGCCGGAGGAGTGCGAAGCAACGAAAGGTGGGAGGAGAGAAATGAGGCGAGTAAGCGATGAACTTAGAAGCTAAAAGGTGCGAAAGGTCATCGGGTAGAGTGCGGAATAAGTTAAGGTGAGAATATCTCCGATTGTGGTGTTGCGGAATCTTCTCGTCTAGAAAGATCTTTGCTCTCCCTCTTTCACCCCCACCCCCATCTCCCCTCCCTCCTCCCTTTACCGGACTGCATTCTCACCCCCTCCGCCCCTCAGAAAGTCGTCGTGGGTTCGGTCGGATAAAAGGAGGGACCGAAAGACTAAAAATACGACTCCGCCGTCCTTCCTCTCCTTCTTTCTCTCCTATCTCTCGCCCACTCTCTCCTCTCTCTCATTCTCTCTCTCTCTCCCCCCTCTCCTTATTCTCTCCCTCTTTCTCTCTCTCTCTTCCACCTTCTCCCTCCCTCTATTCCCCTCTTGCCTTCCCTCTCCTCTTTCCCTCTCTCTCCCTGTCCTCCCGCCCATCTCTCCTCTTCCCATCCCTCCCTGTATTCCCATATTTCCCTCTCTCTCTCCCTCTCCACCTTTTTCTCTCCTTCCCTATCTTCTCTCTCTTCCATCCTCTCCCTCCCTCTCATCCCCTCTCGCCATCCCTCTCCTCTTTCCCTTGCTCTCCTTCTCTCTCTCCCTCTCTTCCTGCCCATATCTCCTTCTCTTCCCCTCGCTCTCCCTCCCATCTCCCTCTCCCTTCCCATCTCCCTCTCCCTTTCTTCCCCTCTCGAACTCCTTCTCCTCCTCTTTCCCACTATCCCTGCCCATCTCTCCTT
Source organism: Uropetala carovei (assembly GCA_036926305.1). NCBI lineage: Eukaryota > Metazoa > Arthropoda > Insecta > Odonata > Petaluridae > Uropetala > Uropetala carovei. Next base: position 1,483,469 of record JAXCHB010000202.1, on the reverse strand, counting down.
TTCGCCTTCCTCTCTCCCTTCCTATCTTTTCCTATCGCCCTCCTCAGCCATTTTCGTTAGACGCTAAACGAACTCTCCCAGCGCGAACTATGGGATCGTCCGAGTCTACCGAAACGGGAGGTAAATATGGCTACGTGTAACCCTTTATGGATTTAGAATCGTATAGCATGTCCTAAATAAGAGAGTATTGCTTTGCGAAGGGAGAAGATGATTAGCATAGTCTAAGCACTCGATACCTTCCACGGGCCAGAGGTGTGGAAATATGGGTGGAAACGAGGAACAGACTTATGAACGCTTACGATATAGAGTAAGACTTTTTGACATATAATATAATTGGCATAAGTTTTATTGGATCATTATAGTTTCCAATGCTTCTTAATTTACGATTTTTTCGGGATATAACAAATAACAGAAATAATAAGCATATAGCTTGATACAACTAACCTTTTTCTTGAAGCTGTAGCACCCCGTTTCATTTTAAATGCGTAACACATTACACCTTTTACATTAAAACATTAAAATTTTATGCAGAACTCCTACTTAGACTTTATGCCATTTTTATGTCCTTGCAGACATAATACCGGCAGGATAATAATAAAAATCGTTATGCTGTATTGCACCAGAACGGATAGGTATGATGTTTATGACAATTTAAAAAAATTAACACAAATGCCAGAAATGTACTATGATTTTCAATATTTCCAGAATATTATGAGATCTTTTCGGAAAATAACAAGATCTAGCGAAATAAATTATGTCAGGTTGATAAAATAACGATTCCTAAATCTTTTTAAACCTTTCTTCATGTTATATATTAAATATTAGAATTTAAAGTCTATAAAATTAAATGTTACGGGATCCTAAACAACTCTGCCTTACTTTAACAACACATGTCTTGCCACAAACATTTCTAAGCGGGAATTTTAAGTTAAAGTTAAAAACGTTTCCGCACGAAAAAGTAACATACCCGCCACGTGTAACGAACCGAATGGACACCAATTAAAACGGAGCCAGAGAATAAATATTCCCCGGACCCAACAAGAGACGATGAAGTGTTTACTGCATCGCGATTCCATCCCAACGGCTCAAAACATCCGTAGTTAATCACCTCATAACGACGCGCTATGAATACACCAATAAATGCCGAGAGCCGGATGATATTTTATTCTTGTTTTCCGTTAAGGCCTTTCACGCGCATTCTTCCATCTACCCGGAACCAAATAGCTACAAATCATTCTCCTCTTAGGGGGAATCAGGAGTGGTGATCGAGCGTGAAGCTTAGCATCCAGGTAGCGAGAGCCTATGGTCGCGACACTTCCAATTATGGTAGCACCACACGAGAACAATTCCATAAAAACACGGACACGCTCTCTTCAAGTCAGGTGGTAAGTCTTGTAAGGAACGTTGAGAGAGGAGAGAGGAGAGAGAGAGAGAGAGAGAGAGAGAGAGAGAGAGAGAGAGAGAAGGATGCACACTCCCCCTCGGAAGATCTTTCCGATACTGAATAGAACTGACGATGCTGGCGTGGGGTAGGCGTGAGCGCATGTATGTATATAATACGCATACATACTAATGTGTATTTATATAACATGCAATAATTACCCGCTCTATGTTGTTGCGTTGCGTTGTTTCGCTTAATGATCGTTAATTAAATAAGAAACCTGTCTCGCTATACGTCGCGTCGTTTCGCATATACGACAGTAAAGATCTAAGGCGAAGCGAAATCCCAACCAAAGTTAATGTTTGCGTTGTTTCTTTGTAATATTTTGTGATTGTCGTATGGCTGAGTAGAGAGCTGAGATGGCCAAAGCGATAAATATCGTATCTTTTCTATGGTTTTGATAGATCAGACCGTTCAACCGAAGTGTAGTTTTTCATATTTACATTAATACAATTCCTTACGTATTAAGAGTAATAATTCTCGAGCAGCAGATTAATTTGGCAATTGGTTATATAATAATACTGGACAGTAAATAAAAACAAGAATAAGCATGCCCTTTACTTCAGAGTGATGTCACCCCGTAACAACTCTTCAACCACACCATACTCTTTAGTAATCATCTCAGAAGATTACTTTAACGAGCGATAACTAATTTATTTCACTTTTTTACCTATTTTCCGCATACGATATCTTACGAACCGCATTATCGCGTTTTAACTTTGGTAAAAACAGCACATATGTGTCCCAAAATGTCCACGTGTATGCAAAAATAGGTTCCTTTACGGTTCGTTTCGTCATACGCCGCTGAGGAATGACGCTGACGGTGTGGACTTGCCGTACTCTCAACTGGACCACGAAGCATAAGTTGCTATTATAGAGATCGTTCCGTCTCTCCCTCCCTCTCTCCTCTCACGCTCTCCATAGACACCCACGGAGATGTCTAAATAACCAACGCTTCCCTTTACTGCTTCACTCTCCGGTCGTTCTTCGGGAGCGCCGAGAGTTACTTTAGATTCTCCTCCGCCTGCCTCGAGTGAATCACTCTATGAGGAGCGCGGGGGTGGGGAGAGGAATTCGACTTCCCCGATATCTTAAGAGAGCAGCCTACTCAGTCATGGCAGAGGGTATTGAAATGTGGTCAGGCGGGAATAGGAACGGATTGGAGGGTGAAAAGAGGAAATGGAGAGTAGAGGGAGAGAGGAGGATAGGGAAAGATGAGAGGGATGAGAAGAAACGAGTAAAGAGGAAGGAAGGGGGAGAGAAAGAGGTGAGTAAAAGAGGAATGGAAGAGGAAGGAGGAGTAATGGAGATGAAGAGAGAGGTGGAGGAGGGGAGGGAAAGAAGGGGGAGAAGGCAGGGTGGAGAGGGAAAGAGAAGTTGAAAGGGAAATAAGAGGATTAGAGAGGGAAGAGAGGCAGAGGAGAGGAAGAGGATTAGAGGCGCAAGAGAAGAGGGAAAGAAATGGATAGGAGAGAGGAGGAAGGATGAGGATATCATGGGAGGAGAGGGGAGGAAGAGGAGAGGAAGAGAGAGGAGAGGAAGAGAGAGGAGAGGAAGAGAGAGGAGAGGATGACATGGGAGGAGAGAGGAGGAGAAAAGACGGGAGGAGGAGAGAGGACAGGGGAGGAGAGAGGACAGGGGAGGAGAGAGGACAGGGGAGGAGAGAGGACAGGGGAGGAGGAGAAATTACAGGGGAGGAGGAGAAATTACAGGGGAGGAGAAGAGAGAGGGTGGAGGAATGAGATGGTATAGCTGGATGAGGATGAGTGAAGAGTGAAGGAGTAATAGGAGAGGAATGGCAGGAGGAGAACGGGGTGATGAGTAAAGGAGGATGGTCAGGAGAAAAGGGATGCAGAGAAAGGGGTGAGAGTGGAATGGATGTATACGGAGGGAGTTGTGGGCAAATGGAAGGAGGCGAGAGGGAAAAGTGGCAGAGAGTACTCTCCCTGACATAAAGAATATCTCCAACACGTCTGGGAAATTCGAGTCAAGACATGGTAATTATATGGCAGGATCGATCCGCTGTGAATTTCATTCATCCGTTTGGACATATGTTCCTGCTCATCGCTAGGACCTATAAACAAAGGCTCTTATGTATTTTCTCAGAGCGGGGCTGGATAAACTGGGGAACGCGCTCTGGATCAGACCAGTGATTGCAATTACTTCCACGGGTTAAGCTGTGGTGAAAAATAGGATAGTGAAATTTAATACGGATGATTTCACATTTTTTAACTTAAATTATGGCCGTCGAATCGTTTTAAACGAAGTGTGAGCAATTAGAATTTCATTTTATATCACATGTAACTCTGATCGTGAACTGGACCGGCCTCCCGAAGGACTTGCAACTTCTCTTGTGCCATAACGAGCACAAGTTTTTCCGTTCCTTCCTAATTAATTACAATATTTACGGAAAAATAGATTTGCTCGACACCTATCCATTTTTGTAACCGAGATTTTAAGATAAATTAATCATAACACCTAAACACACTTCGCTGGGAATGCAGTAGTAAGTACCTTGCGCATCGCGGAGGTTACGTTCCTGGAAAAGAATGTTTTGGGTAAGACCGCGTAGCGAAAATTTAATTATTTGTGGAAAAATAATCAAGTATACTTAAAGGCTAAAGGCTTTTTCATGCAGCATACACATGTAAAGTTCAACGCGAGCTCAACTCAGAACCGCGTCGAATTAAATTTTATACGTGTTGAGTAAATAATTTTCACATTTATTTAACTCTTTATAACGAAGCCCGCGACAAACTCGATTTTATTGTAAATTGTTACAATTTAATCTATGCGATAAGTTATTTTTAAAACAACTATCGGATGGTTGGATTGCATTACTAGTTCAGTTTCATTAGCCCATTTAATTAAATCGTGACCAAAAAGCGTAATTGGTAATACAAATGTATGCGATGAATCCTTGTCACAAATTTAAATCAGAGTACATTACGCAGATGTTGCTAACGGATGAAATAAGGAAAATAAACATAGTGTTATAAATGCCCGTCAAAAAGGAAGGGGAGCGAAATTTATGCGTCCGGGAAGACCACCTCCACTAAGGGTCTTTAAACTCTTGACTGTTTGCTTCTCAGTATAAGGTTCCGACGTAATTAATCGACAGAATTAAGAGAAAACGCTGATATTTTAGTATATTGTAACAGTTATTAAACAGATATTAAAGCAAAATACAATGTATTAATTGAATGTTCAATATTTAAACAAAGTAAATATGTAATTGCAAAATCAACCGAAAAATGATTGATTTCTATGGAATTATGACGAATTTAATTTCTCATTTTTAGCCATAACATACAAAACAAATTCCAATTATTTTATCCTTTTAAACGCTGTTGTAAATTAATTACATAAAGTACCAATAACCGTTTCTTTTGGACAAATAAATGCAACATAAAAATATTATTCAAAGTCGTTTAGCCTTCCTCCTTTCCCAAAAACGATATACTATTATTTTATTACAATTCGATAAAACCAAACACGAGGTGTATCAACTTAAAAATCAATTTAAAATGAACTATTTCCCATTTAAAAGCATCGGTCTCCCAAATCGGGAGTTAGTAAGGGTTTATTGTCGTTTAAAAAAACTGAAATATTAGCCTTTCTTTAATTAACTAAATTACTTTTTCGGAAATATCTACACAGATTCAAGCTACGTTCGCGATTATAATATAATTTGCTGTTATATCCGGAATTAAGTTTAAAATCTGAATTTATAGTATATTCCGATTAAAGCCTATATTATAGCGCAAATTGAAACAAGCTTCCGACATTTTAAGGTAAAATAATTTGAGAATGGAATCTCTCTTGGATTCGAAATAAGGCCTCGTTTGCGGAGGAAGATTAACAGAAATCTTACGTGAGGTCACGCTGAGAAAATACCATAATATCAGTCAGATTAAAATCAACCGTTTTCGGCTTATTTGCTGACGCATTTGCTCCTTTTTTAACTTCGCACTGCTTCCCAAGCCATGACCAATCAACCGACAAACAAACGAAGACTTCTGTTAAAGTGAGATTAAGTAGTACCTACCTAATAGCGGAAATATCGAGTAAATTGCAGGTCAAAATATTTACACAGCTAAGCCCTATAAATAATCGTGCTTTTTTTAATGCATGTAGAGCTCAAATTGGACATCACTATTTTTCAATTGAAGAGAAATCTCTCAAGACCGTTAAAGGTATGGTAAAAGTAGTGAGCCAAAGATATCAAGTCCATGGTTTGGAATCCGCCCAAACCAATTCATTCTCGTCGTTTCAACTGCTATTAATCTCACCGTGAAAACCCTTGGGATTTGATAACGAGATAATGAAGAAATTCTGACCATATCTTAACATGTAAGAATTTTTTTAAAAATTCAAAAATAAAATCGTTTTGCTTTACAAAATAGGCGACCTTAAAAGGAAAAAACAAGAAAAATGTCAGAGTATTTGTTCGTTACAAAAGATTTTGGTGTCATATTCTTTTCATTACTTTTCATTACTAAGGTAAATTTCAAAGCTATGAGACAGCAATTTCCAGTAAATGGCAATATATGGAATAAGATAATACATATTCGAACCAGACGGTTTCGTTGGAGAAAATAATGTTTCTTTCGCTCCTAAAACGGAAGATGTCTAGATGAAGCTTGTGAAGGCGATAGAAATGTAATAGGAAAAGAAAAAAGCTTGAATGCACTAAAAGCCCGTTCAAAGCCGTATGCAAGGAAAAACTTCAATATATACGACTATAAAAATATAAGAATGGAGGAAAGGCAATGAGAAAGAATCGGAAAATCCGAAACAAAAGATGATAACTCCTAGAGAGATCCTGATTATTAAAAACTCTTATTTTGGAAGATACAAAGAGGAAATGCACTTAGGAGAAAATTACCAACAGAAACTATGCAGTTGAAACAGAACTTGACCTTTCTCTTCCAAAAATCGGTGATTCGCTATTATTGGATCGAAGCAAAAACGGAACGGATATTGGAATGTGTGAAGAGTCCTAGATGAAACTGTAGAAGGATAAGTGATAGAGAATCCAGGATAGGAATGGGAAAGAAAAAAGACAACGGATTTAAATACGATAAAATATTAAGGACAAGTTAAAACGAATGGAAGAAGACCTTGCTGAATAAAAATAAGGACACGATGGAAATGGCACGCCAGGAGTCTTATGCATAGAAACTTGCATCAGATAAAAATACGGAAGTGAAGCAGAAAGATAATCTGGTTGAAACGTAACAAGTTAGGAAAGTGTACAGCCTTTGACAAATGGGCGCGTTTCGTGCAATGGAATATTAGAAAGAAATGATATACTTGTACGTAGGGGACATAGCGTTTTAAAGTTCTTTTCTTCGTCATAAATAATCCATTTTCATTCTGTTTAAAAATATTACAGGCACACGTAAGGAAATTAAACGTATTTTTGTGAGATTGTTTATGTTAGCAACAATGAAGAAGTAACCATGCAAGAGAATGTCAACTCGAATTAAGATATTCTTGTTTGATTTTATTGATAAAAATCTATAGGAAAAGAAATACTCTAATTTACCAGTTCTAGAAGTTCTTTTTGAAAAATATTTTGATATGAGCAATACTTTACGAAATATGATGGAAAGTTCATTTTCGTCACCAGTAAAGTGGTACCACTGATTGGCTTACAAGATTCATTTTTACGATTTTCTTATTATCTTTGATCGTAAGTCCTTAATATCAAATTTAATGAAAATCCGTTCGGTAGAAGCCGAGAACGTACATGCGGACGGACGGACAGACCAACGACAATAGGCGCTCAAGCTGGAAGTGAAAAAGAAAAACCTTTGCCTCCAAGCGGATGACAGCAGGAGCGGATGAATAAGACCGTTGAACACTAAGTACAATAAAAAATCTGATGTGGCCAACACATGGCTTTCTCCATATTTGGGGCATAGATATTTAAATTATTATTAATAGCATTATAAAGCAAAATTATTATTTCGTATCGTAAAAGAACACAGACGTCCTTATTGTCGTAAATTATATTTTGAATTGAATTGAATTTTGTTTACAGAATTCACCGCTACATGGTGGTGGCGCTGTATACTGGAAATTAGGAATAAGTTAAATATCTCCGATATGGATGGTTCTGCGAAAATTTGTTTCAAACAAAACTTGGAAGAAATATTATTCTCTGCAACTCTGGTCCTCACGAAGATGACCAATTACGACGTTTTTAAGGAGATATTTGACGGAAACAAAAAAAACGATTATTTATAAATAATTCCTAAACAATAACTGCTATGGAAAATTATTTCAAATGAAAGTTGTAGGAAATTACATTCTCTATAACATTAGTATAGAATTGTATATACAATAATGATGTTTTAACGAAGAAATATAGCAAAAACCGAATCGGGTTTCGAATAAACCTCGACTTCCGGTTAACCGGTATTGTCCAAAAACTAATCAGTTCTTTGTGCTCATGCTAAAGTGTTATATATAAAATTTGGTAACGATATGGCAAGTACTTTTTGAGTTAGAGCGCCCATAATCACATACAGCCACACAGACACACACACAGAGACACATACACACACAGACACACACACACACACACAGACATCATTCCGAAAATAGTCTAAACGTGTTGTAGGGACCTCAAAACGTGTATTTCCGTTGAAATCTCGAAGTCGATTTTTTTCGGGATCACAATACTTTCCCATTACTACGTATGGAGAAAGTAATAATTAATCGTATAATGATTACTTTGTTGGATCAAAATTTAAAACTTGGCTTGGCTGAAATAAACATTTAAAAGTGTCACGCGCGGTTCCTCTCTAATTCTTCCTCCCTCACCCCTCATTCCACCTCCTTTATCTCTCGCCATGTCTTTCCCTCCCTCTCTGACCTCTCACCTCGCACTACCTCAACTTCTCTCTCTTCTTCCACTATTCTAACTTCTTTTTCTTTATGGCAGTGCCGAGGCGAGGGCGGGGCAACCGAGAAGCCTGGTCAGGGCGTAGCGCTGTAAGGGGCGTCTCAAGCCAGGAATACGAATTTTTTATATTAATAATAATGAAAATTAAAAAAACTATTATTCACTGGTGCTTTCCTCATTCGTTTGAAGAAACGCACTTTTTGTTTAAAAAAATTGAAAGGGCATGTTGTTAGTATGGGGAGGGGGGGGGGACGAGTATTTCCATGGGAGTGGAAACACATACTACTTTATGAAACTGATTAGGAAAGTAAAGAGTTTATGGATAACGGAAAAATCCTCTTTCGAACCCAGGTTTTACGCTTCGATTCTCGATCAAAGCAAAATTTTCTCCTGCGTTTCCATCAACCCTTACAGTCTATACTATGTGCTATGCCTCGATGTATTACAACTTAACATCCACATTTTTCATGGTGATTTACTCAAATTTGCGAAATTGATTCGTTATATTACATTACGTGAGGAGATTATAAACGGCTTTGTAGAACGATTCCGCAACTTTTATTTCCTTCGTGCATTCCTCTTCCTTTCTTTCTCTCGTTCGATCTTTCCTTCCCTTTTCTCTTTTCCCTCCAATCCTCCCTTCGTTCGATCTTTCCCTTCCACCTTATCCTCCTCTCTTCTTGCCTCCCTCCATTAGTTCGCCTCTACTTTCCCCTCACATTCCTCTCTCATTCCTTCCTCTCTCGCACGCACTCTTTCTCTCCACGGCGTTGTCCCGTGTATTTGGGAGTTAGTGGATGGAGTTAAATACGGCGTCGGGAGAACGGACGTATGGAGTAATGAGGCGGGAAGGAGGACTGGTTTACGAGCGAAGTCCCGCGACAAGTCCACCTGACTGGAATCCGCAAAAGGAGAAAGGTCGTGCGTGTGTGTGTGTGGAGGGGGAGAGGAGGAGGGAGGGAAGGATGAAATGGGGTAGGATGGGAGAGCGGGCGTTGCAGACTAGATGGGGAAAGGTGAGACTTCGGATGTGATTGGGGCGGAGGGTGATTTTGGAGGTTTGGTGCCACGCCCCCGCACCACTCTTCTCTCGCACACCCTGATATCTTGGAAACCAAGACTCCTTCCAGCCACCCACGCACTCTCATTCTTTCACCCATTCTTCTCCTCTTTGTACCTCCAAGTCAGTGAGGGTGACCGATAGGAAGGATCTTTGGCGGAAACAACTAATTATATTTTTCTCCCATCTTCTATTCGGTATAACTGTGGTCGAAATTGTCTACAGGATTAGGTTGCCAAACGAGGAACAATTTTCTTATTAAGGGAACGACGAAGTATAAGAAAATTGCAATTCCAATCGTTTTAAAAGATTCTCTAAATCGTAATACTATTCACAAAAAACAGAAGATAGATATAAGAGTTGAAAAACCATTTACTGGTTTCAAGCTGTAAGCCGGACTCCATAGTTAATTGCGTAGGATGTTTCATTTTATAATTTATCATCTTAATGCTGTAAAGTTTTTGTTATTATCAGCTTCATAGTGACTACATTTTGGCTTGAATAAATCATTCGAATCACTTTTGTGATTATGTTTTTACGAAAGTAAAATGTGCAGAGAATGAGTGTGGAGTATATTTAACCCCATTTTATACAGGGAAAACAATTTACTGCGGCGTTATTCGCTTATTCTCCGCAACTTTTAAGGGGAATAATTTACTTCAGAGCTTCCTTCTGATGAATTGCCGTTCGAAATAATATGATATAAAAGAAATGTGTATCGGTAAATTAAAAGGAAAATCTTTGTTAAAATTTTGAAACACGAAAAGAAAGTATTGATGAGTAATTTCGATGCTTATTAATAAATTTTTAGTTTAATTATTTAAAGACCCGAATAAATTACATCTGATTAAGTTTCATGGATATAACGAAATTAAATATTATTCTCAGGATAAAAAGACACGGAATGAAGCAAACGGACAAAAATAAATCAAAGATTAGAGAACGATAAATTTAAAGTTGATAAAAACCACAGAAAAAGAAAAGGTGAGAAAAATCCGCAAAACATACATTCCTCAAACGTTTTCATAGGTTTATAGCCCACAAACTAATGTATCTGGTTACAATAAAAAGTATTTATGCGCAGTTTGAATCGTAGCGACTCCGCTGCTGTAGTAAGTGGCGAGGAATTGGCGTTTGTTCGTAAAATTCTATATATTACTAAGTCAATGGACTTTCTACATTTTTTTGAGAAATATAGCTCATAGAATATTTTCAAAGGCAATCTCTATAAATGGATCAATTTAAATACAAATACATGCTGTAACTTGACACATTCTGAAAATCGACTTCAATGAATTACCCTCGAATTTTATACGATACTGATTACACTACAGGTTGTACCCTATAAAATGCGAAATCACATCAGATTCTGTTCAACCGTTTAGTACAGGGGTCTCCAACCACTCGATCACGATCGACCGGTCGATCTTTGATCCTTTTAAAGTCGACCGCTGAATCTCGCCTCAGCTCTATTAATTTTTATTGAATCAAGTGAGAAAGGTTGAACCGATATAGATTTTAATCGAGCTATGCAGGTGATTTTATAATCGTTCAAAAATTAAGAGCAACTGGAATGCATAAATCAAATAATACAGTTATCTCTCGATATCAGTTCTCGCAGCGAGACACGATCGTATCGATGTTTATCGACCCAGAGCATGCTTAAGTGTAGCTCGAATCGCGAATTATTGCAAAAGGCAAAAGTTTGAGGCTAACTGCGACTTTATGTGTAACTTAATTAACTAATTCGAGTTATGTTTTGGTTGATTTCTTCCGTCTGTATATGTATTTAACCGCCTTTTTCTTCTACTTCTAATAGCTTAAAACTTAGTAATATATTGAATTATCCTGGTGGATAAAATTTGAATCAATCTTATTTGAGCTAAACTATTCTCTTGTACAGAACGAAAATTCAAACAAAACTTTATTGTTTAACTCGAGTAAAAAGTTGTCTGCAATTAAATTGGATTGACGCGTTATGTTATGATGCTGGTTTCGATGTCTTTTTAAATATGGGAGAAATTTTCGGGGATCCCCGCTTACCCCTCCCCGCTGCTCAAAAGTATTTCTCGTACCGAGGCTCACTCCGATGGGTCGGTCCTCGGCAAATTTACAAATGAATAGCAGATCTTGGGTGCTGAAAGGTTGGAGACCCATGGTTTAGTACATGGAGCCGCACAAAGACGACAGGGCACAGATGGAATGGCAAATACAACTTTTTCGAACTCCGAGGCACCAAAATGTGCATGTTCATCAAAATCTCGAAGTCGAACTTTTTCATCTACACAATACTTTATAAATTTCACAGATGAGACAGTAAAAAAAAGGATAAGACGAGAAGTGGGTAGTAAGGAAGGGTGCTGCATGCACAGAGAAAGAAAACGAAGGAAGGTTTAGAGAATGATAAGAGGGGTGAAACCCAAAGTGTAATAGGAAACATATAGAACAGGGTTCTCAAAAACGCCGGTAGCTGACCACATTGCCATCTGACAGGATAATGCGGCCCTCCTGATTACTTTTCTTCTACTGTAAGCATATGGATGAGAACGTGGACGAGACGATCTAACAGCGTTATAGAGATCTTATTATGTTTAGTTATACTATAATACTCTCAAACCTTGATAACTCGATTTTTCGATGAGTAGAAGGAGGTATTTTTTCCTTTTTGTAGTACTACACGTTAAAATAAAGTTCCACCATTCGAATTTTCGATAAATCGAACGAATTCCCTATTTCCGTAAGTTTCGAGTTATCGACTGTATGTGCTATTCTTAGTTGTACAAGTTTCAACAAAATAACTTCGCTTATTAGTCACATATACATACAAAATTTGTTGGCTTAAATATACAGTTTCATGCTGATTTGACTAGTAATTTATGGGTTAGAGCGCCCAAAAATTCCTATCTCACAGACATCAACGAGAAAATAGTACAAACATATTCCAGGGACCTTAAAACCTGTATTTCCGTTAAAACCTCGAATTCCATTTTTTCACGAAAACAATTCTCTATACGTACTTCGTATGGGGGAAAAATTGATAATACAGTTCCAACCGTTTTATTGTGCATATTAAAGCCCGAATTCACAATTTTTCCAATTTTCAGCCTCCTTACCACCTTTCTCTTCCTCAGATTTTCTAATATCAGAATTTTCTTCCCCAATAATTGCCATTAGCGTAATTGTGACGATTTTTCTATTAAATACCTCATTGTGAAACGGAGTAACAAATAGAGGAGAGAAACATGCCCGGAGAGGGAGAGCGAAATAGGCGAAAATGGGTGGAGATAAAGAGTAGAATCTCGTCGAGAAAGAGCAGACACCACATACTTTTAAGAAGTAGAGGTCCTCTCTCTAAACCACCTCTTCATCCTCCTCTCTCTCTCTCTTCGATGCTTCAAAAATAAAATAAAACCTCCTCGTACCCACCCGCCGTGCAGCCCACAGTAACAGGTCCCCCGCCGAGAGCATTCATTCAGAGACAGATTCTCCGGAGGCCGCGTCACACAATCGCCATGCGTACATAAAACGCATGCGCACACAATGACACCGGGGAAGACGAGATAACTCGGGAGGATATGATTTTAAGCTGAACGGGGGGAAAAAAGAAATGTTTTTATTTCATCCTCCGTTCTCTCGCGCGCGAATCCTTCCGTAATTCTTCCCGCGCTGGATTTTTCGATGGCGATAACAACTCCTTCGGTTGAATGAGATGTGGGCACGCGAGAGGCAATAAAGAGAGGCGGAAACGGATGGAATGAGGGGGAGGCAGGGAGGGAGGCAGGGAGGCAGGGGAAGATTACGGGAGAGGACGTAAACAAGTCAAAGAAAGAGTTAAGGAGCGGAACTCGCGGTTTATTTTTCGAGTATGGCTTACCGATATTCAAAAGGGCTTTCCGGTGTACTATTCGGATTGAGAGAAGTAAAGAGAACAGAGCGATGGAAGCCTTCGTATTGGTCGGAATTCTCCACGGATATCGGACCTTGTGTTTTCTCCGTCGAAAAATAAAACAAACGAATGCCGATTTATGCTCGCGTAAATAAGAATGGCGCGAAGTGATTCGTTCTCGAAATTTATTCGCGCTACTAAGATATGTTAGTGGAAAGAGAATATTACCTATGTATATATTAGCTAACGTAAGCGATTTGAAAGATAATGCTGGAAATGATTATTATTTATTTGGGCGTGCTTTGACATGAGTTTGTTGATCCGGGACAATGCCAGAATTGTAAAAATGAATGAAATGAATATCCAGAGCTTTAGGTTTGATAGCAGAGGCCATTTGATGGATAGTATTGTAAAGCAGGAAGCTCGTGACTGCAGTTTACGTAACATAAAAATGTCATACTAAATCAACATAAAATAGTAATTATGAAACTTGTAAATACGCTCTGATCATAAATTACAATTATATATATATATATATATATATACACACACACACACAAAACGCATAATTAGATTACTTCGTATTGAATGCTATTTTTAACCTTTCCAATAAATGAAGAAATTTTCTCGGGTTTCTAGCCGGGTTACAGCGCACCTAATGGTGCGCTTTAAACCGGCTAGAAACCCGAGAAAATTTCTTCATGATCATCCGCCGGGAAAGTTTGAAATCTTTCTTTCCAATAAATTCTAGAGTATGGATGACCATTTATACCAAATACAAAGAAATAATATTAAAGTTGATCATTGATAAGACGTGATTTTTCAGTGATTTTATGGATAAGTGATCTTATAACATTTTTGTTCTCCAGGAATAAAAACAAGAAACTATATACCTTCACGTTTCCCTAACTTCCCCAACCCTCAATCATCTAAGTTCTAATAAAAAAACCACTTACTATACTAAGTTTGAACTTTTCACTCTCTACGGAACACTATATCCTCTTTCTGTCATGAGACAAACGATGCATCGTTGTTAATTTTACCCTGACGTAATTGGTTTATTTTTACCTATAGGGCATTTCACGATGGTATCATCGGAATATCGTAAGTTTCTAGTACAAATTTTGCAAATGAATTATTTCCTTGATCAGATCCCACTATGCCATAATAAATATACCCAGTACGCTGCATAAATAACCTTTCCATCGGTGATTTTTTGCTTGAGCAGAGCCCCTGCTATTTAGGCCACCCGTATGACATCAGAAATACCCACCCGACTCTTTCGTAATATCTTCAGTCCAAAGGCCGTAAGAGACATTTAACCAGAATGATTTTTTATAGTAATTGATCCCTCGCAGAAGGACGCAATGAAACATCGTTCATCAAAGAACACGAGAAGAAATATAATCGTTATCAATTGATTCTACCAACTTAATTACGAACAGTACTGAAAACACCGGTAAATGTCCTATTCTGCCAGTTGGATCGAGGCAAGTTCTTCATACTATTGGGATGATTCAGAATAGTCAATTACAATGTTTTAGTACAAAGTATAATCCTTCCATTAAAAAAATTAAAACGCTTATAAAGCTAGTGAGAATGAGAACATTCCGACAACAAACTGAAATTTTAAAATCTCGATTAACTAACCGTAGTGTTAAATTGAATTCAACCGAAGCAGATGACTGGTAAAAATGTTTTCGTAACGTGTTTAAGTGGTACGTATATATGCGGCACCTTCATAACTGATACAATCTGACAATTTGATCGATGCTTCCAACACATGTTCATATTCCAGAGGAGTTAATCTTCACAGAAATGAAAACTAAAATAATTCGTGCCATTCTTTGCTTTTTTGATGTCAACACAGCTCCACTTTTATTCATAGCACAATTCCCCTCATTGATTTATTATGAACGAAGCGAGATTATTCGTCTCCTAATTCATATACAACTACCTCACATTTGGCGAAACAGTTAGATATGTAACAATGGACAGCATTAAATGTCTTGGATCAGTGGTGACCAACCGACGGCTCCCAAGCCACATGCGGTCCTTCAGACGTTAATGTGCATTTCATTAACAATACGAACAAGCATAGGATGAATATCTCCCATAGAGAGAATCGTATGTTTACTTTGTAAAGAAAACGTAAGCGTACCGAAAGAGGCGATACTTTATATGTAAACAACGCCCAAGAGCAATCGTATTGGAAGAGCCATATTCATCCTACGAAATAATATTTTTCACATGCTAATTTAGGGGCAGAGAACGAAACTGAAATTACATGGCCGACTCGTCAGCACAAGAGAGGCATAACTAGTCATCCCTCAATAATTAGTTGCCGTTCATACATGTATATTCTTTCTTATAATCGCCACCGAAGGAGGGCTGTTTGGAAGTCGCGCGCTTCTGGTAAACCCAACCTTTTTTGATATTAGAGAAACAAAGTTTCTCAAATTGTTATTAGCCATGAGGGAAACTCGATAATCTTCTGTTGAATAAAACGAGCCTGATATGACGGCCGAGTGCGAAAAAATATCAACTAACAACAGCCGCGGTCTCCCTTAATATTCCAATTAAAGGGATTGTAAGTAATTCACGCCATTTCTCCTCTCTCGGTCAAAGCTATCATTCCACATCCCTTGCATTCATCCCACGCACCTTCAACTATACTCAATCCGTCCTCTCACTCATGATACTTCCTCTCAACCCACGCACACACACGAATGATCAACTCCCGAGGTTTCAGGACCAGGAGGCTAAGGTTCGAGTCCTTCAAATGCCATTAACGCTTGTGACGCATCCGCTCTACGTTCTCCTATGGACCCATGGTGACGATAACTGCGTCACTAGTCAGCTCTCTGTATAAATTAACTCAAGAGAGCCATTAACTAATATTGACGGATTGCTATTTATTAATATGTCGTTCGCACGTGAATAAATACAAGAACCACGCGTGAAATACCGCGAAGACTTACTAAAGAAGAGAACAACAACCTTTTTAAACGCTTTAGATTGGAAGACATGACGTTATTTCCCTCCCTCCGAAAACGGATAATCGTCGCAAGTTGAAAGCAGGCGATAGTTTTCGTTTTCTTCCCTCCTCACAGAAACGATTATCCAGTTGAAAACTGTGGGCATACCTCAATTCCCCAGACACCACATATTTAAACGGAAAGAAACCGCATCACATGGGTGCAAGGAGTGAATGTGAGAAACAGGGCAGCGGAAATTGCGCCGTTCTTGATGCCCTTGCTGGCCTTCTCTGTCCCTATCCTCCATTTCTCTTGCTCTTTCCCTTTATCTCTCTCTATATTTCTCACTCTCGCTCCACTCTATCTCACGTCCTCCCTTTACTCTCTCTCTCTCTCTCCCTCTAACACCCTCTTTATCATTTCCTCTATTCAATTACTTTCCTCTTCTCTTCCCCTTTCCTTCTTTCACTCCTATCACCCCACCTTTCTCCTCCACTCTCTCCCTAATCCCTCCCCCGAAACCTCCTCCAACCTCTCCCGCTTTCTCTATGCCCATCCTTCCTTCTCCCTCTTTCTACATTCTTCCTCTTCCCTGACAAAGGTGGGAAGGTGGAATGAGAAGGAAAGAAGACGGGAGGTGAAAAGGGGTGGAGGAGGAAGAAAAAGAAACGAAGGAAAGCGAAAGAGAGAGAGAGAGATAGAAAACGGTTGACAGGGAGCACGGAGGAAGGTGACAGGTTGATGGAGAGGGAGAAAGAGAGAGAGAGAGAGTGGTACAGCGGAGGAGCGAAGAAGAGGAGGTGGAGAAGGAAGAATTTCCCAGATAAACTGAATATTTTTCGAGCATAAGAAGAGGGTTAAATTAAAGGAGAGGTGTAAGACAACTTTTTTGAAATAAGGAAGCTTTAAGAGCGGAGTGAAATAAGAGACAAGGAGACAGGGTGGAGACGGGGATGAGGGAGGGAGGGAAAAGGGGAATTTATTCGGGATTAATAAAAAGGAGTGGGCAGGGGAGAAGTGAAAAATCGCAGATAAGGGAAAAGGAGTGGGGACAAGATGTAGTGAGAGAAATGGGGTGGAGAGAGTGAGGTGAACAAAGGATGGGAGTGTAGGAAAAGGGGATGGTGTTTATAAATAAATTGGTCAGAGAGAGAGGTATACAGAGTTTATATAGAGTTAGAGAGCAAGAGGTATGAATACGGAGAAGTAAAGGAAAAGTTTGCCAGAGAGGTAGATGAGAAGAGGAGAGGTATAGGACGAGAGATAGAGGAGGAGAGGGGTATAGAGAGAGTGAGAGAGATGAAGGAAGAAACATGGCTATAGATGTGGAGAAAAAGGAAGAGGAGAGAGAGAAGAGAAGAGAGGCAGAGTGAGGTAGAGATGAGAGGTAGAGGATGTGAGTGGTAGAGGAGTAAAGAGGTCGAGAAGGTATGTAGAAAGAGGCGAAGGAAGAGGCATGGATAGACGTGGAGAAAGAAAGGGAGTGGAGGGGAAAAGGTGAACAAGAGGTAGAAGAGGAGAGGGGGGTAGAGGAACAGAGTTATAGAGAGAAATATAGAGGCATAGAGAAAAGAGGTTAAAGAAAGAGGTATGGAGAGAGATGTGGAGAAAGAAAAGGAGAGGAGGAGAGGGAGGGAAGTAAGACGAGGACGGGAGGGTCGAGGATAGTGGCGAGCAATAAACTTGTTCGGGCAGCACACAGCCTGGACGAGAGGGAAGTGGGAGTTGGCGTGGGTGAGTGGTAATGGGAGAGTGAGAAGGGGAGAAGGGTGAGCGGGGCGAGAGAGGGAGCGGGGCCGAACCGGGGCGCGGGGGAAGGATGTGGAAGTTGGGCGGGGAGTGAGAAGCGAGAGAGTGAGAAGCGGGAGAGTGAGGGAGAGAGAGTTGCAGATTGAGACGATGGAAGGGAGGGCGGGAGAGAGGGCGTGAGGAAGCTAAAGAGGAGGTGGGGTGAGAGGGAGAAAGAGAGAGGGTGGAGGCGAGAGGAGGAGGGAAGGAACCCTCGCCGCTTCATAAACAGCGCATTTCCTGCAGCCGACGCTCGGCACGAAATCATTCGACGAGTTGAGGGACAGGCATTCACGCACGATAAGACAATGCTAACTAATGGTCGAATAAATAAGTGCATCGTAGGGGAAGGTGTTGGCGTTGCGAAGGGCGATCGAGAAGAGATTGAGTGAGTGAGGATTTGACGATTCGTCACGCCGCCCTAGGGCGACGGTCCCTCGTTTGAACCAGCCTTCGGCACGCGTGAACGGACACGTTTTAAAGCGCCCTGATTGAGTGCTCATTAACAGAACATCGAGCGCTGGAAGAGGCTGGTTTGCGAAGGAACGTTTTTACTTGATTCTTTAAAATTGAAGCTGTAGCGTAGTGACGTCGCTATAAATCTCGTGCGGGTGATTTTTTAAAACTTTTTCTGACTTAAATATAATGAACAAAAGCTATACAAGTTTTTTTTATATTAATTCATTTTTTAGTGTATCGAAAAATAATTCGGGCTTGAATTTGATAGGTAATTATCGATCTCGCTCTATGGTTATTAAAATCAAATTAACTAAACGACTCCCCAAAATTGTCTCCTAATTCTTACGCGACGACGTGACCTTTGGCGAAATACATAGGAAAGTAACAAATGCCAGCTTTAAATATACTGAAATGATCGCATGCGAAATTCAAATCCATGAAATGAAAAGTGAGATCGGTGTATACATTTCGCAGTGTAAAGTGAATGTACTGCCTGAAAATTAAATCGAGTCTGAATTTGACATTCTTCTCCAACAGCCACAAAAAGTTTGGAAAAACATATGTTAACTTCGGTCATAAAACCAGGTTTAATCAGTGGAGATTCGCCAATAGTAAATTCTAACAAAAAACCTAAACTATTTTCTACTACAGGGTTTAACCTAGAGGTTACGACTTCCTACGTACGATGGCGGTTCCTAATTTGTGCTTTTGTTACTAAGAGATTTTTGTTACAGGCAATTCATTCTAAATTTAGCTCCTTTATGCTTTATCGAATTCACACCGAAAATGTCACGAATCAAAGATTACCCATTAACAGACAAGTATTAACCAATCATTCGTCAAAAGATTTTCTCCGAAAAAAAAAACTGAAGTTTGTCAACGCTAAAATGTCTACTTCGAGCTAGGAATGAGAAACAGGAAATCGAAGAAGAAACCTTCCCGTTATTTATTTGAGTTCTGGTGGCGGTTACGTCACCCAAAAGAGCGCGTGCTTGAGGATTAAGCCCCACCTACGTTTCTCACGTCATCAATAACACGCTGTAAATGATTTGCCATTCCGCGAAAGGACAGGCTGTATTGATTACGCATCCGAGGATAAAACCGCTGCATGATTTATCTGTTACTTTTGTCTTGCATCCTTATTCGACTTTTCATACTAATGAGAGGATTGGCCGATAAAAATAAGCGATGAAAACTTCACGAGGGTCTATACGCCACGAGCATAACTTTCGTGAAGAAACAACATCGAAAATGGCTATTAAAAAACTTTTTCATAAACTTCGTTCGCTTGTGCAGATGCATGCATTAGACGCTTCCTTAACATACAAGCCTCCAACAATGACAGATATAATCGCACTCACGACAAGATGTTCTCACATTTCACCTCGTCGACTAAATTAACCCATTAGCTATTGAATTTATCTCTTTCAGAACTACGCGCATTACATAATGTCAATTGAAAGTAAAAGTAAACAGCCAAAAATCTATTTTAAAACATTTACTTTCGTAGAAATTTAAAAATTTAGCATACTGAATCGATAAAGCAATTACAAAACTTTGACAATAAAAGTAAAATGGCTAATGTATGCATTCAGTGAGACACAACTGCTAATAGAAACAACGTTTCATTCTTAAAATAATTCGGTAAAAAGGCTATTTTATTCATATTAGTTATCATCAAACATCTTAGCCGGCTTACTTAAACTTTATCTATATATTTGTACGGTATATAAAATATTTACGCAGTAATTTTCACCGTTCACATCAGCTGTGATATTTCGCAATGCCGTTACGGCAAACAAAAGCATTACGGCAAACACGAGAGAGTAATCTAATTACTTTATGCGTTTCCGCTTGCCTCACAAACATCTTTGAACTCGTTTGGATAGGGGTGAGAGGGAGCTGGACTTACAGCCGCGTAATAAGATCGAACTCTACCTTTGACTTTAAAAGAGAACTAAACAGAATGACACATTCGCGGTGTTGAGTGCAATACTATGTTTCAATAAAACGCAAATATATTTTCACCATAAGTGTATATGGTTAAGTGCTTCATTCAATCAAGTAAGGAATCAATAATTGACATTATAAAGCAAAAATAAATGCAGTCGCATAATCCGATAGAGTCTGGCAACGTTCCATTTTCATATCTCATGAAAAACACCGACAGACCAACTAATTATGGAGCGAATGACTACTCAAAGATAAATATGGCCAAATTGATATATAACACTGATTTATTTCAAACCGTTATGCATTTTATTCACGGTCTCCGAAAATGCTTAAACGTTTTGTAAGAATTCAGTTAACTTCTCGTATTTTTTAATTTAAATTTCTGTAATAAATAGACTTGACCATAGAATCACACAAAAATACGCGCACGCCATTATGAAAACAGGAAAAATGGGGTCATAATCATAATTTCAGCAAAGCGCTCCAATCACGATAGCTTTTATTTATACTAACGATAAATTTGCTTTCAAAGTTTCGTTCTTTATTGGTGTTACGCAATTCCTTTTTATAAATTATTGCCAAGAATAATCTCGTCTCTAACAAACACTTTTCAGCAATATATTTGCGATGCAATAATGTTATGTCCCTAATGCAAACGCATACCTCATTATTTACACGTTTCTGAAAATATAAAGGTTTCGTGTAGCTACGAATAAGTTTCAAGGTTTTCTTGATTTTTATTAATTGGGTGAAAATTTTCAATCACAATTTTATTCGAAGGATTAGTTTGGAAACAACTGAGCGCGTAATTATTAGTGAATACTGTGATGTAACTGTGAACATAACGAATATTTACTAATGGAGTTCTACAAATATACCAATTTTTTATATAGAACCGCGAAGTGATTCCACCAACATATACAATAAGGAATAAGGTCATACATTAGATAGTTAGGGAAAACTTCCCAAAAATTAGTTCATTTACAAACTACAAATCGAGAACTTTAGTTTTAGAATAGTTGCGTGGAGAGAGTAAAAAAATCGTCCTCTACATATCCTTGTTTCGTTACTTTTTTGAAACGAGAACGCTTCTTATATGATTTTAGGTGCTTAAATATCAAAACAAAAAATAATCCGCTTTGTCTTAAGAATGAATTACATACGCATTATCCCATTTTATATTTAAATATCAATTAAATCAAGCTATTCGAAGATGACTGTTTGTAATCATACATGAGAAAATAATTCTCAATTGAAGAAAAATATAGCTTCCAGGTCTTAATTTGGCCATTCCTAAGGACATCTGTTAAAATTTGAAATTTATTCCTATTTTTATGGAAATTTAAGATAAAACCATCCAAGGATGTGAATTATTATATACATTTAGGCAATACATGAAGAATGTGCTATGCTTTATATAATTAATAATTGCATAAGGATGGCGATAACGATAAATCCATGATATAATTTGTAAGTTCCACGATGATTCCAGTCAAAAATCCAATGCATCAAATCGTATCAACGAATCGAATAAAACGGACTTGAACATAAAAAACAACGGAATACATATGTTTGTCATAGGCTGACATAGATACAAATAAATAACATAATACGCTCATAACTTATTTTGAAATTGGTACAATATAGATTTTCTGAGAACTTCACATTACTTCAAAAGGGTTATTAAATCATGCACTTCAAGAATTGGAAATGCTAGAAGATGAAATGCTCTGCTTAGTATATATTTCGTATAGGCCATCTTTCAAAACAAATATCTTAGATTCGAATTCGGCCCAATGGATGGGCTTTGCATTTACCGTTTGAATTGTTGACACGCTTATCTTGATTGGTTAGAGTGCTTTGATCAAACTGCAGCTGCCTAATTTTTTGTTCATTATAACAGGTCGAAGCAATTTTTTGCTTCTTTAAATCACGCCTCGTTACAATTAATATCTTATCGACTTTATCCCGCTTTAATCTTCGTTAACTGACCCTTTATGTGCAAGTTTTCCATTTGAAATCTTTACAACCGAAAGTAAACAAGCTCCTTAACACAGCCCATCTAAGAAACCGACACACCCAAACTAATAAACCGTCCCAACCCAAAGCTATATCCCATTCCAATCCCTCAATCCAGATCAATCTAAAAATCAACCTAAGGAAACCGAAATTGATTGATGGCCTTTGCGAAGGAAGAAAATACGCATAAAATGTAATAAGTTAATACATTTTAAAATGATATCATAGGATCTTTGGCAGTTAGATATTTCACCGAATCTCTAAGCAATGTAATGCGGTCATATTATAATAAGAAATCTAAATAATACATGTACCAAACAAAGGTACATAAATATGCAAAATTGTCGTTTACTATACCATTAATGATTTTTAACCGAGCCATATTTATTATCTTTTCGCGACATAAAAAATAAAATCTTTCGTGACACTTAACGAGTATTGCTCTTCCTCATTTCCCTTGCATTTAATCGCTTCCCTTTTGAGAATAAATTCAAAATATGCTGCGCACAATAAAATTTCGAAATATGATGGAGACGGGAAATGGAAGTTGAGTAATAACCCGTGATTATAAGTATGAAACGATGAGGTTTGTTTTCAACCACACTTAAAGCGATATAATTGATTTGCTGATGCATGCTCTTTATTCACAACGTTACACTTAAGATTATCTCTACCGCCAAGTTTACGAGGCCGAGGGGAAAAAACACATCTAAATGCCTTCGACAATTTACAGCATAGAAGAAGCAAAAAATAATACCGATGGAAGAACATAAAATTACTCGGAGCTCCGAGTCTTAATTCTTGAGGAAGTCAAGGTCAACCTGTATAGAAAGTTTACTCTGGCTTACGTTTTATTTGTCCTTTGTAAAATGTTCCGCATGAAAAAAGAAAGCCGAATATGCAAATAAAACTAATACTGACGTTACGCTTATCCAAAGATGCGTGGTGTGTGAACAATAGACTTGTAATTGTTTAATAAAAATAATCGAACAGAACCTATAAGCGGACATGTCGTAGGTTCTAAAGTGTATATGTACTAATAAAGCAGAAAGTTTGTATGTCTTTCCCCTAAATTCTATGGTACTTCTACTTTAACTAGAAGGTTGAAATTTTGCATTTGGGTACCTTTCCGAAATTCATCGAAGGGAAAAATTCGAAAACTCCACATTTACTAGTTTAAGCAGGTCAAAATATTTTTATTTTAATCTTGGCAAATGGCTTTAGTTCAGTTCTTCAAAGTTTGATGGCGCTGATGAAAGTGTAGAAATGAAGGGTATCGTTGTTTATTGATTATGAATAATGATTTGATGTATTGAGAAAAATGGTTTAATGTATAAATTAATAAAAATATATAGTTGTTAATTTCTTGATGCGGCATTTACACATTTTCAGCCTTTAACCTGGATTGAAAGTTACTGCTAAGCATTACGGGATTATTTTTAAAAGTAAGATTTTTCCCTAACAACATAAGTTATAAACACCCCAACTGATGACATATGGGAGTTCCTCTCTACTTAAAGAGTGTTATCTTCTTGAAAACTGTGAGAAACTACATTAGTAACACATCCTAAAATACTCCTGGTTGGGTCTGGAAACCCATTGCAGGAGCTCAACCCTCTCACTCGCTGTCTTGCTTAGTTGAACCTGGTTATACGAAAAAATGAAACGGTGTCTTCAATCAATGAGCATCTTTCAAACCAATTTGTCGCAGAAGAAATACTTTATAACTGTAGATACCGTAACTAATGTGGACGAAATAGAGATCTGCACGGATACAGATTTCCGTATCCGCACCCGACCCGTATCCGCAGGCTACATATCAGTATCCGAACCGTACCAGCAAAAATTTCTAAATTACCCGACCCAACTCGACCCGCAAGCAGAAGTCGTATCCGCATGCAAAAATTATCTGGAGGAAACCCCAAAATTCAAAAGAAAATGACTGTCAGCAAAACATATTATTGGCCCTCTCTTAATGCATAGAATGTTTTGGAAAATCTCACCAATAGCTCCCAAAGAAAGTCGCGCCCCTCGAAAGGTAAGGGGGAGGGTCAAAAAAGACCCAAAGCCTTTAGGGTTATCGGCTTGGACGGGGTAGGGGAAGGTTGAAACCAACGTTATTATTTTTTCTCATACTCAAGACTCTGAATTTTGAGTTTAGCACGGATACTGATTTTCCTATCCGCACCCGCATGCTATATATCCGAATCCGACCCGTATCCGTAAAAAGTTACGCATTATCCGATCCGAACCGCAACTTTTCGGGCGGATATCCGCGGGTCGGATAAATTGCGGATATGCAGATCTCTAGGAACGAAACAGTAAATCATGCTGATGAGTTTTTAAATTCACGAAATCCACAAGGGATTCCTCTTCATAAATTGCTGTTAAAGTTTGGTGCACCAATTATAGTATTGCTTAGGAATATAGACGCTCCAAAACTGTGTAATGGGACTCGTTTTCATATTCAAACATTATATCCGTATGTTGTTAAAGCAGTAATTTTGACAGGATGGGCAAAAGGACAGTGTTTTCATACCACGCATCCCTATGGTTCCTTCCGACTACCCTTTTGAAATCAAACGACTTCAATTTCCAGTAAAGCTTTGTTCTGCAATGACTATTAAAAAGGCCCAAGGTCAATCACTAAAATTTGTCGGGATCAACTTATGTGTGCAATGCCTTTCTCAAGGTCAGTGTTACGTAGCATGCTCAAGCGTAAGTAGTGGAAATAATTTGTATATTCTTTTGTAAAGTGGAAAGACCCTCAACATACGAGTAGTCGTAGCCCTTAGATAATTATTTTAACATGTTTTAAGTAAGTTATTCGAGGTAATTGAGTTCAAGGAACAGAAATTATTAATTTAAAACCATGAAAGATTATAGGTACCTACAAACGGGACTTTACAAGATATTAATTATAATTACTTCGGGAAAAGAACGGGCTATTCTACTAGTTTAAGATAAATGGAAGCTGATGTCGCGAGAAATCTCTAATCATTAACTCTACAAAGAGAGCGGAATGTCTTTTAAAGAATTTCTTTGTTACCTCTCTGGGTAACACGGGAATTACGAGCGAAATAGTCGAATCGGTTGATTTTTTATCTCTCAAAATACATTCATCTGCAGTGTAAATTTTATAGCAGATAAATTAAAAAGCTTCAGTTCTTCCGTAATAAAAATAACGAATATAAACATAACAAATGAAACTCTGACAGTCCTACTAAAACGTAGTCCACGTAATAGTAGAGGGGTGGTTAGCAAGTCTAGCTCCCAATGTTAGGGTCGCGGGTTCGAATCCTGCCGACAGCATGGTCGTATGTGCGCGTCTTGTTATTGTTACTACACTCATTGTAAAAAGGCCGTAGAGTGCTGTTTATGAGCTTGTGAAAAATAAAAATAAATAAATAACTTCAGGAAAATGTCCAAAAAAGAAATCTAACGTCTTAAAATTTACGATATTCGAAACAGGCCATGTCCTATATGGACAAACTACGGCCTGCGAGAGCTGCGACTTGCGATGCCTTTATGAAAACGAATCGTGAAATGTAATACAGTTAACCTCATATTTTCCGGTTAAAATTGTGGCCAGATTACTTTTTCTAATGAACTAACGACGCTAATTATTCGTTCTTACTAATCGGTTCCTTCGCATTCTCTCAAATTCTGATGCAAACCCTAATGCAGTCGAAGCAGTTGAATCTGTTAACACCCCCATATTGACCGCAACTGCTAATAAAGTTTGCCCACCACTGACATCGATAGAACTGAATGACAATTTTGAAGCTCTAGAACCAAATGAAATGGACTTATGAACACCGAATTGAATCCTAAAAGACAGCTATTGAGTGGAATAATGTATTTTAAATCAATTTTGTTTATTTTCTCAGGATAAGTAAATGTATCACATATGCGATGAAATAAAGTTAAGCAGAAGTTCATTAAACTCACGCTTCATTCATAAATTTCATTTTAAGATGCATACTAAAACCTCGAAACAACTGTACAGAACCAAATCCCTAGGTCTAACGCATCTTAATTTACTTTGTGACTATTACCGTTGCCAAAATGTATCTCCGATAGCCTTTAAAATACCACAATTAACACCAGGAACGGATAAAAGGAGCGTCTAGCCACTCAATCAATTTATAGGAAGAGGAGATATTTCATACATCGGATACATACTGTTAAGAGTATCTCGATAATTCAGTTTTTGAAGTTTTACGATACTGGCAAAATAATCGCAAAAAGCGAGATCGCGGAATGTTTAGCCCAACTTTATATAGGCTTTAACATGTCGAACACCATTTCAGTCTTTGTTCCTCCACCGACAAATCCGAATCGGCTGGCTGACCATTGCTTGGTTTTGGTGCTAGAGTATACGTAACCTTTCGGAACGCGCATGCCTTTAATTCAGAGGTCAGCGAACTTTTTATCAATAGATCATCATATTGCAATGAAAAGCGTACGGAAATATCAATGGGATAGTTCTGAGAATCTTTTCAACATTATAAAGCGAGTCAATTCGAATATTAAAATGAAGTCTATTAGACCCATATAAACTATATAGTTTAAATTTTAATTATGGTGCCAATAAATTTCCACGATAGACGCCGATGCTGATAGTCATGTTTTGAAGAAATATCGGCGGAACGCGAAGGTACTTATGCAATCTTTAAGAGGGCCGTAATTAGGGGCCCCTACACTTTATGTTTTCCTACGCAACTGAGAGCGGCGGAGCCCAAATGAAGGGACCGGATTCGATCCTCTGCGCAGCAAAGAGGGCCTCCATATCCAAGCCGGATCCACCGCACTCACCTCGCCATCCGTTCCTCGCATCCGTGGTTCCGTTCCCTCCTAAGACTTACCAATAATATAAATTGAAAAGAGGGAGAGAGAGATGGGCGTTTCCCTGAGGGCGAAAGGGAAGAGGAGTGGAATGTTGTGGGTGGATAGACGTTGGAAAGGGGAAGGGGTGGTCAGCGAGAATAAGGCCTCTCCTCCCACACCCGCGTGGGTACAGCAGCGGCGCGTGGCGCCTGCCAAGGACGATCCCGTAGACCTCCGATGGCATAAAGGGAGGGGGCGATGCTGAAGCAGGGCTGCCACCTTTCGTGGACTTATCCAGCCGATGAGCCGACGTATTATACCGGGAGAGTTAAGGAAATAATTTAAATGCATACCGATCTACTCCATTAAGTCGAGATAAAATCCACTGCATAAAATATACAGTTAATCCCACGTCATACATTGCCCAATTAACGTGGATTAAGGAACGTGTTCGTTATACATCGCCTAACTTAGCATTAACGCCACTTGTGAAATTCCAGTAATAGCAAAAGGTGTCTACGTTATTTATTTGTAAGATTTTGTGTGAATGACGTATAGCTGAGTAGAGGGTTCAAATTGTTAACGCAAGAAAGATTGAATCTTAGCTATTTTTTGTTGTTTTTCCGGGGAATTCTAATTGTTTCTTTTCATTTTTGCATTAATGGTACTCCTTAGACATTAAAGTAAAAATTCTCAAGTAATATATTTATTGTGTGGATGATTATATGATAATACTCTATATTGTATTATTCAGCATAAAGAAGCATGTCACTTATTCTGGTTAATGGTACGACGTCACGACTTTTCTCCATACAAACCCTTAAAAACAAGCTTAAGAATCACCTTAGATGTTTTATCGTATAAAAATTATTTAAACCATTATTTATCCATTTTGACAAAATCTCTTATTTACAGTAAAATCACGTTTCACATGGATAAAAAATGTTGCATTTACGTCATAAAAAGTCTGCCAAGGACGCAGCCTCATCTTTTACCATCAGGTATGCAGGAAAATTTGGTTTCGCTATACGTTTCGTCATGCACCATAGTTTTCAGGAACGCGTCTGCGACGTATAGTAGATACTTAGTGTATAGGTATCTTTTAACGATAAAACGGTTGATTAAAGCAGGCGCTCATGTTAACAACATTGCAGTCCCCGTTATCGGTAATCGCGGATCTGTGAAGCTAATACGAATCCTTCTGCGCATCTGCATAACTCAATCGTTTAATGGCTAACGGAATTACCTATATGATTAATTTAATACAAACCATGAGTTGAGCTCACTATTTTATTTTACAATCCCTTTCACTGCATTTTAATCCGAGGACACATTTTTTGCTGTATCTAAAGGTGAAACCAATACAACGAGAGACTGATAAATCGAAATCAAAAAAGTTACAAGAAATTACGAAAAAAAAATTTATAAAAATAACATTTCAATTTCGAGGAGTTTTCGATAATTTTTCCACCTAAAAGAGTCACAGACAGCACTTGAAGCGCGACTTCTTTAATATTCGGAGCTTTTAGGGAGGCTATTAAGAACGAGACCATAGGCCGTAAATTTTTTGGAGTTTTACCGTATAAAAGCGTACCTCCTCTACGCCTACTTTGTATCGCAGCGTGGAAATTTTCAGGAGAAATTGAAGTGGCTTTTGAGTAGACCCATGGGTATAGAACTGAGCTTCATGTATCGTCTGCGATATTTCTAGCGGAGTTAAATTTGGAAATGGTCAGCGCGCTTGCTAATCCGAAAGCCATACTTCGGCATTATCCCCGCGCAAAACTTTGCCCGAAGCGTGTCGGTGATTCGATAGCACGAGACGAGAATGGAGGGAAATGGAACCAATATCCATTGAATGGCAAATCATTATTCGACCACGCGATTCAATGGTTTACAATTGGAATATTCCGCAATCCCTTCGCCACTATCTTCCCTATCTCATCCTCTCCGCGTTCTCCTTCCTCTTTTTCCATCGACCGATTCTTTCTTTCAAGGCTCAATTTAGGTTCCGTCATCATAGCTTCCCAAATGTTGTGGAAAAAGTAGTTAATACATACAAATGGTAAAAGTATTAATTCTCAAACGTCCAAGTTTGAAGTAGAAAGTGAAAATGCAGGGAGTATTTTTCGCAAACGCGATTGCCACCACATTACCGGAAATTTTCACAGGCAAAGTTCGACATAAGCCAAAATCGGAAAAGCACGATTTTTTTGAAGATTTTTCCACTTAACTGAAGTCGTATGGTGATTTTTATTCGCAAGTTAAGCAAAAATTAATAAAAAAGAATAGCGACATGAGAAAAAAGTTAAGTTTAAACATAAATCAAAGCGAACAAAACAGATAATTAAATTGTAATATGACGATCGGATCTACCTTAGTAGAATAAAAATAGTGAAATATTTCGTCCCCTATAATACTACCGTTTAAAATCTTTTACCGCTCGAATTGATACTTGGGTAAGAAATGGCAGTCACGAAACGGTATACTATACGTTTTCTCTCGTAAAACAAGTGCGTCTCAGTAAAAGGCGCCACGAGCGCAAATTATTCTTAAAGATGCAGCCTAACAGTTTGTACCGCGGCTTTACGATCATAAAAATAAAATAAAAACTCTTGCCACCTCAAATTAGTAAAGAAACTACATTAAAAGAGATAATCTAATATGTAAATTGGTCGCAATTCGTCACGTTGGTACAACCGCTTAGACGTCAACCGTAAAGTAACCCACGGGACAAAAACATCGCACACAAAACCCGGAGTGGAAGAGGAAGGGAAGAAAGGTATTATAAACTCCATAGCGTTTTCATCATTCCTACGCACTCGGTCGGATAGGGAAACACGAGAGTGCATTAGCCAAAGCCAAAGATAAGGGTTCGTGACAGGTACACGTACTGTACATGAGAGGGCCTTAAGCCATGATTTAAAAGACGAGGACTCGAAGAGAAGCCGATTCGTCTCATTTCTCACACCCATATACTCCACGGTGCCTTCGCATAATCGGAAGGGTTCGAAACACAACGTACTACAATCTAAAAACCTAACCATTTCGTCATCGCGTAAAACTTTCCAAAGGCGTCCATACACATTGTTTCTTTCATACTCGTAGTGGAACAGAAAGTTTATAGGAGACGCGGTTAAGCACGTTTCCATGCGCCGACGGAGGTCTTTATCGAGTCGGTCACGAGTGGAAGGAGGTTTTCATGCTCGCCGAGAGCCTCGATCGAAATTATTACTATGCGACAACGGAAGAATATATCGCCGCAAAGTCAGAGCGATAGAATTAACGATACGTAAGGTGGAATATCGAAAAGCCAATTCCTACAAAAGGTTCTATGGATGAGATTTATGAAAGAACGAACGGAAATAAGAAAGCCTCAGCCAGCGCAAGTAATTTTATTGCTACACGAACAAATTGCACGCTATCGTAAATAGCTTCGTATCCTTCAAAATGTTATAATCAATTCTCTTAAGTCATACGTGACCGACCTTGTTATGCAGTGTGTCAAATTGTCAAAATACTATCTGAAGCTTGGCACAAATAAAATAGCGCCGCTGGCATGTACTGATAATTATTAACATTGCACTAACTAGTAAAAGATGGAAAAGCATAACGATGCGGTAGAAATTTAAAGAACGCGCAAGATTGTTCAAATTGGCTAGCAAATATTTAAGGATTAACGTGCATACTTTAACATGATACCTGACTTGTGCTCCATTTGCTTTTTTAAATATTTTTATAAATGGTATGCGAATAGCATTATGGGTAAAATTAATCATGCAGAAGAAAGCGGTATGCCTATATCGTTAATATGACTATTCACTTTCTATTTATAGTTACAGAGAACTAATAATAACGAAAACCGGCAGAAGAGTCGAGAAGAACAAAAAAAATTTTTAAAGTCGTCACTGAACTAAAATTATCGAGACAAACTTCACCAGATTCACAAATATTTTAGTCCGAAAAACGCAAGGGTTAACCGGTTTCCTTTGGACGCCGAAAAAGATCATTACCTCACAAAGCGATAAGACCCATCCTGATCGAAGCTCTGAAGGGCGGAAAAGTAAAACACGATCTAATAAACACCGATAAAAGTTTTTAATGTAACAATTCCGGAAGAAAGTTTATCATCTCTCCAAAACACGCCGAGATTAATTTAGGAGCTTTCGAGGCCGAGAAACGATCCTGCTGCTACACAAAAATCCTTTTTGGAAATAATAAAAATGTTTCCAAGTGTATCATTTTTACATGGAAGAGTTTATTTAAAAGTCGATATAACCCTCATTTTACGAAAGAGCTATGCATTTAGAGGTCAATTACTGCCTATATATGGATTTACTAGACACGCGTTCTGAAATAACGACGAATAAATAGCAAATATCCTACGATAGTTACCTGGCAGCATCTAAGAAGAATGGATGCATTGGATACACTGGATACTGCTCACATGAACATATTTAAAGGAATCATATAATAAAGGAAATAAATTCAACGAAGTAAATACTTGGGCCAAAAAAAAAACTAATTGAGCGGAAATTCTCCTCGAAAGTCAGATGCTCCTCAAAGGATCGTTAAAGATATTAGAAGAAACTCCAGGAACTTGGGGCACCGTTAAAATGTAAACTTCAGAGAACGTAAGCCATTTTTTATTTCTATATAATCCCATTCCGTGTGAAAATTATCTACTGCTTGCAGAAAAATCAGTTCTAGAAGAGTTACCGCGATACGGTGTTTTATCTTTGCCGAAATAACTGGCGTTCTGACGATAGGAAGATTCGTAAAGTGGAGCTTTTGGCCATCACTAGAGACAAGAGTAAATGACTTGAAACACTCTTTTTATAGTAACATTGGAAAGAATAAATTCTTTCCTAAACCTCACAAAAATAATTAAAAATAAAAATTCGATCTACAATTTTTAAATAACTGAGATGCGCAATGAGAAGGATCGAGAGAGAAAAACCTTGACATAAGACAAAACTAAATTATAAACCAGCGAAATCGTTCTCTCTGTGAATATTGTTCGATGTCTTTCGAAGACATAATAGCTGAAAACACTTCAAGGAAACTGTATGGAACATTAAAAGACCACGGCCATTACGTAAATAAGTTCTCCTTTTCGATGGGGATACTAAGATACAGACTTAAGGCGAGGCATCTTTTTATGCCTTTTCAGGGATATTCCCCAGAAATTCGTCCAAAGACCCGCTACGAAAATGAGGGAATTTAACGAAGACATCGGCTGAAATAGTGACCGAAATATGAACTTCTATGCCTATCCAACTAATCTAGCGAATACGACCTGAAAAGTCAGAGGGAGTTTGGAGTGCTTTGTCGTTTACACGTCTAGTTAGCATTTTACATTTCAAATTCAAGAAAAAACATAATAGCCCACAGTCTACTTTCAGTTGTATTCTATTACGAGGCGGTTTTTAAAACTAGAATAGAAACCTCCGAGGAGTCGTGAAAAGTTACAAAGTTGCCAAACAAAGCACACTCGTTAGTTACTTTCAGTTATGAAATTGTAAAATATAGCATTGATTAAAAAGAGAATAAATTATTAAAACTAATATATGATATTTCTCACATTGGATGGACATGAATAGTTAACAGTGTAATAAAGGCTCCGTTAATACCTGTAACACTACATAAAGCGAGAATGCCGACTTAATAGTGTTTTTCAAAAAATTGATATTTTTCTTAGACAAGAGGTTCGACCATATTATTTAATGGAAACAATTCCTAGGATACGGGTTTTTAATCGTTCCTTTGTTTCAGAGTTGGCAGACGGTGTCCGAGATGTTCTTTTACACGTATAATATCAGCGAAATTTTAGGGTCACGCCCACTGGAAGGGTCCAGTGAGTAGCGAAAGTAAAGAAAGAATTCATAGAAGTTATTAAAACAGAATTAGTAAAAATTATATAATTAACCAATAAGCTTGTGATTTTAATAATTATTCACTCTATCAAGCTGGGCCTTTGACAAGTGTTATTAGACAACCTACCTTGCCACATTTATTAGAACTCCAGCCCCCTTCCACATTGATAAAATTCTTTATGCGATACTGTGCAAATTTTGTATATTTTTAACGTAACTAGGAATTATGTTACTCGTTCGAATGGCTATACATAATGCTCCAAGAAATTTTGCTCTTTCGAAGCAGACGGTATGACTGCATTCTCCCATCTAGCGAATGCCCGAACATAATGAAGCAATAAAGAATTGAATTAAATAAATCCTGGTTAAAGTAATTTTTTCCGCCTTGTGCATCCAAATTAACCACAAATCGACCATTTACTGATGGAAATTTGCTTACAAAGAAAATCATCAGCATGTACCGGGTATTTCAAAAATTAATTTTTAATTTTACTAAACACTTAAAATTAATAGACTCTTTTTCTAGAAAAATGTAGGAGGCATGATTGCTGAATGAAATTATATTAGAGAGATTTGAGATGTCCTTAAATAAAGAAGTAACACTACATACAGTGTATGTCAGGGTGTAACGAGTCAAAACATTTAACGTTTGAAACTACTGTTTACTATTTAATATTTCTATGACGCCTTGCGGATGCTGATAAGCACTGACCCTAGAGCAATATATTAAAGCAACGAAAATTCTTATAATTGCACTCAGTTCTAAGCAAGACCTAATTAAGTTGACCTCATGAGGTTGGGTGAATAGGGCCCATAATGAAATCTGTAATATTTATCGCATACATGAGTCAAACGCTGTAATTAAAATCTTGGTATACGTTCCATCTAAAACCGGGTTTCTCAAAGTGGGGTACGCGTACCCCTGGGGGTACTTTTACAAGCGCAAGAGGGTACTTAAGAAAATTTACGTAATGACAGACATGACATTGGACACATCAAATCATCTTCATTATGTGTGTACATAAACAATACAGTGTATTTTGTAACTAAAAATATTGAATGCATACATACTAACGGTAAAATGCAGCCTTATCACTGTGGGAAGAGGCTTAAGTATTTTGTTTGCTTCCGTTGACAACGGGACAAGACATGTTACGGATTAAGTCATAAAACCAGTTAAAACCTAACTGCCGAATCTGAAATACGTACAGATTTCTATTCATCGGTTTGGATTTGTCAGATATGAAGCAATATTTGGAAATGAGAAGATTGAAAAGAAGAAAAATTCTAAACTTGACCGGGACACGAACCCGAGTCCACCCACTTGCCGGGTAGGTGCTTTAACCAACTAAGCTACCAATCCAGACTAATTCTCCATACTCGAATTCGGGTATTGACGGTGACGAAAGGGCTAACTCAGTATACCTAACGACACTAGATGTCCTCACTGAGGCACAGCGGAAAACACCCCTCCCCTATCCCAGAAACTGAGATGTTAAATAACAAGAATGAGTGATGGAAGTTGGTAGATTAGTTGGTTAAAGCACCTACCAGGCAAGTGGGAGACCCGGGTTCGTGTCCCGGTCAAGCTCAGAATTTTTCTCCTTCTCAATCTTCACATTTGTGATTAGTATTATGCACTCACGCATATAATTTAAAACTTCCGTCATTTCACTCTTGTTATTTAACATCTTCTCAATATCTGGGATAATGGAGGGGTGTTTTCCGCTGTGCCTCACAATCAGTGAGAACATCTAGTGTCGTTAGGTATACTAACTGAGTTAGCCCTTTCGTCACCGTCAATATCCCAATTCGAGTGCGGCGAATTAGTCTGGCTTGGTAGATTAGTTGGTTAAAGCACCTACCCGGCAAGTGGGAGACCCGGGTTCGTGTCCCGGTCAATTTCTGAATTTATTTCCTTCTCAATCTTCGCATTTGTGAATAGTATTATGCACTCAAGCATATAATTTAAAACTTCCATCATTTCACTCTTAATATTTGGAAGAACTCACGGAGCAATTACGATCATATTTTCCAGAAACGGACGATTCTACTAACTGGGTGCGCAATCAATTTTATGTGGAACCACACCTAACAGGAAGGGAACAAGAAAGCCTCATGGACATTTCTACTGACAGTAACTTAATATTAAATTCTGGAAGGCATCTTTGATTGCTTCCTGTGGGAAATTATCAAACGAGTATGGGGAATTGGCTAAAAAGCAACCAAAATATTGATTCATTTTCCCCACAACTTGCATGTGCGAATATGAATCTGAGTTTAATTAAGACAAAAAATTGTCAGGAATTGTATGTCGAACCTGGCTTAAGATTGGGACTTTCTTCAATCGAGCCAATGATTGACTCTTTATGCCATGCAAAACAGCCACATTCATCTCAATAAGTGTTATTTATTATATGTAAACTCGTTCGTTTTCAAATAAATCTATTGTGTGTAATACTTGTACTATTTTATAAGGTGGTACTTCAATTGATTGAGTTTAAAGGGGTACGCAGCGAAAAAAAATTCAGAAACCCTGATCTAAAACATACCCTACTTCATTTTTTAATGGAATATTTCCCACAAATGAATTTTTTCTTGTCCTGTGCACCCACTCAAACCTCGTGTTACCATTGCTTGGCATTCCATTGACACTGAACCCTATCACCCAACTTTGCCGAAATAGGTCTGCTGTGTTTGGCATGGTAGAACTCTCAGAAGATTACACATCCGTCGCTGTCATGTTCAGAGGACTCTTCCTCCTTTAAAGGTGACCATTTCTTTCATGTTCAGTCGTATTCTTAAGACTGTTGCCCTTAGTGTGGACCTTGTTTTTTGACTAATTAGCCTCTTGGACTACTATAGCCATAACTATTTCCACACCGGACACAGAAGGGAGGAGGGAAACCCGGTGCCGGCATTAGCCTACTCTTTACGAAGAGCACCAAGGGAGTCAACTGCTTAACGTTCATTTCGAAGAACGAAGCGCTGACTTGTGTGGCCTCCTCAAACCGCACAAGTACGAGACGAGGTGATCCCAGGTTGAAAAATCCGACCTCCGCCAGATTTGATCCCGGGACCGCTTCGTGGAAGGCAAACGCACTCCACCAACGCAACCCCCCAAATTGGACCTTGTTCTGCGTGGTGATTTCCTCTTCCTCTTCGGTACCAAACTATTCCTTCACATTTGCTATATTATCAGGGGAAGTGAGAACCATTGCTCTATGCTTTCTGCTTGAGCTGGCTGATTTTTTCTTTTTCGGAGATGGCACCTCTTGAAAATATAAGGACCGTGATGACGATGGCATTGTTTCTTCCGGCGTCGTTAGGTGACTGATCGGAAAGCACTCTGGGTGTTGACTACTTGATAGAGATGGTTGATCGGCAGATGGACGGAGGTTAGGTGTATGATATTTGGAGATACCTGAACAGAATTATGAATATAAACAAACGAGCTATACGGATGCATTTTGTTGACCCTTTACACCCAATATTTTGTGACCCTATTCTCTCAAAATTGTGCGTATCTGGTATTCACGAGTTGGTTACACTGTAATGTCAATGAAGGCGGTATAAATATGTGCGAGGGAATTGATCTGTCCTAATAAGGAAGCAAGACCCGTACAAAATTAATTCCCACGATGCATTAAAACATTACGAAGAAACCGATCATTATTTTAGTCTTTTTCGTCAAATTACCTTACACATGGCTTATTTCTTTGTTATATGTAACTGCGAATCAAAATGTAATATGCCCCATAATAACTAATGCTTTAAGTTCCAATGTTTGACTTTGGGTGGTAAACCCTGCTTTGCACTGTCTAGAGTGCCATAGGGAAATGCTATTTTTAAAACTGACCCAATTCACTCTAACGTGCCCTTTAACAGCTCCAATGAATAAATTCCTAAATAGCAGGCTATAAATAAGAGTAAATTATCATATTGGGACAAAAAACAACATACAGTAAGTATAGATTTTCTTTTAATTTTAATACCATTTTTGAAAACTAATATTATCCGATGAACGATTACTCCTGTGATTAGATAAACACAGTAACTTAGTATAGGTGAAATAATTTTCGTCCACTTAAGAAGATACTGTTTCCAAAGAAAATGAAAATATTATTATAGATACTGAACTGAAAACCATAAAAATGTCAAAAGATTGTTAACATAACATAACAAAACAAACATAACGAAAGTGGAATCGGCTAATTGATCGTAATATTTTCCAATAAAGATGCTTCCATTAAACACTTCGCGAGCAAAAAAACGAAAGTAACGACATTTTGAAGGCCTTCAATCTCAGGAATCCGAATCTTGCACCAACCAAGGCCTGAAAGTCGATAACCGGTTCTCCTTTGGCAGGTCACATTCTCTATAAGTGTTAAACCGAATGAAATCTTTTAGCTAACTAGAATCACACGGAAAACCCTCTGGTCAGTTTCATCTGCCACCACACGCTAATTTATAAGAGCAGCTCGGTAATAAACGACAACTCAGTTTTCTGATTTTAAACTGGGAAAATCGAGCATCCTAGCAGCTAAATCCACAGTTCTGGAATCAACTGATCTATCTCAACACTCGGTGGCTAAAAAAAAATCTCGTGGCACCCCGCACACAATTACAATCATTAAAATCTCGAAAACGGAGAGTAAACTTTAATATGTGGGATGGGGACGGCAGAAATGAAAAGGGTGGGGAAAGCATCGAAGAAGAGGTGAGAGGAGAAATAGAGAAACAGGTTTTTCTGTACGATGGAGGTCGCAGAAGGCAATACAGGGTGGAGAAGAGGGGAAAAGAGGGGAGAAAGACGTAGGAGGCAGTACAGCGAGTGTAGGAGGAGATAGAAAGGAAGGGAGAGAGAGAGGAATGAGATTCTATAGAGCATGCAGGGGAAGGAGAAATAAGAAGTGGAAAGGGTAAGGAGAGGAAAGGTTAGTGTTAGAATATGGCGAGAAAGGAGGGGGGAGGAGAGAAAGTGGGTGGTGGGCTAAGAAGAGATCGGAGGGAGTGTTGGGAGGTCGGGACGTGAATAGTAGGAGGGTAGCGTATAGGAAGAGGATTGAGAGGTGGGAAGGAGAGATGAGGTGGGATGGGGAGAGGGGATCCGCGAGGGAAGGGGACGCACAGCACGCCTGGAATGCGAACTTGCTGGGTGGGGTCCTTCACAGCACCCAGAGTACCGCGCCCCCTGCACACTTGCGGCCTCACACATGCACCCACGCACGCGTAGCCAACACCCAACCTCATCACCTCAACCTCAACCCCACCCTTCTAAACAACACAAGGCGTGCGACGGGAATATATCTCAAGATACCATCTTCCGGTACGAATTTATTAATTGTAATAGGACTATTATAAGATTCTCATTTCAACATAGCAACGAGACAAACTGTAAAAAAATATCAAACACGATGATCGACTAATGGATTAATCTTTTTCAAAGTTGGTATATGCGGATATAATCTGAAACACCAAGAAATTTTTCAATAGCGTTCTTATCTCGCATAATTTGGAAATAGTAGAATCAATGTCATCGTCGCATTATTCTTCGAATAAACATGCAATAATATTTACTTTAATAAATGAAACGAGAGTAGCGAATTAATAATTTTCTGTTTTTCATTGCTTTCAGTTATAATAAATGAATATATAAACATGAAACGGAATAAACCTGCTCTTAAAATGAACAAATGTTCCTTTTCCCAAGACTGTCTATCTTGCAGAGAGAAATACTTCATAAACCTATTTAAATTACTACATTCTTTTGAGATTTTACCGAAATATTTAAGTTGACGAATATCTAAGAGCTCTACATTATACAAAAAATCTACTTTAAAATTTTCCAACTTTGAAACTTAATGCTAAAAATCCAGAATTACAACAAAAAATTCATAGAAGCAATTTTTAAGAATAAAATGTTCTCATATTTGTAAATATGAAGAAACTCCTTCCGAGTTTAAGTTCAAAATAATTTCTGATGTTTTAAATATACAGCTATTCCATAAAGTCAAGCTAATTTTAGCTAATACTTAAATTGTTATTTTAAAATTTTCAATACGATGGAATAAAAAAGCTTGTTTCGCTTTAATTTTCCTAATATTTGTAAAAGAAAGTACCTTTTTAATTTCCATATTGACCTCTTATGAAGAAACTCCGTAAGACACATGAACGACGAAAGTTTACAATCCACTATTCTTCCAAGAAAACACCGGAAAGCTGGAAAAATTTCAAGGAAACTCCTTAGTTACATAAGCTAATGTTCTAGGTGATTTTTTTTATTCGAGAACCACGAAAATTATGTATACCTCATCAAATAAATCGGAGAAAATTGCATTTTTAGTGTAATACTCGATTTTAAAATTTCTCCTTACGAAATGCTTTAATTGGCAACTACTACGCTGGACGCATCAAGTTACCCCTTTGAACGTTTTCTTACATATTTCTTGGGCATTCTCACGTTTAGTTTTTTAAGGTCACGTAGATTTGCAAAGCGTGATTCTTCCATAAACCAACAGAGAATTGAAGTGCTCATAATGATTTCAACTCCGTAATGTCACCGATGTGAAGTACAACCACTCCCACGCTGTTAAATAGTACATTACTAGGGGCAACATTCTTATCAAACAATCCTCGATGAATACAGTTTCACCCGGGAAATTCAAAAAAGTTCTATATTCGAAAAATGAAATACCAACTTACAAACAACTGAGTTCGCCTTATGGCTTGTACATAATTCATCAACTAGGTAACCCTTTCAACCATAAAGAGCTTGAGTAACTATTACTACTGGAGCAATTTTGTAAAAGAAACATTCCTCCGGTTGACTTAAACCTTTTATGATAGACGTAGTTACCCACACCATCTGCTATATTTCTATTTGATTTATGCCTTGGGATATATCTAATTTTACTGGTTCTCGAATTTAAAAATCAACCTGCATATTTTCGTACAGAGCAGGGATGGCGAGCCTATAACACGCGTGCCTAAATTGGCAAGCTATGTAAATTTACGCGCAGCCCCTCGTATACTATTACCTCTTGCAGTTAATTATTTATATCCCTTGTTTTCAACTTCGAAACCTTACGGCTTCAGCAAATAAATTAACTAAGTTTGCGTGTAAAAATATTCTACAGCATCATTTCGTACTTTCGTACAGTACCTATATAATATTGTTCGCCATCCCTGTGATTGAGTACAAAATCTACACATTTTTCACCTTTAAAGCCTATCCTAGCCATTTATGTATCCTAGATATACCCTTAAAAGTAACCAGAACATTAGCAATAGTTTAGGAAGGCAAGGACCTTCTAGTTGAGACGACTTATTTTTTAAATTTAACCAAACTAATAAACAATTCTATAAGGTGGTGATAACATCTTTATAAATATGGCGAACGTAATAAATAAATGCAAATAAAAGTTATGTATGACTGAAAACTACACACAAACTAAAAAATAAGATTAACTCATTTTCAACACTGATAGTTATTTTAAATTCCATTAAAATTATTATTTTATATTACATAACTTCATCTTACATTATGTACTTTATATGCGTGTTTATTC
Organism: Uropetala carovei; assembly: GCA_036926305.1. Classification (NCBI taxonomy): domain Eukaryota; kingdom Metazoa; phylum Arthropoda; class Insecta; order Odonata; family Petaluridae; genus Uropetala; species Uropetala carovei. The sequence continues at coordinate 1,442,692 of JAXCHB010000202.1, read as the reverse complement.
GTACTGATTTTTCAAGCGACTATAATCGATATTTTTACAGCATAAGATTTGATTAGCGTGTACAGCTTTGCCGAACTTCAAAGCAAATTCTGCGTACGACAAACAAGTTAAAAATAAACATGAGAGAAAAAGAGAAACAAATCCGCTCCGACACAAAATAAAACACTCAACACCAATTCATTTTCGAAATTCATTAAACCCAGTTTGGTTGTTTTTGATGACACGCAAGTTACCACTTCCACAAACAGTAAAGATTGTTTATCGATGAAATAACTACATAACAAAGATCAGACTCACGATTCCTGGAGGTTCACATTTTAAAATTTGGTTTGCTGATATAAGCGAAAAAAGAATCCGGAAAATGTAGCACTTCACATGCAGAACTTAGCAAAAGAAGCGAATTTCTTTAATTTATTGAAAAAACTTTTTCAAATTTAATAACGACATCGTATCAACGCCCAATCAGTCGTACCGAAACTATTCATTCTCGTCGACGTAACGTAGGTATTTGTCAGATACATGAAACGTACCAAACAGCATCATATTCGAAGCAGCGGGAAAACAGCGATTTTATGCACTATCGGCCAAGAATACGAAGTCCAATTTCTTATCTCCGCTGCCTTTGTGGATAATGGCTACAGTGAATGAATACAATTATTAATGATGTTCACCAATGATCCTACAACTAAGTTGAATTAAACTTTCAAGATATCCTCATAAAAATTTGGATCCATGACACGAAAATGAATGCAAGAAAATCAAGATTTGTGATTAATACAATGTTAAAAATTAAAACCGACTTCAAATCAATTACGGTGCTAATATTTTTTTTTAATTACAAAATTATGTCGTATTACACGCTTTAACGTAGTTTCTATAATGCGAAAATGAACTTGAAATTATTCAGGTAAAAATATACACGTATTTGCCCAGACTAAATAGCCAAAAGCTATAAAGAAACCGATTTATAGTTCGTTTAGTATTGTGATTAATAACAAACCAATCGATGGCTAAATTATGTCAAATAAAAAACACAACGAAGTAATGGATGAGGGAATTAGCAGAAAAAGTGGACGAGATGGAACAAGTTTCATAAAAATCCGAAACTTTTGCTTTGAAGAATGGTATTTACAGGATAAAGACAAGATACAATTTCCATAAAGAAAACTCTATCACATTTTACCAACACAAAATTTAGATAAACTTCCACGAGCAAAGTGTCACTAGCTGGAACAATTCGGAATTCGGCGAACTGAGGGACGAAATTACTTCGGATTCAGATAACACGAAAACATGGCAGATTGATTTATTAATCGATTTTTAGAACTAATCGAAAAAATTCCATTTCCTGCCGAAATAGCGAACAGGACGCAATAGCTACATACGCGGAAAATTATAACAAAAGGGCGCGATGGTAAGAGTAACTTCGGGGAAAGTTAAGAAATAAAAATATATCACAATTGGCAACAATTTTTCCGTTGCTTTTTCAAACAAAATAGTCCAACAAAGATTCCGTAATTGACCATACGCGTTGCATAATTCTCGTATTTTAAAATATTTTTTTAAAATTCAAGATAACTAACAAAGGAAACTATTATGTTGAGTACTGTATGATGAAATGAATCTTTCCTGTGCTCAGAAATCCATACAGAATGATCCTTTGCAAAAATAAAAAATAATAACATTCTTAGGAACATTGGAAAGAGGCAATTAAGAATAAAGGTGTACTAAAGAATGAATATATGCACCTTTATTCACACCAAAGATGCTTGAAACAAAATATCAACAGGTCAATATAATCTTGAAAATAGAAACAATAAAAAAATATTCAGTGGTAGCAAGATAAATATGTTAATTCTCAGCAACTCTTTCAAAATAAAATGTGAAACTTCCTTGTTATGGATGTTAAACTTTGTAAACAATCAACAAACATACAACTACCAACTTATTAACACTAAAATAAAGGATATATTATGGCAGTAGAAATAACACCCTCAAATTAATAAATGACGAACAAAGATTACTTCATGGGAAAGCTACATTATTACATTCCTATAATATTTTGCTCTCATGATACCATGCTGAACTTCTTCAAACCACAAGTTAAACTTGACATCTCAAGAAATCACGACGATAAAGAATAATCAATGAAATCATTATGCACCAAATCATTAAAACAAATATTTGAAGATATTGATTTCCAATCTATAATATGCTTTGTAAAACGTATTCCATTATACATCTATCCTAATTATGCAGTCAATTAGATGATAACTACATTTATTGCACCACATTATATTTTTATATCCAAGCATTTAGTTCCATGTTATCAAGAAATACTAATCCAGAACAAAGGCAAGCATGCTTCATCTACTATATTTTACTAAGAATTCTTACGAATGTAGAGGATTTAATCAGAGAATCTGACTTTTTCAAAAACTTCAAACCTCTCTAGGGTGACCTTCCAAGATTCAATGAAAGAATAGTTGCTTTGAGTAAGTGATTGTCTAAGAGGAATTTGATTAATGGTTTTGTGTAAAACTGTATCAACTCAGTTATGGAACATTAAAAATGTTGTGGAAAGGCCATTATGAGAGGTTCAACAGTGAGTGACAACAATAACAGCATGAAAAAAATAATAAAAAATAAAACTTGAGAATCCATATATGGAGACGATAGCTTCATTATGTAAAATTTACCAACAGGTAAACCAAATTTATCCATTATTTTCTAAAAAATAATTTACTACACTATTAGATCAGTTATCACAGAATAACCCCACAAACTCTCATTATGCAGCTAAAGTCATTTTCAATGAAAATGTTATTTTCACACAAAATAAGAACCAATTTTTCACAACTTCAAGCTCAAGTTATAATAAACTTGGACATAAATGTGTGTCACAACAGCTTATAGCCAATCATACTCTTCTGATCACTGGAAAACAAAACTTCACAGAGGCTTTACGCTATTAAATTTGTATACTAAAATCTTTTCAAGTATGGTTTCACCAAGAACACTATCCAAAAATTTGTTTCAATTCTTTATAAAAACAACATCACATAACACTATATACTTAACTAATCAAAGTGCATAAGCCTTGACTAACAATTTGAAAATATACAAAGTAAAACTCAGAGGACCTATCCATTACATCAGCATTTCACTATGAGTCGGACTGTACCACCTGGGTTATTGAAATAAATGGATGGACCCCTTAAAACTGCCTTATGAAGCCTTGCATCTCCCTCTCAACATGAACCACCAATAAAAAGATTATAGTATTAAGAAATAATGCCCCAAATACTATGAATTCATACTTTTAAATGATTTTCTAAAATTCAATTTGGAATCTCAAACTGCTGGGAGCCTGAGTGAAGACCACATTTGGTAGTATCACAGGCTTCACTCCACATCTCCATGGGGGCCCATCCACAGAGTCCCCAGGTGGGCCTTTTGGGCTCAGTCCAACACTGTGATAAGGGAAAAGGATTCAATTCTTTAAAAAAAGGATATGCTCATTTCTCACTGTAGGTTCTTTCTATTAATGCCTTTTTATGGAAATAAAGCTAAACTAATCAACTTGGTTGGTTTCATTCACTAAAATTGTATTTTCTCAAAATATTATTAAGGTTAATTTCAAATAAAATGAAACTTTTAAAATAATACTACAAATATTCAGCAAACTGGCAGGCATGTTTTCGTATTTCCAAATTGAGTGCTTCAAAAATTTACAAACAATAATTTATTCATTCTAACTAAACTACATACGATGATAAATCAGCCATTTAACGAATATTAAAACATAAATAATACAATACATCACTGATTTTATCAGTCACCAACATTAACTATTTTCAAATATCGAAACTTAATACAAATGACACTATTTCATAATTTAAAAATAATTTTTGAATAACATACTACATGAGTGACTGCCACTGTACATAAGCCAGTCCATCCATTCATCATTACAGAAACAAAATCTCAGAAATATTGAAACTCCAGAAACATAGCACTTCAAGTTGACCCCTAATCACTACTGCGTTCACCCAATGCTATGCAATTCTGTGGGACGGGAAACAATTTAAAATAAATAAACTTTAACATAAAAATGCGTCTGTGTTCGAAAAACAAAACACATCAAATATCGATTTAAAAAAATAACGAATAATTAAAGAAATCAAAAATGATATTGCACAGCTACTGTTCTTGGAAGTAAATAATAATCAATTTCAAATTTCTGGTGAAAGGTGTTATGAACGTGTGAGTTAAATTAAAACAAACGAATAATACAAGTTAATGGTAATTATCATAGAAGTACTTTACCTAATGGAATCGAACCGTGGTATCTTCGTGCATTTTTTTTAATCACAAACAACTAATTATAGATAAAATATAACACCATGCGGCTAGCTTAGTGAAATGACGCACTTTTGAAGTTTTACCTCGAAAATATTATCAAAAAATGAGAACAAAACATTCAAGTGTAGACGATATATTTTCAACCGTCAGATGTTCTACACCAGGCCACCTATAGGTGACGAAATGAATTACTATGGATCCGCTTGCAGACGGTCATAGACATCAATATAACCCCAAAATAAAGGTTGGTGACGACAGGAAAGAAGTGCAGAAAAGAAAATTAAAAGGTGCATATTAATTATTACAGATTGCACTGAAACTTAAAAATTGTCACGCGAAAAGAAATTAATAATCAAGAGCATAGCACTGGGCATGCATCTCGTAGCTATTACAATTCAAAATATTTCATCATATATCAGCACTCACTACCCTACTGCTTACATCAATTGCTCCAATGCTTAATTCACCATTTCAAGCTTACTTTTACAGCAGTAACACTACATACTAAGGAGCCTTTTTCCATCGGCAAGGTCATGTGATTAGCATTGACGAGCTACAGCTGGCCTCCATACACAGATACATGAACGACCTTGGCAGACTGCAGTTACATATTCAACATACACTTACTATAATGCAAGCATAAGTCCAATAAATGCAAGCTTAATGGGTGCCTTCTTCATCACAGGGTGACAGTAGATATTTCTTGATACGACTGCACTTGAACCCTAAATCAGGAATTTGACGATTTCAAGCCATTGTATACCCCTGATTCTTTCCCTGGTTCTATTCTCATCGTGAAATAAAGCACTCCATCACAAGCAATAAATCGTCGTCCGTCGAATTTCTCACGACTCACTCAAACTCATGTCACCGATTCTGAAAAATTGTGATAGCACCTAAGAATTTGTCACGAGAAAGTATACAGGTATAGGTTGGTGGCGACAACCCAAAACTACAAGCCAAAAAGCAGACTGATAATAGTCTGCCAAACGTGCACTTCAGACGGCATCGGTACACTGCAGACGTCAATAGAGGCGGCAGTGACCGGCCCAGATATTACCCGGTACATACAAATGTACTTATCAATAGAGAGAAAAGACAGACTTACCATAATCATTTTAAGCCATTGTATACAGACTACTTCCTAGACTTCATGACTGCAATCAGCTGATTTCACACACACGTCTAACTCTTGTTTAATTTCTTTCCCCCACACCCGTCACCAACGTCTCTCGTCCTTCACTACAAGCAAAATTCTTCTAAAAATTCTCGCTGGAAGTAGTGTGGCGCAGTAGTTCCGCCGCTGTTGCAATATTTGTTGTGGAGCAGTACAACGTAGTCAAATCACTATCTCTTCTCGTAAAGGAGCCGCAGAGTGATTGTTTCATGAACACATCTTAAAGGATATGATTTACAATTGTATGTACTTGACAGTTTGACTTATTCGTGATTTTGCTAAACGTGCCCTTTATAAAGGCTGCCATGGCGCTAAAACTTTATAAAACCTTTCTCAGTCAACGTAGTGTATTTACGAGGCCATCAATCAAGCTCCCGGCGGACCAATCCCGTGCCACGACCCAAGTCATGGTCCTCCATATTAGGAAAGGTAGATGATATCATAGGCGGAGCCTAGTATGATACTCCTCCTCCTTGTAAAAACGCGGCAAGTGATTCTCACGTAGGCAACCGCGCTTCGTGTCAGCTGTTAGGCGCGACTCATCTGTCATGAAGCGCCTTTCAATTCAAATTCAAGTAGTTTTGGTAAAAGGGATAGTAAAACTAAATTTTGCGATTAATAATAAGAGGAAAATTGTCCTTTGTAGTAGTAACTCACTTTCCATAAACACCTATTATCGTCTGGTATTCGTTATAATAAACAATAATTTTATAAGATCGTATAATAATGACTTTTAGAAGTTTGACCGATATGAAATTTATATAGAAAAAGCTTTGATAATTAAAGTTACTGGAATCTATGTTAATCTCAGATAAATTTCAATTATTACAATATCAGTAAAATTAAATAACATTGGAAAGGAAATTAAATATTTTGAAATATATTGTATCGATTTCACCTTTTAGAAAACGTTTTAAATATTTATTTTTTATAAATTTGATAATGTCTAGTTATTGAAAAATGACGTTTAGCATTCTTATAACAAACGAAAAATGAAACGTGTTTACGTTATTTTATTATATTAATCGTATCACAGATCCAAAGTTGAAAAGTGCGATTTCGCTTTAACAAAAATAAATTAAATCAATATATCATCCCTATCGCAATTATAGCACACAATCGACACAACAGTTATTTAAACGTCGGTTTTTTTCTGTATTAAATGTAAATATTTTTAAATACAACTTTTATCTGTGAAATATATTACTGTTTACCATAATTAGCTAAGCGAATTTTTAGACCCATCAGATAGGAAATGTATTAATTTATAACAAATAATGTGTGTAAATATTACTTAGGTAATAAATTATCAGATTATTTTATAGCGAAATCTCTCCGATCACACATGAGGTTAAATTGACTCGTTTAAAATAAAAACTTTCATTCACTCTAAAATAATAAACTATCAGGTATTTTTATTTCGCTTTACAACTACCGTAAACTACCTTTTCAATCCTTTTATTAAGAATTAGCTTAAAACCTTATGCTTATCTACAGAACTACTCTTACGTATTAAAAAGCTTTGACATCGAGAAAAATTATTAATGTATTATGAATGTGCTGAGATACTTGTGGCGAGCAGATTAAATTAGTATTCAATCTTTTGGACAAGTATAGGAAAAAAATAACTATACTTAGTAGTAATCTAACCCTTTCATGAACTCACCCTATAAAACATAGTATTCTTGTGGAGTCACTTCGTATCTTTCCAAAGGAGCTGCTTTCCCTCCACACCCGTTTCCCCTCAGCTCGTAGAAGGCCAGCGTCCAAGCCGTGATATTTCGAGAGCGTTAGGGTGCGGTTCTCTTCCTCCGAACGCATTCACACCTCCCCCTTCCACTCACCTTCCCTACGCTCATCTCATGCACGCGTTGCATACCTCATCATACTAAGTACAGTCAGTAAGGAGTAACATCTCGTAGTCACTCAGTTGCAAAGTATTCCTCTTTAACAAAATAACATTGTTCTTAGGAGATCGCTATACGATGTGGAGGCAGTATTATTATTATTATTGCATCTTAGATCATCTTCATCGTAGCTTCCACGAAGGTCGGAAATGATGCACCAAAAACAAATTAAATTAAAGTACCATCTAAAAATAAATTGTTTAAAATAATAACGGATGATTTTATCGATACACTCGAGTGTATATTAATAGTCTCATACTAAGAAAGTTTTACATATTAGTGACGCTAATATAATGATTAATTTTCCAAATATTTCGACTCTAATTTTCTGTGAAATTGCTGTAATGTTTTGCGTGGTTATCTCTATCGTAACTGTAAATGATTTCCCTCGATATCAAGCTGATGTCAACAATGAGTAGTAAAAATCTCGACTCTACAACTTTTGATCTCTACTATTTGAACGCTGGAGAAGTTTTCGCCATTAACTTTCACTTATATTACACTTTAAAATAATTTAAGAAATACCACTTAACTATTCAAAGGAAATAGCTCACTAGCATAAGATTTCAAAATTGACTTATGCGCTATTTTTTACAAAATGACATCACCACGAATCTATAATACCCTTATTTAAAAACGAACAATAGAATAACGTCGAATAAAAGGTTTTTGGTAATAAATAGAAACACACAAAGATATCTGTGAATGTTTCTGCCCGATTTAATGGAATTTTTTGATCGAAACATCGATTTATGCAAGCAAGGCTAAAACTAATTAATATTATTTTCTGTCCCATCGGATACATTCGTTGTCTCGGAAGATCAATTAGACAATGAGGAAAGGCGGGGAAAAAATTAAAATATGTCGTTATGGTAGAATGAGAAAAATGAATCCTAAAATATGTATTATGGAAGCGAATTTCAGCTATGCAAAATATATTTTTATTTACCACTTATTATAATAATAAGAAATAATTAAAATTATTGCTGGATCATGTTTGATAAAAATTATTGCCATTTATTATTAATTTTGATTGTAGTTTTCGAAAGTTCCTCAGCCAATTGTCAGCACGAAGACATGGCTGAAAAGCGTTGTGGAGACAAAGAGAAAATAAACCTCTTCTACCCTACTCCCTTGCCTTGAACGTTATTTTGCTTTGAAATATGAATAATAATATGTTTGCTCTATTTTAACAAATTTCCGTAAATTCTCAATTATTGAAACTTATTTTCATTTAAGCCCACCTAACTACAAGTAAACAGCTCTTTTTAAATAGCTTACCAATTGACATTTTAAATCTTAAGAAGTACAACTTTCTTCATGTAGAAGTAACTGATTTTCATAAGTGAAACGATAAAAAGAGACTGCTTCTTCTGCATTTAGAAACGGTGTAATTTCTTAAATGCCTGTACACCGCCTATAACGCATAAAATGGAACCTTACACTTTTATGGAAAACTGACTTACCATTAATTCAGAAAAATTTTTGTGAAATTTTCATCGATTCCAAAATTTCAACGGCAAGCGAAAAATGTGAGAGCGGTCGATGAAATATTTTTGAAATTTCTATGCCCCGTGTACTATAAGTTTTAAAGCATTCATAAACGAAAATGTATATTTTAAAACTCATTTAAGAGTCAACTAACATAACAAGCAAATAAATCACAATGTAACTTTCAAAATACACACGCACTTGAATTTTATAATATTTTCCATTAATTCAAATGATTGTGTTACATGGATAGCCAAAATAAATTTTACCATCAAAATTCTTAGCCGACGAGACAGCTAAACTCAGGAACTAAACCATTACTCTGGGATTATGCTGGCAATGTTTCAAATCGCGAATAGTTATTTTGTTTTATTTTATGTCAAAATAGGAATAATTCGCAAAAAATCAATTAAAACTTGGTTCCTTATATCAATCTGGATATAAGTCGAAGATCAATAAAATATTTCTGTGGCCAGAAAAATTACCGTCAGAGAAAATATCATTACGAATTTTCTACTATCAAGTAAAATTACACTTTTCTCGCGAAGTTCTTTTTAATGAAGTATTTGAATATATGGCACTGTCTCTACAAATATAATTACTATTTATTTTCTTTTCCATTCCATTCGCAGTATACGTTCAACAAAGAACTTTTAATAAAACAAAACTGATATAAAGTTTATTGTTTCCATTTTAGCGACGAAGAAATATACCCGAAGTTCTTACTACACTCTAGATTTTTTAACTCTAGCAACTCACTTACCTAAAAACTACAGTTTAAATTGAACTTGAAATGTCCAACGTGATATCAACACACGCTTCAGTCTCAATATGCAGCACGATTGGATTTTTAGCTGGAATTATAAATTAAGGTCAGCAAAAATTCATTTAAACCTTACTTTTACGTTTAAAAACCACTTCGTATAATGCAAAATCGATAAGAATAAAACAGCAAGCAGCAGTATGAATTATTGAAGTTTATAAAGAAACAGAAATCATTAACTGTTGTTTGTCGCTTTGACAGAAATAAATTTCGTTTAAACTTACCTTTCCAAGTCAAGACAATTGGGGAATATATGTACTGTTCAAAATATCTTGAAAACTTTGGGTGTCTAGAATATCATTTAACCGCATTCAAAAACTTTTGTTATTTTAAGTTTCAGAAAAGTATCCCACTCTTTTTGGATTTAAATTTTGTTACATGACGCTCTACTAATACGTTTATTTTTTGTTTGCATGATTTATTCTCACTTCAGCTGTTTTGTTACATTTGAATTGACTACATAAAAATGATAAAATAATTCATATATTATAACTATTTAACATACCATATTGCGTGCATCATTGGTCTTATATAATTTGGTTATCATACATTTATCTTTAACTTCGATTAGTCATATCTATGGTCTTCTTAGCAGTTAATCACAAAGAGGAGATTGGCTCTTACAAGAATTTAGCACGCCTTCTTGCGTATGCTAATGCATATTTCTATCACCCATAGTTTATTAATACATTTTAATATGAGATTTAGAATACCCTACCGCCTATGCTTTCTGCTCGAAAGCATAGGGCGTTAGGAAGAATAATTAAGCATTAAATTCAGTGTTCTCTGATATGCGCGTCTTTCACCTAGCACACTTATAATTTTCATAATCACAGAAAAAGTCACCTTTCAAAGTGTGTTTATTTTTCCTTTAAAAGTTTTAATCATAAAACACGACCGAATCGCTACAATCGTTGCGTGATTTGAAACCGGTCGCGTCCTTTATTGGAAATTTACAGTGTTAATTTTTTCTGTGATGATTATTAGTAATTTTCACAAAGTTGAGCCCATTTTTATTATTAGGATTTAGAACATTTTTGTTATTTAGGCTCTATCGACAAATATCGATGACCACTATCCCCTCCCCTCTAACCTACCCCTTCGACATATCGTATGCCGCTCCGATTGTATCTATGGTAGCTTCAAACCCTACAATCAAAGTTGCTACTCGGTATGCTGTTCGTGTTGTGGTAGTTTATGCGCACAATCATGTATATTTTAAACAGCTCTTTATTTATTCTGTAAATTTACCACAAATATCCTAGTGTAAAACTTCTTAAGGGTACGTTTAAACTGTTGTCGAAGGGTTTATGAATTAGTCAGGCAGATCCGAATGAATGGTTTCGGACTTGAATGATTGGTTGGGTATTATGAATTTTTGTCAACGTTAATTGGTGTACTTACATCTCAAGAATTTTATTAGAATTTTGTCTGCCTTAGATTTTCAGTACTACTAGAAGGCTTCTATGACATCGTTGACAACCGGAAAAGACGATGGACACATAATGCCCAAAAGCTTGGTATAATGCAATAAAGGACATTGGGAATGAATAAGGCCTACACGATACGGAGATTATCACAAAGATATTTTGTTTTTATCAAGCTTTGATCGTTTATTCACTTGTAAGTGTTATAATTGGTTTTACACCCTCGACACTTTTCTTAAGTGATTATTTTTGTTAGCTCTGTACACAATAGTGCATGAAATTAATTCATTTTGTCAGGTAAATGGTACAAAGGTGTCGTAATATTGGTCATTCCAAGTGGCAATGTCTTCCTTTAACTATTAATTAGTTATAATTAATAACTATAATTTTTCCTCCGTATGACTTCAAAAGTTTTGTCGTAATTGCCTTTTCTACCTCCCCAACGTGTCATGGGAAGAATAAATGCGCAGGCATTTCCTTCTGATCTTGTTGTGTGGATTTTGTTGATGGATTGATTCAATTGGACACATCAGTCATTATGAAAATATTTATTCGTTTACGGTGGAGGGTCTTCCTGCAGAATTTCTAGTGAGTATGACACATTTTAAAAATTAAAATTGTCAGGACGTTTTTTTAAATTTACACGTTTTCTCATACTCTACCTTATTCTTTTTTAACAGTCCATAGTTTGGAGTTTTCCACTCTTGAGCTCTTTTTGCAACATTAATTCATTGATACTTTCTCCAAAGCTTTAGTCATGCTGTTCCATAAGAAATTAGCATCTCAGTTGTGTTGGAGTAATTTATACCCTTAAATTATTCCATTGAATAATGCGCGCTTGAGGAGCTATCAGTCCTACAAATTCTGAAGTTATTATTACTGAATTATTATGATTTTGAATAAATTACTTTTTTGCATAACTGATGCCATAATAATTCTCATTTTTTTATTGTGCCATTATACAGAATAAATCCGTTTTATCTTTATACTATAGTGGTCATTCATTGTTTATTCCTGGATTGAAAACCCTAATTTAATGTTTTTCATACATTATATACATTGGAACTCTATTAATATTAATCATGTTTGCAAGGAGATATAGTTAACAATGTTTTAAATTTTTTAAATCCATAGATGATTCCAGAGATATTTTTATTTAACTGAGATGGCTGTTGTTGAGTTGGAGGTCTGCTGGAAATGTAGATCCAAATAAATCAATCCAATGTTTCATCGTACCAAATTCAACAAATGTAAGGAGGTGTTTTTATGCTGTTATAGAAACCATATTTACTTTTTATGTTGGATATAACTTTATAGTACCAAATTTAACTGTACTAGCATTTAATTATAATTTCTATTAATATTTAATTAATTAAATTACAGTGCTAACATTTCTGACATTGTCTTGATTCCATCATTCTGATATATAAAAAAATTAAAACTCCATTAATTTAAACATTCATTTTAATAACACAGGTGCGAACACCTTGGAGCCAGCATTTTTATTATTAATCAAATAATCTTAAATTGTAACTGAAGATGTCCTAATAATATTACTGTGACCACCAATAATTGGTTTTCTGGTGTCTTGTATTGCTTCTTGTATTAGTTATTCTCCATTTCTATAGAGAATAGGAGTAATGGCAAGCAACGTCCTTGTCTTATTCTTATTACACTTGCCTAGAGCTTAAAATTTTTTGGCTTAATGTACGAATGTTAAATTGAGATTTCATTGTAATTGCAATTGCTTACTTTTGAAGTTCTCAAAATTATATCCCTCTGATGTTTTAGATTGGGTAATTATTTAATTTTGCATTCATTTTATTTTTACTATGTCAGATTTCTTGCTCTGCAATAGTCATAAGTAATAGCTGTATTGTAACTTGGTCTTAATTTTTACATTGAAATTTATCATCATAGTACACCCCTCCCCAGTTGTACAGTATTCAGATGTACTGTGTCATCTTTCATCCTCATTTCTTGGAAAGAAAGTCCTGTCATTTTTTTTATAGGCAGTCCTCGACATCCGTACATAATGCGTTCCTGAAAACGTGTACGGAAGGCGAATGTATGAAAGTCGAACATAGATTTACATGTTATGGGGGGGGGGGAGTTCTGTTCCCAAAGAGCCAAAAAATATTATAAAATCTCTAATTATGGTATAAATGTTTAGTTTTTTGAGCAGGGACTTTTTAGACAATCGTCGATTTTATAATATAGAGAGATAGGGCAAAATGCAATAAAGTATTTAAATAATTGCACATATAAACACTGCTGTACAGACAAAGATGGCAATGCAGCAGAAACTGGTGGCTAGCAACCAGAAGCAATAGAAATATTCGTTCGTCATTTCGCTGACTCACGAAAGTCCGAATTTGGCATATCGAAGGCGGCTTAGGGTTGTCAATGTATAATGTATGAAAGTGCGAGTTTTTTTTCATTAAAACATTTTGCTATTTTCATAGTTTTTTTGTAGTATTGTCTAATCATGGTCCCAAAGAGAGTGATGATTGAAATGAAAGAAAAGTCTGTAAAAAGGGTGAATAAAGTGATGAGTTTGGAGAAGAAAATTGAAGTTTTAGATAAGCTTGCATGTAATGAACTGCTTCATCACTTGGTAAATTACTTGATTTGACCGAGTCCACAATAAAATTGATAAGGAAAGTTAAGAAGCGATTAGAGCTAGTATTGCAAGTGGTATTTCAATGAGTACAAAAGTGTCTTTTGTACCTGGAATCCATATGTAGAGGAGGCTTTAAACCTGTGAATTGAGACCCAAACTCGCAAGTAAATCTCGCTGAGTTCACTTGTCATTTGCGAGAAAGCCAAGCAACTGCACCATCATTGTCTCAAATTGTTTCACGGTCTGCGAACGGGATATCGCCAACGTCATCAAAACATGTGGCGTTTATTCAGAATGCCACAGTACATATTGTATTGTTATATTTGTTCTTCTCCTTCACAACTGAACACACACTCGACCGGCTTAAGTCCAATGAGCGTCCGATTGAAGCTAAAGATTTGCCGCTTTCGGCACTCCTAATTATTTCCATCTTTGTCTCAATCGTGTTCAGTTTATGAGTCCTACGTTTCTTTTCACTTGTATTAGCACTTTCAGTTTTCTGTTTCTCACTCATGTTTATAAAATAACAGGTGTAAAATGCACAAAGAGGCACTCTGTATGTACAAACAAAGATGGTAACGTTGCCAAGACTGAATAATAATTTATTGATTATTAACCGACTTTACAGTGGCATTAATCATGCCAAATTTCAGTACAATATTAAAAAACATTACACACAACTCTTACATTACATATAATACGTATATCATTATATAGCATACTTTAATTTGGTAATTTATTAAAAGTGTTGGCTTGGCTGACAGACAGCGCCATTATGCGATAGCTCTAAATGTTTGTTCGTCAGCTGATGTACGAAAGTCCAAATTCGGAGTACGAAAGGCGGTTTAGGGGCAAGGATTTATAATGTACGAAAGAGCGAATTTTACGGATGTCGAGGACTGCCTGTACTTCTAAAGTAAAAATCAACAAAAAATTACTGGCTTCTTAAAGACTTAATTAAATAAATTTCTTTTACTGAATTTATATTGTTTTTTATTTTGTAGTTTGTATCAATTAAAGATGTAAAAAATGAAAAAGCTGTATGCACATGCTGTATTGGGCAATACAATCATGTCCTCGGTTATAACGTGGGTCACAGCTCCACCACCATAAATCTCATTATAACCAGGGAGCTGTGTATCCTTATTCCTTATTTATGTGAATACATTTTTAACTTAAATCTTATGGATTTGATTAGCATTTCTGAAAAACATCAATGGCTTGCCAAAAATAACAATATGAGATTAGCTTGAAGCTATATCCCTATGCTCTTAGATGATAAAAGTTTTTTAAATCCCTTGTTTTTTTAAGCATATTACAAGAACTATCACAGATTTCTGTGTAATATTTATTCATTTTTCAAATGCATGATTTAAAATAATATGGATTACAGTTAATGTTTTGCACTAGGTTATTGATTACTTCTATGAAGGAAAATTATTTGCTATTTATTTAACATTAATTTAGTTTCTCTTTTTCATTTCAGGAAAGAATGGCTGTTTAGCATAAGATGTGAACTCGACTCAAAAAAAGATAAGCAAGATGTTTTTTCTTGATGAAGAAATATTTTGCAAATGTGTAAAATAACATACAAAATGTAAATTGAACTGAAAAAGGTATTAATAGTAATATTACCTGTTGATATTATTTTGTGATATTTTTAACTGGATATATATATTTAACAAAATGCCATTTTATGGTTGTAGAAAACATTTGTACAAAATCTTTGTATGTTTAATTTTATGTTTTCTATTCAGCTATACATTGAATCCTGCTCGTTTTGCCGAAAGCAGTTACGATTACATAGATATTGAGCATATTCCCAGTCAACTCAGCCACTCACCTACATTTTCTAATACTGATGAATCACAATTTTGTCCCATAGTTTTAAATAAAGAGGTAAATAGCATTGCATATCCTAGAATTGATGTGACTGAATCTGAATTGACTAACATGTCTAGATGTCTTCATATTCTGCCAGGTGGTATTTGGAAACCTTCAGGATGTGTATCTAAATTCCAAGTAGCTATTATTGTCCCTTTTCGTGATAGAGATTCACAACTAAGGACTTTTCTAGCCTACATGCACCCTTTCCTTCAAGCTCAAATGCTGGAATATAGAATTGTAGTTGTCCAGCAAACATCACTTCATCTATTTAATCGAGCCAAATTATTTAATATTGGCTTTAACGAAATTTTGAAAATACATCCTTACCACTGTTTTATATTCCATGATGTAGATCTAATACCACAAAATCCAAACAACATATATGCTTGTACTCATCAGCCAAGGCATATGTCTTCTAGTCTTAATACATTTCGTTATAATTTGCCTTACAAGGACTTGTTTGGTGGAGCAGTTGCTATACTTAGATACCAGTTTGAGGATATAAATGGATTTTCTAATGCTTTTTTTGGATGGGGAGGTGAAGATGATGATTTTAGGAATAGAATTTCTAATAAAGGATTGCAGATATGTCGATTTTCGTCCAATGTAGCCAAGTATGTAATGGTGGCTCATAAAAAGGAGCCCCCAAGTGAAACTCGATTTTTAACTCTGAAGGCAGGAAAAGAACGATATGAATCTGATGGCCTTAATAATCTAGATTATAGTGTGTTGAAACTGGAAAATCATTCTCTGTACACTAGGATTTTAGTAGATGTCATTCCTTCAAGCTCAAATGCTGCATTATAAGATGTTTTGTGTACTTCTTTTCAGAAGAAACTTTTATTTATTCCCAGTAGGTAGTATAGTTATATTTATATCACTGTTCCCATGTTGGTGAAATTATAATTTTTGAGAAATCTCAAGTCTTGAGGATCTCACCTGCAGCCATTATTGCCAAATTCATATAAATGCTGGAAGTGCTATTTCATAGGTACTGTTTTAATTGATTGAATCAATCAATCAAAATTGAATTACTGATTTTACTTGTCACTTCTGGATCAATTTCCTTGTTCCTGTTGGTATGAAGCACATTGTCTTGGAAGACAGTTTTATTTGCTTTGGTCATTTCTCCTCCCAGAAATTCTTATACACAGGCATCCCTCTCCATAGTGTGCTTCACTTAGTGCAGTTTCTCTATAGTGTTCTTGTTATCTGTTGTTCAATTGCCAAATTTTTTTTGTCATACAAAAGAAGTGCATTGTTATTCTACATTTAGTATGTGTAATTAGCACTCATAGATAAATTACAATTAAATTAAATATCGTTAAACTATCCAATTTACAAAAAAAATCTCTACTATAGTTTTTTGGATGTTATTTTGATTGCAGCTAATCCGAAACAAGTTAGGAAAGTGTACAACGTATCACAAATGGGCGCATTTCGTGCAGTGGGATATTAGAAAGAAATTATATACCTGTATGTAAGGGAAATAGCATTTTAAAGTTCTTTTCTTCATCATAAATAATCCATTTTCTTTCTGTTTAAAAATAGTGCATGCACACGTAAGTAAATTAAACGTTTGTGAGATTGTTTATGTTAGCAACAATGAAGAAGTAACCATGCAAGAGAATTTCTAAGTTCAACATGAATTAAGACATTCTCATTTGATTTTCTCGATAATGGCTACTCCTACGATAAAAATGTATAGGAAAGGAAATACTCTTCTTTACTAGTTCTACAACTTTTATTTGAAAAATATTTTGATATAAGCAATACTTTAAGAGTTATGACGAAAATTTAATTTTTTGTTCTCAGTAAAGTGGTACCCCTGATTGGCGTACGTGATTCGTTTTTGCGATTTTCTTATTATATTTGATTGAAAGTCCTTAATATCAAATTTCATGTAAATCCATTTGGTAGAAGCCGAGAACGAACATGCAGACAGACAGACGGACAGACCGATGATAATAGGCACTCACGCTGGAAGCAAAACGCACCTAAAAATGGGATGTCCACAATATTAGGTCTTGCTTATCAGATGTCGCTGTGGCATGTACCCTTCATTTATTTTCTTTCTTATATACCCTACTTCTAGTACTTTTAACTATTTTAGTTAGCTACAACTTTTCTGACAGATGTCCGTGTTCATTATAGCTTGTAAACCTGCACGAAAGTGATTTTCGGTTAAGGCAGGGGTGGGCAAACTTTTCTGCATGGCGGGCCGCATTAATGTTTGCGAATTCTTCAGCGGGCCACATTGAAAGATGCCAATGCTTAGGCGGGCCAGATTAGAGTTTAAATCGGAAATTGCTTAGATTCTTAGGCATCATACATAAGTGAAAAACAAGCACAAACAAGGATTGTAAGGCTAAATTTTCCAAACTAAAGGTTTTATTGTCATAATTTTACCAAAAGTAATATAAAATTGTGTTAAATTTTACAGATTGCTTTTTCACTAAAACTTCGTGAGCCAAATGCTCTCGAGGGCCACGGTTTGCCCACCCCTGGTTTAGGGTCGTTGTAAGGTGAGTTGACGTTGAAGAATGTGTTACATAGATGCACACGTAAGCACGTTGGGTGGCAGTGCTGAATGCTCAACTTTTTGAGTAGGGGGGCTGGCCACATTTCAGTTTGGAAGTGAGAAAAAAATTCCCCTTCACCCTCATTTAGTTTTCTGTCTCCTGTGGTCTAAGTTGCAAGCTAAATGCATCAGCGGAATTATTTTCTGTGTTTTTTGACCCCTCATATTATTCGTAATGAGTCAAAAGCGTAAAAATACATGTACTAAGGATGTTTCTGAAAAGAAAAAGTTTCTCATTCAGTGAAACTTGATGTGATAAGTCAAATTGCAGCTGGAGAATGGCAAATTTAAGTTTGCAAAGACTTGGACTTGGCAGGATCTGTATTAAGAATGATTTTGAAAAATTAAGTCAAAATTAAAGGATATAGAAAGATAGCAACTCCATTGAACACTACAAAATTTAATAATAATAATAATTAATAATTTGATTATGATTGAGATGGAACAGTTCGTTATGCTTTTTATTGAAGGCAGTGTTAAACACTGGGTCATGAATTGAACCTATTAATATTGATCCTTATGGAAAAAATTCCCTCGCTTAGTGCGGTTTTAGTTTTTGCTCTGTTTTCCAGGAACCAATTAAGAGCACTAAGTGAGGGATGCCTGTATAGAGGATCTCAGAAAGAAATAAGACCATTTCATGGATATTGCTACATTGGTCTTCCAAGTTCTCCACATTTCAACAACAGTATTAATTCCAAAACATGATTATCAATTTACCTTATAGCTGGAAACTAACTGATAATGATGATTGTTCTGATAGACAAAAGTAACTGGAATAATGATGTGTGGATTACTATACAAGCAGCTGTTCTTTTTAGTCATTGTTGTGTTATCTCTGGAGGTGGCTGTGAGCATCTGATTTTTCCAGTGGCTATTGGAATTATTTTGATCATTAGTTCCACTACAATATAGCAGAAGTTGCAGCATGTAAAGGATTTCACTGGGTCAGTTTTTTAAATTGCTTACAACCCTGAAGCTAAAATATATAACTTCTTTTTTTTTACTTAAAGCCCAATGTACATATATTTTGAATTTTCATCCAAATCATTCTTCACCTCTCATTTATTTATTCTACTTTATAAGTAAAGGAATAATCATTCTACTTCGCTATACTTTTCTACTTTTTTACTTTTCTAAGAATGAGACAAATTACAGGCCCTGCCAATTCTCTTGAAATTATAAGAAATGTTTGATATTTGAAAACAGGATGTTTAATATTTATAATTGATATATAATTTTATTAAATCGGTTATAGATTGCTCATATTACACTGTTAGTATCAAATATACTAAGCTAATAATATTGCAGGGTAAACTCTCAACATCCATGGTGTTAACACTCATAGTTTTGAGTATATGCAGCTGGTTAATGTATACACTCATGTACGTTAATAGCAGAAGTTTATCTGTCTCCTGTAGGTATGCTTATTTGGACTGACATGGAGAGGGGCTTTCTCAGATGTGTGTACTTCTGGCTTAGGGCTGTCCTCCTTTTCTCATACCTTTTGACGTGTAGGATATTTGTCTGAGTTTTGCATTATAAGAATCATATCTCACAATATTAGGAGGGAGGGAATCTATATTGCTCCATTAAGTGGCACAATATAGTTTCACTCTTCTTTTATTATTTCCTATAATTATCTGAATTGTATATCTATATCTACAGTTCACCCTGCAATCCACCGCAATGGTGTGTGGCAGGGGTTGCAATAGCACCAAGGGAAAGTGCATAATAATGAATAATATCACCCTACGTCGGCTGATTTCTTATCGTAACTGCTATCTGCTCAGCTATTGTTCTAGGGGAAAACGAGCCTTTGTACCTCTGTCCTACAGGCTATCTCTCTTATTTTATGAGGATGTTCCATTCTACCAATATAAGTTGGCGCTGTCATTATTTCTTCAATGTTGCTGGAGAATATATGCATTCTAAATCTTTCAAGTAGTTTTAACCTAGTGTGTGATCGGTGCTCAGTTAGTGATTCCCATCCTAAGTCCTGTAACAAGCCTATAACACTTTTGTTTCTATCGTTACAATTTTTGACGAATCTAGTGGCTTTTCGCTGCACTCTTTCTAACTCTGAGATTGATCCTTTTTGGTACGGATCCCATATGCTCGACGCGTACTCTAATAGCGGTCTTACTAACGAGAAGTAACATGTCTCTTTGACTTTTTCCTCACTTTTACCTACTATGCGTTTGATGAATCCTAGTTTCTGTGTAGTCTTCCCACATGTATTTTGTATGTGCATATCCCAGGAGAGGTTGCTTGTTAAAGTAACACCTAAGTATTTGACTGAATCGGCTAGTTTTAGCTGGACGCCTTCAACAGTGTAATTCATCGTGTCAATGTTTTTGTTTCCCCAGAATCTCATAAAGGAACACTTTCCTAAGTTCAATTCTAACTGCCACTCTTTACACCACTCGAGAATTGCATTTAAGTTGTTAGAAAGTAATAATTGATCATTAGGACTGTTAATCTCTCTGTAAACTACTGTATCATCCGCGAATAACTTGATTTTACTATTAATAACCTTATCTAAGTTGTTTATATATAAAAGGAATAGTAGGGGGCCAGTTACACTTCCCTGTGGAACGGCTGAGGCTACGCTGACTGAATCTGATTTAAATGCATCTATAACTACTACCGTATTTAATCGATTGTAAGCCGACACCGATTGTAAGCCGACCCCCACTTTTCACAAAGCCACGCAAGAAAAAAAATTTGATTTTAACCCTCTTGCGACCAGACTGCCCAAGAATGCCTGTAAATTTTTATACTCCCGATCGCGGGACCGCCCAGAAAATACGCTTTCAAATTTACCTCTGAAAATGTTGACTGGATGGCTTCTCTCTTGGAAATGAGGTAGTATACCACATAAACACGAGTTTTAGATTGTATTTGGCAGATTTTTCTTAACTTTGTATACGAAGAATTTTTTTAAAAATATTCGATCGAAATTCGCTATTTTTTTGGACCCTGAACAATCTAATATGTCTCGCAGTAATTCTCCTACTTCGGAGATTTTTCAAAATATATATTTTTGGAGATTAATATATAATTGTTTTATTTAATGTTTCGCATTTGGTGGCCATCTTGAATTTCTCCGGACTTTTAATGCCAGCAGGTGTCCCACACCTCAGGACTAAAGTATTAACTAAAATTACAGTGACATAAAATACATTTTATTCACTTATTCATAACAACTTCTACGAAAAAAGTAATTTGACCTCATTATCCCCCGGGATCTTAATATAATAATACCCCGGGAATAAATTATGTAAATAATACGCGGTGCGTCAAAGTCTTAAAGAACGCAGCGATAGCGCTCGTATGGGTAAGGAGCTAACACAATGTTTCATTTTACTTGTGAATCGAAGCATTTGCCCTCCCCTGCCCTCCCTCCTCCACCTATCATGTTTCAGTGTTAGTTCCTTACACATACGAGCGCTATCGCTGCGTTCTTTTATGACTTTGACGCGCCACGTATTATTTACATAATTTATTTCTTCGTAGGTGTTCAGTCAGTTTGATTCTTTTTTGCATATATTTAAAGTAGATAGTTTACTTCCACTTTAATACACTTATATCTCACGTTATGGACATAAATTCATTGACTACTTTTTTTTGCCCCCGATTCTAAGCCAAGTGGCGATTTCTGAGATGGTAAAAAGGTAAAAAAAGGTCGACTTACAATCGATTAAATACGGTATTTGTTCACGGTCATTAAGAAAGTCCCTGATCCACTCTATTATCTTTCGATTAATTCCACAGTCATTTAATTTCTTCACTAACTTACTATGCGGAAATTTATTGAAAGCCTTCTTGAAGTCAAGGAAAACCGCGTCTAAGTCTTACGGTCTCCTGATCTTAGTATATCGTGAATGAACAGAGCGAGCTGTGTTTCACAAGATCTTGCCCTCCTGAAACCGTGCTGATATTTACTGATATTTATATCATACTATAACATTGACTTTCCATAGCCAAAATATAAATTGCACTTTTTATGTATTTGTTCTCGCAAACCATGCACCTTCACCTTCTCCATAGTAGCAGTCAACATAACCTTCTTGATCCATAAGATTTTGGTTTTCACAGTTTAGCACCCATGAATTTTGAGGAACTGTATGCAATAATAATTAAACATGTCATGCTCAAACAAAAATCCTTATTTTGTGATTGTTGTGTGTGACATTATCTGTTTGTATTGTACCATTTAAAAGTATTATTTTCTCACATTCTCACTTCTTGATATCCAGCGACTTGGTTGGAAGAATTTTATAGTAGAGTGCAGTTTCGTCACAATTATACAATTGCTCGTCGTTGTAGTCATGCTCATCGATTATCTTATGTAAAGTCTCACAGAACTCTTTGGCTGATGCACTGTCGTTGGAACAAGATTATTCTTCTATGCTGATTTGCATTACCCCGTGACAAATTTTCCATCTCGTTAACCAGCCATTAGATGCAATAAAATCATCAGCACTGCCAATTTGCTTATGAAATTTAACTGCCTGTGTTTGCAAAAGTCCAGATAATGGCACACCACTACATTTCTGTACAAACCATGTATACAAACATTCATCAACATCACTTACGTCACTAAATCTCGCTTTTTCTTCTGTCAAGACCTATTTTTTCATCCCCTTGATCAACAAATAATCTTAATTTGTCTTCTTTCATCCAACCATGAATTGTTCCTTCAGGAACACCAAACTCCCGGAAAAAACTAGCTTTCAAATCACCGCGTTTCACTCTGTCGATAATGTCCAACTTTTCTTTTATTGTATACGTTTTCCTTTTGGTAGACATAGTTATAACCCTATAATCGAAAAAAAATTTAATATAGCTGTATGAAGAAGGAAGAGAAAGAGTTGAAACCACACATTCCACAAACGTGTGTTTAATTACCTTAGACTGGGCACGGTATTTCCAACGTGCCACACTATTTCCAACACTGGAGGGATGTTCTCGAGCCCATATGAGATGCCGGCCGAAGACGGATTTTGTTGAGTGGTTAATAAGACTTTGAGACAATGTAGAGCAGCATGTCTCTGTAGCAAATCACGCGCATGGTCATGGGGTTACCCAAAGCGACCGCCAATACGCAGTTGTTTGCGCCACTGCTAGCGGCGTATCGCAGTAACATTTGAACCAAGTTGTTTACGAAGAAAATAGATCTCGGTAAAATTTGAAACAGTTGTTTATGAAGAAAATAAATGGAATCATTTTGGGGGACATGACTAGACCTGCGGTATATCCGAATCGGTGGCTTAGTGAGGCACATTATAACAGGTTTTATTGTATTTGCAACAGTACAGTGAATCTTAAATGTCATTATTCATCTTGCAGAAAAGCTGCATATTAAACCCATCATCTCCTAATTTTCCTCTCTTTGGTGTAAGGACCTCTTTTCCTGTAGAGAACAGATGCTCCACTGGAGCACTTGACGGTAAACCCGCATTATATTTCAAAAATAACCCTTTGATTATAGGGTATTGTGAAAGAGATGTCTTGTCCATCGCAGAGTCTTTAAGATAAGAATCCACCGCATCTTCAACTGGGGAAGTCACTGACTTCTTACAAACATTGAAGAAGGCAGCTTCCTCATCAGCTGTTTCTTCCTCCCCTTCACTGGCACTATGAAGGAGTTTGTCTCCATCACTGCCTGCCTCTTCCTTAAGCATCTGAACTGCATGTTCCTTTTCTTGCCCCTCCAACCATGAATACATAAATGCAGGGATGAGACCTGCAGCAATTATTAACTTCCTCTAATCCATTATTGGTGCAAACCTCTACAAAACACCTTCTAATAAAGCCTTTGCAAGAGGCCTGCAGATCATAATATAACTGTCCATTGATTTCTTCAGCAGTTCTATCTGAAGGAACTTAATGGTGGACAGCAAGAAACCAATAAACATGTTTTTTTCGGCCTGCAAAATGGTTAACGCAGTTGCTACTGGCTTCATAACCTGAAATGGAATGGAAATCCTGAAAAGTAGCAAAAGATTGCAAAAAAATTGATCATTAAATAATGTAACAAACTCATTGGCAAAACTCAATATATATGTGAAGGCTTTGAGGAAATTGGATCTATTGTCCATCACACATGAAACCACTTCATTTTGGATGCTGAATTCCATGTACACCGACTCTAAGGCAGAAACCAGAACATCGTAAGTGTGGTGTCCAAGCAGGCACTGCACAGTCTGCATAGCTGACTTGCTTCGTAAAGTTTCTGGATCTACCCAGCGTACAGCGACTCCCACAAATGCCCTCCTGAAGTGCATCCAGCAATCTGCAGTGGTAGCAACAAAATTCACTTCTGCAAGCTTTGCAGTAAGTTGCTTTTTAAGGTTGTCCTATCTTTCTTTGAACCTAATACCAAGAGTCTTCCTGCACACAACAGCCCTGTTTGGTGCCAGCCCCTTGATTAAGTCCACAAAAGAGTCTTCCTCAACCAGTGAAAATGATTGAACTGACTCACAAATGAAGTTTAAAATTAGTTTTTCAACCATTCCCTGGCTGACAGGTTGCTCACTAGAGAAATTAGTGATAGACTTTTTTGTTTCCATATTTTTGCTGTCAGATTCATCCTCCAGTTTACTCTTCTTGCCCTGTAGCTGCAATCTGTCCATTTCTTGTAGTTTTATAGGATTAACCCTCTGAAAGAAATCAAGTTATTCAGTCATATGTATACATTGCGGCGTACAATGCTTAAATTAACCAATCAAAAATTACATGTTATTTAGATTGTACATACACAAAATTTCACTTAAACAAATTTTCTATATGCTTACCTTTATATGCTTCCTTAAATTTGATGATGAGCTCCATGCTGACTTTAGGAACTTCATTCCAACGCACAACATGCACTTCACCGTCATATTTTCTCTGGTTATCATATTTAATAAAACCAGTAAAAACCATAAAACAGTAAAACCATAAAATGGTAGAAACTATAAAAACAATTGGTAAAAGTTCCACAAAGTATAAAAGTAAAAATTACGATATGTTTCGACTAGTCAAAGTCGTCATCAGGTGAGGGAAGTGTTGTGCAGATTGTGATGCTGTCTACATCGGCCAGACAGGGAGAAATTTTATTACTAGGGCCAAAGAACACAAGCATGCCTCCTCCATCAAATCCGACTCTTCTCATTTTGCTAAACATCTGTTTGAAAATAACCACTCCTCTGACTTCACTCCAGAAATTATCCACGTCGAACGGAAAGGTTTTAGGCTTCATCATCTTGAACAGTTGGAAATTCTTTTACATTTGAAAAACAACCAACATACTCTCACTAATGACCACTTGTTTTTAAGCCACTCTCCATTACTAGCCTTTATCTTACTGGCAGCCACCTCAAATTCTTAACCTTGCATTCCTAACATTCCCTCCCCCTCTTCCTTGTTACCACGTTCATCTCTTACCCTCTATCTTCCTCCTCCTACCTCGTCCCCCCCCCCCCTTCCGCTTGTCTATATATTTCGCTGCTTCACCCACTTCCCTCAGCTGATGATGACTATTAGTCGAAACGTCGTAATTTTTACTTTTATACTTTGTGGAACTTTTACCAACTGTTTTTATAGTTTCTTCCGTTTTATGGTTTTGCTGTTTTACGGTTTTTACTGGTTATATTAAATATGACGCAGTTACACTACATGAAAGCTTCTACCATTGATTATATCTGGTGCTCATTTCGGGAAGCAATTCAAAATAATTATTTAATTAAGGGAAAGGAAACTTCCTATCCTCTTCTTTGCATGTTTCCATTGTGAATAAGTAAATGCTCAACATGCACAGATGTGTTCATGAAAAATATCTAATCATTAATAATCGATGCCAGCATTTCTGGTCGAATCCG
Organism: Uropetala carovei; assembly: GCA_036926305.1. Classification (NCBI taxonomy): domain Eukaryota; kingdom Metazoa; phylum Arthropoda; class Insecta; order Odonata; family Petaluridae; genus Uropetala; species Uropetala carovei. The sequence continues at coordinate 1,416,543 of JAXCHB010000202.1, read as the reverse complement.
TACCTTTTCACAAAAGAAAATAAATAAACAGAATAAAAAGTAACTATTACTGAAATGTAACAATTACTTCTGTCTGCAATAGAAGTAGATTACAAGTATTAATTACATTTTTTTCAAAGTAACGATTACAAGTAAAAAATACTCTTAAAGTAATCGTTACCGGTAACTCAGTTACTTATACTCACTTACTCCCCATCATTGGTATTATTGAAAGCTCTATTATTTTTTTGTTTATTATGCAAGAGGTATTTTGACAGAGCATATGTATTTTGGATGTTGCATAATTTATATTTGTTATTTTCATTCTCTGTTATTTATCAAACAATACTCCACAGTTGTATATAACAAATTGTGATTATTTCCAATTACACTTAGAAGAAAATTAAAAGACATACAAGACTTGGCTACATGCTGTTAATGACAGCAAACTTGATAATGAATGCTAAAAGATGGCACATTAGTCCGTCCATTATAAGATTTTAATGCTACACATGATAAGTGCTGCAAATCTCTCAAAAATGATCATTTATTTAACCCATTATTTGCCTATTCTAAAGATCAACTTAATATATATTTAACAAATACATTCTCTGTTGTCTCACTGTTAAAGTCTGCTTGTTATTTTAATTATTACTTCCACATTTTTGTTTGTGAAGCACTGTGAAATTAATTGAGATATTATGAAATCAAGATTTATTGTCTTGTATCAATCTAGGTTGCTCTGGACCCAAACATTGCTGGATTTTCTGAAAAGTTATAATAATTATTTGCAAAAAATCAAAGCTATTTTTACAGAAAGTATGACAGCAGGGGGGCAATAAATACCAAAAAGGTTCTTGGTTTTTTGAATTCCAGATTTGAGGGAGCAAAACTCTCAGCTTTAACAGATAAATTTTTTATTAGTACCTTATTTTCTCTGGCATTTCTATGTTTCCTTAGGAAATCTAATGGATTGATGGATTTTCAGATATGTAATTTATTATCCAGTTTCTTAATTGTTTTGAAAAATTTTTGCTTGGATTTTGTGTATTGTAAATATCCACATATAGGATGCAGGAAGATTTTTGGACTCAAACTCTAGGAACATTTTATGTACCCAGGTATATGACGAATATGTATTCTAGCAAATGATCTGTGTCGAAGGTATCTTATCATTTAATGGTGAAACTGGTAAGTGATTTATTGAATGTCTTTGTATTATGATAAATAAATAAATTAGAATTTACATACTTTATCTCTTAAAGGACGACAAAATTTGTACATCTCTTGCCCATATTTGGTAATTATGCGTATAGGTATTCTGGTAAACTTCTGCTCTATAATGAGGATATTTTCTGTGGGACATTTTAATGCAGGGCATCAAACCAGAATTGAACGGAAAACCCAAACAAAAAACAATATTTTTGGCCATAGTGGAACTGAACCTGAACTGGAAAAAATAAACAACTTTTAACTTGAACCAAAACTGAAAACTGATATTTATTTCATTCCTTGTTTTTTGGTTCATGCAAATACTGTTAAGTGAAAAGTGAAATCCCCTAGAATAAGATATTTTTGATTCTATCTATTTTCATTCAATTTTGTTTTATTTCTTTCTCATTGTAATGTGTTCATTTTATTTTACTTTTTTGAAAAAAATACATTTATATACTATAAATAAATGGAATCGCAACAAAAAAATTTATTTGAATGGCGGTCAAAAATTATAAAAAACAACACCAAATTAGTCATAATAAGGTCACACTAAAACGTGAATAATGTCCGAACATAAGAAAAAACACTGACATTTGCAACATGAACTGGTGCACCATCACAGAAAAATAATAATAATAATAATAATTTATGAAACAAACAGGATATCCCCAATTACGTGTGTTCTAATAAAAAAAGTATAAATATAAAAATAAATAGAACAAGACAGATCAAAACATTATACACATTCGTACAAAAATACACAGTCATAACACTTCAGTGTGTTCTGCACATGTCTCCTGAATACAGGAAGGGAGTCTTCATATGTGTCCATAGTACTGCTTTTGATATTTGCCTTGTTGTATGTCTGAATTGCTCTGGGAATAGGTGAATGTTTGTAGACATTCACTCTGGAGGATGGCTCGTGGAAAAGTGGCGTGTGATGGGATCTACAAAGGGGGTCATTGAGGCCAATTAGTGTCACTAGTTCTTTGGAATAAATGACTCCGTTCACAATATTTCATAGGTAAATAATATCCGAGTATCCTGAGTGTGTCAGTACACTGCATGTACCTCCTAGTGGTAGGATGCGGGCAACAGATTGATGGCTTGCAAGGTAGTCTCTAATAGGGATCCTAGCTTGTACAGAATAGCATAAGCGTGCTTGGGGTAATACTGAGCTTCAGTTGCATTTGTGGCAGTCTGGCCAAAATGTGCCAATACTGACCAGTAATGTGCCTTACCGTTAGCAGGGAATGATGCATCAGCACGGGTACAACTTAGGCTGGTAACCTAGTCTACTCTAATTTACCATTACTAACAAAGCTATACGAAAAGCCTCAGATGACCAAAGCCATGGTGGGCGGCAGAGGTCAAAACTGGTTGGCCCATCATTAGATGACTTACATGAGTGGAAGTTAGGCACGTGGAATGTTAGAGGAGTGTATGGCAAAGAACATGAGATGGTGAATGAAATGAATGTACGAGGATTGAATGTGCTGTGTGTATGTGAGATAAAAAGGTAGGGGAGTGATGCTGTTGTAATGAATGATGGTAGTTTGGCTCTGTGGTCTGGTGTGGATGTATGCACATATGGGAGTCAAGGAGTTGGTTTGATTCTGAATGAAAGAGCTAAAATGTATGTGAGAAAGTATGAATTTGTGCCACCCAGATTATTGTGGGTTCATATGAAAGTAAGAATTCGTAGAATTCTGTTGGTTGCATGTTATGCTCCTGTGGATAGTGAGAGTGAAACAGAGATGAGTTGTGGGAGAAATTGAGAGATATGTTGAATAATTGTGATGCAGGTGAGAGAATAATTGTACTTGGTGATATGAATGGGTAGGTAGGTGTCAGACGGGAGGGCACTGAGAAAGTGGTGGGCCCCTTCGGTGACCCTAGAGTAAATGATAATGGTGAGAGTTTGATTGGAATTTGCATGGAATAGAGTTTGTTTGTTTCAAATACACGGTATAAACATAAGAACATCCACATGTATACATGGCAGAGGGGTGACTCAAAAAGTATGATTGATTTAGTTCTGTATGATGAAAGACTGAGAGATCTGGTGAAGGATACAAGGGGATGAGAGGAGCTGAATGTGGGACAGATCAGTTTTTGGTTGTCTCTAGAGTGGATCTTGGAAGGAAGTGGACCTGGAGGAAGAGTAAAGGTGTGAAACAGACTAGAGTGAAAGTAGAGAGATTGCAAGGTAAAGATCAAGTATATGAATGTGTTGGAATGTAAATTAACTGCCCAGCAGACTGAATGGGAAGAGGATATAAGGAAAGGAAATGTGGAAGATGCTTGGAATAGACTGAAAGAGAATGTTACACAGTGTGCTTCAGAGGTGTGTGGAATGACTTTAGTGGGCTGTATGAAAAAGAATGCTTGGTGGAATGAAACAGTGAGTGAAGCAGTTAATGAGAAGGAGGAATATAAGAGGATGATTTCTGCAAGGAATGATAATGAAAGAAGGATTCTGCATGATGATTACAGGAAGAAAAATAAGGCTGCTAAGAATGCAGTTAAGGAAAGCAAAGAACGAGTATGTTTGAATCAGGCTGTAAAGATGCAGAATGATTTTGAAGGGAATAAGAAGTTATTCTGGAAGTGGATAAAAAGGGCGAGACGGCAGCAGCAACAATGGAATGAATGGGATTGTAAATAAAGATGGAGAAACTGTGGAATGAACATGAAGTGACAGAATGTTGGAAGGAGTATTTTGAAGACTTGTATGGAGGTAGTTCTGAAGAGTCTGGCATCCAAAGTGATACTGACTATATGAATGTGTCCAGTAAAGACAGAGTTGACGAACATGAGATTAAGGCATGTATGAAAATGTTGAGGAATGGGAAGGCTGCAGGCATGGATGGAATTATGGGTGAAATGCTGAAATATGGATGTAGCTTACTTATGAGTTGGATGAGCAATTTATTTAATTTGAGTGTTAACATTTCAGTTGTACCAGATGATTGGAAGAATGCCATCATTGTTCCTTTGTACAAAGAGAAGGGTAGTAAAGTAGAATGTAAGAATTGCAGAGCTATTAGTTTATTGAGTATACCTGGGAAAGTGTTTGGTAAAGTACTTATTGAAAAGGTTAGAATGGCTACTATGAGTAAAATTTAGGGGGTACAGTGTGGTTTCATGCCAGGTAGGGGGTGTTCTGATCAGATTTTTGCTCTCCAACAAGTAATCGATTGTATGAATGTGAGAAAGAAAGTGTATTGTGGATTTAGAGAAGGCCTATGACAGAGTCAATAGAAATGACATGTGGAATGTTCTGGCTGAGTATGGAGTGAATGAATGGTTAGTGAATGCAGTGAAAGCAGTCTACTCAGGAAGTAAGGCTCGCGTAAGAATAAATGGTGTGCTGAGTGACTGGTTTAAAATTGAAAGAGGTGTTCGGCAAGGGTGTGTGATGTCTCCTTGGTTGTTTAATGTGTTTATGGATAAATGTGTGAGGGAAACCTGTGCTAATATGAATGGTCTGAGGATTGGGGAAGTGAATGTGCGGGTGCTGTTGTATGCTGATGATGCTGTGTTGATATCTGAAATGCCGAATGAGTTGCAAAGAATGTTAGATAGTATGGCTTAAGTTACAGAGAGAATGGATCTGAAGATCTATGTGTCAATAACAAAGGTTGTTGTGTTTGATAGAATGAATGAATTGAATGACTGTAGGATGCGCATAAATGGTGAAGTTGTTGAACAGGTGGATGAATTTGTGTACTTGGGAAGAATGTTTTCTAAGAATGGAAGAATAGATGGAGAGATAGAACGGCGTGTGAATGCGGGTAGAAAAGTGGTAGGTACCATGTGGTCAATACTAAATCGTGAAGAAGTGTCTAAGGAAGCAAAAATGGCTGTGTATAGAAGTGTGCTTGTACCCACCTTGTTGTATGGTAGCAAAACGTGGGTGTGTCAGGAGAAACACATGAGTAAGATGAATGCAGTTGGAATGGATTACATGAGGAGCATGTGTGGGAAAACCAGGAGAGACAGAGTCAGGAATACTTGGGTGATGAATGAATGTAAAATGAAAGAAACTTTAAGAGGTCAGTATCAAAGGAGTGTGCTGTGATTGTTTGGGCATGTGGAGAGAATGGATGAGAACCAGGTGACTAAATTGATATATGATGGTAGAGTATGCGGATCAAAAGGGAGAGGAAGACCAAGAAAAAGCTGGCTGAATATGGTGGAGGAGACTCTCAAGAAAAAGATCAGAGGTTTAAAGAATGGAAGACGATGTATGAAATGATGTGTGGATGTGTTTGAAGCAAAAGAAGTATGTAAGGATAGAAAGGTGTGGAGAAATATTGTGAATGGTAGAGGCAATTAGCTTGCTTACCCCATAAGGGAACAGCGTGATTGGTATGTATGTATGTATGTAAATAATATCCGAGATCATTCGCCTATTACACAAGGGGCTAAGTTTGAAGTCCTTACAAAGGGAAAGTTATTCTTCTTTCCTATAAATTATATTAGCCTTATAGCATAGCCATTTTATGAAACACCTTTGCACTTTTTCAATAGCATCTACACTGACATTTTGGGCGGGATTCCAAATAACACTTGCATATTCCAACACTGGTCTCACTAGTGTGCAGTATGAGCTAATAATGGTGGGGAGGGAGAAATGTTTTATGGAATTCCGTTTAATAAAACCAAGGAGTCTAAATGCTCATGAGCAAATGGACTGGATGTATACACTAAAATTTAGTTTGGTCTTCATAGTTACACCTAAATTGTTAATAGTAAGGACCCTTTCAAGAGGAACATCATCTATGGCATAAGGGTGCAGACTAGTGATTCCAAATTACTCGAGTTTTTGGTACCCGGGTATTCAAGTAATATTTCACCGAGCTACCCGGGTACCCAGGTAGCTCGAGTATTTAATGGAAAAAATAAAATTTAAATAAATATTCATTTTATTTATTTTTATTGATATAAGAGTTATTCAATGATTCAAAAAATAGTATTTAAAAAAAATAGAGCGTTTAAAGTACAGGTTTTCATGCGGTTTCGCAATTTCGTGGTGAAAGTACCAGCTACAGAAAAAACACGCTCAGAAGCAGTGGAAGTTGGCTTAACAGTCAACAACGCTTGATACAATTTTTCCTGTCTGTCGGTACGTTTTCCACTATTTGCTTCAAATATTTTGAACTCTTTATCTATACTTAACTGAGGAGATTCTTTTGCCTTTGGCGTGGTGAATGATGCAATGCATTTCTGCAATTTCAAATACTCATTCTGTACTTCTTCGTCATGGTCGTCGACGTCGTCAGAACTTTCTGAATCCTGAATATCGCTTGGATAAATCCGATTAATTAGACCAGTGGCGGTGGTCTTGATTCCATGTTTTGTGGAGTAAGTGAAAAACTCGTTGGCTTTTGGATACACTCCATGATGCAAAAACAATAATAGTGATATCAAATCCGTGTTTATTCATTCATCAATTCTAGTTTTCAATGAGTTTTGGAATTCCAGAGCCACAGGAATTTTGATTGATTTTAACTCTTGAAATACGTAGATCAAAGGAGCTTCAGCTGTCAGTAAATTCGAGCTTTGTTTGCTCAATTCCATTACCGCAAGTCTTACTGGTTCTAGCACCAATACGATTTCCTTTAAGACGGTAATGTGATCTTCACCATCTCTTTCAAAGCAAGATTTATCGAGTCAATAAGTTTCAAAAATCAAACTAATGCTGTCACTAGACTACTCCAACGAGTTTTGACATCTGAAAGCAATCTATGTGGTTTTCCTTCCTTCTCTCTGACATACCTAAGTAATAATTCTGTACGAACGGATGATTTACTAAAAAACTTAATAATTCTTCTCATATCATCTAATGCATTCTTGTAATCCGAACAAAATGCAGGTATTTCATCGTCAGGTTCATTTAAACTTTCATCATCTGTTTCGCTATCACTCAAATTTTGCCCGTATTCATCCTCGTCATCAGAAAATTCAATTTGTTCCTCAAGATCAATAGCTGTTTTCTTTCTGTAAAATATTTCTACAACCGCCAAATGTATTGCGTGGTTGTATCAGCACTGGCTTTCTGCTGAAATGATCCTGCCATATTTCGCTATAACACTTGCTCCATCATGTGTCCAGGCAATGATATCTTTGTTAAAATCAATTCCAAATTCCTGCAATCGTTGAGAAACCTATTCTTTAGTTCTTTCCGATGTGCAACTTTCTACAATTGGTACTAACCCAAGAACAATTTGTTTTTCTATTGTTTGCAGCTTTATATTTAAGTATCTTCTCATCGCAATATCTACCCATTCATCCACTGTGATCGTAAATTTTTCTTCAGATTTAATCCTGCTTTTTAGTTTCAGTTTTCTTTTCCTCGAAAAATTGCATAACACATTTTTGTACTGTAGATGAACTGGTTGGCATTTAGTTGTGATTAGTGACGTAACCTCGAATTGCTTCACACTTAACAATAGTATTAAATGAGATTCCATCTTTAGCAGCACATTTTGATATTATTTCCTCCAATGATTCTCTGGAAACAAAAGATAACATTCCAGAGCTGGTAGCTTTGGCCTTTTTGGCTGGTTGTGGTCCGTCATTATTATCTTTTGTAGAGAAAATTTTGCTCCTCACAGTGATTCCGTGTGTTTTCAAATGATTTATCATCCCATTTTTAGAGGTTAGAGCTTTCGGGATGATCCCTTCGTCAGCACAAGAGAGACACAACTGATATGGCAGTGACACTGGGGTAAAGGTGTGAGGGTGGAAGGGAAGGGAGTGTGGAAAGGTCGGAGATTGGAGGATGCAGAAGGGGGAGGGAGGAGGGGGGAAAGAGGGTGGAAAGAAGGAAATATTAATGGATATTGAGGCCGGGAGGAAAGAAAGAGTTTAAGACTTGGATATGGGCCAGTTCCCATTGATGGAGTTGGGGGGCGGAAGCGTCGTCCGGGAGGGAGCGGATGGCCCTCACCGTGAAACAAACATTGAAACTAAGATTGTGGTTATTCGCATGCATGGCCACGGGTAGCTGTCATTTAAGACTAACGCTGTTGCGATGGCTGCTCATGCAAATGTTGAGGGAATTGCTGGTGAGTCCGATGTAAAAGGCGGGGCATTGGGTACAGGTTAGTAGGTAGATGACTTTGCGGGTGGTACAGTTGGTAGGGGATGTTATGGGGTAGGTGATGTTGTTGTTGGGGTTTGAGAATGAGTTGGAGGGTGGGTTTATAGGGCATGTTAGGCATCGTGGTCTGCGGCAGGGGTAGGACCCTGCAGGGTGCAGAGGAGTGGGTGATGGGGGTTCTTTTCTCCACAAGATGTTGGAAAGGTTGGGAGGTCTGCGGAAGGAGAGGATTGGGATTGTGGGGAAGGAGACTGGTTGGGGAGGAAGTGGGGATTGGGTGGGCTGCCTTTAGGATGCTTTTTAGGGTATCATGGATGCCGGGATAGAAGGTGGTGATTAGGGTGAGTTGGGGGGTAGAGTCGGGGTTGCGGGGCGGTTGCAGTGTAGGTTAGTGGTGCTGGGTGTGACAGCCCGTCGGATTTGGTCCCGAATCAGGTCTGGCGGGTATCCGTGCTGGAGGAAAGCATTTTCGAGGACAGAGCAGTACTCGGAAAGTGAGTCTCTGTCCGAGCAGATTCTCCGTCCTCGGCAGGCTAGGGCGTAGGGGATTGAAGTTTTAATGTGGAGGGGGTGGCAGCTGCGGAAGTAGAGTTATTGAAGGTGGTTGGAAGGTTTTAAATGCACTTTGGTGTGGATTTGGTTTTCTCGGATGGAGGTCGACATCCAAGAAGGTGATGCTGGTGGGGGAGGAGTGGTGGGTGAAGGAGAGTGTGGGGTGGGAAGAGAGGCGCTGTAATATATAATATATATATATATATATATATATACACACACACACAGTGGTGAGCTGCCAAAATTTTAACAACCGGTTCCCTATTCTGATTTGCAACATGACCGTGGCGCTGTAGTTACAAGTTTTGAAGTTATTCATCTATTATTTCGTTTCATACTGAAACGTTCATTAGGGAAAAATAGTCAGTAAAACTAGCGCGAGAGGCAAGGAGCTAACAAAAAAGAGCTAACAAAAAAATTCTATGAACTGAACTAATAAAACAAATGAAGTAAAAATATATGCTTTTTATCTTTTTTCAATAAATCACCTTTTCTACGCCAAGAATCCAACTCGATATTAGGGATTAAAATGAATTCAACACGATTAATTTACACCACATATTTAATTTGTCACTAGAAAAAATCCATTTAGCTAATTATTGTGCTATAAAATGTCACAGAACAAAAGGCTGTAAATCATTAATACACTGCCGAAATTTTTCTCGATAATTTAAATTGCGTATTTTTATTATATCTTGAAATTATCTGCATACTTGCAGATTACAAAGGAAAGCCGACACAGGTGCTGTAGAAAGGATTGAAGTGAGTCAGGTCCATGTGTTCATAGAAGAAAAATGTCAATATACCTTAGCCACAGGAGTGGTCTGAGGTGTATGTTGAGGAAATGTTCCTCCCTTTCTTCCAGGAAAGACAGCATATGAGGGCGCCATGCAACTGCTCGTTGTAATACCTTTTATTTGTAGGTAGTGGTGCCCTCCGAAGGTAAAGTTGTTTTTATGGTGCACCATTTCTGCCAGCTCCGTAAGGAAATGGGTGGCCTCGAGTCAAGGGATTTTTTCAGAGTGGAGTCCTTGATGGTGGGGGATGTTGGTATAAAGGGAGCAGACGTTTATTGCCATCATGATTGTGTTAGGCAGGAGAGGGGAGGGGAGCGATTTGAGGCATTGAAGAAAGTGGTTTGTATCCTTAACGAAAGATGGGATTTGATGGACAAGGGGTTATAAGTGGGAGTTCACAAAGGCAGAGATGTGTTCTGTGGGAGTGTTGTAGCTGGAAACTATGTGATGGCTGGGAATATTGGATTTGTGGGAGAAGGTAGAAGGTTGGGGTGTGGGGTTTATTGGAAATGATGAGGGAGATGGTGGAATCGGGAAGGCCTTCTTGTATTCCCATGGATTGCAGATATGTAGCTATTTCGGAGGGGCAGTCAGTGGAGTTGGAGGGGAAAGGGAGGTAGAAGGTTTGGTCGGATAGTTGGTGAAGTGCTTCATCATTGTAATAGGAACAGTCCATTACTACCGTGGTCGTACCTTTGTCCACAGGGAGAATTATGATATTGTGGTTCTGTTTAAGTGTCGAGATGGAATGTCTTTCTGCTTTGGTCAGATTGTTGTGGTGGTCGAGAAGATCAGGAAAGTCAGGTGAGATGACTCTGTGTGTGAGGTAGTTCAAATATTGCTCAGCGGGATGATAGAGAGGGTGAGATATATTGGGATGTATGTGTTGTAAAATTACGGACAGCAAATGAAAATGGATCTTCAAAAGGTTTTGAAGTTATATTATTTATAAACTTATTTCCTAATATTTATATCATTTTGAGTTACACAAGAATTTTGTGGGAAATTTCTGATTGAACATTTGCTATATATGTAACACATGAGCCGAAGTTGAAAGTGAATCTTTTGAAGGTTCAGGAGTTAAATCCATTATTTATAAATTCATTTTAAATCTTTTTATGATTTTAAATTCTCAAACTGCCTCAATCAAACTCAATCCACTCCAACATAACCAAGCAACACAACCATTCAAATTCTCCCTATCCAAAGGTACTTACTTACCTAGAGCAGTGGTTCTCAAACTTAGGGTTGCGACCCCGAATGAGAGGGTCGCGAGCAGTCTTCGTTATGCCAACTGATTTTTTCCTCATTCTATCAGCCCTTCAATTTTAATTTATAGGTTATAAGTCAAATTTTTGTTTGCTTGAGGGTTGGAATCTTCAAAATAAAGCAGTTGTTAATTTGAACATATTTATATTTAATATAAGAAATATGATTTAATAATAAAACTTCAATTAATACGGCGACTTATACTAGCTTCACTCATTTTCTTAGTCCTCATATTTCTGATCTTAGTAATTCAGGCGATATCTGAATTTTTGTTGAAGTAATTTCTTTTTGGAAATGTGGAAACAAGTGAAAAAATCTGCTATGACCGGGTATCGAACTCTGGTCTTCCACTTGCCGGGCGAATATGTGTACAACAGCAAGAATATTCCAGACTATTTATAATTTAGTGAATAATTTAATCAGCATATGCCATACGTCTTATTTTTTAAAGAAATTCATGATCATATATAATGAAAATTTTCCTTAAGGTCCAGATATTTTCTTGAACCCTAAATTTATTTTATATTCTTCAATGTGCTTTATAAAAGAAGTATAAATGAAAAAAGTTTTTTGTACATTTTTATTACTTCTCAAAAAATAACGGGGTGTCGCGGCGACGGAAATCCGCACGGAGGTCGCATGGCAGACCTGTCTGAGAACCACTGGCCTACAGGATACTAACGCCGCACCAAACTTCAACCAAAGTAACTCAAAATGGTGTAAAAGTGAAGATAAGAGATCTGTTCATCAGAAATCGGGCATTTTTTTGCCCAGTGGATCGCATTATTCTCGGACTGAGCTTGGGAAGTTCGTGTATCTGGGTGAAATGTGTCACAGCTGAATTCCAGTGTATTATGCATATGTCATTTTTAGCGACTGACCGGTGTTTTGGGTCATTTCTATTCATGTTATTCTCTACAATAGCCCTTAATGTAGTTTTATGAACCTCCGATTTGAACCCCTGCCGTTTAGTTGTTGCAAACCAGCTCAAGGTGCACACAGATGTCATAAATCTCAAAATTTAATGTTTACTTGGACATACAAATAAACAACCATCTACAACCGTGTTGTCATGGTATGCACCAATTAATATGAACCATATACTGCATTTCTGTACAAAATTCAGCTGCCTTTAGCTGCCCCTTCTCGAAAAATCCACCAGTTACAAGCGAGATGTAACGAAAGCTATGAACGCGTTTTTGCACATTTCGGACTCCCGTGTTGGGACGCATGGGGGCTTGGCCCTCTTTTAGATTTCCGATTGTTAGTAACATATATAGTAAGTCACCGATACCGTACGCCGGACTGGGAAGTAAGAGTACTGAATCGTGCGAGTGTGCAAGTTTCCACTTGCTCCTGACGCGGCGCACAGTGGGACCAAAGCCCTGCTTTGCTCTCCAAAACTCAGTATTCAATCTGATCGGCCTGATTTTGTGTATGAATGGGTTTTTCGGGAAGCCGAGTTCATTTCTTGCGGTTTTAATACTCAGGGGCGACTTCTTGTGGCCAGTGTCGTAACTTTCTACAGGACTAAGCACCCGAAGAACTGGCCGAAACGTAAGAGTCGCGCATTTTGCTAATGTTCGCGTTTGTTGAGTGGATAGTTTGCCTATATTTCATTATACAGCTTTTCAACGTATTTATGCTACTAGTTGACTTCATTCCAAATGCAAATGGGAAGTTTGAATGCGATTACTTTCATAAGGAATGGTTTCTTAATGCAAAGAGAAAACGATATCGTGATTCAACAAAATTTATTCTGGTGCATTTGTAATACACGAACGACAGGGTGATAAAATAATGTTCTACCTTACAAGTCAATTTGTTTTATTCATCATCATCACTATCGCTATTGTCATCATCTAATGGGGAGTCATGCATTTCGGCTAAAAGGCTAATTACTTCAGCGCTAAGACTTCCACCCTTTTTCGGAGGAAGTTTTCTGTGAGACGATATAACTGGATCCGATGAGGTGAGCATAATATGCAGGAGATCCTCATTTGTAGCTTCCCTGGACGTCATCCTGCGGTGACCCTCTCTGTACTGTCTAAAATCTTTATTGCGTGCCTCCTGCTATTCCTCGCTCAGCATCCCGATAGGAAGAAGGGACACAGCAATTACTTCTGAGCCGTGTATGAGAACTTTGCGAACAGATGGAGGCATCGGATACCACCAGTATTCTTTTACATAAAGTCTTGCTGTTGCTACAGCGTACTCATGGAAAGCCTTAACATACACTGCGTACCCACACGATAAAGATCGAAGAATGACATCACATCGAGAAATAAGGGACTCTTTGATACCTGTAATAGACGCTGATCACAGGCAAAGGGCGATGAGGCCAAAGATAGCGTAAAGAAGAAATTCAGAATAGATTTAGAGATGAGTTAGGTTTAGTTATCGATATGCCTAAGCAGGGAACCGGTTCTTCAAATGATGGGAATACTGCGCGTCGCTTTTTTGAAAACCCTACCCTCACAGCAAACATCACCGGCCTTGACGAAGCGCTGATTACTCGCTTCTATGTCATTCTGCACGCACTGTCAAGCGGATATGAAGTTAATACAGAAGCGTTCAAGAAATACACCCTCCAGACGCCAAAAGATTATATCCTTCTCTATATTTGGTACCCTATGACTCCCACCCTGCACAAGATCCTACTACATTGGGCAGATATCATACGAGCAGCTCCTCTTCCTATCGGAATGTTTGCCGAAGATGCTCAGGAGAGCCGAAATAAAGACTGCAAGCATTATAGGGAATTTAACTCGAGAAAGTGCTCAAGGATATCCTGTAATGCCCCACATGTTATTAATATGGTCAGACCCAGTGATCACGTCGCTCCGGAAGCTGCCGAAGAGGAAAAGCACAAGTCCCCCTCGTGGAGTCTTACAGCTTCTCCAAGAACCCCACCATGACTCACATGATATTGATTTTACATATGACAGTGACGATGAACAATAAAATTATCTTTTCAGCATTAAAAATAACTATGGTTATGGCTTATCCCTCATAGTAGAAACCAATCGCACAAACAGATTTTCCATCCGACCAATGGTTTTCCTGATACAGTGGGTCACGTGATCAAAAACCCCCTCCAGATTATGTATAATGGACCAGACATGTTTCTGTTAACGAAAGCAATAACTTTTGTTTGAAACTTTTTTTCATTTAACGCACGAGAAATCCGTGAGGACTTTTGAGCGCCGAAACAGGGTCGCCAGCCCACTGTGCGCCGATACTGTGGTATCAAAGAAAACCACGATAGACCAATGTTTGCGCTAACCGAAGGTATCTTTAATTACAAATATTAATAGAAATCTTTCTATTTACCCTTTTCCCGCCAATAGATATAATATCTTAATTATTTACACATATTGGAAGAGATTTTTTGCTATCGATATGTAATCTTCTGTGATTATCTTAAAATAAATAATTACCGTTTTTCATTGTTTACCGCTTATTCCATATACAGAAAAACAACATCCACCTCTTATTTGTATGTTAAAATTGAAGCATAAATGTTGTCTTTCGTAGTACGGAATATGAAAAGCTCATCTTTTCAGAACATTATGTCGTATAATCAGAAGGCCATATATATACTAGCGTTGATATGGTGAGTATTTCAAACAACGGGATGAAGTTCGAGTTGCTCATCTATTCAGGAACTATCTTTCAAGAAGGTGTCTGAGCCAATGTTGCCACGTCGTTTTTGATGAAGGTGTAATTCTCACGTTTATGTTTTAAATATTATAGTGATGATTACGCTTTCGTGAAAATATTTTAGTTAGAATTATACCTTTAAGATGGCTTCGTTCAGTTTTGTTTGCTTTATTTTTATATTATTGACGGATAATGTCATGGGCGTGGATTCTTACCTCGAAGGACTTTATTGTGGGAAATTAAGTTGCTATTCAGGTAAACAGTGATGAATTATCTTTGTCTCTTAAGTGTAGCATGAAATTTTTATGCCAGTCTGAGTAGCATCTCATTTTGAATGTATTTTATCTTATAACGTGCGAATTTCTTTAACTTTTCAGAAATCTAACCACTTAAACCTTATTTTTGCTTCAGCGATTTTGCTTAAACAACTATAATTTAGCCTTAATTTATGAAATAAACACATGATTATGTATTCCGTTTGCTTAGACCGAGACTGTGTTTCTTTAGTTGAATACTGATTGTTCTAAAAGTTAATTCTTTCGATTTCCGATATGTAGTCTTTTAGCATTGAAATTGAAATGGTATTCTGTGTAAAGAAGGCATTATAGTTTAAATTTTTATATGAAATTTAATTTCAGTGTTGGAAGTAGAACGAGATGCACCCAAGAGCCAAATTTCAAAGAATTATCGGAGGCTGGCCAAAAAATTTCACCCTGATATGCATCGAGGAATTGAAGCAAAAAAAGAAGCGGAAGAAAAATTTAAGCTTATAGCTACGGCGTACGTATTGTTATAATTGCCAGAAAGAGCGCTTTTTGGTTTTGTTTAATCTTTAACTTGAAAAAGAAGCAACACTAGTTCTGTACCCAACTAATAGGAGAAAAGTATGTATATTTAAAATAATTTATTCCCCCATTTACTATAATTTACACTTCTAAACAGATTATTTATCTATATTTTTTGAGTATTTAGTGTACAGTGTTTGGTGCTATATCAGCAGCCTGTTTGGTTGCAATTTACTGATTGTTATCGTAAAATTAATTCACCCACATAGTGCTGCTTGCTTTTAATATAAAATTTCATTAGATACAGTACGTTTGCGTAGAATAGGAGCATTTATCGACAACTTTATATATTAGGCCTGGATTTTGAGTAATTTATCAATGTTACGTAATTTAATTTATTTCAGCAACAACAAAAAACCTTGATATTCGAAATATTTAGTGTTAAATATATAGTAAAATGTCAGAAAACAAGAGATAAGCAATGATATTAATGGCTAACGAAAAAGATGAGTGATGATGAGATCTAAATGTGATAGGATGGAACATGCTGTCAGTAGGTTAGGTTTACAGTAAGAAGTGAAAGGGGAAGGTTTTTGAAAATATGTTGAGTGAGGGGTTTTTGTTGGGCAAGTAGAGGCATGAGGCAGAAGTACGGAAGAACGTTGAGTATTTATCTATCATTGATGTTATTTTGGTGCCATTTACTACTAGTCTAACATTTGACATTATTATTTGAAATAACTAAGTTTCATAAAGTGGCTTTAGTTTTATATGTACAATGATTTAATATTTATATGACCCCATTTGAGGTAGCTTAATGGTTGGATAATAGGTTAACTTAAGAGTAGACCAGGAATTTTTATTTTTATATAATAAACAATCAGAACAGCACATTTTAAGCATGGGCATTCTAACAGGAAAGTATTTCTTTTTTATTAATCTGTATTTGCATAATGGAATCTGGACAAACTTGCCAATACTTGAACATTGTGTGTTGATAGCTGAATTATTTCCCTTTGTGCCATGAGAGCAAATCAACAAAGAAATTATTTGGAAATATTTCATATGTCTAAATGTGTCACTTAAATCCAGAATAAACCCAATCCAATGGATTCTCTGTCATTAAGCCAATTGTGTCATTTGGTTAGTTGGATCATCATGAATAAGGATGTATCTCTTCCTGCCACATATACTTCTTATACTTATAGTATTCCATCCAGTTATATGTGAAGCATCATAGTAATTAATGTAATTTTCAAGAAAAACAAATATGTAGCTCTTTGAGTTTCCAAAACTTTCAAGTTTATTTCTCTTATTTTTCTCCCATATGAAATAATATTAAAAGATTAAAGTATTCTTTATATAGACTATAGCAGGAGTGGCTAAACTTACCCTTGAAGGCACATATGATAATCTTCACAAGCTCGAGAGCCACATGACACATTCTGTGCTCATAAATTTGCAAGCGGTAGGTAACCTGTATCTGAAGTAATTCAGATATAGTGCATGTCTCAAGTTGCACTAAGTCACTGTATTCTGCAGCAAAAACATTTAATAGAAATTTAAAATAGCCGCAAACTAAGAAAAAAGAGCCACATGTGGCTCACAAACTGCGGTTTGGCTACCCCTGGGCTATATCATGATATATCAAATTAAACATCCTCTCAAATATTAACGTCTATTCTGGTAAATAATAGCAGTTAAAGAAGATCAAAAGTAGAAAAATAGATAAAATATTCTGCTACATCTGACCATCTAGTCAGATATTAGATTGCTGTCTGACATAATGGTCTTCTTGATATAAATGGTTAATTAGACTAATCTTATATTTAGAGGTCAGGTAATGTGCAAATCACTATTTAGATTTTAAAAGTTATAAAAGAAAATCAAAAGCTTATGGGATAAAGGGGTGTTAGAAGGACCACTGTTCATTATAATTTTATTTATTTATTTTTCACAAGCTCATAAACAGCATTTTACGACCTTTTACAATGAGCGTAATAACAATAATAAGACGAACACATGACCATGCCCTCGGCAGGATTCGAACCCGCGACACTAACACTGGGAGCTAGACATGCTAACCACCCCTCTACCAAGATCGGCTAATTGTTGTAATTGTTAAGTATTGCTTAACGAATAATAGAATGATAATAAAATATAAATTACACAACCTCCAAAATACACATCTGTCAAAATATTTCTTATGTAATATGGATAGGTAAAACGAGAAAAATAGTTTCAACAATACAGAATCAAAAGGTAATATCAAACAACAATTTCATAGTAAAGATTTCATTTGTAAATGTATATCAAAGTATAAGTCTTAAATGATAAGGGTAGTCAAAACAAGAAAAATAATAGTTTTAATTGATACAGAATGAACAGATAATATCAGACACACAATCCCAAAATGAAGATTTTTGTTTGAGTATGATATGTTTAATTATTATTGCATACAGTACCTCAAAATTTAGGGGGGCTAAACTGTGAATATGAAAACCAAAATCTTATGGGACTGCTACTATGGTGAAGCAGGTGAAGGTCATGTCTTATAAGAACAGATGTGTAAAGAGTGCAATTTATATTTAGGTTGTGAAAAATAAATATTATGGTAGGAGAGTGAATTAAGATAATTATAGAGAATGATGAAAGAAGAGAGAAACTATATTGCTCCACTAGGCTCCTTCCCTCAGAATATGGTGAGATATGACTGATTCTTACAATGCAAGACTCAGACATATAACTAATATGCAATATCTCAAAAGATACGGAAAAGGGAAGACTCCCTAAGACAGAAGACCTGAGAAAAGTTCTCTTTATGGCACTGTCAAGATTTTACTGTAATTTTGTTGAATATTGTGCTGGCAACTTTAAGTTTTACAATTTGTTTCAGTTGGTCATAAGTATCATTTTTTAATTGCTTGAGTCATATTATTTATCACTTCTTTTTATAATTTTCTGAACTTCTTTTGTTTCTCTCCGTATGTACTAAAAATGAAAATATGTAGCATGCATCCTGTTTATAATCTTGGACCTAACCTATTGATTTTTCCAAATCTATTTTATCATAATTTGACTGATAAGTTTGCAAATCCTTTAATCTGCAGTTATGAGATCTTGAAGGATGAAGAGTCAAGAACAGATTATGACTACATGTTGGATAATCCAGATAAAATCTATAGTCACTACTATAGATATTATCGTCGACATGTAACACCAAAAGTTGATGTTCGCATCGTTGTTGCAGTTACTATTACTATCATCTCTGCTGTTCAGTACTTCAATGCATGTCAAAGGTATTCATTTTGGTTTCCTTAAACACTAGAATTCCTGCAATAGTGAATATTTTTAATTGTCTAGGGCAGTGTTTCCCAACCTTTTTAGAGCCGTGGCACCGTTAAGTGACTTTTCAGAATTTGGCGGCACCCCTCCCTATCCACCAACAGTAATAATTGTGGTGAAGTTGAACCCCTAACTCCAATCTCCATATCTCCTTTCATTTCGAAGTGCCTTTGCGACGAAATGAAGGTCGACTTAACTCTGGTTTGCGTTTTTGAAAGCTGATGATGCAAAATGAGACTAAAAATGGGAATACTGAATATTTTTTGCGGCACCCTTCAGAACACTTTACGGCACCCTGGTTGAAAACCACTGGTCTAGAGTATGATATAATCAATTAATTTTAGGCAATTTTTGAGTCATGAGTGTGAGTCCCATTACCCATTAAGCTGCAGGTGTAACAGTTATTCAGATAAAGGTTGGAATCTGATCAATTTTCAAATTATATATTTTATTGGCAGTAACTTCAACGATTATACCATTTTAGTTTGAGTTTTAAAGATTCGGTGATCTCTTAGAAAAAAATTTAAGTTATACCATTGTGTTTTTGTCTAATGCTCTCTACCTCTCTCTCCTGCTCCCTCCCTCCCCTTTCTGCCCTCCCAGGGTTAAACGTAAAAGTAGACCTTATGGTTTAAATTTTGCCTGAATTAGGACATTTTTCATTCTATCTCCGTACCTCTGCTTCTCTTTCCTTCCTCCCCATTTCCCCTCTCTCTTTCCCTCCTCTCCCAATTCATTGCTCTCTCTTTTTAACTCCTACCTCCTATTCTTTTTAATTCTATTCCTCCCAAGACCCCATTCCACTTTCTATACACCTATAAAGTCGTTTGGTTCATAGTTGAGTTTTTACAATGGTTTGGTTTGCAGTTCAGTTTCTTTCAATTTAAACAAAATGTGAAACATTCTTGTGCAGTATAAATAGAATTAATTTAAATAAAATGTTATAAATAAATAAATCAAGCATGTTGCATATGAAAATGACAACATCCTTTTTATGTAGTAAAATAGAAAATAATTTACTAGTAGAAAAACCAAAACAGTAGGAAGGAAAATATTGTTTTCCTTTTGTATTATTACAGATGAAAATAATTAAATTCACAAACATTGAATAAACTTATAAACAAGAGAAATATTGCTTATGTGTGACAATAACAACAGCCTTTTGCATGTAGTATGAATAAAAACTTATTGGACAAAAATTGGAAAAATATCACAAATAAGGAACAAAATAGTGAAATATTGGTTTTGTACAGGTTTTTGCTTATTTTATGCATGGTTACATTTTAAGAAAGGGGCACATAAAATGAATTCGCATAAAGAGAACCCATATTTGTATGTTAAAGGTATGGATACTTTCCACAAACTCTGTTAATCCCCATCCAAGACTCGCTTTGCGCCATAATGATGTTATAATTGATTAAACAAACTTTAAACAATTTACATTACTTCCATGAATGTTAAATCTCCAATTAACACTGTGCATGGGATCCATTAAACTGGACTGTTCTGTACCTCGGAATCGCAAGACATACAGTTGTCACGTTATGTTGGTGAGTTAAGCAAGCTCATGGTATCTCAAAAGATCACCCTTCAAACTTATTTATAATCTTTATACAGGCGCTCCCCAGGTTATGTAAGGAATGTGTTCCGGCACCCGTTCCGTAACTCGAAATTTGCATAAGTCTAAAATTACTACAAATGCTGTTGTGTTTAAAATATAATTTACTGCATCAGTACAGTACAAGTAATTGGTTAAAATAGAGGCATGTAAACTAGCACTTTTACTGTCACTGTGATGCTTATCAGCCATGATTGCAAGGGCAACACTTAACGTTAATTTGCGCAAAATTGAAATACATGTTAAGAGATCAAGCAAATTTTCATGAGTGGTAGAACACACTGTGAACACCACATTATAATCCATGCCTTGCATTCTTCCTCAACACACTTCTGTAGTTCCCGCTCACTTATGCAAACCGCTAACATAAACTTTCCGCATAATGAAAATTTATTAAGTGATTTACGTAAATGCAGGTTTATGTAAGCGGAGGCTTAACCCGGGGAGTGTCTGTATTTATTTATGCTTTATGTTTTTAATCACAGATTAGGCGTGTTGCCTGTTTTTCTGTTTCAGCCTTTTCTTCTTGCATATTGTAATCTTACTGTTTTAATAGTAGGGTGGCTTTATGCACCAACCCATTTTTATTCTCAATATGCATTTTAACATTAACATATTTATTCCCAGAGGATTTTTTATCGTCTTTTATTGAGTTGCCTTTACACTAATTTCATTATGTATATTATTTATTATTTTAACTTTTTTTAGCATTTCCCTTAGGAAAATGTATAAAAACCAATTAAAATGTACTTAACATTATGTACCTAAAGGATATATGCACATAAACCTTATTTTTATCTAATGAAGAAACAGACTGAATGCTTGCCACGTGGCATAGTGAAGAACCGCATAAGAGCGAATATAAACTGCATAAAACAAAATTCGGGTTGGATAAATATTTTACTTTTTCCCTTGTGTGTGTTTTACCTATATTATTCTTAACTATCTCTCCCTCTCTGTTAATTATGAATCTTTAAATATTGCATTTTACATTTAACCCTTAAGAGGTCGTGCACGGTCTAAAAGACTGGGTGGTTTACATTATTTTAAATTAAAATCCTCTCAGTAACATTTCATCTCTGACCTTCTCATTACCTTATCTTGAGTTCATTATGTATCATATAACGGTTTTTTTGGCCTCTCGAAGTTAGCGTTATTTGTTTACAATGTGTTTTTCTCTACTACGCATCTGTTTTTGCTAGTCGGTCACTGAAGAGGGCGTGCACGGTCTAAAAGTCCGGGATCTCTTTAAGTAATATCTAATGCTTCCTCCTTATCTTACCTCAAGTTTACTAGCTATATTTTTATCGCAATCTTCTTTATTTCTATGCGGTAATAATAAAAATGTCATATTCTTTGAAGAAATTATTGACTCTTCTGCCTGTGAAAAAGTGCCCTGCATGCCAGGTGTTGAGTGTTTGAGATCAATAATTATAGTATTTGTCCATATAAATTATGTGCGCTAATAATTATTTTAAAGCCTTTTTTTTACAAATTATTGTAGTAATAACCCATTGCCATGAGTTCATTAGATGCAAGGGAACTAGAAACAATCAGACATGTAAGCATAATTTACGTATGAGGTCTTTGTGAGCATTGATTTCTGCAAGCATGCAGCGACAGCGAGGATAGGCGCTATCTTCTAATAACATATACACACAACATGTATCACCTTACAACGGAACAATTGATTGTGCTTGCCTAGGAGTCAGTTGGCCTTTATGTCTTGTTGAGAAGGGACCTTGGCGACTACACAAATTTTTTCAAGTGAATGTGTTTGATTTTTTATCGCAATCTTCTATATTTCTGTGTGGTAATAATACATTGTAATGTTTTTCGAATGGGTCATCGACACTTGATTGTTTGAGACTGCTAATTATTGTATTTATCTATACTATTTATTTGCGCTAATAGTTATTTGCAAAGATGTTTTTTTACAAATTTATATTAGCAATCATTGGTCCCTTACTGTATTTTTTGCACTAATGAATATAGCTGGAATAAATGGCTTTATTATACTAGAGAGTAGCACACAAAGTAAAATCCACCGCAGGGAGATTTTGAAAACATCTTCAAAAGAACTCTGCACAGACTACTTGAAAATTCGTGCCCAGAAGCATAAAAGTAAAGATTAGGCAATTCGTAGAAATTTCTGAAGAAGAAAGACAAGAACAGAAGAGCAATGGACCAGGAATACACGCTTTTTGCTCTTGGAAACAAAACAGGAAGACCCGACGTACTGTGTAATATGCTCAAGATATATATGCAGAGAGCATTCCGTTACTATGTATCGGTTGTTCCAAATTTCAAAATGAGGATTAGGAAGGTGACGAAGATTAATGACTGTAAAACATAACAATAATTTTGATTCACAATTTTTAGAGTCCATGTTTTATTTTTACCTAAAAGTTATTTGCATTTGAATTAAAATGCTGTACTCTGCCTCGTATAAATTTTTCTAAAAATATTTTTCAGTTTACTAATATAATACTTTGTTATCAATATAAAATCATTGTATACACAAAAATATATTTAAAAATAAAGAATAGTTGCATAGCAATATTCATTTTAGTGTATTTTAGTCTGTTTATCCAACACGGTCAAAAAGACCGTATGCCACCTGATACGTCACAAACGTCCGCACGACCTCTTAAGGGTTAAGAGGTCACGCAGATTTTGTAATGTAAGAGGTCACATGCAGTCATTTGGACCATGTTGGAAAATCAGGCAAAATATCCAACTTACCAATTGTTTTTTATTATTTTTTAAATTTTCAAATACAATTCGTTTGTATGTACCATATTTTTTATTAATATAACTACATTTAATCTTTGGTTAAATTTACAACAAAATTTTTGAAAAAGCTTTAGGAGGAACAAAATACTTCATTGTATGTTAAATTAAATTTATTTTAAAATAAAAATTGAATGTGAACTATAGAAAATGAGATTTATATATTGATCTCTTAAATTTTATTGTGCTTAATCATCATCATATTCCTCTTTCTCATCTTGGATTTTGGAACAGCCAATGCATGAAGTAACCGCATGCTCTCTGCAAACATATTTTGAGTACAACACAAAAGAGGTGCAGGTCTTCCTGTTTTCTTCCCGGGAACAAAAAGCACATCTTCCTGGTCTTTCGTGCCCCTGAGCTGGCCTTTCTTCCTCAGAAATCTGTGCGAATCACCTAATTTTTACTTTTAGGCTCCTAGATAGATTCTCTGTGATGTTGTAATACATCATCATCGTCTGAATCTTCATCCAAAGATTCTGCAGATTTTTGCTGCCTGTGCTGTGGTCACTTTCCTCTAAATAGTCCTCCTCTTCATTGGAATCATCCAATCCAGTTATTCCTTCTTCCTCTTCTATTACAATATCCAAAAGCCCAATCCCTTCCCCTTTCTTGCATCAAATTAACTCACGACGAGGAGTAATAGATGTAATTTGGGTGAAACAAAAGTCCTTTATAGAAAATAATTATTGTCACACATAAATAATGAAAACTGTGATAAAAGTGTAACCAGCAGACTTGAACGATGTCACTTTAAAAGGAAAGCATTGTAGCAAAGATCGTTTCTCAACTAGGCCAACTGTCTCCAGGCAAAAACCACATTCGATGGTTTCATTGAGGGATGGTACAATTTTTAGTGAATGTATGATAAGTAAACACTTATCCACGAGTTTTGTAGCCATAACGAAATGTAAGCAAAAGCATTTGGTCCTTTATGCTGTGCATGACAGAGGACAGAAACCAATGTGCAGTACAAAAATTCCCTATAAAAACACAAAAAGTCAATAGATAGTGAATTCGAGGAAAGGTACTGAGAAGGCCTGGAATGAAAGTTAAATATAAGGTTCTAAAATTAAAAAAACAAAAATGGTGCAGTCCAAAAGACCACGTGCAACCTCTTAACCCTTAACTAGGCGTGCCACTTAACTATGCATGCACCGGTTTAGGATATTTTTGATTTACACAATAATGAGAAGTAGTTAAGGTCAACATACGTTTATTTTTAAGCATAAGTGTTAATAGTCCAATGTTTTGATATAATATAAGTTGAACATAATTCAAAAACAAAATAAACACAAAAATGGAATAATACGTAAATGAAAATTATTTGCACATTTATTATGAGCTGTTTGAACTCTCTAGATCGCAGTTTGTGCAGGTTCATTTTATTGATGCTACATGCTTCTTACATGTAAAGTTTGAACAGAAGTCACACCTTACAGTTGTTTTATTGTTTTTAGAACGACCACACAAAAGACAAGGCCTCGATGCTTGCGATAGCCCTTCACCCTCCTCACACTTCCTTTTATTTGTCATTTCTCCTGTATCTTCTGAGCCCACATGCTTCAAAATTACTGATCTAATATTAGGAGGAAAGGATGTTATTTTGCATCTTCCTTGCAACTGAGGCTTTAGCAAGGAGAGTGCGAGTTTTTTTCCATGTGGACACAATGTGTCATGCCTTTATGCATAACTCACGAACACGGCAGTTGAAATGCATAAAGGGTTGTTATTCTAATTTTTATTGTCTTGGTGAGATAAGCCACATGAGCCGTTTGTTGTCAACAGATAGTCATCGTCTGATGCACCATTAAGTGCATCACCCTCAGGTTTGTTTTTGTGCTCTGACTCAAACGATTTCCAAATTTGAAAAATATTAGGTCTTACTTCTAGAAATCTCGTGCATATTCCATAAAACATTGCATATAATAGCAATTTCTTCTTTCATATTGCAAAAAATACAATGGTTTGACGGACATAATTACGCACGAGCGGTACTCTGTTCCCGATATACAACAGAGTTCACAATAAATGCTTGCAATTCAGACGTAAAAAAATTGGTACAACATACATTGTACAAACTTTCTCATATATAGGGAGCAATGCGTCGTTTAGTTATCTTTATAAAATGAAAATCATATGAACCTGTTTTTAGAAAATCCAATTTTTGTTAAAGTTGCCCAAGAATAAACTAGCCTTATATTCATTCATTGAGAAAATTAAATACGTAGTATTATTGTAGATATATACTCAAGTAACTGTACAAAATTTGATCAAAAATGTTAGAGCCGTTATTGAGAAAATTGAATTGTTGTTAAAGTTGCATAGAATAAACTAGGCTTATATTCATTTTTTGAGAAATATGAACTATACAGTATTATTGATGACGTAAACTCAAGTAACTGTACGAAATTTGATCAAAATCGTTAGAGCCATGTTTGAGAAAATCGGATTGTTGTTAAAAATGTGTAGAATAAACTACTCTTAATTATTGATCAATGTCAACCATTTATATGTATACTCTGCTCAGTATGATAAAATGCCTAAGTACGAGATTTCATTCATTTTCGCTGTACCGTCTAGGCTCCAGAGCCAGTAACAGACAGACAGACGGCATTGCGAAAACCACTTCGGATTCAGCAACACCTAAAATGTATATTTCTGTAAAAATCTCGAGGTCAAATTTTTTCGCGATAACAATACTTTCTCGATACTTTGTATGAGAAAGTAAAAATTAGAGAAGTGTAAAACTCCCCATGGGTTGTTGAAGTCTCAATGATAGGGTATTTGGAATAGTTGGGGCGTTCCCAGTTCATTTCTGAAACATTTGCCCATTTTGGCTAAAATTCGGAACTGCATGCCGGGGCACATGTGGTTAAGGGTTAAAGAGGAATTATTTCTACATTTAAACTTTGCCATAGTCTCCAAATTGGTTTTTAATTTTAATTACTGACAAAACGATTATAAATTGCCCTTAAATTCATAGTAGGTTCACTGTTGTGGGATTTATAGCATCGAGAACAGATATTTGACAGGTCTATGATCTCCAGGATCAAGAGTTTTCAAAAGAGTTGACATGTTAAGTTCTAACTTTTTGTATATGGATGTGTTACTTGCTCCACCCTCTTAACTCATGAATAATTTTCACTTTCTCCCTGATTGTGGGAATTTTTCTTTTCATACCAGCTATTACAAGGCATCAAAAGGAAACTGAAGTTTACGCAGCACAAAAGATAAATCAATAACGATAATTCTTAGCATCTCGTGTGGTCAGAAAGCTACATCTGCCATTAAAATTTTGTTATCTTTCTAAAACTGTAGGAAGAATAGACATGTCGTTATGGCGCTTTAAAAATTTGCTTGTTATACCCATGAATCTCGTAACTACCGTGCTCATTATAAACGTGAAATTTTGCTCTTAAAATACATTATTTCCAACCATTTTTTTATTTGCTTGCAATAGCTGTGGTCTCATAATAACTGCTTGTTTTAAACGAGTTCCACTGTGTTTATATAACTTTATAATATAGTGATTTATTTTGTAAGAATTACATAAATAACAAAAATCCTTGTGCGACTTGAATTATGGTGGTACCTATTTCAAGTACTGGAAATGGTTGTGTTTGCTGGTTAATGTAAAGGTATTGCATGCTTTTCAACCTTGACAGAAAAAGAAGTTTTTCCAAGGATTCACATCTATACCTTTATGTATAATGTGTATTTTATATTTCTTTGAGAGAAAAATATGTGTTTTAACATAGAAAATGTCTAAATTTGAATTTGTTTTCATTTTGGAAGCTATAAATTTCAAATTTAGTTTTAGTTATGGAGCTGCATAATTAAACCTTTTTTTATCTTATCTTTGAACTAATGAATTGGATAATGGATTCTGATACCAAAAGATAGTTTAAAAAAGAACATTAATTTGAATGAGCTCTGTTTTATATATTATGAAATTTCGTCCACTTTTTGAGCATCAAATTTTATTTCATCTAACTTTTCTGGAAAAACTTGCATTTACTTCATGAAAAATGAATAACATTTGTATATATGGAAATCCTTGCTCAAGAGAAAATTTCCAAGTTTAATTCATGAATCTTAGTGGAGACTTAAGGATGGGAATTTGTTCATTCCTTTTAACTCTGCTCTATGTTAAAGCCTATTCACGGTTACATTTTTAAGAAAATTATGTGCATTTTGCAAATATTACATTTTGAATACATTTTGAAAATTTGGTACAAAAATATTAACAAAAAATAATTTTTTGTAGGAATGACTCATATATCTCATTGAGTGTTTACAAGGCCGCTATCCTAGTGAAAATGGTTTGAGATTCTCAGTATCTGGAATGTGTTTGATACATTTGGTATTGATTTCATTATGAGTACATTGCCTTCATGTATGCCATGCATTCTTCAATTAAATGTTCTTTATAAAATATTGGGGGATTTTTTTCAATATCAGAATCGGTTGTTTGATCAAAATAATTTAACATTTCGTATTATTTCTCAACTTCTTATATAGTCTAAAGTTACTTTTCTTAAGACTTGATGAAAACTGCTCTGTATAGTTACTCTGCACATTTTCATGATCTTTTATGCTGAAGTTTTAAAAGTAATATTATATGCATTTCTGAATACTATATCCAATACCTATTTGTCAAAAGTGTCCTCTCACAAACTAGTTATTAAAAGTTAGTCAGGCTCTTTCTTCATTGCATTTTCAAGTTGAATTTTCAATTAACTCAGAACTCTATGTAGCTATTACAATGACATTTAAGAGGTTATCGCCTCCCTGTCGGACACTCTGCCTCTTCAGGCTGCTGTGTGCTGTGATGACAGGGCTCTAAACCCAACCCAACCCCATTTCTTGAGGATTGAAGGATGGAGGAAGAAGCAGATGACTTCTTCACATCCAGTTGATTAAGAACTACATCCAGCAGATGCTGCTAATTCCATGCTATGAACAAAGTGTACTGTCTTTTGAAAATGTGAGTTTGGCAGTGGACAGTGACCCCTTATATAAGTCCTCTAGACCACACATTAGCAAACTTGTGTAATTAAGCAAGAAGTGGTGCAGTAATCTTCATAACAATTTCTGCCTTACTTTCAATCTCTTATTTCGGCTATTTCAGGTGAAATCATCTGCAAATTTACTGTGATTCATAGTGTAAATAACAACAGGACCAATTAATACATATGCCAATAGAAAAACTACCATCTTGGAATGCTCTCATATGTAAGATACATTCCAATGAATGAAGGAGTTTTGTTAGAGATTTGCAAGTTCAAAGATTGGGGAATACTTTAATTTGAAAATGAACACTTTTTAGTTTTAAACTATAATGTCTATAGTGAGATGTAAATTAAGCTTTTCTGTTATAGCATGTGATGCAACAGGTGTCTTTTACAACCATTTCAATCTCTTTTTATTGTTGTATTAAACTGAATTAGTGTACTTATAAAGAAGTCAATTTTTCTGATACATTCCTAGCTGACTAACAATCATCACTATGGAAATTGGATCTTGTTAAACAAATGTGTATTAATTTTGATTTCAGGATGGTCGTAAATGTATTGATGATATTTTAAATTTCTGTTTTATTTGTAACCTTGACATTATCTTAAGTGTCAAATATTTTGATTTAATAAGTTCCCGCAGAGTCATTTATGTTTATTAATTTATTGATTTAGGTTATCATTTTTCATAACTTGTACTACTAATGTATTTTAAACAATTAGTTTTTGTCTGCCTTTCAGGTATGAATCAGCAATAAAATATTTATTGACAGTTCCTAAATATCGCCTGAAGGCACTCGACATGGCGAAAAAAGAAGGCAAGTTTGATCAGACCAAAAAGAATAGACGTAAGAGCAAGCTTGAGATTAAAGAAGAAGAAGAAATGATAATAAGAGAAGTTTTAGAAAATAATATGGATATAAGGTACGTTTTCCAGTATTTTTGCTTGTTAACACATGACGTAAGGCGTATTTACTGTTTTTACATGGCAGGTAAATTTTATTTTTTAATTCATACCTAATATGCACTTTTCATGCTCCTGTTGGCCAAAGCATCTATGTGGTTATCTTTCCCTTCCTCTATTGTTCTAGCCATTTGTATGCCTGTCCCTCAGTTTGTTTGTCTGCACGATTACTTCTAGTT
Organism: Uropetala carovei; assembly: GCA_036926305.1. NCBI lineage: Eukaryota > Metazoa > Arthropoda > Insecta > Odonata > Petaluridae > Uropetala > Uropetala carovei. The sequence goes on along the minus strand of JAXCHB010000202.1, from coordinate 1,387,255 downwards.
AAATTGCTTCGTGTTATTGAAGTTTATGGACATTTTTGGAACATGCAGCGGTTAATTATTTGGAAATTTTGTGGGTTGCAAAGATGCCAACTATAATAAACTTAGTTCTTGTAACTTATAAATCAATTTTATTTACATCCATCAGGATTCACCAGTTGTAGGCAGATGTATTCTGCATTCATGGTTGGATTTTGGGCAAAAATCTGAGTGAAATGTATAACAATTTGTATCTAAACACGTGCCTCTTGCTCCTTCAAAGTAACACCCAGGGTGAGGGTCCTACCTGTAGGGATCTGTCACCGCTGAATTGGGCAGGGCATAAGCTGTGCATGAGATTTATTGCTACTCAGCAGTGGAGTTAAATCCCTCCTTGCATTTTTGCATACACGCAGTCATTTGTGTTGTTTTTCTCCAAATATTTTCATTTCCATCTATGAAATCCCACAATTTCTCTGCAATTTTTGTATTCCACTTCATTATCCAGGAAAATGCTCTGAAATTCATCAGTTAAATTCAGGTTTCCTTGCAAATAGCATTATGAATTACTATATCAACTCGTGTAACCTGTGAACTCGTGTACCCCATGCACCCCTATTTTTGGGCAGATTCAGAAAGAAAAAAATTAATTTGAGCTGGAATAAGTTTTTTTAAAGTCACTGATTTCTACTCCCTGAAACAAGTTCTGCTCAAGTTAAGCATCTTCTCTCTCCTATGTGACACAATTAATTGGGTGATATTTTTATGCCAATACTAGCAGAAATCTCCTCCTCAGTAGTCCTCTTTTGTTAACCCCTTAACTGTTTTTCTTGTGATATTATGCAACTTTGTCCCACTTCACTGTTTTTGACATAATATTGTGCACTGATGTGAAGCTTTATGTATTGTTTGCTCATCTATGAACTGAAATTTCCCTATGTGGATGGAGAGATTTTTCGTGTAGCATCTCGTGAGTAAATATTAGAAGGTTAGGAACCAACAAGTGCAAACATTTGAGATGGGGATTTCCATATTTCTTTCAAATGATAAAATCTTTCATTCCTTGAAGTGGGTAAGGGAAAAGGACCAAACTTGCACCTACCTATTCTTCAGCTGACAAACCCTCAGTAGTGATTGAACTATAGTTATCAGTTAGTCTGTGTATTCTTTCTGCCTACTATTGCGAGTTTTTGCCTGCAGCACAGACGTAACCTAAACGTTTGCTTGGTTGAATAAATACGTATATACTTTGTAGAATTCAACGTCTTTTGTGAATATAAACATAGAGAGAATTCACTAACGATAATCTCAATTTATATAACCTGTTCAGAAATCCTCGTATAAGACGTGCACCCCCTTTTTAGGTGCATTTCGCTTACAGCGTGAGTGCCTATTATCGTCGGTCGGTCCGTCTGTCCGTCTGCATGTTCGTTCTCGGCTTCTACCGAACGGATTTTCATGAAATTTGATATTAAGGACTTTCAGTCAAATATAATAAGAAAATCGCAAAAATGAATCACGTGCGCCAATCAGGGGTACCACTTTACTGAGGACAAAAAATTAAATTTTCGTCATATCTCGTAAAGTATTGCTCATATCAATATATTTTTTAAATAACAGTTGTAGAACTGGTAAAGTAGAGTATTTCCTTTCCTATACATTTTTATCGTAAGAGTAGCCGTTATCGAGAAAATCAAACAAGAAAGTCTTATATCGAGTTGAACTTAAGAAAATTTCTTGCATGGTTACTTCATTGTTGCTAACATAAACAATCTCCCAAACAAACGTTTAATTTCCTTACTTGTGCATGTAATATTATTAAATAGGAAGAAAATGGATTATTTATGATGAAGAAAAGAACTTGAAAACGCTATTTCCCTTACGTACAGGTATATAATTGCTTTCTAATACTCCATTGCACAAAACGCGCCCATTTGTGATACGTTGTACACTTTCCTAACTTGTTTCACAGGTGTTTTGGGAAAAATGGTGCACGGGGTACACGAGTAAATACGGTATTTGAAGTGTAATTAGGAGATATATGTACTTTTACTCCCTGAACTCATCAGTAGTGAAACTTAATGAAAATTTCAAATTCCAACATTTTTGTTAATAGTTCCTCTGGTTTAAGGTTTATACAAACCCTCCAATTCATCGAAAGAGTTTTTAAAAAGGTATTTTTGAGTTTTTACTTTTGTCTCCAAGTTTGGAAATTGGGATGCCCAAGAATTATTGTTGGTACATGCACAAATTGCTTCAGTGTGGCCTTAAAAAATTTCAGAACATTTCTTACATTTCATCTTCCAGAGTGAAGGCTATATTATTGATAGGCATTGTGTTCCACTGGTGGGTCAGAACATCCACTGTGACCCACCAGTGAGTCACGATAGCCTTATAGGGAATGCCTGTGTCCCACCTTCAGGCCATGCCACCCTGAACCTTTTAAGTAATGAAAATGACTTCATTTTAATGCTTTCACTCCAATGGACTGAATAGTTCTACCATGTAATAATATCTGCATTTTGTTATAAATGCAAATATTCCATTCCACCTTTAGTAATGTTATGTTTTGTTCTCCTCTTATATTTCAATGTAACATTATGCTTTTTAAAGAGAGGTCATTTCTTTTTCACATCTTTGCTATATCGTGCTTGTTTGTATTGAGTAATATAAGCATATGGCTTTAACTAATGATAATGTGCATGAATCCCCTAGTGGAAAAAGGAAGTGCATGCTATATCTTGTGCTAAAAATTATCAATAAAGCTTTAGGTTATGATAAAATATCAGAAAAATTATTCATTTGGTTCGGATGATGATGTTAATGGTGAAATTGGAAGCAAATTAAATGTAATTGTTCCTTCTTTGAAATCCAGAAAGCTTGAATCTTTGTCATGAAAATTGGGGTGAAAGTAGGTGTAATACAAACAGAGACAGAATCTGTGGTGTAATCTTTGATATCCAAATTGTTTGGACATCAAAATTATAGTACAGTAAAATCCCCAAATTCGCAGGAGTTACGTTCCCAAAAGCACTGTGAATTTGGAATCCACGAAAATAGAAGCAAAGGCCTTATGAGAAAATGGGGGTTAGGTTCGTGGCTCTCCATTATTTTGACAACAATAAATGATGAAAAGGTAGGCTAAAAGTGGTTTTGAACCAATGCAGTATAGCATTTAAATCTGCTGTAGCCGTACAGTTTATCACATATTGCCTGCCCACTGATGCCCCACTGGCCACTAGCATGTTTATTTAGCAACTCAATTTTCTCACTTAAAGTCAATGTCTTCTTTTTGCTTCTGCTTTCTGTATTGTCACTTGCTTTCCTCTTGGTAGACATTTTCGATAAACGGGGTCACAGTGTGATAAAGAAAACCTCATGGATGGGGAAATTCATTTGTTTAGTGCTTTTTCTCTTCACTTCAAAGATGACAGCAGTAGTTGAAAACCCCGCGAAACTGTGAAGCACACGAATTTGGAAGCCGCGAATTTGGGAGTTTTACTGTACTTACTAACACACATATTTACAAGTGGACATAGACTAACAGTGTAAGCATGAAGCTTGATGATACCATTTTATTTTAAGCAAATGCTTAAGTTTTAGAATTTTGCTTAGGTTCTTATGTGAAATTTGGTGTTGTCAGTTAAAAATATATTTTGTATATAATCGATTAACTCAGCCGTAACTTTGTATAAATCCATCACTCGATAAATTTACTAAGTTATTTTATTGAATATTTTTTGTATTTGTATGTCTGTAGTAATTTCACAACAACCTTGTAATAAGAAGCAACTGAAATTATTAAAATGAATAATATTTTATGAAAATTTTTAAAAGTTGGATGAAAGATCAGTTATTAATAGAAGTTTAATATCATTAGTCATACACTCTCTTTTTAATCATTTCCATTTAGGATTAGAATATGAGCAAGGTAAATAACTGATATGGCTATACATTCACTGTTAAGAGGGTTCACAAATATTACTCTATCATTCAAGTCAAATGCATGCATTTTTCATTCAATTTACAGAGGAGGGTATGCTAAACCAAAAGTAACTGATGTTCTTTGGATTCAGCTCCTACTTTTTCCATTCCATGTAATGTTATATATGGCATGGTATTTAAAATGGATATGGAAATTTAATATTCAGAAACAAGAATATGGCAGGGAAGAAAAGATGTACCTAATAAGAAAGCATCTCAAAATGAGTCAAAAGGCTTTTGATGTAAGTCATACATTGTTTCTCTTTATAGTAAAGCTTGCTTATTTTGCTCAACTTTTCAGTTTCAAAGTGAACATTTTTGTTGAATGTTTCAGGATTTAGAAGAAGAAGAAAGGGAAAAATATTTTAAACAAGAACTATGGATAAAAGAAAAATATCAGGCAAGTGTAAAATATTTTTAAATATGACTACTTACTGATATATGGTTAAATTTATTTGCCAACCAAATTATGAACACTAGGTGCTAAACATTCCATAGCAATTTACCCAGCATTTCATGAAAATCTCAAATAACACATTTACTGTGTATCACGGTGCATAAGTCAATCTCAAATTGTCAGCATGGAAATGCATGTTTTTTAATAAAATTTATTCAGTTTGACAATTAATACCCTCATCATGGGTTTGTTGACCAAAAGAATGAAGTAAAAAGCTAGTTCCAAGTTAACATTTGTATAATTTGTTAAACATTGAATAACTGTACTACAGCAAAGGAATTTGGTGTATGTTAAAAGATAGTGTGAAACTGGAGAATGAATGAATCCATCATGAGGACAGACAAAAGTCATGAATTATAGTTCATATTTTTATATTTGACTTTTAAGTCAACCCTAATTTTTTAAAACATTTTAAAGGTTGACGTATTCACCAAAATATACAGTAATAAGTTATTTTAATTTTCTTTGGATAGTATTTGCTTGCAGAAAATAAAATACAGTGGAATCCCGATTTAAGGTTCTCCCATTTAATGTTTGCCCTCATTTAAGGATGTTTTTTTGTCCCTGACCAAAGCCCATGTAAATAATATATTATATTAACCAATTTTGTGAATTGTTTTGTGAATCCACCTTTAATCCTTAAGTCATCTCTTACGTAAGTTACAAAAGTTGCTGTGACGTCATTACGTGAACATGGATTTTGTTACGCTTCGGTTCCCAGGTGCTCACTCGCTAACGTGACATGTTAGCTAGTTGTGCCACTCATGTACTACGACCATATTTACCATGTTAACCCGAAAGGAGACAATCCCCCAAAAATGGGACGGTTTATTCAGAAAAAGCTTCTTTTACATCGAGGTAATGTTATTCAAACTAGGGGTGTACCTACTCATCCATCTCTGGAGCATTTCCCTACCCCATACCCACGCACAAGACAAGCAATCATATTTGAGTTTTTCGCATTAAGAACCGAAATGTAACAAATGTGCTTAAAATCTAATGATTACAAGGACATGGAGAACTCCAATATCTGCTAGTGTTGTCATTTTGTGTGCAGCATTGTGCATGCTCAGCCGATTAGATGCGCTGATACGTCTGCCAATGCTCACCGCACTGCTTCATTGCTGGATAAATTATTCGAAGCACGTATAAATTATCTTATATGATCCATGTGAGCTCAGTTACCATATTTACTCGAGTAACATCCATACCTGTATAATGCCCGCAACCCTGTTTTTAGTGCTAAATATTTGGGAAAAATGGAATTCATGTAATGCCCGCACTTCCAAAATTTCAATTTTGATATTTTACGGCAACATCAGTTGAATAATCTATCTGAAGCAGAGTTTGATGATACAATTATGACAAGAAGGAAATATTTAAGAAGTGACTTCTAAAAATAACTTTTAATACTTTTTAATGTATGTAATCATTAAAAATTGACATCCAATGTCATTATATTACACGGAGACTACTCAAAAACCTATTTTGGAGTCTAGTTCCTTGATAATGCAGAAAGGTTCCATTTTCTGTCGTTACTCATTCTCAAGTTATTATAAAATGCACGGTATATTGCCTCTACTGAAAAACGCCTACTCAGTACCTCACACCAGGTGCAAAGTATTGAATAGGTGTTTCGCGGGTGGCCTATTCCCCGAAAGATGAATGGGCAAATCTCATGTAATGTCCGCACCTCCCCATTTTGATGGAAACTTTTGTAGGAAAAGTGTGGGTATTACACGAGTAAATATGTATATCATGTATTCATCATTGTATACAAACTTAAAAAATTGGAACGATCTGCATGCTCGGTTGATTCCTGCTATAGTAAGTACGTCTCGAGTGTGTTTATTTACATAAAAGTTTTAGGAAAGTTTGTCACGGAAAAATTATAGATTGCAAATGCGCAGCTAGTTGGTGCAAAGGGGGTCACAACCATGAAGTTACAACTAATTTCATCTCCGAATCGAAAGCTTAACAAATCATCTTCGCTGGAGCACTTGCAGTATGATTCTCAGCCATCCTCGTTCTGTGAAATCTTACGAATGAAAAAAATTGATTGTAATCACTTCAGAAATCTATCAACACTAAAAGTTGCAAGGTTTCTGAGCAGCCTAGACGGAGCACTCATGGTCATAATACAAATTAGGCGACTTAGTATTTTTTCGCTGTGTATTTCTTCTCTTGTCGTTACTCATCCACTGGGATGAGCATACATTTACCATCTCTGCCGACTCCAGTATCACCCCTCTTCTGCCTCTTTATGCATTTGCAATCTCCTACACCCCATTCACCATTTTGAGTGATAGAGGACATTTGTACCTGGTAACATTGTCAGCGGTAAAAATTAGTATGTACATATACTCGGTGATTAGCTGAAAAAATTAAGAACCGGCTCTAAAATAGTTCAAGGAAATTCAGATAAATATGACAGAAGGCCTACCTGCCAGGGGCACCAGATCGCACCATTTCATCACACACGTTGGCAATATAGTTCTCTTTCTTCAGAAATTTAGTAATACCATTCCACTAACTTAACAAGTGTTCGGTTCATAATATATTCCATTTCATACACTGTCAGTAACTGAATGTCAGATACGGCAAAATGTACTTGAAAGGACGAAAATCAATAAATTTTCATATTTTCTAAAAATTTAACCGGCTCGCAAATTCAGAGAAAAATTAACAAACAGCTTACGCGAGCTGGCTTCAGCTCATCACTGCATATACTTGTACATATTATATTTCAACCTCTTCACATCATTTCTCTTGGCCGTGTAGAAGTGAATCACATTGTATGGGCTTATGGGTGTGAACTGGCCAATATGCTGGGAAACTCATTGACAGTGTAGCTTTTCACTGTGATGGCAAAGTAACTCCTAACGCACTGGCTTCCTGACATTGAGTGTTGTGTTTTCATGCAGGTATACAGACAGTGTTTTCTGCACGGTGTTAAAAACACTCACTAGTTATGCCATTCATGTGCATGTCTATTTCGTTTTATGGAAAAGATATTTAATTTGGTGATATTTTATTTATATGGGTACCAAAGTGAGGAAGCGTACTTTAAGCGAAAATGTTCCCATTATTCATCAAGTTTAGGCCCATCCAAACGTGGCAAGAATAGAGATGGCAAACTGCCTTAGACTAACTCCATCTTCTTTGAGCACTGTTATCTATCTGTACTCTTAATATTTATGTTTCAATTAATAAAAATTTGATATTAATAAACTGCTGTTTAGTCTTTCAATTTTAGACTACCCCCATTTAAGGTATTACTCGATTTAAGGTACAAAAACTTGTCCCCCAGGCAAACATTAAATGGGGATTCCACTGTATTCTCATTTTCTGTTTTTTGTTGTAATATGTAAGAATATTTGGCAGGTGTAAATGATAAGCTGGTTATACTCAACTTTTATTACAGATTGTTCTATACAATTTCAAATTTGATTACCTTATTTTCCAGCCAACAAGACAAACCTAGATTTTGAAATATATTTCAGAACAAAATGTTCCACACAAATTAATGCATATGTTCTCTATAGGAGCAAAAGCAGCTATGTATCACACTAAAGTAACTGACTATAATGAAGTTTATGTATCATAAAAACTAATATAATTTCTAAACACATATAGGACAGTTAATTACAGTATCTCCTCGATCAGCATGATTAATTTTTCTTGAAATTCATGACATTGAACGAAACAACGTTAAATAAATCAACAATTCCCATAAGAACCCATGCTGTACCATATAATTGGTTTCAAAACCTCTGTCTTAATACCCCTCGAAAAACACAAAGATATAACATACAGTAAACTCTCAATTTACATCGGGGCTGCGTTCCCAGAAAACATAACTAAAAACTAAACAAATTTTAGAAAAACATTTTGGCGAAAAGATTTGCCTAGTAGAACATAAGGCGTAACTTCATTTTAAGCCACCCAAAATCAGAAAAGGATACATTTCACAGAAGTACCTCTTCTGGAAAAAAAGGAACCATGTAATACCAATCCGGTATAATGTATTTGTACAAATGATAGAGAATGATGAGTTTTTACGATTAAGTTTACAGAGAGTCATGAATACATCTGTCGACACAAGTTCATGAGTTGACAACGCTAAAATAGAAATGTAACAAACAAATTATTTCTTGAAGCAGGTACTGTATAATTATCAAAAAACCTACTGTAATAGAGGTAAATAAAACATTTATTTAGTTGTTTTTATAACTACAGGTTTTGTTTATTCACTTCATCTAGCCACAGCTGATACAAATGAAAATAAAATCAGAAGATGTTTAACTCAAGTTACCCTCTTCCAAATTCTTTTATTTTGTCCAAGTCCATCAGCATTGCCCTTAGTATCATAGCTGGCATCCCCAAAACTCAGCCTATGTCTGCAGCTGTTTCACCTCGTTCATGGCGCGTAACAAATTAAGTTTTTGCTCCCAAGTAATTGCCTTGCATGATTTTTTCACTGCTCTCATACTGCCATTACTACCACATCTCTTTGTATCCATTTCAACAAAATATCACCATGCAATTATAACAAATTTAATAAAAATGCATCAATATCCAGCACACTTTTTCCACTCAAATAAGGGATTAACTGCAACTTGTGCAATAGATGTGCAGTTATTTTCTTGTATCATTTCAGTGCTGAGTCAGGGTGACGTTAACTCAAGTCATCGACGACGTTAATTCAAATATGGGTATTAATTTTTGAACGATGTTAATGTGAATCAACGTTAATCGAGGCGACACTAAACCAAGGATATAGTGTACTTTGTTGATTATTACACTAAAAGTACAATTATCACCCTCTTTGGAATATTGTATAATTTCTATATTCTCATCTAAAAATCCATTTGAGCTGTTTGTGTTAAGAAAGGAATTTTGTCTTTTTCAACCATCTGAGAGCAAAGACCACTGTTTCTTATATTACTGTTGACAAACATTAAACCTGCCTTACTGTGATGGAGACTCAATTACCTGGATACATTGTTAACTTCAGTTGATAAGATATAGGTCAGTTTTTGTTAACCTTTTCTCAGAAAAAATAGTGCATATTGTCCGCCTGAAAATCCCACATTGAGAAGATCTATATACAGCACATTGACAAAGTAGTAGTACAATAAAATCATTTCCAATTTTTGGTAGGGTATGTTGAAAATCAAACTTTTTTCTTATTTAGCTTTTCATATAGGATCATTTTCACTGGCAAACTCGCATGACCAGTACTTGTAGTGCGCTGATGTTCCTTAGTCTCCCTACAGAGGTTAACATAGTTGTGACTGACATTAAATATTGTAAAACTTATATTATTGCATCTGTTATTCTGTGATGTTCTGTAGTCCATCGAAAGGTGCCAACTTAGTTGTGACAGAGATTATGACGTTAACATTTGTACCTTCAGTAAAAATAAGGATTTGAAACATTGCATGTCATCTCAGAATGCCACAACTGTTGGAGAGGAAATCAAGGGAAGCAAGTGATGCTTACTTCATGACAATGTCTGGAGAATGGTATCAGTAGAAGTATACTGATAAAGGAATGCAAAGCATCATTGTTCACCATTTATGAAATAAATGCCCGAAAAGAACTAATTAAAAAGTTTTCATTGATTCGGAGTCAATTAAAATATCGATAAATGGAAAACTCTGTTCAAACAAAGGCTAGAAAACTTGGATGCCATATTGTGCAGTTGGGTTGGTTGGGAGTGCCAATGGTTGTTGATAATGCATTAATACTACAAAATGACCACATTTCATAATGGAGTTGCAGCACCCATGGACATTTTAAATAAGTTTTTCCATATTATTCTAACATATTTATTCTTATTTTTTCTTAGGAATGGTTCAAAAAGCTAGAAGAAGATATGAAAAAACAGTTGGCTGAGAGTTCACGGTACAAGTCCTACAGAAGGTTCATGAAAAATCATGGAACAGGTAGAATTACTTTTGATGATTCCTAGATGAAATCAAAATATTGCACTGCTTTTGTTATTTATTTGTAATTCATTTGGCAAAAAAATAATAAAATTTATAAAAATGAAACAAAAGTCAAGGTTGGTTAATTTTTAGTTTTTTACTTTATTAACAAGTGTTACCAAAAATTTGAAGGGTGTAGATACACATTGGATTTGGAAGGTTTATTTTTTCCATTTACTGCATTTGATTGGCTTCATGTAATAGTTGAGCAGATAATGAAACACAAAGAATGACATCTGAAAGATTATTGGATTTTTTGTTTTTATGAACTAACATTATGATTGAAAAATAAAACAATATTGTTCCAAGTATAATTCAACTTGCATTAATCCTATGCAAGATGTGACATGAATTATTTTTGTCAAATTAAAAAAAATATCAAAAGCAGTGGTCTTGTGGTTTGCCTAGTGCCTGGTGCTTCGTTTTAATCCTATAGACTCCCTAGTGAAGGATGCTGTTGGAAAAATATGGAATGATGGACTTTTAATAAACTCATCTTCTCCATAGAGATATGGCTGGTTACAGCTGTCTGCTCATTGGCATCCTATCTCTGAAATTCCATAAAAATACAGTTTAATCTCAGCCGCTGCAATTTTTGCAGCCCCTGTGTGTTTTGTCATTTAAATAGTGATTAGCTGATCTTGATCTATCAAAGCATATTGTGATTACATGTTTAAGGAAAATGGTTTACTTATACGTGGAACAATATTCTATTTTAAGCTTCCCAATGCAAATAGAGGTTGCAACAACACTTCTCAAAGTATTCCTGTGATTGCCATATTTCATTTTTTAGGCGCCACTTAATCAGTAGAGCGAATATTCTAAGGCAGAGAAACATTTTAATAATTGCCAAAGGATCAAGCAGGGCTTGATTTCACTTGATGGGATGAAAGTCATGTAAATTCTTAATGATATTGGGTGAAGTTTAGTTTAAGAGTGACTGAGAAGATAATGTTTTTGCCATTTTGACAAGTTCAAGAAAATTTTTCAAAGGAGTATAAAATGTGACCAAAAGCTGTGATGCTCATGAAAATTTTCAGCTATAATAAGAATAGTCATGTGAAAATCTATAAAAAAGATGTTATTAAGGATGTTCAGATTACCATATAATTCTTGATTCTTAGTAACTGTTGCTGTTAGTAATACTCTATGGTGCAAATATTCTAACTTAATCTTAGTAGTACATTTTCTTCACTTAACTTTATGTTAAAGAAAACATATGCAATGATGAAATTGCCTATTTTGACCCCTTCTACAGCCAGAAACGATGAAAATGGATCTCTCTTAACTCTTATAGCATGTTCAGTCCATTGTTTACTTTCATACAAGCATGTTAATTAATAGTTTGCGTATGCTCCACTTCCATCCATTTTGAACCTCAAGATCAAAGAAAATTGAGTGAATTTCCTCATAATTGTAAACATTATAGAGGAGAAAAATTTCTATAATGCTAATGATAAAAAAACTGCTTAATTGAAATGTTAACTTTGTAGAACATTGATAAGTGGTTCTCATGGTTGCATCTAACACGTTTCATTTATGCACCTGTAAATGCATTCTCCTCTTCATCGAGATATCCTATTTGAACAAAGTGAACATGATTATTAGTATACATTTGTGAATTTACCAGGAAATTTAAGAGTAAGTACTCTGGTATAAAAAATTGAAAAAAGTTGGAACGTCTCTTAGGTATCTCCAATATCCATAACAAGGCTATAATACAATATTATATGCTCTTAAGTACCAAAATTGATAAAATAAATATATATATCTTAGGTATCTCTAAAAGCCATAACAAGGTTATGGCTATTGCAGGTACCTAAGTATGTACCTGTTTTTTCAGTTCTTGATACTTAAGTGCTTATTCTTGATTTTTTCTTCATAACACGAGCTTGATAATTCTCTAGTGGGTTATTAGGGATTAAAATAATGGTTCCATTACTTAGGTCAGGAGTTTCCTATTTTTATGTGTCTAAGGGCACATTTGAGTTCAAAAGAAAAAAGCAGTAGGCATCTAAATATTTTTAACTGCAACTTCAACATGCAGGTCCCATTTTCATACAAAATTATTTTAAAAAGAGGATAGCCAAACATAGGGATTATCAACTATGGTTGAAGATATACAGTAAACAATGGACTTGGCACTTTATTTTCTGAGCCTTTGGACCTCACAGCAAAGTAGCATAGACATTGACACCAGAGACCTCAAAATGATGTGTTGGAAATGATTTGGGAAGTGCTAGTAAGTGTGTCATTTTGGCAGAATATTCACATGTTCTATGACAAATTTTTTTGAAGTATAATTAGTTTTCTGATTTGTGAAAATGCACGTAGGCACTTGAATAAACCTCCATGAGGGCTATGGCACCACACCAATCTAGCCATTTTTCATGATTTCTTTTAGTAACTAGATTCAATCCTTCATGGCCCTCTGGTTCATTTAATTATTTATGTGCTGTATTTGCTGGACTATACCAGGGGTTGTCAACCTTTCTGTATGGTTGGCCAAATTCATAGTTGTGAATGATTCAGAGGGCCACATTGCAAGCCATGAGAGCTTCAGCGGACCGAGTGAACATTTACGCTAGAAGTTATCTAGAGATTCTGTAATTTTATATAGTGAAAATCAAATCTAAATAATTTAACAGCAGAAAAGGTTTTGAGACCATAATTTTACTGAAAAAATAGTAAATATTTTATTTTGAATTTTTCCAACCACTTTTTCATCATAGCTTCACTGGCTACATGAAGTGCTTTCGGGGGCTGTAGGTTGCCTACCCTGGGCTATGCAATGCAGTTTTTCTGTAAAAAAAGTCACTAAAAGTTTGACTTGCATCTTATAGACTGATGGTACCTGGTATTTCAGTTGTGAAGTCTGCTTAAGAAAAGGTTAGGTCTACAAGTGTTCACTAGTAGAACTAACACCGAACTTTGTTCTCACCGTTTCATAAAGAAAAGTCACTTTCCTGATGCAAATGATTCATTCAGATAGATTTTGTGTTAAGCATGTAGAAATAATAATATGACAAATTGAAAAAGCAGATGCCTAATAGATTTCTATAAATAGTAGGAAAAAGAATAAACTACCAAAATTGTTTTACAAAACTTTTGGTATACTGTATTTATTGTCATAATCCTTGCACTTTTTTCAGAATCTAATTTCTGAAGTCAGCAAAGGTCTAAATTCAGTTCTCAAAGCTTTCTAAACAATTATTTAGTATTTTTCTACAGTCAGCAATGTGCAGGAATAAAATAAGTTGCAGCCTCCATTTCTAAATTGTTACATCCTCATGTAGTAAGTGCTCATTTTTGTTAATTATCAATTTTGACTGTGTTTCATGTTGTTTTTTATTGTTATGTTTTGGATGTCAGAGTTTCTACATATCTGCTCATTTACCTCAATTTTCTTGGTATAATAATTCAAGAATAACTTGCTTCACATTTGTAACTGGAAGACATTGTAACTTAGCTAATATAAATGCCTGAATTTGACTCAGTGCAGTCATAGATATATATTAACATATATTATGTGGAAAAAATTCTTGTCACTAGCCTTCTTGTGAGAAGCGCTATTTATTTTTCTATGCATTAGATTAAAGTTGTACTCACAATCTGCCATTTATATACCATTCTTTACATTTTTCATATTAGAGATAATTAGACAAAATTGTCGCTGGAGTGACATAGTAGATTATGTGCAACACATGAAATGGTCTAATCCTTAACTAACCTATTTTTATAATTAAATTCCAATTTCAACTTATTTTGCAAATTTAAAAATTATATTTGAGTTCAAATATAAGTAGCTGAGGCCCAAAATAATAATTTCAGCATTTGTATGAGGCATTATGTACAGTAATCCCTCGCCATTTGCAAATTTGCCATTCACGAAAGTTGCGTATCTGCAATTTTTATTTTAAGTACCTGTTTTTTCATTCTCTTCGGCGAAATTCGCATATCCGCAAATGATCACTTAAGTACTGCTCACTCTGTGACATTTTTTTCGAAACTTCTTTCTTTCTTAAACAGTCTCATAGTCACCACAGTAGTGTACACGTGCAGTTCCTTGCCTATTTCACGAATTTATTATAGCATTTTCTTAGTTTTTTATTAGTAATATTGCTTAATCATGACCCCAAAGAGAGTGATGAGTGAAATGAAAGAAAAGTCAGTAAAAAGGGCAAAAAAGTGATGTGTTTGGAGAAGAAAATTGAAGCTTTAGATAGGCTTGCATGTAGTGAATCTGCTCTGTCATTGGGTAAATTACTTGGTGTGAATGAGTCAACAATAAGATCAACTGAGAAAAGTGAAGAAGTGGTTAGAGCTAGTGTTGTAAATAGTACTTCAACGAATGCAAAAGTGTCCGTTGTGCCTCGGGATCCATATGTAGAGAAGATGGAAAAGGCTTTAAACCTGTAGATCAAAACCCAAACTCGCAAGAAAGCCCCACTGAGTTCGCTTGTCATCCGTGAGAAAGTCAAACAACTGTATGATCACTATGTATCAATATTTATATTTTTAACGGTTAAAATGCAAGTTACATAGTGGAATAGGGACTCTAAGAACCTAACCCTATTTTTTCCATATACCCCATTATTTACCATTCGCGAATTTGCCAATCGCGAGGGTTTACAGGAACCTAACCCTCATGAATGGCGAGGGACTACTGTATTTGTAAGCAGCAGATTGACTGTTTATAAAAAGGCATATTAATGCATGGTCTCAACAACTTAATCAGCAACTGTCATACTGTTGTTCAAGGGTGTTTTTGAGACTAAATTAAGATGAAATAGGATATTTGTATTGCTAGGAGATCAAAATACATTCAGTAATCTAATAGAAAATTTTCACTTAAAATGACATTTCAGTAAAGTAATAATATTTAAAACTTATTTACGTATATTTGATCTACTTTCACTTTATATGATTTCCTGTGACAACTGATTCGGGTTAAAAAAAATGTGTATCCTTACTAGCAATTTTAGTGCTATTTCATTAAGTTTGTTCAAAATAATCTATATAAACATACAACTATTGTTTACTTGAGGCTGTAAAAATTGAGTAAATGGCAAGCTGGGATTTTATGTAGAGGAGAAAAATTGAGCAATCTGTGGTATTTATTTAGATGAAAAATATATAGCTATTAACCTGTGCACTATGAAACTGCTAGAAAGGATTCTTATCTACATTAAAGTCTCAAGATATTTTTCCAAAAATCTTATTTAATTTCCCCTTACAGAAAGTTTTAAGTTGTGGTTGATTTGTCATATTGGCCTGATTATAAGGTGGTGACCTATAAGGCATTATGAAATCTGAATGAAAAGTCTTACTTTTAAATTGTTTTTCTTTTGTGCAGTTTCTGGACTGTGAGATCTCATTATATATGAGTTAATCCTATAATTAGGTCAATATGATAACATGAGAAAATTTCAGGTATTAATTTTAAATTTTGAATTTTTTAATGGTAGATTTTATTAATGCTAAAAATGTGCTAATGAATCTGATAAACCAAGGCCATCGAGTTGGATGTAGCTTGTATATTGAAAGTTGTCTACACTTACTTCATGGCCTGTGTATTCTGGTGGAACTTGACTCTTTATTGTTTGTCATATTTTATATACCCTTTTTAATAAAAGGCAGCCAAATAGCTTCATTATTTGAAATGACTTCAAATATTGATGTTTAACATTGTATGAAGTCAAGACTTATGGCTTATCTTTATAAAATATATGTACACATTTTATTAATTAGTTTTAAAAATGATTATTTTGTGTCACTCTGACATATGTTTTACCACTGAAAATAATTTTAACTCTGCATATTACATAGATTTGGAGAGTAGTTACAATGCACTGAATTATTTAAAGCAATAAATAAATTATATATATATTTTTTTGTTACAAAATAAGTAAATGTAGATTTATTACTCATACTCCATTAGAATGTACAGAGAGATTATCTAGGTAGTTTGATAAAATTTCTGGTCAAGAATTGGAATGTTGTTTATTTTTATTGTATGTCATGATTGCTGTCATTATAGGAATAATACCTAAGAAATTATTCTTAGTTTCAGTTTAAAATATTCAATTGCAATTTCAGTGTACTTAAACTACTGTATTACATATACAGCAAAAAAGTAAGCAATAATTTTATTTGATCTTTTGTGAAAGGACACCATAATAATGTGTAGTTGTAATAATGAATCTGATGGTTCATTTTTAATTTGTCTATGATTTTACCAAATAAATGCAGTAACAGATAAATAAAGCTAAAAATGCCAAATAATATGGTTGGTTACAGTGAGAGATCTCATTGTAACTTGTGCTTTTTTGAATAAAACTTTTATAATTGTGAGAACATTGTGTTAGTGCGTCAGTATCGTGGTACTTTGTATTATTGGTCAGTTGTTTACTGTGGAAATAAGCCAGACTGTTGTGGCTGTTCCAGTGAAATTGACTCCTCTATTTGTTGGGCTACAAGCAGGATTTTATGCATCACTACAGCTCATCTTGGTGAAACATTGTTATTTTCTGTGATGATTTATTATTTCCTAGAAGTTTTACACTTTTTAAAAAATGGTGCTTCCATGTTACTGTAGTTGTTGGCAGTAAAAGGGATGTAAATACCTCTTTGGTACATTTGATTGCCGATGGAATTTGTTAATGTTCTGAAAGGAAAAGCTGAAGCCTTCAGTTTTGGACCTCGCATGAGGCAACATGTTTAACAAAAGAGATAATGTAATGTGTACTTTGACAAATAATAATGGCATTACAAACCTAAGTGAATATTTTCCTTGCCTTTCTCTGATTTCCAATAGAAGTGAGAATATTTTGTTCTGTGGAATCCTGATAATGCTTCAATCTGGATAAGACATTTCCAGGTCAGTATGATTTGTCCCTTGTCTGACATCATTTTGATTATGCATCAAGCTGTTTGTCATGTGGTCCTTGATGCAGGTTAATATCGCAAACTCATAGCAATTTTCACAGAAGCAGGGAATCCTTTCCTAAACCCTGAAAGAAGTGAAAGGTATCCATTGACATCCTTTTGCAGTAAATTGTTCAAACACATGAATATGATCTGATTCCAGTGGTGTAGTAACAATCCCCAAATCCAAGTAGCAAAGGGTCTGCTGAAAGTCCCAAAATAATTGGAATTTTAGGGGTTTGTTAATTTGCTAAACCACTGTCTAGATTATCCTTTCAGTTCTTTTATATAGCTTACAAGAGGATATTCATAGTTTACCAAGGTTCCCTTGTTTAAGCAATATGAAAGTAAAAATTTGTATTAGGTTTATCCATTTGAAGTACAGATGTTTTTGCTATGAGAGTTGCATATTTGGGGCATTTGTTATTTGGGAACAAAATGCAGTCATGATTGGATTGGAAAATGCATAATTGAGCTCTGTGGAATGGTCATATACATTGAAACCTCCATAATACAATACAGTAAAACCTCCATTATACAAAGTGCTCATTCATAAGAAGTTTACTTCAATCTCCCAAAAAAGTATTAGCATATACTATTTGCTATAATGACATTGTTATTACTAACCCCATCAATACAATTACGAAAATTTATGTGCCTTTAAGTTTCTATTAAGAAAGTTGTACTGTACAATATAATGAAAAATCTACTCAATCAGTTAGTTAAAGAAACAGATAGCTGTGTGTTTAAAATTAATGGATGCTTGGTTTGAGGAGGGCTTTGGAGCAATTTTTCAGAATTGGATGAAATGTTGGAAATCATACTGTAAAAGTCAAATTTTAAGGTATGACTCCATGCTATTCGTTTAAACTGAAGAACTTGAGTAAAATTATATTTTACTCTGTTCTGGTGCTTAATTTCAAAGCTTATTATTTGGAACAACATCAACTCTTGGTTTAGTATTACGTATTAATGAATTTATATACATCTATTAGTTGTATCTTAGGTGATACATTTTACCTACTAAATTATCTCTCTTATTTTACCTTGTTTATTTACTCTACATTGAGAACATTCATTGTGCTGTGACTTTATCAAATTAGGTGAAATATCCTGGACTTAAATTAATAGATGCAATGAATCAGATTTCTCGCACATCATCTTGTTTCCTTTGCACTATCATTGACCAATATTTATTTGTTGTCATGCTGTTGTATTCTCATATCAGCTTCAAACATTTCAGCAAAGTAATCAGGGTTGGCTTGATGGCAGGGCAGATGCGCTGAGTCCTGCACTTACAGAGTCCACATGCTTTCTAAAAAAATATCGATTGTACATATGAATTACAGTTTTTTAATTGGGAAAAAATCAAAAGCATTCTTAATGAGGGCAAAAGCTACTTTATTTTTAAAGTTTACTGTTGAAAATTTTTTAATCATAAGGGGACCCTTGCACTCATTTTATGCTGGGTACTGCAATTTTCAAAGCCAGATCTGATGATAATTTACTATATTTATAGTTGCAATATGTATACTTTCAAAGGAAAGTGTTTTAGTTAGTACATGAGAAATTTCGGAGAAAAAATGTAAATGTTCTGAGCGTTTTAACAGTAAAGTAAGAATGCTTTTGTTCTGAAAATGCGTTATTGTGTCCACATATTATTGATATAAATATAAAATGAATGTATGATATTTTCTCAAAAATTATAGACAATACCTAAGTTTAACCTCAATCCTGTTCATGCGCATTCACTTATCTGTACATAAAATGTATTGGCAGAGACAGTGCTTGAGGTGGAAGAAAACCAAGTAGTAATGTTTGCCATGATTTTTAATGCTGAAAATAAGGTTACAGTATGGTTAATGAACTTCATAAATTTTATGTACAAGTTATATATGGGATTGTTATTTTGTATATATATGTAACTTTAGGCTGGTTTAACGTATATTGGGATAAAATACGGACTATATATTTTATTACTTATCGAGGTTAATATGTTCTGTGTTAAATATGTCATGGTCGACTAATGGCTAGCCTGATATGAACCCCTTTACTAATATGCTATCTTTTATGCCACCAAAAAATATTTCAGGTTTGATATTTTTTCGATATCTAGAAAAATGTTTGAGGCCAAAGGCATTTCACTGTATGCAAATTTTCCTATTGTGATTGGAAACCAAACATGAAAGTTTCCAATGCTAAGGCACTAGTGTTAATGAAATCACAAGGTACTGATATGATTTAAGGTCTACTAAAAGGTTATGGGATGGTTTCTGATCATCTTACGAATTGGTATGCCATCCCACCTCAAGCACTGGGCAGAGATTCATGCATATTATTAGACAATGATGTTATAATTTGACCTAACTGGCCAGGTGATGTCACATCAATATAATATATATACAAAATGATAGTAAGTAAATCTTAATAATATTTACTTGTCTATATTGGGTCTTGTGTTAGGATTTTCAGAGTTGGTAGGTCGTAACAGCTACCTAAGTGGTCATTGGGTCTACAAAGCTATATATCACCCTACCAATAAATCCTGTATTTTTCCACACTCATTCATACATGTACAGGCATCCTTCGTTTAACGTGTTAGATACATTCCGGGAAAATGCCGTGCTAAACAAAAATGCACTAAATGAATATTACTTTTCCATAAGAATACATGTAATAATGATGAGATGCGTTCCTAACTCAAAAATTTTCACATGTAACTCCACAAAAATTTAACCACACTAAGGTTTTTCTGGATCTAATGCCATTAGT
Source organism: Uropetala carovei (assembly GCA_036926305.1). Taxonomy (NCBI): domain Eukaryota; kingdom Metazoa; phylum Arthropoda; class Insecta; order Odonata; family Petaluridae; genus Uropetala; species Uropetala carovei. Next base: position 1,367,146 of record JAXCHB010000202.1, on the reverse strand, counting down.
AGTCAGTTCACTAAAAATATTACATCGCGATAACCTATATAAAACATTTTTAAAATCTGAAAATGATTGCATTAAATTATTAACCGTAAAAATGAAAAATTTCGTTAAAAACACCAAAAAAGAGGTTCCTGCATGAATTTATTGGGAGTCTGTGTTAGAGGTGGCCTCATCACTTTTGCTGTTTGCATGAATAATGATGAGATGCGTTCCTAACTCAAAAATTTTCACATGTAACTCCACAAAAATTTAACCACACTAAGATTTTTCTGGATCTAATGCCATTAGTAGTCAGTTCGCTAAAAATATTACATCGCAATAACCTATATAAAACATTTTAAAAATCTGAAAATGATTGCATTAAATTATTAACCGTAAAAATGAAAAATTTCATTAAACACTCACCAAAAAAGAGGTTCCTGCGTGAATTTATTGGGAGTCTGTGTTAGAGGTGGCCTCATCACTTTTGCTGTTTGCATAAATTACGTCAGCATGTTCTAAAGCAGTTGTTGAAGGCAGGCTTGTGCTTGGCATTGATAATGGTCTTTTTCTTAAAAATATGTCTAATGTACATACTCTGAACCGTAGTCTTCTGCTTCTCCCTATAAACTTCCCCATAACATTCAATCAATTGATCCAAGTTCCTGCAAACACACAAACTCCGGTTCTCCATGGTATCCATCTCTTCAATAATTGACCGCGCTTCATCAATTAAAGAGAATACTCATTGTAGTTTATTTGTTGTAATTTGACGAGTGATCTGTCCTTCCGAATCTTTATCTTCCTCATCCTCCGAAGATGCTTTCGTCTTATCTAAATGAAGTAGATCTACATTTGATAGATCTTCACTATGTGAATTTAGTAACTCCTTCACATCACCTGTCTCAACCTCATTGAAGCCCACCTTCTGCAAAAGTTTAACATTGCCCATTATTACAACTTCTGGTTCATCAAAGCCACGTAAATCAAAAACAGCTTCTGGCCATGTTTTCTGCCACACTAAATTCAATGTTGAACATTTCATATCATACCAAGATTCTTCAATATTGTTAATGGCACAAAGATTGCTGGGAAATATGTGGGAAAATTTGGCATTTCTATTTAAACATTTAAGGAATCAAAATAGAAATTATTTCCGTTGTTCTAATCTGATGGAGCAATCTCAAAATTATGGTATTTATTGTTTTTTACAAAAAAAACAGCAGGTAAAATGTGGGAAAAATTAAAAATTCAATCAAGTAAACTCTCAAGAATATGAAGTGAATGGTGTCAGGTGTAACTATATGGAATTCCTTCATCTCGTAAATATATTTACGAATTTTTGTCTAGTTCCGAGTTTGGTGGAGTGGAAATCATCATTAAGTCCCTTTTTGCTTGTTAAGTTTTAGCCTAAATTTAAAGAGTTTAAAAGTTTCATGAGACTAAAAATTTCATTAAAATATTTTATTAGGTGCATGCGACTGTTATAATTCATTTTGACTTTCAAAGCTGATAAATTGTATGAATAAATATGATAAATAGAACAAAAAATCGAGATACATATAAAATGGTGATTTCTGAAATACAATTCTTGTACATAATTAAAACTGAGCAAATGTGAAATTATTACTGCGATAAACGAAAAAGTTCCTCGGCATGATAACTGTGTAAAAGTGAAAGCATGCTAAACTAAAGTGTGCTAAATGAGGGATACCTGCACATAAATATATTGAGCAGGCACCACAATTTATTTTAAAAAATAATGCACAATATAATATTTTCAAAGCAAACATTTTGGAATTCAATTTATAAATTTTTTCATGCTTTTGTAATTCATTTTGGAAGCTAATATCTAATGTAGCTTTATAATAAGGAAAAGAATTGGCATATTTAAATTAAAAATATACATGTAAATATTAATTTCCATTTATTTTTATTGAAATTATATACTTGTTCCTTTCCTTACTCTTGCCTCTTGGGAGGGGAGTAAGTAGTCATTTAGGTGATTTCCTGCAGTATGATTAGTGAAAGAATATTGACCAACATCTTTTCTTTGAAATTTAGCGCTTGCTTTGTAAGCATGTACATTATTCTCAATAAAATTCAGACTTAGTATAATATTCTATTGATCTTTACAGGTCTGGTTATGCCTGTTTAAGCTTACCAGAATGCTTTCTTTTCCCTTACTTTCCAGCAATTCCTATCCAAGTAGCTTTAATATTTATGTTAAATCGTTTAGTTTTATTCTCCAGACATATAGTTATGGAGATTTTACGTCTAGTATGTTAAATACTTTGCCCCCTGGTAATAATAAAAAATCGTTCATTAATTAAACAGTTAAATTTTGCTTTTTGAGTGCTTTTTCAAGGAAAAATGGATTAACAAATCAAACTGTTTAGCCTTGAAAAATTTTTATTTATACTTTTGGTAACGTTTTACACTTTGTTACAGTTGAGAAAATATTATTTAAATAACCTAATGAATTTTTAAAAGGTTTAGGTTAAGCATAGAATTTCTATTTTGCACCATAGTGCAGTTTTGAAATTGTGATGATACACCTGTTGATTGTAGAATGCATTAAAAATTTGAGGTTTCATTAGAATGAGGTAAAATACAGTTTAATCTAAAGACTATTTTGTAATACAGTAGTCGGTAAACTATCTTTCTATTTCCAAAAGTTGAGAAATGCAGAAACTCGTTTAAAGGGGTGGAGCCGTGATTTTTATTGCTTCATGCAACAGTTACAAAGAATCTAAATCAGGGGTCTCAAACTCACATCGGTGTGCCGATCAGCGGGCCGCATTCCTTACTTTCCCAGTCTTTACACCTTTTCGTGTTCTTTGTATTATATTCACTCTCCTTTTCCACAAGAGAGGAATCGCTCTATTACTCGTCTTACACGCAGTCATTACAAAAATGCTAGATTTGGCATTGAGGGTTAAGTCCTGATATGCAAGGAACTAGCTGGCAGTGGGATAAACATTCTTCAGTAACTCAACCATGCAGGTTGATATAAATTGGAATGATTTTATACACTTCTTAGATTATTTAGATATATTTGCGTGAAATATTTTATAAGAAGTTTGAGACACCTGATCTAGATGATTGAAGGCTTAACTATAATTGTGAGATAAGAAGAATATTCTGGATCTAATTTCAAATGTTTAAAGCAATATTTATTTTATGAATGTGTTTACTACAAGATAGGTAACAGGATTTTACAGCTTTAAATTGTAGATATCAAGTAGGTTTCTTTTGTGGCATTTTTTTGTTTCATCTTACAGATAATTTGTAACAGAATATGGTGTGGTTAGAAAGTCAATCATTGATTAGGAAAAAATGAGGTGTGATCTTATAATTACAATGAGCAGTAATACCTTGGCATTGAATGTTTATAACATCAGTACTGTGATAGTATGGTGAAAAAGAAATGCCAGGGCCTAGGAATGCAGATTTTTTGGCAGAAAATAATTTTGAGTTTTGAGGGAAAGGTACCAGGAAAATTTTAATGATAGTTCTATGTGTGTATGAGTACGTGTACACAAGTGTTCTCTTTTGGATTGGATGTTGACAGAGGTCATATTTCGCTTCTCATGGAGTAATATGTATTGGTGAGGGAAAACATTACGTGTAACGTAACTAAATAAAATAATTTTTTATTAACATAACAAAAAACAGAAAAACAAAAACTGTTATTTCGATATTTTCATGGAGAGGTTGCACACAGGAGAGGTCCAATGCATGAGTGACGACTGAGACTAAATCAATCCACCAAAATAGTTAATTAGTTCAGTGCTACTATTAGTTTTTAATAAAAACATTTCATAATGTTAGTCCTTAAAATGAGATAGTGAATGACATAAACAATTTTTATTAAAATTGAAACCTTAAATTATTATCTTATTCCATTAAATATGTAACCATATGAAAAACAAGAAAATATAAATTTTATATTGTTTCCTTAGCAAATAGAAAATTTTCCACCCCATCAACTTGGTGTAAATATTTTCTACATATTATGATAATATGGGTAATGGCTACTAGCAATTTATTTTCATGGTGTGTTTCTAGCATCAAAATGCCCTGTAGAATCCTGTTATTATTACAACTTTTAATTTTTTTAAATACACCAAAATTAATATCTTCATTTTATTTGTTGGAAATATGATACAATCAATAAAATTTTATATTTAGAATTTTTATTAAAATGTAAAGATTATTAGTTTTTGGCTGAAAACGGTTTAATGGAAGTAGAAGATTATTTTTGTAATTTACCATCTTTCAAATTTAATTAATTTTAATTATGCATATTTTTATTTATTTTGACTCTTGATGTTTTAACTAAGTCGGTCATATGGTAAACCGGATGTGGGGGGTTTACTCATGTCATTTCTGTTTTTGTCAAATATCACTTCCTAAGGACTCATAAAAAGTGTTTTCTGTTGTCATTAATGTTGCAGAGGATATAAGTTTCTCCAGTCAGAAATATCTTTTTTTAAACTACTGATCTGCAGTTTAATTTGATTACTATTTATATAAATCCTTATGTAGGTTGCAAACACAGTATTTAAAAAAAAACATATATACATATATATATATATATATACACACATACATGCATATATATACATACATACCTACACACACACACATATATGTATATATACATACACATATACATATATAAAAACTTACGGAAGAGGAAAGGTAAATGAGGATATTTAGGGCAACTAGGTGTTGAAGGAAACCCAGTGAGCACTTACCGGAAGGAGAGCCTCTGGGGTGTTGGAGAGAGACGTGTAGAAGTTATTGGAGCTTTTGGGATGATCCCTTCATCAGCACAAGAGATAGACAACTGATTTGGCAGTGACATATATATATACATATACATATATATATATATACATATATACACACAGAGCCAGATAGAGGAGGGGGGGGCAGCAGGGCCATTCAGCCTGGGCCCCCAAAATTTATTCTAAAGGTTATGTGTTTAATATATTTATTCTAATATATTGAACAATTAACCCTGGTGCAAATAAGCATCAATCAACAGTTAAAAGGGAAGGGAGGTTTGGACTACGTAGAGATAGAGAAGAGATAGAGAAAGATAGAGATAGAGATGATCGCTTATCACCTACCGCTCAAAAATTAAATTGTATTGTCAAATCGGTGAACTGGTTTTTATGAAGAAAATTTACTGAACAAACTTTAATTCAGAACCAACTCCAGCGAATTTGCTACAGAACATATTGGAAACTAATTTAATTGAGTTTTTTTTCCAAATTTGTCTGTAGCACTTAGAATTTTTTTGAGTCTATCCGCTTATGTTGCATCTGTGGAAAGAAGCTTTAGCCTTACGAAGAGAATGAAGAATTTTGACAGATCTACAATGTCTCAAGAAAGGCTAAATGGGCTATCAATTCTTCACATAAATTCTGACGTTGCGCAAACAATAGATTTTTCAATGATAATAAAGAAATTTGCAAAAAATAAAGCTCGAAAAGCATTTTAAAAATAATTTTAATTCGTTTCAATTTTCAATTCGGGTAATGTTATACAGGTCGTCAAATTATATCTCAAATAAATGTAAATTATATTTAAATTGTGAAGCATTGTAATCGGTAATGTAAACAAGTTCTTTTATATAAATTAAATTTTCTTCTGATTAATGGTGAAAAATCTTTTATGTTTTATTGATTTTATTAATATATTTGTATGGCTTTCGGAGTTGGGTGGGACCCCACATTTGTGGCAATTAGCTGCATTTCATTAATGTGTACTAAAATTGTTCGTTATAAACGTAACGAAAAACGAAATTTCGATTTCAGTGTAACGAAAAACAATACATATTTTTTACCGTAACGAAAAACAACGAAACATTTTTTTCGTATGCCATCACTGATGTATTTTTAAGGTATAGAAGAAAAACGCGAATTTGAATTTAAGCGTGTAAGTAGTGTCGGGGGTTGGGTGAAACCCTCTTCGATTATCTCCATCTTCGAAACTAAGGATCGCCGATGTCATGTTCGCGGACTTTTTTCTCTTGTTCATTACATCGTGGCTATGGGTTGGTAAATTTTCGTTTCCTTAGGGGAGGAAAATTTATTAATTCGCTACATATCATATTAAAACTCCCAATTTCGAATATTTGATCTTAACATTTGCCGTGTACAAATATCAAAAATTGCCTATTTTACTCGCAAACTTTATTTTCAATGATTTTTTCTATTGCCTGGAAATGTTGGATATCCAGCGAGTTTTTCTTAGATTTTTCGAAACAGCGTTTCATGAATGATGTAGATATGAAATCAGGGTTGTTGCTTTAGGTGAGTTAGGGAGGCGATTTCCTTGGACGCCACTTTAGGGGCTAATTTATCCATTATCATCGTTGATTTTGTTGTAGTGGTTTTGTCGCCTCGGGCGGTGAATTTCTACGACACTATCCTGGATAAAATGAAAAGCCATCTTACGAGGGACACCTCAAAGGTAATGATACCGATCTACCACTTTTCTTAGTAGGAACATATTTAACAACGATGTGAGAAATTAAGGTATTTTAGTACACTTTTTAAGCGTCGAATCACATTATCTTATGCAGTATTTTGCGAAAGGACACTTTTAAATATCGCTTCTTGTGCGTAGTTTATCCGAAGTCGTGTCACTTGTCGTGCGTTAGAAACATTGTGCACACGCCAATGACAACGTGAAGCGCTATAATTTTGTATCTGAAGGCCCGCGAAGGGAGAGTGATCCAAGAATCAAAATAGTGGCTACAATTATGGAGAAATGGCGTGAAGCAGCGGTTCCCAACCTTTATGCGTCCGTCCCTCCTATTGAGGTAACCGACCTTACAACGACCCCCTTCTCATATGCCTGCCAATAAATATAAAATATAGGGTTAATTTCAAAATATGAATATTTATTGTATTTTCACAAAGATTGTTCTAAATATATTCAAGCATTAAACTAATTAGTGTCTAATTTAGGTCAACTCTAAAGTACTAATCATAAATTGGAAAGGTAAATATTGCTTTACATTAGTTATATTCTAATCCTGAACGATTCGTACAGTGCATTTTGTAAGAATATAATAAATTTAGTAAAATACTTTAACACATCTTTAAAAAAACAAAAAAAATGGAAATCATTCCATATACATTGATCCGATTTCGTTACCCCCCTGCATATCTTTCGCGACCCCCAGAATGGGAACCACTGACTTAAAGGATTCCATTACCTTTATGCGTGTTTTTTGTTTAATTTTTGAAGCGATTAATATATGGTGATTTGCAGCTCATTTTCAATAAGACTTGTTATTAAATGTGATAAATATAGTGGTTGTCTAAGTAGCTTTCATATTTGTATTAAACTGAGGCGGATTCCTTTATTACAGATTATTTTAGTAAGGCAAATGTAGCGGACCTTTTAAGTGTTGCACACAACAACATCTGCGAAATTCGTAGGTGTATAGTTAAGTGCGTATGAAAATAAACAATTTTCGAGATTTTTCAGTAGCTCTTCTTAGAGATCTCGAGTGAGAAAATTCTTATTCGTAGATTTATCATCATCATAGTTGGTTTGTCCGTAGACAGATCCATGATTATTCTTGGTTAAACCTTCTTCCTTTCTTAATTGTTCTCTTTCCCTTTCAAGTCGTCTAGCAGCTGAAACATTTTCCTATCTCTTTTTCCTTTTCCTTCTAACACGTTTGTAATCATGCTTTCTCTCCTAAGGTAGTGTCCAATTCAGTTCGTCTTCCTCTTTCTTATAATCTGTTTAATCATTCGGTTCTCTCCTATTCTTCTTATTACTTCCTCGTTTATCATCCTATCTTCCATTTAGATTTAGACGTCACACTAAATTTCTAAACCTGTCATAACTGATCGTACTGTCCTAAATGTGATGAGTGATTAATATAAGCATGAAAAAATCTAGAAATTAACTTTCATTTGCAGAAATATAATGAGCTTCACATATATTTATGAATGAAATTTTTTATAGTAGCACTAATTGTATGTCCATAACAACGCGTACAGGTTGAGTAGCATTGAGCTACATCCGTCAGTTCATTGTTTAAAAGACAGAAAATTTAGATTTTGGAGAGGGAAGATTTTAGATGCAAGGTTTACAGAATATTTAATTCCAAATTTAGGATTGATAGCGGAATAATTTCAAAATATGAGGCTAACTAAACTGAAGGTATCTGATCCCATGGGTGTAAATTCGTGTATTTTAAAAAGATTTAATTAGCCTGGAGAGTTCAAATTGAAGGTAATCATAAAATCATCGCGGTGGGTGTGAATTTGACGTAATATGTTCATATCTTCTTGGTTAAAATAAAATAAATGAGCGTTTATTTTATCTGTCCCGGTGTTTAAAAATTTATTTGGCTTAAATTAGGTATATATTAGCGCCGTTTACTTGGCGTTAGATTAAACAAATAAATATTTACAGATATGTCATATTTAACGCTGCGGATTGTTAGATTTTTTCATTCATAGGATTATTTTTACGGTTTAAAATTTTGTTCATAATGAAATGAGTTATACAAAGGAATTTTAGGACTTCTATGATCACATAGGAAAACGGTGTAGGCAAATTTACCAGAAAAATAAATTTTATTTATATCCGTGAAGCCGGTGTTCATCCACCCGTACCACTATCGTATCCTTTCAAACGTCTATGCTAATTTCGAATCCTCTGGTTAATCTACTTTTGTTTGTTACGATATTATTTTATGTAACTCAATCTTTAATGCTGGTGTTGTGAGCCAATTGTATGTCGACATGATAACCTTCACTTTTTGGATAAATCAGCGCCCAACCTTCCTATTATAAAATAAGCTAATCTGAGTTTTAAATTAGATTCAGCGAACTCGCTAAATTTTATATGCCCATGTAGATATATGATGGTTTATCCATGTGAATGTAGCGACGATCAATCTATTAGAGATAAGTTTTGGGTTGAATATCGTAGACCGTAAATTATAGGCTATATTTTAATAAAATAACTAGTTAACGTTAGTGAAAGATTAATGAAGATAGTTAAACCACATATGCGATTAAAATGGCGAATAAAAAGCAAGCGAATAAACAGAAAAATCGTCCTTTGGTAGATGAATGCCTTCCCTCGAAATTTCTCCTATCCATTCATGTAAAACCTGAAAAGTCAATTGTTTCTTAATTCAATTTACCTCTTGGTCATCTTTTCGTTCACTTAATGTATTTTGTCTCTCAATTTAGATTTGGCTTCATTAATCGATCAGTTTTCACGATGGGGCGTTCTGTCTAATTTATTTTCAATTTATTTACTTATTATTTTGTATTTGACACATTAATTCACTTGTTTATCAAGATGAGCAATCCACTAGATGCAACCTTACGCACATTTTGAATTATTTGCCTTTTACTATTATTTCAAAGCTTTTTTTCAGAGGTGAGCTTTGGCAGAATCCAATGATCTCAGGATGAGGTAGGTTGCTTTCATGCATTGCGTCATTTCTTCTGCATGGCCTCTATCTTGTTTTCATACTATTCTGCACGTTTTATCTCTTTTAATGAGCGGCTTGGGTAAAAGTTTCCGTCTTATCTGACTCCATATCCTCAACATCATTTATTTTAGATCCAGATACTTACTGAACATCACTTTTCTCTAGAGATTAATTTTTATGATTGCTGTCGGTAGCCAGTTTTGCAACTCTATGGGGCATGACTCAAACATAAAGGAAGTTGGGTTAAATTATCAAATATACTTTTCGTCAGATGTATGCGTTTCGGATACTAATTTATGAACTGTATTGAATAACTTAGGCTAGATTGTTTATTTTTAAGGCACGTTATTAGCAGTTTAGTTATAATGATGACTTCGTCGAAACAATCGTTTCATTCTTGTTAACGTTTGGCAAACTTGCATGCATGACGGACCGATTGAAAATTGTGGACACATAAGGGGACTATAGTGGAAGTTGCGAAGATGAAGAGCTTATATTGGAATATACATGAAGATTCTATGATATCAGATAATCGAATATCAATATTGAACATATTTTGCGTTGATATTTCCAAATTAAAGGTTATTTATTATATTTGCAATTAAGAATCATGAAGTTTTCTGTGCTATCAGACAAGGATCCCATAAAACGCAATGACTCTGCCAGTTTGTCGGCCCTTGATATAAGGTTATTAATTCCAGATGGTTATCTTCTGCAGTGTTTCATTTTATTTTGTTTGATAACAACGATTACGTGAAAGTAATAATCGAAATCAAGGCAAAAAGAGTCATTTTATCCTGGATTTGACTTATCCCACAGAATTGCATTTGAACCCTTTCTCCTCTCTTGGATTCATCAATTCTACATTACTTGGGAAAATTTTACGAGGACATACGCGAAAAACCGTACAGGAGGACAAATGTTTGTCATTCCCACTCGGGAAAACGAGGAAGACCTAAACTTCATTTAGGGTTAGGATACCTTTTCCAAGCAAAGTACACTCATTGAATAACTTGCCGAGCGAGTTAATCAAATTGCTCATTTTTCATGTGGGAGTGCATCTGTGATCGCGAAAAATTCCTCTGCGAGAATGATAAATATTCACGTTTTAATTTCCCCTGAGTTCGGAAAAGTGGCTTTTACAAGAACAAGTGTCTGTAGTGTTGTATGTGTGCGATTTTAGCGACTGAACGGTTCAACAGAATCAAAATAAATCTGGTATTTATGTAAGGTAACACCCAGAATAAAATCTGTGTTGAAAAACCTTATAGTTTAACAATGAAGGATTGTTTATTCTTGTCGATTTTGCATAATGTCGATTTATTAAAAAATAGCTTCAAAGATTTAAATTAAAATTGTAGAGCTTGATGTCATAAAATATAAATAACTAGCATCTAGTGATAAAAAATATGGAGTTTTTCGCCCAGCTACCGCCAAGCATTCAATGCAGTAGTATAATAAAGGACATTAATGTATGAACTAGAACAGGGGTGGGGAACCTTTTTCAATCGGAAGGCCAAAATTCATCCTTGGGAGATCTCATCAGGCCGCACTCTGCATTGTGGGTCACATACATACAGGCACTTCATCTAGTACATTTGTAAGGTTTGTTGTCGGTGCTTATATACGTTTCCACGAATGAAATTCAATGGATACGGTCCTCGCAAATAGAATACCCATATGCAACTTTTTAAATCACGCTTTAGAGCACATAGTACCCACTATCTTTGTCACAATGTAGATATCTCTTCTTGAAGCTCACCAAATATTAATACACATTGATTTACTTAAGAATGACCATCACATATAGTAATTATTTAAAAAAATAAGCTTGTATTTGTGAAATTTATTACTTAATCTTTCTGAGAACTTTTGGATTCAGCGTAGTATATGAAAGGCACCGTATCTGATCTTGCTATCAGTATGCTATGAGTCAATCTAGGCGAGATAATAATGAGGATCCTGAGTACGACAATGCTATTGGTAGTAAATCGAACGTTTAAATAAAAATGTGGTTTTTTGATTAAATATCGAATTAAGCAAACTTTGGGTGATTTCAAATCTAAAGTTATATTCGACGGTAAATATCCTTTGATATTTTCTTTTAAAATGGTTCTCATCCGTAATGTTATTCTTATGGGAAAATTGGCATATTTAGGAATTTCTGGAGTCGAACCCGTGGCACTTAGGAGAAAGATGACAATTTTTCTGGTGGTATATCATATAGGACTAAAATTTCTGAAAATCTCATATAAATCGGCTAAGTAGATTTGGCTGGACATGCTTTCTTATGGGAAATAATGAAAAAGTGATATCGTCAACTGATAGACTTGGTGCTCTACTAACGTTACACCAAAATTTATTTCAATGCGATAACGGAAAGTCCCCTAAAATGATTTTCAATGTGCTCTCAGTGTTATTCTTATGGGAAAGTAGGCATTTTTGGGAATTTTTGGGGTCGAGCCCGGGGCACTTAGAAGTGATCTGACAATTTTTTTTTATGATCTCTTAGTTGAAGAATGAAGTATACAAGATGTTCAACTTTAACTCCTTTTCTTTTTAAAATGAAGTGAGCGGCAGCGATCCTTCCCCAACAAGAACCCAGGGATATTTAAGAGCGAATATGTATTTGCACGAAGGAGAACAATTTTAAAGAAATAAATAGAACCAGTTTCTGGCAAAGCTATACCGAGAGATTAGGTTTTCCCAAACTCGATAAATAAAAGAAAAGGGGTAAGAATTTAGTATTCTTCTAGAGAAAGGGTTCGTGGAGAAGGTCAACAGCACCTAGTTCAAGGATTGCCACCCCAGAAGGGTCGTCTCATTTCGTGCCGGATTAGCAGTGGCTGCACTAAGTGCCCGCCTCTTCGCTACTCCTATGATGAATTGATCTTTTGCCGCTATTGTTTGTATTCCAGCAACCCTGGGCCATAAAAGAGGAAATTTTTCCTGGGATGTTGACCAATGTTAGGGTTTCGGATTTCCCCATTTCCTTCAGAGTAACAGAAAAAGCAGACCTTAGTCGACTACTGATTCAACTACCTCAAAGGGTAGGTGGCGCCCTGCTAGATCACAATGCATAAGGCCGCACTGGGTACCACAAAAGGCCGCAGGTTCCCCACCCCTGAACTAGAAACTTACGGATATGAGAAAATTTTTGCCATGTATGTCGCGCATATTTACTCGTATTATAGAATTTTAACGATTCTGTTATTTACTAATACTCTAGTGTCAAATTTTAAATATCCTTAAGTTTGATACACTATTCGGGCGCATGATGTTTGTGTAAGGGAGAAATTATATTCGATCCATGGGACTATGGTGCCTTTATGCAATTGCTGTGGATGTGACAACCGTCATCACGATTCAAACAATTCTGAATTTCAGCATACATTTGAAGGGTATAAATTTGGTAAAAATTGGGTAAAACCCGAACAATCCATACTCTAATTATAATCTATTTTCCTACTTGAAGCTCAATCTTCAATTTTCGACATATGTATCGTCTGAAACGTTTTTGTTAGCAGCAAATATATATATATATATATATATATATATATATATATATATATATATATATATATATATATATAAGCTAAATGTTTCATATCGTAGGAAGTTTTGTGGCATTTAATTATCAAGTTTCGGTTATTTTATTAAAGTGATGGGATAACGTCTTTAAAATTAGAAGATTGCGGAGTTAAATCCGTCAATAACTGTGTCGGGTTGATCAGTCCGTGAGACGACAGCGGCTTTTCATTGTAACGTCTGGCACTAAGCTTCACGGCGTACTCCCGCGTAGTAGCGACTGACTACATTTCAGGGGTTCAGGTTGTAATTTTTTTGGATGATTCCTCCATAATTCATAAAACTTTTAAAAGAGAAAAATCTTTCAATGCATTGCGATAGTATGCTAACTATTATTGCAAAAATACTCATCCGTTTTTTGGAATGTTTATGAGGGAACTGCCAGTATTTATATTAAATACATATATTTCAATGTGCAGTTTAATTTTAGGCATGACTATTGAGAAAATGATTTCCCATCATTTTTTAATCTTTAGCAGTATTGCTACGTGGCAGTATGCGTCAAATGCATTTTTATTATGTCTGCAGCTATATTGATTGCCTTAAATCTTAAAAATTTGCGTAAGGTAATACACAAATTACCGTAACACATATGTTTGTTCATTCTCAGAATAAAAATCTCGGTGACAAGCAGTAGCTTTTCAGCTGTGGAAAAATTTCAGTCGAAGAGTATGAGGAAATATTGCGTCAGTCCTATTTCTCTTTCACTTAATTCGCGACAGAATGGGATTTTTTTCTTCTTCCGTGACAGCGATGCACATCTGGAAATGGCTTTCCGTCGATCCCATTTCAGTTTTAATGCGTCCACGGCAGTGACGAACGTGCTTGAAAATATCTATCCTAACGGAAAACGGATGTGGGAACGTCACCACATTTTGAAATTAAGTAGGTTTTATTCGGTGGACTCCATGGTTAGTTTTAGTGAAGTGTCAACCATAGCATTGAAGAAGTTATGTTAGCTTCTATGGCACGCAGTACTAGGGGGTGACGATGATTTTAAAGAAATAGATTTCTGTATTCCTAATTTCTGCTTTTCTTTTATTATGAGATAAATGCCAGTTTTTATTTTTAATAAGTTTGCAACCCATGATTTTAAAGTGCTATCGTATAATTTTGTGTATTGGATACCTTACCTACGAGCTGTAGATCATCTCACCAAAGGTTTAATTTATTAATCATATTTGCAACACACAATTCCTCTCTCCTATTACCAAGTGATTTCAAAGTAGCTTTTTATTTTTCCGAAAACGTTTTAAAAAAATAAAATTTTATCAGAACTTTTTAAAAAATATGCACGAAATGTTATTTATAGTCACGGGAAAAAAGTTTATCTAATTCTTAGAATTATGTAGTATGTTACATTTAATATTTTATTTTAAAAGGTATTTTATAATTAATCAGCCACATTCACATTAATAAAGTGCAAGAACGAGTGTGATTTATGATGACAAAAGTAAGAATACCGCTAGGAACAAAACTAATTCATTAAGACTAAATAATGTACAAAAATGCTGATGTTTTTTTTTCAATCCAACACGATCGCAGGAAAAAATAGTAATAATCCAAAAATATTGATGAGTAAAAATTAAGAAGATTAATATTGCCATAGTAATAGATGCTTCCTATCATTCAATCATATGAAAGTTTTTTGTTTATAAAAAATATAAAATGCATTTTCAACCAGAGAGAGAATGTACATGCCAATTGTAGAGTATGTATTACATTACTATCTGTATTTAGAGTGACAGTGAGGAATAAACTAGCACAGTTGAAGTGAGTTTACATAATTGCATGCTTTATTATATAAATTTTAATTGACTAAATTAACGCTTAAATTAAATACCTGGCACGTTTATTCGAGGATTGAATGTTGGATACATGTGTTTATTTGCTTGGCACAATTATCATTTTACTTTTGCATGGCACGTAACGTTGGTGTCTCACACATATGTAATGCATGCGTACATGTATGGTTGGTTTTTAGGTTTGTGCATTGCGGAAATAACGCTGTTATTAGCGAATTTTACTGGTATGTAATCGCCTATTAATAGTTTAACTTAGAATAAATAATTGTTTAAAATGATCCTTACGTGATGTGAAATAATTTCAGTTGAATCGTATATTATTAGCCTCTTTATAGCCTATAAAATTATACTAAACAAAACAAATTGATGCTTAAATCAGAGACGTTTTTTTTCAGTGCCGTATTTTGTAGCAGAAGGGAATCTCATGCTGCTCGAAGTGGATTTGTGTGCTTCGGATGAAATGGATATTATTTATAAAAAAATATTTTATGGCTAGCTATGTTTTCATTAGTTTTTGCGGAATTTTTATTAACTAATCAGTCCTATCTTTTTAGTTCTAGTTTACCTGTTTCTACACGCATGTTTCACTAACATTTTCCTCTCGTTTTCACCGAGACTTCATTATCGATTAATGAAATTTTTGTCGCTTCAATTGATTTTTACTACAATGAATTGCAGACGCGTTCTTGTAAACCGTTATCAGTAAGGCAGTAGTAAACGTGCGTTTGCGTCCAAGACGGTATACTTGTTGCATAAGTAAATCTAAGCCCCGCCCACATCTCTCTAATCCTCCAATGAGGTCTTTCGTGGAAAGTCCACATCTCATTCGCTCACAAACAGACATTACTTTCCTCTTCCCCAATGACGTGACTTATGATATATTATTCGGCATTTAAAAGGATGCAATTGCGGTTCACTGGAAGGAATTTTAAAATGTATAAGTTCAATTGAAAATATATTTTCATTTGGCGTTCTAATTCAATCTTGTAGCTATACCGTTTTTAATTTTACTATTTATGTGATAAACTACCTCTACATGATGCACTGCATCCCATCAAGAGTTCTGTAGGTAGGAGATGATGGTTTATCAAGTTGATCCGTCAGAAATAAACGTTTTGTAGACAAATTAGCGGAATATTTTAAGTATAATTTTCGTTCCTGTAGTAAATTTGACGAGGGATTACATTGGTTGTATATCATAGTTTCACGAATACATTTTAGTATTAAAGCAATTTTTTAGAAATGTACTGTTTAATTCTTCCATTTTCAGTAACATTTATGCATTCAGTTTAATATCTAGTGCGATGCAAGAAGTCATTGCAAGAATAATATACTATATACGCTTAACAAAAAACTCAGATGTAAATTTTCGAAGTAAATTTTCAAGTTTTTAGTTAAACATGTATAGCACGAAACAGTCATTATATTAATGTATTTTGGCATTCTTGGAGGTAATGGGTCCCATATTTATTCAAGTGAATTAAATAATATTTTATTCCTTTTATTTTAATTTAGAAGAGAAAGACCACTTCCGATATTCTGGAAATCGAGAATACATTTATTATTTCACTGAAAAATACTACAATCGCAACTATCGTAATATTTCCATTATCTTCCTTGATCGTTCTTAAAATAATTTCATGCAATTAATTCATTAGTGTTAATTCTCCATACTATAATAAAGAAATTGTCACAGAAAATCTCTGAGACATGCATTATTACTAAAAAGAGCAGTTTATCTGTGGTATAACTTTGTAAAACATAGCAGTAATTACATCGATTAGTTCACGAATTTCCTTATTGACTACCCGCTTACATTTCCAGAATAAAAACTTTATCAAAAATCGAAAAAATGAAGTACTTAGGCATCTTCAAGAGCCATGACGAGGTTTTTAGAGAAAACCTGAAGCAATTAATTATTTTTTTAGTTTTTGGTATTGAAGTGCTTATTCTGGAATGTGTTTTCATCCATAAGACGAGCTCTAGTGAATCCATCTACGTAGTTAAGCTATTTAAATCTATAGAAAAAATTAAATGATAATTGCACAGTACACTTATGTACGTGGCTGTAGAACCTCCGACATAAACTTGAAATATTACACTAGAGCGTTTATCCTCTTACAAAAATCTTAATTTCCATTGTACGATATTAATATCTTTAAAACAAATTGTGCTATGAACAGTTTTATTCTTACCATAGAATTTTTCTTTTGATTTACAGGTCCTGTTATTCACCTCTGGCAACATGCGTTTGATCATCCAAATTCTGTTATTAGGCAAGCTCTTCGATGTTTAAGCTACTGTTCAAATGAAATATCAAAAAAAGGAATGCAGGAATAAGACAAAATTGTGTTTAATTCGAAATGTTAGCATACATATTCTAAGACTTGAACCGCCAGGAAAGGATTTTTAAATAATTTGAAATTGACGTACTACGGTGAAGAAACCATGTGACGGAAATATGTGTTGCTTATTTTTAAGGATTGAAATATTTTAGGAATAATGTAATCCTTTGACTATCCAATGCTGGCCTAATTTTAAAAAAATATTCATTTACCCATTTTTATAGCACTTAAAAAATAGTTTTCTCATGGATGTTAATCTTTCTGCTTCAATTTGTCAGGAGGTGTTGGCGAAAGATGAATGATTATTTCTGTTTAGTTGATGTAAAAATGTATGCTTGAAATGTAATGAAATGAATAATAACCACTGGGGAGGTATTTGGGTAGGGTGGGGTGGGAGTTGTCTGCGTTGAGAAATGTTATTTGCGATCGAGGCGATCACATGTTGTTCATTTGACGCAAGAAGTAATTGTTTGCTTTTGACTTTTTTGAAACATTGTCACGATCGTTTCAAAGAAGTGATACGTTATTATCAAAAAATTTCATATAGCTATATTTTCTACAACAGTTGATGGCTTCGATCGCTTCTTGTCCTTCCCAAACCTTTATAATAAGAATAAAATCGTGGGATATCAAGAATATACGACCGATTTATATCCATTGAGCCCAAAAAGTGAAACTGACCGTTCTGAAAAATGATGTTTATTACGGTATGATGCCGTACAAAGAATGGTCCATCGATTCATCATTTTCTGTTCACCATATATCTTCTGAGAGTTGAAAATTTTCAGGAATTCCTTCAAAATACTAGAAAATTTCGCAAGATTTTATTCAAAGATTATTCCGATTGTGAGTCATTCTGTATTCGTGTAATTAGAAACAATCCATAGTTATATGTGATTGGAATGTTTAAGGTTACTATTCATGAATATCTTGCAAATTGATGAGAATTATGGAGTTTAATGACGTACGACGCAGGATTAAATGTAATGTCGTATTTATTCATTTCAAAGAAAAGAAATGACGATTAAAATGAGATTGGATTTACTAAAGACGCTTTTCACTGAGCAAGTGGAAATGCAAATCAATACTCAAGGCAATGAAAATCATCCAATTAATTAAAACCTAGCAAATATCATAACTCTCATCGGCGGAATTAATTAAGCATTCGCCAAGTCTAAAGTGACCAGGAACTCATTTGGGAAAGAAGAAAGACGTGCAAACATATGAAAATGAATGCGATCGACAAATGATCCTCATGGCTGATGCACTGAAATTTGATCTTTCATACATTCGTAAGAGGATTTGAAACAAATTTCTCGTTGCTCGTTTATATTCGAGCGCCTCTTTATCCACTCAACCTCTCCACGACGTATCCACTCGCGAACATTCCAGCTCCTCCTATACCTCTCTCTATCTCTTTCCCTCCTACCACTTCTGCGTTTGCCGCCTCACCCCAAACTCTGACGCAAATCGGCTCTCCCTGACCTATCCCAGGATACCCTGACCTACAAAGTCTTGTCACAGCTTATCCGCGCTGCGTTTTTGCCGCCCTCCCCTTCTCTTCTTGCGCCTCCCTTTCACGTAACTCCGCCTCCCGCTACGTCATTCTCTCTCTGTGCCTCCGAAGGGTTGCCCATAATTCCCCGTCTCGCGGGTTTAATCGTATCTCCTGCAAGCCTTCCTTTGTTTGCATCAGCGATGCGTGATCGTATCTTGTGATTTCTTTGATAGAAGTGAACTAAATCGTTCATTTATACAAACACGAACCTGAAGATTTGAAGACCATGAAAGAGGTTTTCTCCGAAGTTGTAAGTTTCCTTAGCCAATTGAAACTTTGCATCGCATCAAAGCAACAAAATAAGTGAATATTTTTGCGGATAATTGGCAAATCTGCATCGAGAAGAAATTCAGATCTGGATTGTATATTTACGAAGATTTATGGAATGAACTTCGTCCACTCCAGGATAATCACTTCGGTAAATAAATTTAATGAATAAGGGCTCATTGGTTATAAAATGGTCACAGTTATAATAAGTTATTGTATTTAAAAAATAAATTTTGCTCATATATTTGCATACCATACGCAAAATAGTGCTATTTTCATCCTTTACAGATGAATTTACACGTTAACATTACACTGACATTCTGAATGAACTTTTCTACAAATTCATTGATTAAAGCCATGAAATAGACGTTTAGAAATTTTGTGGAGAAAATTATAAACAATATAATTATATATATATACACACACAAATTATGCATGCACTAGCAGCCCGTTGCAGCTACGCTTGCAAATAAACTAAATGGTTCGGCCCTAGGTTAGATCTTCTTTGTTCCCCACTCATTTGACGTATTTCCCTATTTCTTTGTCTTTCTTGTACTCTCCGCTCCTCTTCTTCACGGGAAATCCTGTGTGCCTCCTCTCTCTTTCTTGCCTTCTCCGCTCCTCATCTATGAGCGGCCGCATCCCTCTCTTCACGGTAAATCCTGCGTGCTTCCAAATTCCTCTGACTTTCCTGCGTTCTCCGCTTCTCATCTTCACGGACAATCCTATGAGCTTCCTACGATACTCTTCGTTTGATCTCTGTCTCCTCTTCCTTTCTCTGGCAGCTGTAGCTGGGCTAATAGCTCTCCTTTTCACTGGTCTAACCCTTAACATTTTTAAATTTTCTGCGATTTTACAGCAATATAGTGGAGCAATTACGTGGTCACAGAGTTACTCAATGCTAGTTTAATATCGCGGTATATTCAAGGGAAAAAAATTTCAAATCTACCTTACTTTAGTGCCAGTGATTATCGTTGCATTCTTATAGACGAGCTCATAACCAGTCGCTTTCCTTCAAGTGTCTATCAACTACTGCTTTTAACTTTTTGCAGGACCTACTGTAAAGGCGACTTCAATGCAACCGTTTGTTTAGATTATCAATGAAGAGAAGATAACCATATAATGTGTTAAAAAAATAACTTGCGTCCCTATTCTCATCTAATTTTTAATTTATGCTTGATCCTATTTGCGTTAATAAGCATTACGGATGTGTAATATAACCAATGGTTCTACTTACAAAAAGGTAAGATTCCAGCGTTCAAACGATGAAGTGAATATTCAATTGCTTCGACTAAATCGTTAGAAACGCTTCCCATACGCAGTCAACAGAATAATTATCCTTAAATATTTACGTTGCTATGCTTCATTAATTTCGATGCTTAAACAACAATTCGATTCGAATAACATTTTTCTTTCGTCTATGTGAAGGTTTAATTGGCATTAAATGAATTGGAGACAACAATGAGTCTCCTTGGCAACGCCCGGAATGAGTACGAAAAATCCGCAAAATTTAGAAAAAGGATGCGTATTTCTAAAAACTTCGACAGTGTAACATGTAAACATTGCAATAATAAGATAGTATAGAATTTTAGCCATAGAATAAAGCAAAAAGGAAGAAAATTGGTCGACATTTACGTATTTTGACGAATGAACGAAAAAAAACCTTGCACTCTGAAAAATCGAAAATCTCATGTAAACTTGTGGGAAAATATAATTGTCTCCTGGATTCGAACCCGGGACTTTATGATAATGAAAATATTTTTCTAGGGACCTGCTAGTTTGTAGAAACAAAACGCAATTTACCGCATATCTGTACGACAAACGGCTTTTGAGATGCGGGGGGGGGGGAGGCAGACAGACTGACACTTGAGAATTATTATGTAAAGATGCTTATATTACATGAACGGTATTTTATTCACTGCTACCGATCGATTTGTTTTATTGCAGTTTTTCAAAACAATTCCTCGTTCCTTCTAATATTTTCATTAAAATTCTTTCTATATTGTATTAGTGATATTTCTCTATCTATCATTCAAATAATT
Source organism: Uropetala carovei (assembly GCA_036926305.1). NCBI lineage: Eukaryota > Metazoa > Arthropoda > Insecta > Odonata > Petaluridae > Uropetala > Uropetala carovei. Next base: position 1,346,072 of record JAXCHB010000202.1, on the reverse strand, counting down.
TATACTTCAACACCGCTTTACGAAGATTTTTGGAGGGGAAATGCATTAAAATAATATTCTTGTGTAATACGAATGATTTGTTTAATCGCATTGAAGTTGTAGATGGGTGAGATAGCGGAAATGTTTTGTTGGCTGTCGTCACATATGAAATAATGACTATTCAATAAATTAAAATTTAAAAAATGGCATAGGCAAGGTATCTCTTTCGTTCATTGTTTATAATTTTTTAGGACATTTGATGGACTTTCACATTGCTTTATTTTAAAACAAAATTTCGGAGAATAGCATTACTTAAATTAGATGCAGTACGCAGAGTGTATCATTATGAAATCCTAAAGGCTCGCAGACAAGGAGAGCCTTTACGTGGTACGAGTTGTATGCCTTAGTGCATGAAAAAATGCACCGTGGTATTTCTGTGACGTCAGTGAAGAGAGAGGGAAGCCAGACAGGAAGCAATCAATAAGATGATTAATGCGCTTTACCTGTGCTCCTGTTCTGCGTTATTTATGCAAATTTGTCATCATTAATCCCGACCTAGACACAAAGAGGAGAGCTACGTTATTCTAGTGGGAAAAGGGATCCAAGCGTTGCGTCCGTGGGTTAGAAGGAGCGCGCTCGATTTGAAAAAAGAAGACTCTTCTAGATGTTTAATCTGCGTTCTTTCGTTGACACTCTTTGCGCTTGTCTTCAGCTATGGATTCCATACGTGCATTTCACTCCTATTCGCCTGTTACCCTCTACACCGCGCAGAGATTTGCGCAGACTTTGTCTTGCTTCTTGTGAGTGCAGCAGTATTCATGCGCTTTTTATCCTCACTTTGCGTTCTCTTCTTCACGCGAAGTTCTTTGGAGTTTACTATCTTTCTCTCTCTCTTTTTCTTGATTATACGCAAATCCTACATCACATTCCTTCATTTACATGGCATCTTATAGGTGTAACCGTAAAATTTCGTTAACGTACGATCTCTAATTCTCTTCCTATTCGAAAATTACTTGTAAATGAGAATAACTGCAGTAAAACTATTTATAACAAATTAAACATTTTCTATTTTTTAATTGTCTACTAACTTTCGCAACACATGTCTTACACGCTCTTCTCGAGTAAATCAGGTGGTGGGCCAGCTTTTACTCCCTCTTGCGTAAATGGAAGTGGTATCTGGGGAATCTTAGAAACTATTGATTTGGATATAGGTCAGTGTGTAAGAAGACCTCTAAAATTATTCTATTCGCCAGGTAACTTCTACATGAGCCAGAACCTTAACACTCGCCTTACACATAGAGTGCGCGCTGATCTTACAGGAAGACTCGTGTTTTTTACAGATTTTACGGAGAAATACGCAGCTACAAGAAGGTGGTGTAAAACCGACCTACGCTGTACTTATATTCGCCATGTAATTTTTACATCATCGTGATACTTGCATGTGCCTCCGACGTATTTTGCGGAGAGAGCCTGATTGTAATCCCGAGTGCAGAGAAATCTTAGCAAAAAGATTGATTTTAATGGTGGACTCGATGTAAGGTTACCTGTTGATGATTCTGATCGCCACGTAGCTTTTACATCGGTCAGAGTCTTACAGGCTTCTCTCGCGTAGATCACGAGGGAGACTAGCTTGTTTTTACGAGAGTAGAGAAGCCGTATTACAAAGTTGTAATTTTAGCATCGGTGTAATGTAACCATTTCGATACTTCTGCTCGCCAAATAACTTTTACATTGGCTTCAGGCTTGCAGACACTTCTCACGTAGATTGCAAGGGAAGCACATGTAGTCACGATGGTATAGAACCTGCTTTTCAAAGTTGTAATTTCAGCAGTGGTGTAATGTAACCTTTTCGATACTTCTGCTCGCCAAATACCTTTTACATCGGTTTTAGGCTTACAGACATTTCTCACGTAGATTTCAAGGGAAGCACATGTAGTCACGATGGTATAGAACCTGCTTTTCAAAGTTGTAATTTCAGCAGTGGTGTAATGTAACCTTTTCGATACTTCTGCTCGCCAAATACCTTTTACATCGGCTTTAGGCTTACAGACATTTCTCACGTAGATTGCAAGGGAAGCACATGTAGTCCCGATGGTATAGAACCTGCTTCACAGAGTTGGAATTTCAGCAGTGGTGTAATATAACCTTTTCGATATTTATGCTCGCCAAATAACTTTTACATCGGCTTTAGGCTTACAGGCACTTCTCACGTAGATTTCAAGGGAAGTACATGTAATCACGATGGTATAGAACCTGCTTTACAAAGTTGGAATTTCAGCAGTGGTGTAATGTAACCTTCTCGATACTTCTGCTCGTCAAATAACTTTTACATCGGCTTTAACCTTACAAACATTTCTCACGTAGATTACAAGGGAAATACCTGTAGTCGCGGTGGTATAGGACCTGCTTTACAAAGTTGGAATTTTAGCTGCCGCGTAATGTAACCTTTTCGATATTTCTGTTCGCCAGGTAACTTCTACATCGGCGAAAGCCTTACATGCATATCACGTAGATTACAAGGGATTCCTTCATGTGGTAGTGAGAGTGGAGAAGCTGCATTACAAGGCTAGAAATTTTAGCAGCCGTGTAATGTAACCTTTTCGATACTTCTGTTAGCCTCCTAACTTTTACATCGGCCATGGCCCTACAATCATTTCCCGCGTAAAATGTGCATGAGACCCGCACGTAGTCACTCCACCTAGGGAAATAATGTATTTTAACTTTGAGTTCTAGCAGCTGTGCAATGTAAACTTTTCGACATTTTTATCCTCCAAGTGATATCTAAAATGACCTAATTCTTACACGAGTCTCTCATGTATAATGCGAAGAAGATCTTTCAAAAGTGCTGAGAGATTGTAGTTTCACCATACTTAAAATTCACAGAGCAATCGAAGTACACGTCAGGATTTAAAGAAATACTTTTTTATAATTCTATTCGTCAGATGAATACTACACCGACCGAACCTTCACGCGATTCCCTTGCGTAGAACACGTGAAAAAACTGCAGGCATCTCCCGATTCATTTCTTCGCTGAGAATCTCCGCTATAAAATAACGCTGGATGGTTTTTGAATATATTAATATACCTATTCGCTACTTCTCTTCGTCGAGTAACTTTTACATGACAGACTCCTTAGTACGGGGCTGCTACGTGAAGATGAAGTGCTCTAAATCAATAACTCTCCCTTCTCGGCCTAAGAGTAATCTCGTTTTATCTATTTGTCTTGCGCAGGGCAAACGGTGTAAAAATACGCCTCAATCTTCTATTCTCCTTGTATCGATTACAGTTGAGTTGCAATTACATTCCTATCCTCCATGTAGACATCCAGGAACATTACACCTTGATAAATGCTGCGTAACGCGAAGGTATTACTAAATATTACATTCGTAAACTGATAAAATTTTTAAACATTTTCTTTCATATTAATATCAAATATATAGTAGCAAGTACATTGGTAATATTTATGCTGTTTTACTTAAGAACATATGCGTAAGGCATTTTACATGTGTTCTGTAAAATATTTAAACATTAGTTATAGTTATGTTAAACTATAACTATTATCACCCTAATTACTATATGAACTTAAAATACAATCACATTGCCATAAAATAAGAAATATTATACTTAATTCCAATTGAGTTACTTAATGATGTAGGGTCAATGTAATACAAACCATTTTTCAAAAGCTTTCCTTTGAGCTCCTGAAGCAACAGTTGTTACGTGAAAATACGGAAGCTGTAACTTATCTCTGGATTTGATAGTTTTCAGTCGTATCATGCAAAAGTAATGTATGTTAAAATCATATGTGTTTTTAAAAATGTAAGTGGCGCAGTGTGGGTTGCATATCCATTGGGTTTTACTGCTTTTTAAAATTTAGAATATATTTAATGCATAGTATACACATTCAGGAAGTTATATCTTGTAATTAAAGAGGAACTGCATCACAGTTAAAAAACATAAAATGCGTTAGTTTTACACTATTTTACCTCTCATATTTTGGAAAGCTCAACTTTCACACAAGGGCAGTTGTTGCACGAAGGGGAATTGACAGGGCCCTACGTCCTTTACATCGGAAACGCTTTAGTTTTATTTTTAACATATATATTGATGTAGTGTAACATGTTAATGTAATTATATCTTATTTACATAACTTATGAATGCAGGCTTAGGGCTGTCCTACCATAAAGCAAATATGTATCGATTAAAAAATTACAAAGTATCTCCTTCTAATGTCCTATGTAAGAAGATTACGCTGTAGTTCCTTCACTCTTAAGTTGGCAGCCTTTAAGTTGTAGCCGAGGCGATGTAAGGAGCTCGTGACTACACTATAGGTGTAGTACGTGAAACGGGTAGCATAAGGGACAAAGAGTTAGTAATGTGAATTCTCGTGCACCGCCCACCCCCCAAAGTGCATTCTCACTGGTTCACGGGCGTTTCCAAGTTTCCGTGAAGCGCCTCCCTCCGAAGTCGTTGAGATGCATTTTACGATGGCGGAGGAGGCGGTTGTGAGGGTGGAAAGGGATAAAAAAATTCCACTCACCCAGGAACGGTAGGGCTTCGACCAACACGTTGGCGGCCCATTGGTCGTGAGGGCGTAAAGGGGCCGAACGTGATGTACATTGTGCGTTTTCCAGATTTAGAGAAGTTAGGAGTGTGAGCATCTGATTGATCCGTTGCCATCCAACCTCCCCCCTCAAGGGGAGGGATGTACGTTGGGGTGGTCACACGACGCCATTTTCAAGGCGGGATAGTTTTTAAATGTCGCGTCGTTTGTTATGCAATACGTTAAGGATTCTCCTCAGGGTTATTCGAGCGACGATGGAAGAGATTCCTCTCTTCAAAAGGGATCGAGATTTTTTTCCCGGTCGCGTTTTGTTTATATAGGAAGAAAGTCGTGGGTGTAACAAATAACTGGCGGAATATAGATCCGCCCATTTTCGAAATGGACTAACACCTTACCCACCTCAGCGAAAGAGTGACGTGCGCGTGAGCATCTAGGCTGGTTTCGAAAATCACGGACTCGATCAACGAATCATTTTCAAATTATCAAGTGATTTTTTTTTACATATCGCCTTCTTCCCCATGAATAAATGAGAATCGTCGCCGATTTTCACGGCTTTGGTGAAACTGAGATAAATATGTAGAAATAGACAGTAATTCAACATTTAAGAGGAAAATATGAGAGATAAATTTAATACGTTTGGAATATCGTGTGATTTATACTTTCGCAAAAAGTCCTGTCGGACTAAAACAGTGTATTAAGTAATTAGTTATCAATGGGCTCGCTACAACTAAAATTTTTTGCACAACAAACAAGAAAAATATTCAAACAAAATGAACATTTTATACGTCTCATTTTCCAGTCTTATTAAATGGCTACGCTTTTGCGTCCGAAGTCCTTTTTTTCCATTTCTGAATGACATTAATTAATTGATTAATTACGTGGTCTTTGCGCAGCATTTCCATGACGCTTTCAGCACTTTGATTAATTGAAAGGGTTTATATCGGCTTAATGTGAGTGGGAGAGCGAGTATTTGATGAATACGGGAGTTTAGAAAGAAATTATCGCTTTAAAAATTAAACCCGTCGTTTACTGCACGATGAATCAGATATAGAAAGATTTTATTAGTGCGTGAAATTTATTCCGTGCACTTATAAATTTGAAAGCACCTCGAGCGAGAACAACATTCAACTATGACACTTTGACATTCTTGGGAAGATTAATGTGCCGCTTTGTTCCTATATGCGGAAATGCTTTTGGAAACAACGCGGCGTAATTGATGTCCCCGTGTCAGTATTGGATTGTCAACGACCCTCCGTAAACAGCCCTTTCACTTGTCTCCCTCACCACAGCCTTCAGCAGCTCCCCTTCCTTCTCTGCACGGACTGGTCGGGAAGCTTAGTAGAAATCTCAAATAGTAACTTATAGTTGAAGAATGATGCGACGAAATTGTTTTTTGTGCGTAACTAAAGTCCAAGTGGGGCGTGTGTCTCAACGTAACTTTTATCTCAACTCCGTTGTCCCTATTTGGCCTTGCATCGCGTCACATCCAAGAAATTTAAATCTTTCGAGTTTTATGCGATATTACGATACCCTGCTATGATTGATTTCCCGATAAATTGGTGAAATCGTTCTCGGATATGGGATGTTAACATAATAATTAATACTTTACCAAAATTCATTTAATAAACTTTATACCAGTATTTCCCATGCAGTGGTTCGCGAGCCTATTGGGCACTGGCGAAATGTTAAGACGGGATCATAAAAGTATGCGTAATGAGCAATTTTTATTTATGATTTTATATTTTACAGAAATGGGGTAGTACATTAATATTATTCGATGGATAATAGGGGAATTGCTCCATCTTCTACCTCGTTGACTGACTAATAATAACAATATTAGTAAAGCGATGCATTGCTCATTTTATTATAGCTATTTGTCTATTATAAATTAACAGTGTCGTTTTCGTTAGAAACAATTCTTATAAACCATCTATTTTTCAGACGATAAAAATATAAAAAACCTACACTTTTACGAAGGAAAGGCTTGGGGTTTTGTGTATACGCAGTTGCATTCGTGTTGATATCATCGTACTTTTCTGGTCTCTTCATATTCCTATAAAAAGAAACCGAGAGTGATATTTGAAAATAATGCATTCCTGAATAAATCCAAATATATACAAACCGCTTTGATTTTCATTAATATAAAAAATACATTTTTAGTTTCAACTAAAATGGAGACTATTTAATGACAGCTTACTCTGTTTCAACGAGATGCGTCGATTTAACTTGTACGCAGTAAAGTTCAATCCTTATTTCAGCATTATTAAAATAATGAACGGTAAAGATTATTTTAATAAATAAAAATTAGAAAAATAATAAAGGTTTTTTCAAGGGTTTCGCGACAAAAGATATCAACCAAGGGTTTCGCGTAGCGAGAATGTTTGGGAACCGCTCTTATAGACATTCTATCATCGCAATCACATTTAAGCCATTCTAAACCGAAAAGCACACATCTTTCCAGAATGAGTAAGTAATGACGCTCTAGATAAGATTAAACTTTCTAAATGTATTTTAGTTTAAGAGATAATAATAAAACTGAAACTTGTGTCGAGTAAATACAGGGTGTCCAGAAAGTCATGTGTACTAGATTAATAAATTGTTTATTATTATTACATGTGATCCAAGTGTGCAGAATCATTTTGATTATCCTGCATGATACTAATGTGAAATTTAATAATGAGAGTCTGAAATAGTTATTTTTCGTGATGTTATTCTTCAAATTGAAGGTTTTGCACCTTCATCTACATCTACATAATACCCTGCAAATCACCAGACTGGTGGGTGGCAGGAGGTGCAGCACACCAAAACCTACATAATAACGTCCCTCGTGGGGATCACTCTCCTATTATTATCCAGTATGGTCCTTGGAAAAAACGAGCCCTGATATCGCTCGGTCCTACAGTCGATCTCTCGTATTTTATTCTCGTGATCGTGCCTGCCCATGTACGTAGGTGCCTCTAATATTCCTGAGACCTCCTCTGAGAGAACTTCCGACCTAAATTTCTCCAGAAGCCTTTACTTAGCGCTAATTCTGTGGTCCTCTAGCGATATCCAATTCAATTCCTTCAAGAGTGATGTGACGCTTAATCTGGCTGCTCTGCGTAGGATTCTTTCTAACTCAAGTATCTGTCCCTTTTCGTACGGATCCCATATGCTGGAAGCGTCTTCGACCTGAGATCTGACCAATGATAAATAACATGTTTCTCGTACCTGTTCTGTGCTACCTCTTACTATTCTGCCTACGAAGCACAGTTTCTTATTGGCTGCGCCTACGATCCTTCGAATATGCATATTCCACGATAGATCACGACAAATGGTGACTCCTAAATATTTAACGTATTCCGCAGATTGGATATTCAATCTATCAGTTCTGTACTCCGAGTCTAATTCATTGTTCTTACTCTTCCATAAACTCAATAGGGAACATTTGCTGTGATTAATTTCTATTTTCCAATCTTGATACCATGCTGAAAGGGCGTTTAAATCTTCCTGGGGCGATTTTTGGTCATCCTGGTTCATTATCTCCTTATATAAAACGGTATCATCCGCGAAAAGTCTTATTTTGCAGCGAACTACCGAGCAGATGTCGTTTATATATATCAGGAATAGTAGTGGACCTATGACACTTCCCTGTGGGACACCTGATGCGACTTTTACCGGGTATGAAGATTTCCCATCAATAACTACTATCTGTTTTCTGTTGGAGAGGAAGTATTTTATCCAACTCATGATATTAGGGTTTATGCCGTACTTTCCTAGTTTTCCTATTAATTTATTATGGGGTACTTTATCAAACGCTTTTTTAAAGTCAATGAAAATCGCATCAACCTGAGTGTTTTTCCCTCCGCATTGCAACAAATCGTTTACGAACAGGGCGATCTGCGTTTCGCATGACCTACCTTTCCGAAACACGTGTTGGTTTTTGCTTAGCGAAGAACGACCATCTAAATAACGCAGAACAGAGCTAACGATTATATGTTCTAGAATCTTACACGATAATGACGTCAAGGAAATCGGTCTATAATTTTCGGGGTTCTCTTTATCATCGCCTTTGTGGATGGGCGTTACGTATGCCAGTTTCCAGTCTTTCGGAACGGTACCATGTGCAACGGATTTTTCGAATATTATTTTCAGGTATGGTACGATTACCGAGGCTAGCTCCTTTAACACACGCGCGGGTATGCCCTCCGGTCCAGGAGACTTATTTTCCTTAATCGACTCTAGTTGGTGCGCGATACCTGTTTCAGCGAATATCAATTCTTCCATCGAATGTCCCTCATCATTCAAAGCTGGTTCCTCAAATTCGTTGCTCTCCGTAGTAAACGCTTTCTGAAAGTGTTCATTTAATAAATTCGCCTTTTCCGCGCTATCCTGTACTATATCACCTGCCTCCGTTCTCAGTGACGCTATGGTGGGGCCTCTACCATGAACCTCCCTAACGTACGACCAAAATGCTTTCGGATTTTCTTTCAAATTATTATGCAAAAGATTGTTTTTGTAATCATTAGAAGCTTCTCGCATTGTTACTCTAGCTCTTGACCGCGCCTCTATATATTGATGCCGTATTATTGACCTCTGTTCCCCTGTGACTTTTGAAGAATTAGTTTTTAAGCGAGCGTGAAGTTTTCTTTGCCCTCTAAGAGCGCATCTAACTTCCTGGTTGTACCATCTTGGTACCGCACCATCACGTTTAAGTTTATGTGGAATGAATTTATCCGTACACTCTCGCATCATATCCCTGAACATGCATCATGATTCCTCTGTACCAACGTCGATTGATGCTTCGCAGAAATTAGGGAATTGTGTCTGTAAAAAGGACCTAAATTTCGAGAAATCGCCTTTGGCGTAAATATATCCGCGTCTTCTATCCTTAACCTGTTTCTCCACTTTTAGCTTCAATTCTACGTACACAGAATTATGATCGCTTATTCCTTCCTCTATGGAAAGCTTGTTCATACGCTCAGTGTAGTTCGTTACGAGTAAATCCAATATATTGTTCGATCTTGTGGGGCACTTTATTAGCTGACACAATGAGTGTTTAACGAAGGTTTCTATCAGTGCTTCGCATGATTGACGCTCTCTGCCACCGGGATCAAAAAATTATGATTCCAGTCTATTGAAGGTAAGTTGAAGTCTCCTCCAATGATAATGGCCCTCTCTTTATTTTTCGATATTAGCGTTGCTACTTGTTTCTCGAGATTATGAATAATTTCTCAAACTTGCATTGGGAGGCCTATAAAATGCGCATATATTTGCTATTGTATAATCGCTTCCTCTAACTCCACACCAAACACTTTCTGTTTCGACGCCATTAATCGGTAGTGGAAAACTTTCGTATGCCTTGCTGACTGCTATAAATACTCCACCTCCCGTCCGGATGCTACGATCTTTTCTAAAAATTCGATAGTCTTGAGGGAATACCTCCTGACTTGCAATCTCGTCAGTGAGCCAACTCTCTCTACCGATCACGACATCGGTTTCTAGGCTGCGAATAATATGCTCAAAGTCAGCAATTTTCCTACGGATGCTGCGGCAGTTCAATACGGCGACATTTAATTTCTCTCTATCGCTTCTCAGTTAAACCTCAGCCTTACCGTTCGTAATCGTTTTAGGAATACATGCGTTCTTCATACTATTATTCCGCCAATTGGTTGATATAGCATTTTCTTTCTGATCGAGTTTTATTTTACCATTTTTATCGAAATCCCGAACATTAACTATTGATATCACGAATGTCCCTTGGTTTAATGTTGGCGGACTCTTTTCTAACAGATCTATTGGTTTTATCCTCGTCTAACCTAAAAAAAAACCCTAGCGTATTCGAAATCACTACGCGCTACCGCATCCGCTGCCTCGCCCGTATAGTGGACACCAGGGGTACCCTACATGGGGAATGGGACTTTTAGCCGCGGCCGCCTCGCCGCAGCCATCTCGCCGCGAAGGTACCTTTCGCCGCGGCCATCTCGCCGCGGCCTTCTCGCCGCGAGGACTTCTCTCGCCGTGATTGATTAAAAATTAACGGAAAATCACGTTGAATATTACATATTAGTTTTATTTTACATTATACGTTTATTTTTAAGTAGGTATATATGAAAATCTCACGGCCTATGCGAACAATGTTGAGTTTTCTTTCTGTCTTCACGTCTTTGTCTGATTTTCGTCCTTTATTAATAATAAGTGTTTAACATAATATTAATATTAAACGTGCTGATTATCCTATGCTATTAACATATCGCTCTACCGTAGCAACAAAACTCTGACGATCGCGAAGAACCTTAATCGCTTATCCATCGCTAATTTGATAAAAATGCTTTGGGTGCGATTCGTCTAACATGTAACTATACACTATTAAATTGAGTGAATTGAGATAAAGCGAAAAAAAGATTTCGACAAACCAAAAAGAAGCGTTGAGTTTTCAAATACGAGTGCCCAAATATGGAGTTTTGAAGTGATAAAAACTATGAATTGTTTTCATGCTTGCTTCGTACTTTCTCATATACGAAGTATATTGAGAAAGTATTGTTATCGCGAAAAAAATCGACCTCGATATTTTTACGGAAATACACGTTTTAGGTGTTGCTGAATCCGAACAAGTGGTTTTCGCAATGCCGTCTGTCTGTCTATCTGTCTGTTACTGGCTCTGGAGCCTAAACGGCAGACGTTGAAGAGTAGAAGAATTGATTACAAAAGGAAACTTTTTGAAAAATTCGAAAGCTCCGATTTCGTTGAAGACGTACGCGGCATAGTCGTCCCCATCGGTGTTAGTGAACGTAATGTTAGATCAGAGTACAGGAGAAAATATGTCGAAACAATCGCTAGAACAGAGAAATACTACAGATCCTTTTTCCCAGACGCGATAAGACAGTCCAAGAGAGGAATTAGTTAGAGTTCACTTGGTGTTGTGACACCCCCAGCCAAACTCTTCTAGCGGCTTGCAGGGTATTGATGTAAATGTAAACGATAAAGCGAAAATGAATGGAATCACGTACTTAAGCATTTTATCATACTGAGCAGAGACTATGATGAAATGGTTGACATTGATCAGTAATTAAGGGAAGTTTATTCTACGCGTTTTTAAGAACAATTTGATTTTCTCAAAAACGGCTCTAACGATTTTGATCAAATTTCGCACAGTTACTTGAGTTTACGTCTTCAATAATACTACATAGTTCATGTTTATTCTAGAAAACTTTAACAATAATTTGATTTTCTTAAAATACGAAGTTGCCGCTTATTCCATTAAAGACGTATTTTACTATATTCTTGCATTATTGATACATCTCCCTCTCTCTCCATATCCCACCTCTCCCCCCTCCCCCTCTTTGTCCCTCCTCTTTCCCCTCTCTCCCTTCCACCTCTTAACTTTCCCCCTCTCTCACCCTGTCATCTTTTCCCTTTACCCTCTATTACTACATTCTTGCATTACCCTTCTTCTCTCCTATTTCCCATCTTCCTCCCTCTCTCCTCCCACTACCTATCCCCCTCTCTCCTGTTTCCCCCTCCTTCTCCCCCTTTCTCCTACCTCCCTTTCACCTCTCTTTTCCCCTCACTCTCTCCCCTCTCTCCTTCGCCCCTCCCTCTCTCGCCCCTCTCCTCTTCCCCTTACCCTCTCTTCATTTAAACGGCTTACCAAAAACGTTCACTTTACGCTAGTAAACTATATACGATTTTACAACAATAGGACTTCTTTCTTTAACACGATCCAGGTCCGAAGCTCAGATTACAATAGTTCGAATTTATATGAGAAAATGAATAAAAGCCTGCACATCGAAAAGTCGAGTCGGTGCAGACATCCTAAGCCTTTTATAGATACTAGTTGAACCCGCGCTATGTTTGCGCGTTTTTTTAAAATTAATTTATCAAAAATTAAGTACTGTGTAAAAAAACCCGATCTCAATCATTCACATTTAACTATATTGATGCGTTTTCCATGTACATATTGGTAAGGTTCGCGGGTTCGAATCTCGCTGAGGGCACGGCTGTGTTTGCGTATTGACAATTTATTATGCGAAGTCAGTCCGAAATCTACATTTTTAATTTCATATTAGAGAGAAAATTATTGCTACGCAGTAACTGATTCCGAACTTTTTCATTTCCCATAAAATAACACGTAAAAATGGAATTCTCGACCTGCAGATTTTCATTCTTTTTGAGATTAAAATAATAAAATATTGACCTACAATCTTCGGTTATGAACCATTTTGAATAAAACATTATAAAGTTTCTTATTCTGTTCATCATAATCCGCCTACAGTTCGAAATAGCTCAATTTAAACGTTTAATGCATGTAATACTGGAATTCAAGTGGAAAATAAAAGGGTAACTGAAATGGTAAGATCAGTTTATATACATGGGTCAAAAACATACGTATGTCCTTATTCTCATCTAATTTGAACTTTATGCGTGAGACTATTTGCGTTAATAAGCATTGTTGATGTATAATATAATGGTTCTACTTAGTAAAATATATGATACCAGCAATCAAACGATGAAATGAAGATACACCTTCTTTGAATCGATCGTTAGAAACGCTTCCCATACGCTGTTTACTGAATAATTATCCGTAAATATTTGCCCTTCTATGCATACAAAAAATTTGACGTATTCTTTTTAGTAGATAATATTATCGGACCATGCACTCACCACCTCGTACGATCATATAACTCAATTCAATTTTTTCCTTTAGAGGTTTCTTTAAGTAAAGGGCTCTGCCCCTGACTGCTGTCCGGTTTAAACCCGTGAGATTGGTGGCAAAAATAGAGCATATCTTTCCAGCTCTGTTTTAGAGCTTGTGTGTTAAGTCTTCTGTCTCTTTTCCACATCCATTCGGGAGAAGAACCCATAAGTCGGTAAGAAATCTGTTTTTTAAGTCATATTAGAGAGGATATTAATGCTACACAGTAATTGATCACGAACATTTATGTTTATAAATTTCTTTGTTTCTTATTATTGAATAATATGACCTTTCTTTTTATATATAACAATCAATTTATTTTATTTAGAATATATACGAAGAGACGAAAACCGTGTAACTTTCAATATGTTCAAAAAATTACGTTCTCACAGGTCACAGGACTAAGTTTTTTCAAGGTCTTCACGTAGGTCTTTCGCGTGCTCCTTGAAATGCATTTACCACGTCTATGGTCAAACCATCGCATTCCACATTCCCCATTTCGGATTTTGCTTCCACCCCATTTGTATTTCCCCCTTTTTTTTACTCACCCCCCCTCAAAAATCCCTCTCTCATTCCTCCTTTTCTGACGGCATGACCCTAGAGGGGGGCGGAGTCGATGGTTGCTCGCAGTGGCACCTCATTGAGTAGCAAAGAAGACTTTCTACGGGAAAGATTGAGCCTTGTGGCCACCAAGAGAAGACGATCGTGTGATTAAATGTGATATCGGCTTAATTATTGTCGCACGGGAGTTTCTAAGTGAATGGTAATGATTTTTGATTCTCCCACATTGCTCTCCATGGAAATCCAATTGTCGTTTGCCAAGGAAAAACAATCTCAGGAGGAAAGGATGAAAAAGCGTTCGTTTGTTAAAAGAGTGGTAACGGGTGCAAGTTTTACAGTTAGTCGGCGTTACTCCAAGATAAAGTGTCGTATTAATTTGGTGCGTATGCATAATTTAATGTGTCCACGATGGTGCGTATGAGCTCGACAGTAGGACGTGCACCGACACAGCAGCGATGGGCGCACGCCGTCATGGACTCATCAATCCTTCGGACACACCTGTAAAATACGTTGGGTGCGGGTGTTTTCGCCGAGTGCCTTATACTTATGACACGACAAATGGTGAGTTGATAGTTCCCCCAATTCTCTTGTACTCTCGTATCGCCTGAACCAACCTAGGAGAATTATGAAACATTTTAGTTCCTGTAGCATATATGTACTCTGAACCATCCTCTAAAAATTCGCCTCAATCACGCCCTTCAGTCACGGCACGTATACTCACATAAATGCATTGTACTCTAAGGAAGTTATTTTAAAGTGGAACATGCGTTGCTAAATGAATAAATCTTACGTGAATTCAATTACTAATTACCTACCGGATAGTCTTCGAAGGACGGATCAAGTACGATAAATTTATTGCTCTTATGAAAATTTCTACATAGATATATGAGTCCTCAACATTTAATTATTGCAGATGTATTGATCCATAAATATAGTTATGCATTCGTCGTAAAATAACAACATACACTTACGGTTGGTTACACTGCTTTATAATGATATCTTTGAAAACTTTTTCTCGAAAAAGAAATTTTAAAACATTAGTAATTATCCAAGAAATCCTTTTTTATTGAATCAACTAAGAAATATTCCTTTATATCACCGAGAAAGGTCAATCTAAATTATTTAACATTTCGATCCCAGAAATAGCCAGTGATATGGACCGATAGATGGCGTGTTTTTCTACTGTTGCAGTTCTACCTTGGTCGGAGTAGGACGTCTTTTCTTTCCCTCAGTTCGTTAGACACGATCGCGACTTCCAGAAAAATCCGGCGGTGCTCTCTAAGGTCAAATCACCACCACCTAATCCCGAATTAGGTAGCTTTCAACTATTCAATTTCTTAGTTTAGTTACGTTTACCTCTAAAAGTTTAAGTCACTATGTGACGATTTGCTAACCTAGGCTTGGAGAACAGTTGCCCTGGATTCATATTTATTTTCATTTATATGTAACCTTATATTTGCATTTTTTACACCAAGTAACGCATAGAAATGGAAGTGTTCTGCACTCTTCTCTTTTAGCAACACTAACACTGCAGTCGCCTCTGTTTCTATGTGTTTTCATTCAGTTACAGTTAGGCGCAGAGTTATTAATTACATTTAGAATCAGGTGCATTCTGGTTATTAGCGTAGAATATCTTTACTATTACTAACACACCAGAGTGTACCTGTTTCTAAATTTGCCTCATCAAGGAGTTTTTGAAGTCGTGAATTTTATTGTTCAGTTCTTTAAATTCTGTAGGATGAATCATCGCCTTTCACTGGAGTACGCTTTCCAAGTGTTCGTAATAACAGCGAACGAGGCAAAGATACGACTTCTTCCTAGGGGAAGTCAATACTACGTTTCACTTGGATATGAATTCCGTGTTAGGCCGATGATTCTATCGGTATTAGATTTGAATTTGCAGTTTTACATATTACTACACGGATGCAAAGTGTCCATAGTAGCGTAGTGTAGTTTCTAACCAACTAACCTTGGGCGCTTTGCATCTGTACTTATGTTTTCATTTCTAAATTTTTTAAGTGGTAAATTAAACTTTCAGCCTCTCCGTTAGATTTTTGATTACATAGGTGGGTTTTTCTACATATATGGGTCCGGGGCAATCTGCTCTCAGAGAGAGACAGTATCGTTTCGACAGTAAGTAGAGATTGCTGGTAGGGACAGTCGGCGAATCGGGATTCGTGGCGGTCAGCCAGTGGACCATTTGTGCTGGCGGAAAACAAGATCGGTAAGTCAACGGAATTTTTCATCCCCTACAACTTACCCTCGAATTGGTTTCATTTTATATTCGTGTTACTATAGGGAATTTATGCAAGGAATCCTACTTCAAAGTATCCGTGTGGATGAGATACGAAAATACACATTGAATATGTATTGTCACTATTTTGCTGAAATCGTGATTCTTCACCATGAAATATTGCTTAAATATTACCTTAATGTGCATTGTTTGAATTTTGTTTTGTTTTCTTCGGGTTTTATTTGTGTAAAGATGCAGCCTATAACAGAACGTTGATCGCCTTTGTGGATTTGATTTTTTAAATATCCAGCTAAATGTATCAGTGTAAATGAAATCATTTAAGTACGCGTGTCTGTTCGCATAGAAACGCTCTCCCGAACGTTCCATGAATTTCTTTTCGAATACCAGCTGGTTATTAAACCGACGATGGGCATTCAATTTCACGAAATAAAATTAATGGAATGGTTTACAGTGCGCAACTGCGCATCAGCGACGACGCCATGGGACAGACCGCCAACGGGCTGAGCACCGAGGAGCCAAATGCCGACAGCTGCTGCAGCGAGAGACGACTACGAGTGACACGTCGCTGAGGAGCAGCCTGCAGTGACCGAGGATAAGGTATTGCAGGCAAGAGGTGCTTCGGAGGATGAGGTATTTCACCTACGGTGTGGTATTCTGGGTGATTTTTGGTGAGTCGTGTAACGATTTGTTATCGATGTGTTTACGCCTAATTTACTCGCATTTACCTATTGTTTTTTCATGGTATTGAAATGAGGTTTTGTTCGCATAGTGCTTTAAAGACTGACTGTATCTATTCACATGTGTTATCTTATGTTGTTGTATGACTGACAACCCATAGCGCTATGTGGTTTGACAGCACAGGCCTGTGCAGACATGGGACATTGTTTACGATGTCTATCGTCTGACGAGACGAGACGCTTAATGCTTACGACTGATTGGATTATTTGATCGATTTCTAGTGTATTACTGCTGTTTTTTTGGTGTGATTCGACTGCCATATTGAATGAATCGGTGTCTCGTTGTATTTACTTGTTTTGATAATTTGTGTTATTGCCTATTTATTTATAGTCGAATTTATTTATTGGTGTCTTGTAGTAACATTTGTACCTATTAGATTATTTTATGACTATGCTATTTTACTATATCATATTTTTGTTTACTAGCGACTTGTTTTCATATTTTGTATGTTTGCATATTGATTTGGAATTGCTATGTGTTAATTTTGGGTTTATTTATTTTATTTCGAGTACTCATATAAGTTTTATATCCATTTTGTGATTGTGCTTAATTAATGATTTATTTTTTAATTCTACGAATCTTTTTAATGTGTTGGTAATTTATTTTTCAGTGATTTAGGGTGAAAAATCTTGATTTCTGTATCATTTAATGCAATGAGTATATGTCATTTCATGTTTTTCGATTATCCTCTTGCAGGAGTTGCATCAATGGAATAGGCCTCGATTATATCGGGGGAAATGCCATTTAAAAGAAAGGTTAACGAATGGAGTGCTCTACCTCTTGGGTCATTCGGAAACGGGCACAAATTTGAAATCCTCCAGTGACGTGCATCATCAACTAAGAGAGCGTGGTGGAATTCGTACTACTTGAAGACTGGGAACGAGCTCATCTCTCTGGAAAGTGATTTTTTCCAATGTTTTATGAATTTCTTTGAAATCATTGAGGTTATGTATTTCTAATAGCTTGCTGTCATTCGTGAAAAACTAAATTGTATTTTAATCATGTTAAATGCTTAATAAAGATTAAAATGTTATCTTCATTAAATTCATTATTTTAGAATATAGAAATGTCCTTTCACTGACTTAGAGGATGAAGGTAAAAAGGCTACATTAACTTCTGTTCCATTCATTCACGTTTAATTGCATATTCTGAAACAACATTAAGTGGTATTTTGGGTTTTACTTGTATAGCTTGCAAATTGAAATTACAATGCAGTAGTAAGTAATAGGTCTTACATTTTATTGAAATGAAATTCACTTTCCATCAAAATATTTTAATATTTTTCGCAAAATAAATAAACAACTACCTGTGCCCCACATAACATAAGCTGATCTATCAGGTCTCAAATGTCTTCATTAAACATTCAGGCATTTTTTTTAACTTATATTTTTTAATCAAAGTTTTCTCTAAAGACAAAACTGCCAATTTCTGGGTTCTTTCCTCGCACTACTGTAAGTGAATCAAACGATCTGACTCTTAATATAGCAACATATAATTGTCCATGACTAAAAACAGGCTTAGGTAGGTAAAGGCATTTTATCAAATGTTTGGTCTCTTGACTTAATGATTGTTATTGAAAAAGCCAATCATGCAGATAATTGTTTTCATTTGAAACTGAATGGTAAATTTGTATCTGATGGAATGAGTGAGATTCTGGGAATAAGTACCGTGTCTGAGTTTGCTGCACCGAATAATTTTGCTTTGATTATGTGTGTTTGTATCTGAGTGACAGTAAGTCTTTCACCAGTACATAGTCCTCTCAAATGCAATACATTTCCAAGGAACATGATAACGGCTCCTACTTTAAGCTTCAGTTCATGAGGAGGCATTCCGGCTGGAGCTGTACCCACGTAATGTTTACACGGATTTCTTTCAATTAATTTATTAATAATTATGTGAAACAATTAATGGTGCAAATGACATCCCCATAGAAAAATATTCCATTAAAGACGTATTTTACTATATTCTTGCATTATTGATACATCTCCCACTCTCTCCATATCCCACCTCTCCCCCCTCCCCCTATTTGTCCCTCCTCTTTCCCCTCTCTCCCTTCCACCTCTTAACTTTCCCCCTCTCTCACCCTGTCATCTTTTCCGTTTACCCTCTATTACTGGGAATGGGACTTTTAGCCGCGGCCGCCTCGCCGCAGCCATCTCGCCGCGAAGGTACCTTTCGCCGCGGCCATCTCGCCGCGGCCTTCTCGCCGCGAGGACTTCTCTCGCCGTGATTGATTAAAAATTAACGGAAAATCACGTTGAATATTACATATTAGTTTTATTTTACATTATACGTTTATTTTTAAGTAGGTATATATGAAAATCTCACGGCCTATGCGAACAATGTTGAGTTTTCTTTCTGTCTTCACGTCTTTGTCTGATTTTCGTCCTTTATTAATAATAAGTGTTTAATATAATATTAATATTAAACGTGCTGATTATCCTATGCTATTAACATATCGCTCTACCGTAGCAACAAAACTCTGACGATCGCGAAGAACCTTAATCGCTTATCCATCGCTAATTTGATAAAAATGCTTTGGGTGCGATTCGTCTAACATGTAACTATACACTATTAAATTGAGTGAATTGAGATAAAGCGAAAAGAAGATTTCGACAAACCAAAAAGAAGCGTTGAGTTTTCAAATACGAGTGCCCAAATATGGAGTTTTGAAGTGATAAAAATTATGAATTGTTTTCATGCTTGCTTCGTACTTTCTCATATACGAAGTATATTGAGAAAGTATTGTTATCGCGAAAAAAATCGACCTCGATATTTTTACGGAAATACACGTTTTAGGTGTTGCTGAATCCGAACAAGTGGTTTTCGCAATGCCGTCTGTCTGTCTATCTGTCTGTTACTGGCTCTGGAGCCTAAACGGCAGACGTTGAAGAGTAGAAGAATTGATTACAAAAGGAAACTTTTTGAAAAATTCGAAAGCTCCGATTTCGTTGAAGACGTACGCGGCATAGTCGTCCCCATCGGTGTTAGTGAACGTAATGTTAGATCAGAGTACAGGAGAAAATATGTCGAAACAATCGCTAGAACAGAGAAATACTACAGATCCTTTTTCCCAGACGCGATAAGACAGTCCAAGAGAGGAATTAGTTAGAGTTCACTTGGTGTTGTGACACCCCCAGCCAAACGCTTCTAGCGGCTTGCAGGGTATTGATGTAAATGTAAACGATAAAGCGAAAATGAATGGAATCACGTACTTAAGCATTTTATCATACTGAGCAGAGACTATGATGAAATGGTTGACATTGATCATTAATTAAGGGAAGTTTATTCTACGCGTTTTTAAGAACAATTTGATTTTCTCAAAAACGGCTCTAACGATTTTGATCAAATTTCGCACAGTTACTTGAGTTTACGTCTTCAATAATACTACATAGTTCATGTTTATTCTAGAAAACTTTAACAATAATTTGATTTTCTTAAAATACGAAGTTGCCGCTTCGTTAATATGTGATTCACTTTGGAATACAAGTGGGTATTCTAGCTTTGCACATTCCACGTTCTTCACAACGCCAAAATTTCTCACGCTCATCGCTACTTAACCGCTCAAACACATACACAAAACCGTCCACTAATAGTTTCTCCTTTCTACGGATAGACAGAATAATTTCCATTTTAAGGGATTAGTAAAAGTTAGAAAAACTTTCGGAATGTTATTGTAAAGTGAATAAAAATGTTCACTGAGCAAGTTAGCAAGGATCCACAGACGATATCACACCGTGAATGGGAACTCGGAGGACGGATGTTTACCATACGGTAGCAAAGATAAGACTGCCATAATCATGGTCGATCTTAGGCTATAGCTCGATTGTTTAGCGAAAGGCCGAATTGTCCTACCTTCCATGGTCATCGACACCCTCACGCTCCCATACCCTGTCGCCATGGGGTCCAAACCCCAACCAAATTCACTAATCCTCAAGTCCCTTGGTTCGTTCCACAAATTTGACATTAAGATAATATCTAATGACTTCCAGAAATTCCATGGGGAAATTTACTCATTTGAGAATTCCTTGAATCTTATGAATGCCTAGTGGGAGTAGTTTTATTTTCTAGTTCAGTTCCTCGTGCAGGTGGTCAATAGAGGAGGAAGCTTCTTTGATACTAAGTATAACAACTACTGAAATATATTTTTAAGGAAACCTTTATTTATCATTTTATACATGCAAAATATAATAGTTACAATAATAGTTAATAATTATTTTGATATTTATTAGTCACTTGCTTCAGTGCTATCACTTTCATTCTCCAAATTTATATTAACAAGTATTTCTTCAATTCCGTTCATTACACATTCTCTTTGAATGTACTCATTTTCTGTATTTTTTCTGGCATACTGTTCTCCACTCATTTTCACCTATTAAATTACGTTTCTCCTCCACTAACTCCTGCGTCGTCGCCTGCCATTGTAAAACGATCGAGCTATAACCACGGCAAATTATGCATGAATCTCATCGAGAGAATTTTTTGAAGCCATTAGTGCATCTCAATAAGTCGATTTTTAAAAATAGGGTATCCTCTCAGAAAGAAAAATTTATTCAAATGGTAATTATACAAAAACCTTGTTTTTGTGCTTTTTGATAGGCAAAATCATGCAATAATTTTCAAAAGTTTAAGACAACTTCTCTACATTAATGGCCGCCAGGCAACCATTCCTATGACTGCTGATATCAAGCACGTACACAATATAGGAAGTCTAATTTGGATTATACCCCTAGTTCCATTATAAACTCAAATGATACAGAAAATAATTTCTTCAGAATACGAATAAAATGTACTGAATAGACGCTTTAATAAAGTTTTCTAGATCAAAAGAGGAGATAATAATTTGCGTAACAGCACATTTTATAATTATATGCATTTCAAAAATGAATGTAACTCATGATGATCATTCATGCGGGTTGACTTAAAGAATTTAATTTTACAGTCAAGATAACCTAATAAAAAAGAATTTCGGAATATTTAATTGGTTATTCTGAATTTTAGAGTTTCGTTTCTAGTTTAACTCACATTCGTTTACCATAAAAATTCCCTTAAACACTCGACTTACTAAAATTCAAAGACTTTCTCTCAGTTTATCAATACATACTGATGTTTTTCAACTTGGACTCGCTTCTAGAAAAGTAAAAATATTAAACTACTACACACTATACATTTTATATGCTTTGTATATCGTTTGTATTGCAGATAATACCATAGGTAAAAATTACAATTCGGAAGTAAACTTTTATCTATCTTCTCTAAAAATTCAACTCTGGAATGCACTTAAAAACATCCGCCGCAAAAAGTCTCCGCGGCGAAAGTCCTCGCGGCGAGACGGCTGCGGCGAAAGGTCTTCGCGGCGAGACGGCCGCGGCGAGGTGGCCGCGGCGAGATGGCTGCGTCGAGATGTCCTAGACCCCCCTACATGAGTCCAGCACCGGCCTCATGTCAACGAAGTCCACTCCATTGCCCCTACAGAAGTCCCACAGCCTACGGTTCAGGCCCACCACACGGCTCCAAACCATAGAACCGCAGTCCGTCCGAGGGACAATGCTGCAGATGGTAAGCCGCACATCAGAACCCGACTCCTCTCGGACACGAGCAACCTCAACGGCCAAGTTCTTAAAAGAACTTAAAACCTCCTCGGAACCGCGCTTCGAGGCGTCGTTGGTCCCAACATGGGAAGAGGACCTCGTAATAGAGGCTCTTAAATAAACAATCCCAATCTTGTTCCATTTGTATTAGTTGGAGACAAAACGAATGCAGTGATTTAGAGTCGAATAGGATTTGATTCCATTCGAGCAACATCACATCCTGGAACTTTATCCGTATACTTTTAACCCTATGAATCATTCTTCAATGAAAGTTTATTATCGACTATATATTTACCTAGTAATCACACGGAATATCATAAAAATCTTATTACTACCGCGAATTGTTCTTAAAATATAATGGGTTTGTAGAAATCAATTTATAAACTCAAGTAGCGTTGAGTAATTTGATACTATGAGCAGTTTTTTATTTAGAAGAAGAGTGTATTTTATTAATGAATAATTATAAATATTGTGCACGACCTTATAAATAAACAGAAAAAACGTAAACTAGAGTCATAGTTGTTTAAAAAAACCGAATTCCAATAAAAAAGAACCCGAATTCTGTTACAAAATATCCGAGATTTTACGAAAATAACTGTCAGTCATCTATAAAAGCATATTGAAAACCCCGTCACGAAAAATTGGTTTATTTTAAAATTTAATTCCAATCATGGTGTATCCATTGAAGTGTAAAAATTTACACGGAAACAATGTATCCGCTCCAATGAAAGCAAAGCACCCGCGGCCCCAGGCGTTGTGCCGGTGAATTAAATACCTTTATAATCATGGATTCTACGTATCGGAAATTACACGTGTCAATTAGATGTTCTTTGTGCGATTTATAAAAACAGTTTTCACATTTCGTTTCCGGCAATAAATGATAAGCCCTTCACAACACATTTTCAACGAATGCATGTCATGTACAAAGATTGTTTTTAAATAAAAATACTCCTAATTTGTATAACGAGATGGGTTTTAATGACTTTTATTCATCTTGTATTAATAAAAGGTTTTCTTTAATTGCGAAATCAATTTGGAATTATAAAAAATACAACACATCCATTTTATATGGATACATATTAATGAAAGTGGCTAGAAGTAGACTATTAGAAAGTTTTTATTGAGGTAAATGAAGTATTCCAAATATTCTTTTCTTGTAGGTTGAGCTGATATTGGTAGATGATTCATTGTTAAATAAATACGAAGAGCTAAAATCTCGGTAAACATGGCATGGAAGGCGAAGAAAATAATTAAATTTATATGAATGTGCCTAAAATCGAAATAAAAAACGAAACGCCGATCGATTTATCATTAGGAAAATAAATAAAAATTAGAAAAACAAACAAAAATATATAATATTTATTATGTTTAACATATTTGGTTGTGTTGCGGAATTGTTGCAAGAAAGATAGTCACCATAGCAAGGAGCAATAGAACGCTGAGACTGAAGAAAAGAATTAAGCAATAGAAAGATTTATTGCTGTGTTATAGAAATGTATTTGTATTTTGTTACACTAAATAAGTTCTTTAACTGCATAAAATATTTTTACACGTGGAAGATTTTGCGATGTAGTGATGTACGAATAAGAAATGACAGTATCCGATTTAAAATGAAATCAGCTTATATCAGGGATGGCGAACCTTTATGAAAGAGCGTGTCACATTGTATCATGCGACTTTACAAATAAAGCTTCGCGTGTCACATCGGAATATTAATAATGATAAAAAAAAGGACTTTATTTTATCCTATAATGTAATAATAATGATTATAATAAAATGTAATACAAATTTAATACAAATGAAATATATTCATGAATATAACTTGAGAAAATGGATTATTTTTGCTATGTACATGAATATTTTTGTCAGTGTGACACTTGCTGTTGTCTGGTCAATGCTAAAGCATCAATTCGTTGAGTGTATACTTTGTGGCTTTTAATCCTGCAAATGCATCAGTTAAATCATTACCAAAGCGATTTTTGGTACTAGATATGATAACGTTGTATCTATTTGACGATATTTATAAAAGCTTTTCAGAAAAATTTTCTTTGTATCTTCTAGGAGGAGGAGTAATTTTTCAAGAAGCGGATTTTTTACATTTTAGAACTGTTAGTCATTGATGGTAATTTTATAGACCTCACATATTGCAATAATTTTCTTGAGAAAAACTTTCGTAAAAGTTATTTTCGAAACTTCGCGTCCCACCTAGACGACATTTGCGTCCCACCAGTGGAACACCGGTGGGACGCACCGGTTGAGAAACATTGCTCTAAGATAGGGTGACCAGATGCTTTTGGTAACAACGGGGACAAAACAAGTTTTGAAAGGGAAAAACCGGGACATTTTCTAAAAAAAACCGGGACAATGGGTATTTTGATATTTTTTCTTGAATATTCTAATAATCCAATAAATATGTTTATAAAAGAATATATAAACTATAATTTATTTAGATAAAAATTACATATTTCGTGATTAATTAAGCAGTATTACAATAAAACATATTGCGTGAAAATGGTGTTTTCAATCATATTTTAAAGTACTTCAGCCTGCCTTGATCAAATTTTCATCATTTTTAATCATGTCATAAAAACTTTTACAGGTTATATTAAAGTTGAATTTACACATCATTATGAAACTGATAGTTTTTACATCCAAGCGGTTTCATTCATCAGACCATTGAATGTATATTTGTGAAAATATTCTTTCCACACTTCCATTGTGTACCGGAATGGCAAACAGAAAGTTACATAGTTTCTCCATTTCTGAGGTCTGTTCTAGAAATTCAAATTTTGAAAAAAATAGGACTACCGGCCGTAGCAGGATCTATTAGGCCACTCATCATTCCTTTCTTTCATCTCTTTTGAAATCAAATTTTTAAGCAATGAAAATTGGTTAAATAATAAACTTTCGTCAACTTGAAAGCCCATGCCAATAACATTTTTACACATACATTGCACTTCTTCCCAAACTGGGGAACTTTTTAATAGCATCCATTCCACATACTTCAATTTCAGTAAGGGTTCAACCCATTTTTTTTAGATAGTCACAGGTTGTTATGTACATGTCAAATATTTCCTCTTTAAATGATTCTATTTCATCCTTCTGAATATTATTATCAGATAAATCTCTGAGGGCACTCAAAGGAACAAATTTTTCGTTAATGCGTAATGTAAGCATGCCAATCATTTCATGCACGTAATTCATTACCTCTATTACGCAATTTTGCGAACATTCAATTTTTAGAATTTGTTTATTAAATAAACCAAGAATATTAAGCATTGCATGGAAGTATGCTTCATTTACTGGTGATTCAAATAATTTCACAATACATTTTGGGGACTTTTCTTCTCAAAAGAAATATGCATTCAGTGCTTCGAACATTTTTAATACTCTATGAACTGCATTGTATAAACTTAACAAGCGAATTTTTGGATGGGTCAATAACTTTTCATACTTCAAATATAATAGAGAACAAACATTTTTCAGTCACTCGGTACGTACTGCATAAGCTGAAAAGTATGAGAGTATTTTTACCACGACCATTTCTACATCACAAGATAATCTCTCAGCTCCCGACTGCATAGCTTTATGCAAAATATGCGCCGAACATCCAACATCTAGTAAATTGAGATTAATTTTCTCGCGTAATTTATAAAAGACATTGTTTTTGCATTTTCTCAACAGATTGTCATGACATTCTATTTAAAGATAAAGAAGAGGTTTCAGCGACTCAAAAACCACAGTGAATATTTTAGTTTCTTATATAACTTGAGTGAACTGAAAATCATAGATAATATAATTCGTATTTTCTTAGAATCAGATGTTAGTGAAATATCGTGAGT
The DNA here is from genome assembly GCA_036926305.1 of Uropetala carovei. Classification (NCBI taxonomy): domain Eukaryota; kingdom Metazoa; phylum Arthropoda; class Insecta; order Odonata; family Petaluridae; genus Uropetala; species Uropetala carovei. Next base: position 1,319,869 of record JAXCHB010000202.1, on the reverse strand, counting down.
CTTTGATTTTCCAAAACTTAAATACAAATGCTTTTTATAAAATAGTATTTGGAATATCAAGTTTGGTTTTCAAAATAATTTCGTATAAACGGGAATAAAAAATACTACTGCATATACCATCAATATTACAAGAAAAAAACCGGGACATTGATGCGTCCCGAAAAAAAAATCGGAACACCGGGACAAAATAGTGAAAACCGGGACATGTCCGGGGAAACCGGTCACCGGTCACCCTACTCTAAGACACTAACAAACGGTTCAAAACTTGACCGCGACTCAACCATCGGGAACTATTGTATGTACGTAAGTAAACCTGAACCACATCTAGATAATTTGCAAACTCTCGTTTATTAGGTGCGCGAGCAGTTATAAAACTGACAATTTTTGTAACAGCATTTTCAAGTGCCTTTAAACTTTATTTCACACAAAGCGCTTCCTGGCGTATAATGTAATGAAATTGAAGCAAAGGACCTTGAATTTATTTTGAAGAAAATCGGACAAACCCAACATGTTTGCCAATCATACTTGGGGCTCCATAGGTTGTTACCGATAATATATTATTTAAGTTTATGCCCATTTGTGTCTTTTTTTAATTCTTTCATATTATCACGCCCCTTTATTTTTCCGGGCAAATCATCAATTTAACTATTTACTCCCTCAATGTATTGTTAGAAAAGAATCTGACAATAACTGCAAGTCGTACCTATGCTGTTCCATCCGTACTTTCATCCAAAGTGAAAACATTTCTACAGGTTTTAAATGAAATAGTAGTTGATTTGAAACATCATTGTTTACAGACAAAATTCGGTATTGCAATTATTTAATACGATTCGTGATCAACTCTTTATTGCGAAAATCCTCAAATAGCGAATTTGAACAGGCTATGAAAGCTTCTTTCAAGAGATCTCATCAGAAAGTGGTTTCGCATGTTGTGCAATACAGTATGATAAACGAAAACTAGCAGCTATTATATTATTTTTTGGGCTAAACGTTGCTTCAAAACCCACAGATTTTTCCTGATATTTTTTCAATATCAGCATGCAATATTCACTTATTTCTTCACTCGAAAACGACAAAAGATTTGTGTGTTTAGTTTCAAAATGACGTTTGACGCGACATGAAATAACTGTTTCGTTACAAATTGCTAACGTGTAAGCCCATTGAATTCAGTATGATGCTAACTCAGTGGAAATATTTCGGGCGGCGTGCCTTGTGAGTTGAAGTTTTTGGTTGGCGGGGCAGACGTATTGCAATTTTATAGGTCGATAAAATCGCCAGTGATGTAATAATATCTCTAAAAATAAATGTCAACATCAAAAATGTTAAATAATAAAAAAACAATGACAATCTTTATCAAATACTTTAACCTTTTTAGATAGCTTCCACAGTTAATTGATCATATTTTTGAGACTACGAACAAGGAAAAGTATCTACAAAAAATACTGTGTCCATAAGTGTAATTTGGTGTAGTATGGGTTGTTAATTTTGCGGATAGTATTTCCTGATTGTACCGAGTCAAGAATTTTGTTTAAATAATATATAGAGCAAAGAATAGCTATGAATGGAAAATAGATGTAGAATTTCACGCAAATTGCTAGTCGCCGAAGCGAAGCTAAGTAAATCATAATCCTTCAAAAACAAAAATATCCAACTGGAATTATTATTCTAAAACAGTCAGTAGAAAACATACGTAATAAATTCTAATGGGAGAAATTAAGCTGCATTAATGAAAATATTAACAACTAGAAAATTGAACATGTGGTTAAAAGCTCGCGGGCCAGATCGGGTGGAATGGCGGGCCACATCTTTTTCCTCATTTTCGAAAGTTTCACTGACGGTAGATATCGAGATTTTTCACTCAATTTAATAGTGTATAGTTACATGTTAGACGAATCGCACCCAAAGCATTTTTATCAAATTAGCGATGGAGAAGCGATTAAGTTTCTTTGCTTATACACATGAGCTACATGAAATGAACTGAGCTTTTTCTCGTAAGCTGTACGGATCGTCAGAGTTTTGTTGCTACGGTAGAGCAATATGTTAATTGCATAGGATAATCAACACGTTTAATATTAGTATTATGTTAAATACTTATTAGTACTAAAAAGACGAAAATCAGACGAAGACGTGAAAGTCATGTTTTACAGAAAGAAAACTCAACATTGCTCGCATGCGCCGTGAGATTTTCATATATACCTACTTAAAAATAAACGTATAATGTAAAATAAAACCTTTATGGAGTGTTGAACGTGATTTTCTGTTAATTTTTAATCAATCACGGCGAGAGAAGTCCTCGCGGCGAGGTGGCCGCGACGAAAGGTACCTTGGCGGCGAGACGGCTGCGGCGAGGCGGCCGCGGCGAGATGACCGCGACTAAAAGTCCTATTCCCCGCCTATTCACAATCTGTTTGCGCATTTATTGGAAAAATACATGTAATAGGGATATTGTGTACCATTAACACGAAAGCCACTTTTAAACATTTATTCTTAAGCTATTTTAAACATAATATGTTCCGTAAAATATCAACATGAACTAAGATGAAAATATATAGCAACACTGTACATGTTCTGTCCACAGTAAACATTTTCACAATTAGCAGGGAGAAAAAAATGTTTCATCGTCACGCCACGTGAGAATTATCTTGCTCTTCTTATTGATATAAAGAAAGTTCAGCAAATATGCACTTCGGAATAAAAAATTTTAAATGTGTTTATTTTAAATAACTCCAATAACCATAATAAGGTTATGAAAAACCATAAGTATTTCATCTTTTTTAAATGACATAATATAATTTTTTCGATGAATTAATATGAATTTTTGACGTAGTACTGTCAAAATTTATGTTAGTGAACTATTTATTTAGCCATTTTAAAATAAGTTAAGTTGAGGAGTTTATGACTGAAGTTATAGGTCTCATTGAACTATCATTTTTGTACACTTTGGGTAGGAAGAATATTTTCGGCATGAAGGGAATATATGTTAAGTTCATGTTAAAGTATTTTTGTCTATGACGGCGAACTGTTTCTATTTGGGGTTTTTTTATTAATTTTAATGCATCATTCTTTTGATAGTAATATTTGTATATGCTCGTTACTTGGTGTTTTGTCTAATATTGCCATTGTGTTGCCTCCATTCGCTTTTACATAGAAGATGTCTTTGTATTTTAAGGTTTTGATTATATTTTTGTCATTTGAGTGGTGTTTGTTGTTTTAGTTTGCTCATTTTTTTAATTGCGCGTGATTAACGTGATGATTTTTTTAGTGTTCGCTCATTGATTCATTCTTGGGTGGGTAGACAAATTTAAATCCTTCGTTCAAGAACGAGATTTAGTTATTAACTTAACCTTTAAAGCATTGTTTTCAATGAAAAGTATTTATTAACCTTTCCTCACGACCTTAAACCTACTACTTCGAGGAAGAGAAAGGCTTAAATGTGTTAAATAGCAGTAATTAATTGGGACTATATTACAACGAATATAATTTATAAATGATCGCAGTAATAAATCTTCCTTCTTATTCTATAATTAACAAATTTCCGAAGATAATTAAAACTACCAAATTGCACCGCTTCGGTATATAAAGGACGAGATATTATGTTGGAATTTTTTTCTAAATACATGTGCCGTACCGATGTATTTACGCTAGTATTTAACTAAAATCTACGTGAAAATTTTGATAATTTTTGAGGATTTCAGATTCAGTTCACAGCAAAACAAATCACTGTATTCGGCACAGTATATCAACTTTATAAACTTATCTTCTTACATTATGGGCAGTCACAATGTAATAGTTACTAAATTTTAGGTATGAGACAAATATATCCGTCAGTATAATTCATCATTATCCAAATTGCTTATTGTAGGCAGGTTGCTTTAAGTGCACAAATTATCTAGTTTCTCAACCTTTTCGGAACGATAGAACAAGCCATTTAACAGTGTCTTTTTATGTCGCCATAATTATTTCGACCTTGGTCATGGCCTTACAGAAGCTTTAGCCTCGCCTTTCATAAATATCGATTGTTACTCCCACGATAAATTCGTTTTCCTTTCTTCGTTGTCATCCTGCAATTTTATTTTCAAGTCAACATTTGTTTATAAGTCGAAAACGATTACAAAGAACTTTTCCCCATCAGATGCATAATTAAAGACTTGCACAGTCGCATGAGTGGAATATCGTAGACCAGTCCATATCATATGTAGTGGAAAGGTGTACATGCATAGGCTTAAGTGTCACACCATTAAATTATTTATGTTGCTATCACTAGCTATTTTTACTATTTATCCGCGGTTTCATTTATTGCAGCTGTCTTTATTGCAATAGCTTTGGCATGTTTTTTAAGTAAGCAACTGTTTACATGCATGTGAAACATTTCAAATAGCTCATTTTCCTTTTACCTCTTACTTTAAAGGCCGGTGAGGAATTTAAATATAAAAAGGGTTTTCCACGTAATTTACATCTTAGAGCACGTAATCCGATTATAGCAGTGTTCTGTAGAAAAGGAAGTTCAAGTTTTTACCACCAGTCTACAATGGCGCTCAGATCGCAGAGTTGTACCCGAACCACGTAATAATTTATCGGGAATGTAGTCAATCAATACCAGCATGTAGATAAGCGTAGTTGGTAGGAACTGTGGGTAGCCACCATTCAAAATAATCGTGTAAATATTTTAATTCCGTAGTGGCCTCTAAAGAGATAAGTTAAAGGAGAATGATCATTTTAAAAAGTCTTACATGCATGTAGACATTTGATAATTTGTAAAATGTAAAAATTCTCGAATTAAACTTGTCAAGAAAATATGATGCTTAAATCATTTAATATATTAATTAACAATAGAAATACGGATATATTTCATGCTAGAAAAGTTTTCCAGACATTCCGTAATATTGCACATTAGTTCTCTTTTTTGTGTACATTTTCCAGTAAACGTGAAGCAATTCAATCCGTATTCTGTAAATCACGCATGAACAAAGCGGATTTGACCTGGGTATCTCAGTTTTAGAATACCTTAATTAACTAACTGGGTACGTTAAATAAACATGAAGTACATTACTCTAAAAAATAAAAATAAAGCTTGATATTTTAAATTTAACTATGAAATTGAAAGAAGTTCGCTGCGAACCACATATCAACCGAGTAGCGCTGTTTCCCAGGGACCATGTATTTACTGACTTATTTCTTGGATTGAAACTCAGCGCCACGTTTTCGGTGGTAAAAGGAACTGTTTGAAAGTCCTCATTTTAAAAACCGCGCATTGGATATATGCATTTAGACCGTGGTTTATAACTGTAGACTGAACAGACAGTTTTATCTGTTATTTTAGTTTAAAAAATTTTCAAGGATGGTTCACGTTTTGTTTAAGCAGTTACTCATTCCAGTTTTGGTCAATATTTACCAGTAAGGCCAGTTGTGTGAATGTATTTTAGTATCAACACAGAAATATTTTCGTCTATAGTCTCACGGTAATAAAATACAAAACTACACACAAAATCAAAGTTCCGTCACTGGAATTGTCAGTTAATCGAACGGAATAGTCGAATTGAAGTAACATAAATGGAGCTTTTAATAACTCAAATATGTAGAATATAGCTTCTCAGTTTAATTTACATTCTAAAGTAATTCAGATTAGTTTATTTTCCCTATCAGCTTAAGATAAAATATTTAATTTATATAAATGAGTGGAAGAATTATTTAAAAAACTCATGTAATAACTTTTGGCTATCACTACCCATTCTATCGCTATTAAAGCAACAGTAGCTAAAGAGATACCGAAGTGAGAGCAAATTAAATTGAATTGATTGCATGAAAAGTGCATATAAACTTTGATTTTAGGTACGTTTTTGTGTATTTTATAATAACCTAGATCTAAATGGTAGATTTTACCTGTTAATATAATCTCAAATACATTTAATTGGCATTATTTAACGATGTATCGAGGAAACGATTCGCCGATAAAAATTCAACATATTCGGTATAGCATAATAAGCGCCATAGATTAACTTTTCAGCTACTCAGTTTCAGCTCAAAATTCCGATGTCCACATATTCTTCGTTTGCGTGCATTTTGGAGAATTAATGTGAAGTGATGTGGATTTTTCACAGCTTAAGAATATAGAGATGTAGAAGATAAATTCTAAATGTTTTAATATTCCGTTTTATGCTTTCGAATTAATTCCTATTAACGTTCCCGCCGATGACGCAATGTTTAGAATAATATATTTTTCCTGTTGTAATGCTCTTGAGTTGAAAGAACAAATACAGTAACGTTATCTCTTTTGGTGGTAGAGCCGAATTAATTCAAAAATATTCAACGAAACAGCGAAACATGCCAAGGAAAACTTCGCGCAGAGGGGTGTTTGTTTGAACACGCTTCAAAACAACTTATGCGTGCAGTCTATATCAATGTCAATTAGAAAAATAGTTAAGCGCGGCGAAGTAAATTTTTCCATGTAGTTAGCGATACACGTGACATTTTTGAAATATCATTGTTTCATTATACTGGCTAACGCATACGTATTGTCTAGATAAGTAAGTCGCAGGTTTTTATTTCGTTTTTACGTGCTTGTAAAATGTTGAAGCTCTTTGGTTTTTAAGCAACGCGTATCAAAATGTTAAATTATGTGTTTTCTTGTATCTATAGAATATCAAGTAGTAATAGGATAGCATCTTATTAGTATTTTTTTCATTTATAAACGTAACTTTCTTCTTGAAGTAATGCTTTGCTGCATAACATTAAGTGCAGCTTAAAGAGAGATAGCTAATGGAGTTACTCTCCGTTGCTATAGAGATTTGGTAAAGATAGGCAAATAAAGTGTAAAAGTTCAGCTCATTGATGCAATTTAATTCCGAAGTAAATCACTTTTCTTAACCGTAACTTTTAAATTATTTTCTATAATTGTATATATGAACATTACAACCGTTTTGTGAATGTATGTAAAAATATCCAAAAATATTAAAAATTTCCTTTTGATTTCAAAATAATTTAATATCACGTAAAAAACGTGGTAGCGGTAAAATAATGCTAACTAATTTTTAAAAGTAATAATTATGCACATTAATCGTTAAACTGCAGGACTGTTTGGAATCATTGTAATATTTCTCATTTAATGCCTAATACTTTTGCGCATGGTGCAGTCCTTTATGGAATAGATCTTGAATCAATTATTTATATGATAATTTTATAGTCATTACACCCGTAAAAATCTCTCGTTCGTTTCGGTACCAGAATACAAAAATATTTTCGTAATAACTGTTTTTCTTTATAATAATATTGAACTAATTTAGAACATATATTGATTCTAAATTCTGAGAGACCAATTGCATGATATTTAAATTGATGATACGCCTGATTGACTCCTTGATTAGAAAATAAACTTTCTTGTTATAAAAGTGCTACCGTGACAAATTGTAGATTATATTGTTTTTGGCTATGGGAAACCTTATGACGTAAAATTTGATTCAAGGATGTCAGAGAATGAAGTTAATACTAAAAGCAGTGGAGTTCATCCTGTCAATCATTCAACACGAATTTTCATTTTTAAATTCTCGCAATCTCATTCCATCACATTTTTTCTTCTAGAAAGTCTATTTTTGCTGAAAGGACGCTTCTAAGAATAAAACTGTTCAAATAGTGTGATGCAACATTTGCTTAAATACATATATGACAACACATTAAAGCTATTTCCATAATATTTTATACAAAATTTTCGAATGAATCAAGATTTACTGAGTTATCCGGGATATATTTCTTTAGTACATATTTAACATCTTTAATTTCTTTGTCAGATATTTTAACCTTAACACATTGTTTCCACATCTTCAGTCTCACGGCTCGAACTGTAATTTTTAACGGAAGCCTTTGTTAAAAATAATACTTTTATCTATCTTTTTTACCTAAGTTTTCTTAAATTAATATACGCTCTATAAATTTTCTATCGTAGAAGGAATTATTCCGGGTCAGTTGTTTCAATTATATGAATCGTAACGGACGATACGGTCAGATTATTTCAAGCTACAGAACCCAGTGACCATGTGTCACCTCAGTACACGCGCAAAGAGAGAGGTTTTCCTTCCTTCATTGCATGCAATAAAGACAACGGAATGTGAACGGCGTAGGTCTTGCATGATTGCGAAACGGGAGATAGAGAGAGAGGGAGAGTAAATGACCAGCTCATTCCGACGCCTTTCAGCTTCCCCTCTTAAGACCCTCCGCCAAACACCCTCCTCCCATTTCTTCCGCACCCGCTACCGGCCCTTACCATCCATATCCCCACCCCTCTTCACGCTCCCACTCCGCCCCGCCCTTTCCGCCCTACCCATTTCCCACCTCAGGAGTCCCTATCGTCCGCCTTCCTGCGGCTTCACCACCCGCCGAGCACTCCCTTTCTCCTCACACGCGGGAACCGGCATCACTCCCGTATAAAACCTTCTCCACGCGATATCATGGTCATCCTTCATGCCTGACTCATTTCCACCCCTCTTCCCTTGCAAAGCAATTTCTACAACAACCGCAGAGGAACACCTCACGTAAGCAAGCCTAGCCAATGGCCCCGATTCGATATCCTCGTATCTTTCCTCCTCTTCGCTTTTCCTTCCGTCCATTTTTTTCAATAAAAAACGAATGCCGACCCAACCCATCGGGATTGCCAATTTCCCCCTTATTCATCAAGCCACGCCCAAAAAGGAAAAGAATTTGACGAGCAAGTCCGAAAAGCCCATCCGTTCTCATTACGTTAAACTTAATAACATCACGATAGACCTTTAAATTTTTGGAAGCTTCCAATTTTAGCACGCATGCATTTTTTATTATTCATCCCATCGCTTACAAAGAGAAAATTCCTTTTCGCTCAATTAAAAAGGTCAATGACATTTAGTTTTTTTTCCGAAAGTTTGAGCAATTTTTCCCGTTGAGGTTATGTTGAATTGTAAACAAAATTTAGTAAATGTGTTAGTTTATTTCAAAACATAGCACGGCAAATTTATTTCTTTCAATAAATATAGATTTTCTATCCCAAGTGTGCTATAATTACATATAATAAAAAAGGAAAATAAAATATTTTCACTTGAAGAAACTTGGTTTAGTTCAAAATAACAAATATAGAAAATAATTTGGCACAATGCTAAGAGCTATTCTTTGTGGATTAAAATCTGGTTTCAAGTAAAAATTTTTTTCCCTCCTTTAAAATGGAATTTTACCAAGTTACCTCTATCCTAGTGAATTATTTAACTTATTAATACTTAATACGATTAAAATAATTGGCCTTAAAGTATGACTTAGTAATTAAAACCTTAAATTTAATTTCAGTTAATTTTATTAATTGCACCTCATACATGATAGTTATCACAAGTGTGATTTAAACCCTTTCAACTAGGAATTTTTGTGACTGAGAGAATGTTTGCATTACTATTTTTCAACATATTTACGGGTATGCTAAACTTTTATTTTATTACGCGGCTTGTCGTATTGCGTTATATATTTTTTACATTCTCAAGGGCCGGTGAATGAATACTTTTATTCGTTTTGTAATCATAACAGAGGAATCTTATATGGCCACTGCATTACGAAATAAATTTGACGATTTGAGCTCCAATGATAGGAAGAGATAATTACTCCCTTGCGTGACATATCATTTTACGTTGGTTTATTTTTAAATGACTAAATGTTACCTCTCTCTTTACTTTCAAATATTTATGAAAAACTGAGCAAAATTTATGTGTTAATGAAAGACTAAATAAATTAAAATAGTTTCACCAAGCATGTTATGCTAAATATATATTTTTATTCTGTGATGTATACTACGGTAATAATTTCAACATTATACGCACTTGTTATTGCGTGAAGAAAATGAGTGGAAAAATGTTATCATAGTTATTTACTCCTGCAATTAATATTTTTGTAACACCTTTGAACTCCGTAATATTTCTCGCTCGTTATTAAATGAGACGGTAATATTTTTAATAAACTATCTTTCATGATTATCATTTTGTCGCAACCGCTATGTAGAAACGTAAAAATGTTAAATAGAGTGGTCGAAGCAAAAATAATGGCTTATATGATGAAGACTTCTGTACTGTGTTTACTTAGAGCAACAGACGGGATGCCATTGATCTCATTTATAATAAACTGGATTTCTACGTTATCTTTTGGTGACGTTTTGTACATTTCATACATCTGACGCAAAAATGATTCTGTGTTGCCCATGCTTTTGTTCGGCAGGAAGTTAAGTAGAACTTTTGTTATCTTTAAGATAATTATGCCTTATTTAGAAATTAGAAGAAAATAATATTTCCCTTTATGAGATATTTCGAGAAGTCGAAAAATATACGTCTTTTCCTCTAGTTGCAACGTAACAAAAACCAATAGTTAAAAAAATTGATTTAATTCGCCGCTTTAAGGCTTTTCGTGACGTACAATGTAGAATGCATTCGCCGAACCATTGTAGGAATATCACTCACGCTACATTTCTCTCTGACTCGGTACTTCATTATGATTGCAAAAGGTGATAAGAGTTGCTTAAAACACTTCAAAAATTTCAGATTAAGCACTTATTAAAAATTTCACGTAGCAATTATTTAATACTCTTGCTTAAAGTCATATCTTTATGAAAGAATTGTTTTTTGTAGATTATCCACCAGCTAATTTTAAATCAAATACTTCATGAGATGGTAGAATATATACATATATTCTATCAACAGTACATATCTTTTAGAGATTTTAAATGAAACCGGTTTTTGTGCAAACATTAGTTTAAAAGAAACAGCAGATTAATTGGTGTTGCTATTATTTAATTACAAATACATATCACAAACTACATCGCCAAATAAACTTCATTTGCTTATCGACTCGCGGAAAATTCTATGATAGCCTACCCCACTGTTTAAAAGAATATGCAAAAGAATAGTAAAAATTGTTTAAATTTAAATGGATATTCAAAGAAATTACTTCTTTTATTAAAAAGAAGTATACATAAGCGAAGCTTCCAGCTTTTATAGAAATCTTAAATTCTTACGCAAATTTTAAATTATTGCATAGCATAAAAACTCATTCTTGATAATCTTTTTTATTGTTCTTCAGGTTTATATGCTAACGCGTTTCATCAGAATTCTTTCGAAAAAATTCCATTATCGAAAAATCGTACTATTTCTCCTTATGTATATGATGAATTTTTCTTAAAGTATATCTGTTGGTAACATTGCATCAATTGGCGATTTAATTTCTGGTGTTTTCCGACTTTACTTCATGTAAATATTCTATATGCCTGTTACTCCAAAATTCGGGGTCCTTAACTTTTTTATACCTAGAAACCATCAGATCCTCGAGTATTACCGATGAACACCCCACCACATTTATATATTTTTTTCATATTGCAGCAATATGAGATAATGGGAGAGAGGGTGTGCGAGAATGGGAAGTGTTTTTATTTTAATTTATTATGTTATCCATTCATTCCCGTAATTTTTTACGGTAATTACATTAATACATTTATATTTCAATAGACCCTTCACTTACCTCCTGATTCTATGCCATAAGAACCCCTATCTATTTAGGATAGGGGTTCTTAAGAACGGAGCTAAAAATAGCTTATGATTCATAAATAGCATGGAATCAAACTATGGTTTGTTTCCCGACTATATCCGTCACTAATATTTTGAGCCCAATCTGTCAAGTTTGCATGTTTTACTGGCCGTCATTTATTTTGACGGTTAGGAGATTAAAAGTTGATCGAGGGATTTCGTGAAAATATCGGGAATCCATTCTATCATCCATCTTATCCGCTAGCCATTCCTCTGGATAGCGTGTATGCCCATCAATCATGAGAGAGTATTTGCTCGAATCAAGGCGTTGCTAATGTCAATATTTTCTTTTATCGATCGAATGACTTCATAGTCTACCGAACTAAATGCCGACTCATAATTGTACTTATACATGGTGGATTCTCCATCGATAAAAGTTTTAAAAAATAACATGATATGCTTATTTAACTTTAAGCACTTTCGGATGGTGACTTACTTCTTATTTTTTCCGCCATGTCATCCAATTTTCTTTATAATTTTTTATTCTTTATTTCTTCAGTAAGTTACCGTGTGAGATTGCTTACTGACATTTATGTTTGATACCTTCGTTCGAATAATGACTCTTCACCACGCAGTGTTGAGTGTGCATAGTACTTAAAATAAATTACTTGAGTAACACTAGTTAGAATACATGAGTGGTGAGTTCTTGGTTAATAAATATAATGTATTTTACAACGTCTTTCGAAGTTGTAAAAAGGATTTTATCGTGCATTACAATAAGAAATTTTAAGTACTGCTGAAACGCAAGTCATAATCAAAATTATCAGTACGGAGAACTTTCAATGCATTTATTATACTTATATAATGACGTGTCAATATACGTGTGAAAGGACACGTGCACGAATAATCTATACGAGTATTACACGGAGCCTTATATGTAGTTATGTATCGATTTCGAATTACTGAAACATCCATTCTGTTAGGTAGAACTGAATCTGTGAAAATCAATTATCACGGATGGAGAGTACTGTCGTAAAATGGATGTTTTGAGATGTCCCTGCGTTTTTCCTCTTTTACTGCTATAAGTAATGTGTTAGACCGCTAGTTCTTAGAGCGAGAGAAAATACTAACTGTCGTGATCAAAGGGGAAATAAAATACACTTAGCCGAAGCCATGACTCATAAGATGTGAATTGCTTTAGGATTAGGGGTTTAAGGTTTTTGCTCTGGGTCTCTCTTCGGTTGAAAATAGTGAACAGCCGGAGGAAATGACGGCAGAGATAATCATAGAATAGAAAAGTTCGTGGCAAGGATAGATGGAAGCTAGAGAGAAAAAGAGTGGAACAATAGACCATAATTATCTGCATTATTCTGAATAATGCATGAACTCAAAGGGAGTTATTTTCTAAGGTCATTATTTGGTAATTTCAAAATCTATTTACAACCGGAATACGTTTCTTATGGAGGGAAAAAATTTGTATGACTGATGGCGATTACTTTCACAATGATAAGAAAAAGAGATATAGATGTATAAACGAGGAAAATGAAGTGGAAGTTTCAGATATGTACTTTGACATACCAGATACACGTAAACTGTTTGATCAATTATGATTTATTATTTATAAAGAATGCATTTGACCACGAGAAGAATGTGAGTGGTCATTCATCCGTTGATGAAAAAACATCGTCAGGGATGATAAATAGCGTAACTTCTCTCATGCAACCGCGAAATCTTTATGTTGAACAGCGAGAATACACATGTTAAAGAATTTCGGAAACAGCACAAATATTATAATTCAATGCTTGAATCTGTCTTAATTCGTAGGTATCGCGTACATAGAAATACTGGTTTGATTTTGTTTTCTATAAAAACAGTTTTATCGCTGTAATATATGTATATCCTAAAACGGCAATCTTGGGCTCACACTGCCGCTCTCCGATGATATTACTTGAGAGTAACGTTTCCCTCACTTCGAAACCATGTCGCATACATAGTAAAATCTCAATTATCTCTTACTAAACTTCCTTCACTGCGGAGCGTTCCATTGTTTTATATCTTTACATTACGTTGAGAATAAATAAAAATAATTAGTATGATGCATTATAGAGGAATAATAAGTGTCACAATTTGCGATAAAGATCATCCGAAGCTGAATAAAAAGTAGGAATGAAATGTAGATATAATAATGCGGCGTTGGTAAAAATTTTAAACTGTTAAATCACACTTCAGTGTATATCTTCAATAAAAATAATATATCCTAGCAATGGAGACAATGGCATTTATAAAATTGTGACACTTACTTGGGCCCACAATGCTAGGCAAAACTGTGGAGTCAAATCTCGCATCAAAGCCGCAGAGTTTATCTTTCGAGTAACAGTGTTTCGTAATGGAAAGATGGAGTAAATGAGGATATTAACATGAAAAGGGTAAAACGAGAATGCTAAGGGTAGGAGGAATTGGTTAACTTCACGCCGGAAACTAATTAATAACGTTGACTCTCGACATCGAATGGCATTAAGCAAGAAAATTTGTATGCGTAATGATTTTGATCAGCCAAATTATATTTTGCCGCGGAACACGCAAATAACCGAAATGCGTGATCAACACTTAACACTATTCTTTAATTGTTGAGTCATTGACAGAGTACTTAAGACCAATGCATTATTTTATGCTGCAACGATTAATAACAAAACCAAGGTTGGACTACTTTTAAACATATTTTAAGCTCCGCAAAATAATTTTCGCAATTTTACCTTAACGGACGTTGTGATGGGCTCTTTATTTTATTTATAAATTTCATGGTCGCATTGAAATTGAAATAATCATGGATTATATATTTTTCTTTGATACAAAAACAAAAACAAAAACCAATCTATATATTAATACAGTCTTCCTAAACCTAATTTTGAATACATAAATTAATTTAAATCTATATTTAAAAAATCCTCGTGCAACAATTGAATTTAAAAATAGTTTTACAGAAAATTTTAAGAATTATAAAAGCCAAACTATTTCTAGTACGCCAGGAGGAGACTTTTTAAAATTCCTAGTTTCCTTTTATTTTACGATTATTTTGATAGGTTGTCACCCACAGTTTCTACCAACTATGCCGTATCGATTGACTACATCCTCGATAAATGTAGTGTAGGATGATACGGCTACGACTCTGCGATCTGAGCGCCCTTGTAGATTCGTGGTAAAATATTGAACTTCGTTCATTTTCAACGTCACAACCGCTACAAGTGGATTCCGTACTATAGCTATGTTACTGCCAAAAATTTCAAGTTACAATTTAATGACTGTTAAAGTTTTAATAGCACGAAATGCATTTTACTGCCAAGCGCAATGTTTAAATCATTTAATGTACCTATTAATTGTATATGAAAATAAAGATATAAGTATTTTTAGAGTATGAATGTTTTGTAGACTTTTATGTAATAATGTATTTAAATAAATATAATCGCAAAAACAGCATTTTCAAACGCAATCATATAGTTTGTTTATGTTCTGATCGGAAAATCTGCGGGCCCGTATCATCTACTGATCAGCGACAACTGCAGTACGCCTTGCATGTTATCTTCTGCCCTCTCGTGTCCGCGCGTGTTATCTTACTTCTGTTCATATATTTTACTATTTAAAATGCATTAAGTTCTAACAAAGTGAATTTGCTAAAATATTAGCCCATAATCACGCCTAAGAAGAATCGTAGTACCCATAAATGTTCCTAATGTGCCTATAAAAAGTTTATCTTTCGATGTGAAATTACGAGTTGTAAGGAGATGCGAATGGCGGGTGGAAAGTAATTGGAAGTTGGGCGATCCTTGGGTGTCGCATTATCTACTATAGGGCCAATGATGAACAATGGAGAACAAAGGAAAACTGTTTCAGCGTATCTAGGAACGTATCATTAAATATACCATGGTAGATCCCGTTTCGCGCAATCATTTCCTGGAACGCATCCATTATGTATTGTAAATAAATTTCTTATTTCACTAGTTTGTAAGAATATTTTGAGATACAGATTCAGTGCATTCGTATTCACCGTGAAAGAGGTTACCAGCAAAGAAACACTACGAATTCATTGAAAAACAAAGTTTCTTCGAGAGTCATAAAAAGGTTGGGAAAATCGGATGCGCATTTCAGCGGTTCTTTAGAATCTCACCAAACACCATTGATGGTGGCTGCTTTGTAACCGGAAAGCGCATCGTGTTTTCCCATCCAACCAAATGAAATAATATTACCACTAAAGAGCCAGACATGAGGCAGTCACTCGAGATAGAATTGCCTGAAACAACATATACAATAATAATAATACTGTGCGAGCTTTGCTCTTCGGCATAAATGTTCCTTATTACCAGTGAATAAATTGAGTGTATATTTTTGCCTTTACAAAGTCCAGTTAAACCCAAGGGAGAGCTGCCAATCTGTTAACAATGAGCTCGTTACATTTTAACGATAAAGGGATGAAATAGAAATAAACTTGCATAGGAATACGTTTTAGTTTTCAATTTATATTTACAATTATTTAATGAAATAATAAATAAATAAATACATATATATACAAATAAATAAATAATAAAGTTTGAGTGTTTATCACAAAAAGGGTATGAGGCCTATTCGTTCGAGAACTATAAATGCACTACCATAGATTGCAATATTGCTTAAAATTGAATAGAATGAATGTCATAAATATTATTCTTGGATATATGAATAAATCTCATAATAATTTTGTAACGAAGACCAAGAAGAAAATACATAATTCAGTTTAACGAGAAATTCAATAATTTTCTTCGATTTATTCTACCTTTATTAAATAAGCCGCAATTTAAACGTCTTTATTAGTTATATTGTCCATTTCCTTTCAGCATTTATCGTCGGATCAAACGGCTGTGGAAATTGAATTAAGATAAATGGCTTTAGGGGTGTAGCGCCTCACTTATTTGCCTCCGACGGCTTCTAAGGGACCCTTATCAATATGCCTGTCAATCTGCCTCATTGTGGCGCCCGAATAAATACCCTTATCCCACCTCGAATCTCCCCTTTCCCTAGCCTCTCCCAATCTCTCTACCCTTTCCAAATTCTCTCCTCTTACCCAAAATTTTCTACCTTTAACACTCCCCCATTCCAGCTTCAGCTCTATTCCCCCGACTCTCAATCACGCCATCCTCGCCAAAGGTCTATTACGTATATTGACAGTTAACTATACAATTTTTACTTCGGCCATTAAAACGAACAATCGAAGATCCTTTAATCATTTGAATTCTTTTAATCAAATTTTCATTTAGGAAAGCTCTTTGAAGATCCCTTAACGGCACATTTTATTCTCTTTGTGGCGAATGGCTTTTTAATGATTGATTCCCTTTGTTATCGACGAATTCGAGATTTTTATGGCAAACGATGTTGCTTCGTTGATGGCTCACTCCGAAATGGCCTTATCAAATATTCATGGCATTTTATTAAGGAAATTGACTGGGTATCATTAGGAAAAGGTTATCGTTGCGTATGATTTGAGAAAGGAGGGTGTTTATATATAGAAAATTTCGAGATGCGGCTATAGCATGGAGGAAAACCGAGAATAAATCAAATGAATTAATAATACCCGTCGTTTTAATGAAAAGAAGCTTCACTAAAGAGAAATTCGACAACATAAATGATGGGCGATTATTTTTTAAACAAAACTGTTCTATTAAAAACGATAGGAGAAATAAGGACGCTGGGAAAGAATATAATTACAATTTTAGGGTAGTTTTACGAAAAATGTTTCTTATGAAGTTTCGAACAAAATAAAATGTTGCCCATAAAGAGAAGCAGAACTGATACATCATAAGTTAATCCTGAATTACAAAATGTCAATGGAGTAGAAATAATGCTCTGGATCAATTTTAGATGTAACGGCAATTACTAAACCCCAGCAGAGCAATTTAGAGAGGCAAAGAAAGATACGACACTATAAGTTCTTCATACTGTGGATTGATAAAGGCTGATATAAACTATAATGATTATACTTCTAACTAATTCGAGCAAATTTTTATGTAAAATAGATTTATTAATTATAATTTAGCCAAATTTTAGTTGAACGCGTTAATAGCCTCCGTAGGAAAAAATATTTCCTGCTCAATTAGTGTTCATATTAAAACCGAATAGATAGTTGAGCCGAGGAGCTCGACATCGGGAGGAAGATTAGGATCCCCCCTCGGTGAGAGTTTTTTCAACTGTGAGAGAGTGACCTGCGATTTCGCATTAGATTGTCTTACTCAAAGGAAGAAAAGTGACGGAGGTTTTTTTTGGGCCAAAGCAGATGGAATTTACACCGGACATCTTCCGCAAAATCTTCGTCAAGTTGTCGCTTTGACAATGAAGAAAGGCGGACAACTTCTGACTTCGTCGGCAAAAGGAAGACCAACCTCTTTCTCTGCTTCAACCAGCAATGAGTCTTGCATCACAGAAGAATTGCAAGCCATTCTGCGCCGCCAACTCCTGCTGACTTTCTGCAGGATCAAATTGGGCAACCAGAACCAACACCACTGGCGACTTGTGCCGAGGCGACAGAGCGCATCCCGTCTGTTTCACTAAATACCAGCTCTTTCCGGGAGCAAAGAGTATGATAGCCTTCATCTAACCCGTTTGTGACCGTTACTGAGAACATTCACAAGCGGCAGAAGACCTCAGAAACTGTGGCAAACATCTCCACCAGAAACCGCTATTAACCTATTCTCCGAGACGTGGAGACTGAAAATATCCACGGCTCCACCTCAGTCGAGGTCATGAATACCAACGAGCCACAGCAGCCATCGAAGCCTCCGAAACAACGGCGCCCGCCTCCAATTATAATCTACGAGGTGAAAAACTTCCAGGCTCTCCGCGACTTGGTCTTCGCACATGTTACCGACAAGACTTTCTCCTTCTCCCACTCGAAGGATTCAGCATAACTCCAACTATGTAATATGGCAGACTACATCGCGGTCAGGGAAATCCTCCTGCAGAGCGAGGCACAGATCTCCACCTGGGACATCACGGACCAAAGGATCGTCACCTTCGTTATCCGAACCCCCCCCGATGACTGTGAGACGGAGGATATCAGGGAAGACTTGTGAAACGAGTCCGCCAGATGCGGAAAAAGGATCAGCGTCTAGATGTCTCCACCGTGACGATTGTACCGAGTGAGGAGTGACAACCCAAGGACATAATAAAAATTCGGCACTTAGTTAACAGCCGAGTGCGCATCTCCAGCTACTGGCAGGACACACCATAAATGTGCTCCGCTGCAATAGGTTTGGACACGCTTCACCCTTCTGCACGGCGGCACCTCGATGCTATAAGTGCGCTGGCCTTCACGAAGGAAAAAACTGCCAGCTCTCAGAGTCTGCGAACCCTGTCTGCTGCAACTGCGGCCAGGACCATCTCCCTTTCTCCCGTTCCTTTCCGGTAAACAATAGGGAATTGAAGAAGAAGCTAGAGAGAAATGCTGCCAAACTACCCTCTAGTAAAAAGACCACTACTGCTCCAGCTCCTTCAAAACCATCCACAGCCCCTCCTCACCCTTTCCTAGGCAAAACTAACGCTTGGAGGAAAGCAAATGAGGAACGTCACATTCAGAGGCAGAAAAAAACCCCACGCCAACGCCCGGACGTCGACTTTCTCCACCAAAACGCGGAACAATTTCCACCGCTGCCACCAACTAGTAAATCACGGACGGAGTCAGCGGAAGAGCTGCGGGTTCCACTGAGAAGAAAGCGGCGCCTGTGGGACAAGACAGCTGCTCCTTCTACAACAGGCCTCTGCTGCGGATCTATTGAGCATCCTTATTGGGTCGCTTACCACCATTACTGTGGATCTCCAGTCCCAGCTCTCTGCGCTTGGGAACGTACTCCAAGAAATTGCTGCTCTTCGTCCTCGTCATGGCCCTGCGCCGTAAACGAGAAAAACGCTGGGCCCTCGTCTTCGGCAGTTGGAATGCTGATGGTGGACTCTCAACAAAATCCCGGAGATGTTGGCCTTCTTGCGGAAACAGGAAGTTTCCATAGCCCTTCTGCAGGAGACCTTCTTGAAATAGTATCACAAACTAACCGTTCCAAGCTACTCCGTCTTCCGCCAAAACCGACAAAATGTCGGAGGTGGGGAACGTTCATCCTAGTCCAAAATGACGTCGCCGCACATGAACTTTAGATGACTACCACGGCCCTGGAATTAACAGTTATTGCGGTTGAAACCGCCAATGGGAAGCTGACGGTGATATCCTGCTACCAGCCTCCTGGGAGGGACTTCCATCCCCAGGACCTGGACGCGGTCTTCGGCACCAGTTACCCGACTTTTGCTGATGGGGATTTCAATAGTAACCACCCCACTTGAAACTTCAGCTCCACAAACAAGAGAGATTTCTTCGAACGAGGGCAGATAATTTCGGAGTGAAAATAGCGGCTTCAGATCAGCCGACGCGATACCATCACTCTGGCACCGGTGATTTACTCGATATTGTTCTATACCCTGCCCTTCGAACATCCATCTATGCGCACACCATCCCATTATTACCTAGCGACCATAACCCGGTGGTAATCCACCTCGGTGTACTGCCGCGATTCCTGCCGACAAGAGAACATCAGAACTTCCAAAATGTTGACTGGGATAAGTTCAGGGTTACCCTGACCGACAATCTCCCAGAAGTCTTCCCGCCTCTTGACACTCCGCAGGAAATTGATGACTGTGTCGCTGACATCACCGAGCGCATCCAGGAAGCCGCTGTGGACGCCAATCCAAGACGCAAGAACAGAGTTCCAGACTATCTCATCCTCCCACCATACATCCTGGCGGCCATCAGAGCCAAAAACAAAGTGCGTGGTGCATTCCAGCGCACTGGATGTACGGCCTTGTGAAAGAGGTCCCTCACAATGCAGCATATAATCCGGGACATGATTGCGGAAACCGCCGCACCACATGGGACAAGAAGATGGCCTCTCTCTCCCCGAAAGATGGATCCATCTTGTGTATGGCGCGGGCTCTTCGCACCATCCCTGCTCCAGATCCGCCCATCCGCACTTCGGCTGGCCTCGCTTGCTCGCCAGAAGAAAAGGCGAAAAATCTGACTTCTTATCTGGAGAGGTATTCCAACCCAATCCGGGAGGAGACCTTCCAGGGGAAGTAAACGTAGTGGATACCACGGCTGAGGAAGAACAGCCTACTGTCACCGAACACACCATCGGTGAAGCTCTGAAGCAGCTTAATCGACGGAAATCTCCAGGAGAAGATGGCACTAGGAACGAAATCATCCGCCAAATACCCAGATCGCTAGGCCTCTGGCTGGCTACGGTTTCCTGCGCCTGCTTCCGCCTTGGGCACTTTCTAACGCCTTGAAAAGAGGCCAGGGTGCTGTGTATCCCGGGTGGTGTGTATCCAGGGAAGAGACCGGATTCTACTGCTAATTTTCGGCCGATTTCCCTACTAAATGGTTTGGGGAAACTACTAGAGAGAGTAGCCTTACCCCACTTGCTGCAACAGATCATCGGCCAAAACATCTTCCCAGCACAGCAGTTCGGTTTTATGGGGGAACACGCGACGACTCACCAAGTCGTCCGAGTCTGCAACTTCATCACCGGCGCGTTAAACCGGAACTGCTGTGCTGCGGCTGCCTTTTTCGATGTCACAAAAGCTTTTGATAAGATGTGGCACGACGGCCTTCTTAAAAAATGTCTGTATTCGGCTTCCCCAAATGGCAGCGACTGTTCATAGGCGACTACCTTCGTGTAATGACTTTCCGAGTCGTCTGGAAATATTCCATCTAGTCTCAAAGACAAACTCAGCTGGAGTCCCTCAAGGATTGGTGCTAGGACCGATCCTATATAACATATTTACGGCAGACGTCCCCACTGATTTTGGATGGAACACCCTGCTTGCTATTTATGCGGATGGCACCAAAAAGATGAAGGCAGCAGAACACTTGTAGCGAGCCACGTACAAGCTTCCCAAGTGGTATGTAAAATGGCGCATATACATCAACCCCATGAAGACGCAGACCATTGCCTTCAATACAGTATGCCAGGCGGATATCAATGGCATCGTGGTCGATGTCGAGCAGGTTGAGTGGAAGGAAGAGGTCACATACCTAGGTGTTGACCTGGACCGGAAGCTCAACTTCGCTCGGCATGCAGCAAAAGCAGCACACTGCGCCATTGGGGCAAAGATTTCGCTTTCGCCACTTCTCTGATCGTAGCACATTCCCCTTCAGAGGAAGCTGCATATATACAAAGCCATCATCCCCAGCGCCCTGACGTACGACTCCCCAGCGTGGAGCGGGAGATTGTCGTCCGCAGGAAAAAAATACCATCGCTGTTGCAGAGAGGTCCTGCCTCCGCTCTATCCTAGCCCTCGGAGTGAGGATCCACAACGAGGCTCTTTACTACCTTACGGACATAGAGCCCACCCCCTTAGGGCTAAAAAAGAGGGCGACTAATAAGGGGAGTGTCAGGTTAACGGGAAAGAGATTTGTCTGAAAATTTGCGAGCTGGTAGAGCTAGACTTGGGAATCATGATTTACCCCCCTTTTGGGCGTAGACGGTCAATAGTTTAAACAATAAATGGATTTGTTTATTTAGACATTGTTAGTTTAGCTAGTTCGATAATTATGTTTGTCTGTGAGGTTATAATTGGCATTATCGAAGTTGGAGGTTACTGGTTCGCATCCGGGTGACTCCTTTTTTTGCCTTTATGTTATATTTATTTGTAAATATTGTTTTCAATTTGTATTTTTTCATATATCCTTTGTTTTTTTACTTTTAAAGTTTGTGTTATTTTTTTCAATTTCTTTCGTATATTCTTTATTAGAGTTACTGTAATGTTTTAAAAGTTTTTCTCATTTTTTAAAATGCCTTTCTCGTCTTCTATTACTTTCTTAAAAGGGATTTCACAATGAACCCTCACAGTTTCCTGGATGATACATATCGTAGAAGCAGCGGAAGCAATAATATTTTCGATACCGCGCACATTTGGAGAATCATTGTTCGCCACAGTGACATTTATTCGTTTTGACTTCATTAGGAAATACTATCTGATTGACACTCAGGAAGAATTTCCTTTGTTTCGTCAATCGTGATGCGAACCAGGCGTAAAGAACCATATCTTTAAATATGGAAGCAGACTGTTGATTGTGCACAAGAGCATGTATTTTTATCATGTCCGCTCGTCTAGTAATATCGCGCTTTTCTTGCAATAGAACTGCTGCATTTTGTAGTCGCGAAATAAAGATCTTTACGTGACGGTAAAAATACACTTTGAAAGGTTGGCATATGGGGGTGCATTTTGGCTGAATTACCTTCACGCTGCATGTCGGCTGATTTTCGTCATCGATGAAGCGCTCATCAATGTAATTTATCAATGCATTAACGAAACCGGCATCATATCATAATATCAGAAAACAATCCTTAAATAATTTTTCACTACTTACCACTGCGACAAATTAAATAAAACGTGCTTCTTTTACTTGAGAATAACTCTTTCGAAAGGTCAGAAACCAACTAGAAAGACCAGCGAGTGTGGAAGAAAATCTCACTGCAGATCTCCTACAACAAATTATCATTCACTGGAATGTGTGGTGTATGGCTGATGTAAACCGATTCACCTCGCATGTCACTCACAACTCTCCAACTCTCTCCCTACCTCGGCGGCTACTGCTTGCCCACACTTCCGCCCGCGACATTGTCTAGCTCGACCGCTTTACGCACCCGCCCGAGAGAATGTCTTCCGACTCGCGACAGTGCATAAAGCGAATGAGCTCTAGTAATAGCGTTGCCATACATATTTTTGTATTTTATCTCTATCAGGATATCGATGTATGACAATGAGCCGAGAAGCCGAATCCAAGAATGTCACTTTGGCGAACAATGTTTCTCCAAATGTGCGCGGTGTCGAAAATATTATTGCTTCCGCTGCTTCTACGATATGTATCATCCAGGAAACTGTGAGGGTTCATTGTGAAATCCCTTTTAAGAAAGTAATAGAAGACGAGAAAGGCATTTTAAAAAATGAGAAAAACTTTTAAAACATTACAGTAACTCTAATAAAGAATATACGAAAGAAATTGAAAAAAATAACACAAACTTTAAAAGTAAAAAAACAAAGGATATATGAAAAAATACAAATTGAAAACAATATTTACAAATAAATATAACATAAAGGCAAAAAAAGGAGTCACCCGGATGCGAACCAGTAACCTCCAACTTCGATAATGCCAATTATAACCTCACAGCCAAACATAATTATCGAACTAGCTAAACTAACAATGTCTAAATAAACAAATCCATTTATTGTTTAAACTATTGACCGTCTACGTAATGCCAATTATAACCTCACGGCCAAACATAATTATCGAACTAGCGAAACTAACAAGGTACTTAAACGATGTCTAAATAAACAAATCCATTTATTGTTTAAACTATTGACCCTCTACGCCCAAAAGGGGGGTAAATCATGATTCCCAAGTCTAGCTCTACCAGCTCGCAAATTTTCAGACAAATCCCTTTCCCGTTAACCTGACGCTCCCCTTGCAGCATAAGACGTCGGAGGAGCTGCAGGCCATAGTAAAACAAAAGTTATTCCGTGGGATCGGCATAAGAGACCGCGGACAGCGACGGAGGAAGCTAACGATCTTCCACCTCCGAAGATCAGGAGGATCGTGCAGGGTAGCCTTAGCGGAATACACCATCAGCACCTCCACTAAGAAATCTTCAAGAGATGGTAATGGAATAGACAGGACAAGCGGAAGTTCTGTCTGCATCATCACGCCATGTCATATTAAAACCATATGCTTAAAAGCCGTTCACAAGTGAATTCGTTTGTTATATTTATTGTCATCACAATAGGTGTTCTAATTTTCGTTAAGTTTAGCCTCCGAAAACCAAATCTGTTCCATCCAAGCAGCATCCCATCTATTATCTTCTCATACCCATTCCCAATTAATAAAACGTTTAATATTCCTCTTTTCCTCTTATCTCTTTGCCTCTTTCCTGACATTCCTCCTTTTATGGTTTCTTTCAAACTCTGACCCAGCTATTTCATGTCTTTTCCTCATTACTCCAATTAAGCTTCTCTCTTCCCCCTAATGTATTCAAAACTTCATCATTCATTTTTCTGTCTGGGCGACTAATTTTCTCCAGTCTACGCCACACATGCGTCTCAAACGCCTCTATTCTACTCACATCTTCTTTTCTCATTATCCATATCTTTCACTCATATAATGCTGCATTCTATAACAGCTTATTCACTCACCACTTTTTAATACCTTTATTAAAATTGTTATATCTGTGAAATGAAGAATTAAAAATTAGATTATTATATTCCTTCGGAAGCTTTTCGATAATAAGTAGCGCATTGCCGATGAAGATGTAATTTATAAAAAATGCCATTTCTACTTCATCATCGCCAATAATAGTTCTTGTAAATTTATCCAGGATGATAATCTGAGCACTTAAGTGCTAAACTCGCTCTCCGAAACTGTCAAGGCGAAGGAAGAGACATCGACACCGACGGAAGTCATGCTCAATCATCTTCTACTATCCAAAGGTAAATTATTGATTTGACCCCAAATACCGCCACGTGGAAGGCATCCGGTAAGTGAAGTAAGGCATGATAAATGGTAATTTCGTAAGGGACTTATTTTGGAATTCCCGGCAGAAAATCAATCGAGCAGCAATGTCAGCCAGCTGTATGTGCAGTATGACGAGCGACTTATTGTGTTTCCAGCTGCCATCAAAAGTCGAGATCTTTAAACCGCACTTGGCGTACTAAAACGCTTTATGAAAAATAATATTTTGCGTCGCGTTCAAGGGAGTCACGCAGGCGATAAAAAAAGTCACGACTGGGTTATTCTTTTTCTCAGTAACTCCCGAGTGACGCGCGTTGGAGGGAGAGTTGGGTGGAGGGGGAATGGGTGGGGAGGCGTGGGCGGAGGAAGCGTGTTTGCAAAGGGGTGAGTACAAAGGTGCGATAGGAGAAGGTAACAGCGCACTCGTTCGAGCGCACTTGATTTTAGTGAGAGCACTTAACAATGTAACGGTCACGTCAATGTGCTCGCGACTACTTTCTCAAGCAAAACTACGAACAGAGCGATAATGTGGACCGTAAAATGAGATATAGTTTTTCGATCGCTCTGTGTGAGCGAACGTGCAACCATCTAATCGAGCTCTATGATTTTCAATTACTGGCATTATATACCTACGGGCAAATCGATAAGCATTTTCAGTAAATTTCAAATTTAACGCCTACGTTTCAAAAATCAATCGAATAAATGTTTTGGCGAGAAATTTTTCACCAAATAGCTTCCTAATTGGTAATATTTGGCCAGGATTACAAAAAATTGCTTCTGTTTAATCGTGAGCATTGTTTAAGAGTTAAAAATCCCGTTGTCTGAGAAACCTTTATTCGTTTACCTTGAAAGGAAGGCGTAATTTTACCTTGTAAAAATTTATACACGAGATTACCTTGAAGTCAGATTCACATTTGGATTAGAAAGAACAACGCCATTATAGGGCGCGTGATTATATTATGAATTATAAGAATTAAAGAGAACTTCTGAGATTAAAAAAGATGTACTTTAAAATATCCGCTGTTTTCAGAACATTTTATTTTACCTAAAAGTATTTTCGATTATACATTCGGCTAAATTTTGCCGAGATTATTTCACCGAAAATCTATTTTAACATGGGCTTAAACGAAAAGGGATATATCAATATTATAAGGAAGCTTAAAAAAGTCATTAAAAGCGATGAATTACAATTTTGTTATTTGAATACAATACGTGTAATGGTTGGTCTTCCTAATGTGATCGCTTGTTCTGGAATGCTAATAATATTATCTATATCAGTGGCTGCCATAATAAATATATCAAATGCTGAAGAATTAAGTACTTGTCTTAGAGATCTCCAGTAGTCGTAACAAGGTTATATGTTTTTTATAACCCTGAGAGATAACCCTGGAGATACCTAAGACCCGTTCTTAATTTTTCTTTTTTTTACACTTAAGCTTTTATCCTGAAATTTGTGTCCAGATCAATAATTCTCCAGTGAACCCCACTTTGGTATAATTTCGCATTTAAAAAAGGGCAATTGGCATTGACCATCCATTTCTGTTAATCCAAGCATAGCTGTAGAGTCTATACGAAACATTATAATAAAAAGCTTCTCGAAACACATACCGTATTTTCTTAATACGAGAAGAGGTTTTCTTATTATTTAATATTGGGAAACAGGAGTCGACATACCTATATTCGTGTAGTATGATAATACGTCGTGTATGTTTGTTTTTATCATTTTAATTATGTGCAGTCTCTTTTTCCGTTTCATTCTCTATGATATATTACAATCACACAATTTACTGTAATAAAAACAAAATTTAACAGTGAGTATTTTTACCAGTTTTTGTAGTTTAAACTCCCTTATAACTTTCGAGGAATCCTGATAGTCGTAATCCTGAAAATTGCTGAATATACTGAATTTAAGTGTAATTTTTAAGTTTAGAAATTCTGCCGCTGTGATAGTGACTGGTTTACGTGATGGCTAAAGGAATACTGGAATGAAAAGGCTGGGAACCATTGATTTCCATGATTACTGACCTACCTAGTGCAAACCATTACGTATAGAATAAAAAAAACGTTCACTCTACTCTTGTAAAGCGGCGACTTAAAAGAATGCTTCGAATGATAGGAAGATATAAAAACGTCGCATAAATATACCAAAATTAATAAATAATTACTAATTTATAAAAAGTTTTTATATTTTTATTAAATATTACCCCACACCTCATGGTTAGGTAATTTAGTACAGGACACTTTCCTTTTGATTTACATTTCCGAAACAATTTCTCCTATTAATCAATGGCAGATCTAGGCATTTCCTCTCACAAATTAATGCAGCGTCCGGACTTAATGACTATCCACCTCTAGGGTACACCGCCAGTAAAAGATAACATAGATTTATGTTTCATGCTTGGAATTTCCTGTTTTAAGTGAAATTATGCTTTTTCGTGACTGTAGTGTTAGTGTATTTTGTAACATATTGTAGTTTCACACTTTTTTCTTGCATTTTTTCTATCTTGGATGTAATTTTGTAACAAACGATTGTATTTAACAGTGTGAAAGACCTAAGTGGCATTTTGCATATTTCAAATATTAATAATCTAAATTCTTAGCAAGTCTTTTTATCGCTCTTTTACCGACATTTTGGTTCCGCAGATTAGGAAAAATATTTATCTATTGAAAGATTTTATTCTAATTTGAATTCAATTTTCCATTGTGTAGGATCAAATAATCCTGGAATTATCTTTACATGAAGTATAAAGTTTGAAAAGGTTGGTTTATGTGAATTACTTCTTAGGTGAGAGTGTTATATGTAATTCCGAAATATTTTCTAAGACTAGATTTTTATTGAAATTTCATAAAAATAATACATTCAAACAGTTAATTTCACGATAGCGAGAGAGTAAAAGAATCTTGTATGGCAAAACTCAGAATTTTTATTTTTAACTTAAAAAAAATTCGTATATTAAATTTTGCTTCTATATTTCGATAAATACAATCAACTTTTTTGTTCGTAATTATGATGCCTTTAATGAAACAATCCCTACTTTTATTGCATTTTATAATATGACACAGGAAAAACGAGAAAGCTGTACTCTAATAATTGCTAGCTTCACATTTTTGGGAATTCCTAAAATGTCTTCAGGAAAGAATTTAACCATGTAACTTAGTTGCAGTTTAATTTGGTTGGTTGGTGAAAGCTAATAGTATCGTACGAAAAAAACATAATTAAAATATACCATATGTAAAACATTTTTTGCTTAGCTAACTTTTTACCCGAAAACCTCGAGATGACTGGAGTTTTAAATTTTAAATGAATGGAAATGCATGTTTAAGTAATCCGTTCAACCTTTTTGCTCTCGTATGAAAGTTTTAGTGCACAATCCAATCAGTTCCGATCGATATTAATTAAAATCATCATAAAAGAGTTATGCAAATGTAATATATGCAAAATTTTATGGTGAGTCACCCAAGGAGTTATAAGCGATATTTATTGGAACCACGATAAAATATTTATGCAAAAACTCTCATTTAATCATCTGACATGACATTCAGAAATTATTTATTCAGTTTTAAATCATTGGTAATGAATTTTTCTGATGATAATTTATTTTATATTTTCGTATTTTATGTACTTAAAAATTGTATTATTTAAAGCGTGGACAAAATGTGGATGTTAATCACTATGATTCTCTTTGTGGTTATACTAGGTCATTATAAAATTAATAGCAAAAATAAAAAAATAAAACCGTGCATAGAAAATGATGTGTGATGGTGATGTAACTGGCCGAGCCCGACAACTTTATTTAGGCTAGCTCCAAATACTTATATTATAGCGATCTATTTTAATAAATGCCGAAGTGCTTCATTGATTTCATCAAGTATAATTTTTTGAGAGACAAGTTTTCTCTGACATCACATGATTTCTGACAACTGCATCTTTCGAGTTGCAACCGCCGGCCACCAACGAAAAGCATTCAAACGAAATGCAAAAAGACGCACTACAGATATTTTTGGCGAAATTATGCCTAAATTTTGGAAAAATAATGATAAATTATCATCGTTTACCTCAATGTTTATGATAAATTAGCGATTAAATGAGAACCAACGATTAACTGTCGAACCTTTAGCCTTAAACATGCCCCAACACTTGGAGAATATTTTAAAAAATCGAATTGCTAAAATCAATCCAGCCGCTGAGGGAACGTTAACTTTGTTTTCTTTTTTTGTAGAATTTGATTCTACGCCTACGGAGACATGCAAAGAGGCACTCAAGTCGGACGATTAAAAACCGCCGATTATTATTTTCTCGAATGCGCTCCTCAACCTCTTGAATTTTCACATTCGAACACACTCTCTCGGCTTCAAGGTCAATATTTCCTTCGCCCGTGGTTCCTTTCCTATATTCAGGTTCGCTCACTCAAAGTGGCGCAAGAGGGGACAGGGTTTAGGAGGGGACCGTGAAGAGGTCTCCGAATCTAATACAAAAAACCTCTCGCACCAACAACGTTAACCCTGCGAACAAACACTGAATGTGGGTCCGGTATACAGGTTTTCCGAAATCAAACGGATGTGCGTGAGGGACTTCTTCTCCATCCACCCGACATCCAACCCCTCTAGCGACTTCCGATCTAAAAACCCCAGCCTTCGCCAATGAGCCACCGTGGCCCTTGCGTGATGGCATTGCGAGGGTTCAGAGGGGAGAGAAGAGGAAAGCAATGGGTGCGGAACTTTTTCCCGCTCTCCTTTCCCCTTCTCCTTAACCACCCCTTTCCCCCACCTCACTCCTACTCCCACCCCGAATCTCTTCATTCTCTTCTATTTCCCCGCTTTTCTCTTCATCTCCCCGATCCCTTCCCCTTCCTCCAGATCTCCCTTTTTCCTTCCGAACCCTTTAAACCTCAGGTCTCATTAAACCAGAAGGATTGCGCTTCCGCACGTGCACTAGATGATGGCCTGGCATGCGGATTAACCTTGATTTTCTTAGGAAAAGTCAATCTAACGGATATCCCTAAGCCAAAGCAGAAAAAGTTCCGCGATCCCAGCATAATATTGATATTATATAATATATTTATGAGAAATTTTCGCATTGGACTTTTTATTGCGAACTGCCAGCAACATAAAGATTTGACGCAAACCAACCAGGCATGTCAGTTGGTGGAGAATATTTAACCGATAACCACTGGACAATTGCCGAGCTCGTCTTACGACATAAAACAATTTCAAGAAAAAGCACTTAAGTATAAAAAATTGAACAAATTTGTACTTAGGTAACCCCAATAGCCATAACATTGTTATGACTCTTAGAGATACCGAAGATACGAACTTATTTTCCAATTTTTGGAACATAAAAACTTAAAACTTATTACAGCGTTGTTATGGATTTTTGAGATACCTAAGATAAGTACTTATTTTTTTCAATTTTGGAGCAGGAGTGTGCTGCCAAATATTGTATATAACAACCGGTTCGCTATGATCGCCGCCCCTGGCAGTTAGGCATCCCATCCAGCGTCGAATTCATTACAGTTTTTGCAGCCCTAAGATCGATTTATCTGATCTTTGCGAGAATTGGAAGGGATTTCAATATAAAAAAACAATATACTATCTTAAATAAAAATTACATTTTCATTTTAAATGATTAATTATAATTAATGACTAATATATCGAGGGTGGTGACTTCGAATAAGAACATTCCATGTACAATTGTTTGGCTTCTTTCAGCTAATAAATTGCTGCGTAAGACGATCTAGAAAGCGCCCTTTAACTTTTGGCGTCCCATTATTATCAGACCGTGATGCGTCGCTAACCTCCGGATAATGTGGAATTCATAGCGCAACAACCGGTTCCTCGGGCATAAAAAATTTTAACAAACGGCTCGCGCTCTTTGAAATTGTACCCTCACGTTTGAAGGCAAATAATTACGAAAATTAATCACTGCATTAATGAAATCGTTATATCATTTCAACAGTTTTGTGGCTGCGAGATTTACCTGGATCATTAATTTTAGGATTACGAATTTTAGCTTGTAAAATCACCTATTTAGTAATTATAATGAAAACTCTATAGCTAATGTATGACTCTTGTTAGGTAACTGATTATTTAAAGTTTTTACTGTTATAATAATCTTTCTAAAATAAAGTCTGTAATTTCCCATTCTTGAATCAGTTGAGATAATATAGAAAAATGACGGATTTACTTTCCACAGTAAAGTCATATAGGTAAATTTTTTTGCTATGCAATGTATCACTGAGCTAACCGTAAATTTTTGGAAATCCGTATTTCCAATAAGATCAGAAAAACTCTTACTGTTGGAACGTTACATTCAGTGAGACATTATTTAATATTATTGCAATTCATTTGTCAACGTTTCGATAAAACTGTCATTTATATTCAAATGAAAAGTAAATATAAAATAACATTTAAACAATGTTTTTGATGAATTTAATCATTATATTATATATAATATTATTATAATATTCGTGCTAAGTCAATTATTTGCTACAAGAGATCTTCCGTTACACAGTTGGTCGGGACACCTTTATTCGAAGAAACTGATAGATACTTTAGGACAGAAATATTTTCATTTTCATTAAAGATGTGGAAACTAATTCCTGATAACGTCGTAAAAAAAATTGACGGTAAAATTTCATCGAGGAAATCCAAAGAAGTTTCAATCGCTCGAGTGCCTTAAAAATTGTACATCATGAATGATAGTATCGCTCTTTTGACTAAAACATTACCCACACGTAAGCATTATTTACTCCATTTAAATTATGTCATAATCTGTGCGACTACCTAAGTGATGGATGTTTCAGTATTAATAACTAAAAACTCTCTTCGGTTATCGAGCTACTGTGGATATTACCGAATTTGGTGTCTAAAAGTCATAATTTATCACCTTTCATTTGTAAGCTGTTAATAACGATTTATGTAGCCTGTAGATGAAAACACTTCGCTGTGATAATAAATCAGAGCGATTTTAACGTGTTTTTTCACCTCATGACCCGAAAGGTCACAGTCACTATAACGAGAATATAATTCCTCATTTTATACATTTTTATTAGAGTGGAATTTTACCGTAGCTCTTATCCTCAATAAACTATTTGGCGATACGGTGAAACATTAACATAACTTGATAAGTTAAAGCAAAAAATATTAAAACCTTTCTATTATTATGGAGTTGGGAAAGAAATTGTGAAGATCTGTGAGGTGTGACGAATTTTTACTCAGCGGAAATTGTTCAGTTAAAATACGAAATTCGTTAATTTTGTACATCCCTCATAAAATAGTTGTAATTCAAAACTACTTGCACTAGACTCAAATAAGTTTAGAATAGCTATATTCATTACGCAGGAATAGTGTCTATTTCATTGGATCTGTATAGTGAGATTCTAATAAGTATAAAATCTCAATGTCATGACTGAAATTTACGAAAACTGAAAGAGATAAGGAAGTAACGACAAAAATCCCGTATATAACGGAAAAAATGTTTTCCACTTTTTTCTTTCGTTATTTTTATCTGCACGACAACGCTGCAGGCTGTTATTCAAAAGAATTTTATCTAGAAAATGGAAAGATTGTTCAAAGGAAAAACTCAGAATTTGAAAAATTAGTGACTTTTTAAAAAATAATATAATATTGATATTTTGTTTTAATTATGGTGTTGAATTCATCTACGGGAAAAGGTAATTGGGAATGTTTTCCTCAAATTATTTCCTATCCCAATGATCTCCTGCAAATGTTTAAGTTCTTCCTCTAGTAAGAATTTCAAATAATTAAAAGGATCCGAATATGAATATTTTATCCGTTTGTAGCATTTATTTACCAGTTATTATAGTATAACAAAGGAAATGGGAGAAGGCTCGTCCATTTTAATCGATAATATCCGATTTCATTGTGGGAATGCGATGTTGGACGAAAGCTTATAAGGAAGGAAATGACACTTTATTTGCCGTCTTTTAAATCGAATTTGTTGTAAAAAAGCAAAATTATAATGGAATTTGACGAAAATAAACGTTTTATTGCTTTTCTTGTACCATGGAATATAACATTTTCAACAATTCTACTAAATATTGCCGTCTTCGTGAGTTTTAGTCTAAGGTATTAAGAGGACATAAAATGTAATTTTTAAAATTAAATAATCTCTATAGATGTTCCTCTCTTTTTGACACATTTATGTGATAATTCATACATATAGAGCGAAATACAGATCTCTCCGGTCTCACACTGACGTAACTGTTTTTGCAAGTAAGCACCGGCTGCCTCAAAGGCATGTTACGCCAAGGGAGTAATCAAAAATATTTTCCGCTGGTTTATTAAACGAAGCATGAAATGGGCTGGTGGATTATAATTTATTTCATATAAATTCTTTGAATTATTGTTGGACTTCTTAACCATAATTTTTCAGATTTTAAAACGGAGCAAATTTTACCACCGCCATACGTACAACCATGCTACATCTTAATTATAAAACACGATATTTCGTGGCGTCATATCATCTAAACTTATGTCCCTAGATTTCCTCGAAGATGTCTCTTATTGATCGCGTGCAATACTACGCATTATTTTCCTTCCTTGCACTGACGTTACACAATTTACCTTTAGTAGAATACAAAAGATAATATCAACTCGAATACCAAATTAGACGTGACTATAACGATGATGGGTTAGTGTTAATGTCACGGTGTTTTTATACCTCCATATCGGAAATCCGAGAGACGCTATCAAAAATTTCTGTAAATTGCATTGTCTCAAAACAAACATCTCAAAGAGGTTAACGTGACAGATAAGTTTTTTTCGAACAAATTCCATCCATTAGAGTCATTAAAAGGCGTTTATCCGACTATCGGTTCGACGAGTGGTCCAGATGTTTGTGGCTTCTGGTTTCGGAGCAACAGGAGCTTAATCTGATTTTAAGGGGAGAGTCGAGAGAGAGAGAGAGAGAGACAGGGGGCACCTGAGGGAGAGATAGGGAATCAAAGACAACATGCTCTCTAATCGCCTTTTCACCGGACCTTTGTTCGCCTCATTTTACTACTGCCGGACCTCAGCACTGGCCGCGAAGGTTTCCTGGCGATTATGACCGGAGATAAAAGCCGAAATGACATAAACGCTTCCCACCCCTTTTTCACCGGATCAAAGTATCCACCAAAGTGAGACTTGATGGAATCAAAGCGTTAGACTAACTCTCGGTACTCACGGATCTAGCCGCAATACACGTTTGACATTTCGTTTTTTCTCGGTGTTCGCGTGAGAACGTAGCCAGTTTCGCCGTCTTTTGTATTACGTGTGGACTCTTGGAAGAAAGGTGGTAAATGACCGCCCTTAAGGAGAAATTGGTGCGGTGGCGGGCTGCTTAGAAACGCTGACTCACTGACTCGTCAACCCATAAAAACCTTTTAAGGTCAACGCTCTTTCTTAGAATGAGGTTGACAGCAATACGACCATCATTCTCGCTACTCCGTCCTGTAATTGTTTAAAAGGAATTATTGAACAGAGTTTCACAAAATTTTCCTTAAATTAACCATCGCTTACTAGAAGCGAGTTTCTTTAATGTAAACATAAAACGAGATTGTAAGTCTGCTGTGTAAACATAGAGGTAAACTGCAAGCTTCTTACCAAGAAAATGAAGAATAAATACTTTTTATTTTCATCCATCTTTTAAAAAAGTATAAGAAATCCTATCATATGCATTGAATAGAAAACTTAAAATAAGTGATTGAAACGAATTGCTTTTTTATCATAATTGCTCGAGTCACTGATCGCATTAAAATAAATACTTCGTTGAACGCTTATTAATCAAAGAGTTTTTGATAAGATACACTGATTTCCAGCAAATAAGAAATATTTTTGATGTATCATTATCTTTCATGCTAATAATTTCATAAATACATTAATTTGATACTAAATAGAGCGATAAATTGTTGCGTAAGAATATACTTATTTATTTAAAAGCGTTTATAATTTACTAATTTTCATATCAATTCGGAGAAAATTTGTTATTGTTTTAAATTCATTTTTCAGAGATTGATTTTTATATTAATTCTCAACTTATTTTTATTGATATCTTGGTTTTCGTTTTTGCTCGCTCCTTCATATTTGTTATTCCTTTTCAAAAGCGCGTTTCACTCTTTGAAGATTTAGGGAGAGTTTCCTTGGAAACCCGATTTTCTGCATTAAAATGATTTTTTTGTTAATTACCACCATGGGAATTAGATAAAATCGAAAGAAAGTTTTCATTTTCACAAGGCTATGGTGGATAGACTCAAAGGCGCTTTTTGTCTAAATACGCAATTACAAATGTTGATAAATAATGCGCTAAAATGACAATATTGTACTCTATTTAGTTCTAAAGTTAATTATTAAAACAAAGAATAGCTTCAAACGTTTTCTCCACATTTATAAATGTAAATTATACGAAGAATTATCTTTCACAGTGAGATTTAAAAAAATACTTTATTGAAAGATGCATATACGTCGCATCATGCTCAAATTGTTAAAAATATAATTTATACTTAAAAATGCAACAGATATCGCAGTTTATTTTTCACTTTAATTTATGAATATTTTGGAACAATAAATCATAAATTTAAATGCGGGAGCCTCACAATTTCTAAAAATATTTTGATAATTATATTCGCTGTTATGAGCTCTAATTGCAATATATTTTATAATCACAGAAATAATAATGATTTTCTTGTTTTATTTGGTCGCTCCTTTGGGTTTAAAACTCTTGTGTATACTAAAATGAGACAGAAATTTCTCAAGGGTAAGATCTAAAAGTTAGATATTTTACTTTGGTTCTAAACAGCGAGTAAAAAATGATGTTTTGTATATTGTATAATGGTTTTTATCAATGCCTAGATCATTGATGTATACAACGAAAAAATATAATCCAATCGGTTATACGTCAGAATTTTACTTTTCTTCGAAAAATCCTATTTATTTTTGGTAGTTTGAGCGGATCTGACCTCGCAGAACCCTTCCTATGTCTGCCTCTGTAATAAGGCTGTAATAAGAGTTAGGATTATGCTAGCAAATACGGTAAAACTTCATATTTTCCAACGTTTCAAAGTGTCCGTCGACTTCCATTATACTTTACAAATATTGAGTCTTGACAGTATTTTTTATTATGAATGGACAAAATACAGTTTCATAAGCAGCGCGAAATATAATGCAAGTAGAAAGAGTGAAACTTCTCACTCATATTTCGAAGATTAACCCTATAGAGTCCTCTTAATTCTCTATGAAAGACCACAAAAATAGGACACACACTATTAGTTCACCAGTATAAGTAGAATTTTACCGTAAACCAGCAGAATAAATATTTTCGTCTGCGATTATAAGGCGATTTTTGGACTATTCGGCTTACATCAAAAGAATATACGATCCCAGAATGAAACGTAAAAATAGTCCTATGTATACCGTTGTGAACTCAACCTAAATTTAATAAATTGGCCTGAGATACCGCATAATGACGCATTCGCGAAACCCAGGACCTTTGAAAAACATTATTTTTTATTCGGCTGCCGATGTAAATGTTCTGGTTTCCGAGATTATTATTAGAAGTATCTGAAATCTCACAATGAGTGAAGGAGACCTTGCACGATTGTACGCAGCAGTTTTTTAGCGTTATATTTGGAATAAGGGTGGTGCCTTACATCGACGAGGGTATCGTGACGAAAGTAGAACATCCGGTCATCAAATTACTGCGCCAATCGCAACCCTTTAACCTTGGACGTCAGGGAAAGAAATGGAGATAAAAGGATGGGGGAAAGATGGCGAGTCACAATGAAATTCTACGCGAAATGCGAATGGAGAGAACGTAATAAGGGTTCTTCAAAAGGAAAAAAAGGTGAGAGATTAACCGTGCGTCTTATCTGAAGGAAAAAGGATGAAAAGGAAGAGTATATTGAAGGTGGCCTTGGAGAGGTTAATAGCCCGGACGATGGTTGGATTCGGCAGATCCTATCCGAGCGACACCAGCTGAGAGAAGAGGCCCAAGGGTCGAGTTACCAAAAATAGTTTCGGTGAGCTGAAAATAAAAGCAAAATCTGCGTTAAAATAACGAAGAGGCAATAAAACTGTGTTTTGGATTATGTTCGTATCTACCTATTAAGCCAAGGATGGAATTTTTAATTTTTACCTGGCGCATATTAAATATTCCGCGAAAAAAGTTAACCGATGTGAAATATTTCTAATGAATGAAAATTATACATATAAATGAATATTCATTTATATAAAGGTTATATCATACAAACAAAACCATTTCCTTAAAATGCACTTCGAAATCTTAAATGAAAATTTAGATATTCCGCGTGGGCGCAAATTAAACGGCGCCGTTTTAACACTGTAAAAACATATGTCGCAGCTGGATATGTTTCGATTTAATTATACGGTCGTAAAGGCATTGCAAACTCGGTAAATTCTTAAAGAGTTTATTAATTCCTTTCTTGTATGGATAATTGATTACTCTTACGCCGGGGCGAGAAGGAGAGATGGGTGGGAACAGGAAAGAAGTATGGCGCAATTTGAAAGGGTGTGTTGGATGAGTGAGGTGTAGGGATTAAAGACTGCGGAAACAAGTGAACGTGAAGAGAGGGGACTGCTTCGAGGGAGTTGAGCGAATATTTAAGGCAAACGTTTTTGCACTGTAGAAATGCGACGGTTATGAAGACTACTCAACGAATGATGAATAATTAAGACATTTGAAAAAAGGATTTTACTCTAGCGTGTCCACGGTGCCTACATATAATCATGAAACAATTAATGGATCTCTGTTTACCTCTAACTCATGCATATAACAATTCCAGCCAGTCCAGCTGTGATAAATCCTGTCAGAAGGCATTTTTCATTTTACACATTTACTTGCATTTAGATATTAAAAATATATCGATTTTTTCATTTAAAGATATTAATACGATTAATAAACTTAATTAATTTAATTTTTATTAAGTGCGACCGAAATTACAAGGATACAATTAAAAATATAAAATTTTAAATTCAAATAGCTTCATTATGGGCTTGTGTGTGTGTGTATATACACACACCCTCATATATAAATGGAAACTAATAGAAGAACTTTTTCTTCCTCAAATCATCTTCTCAGAAATAACCCCTATCAGACCAAATGGATGTGCAGAGAACAAAGACGCCCGATTTACCCTTAAATCCTTCCTTCCAGGAGCGAGATAGGGTGGAGAGTCCTTGGAAGTGGGTGGATGAGGGAGTGGGAGCTGGAGGCGTGGGTGGTTCTTCGAGGGTGTGGCTGCCGCGGCCGCAGCACCTACTCTTTCGGCAAGGCTGCGTGCTTCTCCTTCCAAGTTTCGGCAAAGGATAATATTTTTCCTCCTCCCACCTCGCACCACCTGACGTGGAAACCATAGCGCTATCAAGCGGAGCCTCGGGCTACCTATGCGTGCACGTTAACTCCCCACCTCGTCACCGAATCAAACTCTTACCTCCCCCTTCCTCCATTACCCCTCCCTAAGGGACCACACCCATTCCGCACTCCCTCTTCCACCCTCCCTTACCCCGCAAAAACACAAATCCACCGTCCGTCCGTCCCTTTACCCCTTCCTCCAACTCTACGAAATCCTATCCCCCTCTCCTCCTCACGGCGATCATTCGAATGGGTAGTTAGTCAACGGCGTCAGTCGCCCGCATCTGGACACGCAAGGTTTCATGCTCTCCCCACGAATCCAGCCTTTCACGCTTCTGGCCCCACACCACGCGGGAAATTAGTCGCTCTCCCTCCAAAAATCTCTGCTGCTCACCCCCTTCGCAATGAAAGGGCATTCCCTCCCTCCCTCCCTCTATTCCTATCTCTCTTTCTGTCCCCTTCCTCCTTCACCCCAGCTCCCTCTCCTCGGAGATGGCCGGGTCAAGGCTCCCATTAAATAAAAAAATATCTCGGCCGGCATCGTATTTAACGCACTCGGAAGACGTGTTCAAATGGGCCAGGAATGGGGAGATAACTATTTTTTGTATATTTCCATACATTTTTATCCTTTTTTCCTCGTTGTTCATTTAGGTTTCGGGAAAAAATTGCCCTTTTTTTAAATACTCTTGAGGGGTGAAACGATCTTGATTATCCGGTCTGGTAAATTTCTTCCGAGGTTTTTTTTCCGAAACATTTAAGCCGTCGTGTTACTGAAAAATAAAAAAGAAAACCCTAGTATCTCGATTATTTTTCCGGAACGGTTCCCGATAGCCAATTAAAAATTCGCGATGTTAAAACGGCAGGAAGCTTCACGAAATCCCTTTCGATCGGGATCCTCTGCGGTTTGTTTTCATACGGCAAAGACAATTAAAATGGAAATAGACGGGACTTCTTATTTGCTCCCTCATTCCACCCCACGAGCCATCAGGGTCCGTCACAAAATAAATGAGGAATTTTTCCGCATAGCTAATGTTCTACGAATTTCCATACGAAGATAAGGAAGGTTGTTTATTCCCCAATAATTTCGATGGATTAACACAATAGCCGAGGAAGGGTTAAATTATGAATTCTTCGTGCGCCACACAACTCTTTAACTCGTGTGGTGCTTGGCTCCATTTCTTATAATTGTAGACAACGTCGTTTATTCGTCGGTAAACGTTTTGAGCGTGGAAAAGAGGGGCAGCATTTTTCATAGGCGAAAGACTAAACATGCGATTTCAACTCTTCAAAACCTTCCCGAGCTTATTTTTTCATAACATCTACTGTTACCGATACTGCAGGGTGTCCGTCTCATGGCCACGGTGTCAAGGCTTCAGATCCATTCCGGAAACGGAATATTTTTTTTTTACGTTTCAACATCTCGAAAAAAGACTCCGTCGATATTATAGGGAAAAACGAGTCTTATCTATTAAATTCTTTTTTGATTTTATTTTTTTGCATTAATCCCTTCGAGAAACAATTGCCCAAAATTTCGCGTTTCATCGATCAATTTTCATGTTTAAAAGAGCGTAACTCTTTCCCTCTCTACCTCCTTTTGATTTTACAGTAGAGCTGGTGGCATTGTTGTAGTTGCTTATCCTTTTTTCCTCTACTTGCATCATCTCCCACTCTCTCGCTTAGTCACGCACTTAAAGATCGTTCAGAATCATCCGTGCACGCTCCGGGCTAGCACGGTTATCGACTGGGAAGAGATAGGATGGGGAGTAAGAGGGTGAGGTATGGGGAGGAATGAGGGGAAGGGAGGGGGAGATATCCCACTGCGACGTTTATGGAAAGTGTGGAAGTTGTGGAATTTCCTCTTTGCATAGTGAGGTTTTTAAGCCCGCTATTTGACATACGTATACGTAATAATCCCGACTCCTGGATGGTGTTAATGAAATGGACCAAAATTGTTACGGATGACATTGATAATGGGACTCCGAATTGCTTTCCGAAACCTGATAAGATTACGTCAAAATATTCCCAGCATACCAATATGTTGGAACTGTATATTCTCGCGAAATGTAATCAAAGAAATATATGCTCAAAACTCAGCCAGAATTTTAAGTTTAGTTCAGCCAAAAATTTGATAGTGATGAACCGCTTGGTATAAGAACCGTTTACAGTTGCTTCTTTTAAATATACTTCTACAGTGGAGATAAAAATATCTTATCAAAAAACTTTTTTTAATGGAAAAAGAATATCGTTAAATTTCTCAAACACACAGCTGAGTCGTAGGGGAAATAATAACAAACAGATAATGGAAACGATTTTATAGACTCAAACAGACGTATAGCTTATATTAACGGGAATCCAAGTATTATAATTTCAAGACAGAAATGCGACCATTTGCGTAATGTTTGAGTCACATGGTTGTTTTAAAGATTAGGTCTCTGTTTCAAGCCTGACAATCAGTTATTTTCAAGTTTCAATAATTTATTATAGGTGGCTAAGAAGGCTCTAAATGCGATCTTTGTAATTTATCTGTGATGAAAATGTCATTCAGGGTTCAAGGTCTTTAAAACAAAAGCCTTTTTGTGTCTAACAAAAAGAACTGAATGGAAAATATTCTTTAATCACTAGGCGCCATTAAATTTAAGAATAGCTTCATAATTTTTGTCCGTATCTCCTTTTATTGGCCCTACAATGCTCATTATTTACTGTCCATTTCTCCTTTGCTCGCACCACCTAGCTTCCATTTAACTCCTTTATCTTTCGCCATTGCGCTTTTTAATTGCGCCAGGTAAAAAAAATGGATTCAGTGAAAAAAGTACCGAAATAAATAATTACGAATGCGGAAATTCATTCTTCTTACGTTCCTTTATCGATAATAACATAACGAGATTGTAACTAGTTACCTTATCCGCTTCTGAAGTGATTTTGGTGTTGTACCCTTTCCCAGCTTAATTTTCCAATATATTTCTTTACTTGGTGATAAAATCAATTATTAGTTCTTTTTTCTGTCACGTGGAGCATATTATTTAGACTTTCTTCGTCCTCATTTGGAAAAATGAATTAATTGAAAATTAGACCAGCAAAAATGAGCAATAGAAAAATATTCAAATTATGTTTATAAATATTATAAATGTAAATAAATATTATAACACACTCGAGAAATAATTCAAAATTTCTCTTTATCTCGTTAACACAGCCTAAAATTCACAATGCATGCCTATAAATAGCTTACTGCGCTATTTTCTTTGAGGATGCAAGCAGGAGGATAACATATCACAAAATAGGCTTTTACTTTCTCATATAGTAAGATCGAATTTTTTCTCATCTTTTGAGAAAGTATTGTAATTGCGAAAAAATTCGATCTCGAGATTTTAATGGAAATATACGTTTTAGGTGTACCTGATTCCGAAAAAGTGGTTTTCGCAATGCCGTCTATCTGTCTGTCCGTCTGTCGGTCTGTTCGCGGCTCTAGAGCCTACACGGTAGAGCTAAAAGGAATGAAATCTCGTAATTAGGCATTTTATCTTACAGAATAGAAGCTATGAATAAATGGTTGACATTGCTCAATAATTAAGGGAAGTTTATTCTACGAATTTTTAACAACAATTTGATTTTCTCAAAACCGGCTTTAACGATATTGTTCAAATTTCGTACAGTTACTTGAGTTTACGTCTGAAATAATAGTACATATTTTATATTTCTCAAAGAATGTATATAAGGCTAGTTCTTGGGCAAATTTAATAACAGATTTTCGAAAAAACGGCTCATACGATTTTCATAAAATTTCGTATAGTTATTTAAGTTGATGTTTATAACGATTCTACGTAGTTCATATTTTTCAAAAGATAACTAAACGGCGCATTAGTATATGAGATAGTTTGTACAATGTATGTTGCACCGATTTTTTTAGATTTCATTACTGGCATAAAAACCATAAATCAACGACTACAATCAAACATAATCCTGGATGATTTAGCTGCAGGTTAAAATGGCGAATTTGGAAACGACGGGTAGGAAGGAAGGAATAGAGGATTTTTAATAAGATGACCTATTTTGGAGACCATTCCAATTTTTATGTTTACGAGATGCACTGACAGAATGGATCGGTGACAGCTAATTTCCAGCGTGTCGAGCCGGAATTCGTAAGGAATTCCATGCCCTTTTTTCAACTCTGAATTTGGTTCATGAATCCACCTCGGGGAGAAATCCAAATAAACCATTCTTCTTTTTTCTCGCAACCGAAAGACATACGTATCCTTTGAACTCCATCTACGGCCTTCAGAAAGGCGATTCCATCCTGAAAAAAGATCATACGATAGAGTATAGAGCAGAGATCTCTCCACAGGTCGAACCAGATAGACATGAAAAATATCACTATTTGGACGGACAACACGCCTTTTACGGATACAAAATATGCTTATAATCCCTGTAAAATGAATATTAATTAAGTACATTTTTGGACTGTTTAATTGAATAATAAAATTCAAGGGGCAATCCTTCCAATCATCTAAATTATCGTCAGCCATTCTAAAGTATGCACTTCTTATATTAAAAAGAAATCCGAAGCAACTAACATTAGAATAATTTAATATATACTTGTTGTGGGGGCTAAAATATTACCATTTTTTCTATAAAAATGTTATGCTTTAATGGTGAAATAACTCCAAGTTTCCCGCAGTTACAGGGAACCGAAAATTTCGACTTTTGTGAGCCGTGGCAAGATCGAACGTGGTCCTGCTAGTATTAATACACTGAAAATCACAAAAAATGGATCGAAATAAAAATGTTAAGTACAAGCGCACCCCTATGATAGACGAACTGGGCGTAAGGAGCGCCCCGTGCTTAGTTTACCTTCCGGCATCACCGACAACAATGCACAAACTTCACGGCACGCGCCTCTGCCAGCTCCGTCGGGAGAGTTCTAAGGATTGGACGCCACCTTCGTCGAGTCGAGCCGCGCAGTCGCCCCTCGCCCCTTCCCCGTGGCACACCCGAGGGTGGCGGGGGTACGTCAAGGAGACGAGGGGGTGAGGAGGGCGCGAGGAGCGGTTCCGTTTGCGGTTAGAAAAGCGGTCGACCCGTGGCGCGGAGGGGCTTTACGCGAACGGAGCCATCGAGATGACATTTTCC
The DNA here is from genome assembly GCA_036926305.1 of Uropetala carovei. Lineage (NCBI taxonomy): Eukaryota > Metazoa > Arthropoda > Insecta > Odonata > Petaluridae > Uropetala > Uropetala carovei. The sequence continues at coordinate 1,276,296 of JAXCHB010000202.1, read as the reverse complement.
GCGACGTCGTCGTCGATGGGAGCTTGTAGGAACTCCCAGAAGGGACGGGGTCACCTTCTGAGCATCGTTTGGGCCGTCGCGTCCGCGGCGGTCGCCATCCTTTGGTGGGTGGCGGATGCGGCGGCGGCTGCACGTCCGGGACGCGAACCTCCGCCCCTCATGCTACCGGGACAAGGCCTGGTGGTCGGAAGGGAGGTTTACGTGTCCCGTTCTCAACGTGCGACGCTCTACGCGGGAATTCCTTTCGCGCAGCCGCCGATCGGAGAGCTGAGGTTCGCACCGCCTCGCACCTCTCCGCTTCCCTCGTGGACTGACACGAGGAACGCGTCAACTTTCGCTCCGCCGTGCCCTCAGGATGCGGCGCTTGACAAAATCGCCACGCGTTTCCTCCAGGATGCTAGCCAACAGTCGGAAGATTGCCTCTACCTGAACGTATTCGTTCCAGAAGGTGAGATTAACCGTTCAAGAAGGTGAAAAATTGGTTTGCCATAATTCTTAGGATGCATCGTGAGGAAGTTAATCGGTTCTGTTTCACTCTTTGGTCCGTTATGCATGTGAGGGTGTCAGGAATTCTCGCAAGTTATCGTTCAAAATATAAAAATTAAAAAATTTACTCTCTATATCACCGTTTAACTTGAATCCAATAGATGATAAAGGCAACTCCATTTAACTAGCTGTCCAAGCTATATAGAAACCGTCCTCGTTAGTATTTCTCCGATTATTGATTATTGTTTACTAGTAATCACTATGAAGAAATAATGATTAACAATTGGTATATTATTATTAATACTGGAGACTTTGTAGCTGGAATGGCCATATAATTTACTCGACTGTTTTATGTTTACAGGGATTAATCATATCATATACCTACTATCCAAGGGTGTTAAGTAACCTATAAGCTATAATTATATGGCTATTCATTCGCACCTAGATAGTAAAGTGATCTTCACATTTTTACATTCCTTAGGAAGTGCGCTGAAGTATTTAATAAATTTCTCTCAACTTAAGGAGGAAATGGGTGCTCTATCCTGGCCCACTATGTGGAGATCTGCGCTCTTTTTGCTCAGCATACAACCCCTATGCTGAAAATTCAAGTTTAAAACGGAGCTTTCCTCAATAAAAGGCAGCCTAAAATATTTCAGGCTTAATATTATAAACGTACTTACATTTCAAATAAGATGTGTATGATATTCTCATATCCAATACGTGAAATACAACCCTTTCAAAGAATTAGTATTTGATTTGTATGTAAGAGTATGGATCAGTTATCACACGGCATAATCGATTGCTATATCTAATAGAGTACAGTGAGTAGTTTCAATTACGTTCTGCTCATTGACAGCAAGTGCAATATTCAAAAGTAAAACTGAACCGGATAGACTTGTATGGAATTCGTTAGATTAATTACACCCTCCTAGACTTCGCAAAAATTCAAAACCAACTTGGCACCATTCAGGAAACGCAACTGGCCTCCAAGGGAAGACGATTTCGATTTACGAAGAGTGTGGCATTGAATATGTCAGCGGGTCACTAATTTTGAAAGTCTTGAGTGACGGAGAGTGGATTCCGCTTATTCTCGGGAAATCGAAACGGATGTCAATCTAAAGAGACTTTTCTTCTTTGGGGGTGACTGGGAAATAACTGTTTGACTAATCAATTTATGGAATAATAAAATCGTGCATAAATGATTAACCATTATCTTGAAATATCGATTAATTCCACTTTGTAAAAATTGCATCGTATTGGTTTAGAAAAGCCATTATGTCTGTGGCTCTTTAGTTTTATGAAGAACATTTAAAATAAAACTTTTTTCAAGTCATATTTTTCCAGCTCAAAGTAAAAAGTAATACAGTGGTATAATTATTATGTATGGTACCACATAACTTTCCAGCTGGGACATCCTAACGTAATTTACAAATAGTCGTTGCTTTCAAATGGTAGTATTATAGCAGTTAGTTTTCAAATGAGGAAAGAAAAATGTAGTTTTTTTTAAATGCCACATGGTCATTGTTATTCAAAATCTGTCGCTATCTTGAAAGAATTGTAAATATTTAAAAAAATAAAATACCTCGTCCATAATATTTGCAGTCGTTGCAATAACTTTTATTGTATGCATATCATTCGTTACTTGTAAATCTCCGCTTATTGATCACAATTGCATTATTTTTAGTATACATTTTCTTTGAGAAATTTCACTTTTTGTTTGAAATTATTTACAAACAATGAATTGCTTCAACTGAAATTCTTCGATATATTCATAAATGTTTTCACAACTATCAAATTAAAAAACTATGTCATACTATATTTTCAGCAAATAAATAAAATCTAATTTTTTTAATGACCGAGTTAAAATTTTCCGCTAATGAAGGTAGAGTTTGCTAGAGGGTAAGCTTAAAAGCGAAAGTAAGTGACAGCATAATTAAAGACCTTAAAATTTGTAAATATATTCATGATTTATTTACTAAGATAAAACCTTATGGGCTAAGAACTATAGTGCCTCGATTGTGCAGCGCCAGTTTCTTCAAACGCAATTAATTTATCCGAGTTTTGATCTCATTTATCGCATTTAAATCAAATGAGGCGACGTATCATAACACGCACGTTCACTACCATGGACGTTAGAGCAAGTTATTTTATGCCACTAGGCAATTCGTGAGAGTGAAATCCCAGGAGTGGAAAGATTTTAAGTAAGCAATGGATTTATTGGAACGTGAGAGAGAAACGCCATAATAATATCCAAGTATTACTCATCGGGGCAATTGCCCAATAATTGATTTTTGTCATTATTTAACAATAATAGTTTTTTAAAATTATTATTTCTATTACTATATATCATATTTGCGTTAATGTAACTATAAATAAAACAAACGGATAAATTTTGTACTTTCCTAAAGATACTGATAAATACGAACATAAAATATATGCATGGAATTGAGTAACATTTCACGTTACAGAAAAACATCGACAATTAAATTGGGGTGAATCCTCAGAAATTTCAAATAAGGTTTCCTGTCAAATGCATACAAATATTCCAACATGTAGCGAATATAAAAACCGTAAGTAGGGCTGTAAATAGGACGAATGATTGCAAACAGTGTCAATGTTTTAAAATTCAAGATGGGTTTTGTTTAGCATTTTAATGTTAATTTTTGATCAAATGATAAACCAGTGAGTAGAGTTTTTACCCGTATTGCGGAAAATTAATCTCAAAGAACTACTTTGTGTTTCGCCGCTTTTTCTTTTAAACTCCCTGCTGTTCCTACCCATTCCTTTCTCTCCACTCTTTCCCCCTCCCTCTCCACTCACGCGATTTGGCACTCTACCCACTATTCATTTCCCTCTTCCCCCTCTTTGGAATTCGACTGCCGCAAGGGGAGACGAAAGGGAGAGGGAGGTGGGTTAAACTGAATGGCTGAGGGTCTGTAATTTGTAGCCGTGATGTAATACTTATATTCGTCGCATACTGCTGTGGATTAATGTCCACAAACAACGAATTATTCTGTATAAGAGACGTGGAAATCCTTTAGTCCGTGCTTATCGAACTGTCAAGTAAAATAATGCACATGGCAGAATGGAAAAAGAGATTAAAATTTTTATCCGTAGCATTTCAAAACGCTAATCAAAAATGAACTTAAACAAGGAAATTGTAGAAACCATTATTAAATATTGTAGTTAAGTACGCCTAAATACGCCTAAATAATATTCAGTTAATTCACTTTGTTAAAACATAAACGCAACGTTTTCAAATTCTTTGATACAAATGCATACACAATTGGCCACATTCTAAATAGTTCACTCCATTCCATATAATCTATACAGTACTCCTTATCTTGAACTCATTATGTGCTTGATTTATACGTATTTCAGCATATTCTTTCTGAGGACGCATCACTATGTCTATTTTTATTCCAAAGAAAAGTCAAGTAAGTGCTTTGAGTGGAACACACTATAATTCTGAATATGATGTTGCAATAAATTATTAGGTTTCAGGAGTCATGTCATTCACTACAGCCATTAAAGTAATTACTCTTTCATACGACTCGAAATTTTATATAATACAACTGATTCCTAATTAACAAATAAATATAATTACATTGAAAACAGAAAATTCATTGCTACTATACTTATGTCAGAAACAGTGGCATAGCGGAACCATTCTAGGCCCCCTGCCAAGGACCTCCCCCCCATGAAAACTTGAAAAATAGCTGACGATATCTGAAAATACGGCATGGACACTGTCATCGGATGCCACGGGGCTGGATATGTGTAAATACATTGGACAATAATAGCTTCACGGTGCCGCCACAAACAGTACCATGAAGGTTTTTTTACTTTTTTGTTTCAATGTACAAAACTCGGAAAAGTAACATAGTTACATTTCTGGTGGAAATTCTCTAACAAGGCTTATTATATATAAAAAATATGTAAACATAAAAATATAAATGCATCATTTTTTCATTCTCATGGGATGAAAACTTGAACCACTTGGACACCATTGCACTTAGATAAATAAATTTAATTTTCTGAAATGCTTGAGATATCAAATTCTAAATCCAAAGGAAAAAGTAATTTCAACTTCCACATGCTTCATAGAAAATATCAATCCTAGAGCTATCTCTTATGTAATAGAATGGTAAATATTCCTACCTTAATTTAATTGGTGTTTTTGTCTTGTGTTGATGTCTGCAAATTTTTCTATGACGTCATCAACATTCAGCTTGGATGCTCGTTCATTCTCAATGCACAAAATTGCCAGGCTGCTTAGTTTTGTCTGACTCATGGAGTTCCGTAAATAGTTTTTTTATTAATTTTAACGTTGAGAATGATCTCTCAGCACTCGCAGTGGTGACTGGCAATGTCAAAAAGAACATGAAGGAGATACACATCTGGAAGACTGGAAGCTATCGCATTGTTCTTTACCATTAGCAGATTAGCAAGGTCTCTAACACTACTTTGTTTTTGTGTAGCTGATCTCAGTGCCATTCGAAAAAACTGCATCTGTTCTGGGAACTGAGGGGAAAGATCAGCGGGGTAAACAGACCATAATTCCTTCGCATTCTTGTGTAATTCCTCATCAGCAATGTTAGCCAGTAATGTAAGGCATAATATTTTAATCTACTCGATATATCTTTCATTGATTTAAATCTAATCTGTATTTGACTAATTACAATGTCCAATGTTACATAAAATACAGATACTTTGAAGTGAATCTCTGTGTTCTTTAATACTTCAACTTCACATGCAGCAATGGTTCCTTTACGGCGTGATCTATTTTCAATAAAATGTGGTTCTATGTCTCAACCTTCAGCTAGCATTTTTGCTGATGATTTAGCTTCCTCAAACTGTCCTCTATAAGAAATTAGCTCATGTTGTGCATTCCCTAGAAGCTTGGTGCTTTTCATAAGATCCACATCATCTGATTGCAGCAACTGAACACAGAGTTGATAATTTCTAAAACTTTGCTGTGAAGAACTAATAGAAAAACAAATCGAAAATTTTTCAGTTTAATTTTGAGATTTTCTGCTTCTTCGCACTCATTTTTATTTACAGATGTCAATATTATTTTAGAGAGGCATTTCAAAATGTCTAAAAAAACAATACCTGAGCATTATTAAAGCATCGTGATGCGATGACCAATGTGTCGGAGATAGTTTTTCTAAAGTTTGCTTTTGCCTGCTACTCTGTTGAAATGAAGTCAGCATTTCCCAATGTTTGATGCTATTGCCAAAAAAAGCATAAAGCTTTTCACAAGGTTCAAGTTATGAGCTGCACAGTGAATATAACAAGCAGTTTTCTGTTTTTCTCTAATTTGTTGCCGAACACCATTATAAATTCCACTCATATTTCGGGCACCATCATATGCTTGACCTCGACATTTAGTCATACTAAGACCACTTTTTTCAATTGTATTTACAATTATACTTTCTAATCCAGAGGCAGACTGATCTTTTACTTCATGAAAACCTAAAAATGATCCCCAAGCTTTTACTTCTTTGGCTCTGTTGTTTTCATCAACTACTACAGTTACATGTCTGAATATTTTGCTTAACTGATTGGTTTTAGAGATATCTTGAGTCATATCTATTATCACTGAATAAAAAGGAGCTGATTTAATTTCATTCAATATTTCGTTTTGTACCTCCTTGGAAAGTAATTCAATAATTTCATTTTGAATAGAAGCACTAAGGTATGTCATGCGACAGTCATCTTTTTGCAAGAGTTGCTGTAATACAGGATCATATTTTGATAAAAGCTGAATGATGGACAAAAAATTTCCGCTTCCTATTTGACCTATTTTCTCTCTGTGTCCCCTAAAAGCGCTATCGCACATTGCAAGGGTCAATGTTACATCAACTACATGACGAAGGACTTTCTTCCAAATGCTGATTCTTTTTTCAAGTTCGATATCTAATCCGGAAATAACATCTTTCCCTTGTCGCCAAATTTCGTAGGTAACACAGGCATGTAAATGTACTGCTGCAATTTTATGATCGGTAATTTTTTTTTAAAGTCCTTTCCAGTCTCTTATGCCTTTACACCACAATGAATTAAAGCTCTTTGTATTTCTATCAGCAAAAAGCCAACACAGTTCACAGTATGCACACTCCAATTTTGGAGAATAACACAACCAAACTATAGATATTTTTTGCCCTGTATGAGTTGTTTCATAATAATAATCTACACTGAAAGATCTATTCTGCTTCTTGTCTTTCAGAAAAGGCTCATTTGGTTTACAAGATCCATACCTCAAAATCATTTTTTAAATTTTGGGATCATCAACAGTTTCAGAAAAATTTCCTCAATCCGAAGAATACTGGCCAGTTGATTTATCTAAAGAACACTCCGCCTCTGAAAATTCTTCACTCTCTACCACTAAATCTTTTTCACTGGTAATAATACTAGAACCACCTATCATTAAACTATGTGCATCACCACACTGTACATTATCCACATACTTGCATACCTATTCAGTGTCACTAGCAATAAGATGTTTTTCTCCTGAAGACAAGCTGAAACTCTTAGCTGGCAAACTGGGTTTTGCTTGAAAAAAACTTGTCAGTAATTTCACATTCTTTTGAAGGGAATGCTCACCTTCTCGTTTTAATTTACGTTTTTGAGCACCACTTAGGTGAGTTGGCTTTGACATCTTAAAATGTGGGTGTTACAAAATTTTATATTTTAATATTTACTACCTATGGGAAAATTTCACTGAAATACATAAATTCACAGCACAATCTTCCACTGCTTGTCATAGGAGTAAGAATGAGGAAGTCACATATCAAAGAGGACACTAACGTTTTCATTTCTGTTAGCACTAACTTTCAAATTCACTGAAATGCAACTACTATGTAGAGCAGGCCTGACCGTAACACGTGAAGCTTCCAAGCTGACTGAATTTGAGGATGCTTTTATATTGTTGCTTGTCTATCCCCACAATGCCGACTGACGTAGCCATTACGTTTGACAAATTATTCCTATGCATACAGACGGTTATCCTCTTTGGCCGATGTGTTTTTCTCATCTGTCAACAGTTCTGGAGAGGAAATGCTTTGGTAAGCAATAGAATATTTTGCTCTCTGGGCATGGCTTTTCATTTCGTTTGCCTTATTGATCTTGAAAGCTATATAGTGAGAGAAGAGAGGGATCCATTGTCCATGGTTAATTTACAAACAAGTTCTTCAAAAATATTAACGATCTGCCCCTAATGAAAACTTTGTCTGAGTTGCATGGGAAATATTCTCAATTCAGCTAGCCTCGGCATGCCTCACATCGCTTTATACCAGATGCCATCTAAAGATACACTAAGGGAAAATGACAACAGCTCGAAATGATGATTATGCAGGCAAGCTTCATTAGCTTTGTGAGTGGATAACAATGTATCCTTATGTGATGTTTATGAAGCTGAAAGCTTCTTGAAGACAATAGTATCCTTTATCTCTCAGATAAACCAGTTGGCAGGGCCTGGTCCAATGCAAGCGAGCATATTTGAGCATGCTTTTCAATGTTCCATATTCCGGAGAATTGTTGATCACTTCGAATGCATGGTTCTTTAATCTACCTCCTAATATTACTTTTTCTTTGTCTCCATTATCCATGAAGCCTTTTAGTCTTGGTTCGCTTTGGGCCCCCTTTCAGTCCCACCCCCCCCCCCCCTCACCATGCGGGGGCTGCAGGGGTGTCCGCTACACCACTGGTCAGAAAATAAATTCTCGAACTCTCCTCATCGTCTGTAGCAAATGGATGATATAAGCTGTGGTCAGCTAATTGCTCATTTTAATGCAAAACAAATATTTTTGAATTGCCGCTGAGGAAGACTAAAGGGCAGTAGACATAATCATTTGGCTTATGCAATCTCTATATCACTGCTTCTCAAACTCTTTGCATTTGCAACATTGCTCAAAATGGAAAATGTTACGAAACGGAATGCTTGTATTGGAAGTGGAACGGAAATTTTTACGAAAAGGAATGCTGTTATAAGGGACAGTATTTGAAAATGCCTGACAAAATGGAATGTTATTATTTGCATGTGTGAAAAGCCAGAGTGGCATTCTGGTGTGTTCCAGCTGATTTGCGACCCCTTCTTACAGTAGCCAATCTTATTGAGACCATCTTAGCCTCCTAAATCTACCAATAAATATAAAACACGAATGAAATATTTAGTGAAAATCAGGATTAAAAAAAATTAATAATGAAATAAAATATGCAATAAAATTGAAAAAAAATCGAAAAAATTACATATGTACTGTTCTGTATTCGAGACCCCATTTGGGTACAGATCTCCAGTTAGGGAACTGTATCTCTATATAGATGTATAATTTTCCAACAGCCTCAATAGCTCTGGATTATTGGGCAAGTTGCAAATCCCACACACAGATTGCCTAACTAGCAGGATCATTGTTTCAGCAGTAAGCCTGCGACAAATTGATTTATTGTCTCAATTTTCAGCATTAAATGATTTACATTGTAATTTTAAAAAATAAATTACAGCCAAAAAAGATAAAATATAATTTCATTAAGTTGGAGGATCCTTTCATCATTATTCTCAAGGGTAAACTAAAATTCAACAGGCAAAGGGTTATTATCTTCAGGCAGCTATTCCAATTTACTTGAAGCGTATTTGAAACAAGTAAATTGTGTAATACATTTTATTACAGTCATTTTGCTAGAATATGTTGAGGCTTATGCCAGTGTCCCACAGTCAAATTTTTGAGCAAATAAAATGTTATAAACATATATTTTGTCAAAAAGTACAATTGCATTTCACACGACCCAACGTTTCATCAAAATTTTGAAAAAATTCACGCTAGTTATGCATTCCATCGCCAGGGTCGCCAGGTTCCGCAAGCATAGCGGCTGCAATAACTTGTTCCAGGACGCAGAACTTCCACTTCCTTCAGGATTTCTGCTAATGAATCCCTCCTGGAATTCCTGCTGTGGTAGAGTTTTGATTTTGTATTGTACAATTTAGTGTGTTCTGAAAAACTATCAATCAAAAGTGATTGAGCTTCTGTCGACCACGTTTTTGCCATTTTTCGACATGTCCTAGAGAATGTGATGGATTACGGAAATAGCCATCTTGAATTCAGTTTCTCCCTAATTGGCTGTTTGACCAAAAATATAGAAGCGTTTCTATTCATTTTGAGCAAAGTTATTTTGCTCAAATTTTTTGAAGCGTATTTGCTCAAATTTCATTTTTCTTCAAATTATCGATGTCACACAATACTTAAAAGTATTTGAACAAATTTTTTGTCAAAAAGTTTGACCGTGGGACACCGGCTTTAATTATACAACATAATAGTTTTTTTGTCAAATTTTATGAATACCCTCACAATTTCCAATTATTTTTATGGATCAATTTTAAATGCTTTTTCTTTCAAAAAATTCCTTTAATTCAAAGCTACTGCTCACTAACTAACTCATATACTGTAGGATGTTTAGTGTTGCATTTTGGATGTGTGAAGTCACTTTCTCAGTTATATCTTTTTCTATTAATATTTCTGATCACCTGAATTAATTTTAATTGCCGTGGTAAAACTTATGTGAATTTGAAATTAATATTTTCAAAAATTTTCCTTTAGAAATTATAAAAGGAAATTGCAAATGCATTACAGATATACTGGATAACTTTTCTTGCAAGAAACACAGAAATTTTGTCATTTATGTCTTTTAATTTTTGGAAACATATTCTTGGTGATTTCATAATAATCATGCATCTGACCTACATAAATATCTATATTTATTTTATGAGTTTCTGATAAATATTTTTGGCCATGATGCCACTAATGTGGTTATGAATTTTAAGCAGCCTAGTATAAAATTTTTCTGAATTTTCAATATAGAGTATCTGTAATAGTTGCATGGATTTCACCAAATCGCATCATATAGCACCTGTAGCCAAGACCTGAATGATAAATTGGTATGTTGGAGAAAAATTGAATTGACACAAATATATAGGTAGAAATTATAACCTCCTTAGTAATTATTGATTAAACCTTCAAATATCTTTCCCATGAAATTACCTGGCTGTAAGTACTAATTTGTTGCCTAAAAAAATACAAGTTTTGGTCATGTAACTCATGACATATTTGAAAACATATTTTTATATCAGTGCAACTTATGAGATATCTCATTTGACATTCCAGAAGGCATCAATAAATGTTATATTAGAATTGGATTTATAATTTAATTGATCCTTTAGTTAGGAATACTATTGTACATAATTAAATATTATTCATAACCCCAAATATATTTTTAATGTTCTAGGATCAGTACCAGGTGATGGGTGGCCAGTTGTTGTTTGGTTCCACCCTGGTTTATTCAAGACTGGCAACACAGCTTTTTGGGATGGATCTGTTCTAGCTGTTAAACAAAAGGTGAATTCGTTAATGTCCTGCACTTTAAATTCCGTCCAAAGTTTTGACCGTATTTCACTTAATCCGTCCCGAACTGATTATTGAATTGCTTGTATTTGAATGCAAAAAGTATTCGTAACAAACTTGATAATATTGAGGAAATAATTTACCAAATGCAAGAGATTGATGTTCTAGTTATCTCTGAAACTTGGCTAAAAGAACTCTAAGCCAATTTTTATAATATACCCAATTTCTCTGCAGTTCATGCTTTTAAAAAAGGTGATGTTGGTGGCAGCATATCTGTTTTTATTCATCATCACTGGAAATGTGATTTTATTACTAAAGTGGAAAAACTCCATTCAATGATCCATATTATTATTTCTCATGGAAGTGCTGAGTTTCATATAGTGGCTATTTACAATCCATGTTTTTCCAGTGCTTATCAATTTTTTATTGATTTTGAACATATTATTAATAACATAAAAAATGACTGTTTTGGTAATTGGTGACTTTAATATAGATATTAATAGTGACACCAAAATTGTTCAAGAATATTTTCATCTGCTATCATGCTATAATCTCTCCATATGGAATAACAAATTTTCTACTAGAAACACCCTTAAATCATCTTCCCTTATTGACCATGTTATTACCCGTAATGATAAATATAATTATGTTTGTACCAATATAGTAAATGACATTAGTGATGATGACGTATTACTTGTTGAAATAAGGGGAATATTGCCCACATCAAAAAGGTATGTCAATTATTCTCAAAGGCAATTAATCACTAAGATTAATTATGATCTTTTAAACAATTATTTTAATGAGAATATTTTTGCTCCCAATGGCGACAACATTGATGTTATATATGAAGATTTTCTGAATTATGTAAAAACTGCTATTACTGCTTATTCAATTCAAATCATTAAAACTAAGAGAAATTCTCATTTAGACTGTCCGTGGATGAACAACCAGTATAAGGATTTGCTCTGTAGAAAGAATGCCCTATTCACTAAAACAAAAAAGTATCCTGATAATCTATATGCAAAAGATGACTATAAAGCATGTGCTAGGCTACTTAATAGTTTAAAAATCATTCTCCAAAAGAATAAACTGAGATATCAGCGGTATCATTCAGGGGTAAGTGCTATAATAAAGATCAAGAAATAGCAAATGCACTAAATGATTTTTACACCAGTGTTGCTCTAGATTTAGATGATAACCTACAGCCCTCTAATAAAGTGACTTATACATATATTAACGAAAATGGGTCTTTTTTCCTACACCCCACATGCAATGGTGAAATTTTCTCCATTATAAGAAATCTCAAGAATAAGAGGAATTCTTGTGACAATATATTGGATAAATTTACTATTAAGAAATGTGTATTCTCTCTAACACCCGCCATAGTTACCGTATTCACCCGAAACCAAGACGACCCTGAATCTAAGACGACCCCCCATTTTGATGATTCCAAAACAGAAAAAAGCTCAAATTGACCTTCATGACTACAAAAATTATAAATCTTGTGAAATATTTATTTTCTCTTATACTTTTCTTGAATGTCATTGTCTTTTAACATTTTAAAATCATAAGATCACATCACAAATAGAACCATTCAGGTTTTCAAACAAATTAAATGGTAGCATTCATTTTAAGATAACATTAAAAATCAAGTAAATACATTGAAAGAATATACTCATTTCAGGACAACAAAAAAACATTTCAATCCAAGTGCTGCATAAAATCATTTTATTGTGTTAGTCATCATCACTGTCTATGCAACCTTCACTATTTTCCTCATGCTCACTATCTTTATCACTCTCAATTTCATCATCAGTCTCCCACAAAACATCATCCACACTCCCATCCATGGCATTAGATAAGCAGCATTTCTTAAATCCTTTCACTATTACTTTTGCATTTATTTGTTGCCACGATGCCTTGATCCATTGGCAGAGCATTGCAACTTCAGGTTTCTTAAGATTTCCTTTTGGTGTTAAAGTGTGAGTTCCACTCTGTAACCACTCAGAATACAAAACCTTTAAATTATTTTTAAGACACTTATTGACAGCAACATCTAAACTTGAAGTTGCGATGTCATTCCTCCAGGTATTACAATAAGATCAATATTCATCGCACTCATTATGTTTTTAATTTCAGGAGATGTGTCCTTGAATGCATCCAGTGAAAGCATTGCTCTTTGTTTCAGTAAAGCTCCTGGCCGTCTATTCCACACCACATGTAACCAATCTCTCATTAGTTCTTTAGTCATCCACCCCTTTTCTTGACACCGATTATTCCACTTGGCAAATGTTTCTTAGGCATTGTTTTCCGCTTTAGAATCACATATGGTGGTAATTTAATCCCATCTGCTAAAACCGCCAACATTACCGTGACTCGCATTTTTTCGTTGCCTGTAGTTTTAATTAGGACGGACTTCGCACCTTTTTCGTTCACAGTATAATTAGATGGCATGTAGAAGAAAACCGGAGTTTCATCGGCATTTCCTATTTGGCTCAAAAGGTAATTATTGGTTTTTCTAAGTCCAATTTCGTATTTCTGGTAAGCGAGAAGTTTTTCTACATAGTCTTCTGACAATTTCTGACACAGCGAAGTTCGTCGCCGTAAAGAAAAATTATTTCGTCGCATCATTCTCACGCACCAACTTCTGCTGGCCTTGAATTCTTGCAATGATATATTAAGTCCTCTAGTAATTTCATTAGCTTTAAGTATAATACTTTCAGTCGAAACAGGCATACCGTTCTTCCTCATGGTGCGCACAAACTTGACTACTTCTTCTTCAATGCCATGAAATCGGCCTAATTTTGAACCACTGAGCGACTTCCTTGTGGCTTTGGCTTTTTCTAGTTCCTGTTTTGAGAGTTTCCATCGACGCACATTTGCCTGATACACCGAACTTTCTACTCGCATCACAGTTATTAGTTTTTTCGGCGTAATTTATCACGATCAGCTTAAAATTTGTATCTTAGCTCCGTCTAATTCCTTTGTTAACTTCCCCTTTGCACTCGTGCCACGTACTTCAACATGATCTGTCATTTTAACTTAAGGGTTGTGCATTTAAATGAAGAATGCACAACTCAAAATTACTGTCACACTTAGTGAATTGCGGTGCGTCGTTTGAAAGGGGAATCCCAATGATTTCCGCTCTCATTTGTTTTGCATTGCGGTTGGCATTACGTGCAAGATGGAAGTACGTCATCTGTGTTATGATCGTCGACGATGATTATTAGTATAAATAATTATTATTCCCGTCATGTTTTTCTTATTGTTATTACTATTTGTTTATTTCACTTCTTTATGTACGTACTTGAATTTGCTGTTGTGAATTGTTTACTCTAATATACCATTTGTTGTAAAAACCATTGATTTAATGCTTAAATATACTTCGTATTCGAATGTAAGACGACTCTTGATATTTACAGCTGAAAATTTGGAAAAAAAGGTCGTCTTAGATTCAGGTGAATACGGTACTTTGATTAACAAATCTTTTATTCTTGGAAAAGTTCCCACTATGTTGAAATCTGCAAAAATAATTTCACTCTATAAGAATGGAAACAAGTCCAATCCCAGCCATTATGGACCTATCTATATTCTTCCTTCTATTTAAAAATTATTGGAAAAAGTTATCCAATCTAGAGTATTAACTTATCTTAATCAACTCAAATTTTTCTACTGTTATCAATATGGATTTAGACAGGATTCTGCAATGGTAAATGCAGCTTTTGACTTGGTTTTGAATCTGCAGGAAGCACTTGATGCTGGTAAAGTTGCCTCTGCTCTCTTTATTGACTTACAGAAAGCCTTCGACACTGTCAATCATAATAGACTGCTCTTCAAATTGCAAAGAACAAGTATAAGCTCTGGAATTTTTTCAATCTTACCTCTCTAATAGATCACAGTATGTCCATGTTAATAATTGTACTAGTCAATCTCTCCCTATTACAATTGGTGTCCCCCAAGGTACTGTATTAGCTCCCCTATTATTTCTGATATATATTAATGATATTAAACATTTACCTTTACATGGCACAGTTATTCTATTTGCTGATAATACTTCAATTTTTTACACTGACTCCAATGAGGAAGATTGTAGGTTAAAAATGCATGAAGATCTTAATATTTTGACCAAGTTAACATCAATAAAAGTTATTATATGATATTAATAAACTTAATTGTATGTAGAGACAAAACCCTAGACTCTTTATTGATGGAGCTCAGTTGATTTGTATGGACCAAATAAATTTCCTTGGCCTTTATATTGACGAACATGTCACATGGCAGGTCCATGTCAATCATATTAAAAACAACATCTGTTGTATCATTGGTATTCTCCATCAGATTAGAAATAAATTACCCATTTCTATTTCCATGATTGTGTACTTCTCTATTATACATAGCCATTTACAATATATGATTATAATTTGGGGTTTTTGTAACAAACCTTTATTATTAGTATTAGAAGTCTTACAAAAAAGAGCCCTGAAAATTATTCATGGTCTTCATCCCCTTACGCCCTCAAAAGAAGTGTATTCCATGTGCAATGTTGTTTCGGTTAACAGTATGGTGCAACTTAATGCCAATATATTTGTATACAAAATTACCAACAAATTATTGCATGTAAATACTGTCTTAGAATTTAATTCTAACATCCATAATTTTAACATTAGAAATAAAAATAATTTGTTTATCCAGCACACCAAGTCTACTAGATATGGTTTAAAAAGTTCAAAAAGTCAATTAATTATAATATTTAATGAGTTAACATTAAATTGAAGGGCTGGGAGCAAGAACCAAGTAAGTCACAATTTCTAATTTTTCAGGAGAAGCAATAATTTTTTAAAAAATCTGGAATCACCATTAATTGCAATTACCAAAGTTTCTAGAACCAAATGCAAGTAAACTATTACTGTAGTCAAAAAAAATTTTTTTTGTTTATTTCAGCCCCAGGAAGGGCAAAAAACTGGAATGGACTTATCTGGTTATTGCACCGAAATGAAAAAAATGATTATGTAATAGTAAAAAATCCAGCTTTATTAAAGTATGAAGTACAGTGGTTTTAATCATCATCAGTTTCTGATGTCTCACACTCATTAACTTCCACTTCTGGCCCTAACTGATTATAGAACCACATGTCACATGGAGGAACATAGGATGTGGCAAGTTTCATTACATCTTTGTGTTTTTTTCCATGATCTTGCGTGGCCTGTCATACAAACATTTTCTTGGCATAGTTATAGCCTTAACACCAGGTTTGAAAAGTACAAATTTAGGGAAATGGGTACCACTTGCATGTTCACAACAAGCTACTTCATATGGATGTTCAAAGCTGTAGTTGAAAAGGCGATACTTGGAAACCATGAACTTGTTACCTTTTACTGTTAGTGTTTTTGAAAAACTTACGAAAGTGTTCAACAAAATCCAGAAACATAATCTGAGTAACTTGAATCAGTTTGAACTGTTTGCATGTTTTTTTCAACAACTCACCATATTGAGATTGTAAGTAAATGCGATCATGTTTCCTTTTCTCCTTCTCAAAAACACCAAAACTTCTATCACAACGTCACAACTGTGGCCAGCCTCAGGAAATCTATGAACAATATTCCTGAGATGACCATTTTTGACAGATGACGGCAAGTATTGTACCATTAGTGAGTTCTTGTTTTGTGCACTACAGTTATCAGTAAAAATATATATCTGACATATTTCTTGGCACAATATATTACATAAATAATAATGAAGCATGCTAGCAACTTCTGACCTTTGCGCCCAATAATTTCATCATACAAGAAAAAGTAACTGGTCTTGGAACTAGTTTCATAAATACAGAAGGAATAAACCCAAAGTTGGCGACTATAAAATACATCTCCCAATGGAACCACAGACAAGGGGAGATTCTGTTGAAAGTCAAAAGCAATAGTTTCTATTTCTTTATTTTCATAAGCCAACTTTGATTTTTCCCTTAAATCTGTGTAAAAAGTCCCTGCTATTCTAATGTGCAGTTGTTTCTGTACCATTAGAGATTGTTTCTCTTCATCTGTATCTGCACATTTGATACTGTTCTTAATATTATCACATTTTTTTACGTGTCAGACCTAGGTTGACCAAAAGACATTCTGAAAATTGTTAGAAAGTACTTTCTGTAGAAGTCGTAGGAGACTTTGGGTTTACTCACACGTGGCAGAGAGTGGAACTATTTCGGAGCAAGAAATAGGTGAGTCCAGGACTCGCCTGGTTCTTGCAGCAAATTTAAGGGTCGTGTAACTGCTTTCCCTATCTCAATCAGTGTGGAGCAGACGGACTAACATCGTTCTTGCACCAATTTAACGGCCGATTTTTTCTCTATAAGATGGTGTGTAAAAGTAAAAATCACCAAAAATGGACTTACATGGTTCTTGCACCCAGCCCTTCAATTTTAAAGCTATATAAATTTTTAAAAAGTTGTTAAAAACTATCTCTTGTCCAAGGCTATGATGTAAGACATATTGTTTGATTTTTCCTAGACTTTTTATATCATATCATTCCAATTCTTCCTTATGTTTTACAGTGCTATAATAACAAACTTTTGTTAAACTTCTATGCTCACGTTCTATAACATGATATTGTATGGGTTCATCAGCTTTAATATGTTGCATTTTTCTCAATATTGGTAATTTTACTACACTTTGTGTACTATTATGTGATTTTCTCCTTGTTGTATATTATTCTTTCGTTGTAATCATTTTTTTCTCTTTGTAAACCCTTGGATTTTTCTCTGTAAATCATAATTTTACTTCATTCTTGCCATGTTGTGAACCTTTCTGTCAGTTTTTATTTTATAGCTCCTTAGGACACATCCGTCAGAGCATTCTTCAATTTATAAATAAATAAATAATAAATAAATAAATAATTGCCATATTCAATACATTTCTTTAGATTATCTATGCTTAATTAAGTTAAATAATGCCTTCATTTTTTGCAGTTGTTAATCATCACTGCTGCCTACCGAATCAACATTCTTGGATTCTTTACCACGGTAGACACTGTGACTCCTGGAAATTATGGGTTGATGGACCAAGTGGCCGCATTGCAGTGGGTAAAAAATAAAATTGCCATATTTGGCGGATCGGCGAAGAATATTACACTATTTGGACATGAAGCAGGTGGTGTTAGTGTAGGTCTCCATGTTCTCTCACCTCTTTCCACCGGACTATTTTCAAAAGCTATTGTAATGAGCGGAAACTGTTTAGTTCCTTGGGCCATCAAATCACGAGAATCTGAAATTAATCGACTGCCGATTGTTTCAGAAAAGTTTGGATGCCCTCATGTTCCACATTCAGCACTTGTTGATTGCCTGAGGAAAGTTGAGGCAACGGCATTGGCTAAAGGTGCTTCAGAGCTTGGGTCTTGGGGCCCAATAGTGGATGGAGATATTGTTAATGCCAGCAAGATATTTTTGCCTGCTGAACCTTTGACTCTTCTTATGGAGGGAAAGTTTAACAAAGTTCCCATTATGCTTGGCTATACGAATATGGAAGATGCCTTCGTTTTTGCTGAAGTTATTGAAAATGCTGAGCAAGGAGTAAATAGAGATGAGTTTGAGACATTATTGCTTGATCAAATAACTATGGAATTACCTGATACTAATGATTCTTGTCCCATAAACTACCAACACCTACTAGATGCAGTGTTATTTTATTATAGCCCCCAACCACAAGCTTCTGATCCACATTTTTTGAGACAAAAATTAATGGATTTTGCAACTGAAAAGAAATATGGAGCTGGAGCATATTTATTTGCTACATTTACAAGTGTTGACAATCCGACTTTTTTATATCGTTTTGATTACAAGTTAAAAACAACACTAGTGGAAATGCCAGACTGGATAGAAGTTCCAAACTTTTTTGATCTTCCTTTAGTCTGGGGAATGCCTTATTGGCCTGCATTGCCATTACAAGTGGTTTGGAATAGTGCAGATAGGAGAGTGACTGACATGGTCATGACCATGTGGGGAAATTTCATCAAGTCCACAAATCCAGCTCAAAATGGTATTCATTTAAAATGGGAACCATTCACAAAAGATAACCCTGGTATATTAATAATCGATAGAAACTTTAACATGAGTGATATGACTAATTTTGACTATAAGGCCTTCTCATTTTGGAATGACTATTATCCTAAAGTAGTGGACGGAGCTATATTTTGCTGCAATGTGACTAGTGAGAGTACATTAACTACAGCAGTATCCAGTGGACTCATATATATCACAACAGTCTTACATTATTTATTGATAACATAATATTTGGTGAAAATGATTAAAATTTGTATCATTACTGTGATACTTGTGTATTTTGATAGAGATTTTATTGTCAAAAATAAGTAAGTTTTAAAAAATGGGAGAATAATTAGTATGTTTATATTTAATTGAATATATTTTCTACTTGCCTAAAATTATGGACATAATGAGTATGGCATTAGTTTATGAAACATGAAGCGAATACCTATATTACTAATTTGGCATTATCCAAGTTAATTGATATCAATTATAAATGTATATATACATTAAAGTATGCATAAAAATAACAGACACATGTTATGAGCCCATTTTTATTGATGAGCTACTTTTTAATAAGTAAATATTTCAGACTGATCTAATGGACCATCAATAATTATTGTAAATATAAAACTTTTTCAGAAAAAATGTTTCAATTGTTTTATACTTGGACTCCCAAAATACTGATCCATTGATTGTTAAGTATTTTTGGTAAGGAATAATTTTAAAATAAGATACAGTAGATTAAATGTGACAGCACATTTATTGAAGGATATTAAATATTTAGCATATTAGATGCATATAAGTACATAAATTTAACTTTGATAATTGAATGTGGCTATTTATTCCATAAAGTTTAAAATAAGAATTCATATGATCCATCCGGGAATTTTAGAATATTATACATAAATATATATATTACAAAGGATACAAAATATACTGCCAATGAGCTTCCAAATGTAGTTGAGAAATTTTAAATATTATGACCAGGCCAAGGGTAAGCATCACTAAACATTTAGAACTTAGGTCTAGAACATTTTAGATCAGCCCTTTTATTTCACAAATTTTACAATGAGATGTGTACTATTCCATGCTTGCATTGTAGAGCAACAGATATCATGTCATTATTTTCTGCAACAATAAATTCCACAATGCTATAGTTACACTTAAGATATATAGTCCTCTGAGTAAAAACAATATTGATTTACTTCGGTAAAAAACCTCATCACATTATTTTTATCTGAACTATATGTAATTATGATGGTTTGGACTGCGGATGGAAAATAATAAAAATTTTAACTATTAAATGGCAAACAGCTCTATATTATTATTATTTATTAATTCTGTCAGTTTACACAGAAAACATCGAATAAGTCAATAATAATAGAATTGTCACAAAGAATCAATAGTAGTATACACAATATACAGGAGCACAGTTAATGTTTTCATAAATACTCGTC
Source organism: Uropetala carovei (assembly GCA_036926305.1). Lineage (NCBI taxonomy): Eukaryota > Metazoa > Arthropoda > Insecta > Odonata > Petaluridae > Uropetala > Uropetala carovei. Next base: position 1,255,927 of record JAXCHB010000202.1, on the reverse strand, counting down.
TACATTGTAATATCCATTTTTCACGAGATAAGATTTTTACTTTTTTTTAATGCGGGGATTACTTGTTGTTAGAATTATACAGTGCCTTGTTATGTGAGTGTCATTATTGTTTCTTGTTGAATAATCATGTTTGGCAGAATTTTGTGTAAAAAGATGAGGATTGTCCTTTAAAAATACAGGCGACTCCCAAGATTCGACAGGGATGCATTCCTGAAAACATGGTCGAATCTTGAACCGTCGAATGTGGAATCAGCACGAATTCACATAATTATAGCAGAAATAACGATGTCTAGACTGAAACTAAACCTCTTGTGGTCAGTCAGGCCGAAAATTACTTCGCATAAACTAGTTTCTAATTTGACCAATCGATCAGCTGGGTCGATTCGACTGGTCGAATTCTCGAGTTGGTTGAATCTCGAATGGTCGAATCTCGGGAGTCGCCTGTACTACAAATTCATAAATAAAAATACTTGGAAATGTCATAATTTTATTTTCTATAAATTTTGGTCTGCATGATGTACATTTATTTGATTTATATATTGTTCATAGAACTCTCTTTTGGGTTATAAATAGTCTGGCTGTATGGGGTGATGATATGTAAGCTTTCAGAAATTAATTGATGTTATACAGACTTTTGTAAAGAAATGTCTACATTATATCATTAATATTGATAGTTACAAATAAGTTATATTTTACAAATGCTACAAAAACTGAAACTAAATAAATATATAAATTAGCATAGGCTATTCTTTCAAGTAATTTATGGTAGTTTAATCATGCATTTATCATCATGCTGCAGAAATATTTTTGATTATCCATTTATATTCTTTATTAGATCCAAATATGTATATAATTGGTCTACGAAAAAATTGTTTTTACAATATTGAGAATGATTCTTGTCAAAACTACTGCTTTTCTCCAAACACAAAGAACTTTGATATCATAGTCTATGTTTAATGCTATTTTTCTAAATTTAGGGATTCAGAAAGGGGACAGTTTCCAGACATTTTTGATATTAAAAAAAATATTCTTGGGATTCATTGAACAGATTTGTATTATAATCAGAAAAATAAGCAGGGGTGTGCTGCAGCCGGTTTTGTCCAGCTCGTGCAAGTTGTTGAGCTAAGCATTCCACATTATCTGGAGATTAGCAACACATCACGGTCTGATAATAATGGGATGCCAAAAGTTTGTGTTTTTCTAAATTGTGCTATGCAGCAATTTATTATCTGAAAGATGCCAAACAATTGTACATGGAATATGATTATTTGAAGCCACCATCCTTGATATTTAAACATTTATAATTTAATTTAAATTTACAATATTATCTATTTTTTATATAAATTCCTTCTAATTTCCAAATAGATCAAATAATGGGACCTCAGGGCAGCAAATAAGGGCATGAATTCAATGCTTGGTGGAATGCCTGTCAGGGGCAGATATAATACTGACCTGGTTGTTATATATTTGGCAGCACATCCCTGGGAATAAGTATAGCTTTTATGAATTATTATTGATATTTTCCTTGAATTTGACTAAGTGCTAGCAATGTTGTTCTTGTATTAAATTCTTTCTCATTACCTTAATGGATCTTCACAGCACGTTACTGGCCTTGACTGTTTATTATAGGCTCATGTATATAGAGCATCTTGTATAAATGTAATTTTATGAGTCAACAAATTGAGTCTCATTATCATGTAGCAATGAAATATCTTATATTAAATCAATCATATTGTTAAGCCTATAATTAGTACAATGATATTTTAAAAAATGTACATACTCTGACTCTGCAGCCAATACTCCTTGCTTTGCTTCGGTTGTACAGTCTTCTTGGTTTCATAGATTTAAAAGAATGTTGAGGTATTGTATAATGAAGATGAGGTGCAATAAAAGCGTTTTTTAAGTTTGAATTGTAAGGAGCTGTTTTTTATTTAACAACACAAATGTTCTTGTACAAGTATATGGCACAATTGGAGGTTTTTTTGTACAAGTTTTGCCAATTGTGGTTTAGCTTATTCATGGTTTTGATTATTCACAGTTTTCTTTTATACAGTTCTGCAGTGATTTTAGAAGTGACAGTCAGACAAGTCAGATATTTTAGAGAGGAATGGAAAGAGTGAGAGAGTGGGTGTGGATATTGGGTCATGGGACTCGTAAATGATGACACAAACACGAAAAGGGAGAGAGGGAGGGACGGCGTTTGGTCGAGTTTGGGAGCTTTGACGAACGCATAAATGGGCTTCTTAAAAAATGTGATTAAGTGGTTCGGAATTCCTCCATTGACGCAAGTAAATTTTGAGCAGACAGAGTACATCAAGAAACTGGGTTTATTTTCTTTTTTTGTAAATGCTTGACGTCGAGGGTGCAAAGCGACAGGGAGGTTGTTATGTAAAATATATGCGATTAAAAATCCTACGTAACCTAAAGTCGTAGATGGATTAATGTGACTAATTCTCCTAAGTATTGTTTCTGGCAGGACCGGCCCGAGGTACGGGCGAGCAGGGCGGCTGCCTGGGGCGCCAAAGTCTTGACGGCACTATACCGATCATATATCTATGCATTTTTTGCAAGTGAATAAATATTATATACAAATTTATGTCGCAGAACAGGCTATGATCTTGGTGCTATCCTTTTATTTTTTCATTATCAATAATTTTTACAAAGCGATTAATAAATTAACATGAACTTTGAAAATATCTCAACAAGCATTTACTTAGGGGGTGCTGGAGTGCTATCTCACCTGGAGTGCCAAAATTCCTCGGGCCGCCCCTGAGTGGGAGAACAGGGGGGAGGGTATGGATAGTCAACATACCTGTGTAAAAATATCCATACAGGAACTAGGTATACTGCATATACCTGCCAATCTCCATCCTTGCAACTAACTAGTGACCAATTGCATATTGTTTCTACTAGTTACTACTCAACAATTAAAAGTATTTTGTGCTGCAATCATAGTTTTTTATTTTAAGCAACAAGTGGATTTTTAAAATGAGACAGACAATAAGGTTTCAGAGCCTGTTTTCTCTTATAATTCCTGTTGCATTCTCATTTACAAGAAAAAATTACATTTCATTCTTCTCTTTTTTTTAGTGAAGGGTGCTTCCTTCTAGAAATCATAATAAACGTGGTGTTCAGTGGCAGATTTGGAAACTTGTCACCCCTAGGCCAAATTATTTTTCCGCCCCATTAAAAAAATTTCAAAAGATTTAATTTATATATTACACCAGAGGAAAAATCCATCCTTTTTTCGAGTATTTATGGATATTACTTTGAGAAGCTTCCTTAGGTGGGTACCAATGGTATTTCATGATTTCAAAGTAATCTTCTTCAACCTCAATAATTTGTAAAATCACACTGAAATTCCTCCTTACAGTGCTTTCTTATATACTATATTAACGGTCTTGCAACTTGGTGAATGAATATACAAACCGACCACCCCAAAATCCTGCTGCCCCAAAAACCCCACCACCCCTAGGCCATTGCCTTCTTTGGCCTTACTGCAAATCTGCTAATGATTGTGTTACATCCATATCTGTGGTACATTGAAGTTATTATTTTCCTTTTCATTTCTTTAAAACTGAAAATGGAAGATATCTGGGTGATAGAGAAATCCCACCTTTCATTTACATAAATTTAGTTGAACATACCTTTTCATATAGGATTTATAATTAGATGTTTTAACTAACACTTTGTTTGGCTGTTATTTTGAGTAAAAGTCATATGAACAATGGTCTGATTTGGAAAGGTTAAGGAGTTATGGATGCATGGGTGTCCGCAAGGGGGGGGGGGGGACACTTGTCCCCCTCTGGAAATCCCATCCTCTTACGTGCACCGATCTTTTTTTTTTTCGTGTGATAGGTTTCTTTTAATCTGGACAAACTTGACATATGTCATAACAGGAAAGTTTGTGCTTAACCAGTCATCTGGGTATGCCGTATATATACGGCATGGGCAGACGCTCCAGTGGTGGGTATGCCGTATATACACGGCATGCCGAATTTAAGTCCATTTGCTATGGGTATGCTGTTATATTCCGTCACGCAGCTGTTCTAACTCCTAGCGGCATTCTTTTAGTTTACTGTCTCACCAGTAGATGGCACTTCCCTATTTTGAGAAACTATACGCCTTGTAGCGAAACCCCGCCTTTGTCCTGCGGGTTGCATTTCCAATGCCCATAATGAACAACAAATGTTCATTTGTTGTTTTTAACATGTTGCCTGATTTTTAGGATTCTGAAATTGTTTATTTCATCAAATTTATCATTATTTACAGAAGTGAAACATAATCTAACGTCTATAATATTTCATTATGAAAATTTCGTAATTTATAAAAAAAAATATTTTCACATGAAATTCACAGTTAATTATTATTTATTTCAATTAATTAATAAATATTGAAATCCTTAATAATTGTCATGATTTTAAAAACCTTCTCATTCGAAGAAAAAGTACCCACCAGCTGTGCATCAGGGCAAAATTAAATACCCAGATGACTGGTTAATATTCCTGCATCTTCGCTAAATTTTACTTTATTTATGCCTGCACACGTGAGAGGTTAATTTTAAATTCGAGGGGTTCTGACCATCAGCCTAAGCGGCCTCTTAGACTACTCTTCTGCTGAAAAACACGCTTTATCCTATTGAAACCTTTCACTTGGAAATTAGAAATTCAGAAATCTCTGTGGCATATGGTCAATGCCTGACTTCGTTCGGAAGGAAGAGGAACCAGAAGTCCTAGCTAAGAAAAGGAATGGTCACCACAAACCGATTTACAAATGTAACATTTTTTAGGCTTGTTTATAGTCGAGTCAACAGCTAAGGTTATTAGAGACTATTCACAATATTGTTCTTTCTGTTTTTGGCTAGCACATACATTCATGCCGATAGGAAGGTTCGAACCCACGACCCTAGAGTTGGGAGTCAGATACACAAACCTCTCATCTACCAGGGATGGGAAAAATGCAACATAAAACAACTTCCATACACCGGGTGGCCTGGAACCTGCTCTCTCAGTATCAGCTTGGCACAACATAATGTAATACATTCTTACATATGTTCCAATTCAGCCCACATTGTAGACAATTTAAGCCTTCGTAATATTTCTTGAAAAAGGAGCTACATATCAGTTCTGTTCTGAGATCTGTCCAAGTAACACCTACATAGTGTGGAAAGTGCATTTGTGATGGCGCTGTTTGCTAAAAATCAGGTTTAATTTGTCATCTAGAGCAGTGTTCTTCAAACTTTTTCCATCGCGACTCAGTAGAATGTCTCGCGATCCAGTCAATGGGAAGGCAACATGAAGAAAAATACTTTCTTAACTGAGTTTTCATTGACTCTCCACCAGAGTAACTCGTACTAAAATACTGGCATTTATATAATAAGAGCATTTAGTTTCTTGTAATTTTTGACACGTTTCAGCTGGTTGTGCATTGAGCGCTTATATTTTCCTAATGAGCCTCGTGACCCAGTAATGGGTCACGACCCATACTTTGAAGAACACTGATCTAGAGTGATTGTTGTGTTTTTTGATTGTTTTACTATAAAACAAAAATATCGGAGGTATGTACTTCAAGTAATTTGAGTTAAATAATATTTTATATTTTCTAGTTAGGTTGTACGCACTTTAATTTCTATCGTTATTTTTGAAAAGGTACACGGATATTTGATAAAAATAAACAGCCTGCAGGAGCAGGTCTGTGTGAATAAGAAAATCATTATCTTTGCTGCCCTCCAATCGCTATCTTAAATATTAGCTTTAAAGAAGAAAAGTACTCATATACGTAACTAAACATTTTTCAGTTGGAAAAATATAAACACTAGTTAATTTCAGTAAGAAGGTAAGGTAATTTTTAGACGTATATATTATCTGGTATATTAATCACAAGAATAAAAATTTATAATAACAGCAATTTAACCTCATGTATATTATAAATTATTTCAAAAAACCGAAATTGGGTCCTGGAATTGATGAAATGGATGATCATCTTGAGAAATCTGGAGTAAATACCTTTCCGATGGTCAGAAATGCATTGGAGTCTTCATCGCCACAGCTAGAAAGAGATACAAACAAATCCACTTCATCTAGTACGGTCCTTTGGGCTTATGGAAAATTCACCGACCACAATTCACCGAAGGAAAATTCACCGACCACAATTCACCGAAGGAAAATTCACCAAAACCACAATTCACCGAAAGGTAAATTCACCGACCCACAATTGATCGAATGTAGTATTCACCGAAATTTCCAATTCACCTTATGAAGACGGGGAAGAGCGGAAGTAATATAAACGGAATGTTGGCAACAATGACACGTAACAATAAACCATTAACGTTTAAGGACGAGTGGGTATGGGGATGAGAGAAGGAAGATGGAATAGTATGACAAAATGAAATAATGGCATCATGGATATCCTTCCATTACAAATAACTCGTACATGAATAATAAATAAACAAATTACGCTCACGGGAGTAGGGGGAGGAGAAGGGGAAGGTTAAACATTAAAGAAAGTAATACTGGCACCATGGGTGTCAATCGATTGCAACTAACTCGTAGATGAATAATTAACAATAAATAAAGAAATTACGCACTCAACGCATATGGTAGGGGGAGGGAAGGGGGAAGGTTAAACATTCAAAAACAGAATACGAGCACCATGGGTGTCATTCGATTGCTAATAACTCGCAGATGAATAATAAACAATAAATAAACAAATCACGCACTCAAGGCTTATGGTAGGAGGAGGGAAGGGGGAAGGTTCAACATATAAAAACAGAATACTAGCACCATGGGTGTCATTCGATTACAAATAACTCGTACATGAATAATAAATAAACAATTTCCACACTCAACGCTTATGGGAGGGGGAGGGAAGGGGGAAGGTCAAACAGTAAGAAACGTAATACTGTCACCATGGGTGTCATTCGATTGCAAATAACTCGTAGGTGAATAATAAACAAATCACGCACTCATGGCTTATGGTAGGGGGAGGGAAGGGGGAAGGTTAAACATTCAAAAACAGAATACTAGCACCATGGGTGTCATGCGATTGCAAATAACTCGTATGTGAATAATAAACAATAAATAAACAAATTACGCACTCAACGCTTATGGTAGGGGGAGGGAAAGGGGGAAGGTTCAACATTTAAAAACAGAAAACTAGCACCATGGGTGTCATTTGACAATATTAATAATTTTAATTGACTTTATTATTTTGCCTGTATATTATCTAACTCCAGTATTATCCTAAGGTATAGGGATTTTTCTACTTCAATGATTCATATTTCTCTATAAATGCAGCAGTGTTGCGATCCTATTGCGGATGCCCCTGATACGCAGCGGTGCTGTTTACTCAAAGAACTCTCGTCCGCATGGCCACCTAATACTGCTTCCATTGGATCTATTACCAACGTTTTTCCCATCCGGGTCGGACTAAATTTGACGAGAGTCTAGTGCCATCATTGATGGGCTACAGCAATCGGTTGTAGAGGTCTGATGGGGAGGAAATTTTTCGCACAGTGGTGCAGACATTGCCCAACCTGAATCCGTACGTTGTGGCTTCGCTGATATCCGAGCCCGACCCGAGGTCCTGGTCAGAGCCGGTTTCAGTTCAAAAATATGTGTAAGCGAGGTAAAAATATGCCGCCCCTCTGGATATCAAACGCATGAAATAATATTAATGATATAATAAAAAAAAGAAAATAAACATATTTAATAGGTCTTTATTTAAAAAAAGAAAATTCAGCTAAATACTTTCAGAAAATAGAAATAAAACATTAACTGACCTTGTAATAAAACTACCACGTAAAGATTATATTACAGAATATTTTTAGAGAGGGAAACTACGTGCAAAAGGTAGAGATCCCGAATGTAAAATATTTGCACAAAGCCCTGAGTAATCAAAATCTCTAGTGCTGAAGGTTCGCTGTATTTGGAGCGGAAAAGTTATTTGAAATTACAATGCGTAATCCCTAAAAGCACGTGAAACTTAGCAAATCAGTTATTGATTTCGCGTGTATATATCCCGCTAAAGATGTTACGGAAAGTGCACGGTGTATCGGCGTGTTTTAGACAATGTAAAACTTTAAAGCATATATGTCTTAGGTGACACCTGTAAGCAGTATGTTACGTCGCTTACACCTTGAACCGACCCTGAATCTATATGAATGTATATGAAGTTCTGTGCAATAAAACTTTAAAAAATGAAAATGTAAAAATCCGAAATATTGATTTTGCCGTCCCTCTAAAGTGGTGCCTGTAGGCGACCGCTTACGTCGCCACGCCTGAAACCGCCCCTGCCCCTGGTTATATGTTGATTCACTGCTTAAGTCTCATGAAGGTGCCTGTCAATACACTAGTTATCGATGTGAATATCCAAACCAAAATAAGCATCGAACAAAGCCAGAAGCTGACTGATGAAAAATGCAACATACGCTTCTAATCAGAGAGATGCTGCCAATCAAATAACAACACCTTCCCTCATGAAAGAAATTAAGTTTGTAATAATTTTTTATTGGGTGCATTTTAATTTTCTGTCAGCTTTCATGAAGGAATACTGTCATGCTTATTATATTTTATAATTATACAGTTCGCGCTGTTCCGGACCCAAATGGTTTTGGAATTAGACAAACCACCAAAAAACTACGTCTTGTTTCCTTTGAAAGTTTTTCGACCGCTGACCTAAGCTAAAAGGCCTTGACCCCTGTGTAGTTATAGAACACGAGAGCGGGGAAAAAACTTCGCGTCTCATTCTCCATATTTCCGTGTTTCCTTCCACCCCCTCCTTTCCTCTCCCCCTTTTTCGCACCACCCCTCATACCTCCGACCTCCTCTTCCCTGAAGGCAGAGCATTGAAAGTGAGTGAAGTCGTTGGTTGAACAAATTATTTCCACGCGTATGTACTACAAGCAAAGAAAACGGTTGGCTTTCTATAGGAAGGATTGAGCGTTATGGATAAGAAACGAAGAGGATCGTGTCATGTCATGTCCTATTGGATTAAATGCTAATCGCACGAGTTTCTAAGTTAATTGCAATGACAATTTGATCACTCCACATTGCTCTTCATATTGATCCAAAATAATTAAACCGTTGACGAACGAACCGAGAGTGACTAGTTTATCCATAGTCGTTTTACGAGGAATAATATTCTTACGAAGAGATGATGGAAAAGCGAGCGTTTTCTAAAGAAGTGATTTCTGGTGTGTGATTAACAGTTAGTCGGCCATACACGATGGTAAATTATCGCCTTTATTTGTCAGCGTGTGTTGAGTCCGAGTGTGCATCGACCTAAGGAGTGTGCAAAAGTGACGGGCGCAGGACACCCACTGTCTTCTGAATCCATGTCTGTCGGACACCCCAGTGAATACGATGAGTGTGTTTTCGCATGTTATATACCAAACGGTGAGTTTGTAGCTTTCCCAATTCTGTATTCTATCGTATCGACAGCATCTACCAAGCAGACGCAAGAACATCCACACGTCTGCATACCGCGCTGAGTGAAAATCTTCCGTCGTTAACCGCGGTCGTTTTTCCGCGGGCCTCCTTAAAGCGAATGGTAATTGCTATCCAATATCTCGGGTAAATGCCAACGCGCAATAGAGAGGCTTTTACTCCGGATTTTGACGACTCGCATAATTCATTCAGATAAGCGTAATTCATTTCTTTCGATTAAAATAATGCTGGCGGAGTGCGATATTTAATAGATGGAAGGAGAAATGATTGGGGAGTGAAAGGGAGGAGTTGGAGAAGTAGAGGAGGTGAGAAGTATAAGGAGGAGGGTGGATAGCCTTTATAAGGGTGAGAATGCGACTAATAAAACTCTTCTTCCAGCAACTTTTATAAGAATCCTTTAGCTAGGAGGGGTTGGAAGGGGTTGAAAGTAAATTATCCACCTTGAATTTCGCACAGTTGACACTCCCATTAGCAGACTCTGATTCAAGTTTTCAAACACTTTCAAAGCTTGGTACGAGTAAGCATGTCTTATCGATGCCATGGATTGGGTTACACGGTTCTGTGTTTATATGAGCACCGACAATATTAACGTAACTTCTACCTCGAGACTTACCGTATTCTAGCCCACGGGGATCGGCAGGGGGGGCAAGGCGGAGGACGGGGAAGGGAAGGGGGGGTGCAGTCGCCCCTCCAGGAAATGTGTAAATATATAAATATTATATTAGATACTAGCGGAAGTGCCCGTTGAATTTCAGCGGATTTACTGAATCTAAAACTTCGACCGTCTAACATCTAAACATCGAAGGAATAAAATAATACATATGTACTTGTAACCTCACGGCCGCCCGTGTGCAAGTCTCTCATTCGCCGCACCTGTGTAAGTCTCTCATTTATCGCCATTTTTAGGCGTTCTTTACCAAAAAACGCCTTATGGTTTGATAAATTTCCGTAGCCAATAAATATTATAGAATATAAGGCATATTATAATATAATCCGCATTACTGTTAAAAATACTGTACGTGTCTGACGATAAATCGGCCGCCCCCGTTGTTTGACCGCCCGTGTGCATCGCGCAGTGTCATATATGGACGGTGCACCCCTGGTTGTAACCGTCGAATAAAGCAACAAGTAATGGGTATAAAAATAAATTTTTATAAATAACGTTTATATTTTAACATTTATTATACTCGTTACTTCAAATTTGGTGATTTTACCTGCATAAGTTACCTTTTACTGGTGGAGGCCGTCTTATATTCAATTAATCTGGATATCAAGGCTGAAGACAATCCTTGTCGTATACAAATCAACGAAGCGCAACACGAGTAATATCAAAGGTAAGTAATCGGTACTATTACACAACCATTATGGGCGTAAACATGCTTTGATTGCTTTTAATACGAGAGAGAGAGGGAGGGAAGGTGAGAGTGGGAAATGACTTTCAATACAATTAATGTTTCTGATGCCAATTTTATCTCCATAAATAGCTTGAACGATCGAATCTTTACTCCCGTTGATATTTCAATGGGCATTACGCTAGTAAGGTTTTAAAGGAGAAATATGAAACTCGGATTCCCTTTAAAAGCTTACCCATATGAAATCATTAAGCCTGTTGCCTAGGTACCTGATTGTTGAACTCAGAAAAATTATCACTTCTTTCCGATAAAAACTAGAAAATTACGCTAATTCTACTCGGATTGAAATTCTGTCTTCAAAAATAAGAACCTACAATTTATATCCTATCCGATAGTTTAAGTCTCGAGTTCGTTTCTTGAAAGGAAATAATTTTAAAGTGCAAATATAAAAACCTCTACACCAATTTACATGTTTTCTTATGGGCCAAAAATTGGGCAAAAAGGAGCCAAAATAACCCCTCAAAGTGGGAATTTCGAAACTTTCGAATTTTTTCCTTCGGCTGTGACCAAAAGCCTATAATTCACCAAATATCAAGTTTCTAGCACATCTGGAAGTGCCTCAATTTTGTATCTTGCCTAAGTGGTTACAACCCGCTTTATATACCTATATTTAGATACACACACACACACACACACACATACATATAATTATATATATATATATATATATATATACTAGTGAACATGTGCTTGCATTCTGCAAGCATTTTCTCTCGCCTGAAAGTAAAAATAAAAGCCTAAAAATTACTTTCAATGCATAAGTTCGCATCTCGGCTCCGAATTACGTGTTTTTCTGTTTCGGAAATATTGGGGTAAAAACAACCCCTAAAATTTATAATTATAATACATTTATAGGTTTTTATCATTTGTTACGAATACCTCACATTTATGCGAAATTTCATCACTGCAGCACCTCTAAGAGTGCATTTATATGAATTTCACTGTTTTAATTTTATTAATTTTTAACATACACAGCAATAAACATTACTAAAATTTCCAATGTTATTTACCACCGGGACATTATTTCCTAACCCTGTTATAATTTTCAGGTTCCTGGATCTACAGAAAGTACATAAACATTAGTCAATTTGTTAAACATTTGAGAATTAATTACGGCCGAACGAATAAAAATTTTCAAATTTCTATATTCCCGTTTTCATTATTTGGCGAATTCTACAGGTAGAAAAAATTTCAGCTTGATAGCGCATTTAGAAATACCTAAACCTGAAATGTTAGTAAAATAGTTTATAATTTTTAGCGGCCAAAATAATGCACATTTTGCAATTTTTCCTCCGATTATTTTTTTTTATTCACCTCGGCATTAAATTCCAGCTCACCAAGTATTGTAGTTTCGGCCAGACATTAGTATCCTCCTATATATATATATATATTACCCGCAATCTTAATAATTGTGATGAATTAATCCTTACGCTTGTACATATAATCGTATCAGCCTATGCCCATACGCTGCGACATTCCAATTTTACACCCGGCCCAGAAAAAAACATTCTCCTTTTACTGCCGCTCAACAACGCAAACGTACCCCTGAATGATCTTCAGTTTGTAAATATGCACACCATTTGTCCCATGTAAATATTTCGTTGAAAATTTTCGTACTTTTGTAATTATATTATCATTAGTTTTAGAAGATTTGAAGTCAGTTATTTAATTTTACTCGCATTGATCTAATATTTATTATATATAATATGTCTAATAGATGCTGAACCACTTTTATTGCTATAAAAGAGTTGTAAAAGTATTAACGTTATCATGATTTTGCAACATAATCATGACTTTATTATAAATTATTCCAAATGTGGATTTTGAACATTTTTTTATGTATTTCCACTATATAAAAATAAAATTACATACCAGACGAAGTTGATTATTACCTGGATGGTTGTCACGGTTCGGATATTAATTCCGCAACGAAAGGGTTAAAGAGAATGGTGTGTAACAAAATTAAAATCGGCTTATTATTTTACAATGTGGTTTATACATAAATAAATAGAACGCTGGAAATGAATCGCAGATATCAATTCGCGAGAAATGTGTAATATTAAGCAGTTTTGAGAATTACTTTTCTCCGTATTTATAGTTTCGGTAGGGTTAGTTCTGTTGGTTTGGCGTCTTACGTTGATATGTTGAGTTTTTAAGCAGGTTGTAATTAATGCTGGTATTATACTGATAAATTAAACCACAAAAATAATGTCATATGTAAGAATTCTCACGAATAACGTTTACTTTAGAGCTCACTATTCCCTATGTCATATCGCACTTCAATTTCGACATTTTCTGTCACGTAAAAATAGATGTCACTTTGTCGTTTTAAGAAATTATTGTTTATTTAAACAAAATTATTATTGTTATTATAAAATATTATTTTTAAATAAAGAAAACATGCATATTATTACAATTTTATATTTAAAATCATTTTGTATAATAACTTTACTGTATTTAATGTCATTAAAAATGAATTTCAACTTTCTACAATTAGACAAATGACTATCGCGCTGAACTGTCATTCCTAGACCTAGGATTTTCATTCCACGCCCGATGTTCGACGAGCCCACTTCGGAGTGTTCCAAGTCAACACTTCGAAGGTCAGTAACTTTCTTGCACTGTCATCGTGTTAGTGTAAAATTCACTGCATTTCCTTAAATGTCTCGCTTATCGAGTCTAGGTATATTCGAAATTGTCGCGTACGTGAAACCACGACCACTTATTCTCCATTTTTGTAACTTTTCATATAGTTCCGTGAGTGAATTTTACCGTAACGTACGCCGACCAAGATCCTGTCTTCCCATTGGTTCTGAAGATTCACATCTTAGTCTCCGCGATTTATCGTCGACATTAAGATTAAATATGGAAGTTATTTAAATTCCAGTAATATATAGAAATGTTGCCTTCTGAATTTTGGCCTTCCTACGTATCATCTCCGACGCGATGTTAATAGGCATAGTTTATCGTAGTGTCGTTATATTGTCACTTCCCTTCCAGAAAGTGAGTATTCACTCTTGTATGTTTAATGCCTTCAAAGATAATGTGTGCGAAGATAGTGGCATGCTTCCCTATTTTGAATTTAACCTAAGGCTAAGTAATTTCTCCGAAAATTTTCGGGGATTATATTAGAGGGGGCTGAGAGTTATTACACTGAAAGCAAAGGGGTTGACTTTAAAGAACCCATTTGATTGAAAGCGTTGTAACACTCCAAACAAGTTTTTAATATAACAAGTTGGTGGGATAAGTGAATATTCCAGCTCGTGCGAGGTACTTTCTCTATTATAATAAGGGCAACGAGATGGTGATGTCTTTTTCTTTTGGGCGAACGGATGCACAAGGAAACAGTCGTCCGCAACCGCTATTTAGATTGGCCATCACATATTAGAGCTACAAATTCCTTTCCGAACCCGAATCTTTTCAACTTTAAATTGAAAAAGTGCTTTTCAGATTTTCTTTACATGAGTCGCAGTTGAGGACCTTTTAATATGAATACCATCTGCACAAGAATTCTCACTAGTTTTCATCCATCATATATTAATATATATGGGGGGATTAGTTTAAGGTTCTGTGTGATTACTTTCTGTTTACGATTTCCGTTCCTTATTTGATATCTTAAGTACGTAACTACCGTTGATGAAACAGTTTCCTACACCACGTATGTATCTATGTTTATTTTACGTGTTTATTTACTGTTCGTCGATTTCCTTTTTAGCGCCATTCTATATGTAAGACTGTGCTTATTATACGCTGAGATAGCGATGGGGATTGAGAGGGGGGATGGGAAACCGTCTTAAATTTAATTTATTCATGTATACCCGTCATTTTTGACGGGCAAATTACACTAGCCTTTCTTATATCGATGTATTTCTATTAATTTCAGGGGCTCCTACGCACTCGTCAAGAAGAGGACTCCCAAAAACAAGGCAAAACTTCCCCAATTCCACCCTACCCTTTTTTTACCCATTCCCGAATTCCTTTTTCTCCTTATTTTTTAGTCCTATGGTATTACACTTGTGCATTTGTCGATATTTATTTACTTTATTTGCTTATGTATACACTGAAATTACATTTTTTACAACCATCGCATTGCTTACATGCATTTGTCGATATTTTTTAATTCGTATGCCTACGTATACAATTCGATCTATTTTTCTATGGCATGCCACGTACCCATTAGAGTAGTATTTTAAGGTGTTACACACAACAAATGCCCGGCCGTGGCATAGAGAGAGCTCTCTCAAACGTCCCTTACCCCTCGAGGTCGACCTCACTGGCCAGTCACACAAAATCCCTAACGACGACTCACACTTCCATGCGAATATATACGCACATGATGCGATGTTCTATGCGATTGATACACTTGCGAATATTCTCTATTGTATTTTTTTGCCTTTGTATATGTACCATTAACCTCTTTCCTCCTAAAAGCGTTGACAGGTGCTGCAAATTTCTTTTCTAGGCAAAGAAGAAGAGGACTCACGGACAACTGCATTCTATAGTAAGTCTCTTTCGATGTTATTCCGTCCGAACTGGGTTATTTCCTCTTTTTCATTGCTATTTCTTTTTCAGAGAGCCATTTTCCATGACAGGGTGCCGCGACCCTACATCTGTGCAGTGGACTGAGGGCCTTGGGACCGGAGGACCAAGCACCAGAGGACCGAGCACCAGAGGACCAAGCACCAGAGGACCAAGCACCGGAGGACCGGTCTTCGTGGGACTAAAGGGGTGCTGGAACGGGTAACAGGTGCTCAGTAGGATGAGGTATACGATGTACGGTGTTAAATTCTAGGTGATATTTTACGATTGTTATTATTTATGTTTAATTTACTCGCATTTCTATCTGATATGGTATTGTCCTTTTGTTTGACTGACTGACACCCATAGCGCTATGTGGTTTGACCGCACAGGCCTGTGCAGACGTGTATTTACAATGACCTCCAATGCTGGCATTGCGTGACGTGACGTTTGTTGCTCAGGACTGATTGTATTGTTTGATCCATTTCGAGTGTCTTAGTGTTGTTTGTCTAATGTGTTTCTATGACATTGTTGACCGAATGGCTGTTTTTTTTATATTTATATGTGTTTGCGTTGACAAATTGCATTTCTGACGAATTTTTATGTATAGAAATTTATTTGTCCATGTCCTGTATTGCTGTGATATGTTTTATGCCTATGCTGACTGTTTTATTTCGACTGGTATGTGTTATTACTGACGTTTCTAATGTATTTAATTTTTGTGTGAAATTATTTCAGATTTCATGCATGTTGTGAATGTGCCTAATGAATAATTCATTTATTACGTTGTCCACTCATTTTACTGTTACGGTTCCTTTTTCAGAGGTGTAGGAGGAAAATGTTTCATTTCTTTTACAGCAGGATTCTCCTGAATGGAATAGGCCTCGATTATATCGGGGGAAACGCCATTTCAAAAAAAAGGTTAACGAATGGAATGCACTACCCCATTCGGGTCATTTGGAAACGTGCACAAACTTCAAGTCATTCGGCAGCTTTCATTTTCAACGGAGAGTGTGCGGTGGAAGGCATATTATGTGAAGACTTGGAAGCAGCTCCTCTGTCTGGCAAGTGAATTTTTTCTCTGATGGATGTCAAGTTTCTTATGTATTTCTTGTAAATCACCTGTACGATTTCTTGCAATCATTCAT
The DNA here is from genome assembly GCA_036926305.1 of Uropetala carovei. Classification (NCBI taxonomy): domain Eukaryota; kingdom Metazoa; phylum Arthropoda; class Insecta; order Odonata; family Petaluridae; genus Uropetala; species Uropetala carovei. Next base: position 1,239,403 of record JAXCHB010000202.1, on the reverse strand, counting down.
GGAACATTTGTAGGACTAAATTTCATTTCACATCTTATACATATGTTTATGGTTTATAAATGGTTTATGCGACTATGAGAAGGATAAATGTCTGTTTCATGCGTATGTGTGTATATTTGAATGAATTCGTTCACTGTGCCCAGGAAGCTTTTTTCATCCTTTACCAGCATCATGAATTCAGTTTGATGGAATATTAACATAGCTCTCGGAATATAAAGGTGTAATTTCAGTGGCTTATGTAAATAGAATTTATTTGCCCTATTCATAAAACAGAATGAATTGAAGATGTCTAATCAATTTGAGGATGCCAATTTTGTAGTCGACACTTTATACTGCGGAAGTAGCAATTTAATTTTAAGTGGTGCCCGGCATCTGTAGAACACAATAACGATGGATTCAGTCCTCCTTACTCATCGGTTATCTTATAATTTTTAGATTTTTCCCTGGCATTGGCTATGAAACACAAAGGATAGTGGCATATTTCTAACGACCCGAAATCTCTCTGTACATTCTACAAATTTCGCATGACGATTTCATTCGGAATTTATAACACCGTGAGTTTTGCTCGTTCGTTTATTAGATTAGAGGAAAATAAAATCCTAAGCAATAATTTACAAATCTAAAAGAAGATATGCTCCTGCTTTGTTTCTGCCAGAATATTACCACTCAATTTCGTGCTGGGGCATTATGTGAAAGCAATTTCAACTGATGTTCTTAGTTTTCCAGGAACAGAAGGCAGTGCATATTTTTATTTATCTGACATCGATGTTTCCGATGGATGCATTCTCAGATTTATATGTAATAACGTTTCGCTCTTTCGTAATGATTTCCCGAATTTTCCTGTGATGGGTCACAGTGGCTTGGACGAAAAGGGTCGCCGCCTCTTTTCCAAATCACTGCAGTTGATATTAATGTTAAAGAGGTGTAACACCGACCCCATTTCAGCCGTTCATTAAAATCGTGTAGTGGCTGCGGTGCTCCGCGGTTTCCTACCTTATACGTTCACATTTTTATTTTCAGGACATGGGAAGCATACGACCCATTCTGGCTGGCATCACCACCACCATCGAATACCGAACTAGCCTTCACTATTCAGTTTCATAATAGATATAGAGAACAGTTGCTCTGGTTTCACATCTATTTTCATTTATAGTTAACCTTAGCTTTGAATTTTTTTATAACAAGCAATACATAGAAAGGACGTGTTCTGCAAACTTCTTTGAGCATGGCATCTTTCTCTTTTATTATTACTAACATCGCAGTTCACGTCTGTTTCTATGTATTTCGATCAGGCAGTGGTAGGCGAAGAGTTAATAAATTAACTTTAGAATCAGGCGCATTCTGGTTAGTATTTTGCGTAGATTACCTTTACTAACACTAACTAACACACCAGCCTATGCCTGTTTCTAAATGTCTCTCATTAAGACGTTTCAGTAGTCGCGAATTTTCTCGTTCAATTCTCTAAATTCAGCAGGAGGAGTCACCGCCGTTCACTGGAGTCCGGGTTCCAAGTGTATCGTACTAAAAGCGAACGAGACAACGATCTAGGCTTCTTCCTACGTGAAGTCTAAAGAAGCTATCCGTAGGTACATACGCCTGCGGATAGAGTAGTGCGTTTCACATGGAATAGACTTCCGTGTTCGGCCGATGTTTCTATCGGTATTCAAGTGAAAATCCGTTGTTTTGCCATTTTTCATCTACTTCCTTTGATGCAAATTGCCTTTGCCAGTGTAGTGTAGTGTAGTGTAGACTGACTAAACCTAGGCATTTTGCATCTTTGTTTATTTTAAATTTCTTGACTTTGCTCACATCCGTAAATTTTACGTTAAAGCTTTTCGTTTAGATAACATAGTTTTTCCAAGATTTGGGGCTGGAGCAATTTGTTCTCAGATAGGGAATCGGTCTGCTAGCAGCAACAGTTGACGACGGTGTGCCAGCAGATCCTTTGTGCCTACCGGAAAGCAGTATCGCTAAGTCAGCTGGATTTCCCTTCACGATGCATTCCCTTACATCTCACCCTCAGCGTGTCTTGTTGGTATATTCGCGTTGCCATAGAGAAATAAATAATGCAAGTGGCCCTAATTCTGGGTATCCGTGTTGAATTATGATAAAAATTTGTAGGATGTTTTAACTTAAAATACTTCTGAAAATTAAACACAATTTCTCTTCAATCATGGTTCTTCAAAATGCTATGTTCCATACGTCATACTTTCACGTGCATTGTTTCACATTATTCTTATCTCCGGGTTGCTTTAGCGAAACAATGCGAGTAATGGAAAGTTGTTCGGACTTATAAAAATACAGCCAAATTTCATTAATACATGTGACATATTTGTCCTCAACGGACAGACAGTGCTCTAGAAGGTTTCATGAACTGAGTTTCAGATATAAAAAGCTAACCTACGTGGAATTGGAAGAAATTGGTTTACAGGCGCCATAGTACAACTGTGCAGTGGACAGAGGGCTGTGGGAACGGAGGACCGATCATCGTGGAACCAAAGGGCAACGCGGCTCAGGACACACTGCTAAGAAATGGGACGACGGGGATTCTGGAATGGGTAACAGGTGCTCCGGATGTTGAGGTATACGTGTACAGTGTTAAATTCTAGGTGTTATTTGGTGAGTCGTTTTGGATTGTTATTAGCGACGTATTTATGCCTAATTTACTGCAAACACATAGTGCTATGTGGTTTGACCGGATAGGCCTGTGCAGACGTGACATTTACATTGACCTCCAATGCTGGCATTGCGTGACGAGACGTTTGTTGCTCAGGACTGATTGTATTGTTTGATCCATTTCGAGTGTCTTAGTGTTGTTTGTCTAATGTGTTTCTATGACATTGTTGACCGAATGGGTGTTTTTTTTATATTTTACGTGTTTGCATTGACAAATTGCATTTCTGACGAATTTTTATATTTAGAAATTTATTTTTCTATGTCCTGTACTGATGTGCTGCGTTTTATGCCTATGCTGACTATTTTATTTGGACTGGTATGCACTATTACTGACGTTTCTAATGTGTTTAACTTTTGAGTGGAATTATTTCAGATTTATAAATTATTTCAGATTTATATGCTTGTTGTGAATGTGCCTAATGAATAATTCATTATTTACTTTGTCCACTCATCTTACTGTTATCGCTCTTTTTTCAGAGGTGTAGGAGGAAAATGTTTCATTTCTTTTCCATATATGCAATTCCACATTTTTTATTATCGATTTGCAGGGTTCTCGTGAATGGAATAGGCCTCGATCATATCGGGGAAATGCCTTTTCAAAAAAAGGTTAACGAATGGACTGCACTATCCCATCGGGTCATTTGGAAACGTGCACAAACTTCAAGTCATACGGCAGCTTTCATTTACAACAGAGAGTGTGTGGTGGAAGGCATATTATGTGAAGACTTGGAAGCAGTTCCTCTGTCTGGCAAGTGAATTTTTTCTCTGATGGATGTCAAATTTCTTATGTATTTCTTGGAAATCACCTGTACGATTTCTTTCAATCATTCATGGTACATTTGTAGGGCTTAATTGTATTTCTCATCTTATACATATCTTTATGGTTTATAAATGGTTTATGCAACTGTGACTAGGATAAATGTTTGTTTTATGCGTATATGTTTTTATTGAATGAATTCGTTCACTGTGCCCAGGAAGCTTTTTTCATCCTTTAGCAGCATCATGTATTCAGTTTGATGGAATTTTAACGTAGCTGTAGGAATACAAATATGTAATGTCAGTGCGTTATGTACAAAGAATTTATTTGCCATATTCATAAATTTCATTCCATTTCTGTTGTAATATTTTCTAGTCATTTTCATGGCAGGCTTACTTCGCTTGCTAATTTAAATCAAAATGTGGTAGTAAGGAATAACACACATTTAATAAGAGTGGGTTCTGCCATGGTTTCATATTTATTTTCATTTAGAAGATTATATTTTAGCTATGCATTTTTTTATTCCAAGTGATACAGAGAAACAGATGTAATCTTCTTAGAGCATGGCATGCTTCTCTTTTACTAACATTAATGAGTTTTCATCTGTTTCTATGTTTATCATCAAGGAAGTGTTGGCCAAATAATTAGTTACCTTTTGAATCAGGGGGATTCTGCCTAGTAGGATAATTTTAATAAGACTAACACACCAGTATGTATGTACCTGATTCAAATTATGCCTTATTATGTAATTAGTTTTGGCAATCATACATTATATGGAACCATGGCTTTCTGTACACAGCATTAGCTAATTAACTGAAATTCTCTGTCATTTGTGTATGTTATCATTCGCCTAACCAATGCGACACATTTAATTCCTGGAATACAGCATAAACATTAAGTCATCCTTATGTACGATTTCAAATTAGATACATTAATGCTGCTCTAAGTAAATGTTGCAGTTAAACCTCTATCAAATACCAAACTCCATATAGAGTTGCATATAGTTGTTTTAGGAATATGTTTACTAAAGACTGCTCCTGTATAGTTTTTCATTTAAACGGTATGTTGAATAAGTGTAGCTATCACTACCAGTATGTTGGAGAATGTTTTCCATGTTAACTTGTACATAACCTTACAATATAACATTTCATCCAAGTATGCAATACTAATAATAATAATTTCTTAATTTTTTCTATTTAAGTTTACTTAATAATTTAGTATTAAAGATGTAATAATGGTGTTTATAATAAAATTTTTTAAAACTACTATGTTTTAAGTGCAAAGTGTTATTTCCAATCCATAAAAATTCCATACGATCCGGAGATTAATGACCCGTCACGTTATGATAATAATGGGATGCCAAAACACCACAACAACCTGTAGTGCTCCACTGCCCTGACATTAACGAACACTAAGTTAATGAAAACCTTTTTGTATTAATCAAGTTTTTATGTATTTTATTTATAACTTACCATACGTAATATCTCTTGCATGCTCTCTCTCCCTCCAACACACATCTCTCACTTTTGACAAGTTTATTTGCATTTGTTCAGCACAGATTCACACAACACATTACTTTTTAGGAGCATATCTCTTGTGTTAAGTGGGGACTGACTACCTTTCCTAATGAAAATTGGTGAATGAGGTTAATTAACCCATTTATTTACATCTCCTCACTTGAGGGATCTGTGATTTAACTTTTAATTTGTGTGTGGAATGTGTTGATACAGATACCTTCTATTCAGACTGTTTTTGCATGTACCTTCTTGAACAATTTATTCTACACCACATTTTGATTTAAAAAAAATAAATTGCCCTAATAAAATGACAAAAATCATCATACCAAAATTGAAAAATGTACATACTCCGCATATATTTTATTTAAGCATTTTAATGAAAGTGAAAGGTGAAGTAGACGAGGGATTGTGGTATATGACTAAGCCCCGCCTTTTGACAATCAGTTCCGCTGCCCACTCCAATCCAGAAATGTCCCGCTTTCTAGCAGGTGCAAAAGTAAAGTAGGAACTCGATAACCGTCCCCATCGATAATCATCGTTTCACTCAACCGGCGTTGATGCCCCGGAGTTGTAGACATTCTGTTCGCTCTAATGCAACATAGTAGTATGTATGTAACGCGCCTTTAATTTTGTAACTCACCTCGCTGCCTCACTGATCGAGAGGGCATGTTTGGTCCATCAATGTCTATGTCAAATTTTTATAGCTTTTTATATTGTAACTCTTTTTTGCCTGTGTACCCAGTTTTTCAAATACATATTCAGGTTATCTTGTCATTATCTCTTCTCTACGTTATACAGAATATTACCACATATTTTATTGTTTGTTAAAAAAATATAAATTTATTTACCTGTATAATTTTCCACAATTCCTGTAAAGGTCTCAACTCATCTTCACTTTTTATGCCATTTTTCTTGATTGGTTGTCTTTAGCTAATCTGTGTGAATTTTTCCACAATTCATCATTTTAGGCAGGAATAAATTCACTCAAAAGTGGCCTATTTATTTTAATCGTTAGTAAACTTATGATGTTTTCCACCAATATTTTCAAGTGCAAATCCATTACAATCAGATGCATTGCAGAATAACTCCTCTCACATTCAGTAGTGCTGCAAGGAAATGTTTTCACTAATTTAAATAATAACTCATCATGTTTTTCCCAACATATTCTGGCATCCCGTTGATTGCTTGTTAGGAATCTAAATGAAATCTTTATTTATATTTTATTGATACATCTCTTCACATTTCTAATACAGTAGAACTTGGTTATAATGGCCTTGGTTAATACAACAACTCGGATATAATGACATATTTGTCAGGTCCCATCCCCATTTGTACAATATTGCAATACATTCACCTCAGTTATAACGTATTAACACGCTCAGTTCTAGTGACAATGGAAGGATCAAAGGCACCCCCTTGGCTGCCCGGGTGGGGAGGGATCCAGCAGCAGAAACTCTTTAGTCAATGTGGTTCGCACAAGCCATTTTCTAAAACCAAGTCAGTAGACGTCAATTTTAATGAAACAGTACTAATAGAATGGTCAGCCAAGATGAATATAGAAAGTTTTAACTGTTATGAAGACATCAATTCATATGCAGAAATCGACCATGATGTTATAACAACAGAAGCACAAATAGACCTAGACATCGTGAGAGAAGTCATGGAAGGGCTGCATGGAAAGTGTAGCAAAGAAGAAGATGAAGAAATGGTAGAGGATCAAGACAAACCAGTTCCAGTGGTTACTGAAGCTATACAAGCAAAAAAAGTGATATAACGGTTTTATAAATCGAAGGAGACTAATAAAAGACATTTAGTATTATTCACTGCATTGACGATGACCTCGAAAAACATTTCAGATTGGCCCATACGACACAGAGAAAAATATCAGATTACTTTACTAATCTTAAAAAAATATTTTTATTATGTTTTATGTATGTACTTATTATATCATAATATAATGTACTATGTATTAAGTCATAATATAATATAATGTACTTATTTGATCATAATATAAAATTTAGAATTTGGAAACTAATTCTATGTTCCCATGTACCTTGGTTATAACAACAATAAATTTCCAGTCCCTTGAATACCGTTATAACCAAGTTCTACTGTATATGAAACTCTGGTTATCAGCAAGAACTCACCCACAGAAACTGATCCTAGGTCTTGGACCAGTTTTTCTCTAGGCTTGATTTTAAAGGATTGTAGTACTCTGATGTTTTGCTTTATACATGTTTCCTTACTTAAGGGTAGTAACTATGATTCTCTTATGTTTGCCCATTAACTCATCATCCGGCAGAATTAATTATGTTTCTCTTAAGGTTGCCAATTAGCTCATTGTCTGGCTGCAGCACTTATGTTTCTCTTAAGGTTGCCAATTAACTAATCGTCTTTGTGTATGTGTTTGGTTTGGATTTAAAGTCAGATGCTTTTGAGAATTCAATGGTTATAATCTGACTGGGCTATGAAGAAATTGCAATCTAGAAAGAAATACTTTAAGAGAGTAAGACCTTCAGGAATGGAATATTCTAATGAGGCCACTGTGGTATTAATAAATATGTGTATGACATTTTAAACTCTTAAGAAAAATAATCTTTCACATGACCCACTGGTATTTTTAAAAGTAACTTTTTCCTTCTAAGGTAGTGGTTCTCAATCGAGGTGACATGACATCCCAGGATCATGCGAATATTTGATAAATTCACCGTGTATCATATTCTGGCTTATAAACATAAATAAAACCAAGAGAATAAACACACTTGCTTATTTAAATGCCAGAATTTTATCTTTATGTGGTATGGAATGCACAATTTATCTTTAAAGGTGATTTGAAAGGAATGGAACTGTAAACAGGATATCCCATAACTGAATGAACTTAACTTAGGATGATGCAGACATAAAAAGATTGAGAACCACTGTTCTTAGATGTTTTTAGTATCTCTGACCAAATAAACATTAGCAACAATAACCTTTAAACCATGATTGTATAGTTATTTTATAAACTATTTAATATTATTATAATTTTGCCACCCAATGATCAAATAATCATTCCCATAACATTACTGAATAAGTCTCTCCTTGTTATAACTTGGTACTATGTTATGGGATAATGTTCGACAATTGGCAATTCACATCAATCTCAGAAATGTGGGTAGATCCATTATCACTCACAGGTTGCTTGTTAGCAGATAGACAATGCAACTTTAAAGTAGCCAGATCCATTTGTCCATAGATTCAGATTTTAAAGAAAGAAATTAGCCCATCAAAACAACTATCACTTGAACATTTTTTTAAAGAAACAAAAAAGACATCCCCCATTGACTTTCAAGAATCAACCTTAAAAGGATGCACAACCCTGGATACAACCATAGACCCCCGAATAACTAAACCATGATAACAAATAACCTTTAGTATTAATTATTATAAGTTAAACTTGCTCTATTTGCAGTTATAATTTCCATGCACAATAAAATTAATGTGTAGTATTAATGCTTAACTTTTACATGTAGTTTCTCTTTTATCCCTCTCTCTTTATCCCTCTCACACACTACTTCTCCATTTTGCATTACATTGGAAATAAATTTTATCATGATTTTGCTTAGTATCGTGTTTTCTAGGAAGAGATCCACCATGTCAAGCAAGGACTTACTGTAAAACTTTTCATTACCCATTAGAATATTTCCATCACATAAGAACAGATAATGTACATGATCATAAGTTTCTGCATTTTGTTTTTTATTTGAGATTCTGAGTAATTTAAGTTGGAGATATACTTCTTCCTATATATAATTTGTTGGATCACATATCAAAAGTCAAAGACCAAACAAAATTTGGAAAAAGTCCTGGGTTTGACTTCAAGGAAGGCATTTCCAGTTCCCATAAAATAACATGTAAACACAGACTTTTCAGCAGGCAGGCTTTCATTCTTTTTTAGATTAAAATTAGAAAGAATTAAACTAAAACCTTTGGGTATAACATAAGCCATTTTAAAGTAAGAATTATAAAGTTTCTTATTCTGTTCATGTTTTTCTACCTAAATTTGGAAATCCCTCATGTTAAATGTTTGATTCACGTATTTTTGGTAAATCTTGCCATTTTAACGGGATTTTGCCTTGCCAACCAACGTTGTTAAACCATGAAATCCTATTGTTATTTCAATCCTTATGGGATAAGTGTGCTTTGAAAGCTTTTAATATGAGAGAGAGGGTAAGTGAAAATGAGGAGGAGGTAGAGAGAGAGGTGGAGGCAAAGGAAGTAAGAACGAGGAGGGAGTGGAAGAGGGAAGGAGACAGAAAGGGAGAAAATTACGATATTTTTTGGTTTTACCTGTATGATTCTCTTTTTTGGCCAAGTTTATACTTGCCCTTAATAAATATAAATATAGTTATGAGACATATCTCATTCTCTCATACAATCTTTCAATACCATTCAAACGGCACCAGTTTCCAGTCAAGTCAGCTTTTGCGATTACTATTAATACATCCCAAGGACAAATGCTAAATAAACTTGGTCTTTATTTATGAACACCTGTGTTTGTTTATGGGCAGTTGTATGTTGGCATGTCTTAATGCAGCAATCTGAAAAATATTAAAATTTTAACTGGTGGGCCAGACTGAACCACCACGAACGTATTTTATCCCAAAATTTTAAATTAGGAAAAATTTATTAACATGTGAGATGACTGAACTATGTAATGAAAATAAGGGTGTAAATTAATTGAAGGAAAACTGAAAAAAATAATCATGAATAAATATATTAAACATTGTTCAGCTTAACATATACAGTTTTTTATTTTACATTTATGTACAGTAAAACCTGCGAGGGCAGAACCTCACAGGACTGGCATATTTTTTCCGGCTTTAGCAGGTTTTCCTTCTTAGACAGGTTAAAAGAAATTAACACGGATTTGTATTATTAATAGATTTTAAGTAGAATATGGATGTTTTTGTGGATTTCAAGAGAAGGAAAAGCCTTAACACTGAAATAGCATTTCATACTAATAATAAATGAGAAATTAAACAAAAGTGCATGATGCATAGACAAAACTAAATTTATTAGAAGTTAATAATTTTCCCTTTAAAATGCCGTAATCTTTTTTAATAGAAAAAATAAAAGCTGCACAGTTACAAAAATACACACAGAGATTACTTAAAAGCCAAAAATAAACAATAAAAATACAAAGAATCGTAAAAACTTATTCAAAGAAGCTGTCCAATTTCAGTTGTTTTGTTTTTCTCTGGGATTTCCTCAAACAATTAAAAGAAAAACCTAACCTTACAACCTTGTCATAAAACTCATTTTCACCCTTCATTTTTGCATAGTGTTTTAAAGCATTAATATAATCTAAAACTTGTGATGTGATGGCACTTCAAGTTCTTCACAATCCTCCTCACTCTGTTCATCGACTGAATTGCGAACAGTGTCATTGCTCTGAGATTCTACCACAGTCTGTAAGTCAATTTCATGAATTTCTGTGACAACACTTTCGTCAATATTTACAAAACTTTTTGCATTCACATCACTACCCTCATCTACACACATCTCATCAATCAAATTTTGAATTTCAGAGTAATCATTATTACAAACAACTTCATCACATTCAACGGCATCATCAAAAATAAAGCCACAGTTTCTAAAACACTTTCTTACGCATGCTTCCTCTACACATTTCACTGAACGACTGAGAGTAGTGATTGCATCTAACACATCAATATTGACTGTCAAGTTTGAAACTGAAAATTTTGAAATGGTGCAAGGAGAGAGTTGAATGATCACAGCACACGAGGAAGCTCTTGGAAACCAAAACGCTCACTTCAGGTTTCAAAAAAATTCAAGAAAAATCACAAACTTGGGGATTTCTCAAAGACACCAATGCAAACATCTCGAGCTTCAAGCAGAGACTGAGTTCACTCTACATAAATTTCTCTGACTCCAGTTTCTCTCACCAAAGATGCATTGGCACTAGCATTTCGCTTTTTCCCAGGGGTCCCCATGCCCGGGATTCCACTTCACCATGGAAACCAGGGACAATAAACTGTGCAAACTAATCCATTGTGCCGATAATAACAGAAGTGGAAATCCCTGCCGATTGGAAAGCATAATGACTGATTTCCATGCCACAGTGACACCCTGTGTGTAGGGACCTTAACTTCTCAGAAGAGATTAAATGTGTATGAGTCTTCTCCCCCAGCCTCATTTTTACATTTTTCTATGGGCAGTTTTATGGAGATACAAAAGCATAGAAGATTTTCTGAGTTTTCGGATGGCAGTAGTTAAGAAAGGATACGATCTAGAGGGGCGGTTAGTTACACTTCGCTCCCTCCTGCTGAAACCCATTATCCCTGGTTTTCCCAAAGCAGATAGGCCAAAGGGCCTTTAAAACAAAAGAAGTGTACCACCACACGCGGTGTGGAGAATGGTAAACAAACTGAGACCCCAACTGGAACACCCGAAAACTTGTCTTTAAGAAAGAGATTTTTCTTTCCGTCTTTCAAAAGTTCAAATTGTACTGATTAACACAAAAGTTACAAGAAAAAATGCTTTCCGTCCGTGTCTCGCAGGTTCCGCCTTACAGAGGGCCATTCATATGAAAAACAGTATCATTATGCAGTACGATTTATAGATTACCGGCTATGGCAGGTTTCCACCTTATGCAGATTCCGCCTCTCGCAGGTTTTACTGTATTTGGATCCGTTCATTGAACGGGCTTTCTCTAGTTTTATTAAATATTGGAGAGTTAAAATAACACAAGGTTTGGCTATGTTACTACATAAGATTTGTCCCACACATAATGGTATTATACAATAAATAAAATAATTTTCTTGCCCATTCCTTTAAGCCATTATGTAATTTTAACATGTAATCTTTATTACGTAATTGTCTCCTTGCAAAAATGGTCTGATTATAACTTCTGATCCTTAAGGTATGGTTGCATGAAAATTTTTAGAAAGATAGAAAATAGATCAGCAACTTTGTGATATTTCAATAAAATAAGTTTTTCCCATTTATACAATTTCTGAAATACGTTTTTCAGTGGCAACCCCCTCCCCTCTTGGATATTCTATAGGGGTAGCAAAAGGGGAATTTTATATTTTGTTATTCATTGTAGACCTTTGTTTCTTTTTATGTTACAAGAAAAATCAAAGTAATAAGGCATTCCCTTATATTTTCATGTAATCATTTATACCAAGGAATCAAAATATCTTGAGATCATTATCTCTAAACTTTGTAAAAATTGTACTTTTGTGATAATCATCACATTATTCTATCATGTTCCATGGTGTATTAGTGAAAAAATAAATATTTAAAAATAATAAAAATGATATTGGCAATGATTTTGTGTACAAATCAAAAAGAAGTAATGGTATAAAAATTCTTTATAAATAACTTTTATTGAACGTTTTAATTTTATACTATAATATAAATAATATTAATTAGAAAATACATGCAAATCTTCAGCAAGTAAACAAACCATAGCAACTTGATGAGGAATAATGAGTAAAATATAATGCTAATTTATCAATGTTCACATAATATTCTTGGTTACCTACCTAGCTTAAATATAGAGAGGAATGGTAAGTCATTTTTTGGGAAAGTCGCATTAAATAAAAATGCGATCAACATTTCCATTTGGTTTATATATTTACCCCCTCTTTAAATTCAAATTTTTAACATGGCAAGATGCCATAATGGACAAGGCATAGTAATGTAGAGCGAAGGTTTTGGGGTTCAATCCTTGAATGCTGGAAAAAGATTTTTCTGGGCTGAAGGGCTTGAATACATCATCACCAAAGGTAGTCTGTCCATAGACTGTATTCGGGACAAAATTAGAAATCTTCAGGTTGTCTCTGAGGAAAAGGTGACAACCCTATTCCCACAGCACATGTAGAAACTTACAAGAATACATGATAATATTTGTTTGTTTATAGATTTTTTATTGTGTACCCCTCCTGTTAAATTTTTCTGGATCCGCCACTGATTCCAAGTTACATTTGTGCATCATCTTACTGCTGAGTCTCTCATGCGCATGATGGTGTTGTGATTTTTGTGAAAAGTGATATTTCCTATGATAATATCTCCTTTGATATTAATCATATTTACACTGATAAAATCTTCGAATGTGCTGCCTTGAGTTTTTCATGGCAGGATGAATTATTTAATCATTTTGTCATGTATTGCTCTCCTTCAGCAAGCTTTGCAGCATTTATTGATAAACTTGAATATCTTCTTGTCTCCATTACCTCGCATTCTCTGCTATCTCACAGCATTGTGGCTGAATCTAAACTGCAACCTCCTTAGTAATGGACCTGAGCAAAGCAAACTTAAGTCTCTCTTTGATACCTACAGTTTTAAATGTCTGGTCTAATGTCCAACTAGAATTTCATCTCATTCTTCATTGCTTGGTTATTTTTTTTTTACCAATTATTGTATTTCTAAAATTGATCCATTAATCTCAGACCACAGAGTTGTCTCATCAACTTTTAAAACAAGACCATCCCAAAACATTCACTCTGCTCACAGATTAATTAGATTTTTTACACAAAATACCCAAAAATTTTGTAATTTACTTAAATAACATAAATAATTGGTGGTATTAGAAATCTTATTTTATAACGTATTATCAATAAAAGGGCCGATTAATTATTAAATAATACATTTTAATATTACTAAATAAAGATACTCCTCAAGTTTCTTTTTAAAGTTTTTATAGAATTTGGCTTATTTTATTTAAATTTTAATATTTAAGTCATGCATACCTGTCACTTTTTACGGTAAACTTCATTAGTTAAATAATAGGGTAAAAGTGTTTTGTATAGTTAACGGCTGATATACAAATCATTAATTGATTTTTCATATTAATATATAAATAATATTGACACAATGTATATTTAAGATATTTAGACTTTATCCTGTTATTTCAATAACAAATATTTTTTAACTTAACAGAGAAAAAACTTGATATATAATACATCCTAATATTATTACGTAAAGGTACTTCTAAAATTGATTTTGAACATTTTAGTAGAAAATAAAACAATAGAAAGTTACGTATGCGCCCCTCTGAACTGTGAAACAATATCGTTCGTCAATTTAATTTGTGACTTGGGATGCTTGGGATGTAGAGGAAGGAAGATATCTATCTCTCTTTTGGCTGTTGGACGAAGTCAGTAATAGGTAAGATCATTTTACATTCTCATTTAGAATTAATGTTGAATTTATGTAATCTGTTTTTCATAAGTATCTTACTGTGAATGTTAATCAATGCGAAATTGACTTCTTGGTTTTTTCGTTGTGTAGGATGCTTATTTAGCCATAGTAGCGAAAACTTAATTTCTTTTTAAAACTGCACGTGGTCTCGCATATAGCCATCGGATTAATGTTGCTTTACGAACATCCTTGACGTTTGTACAATTTTGGATCCGAAGTTTTTATAACTTTTCCGATTCAGAGTTTATAAGTTTTTGGAAGTCGAGAAACTTAATTACTCTGAGATATCGAATTCGACTCGAATGTTAATGTGGTTCATAACTTTAGCTCGGCATTTGTTACGGGACACGGTTAATTTGGTTCGGCGTAACTTTTACGTTGTTGAATTAGTTTTCTATAGACAATTTCTACTTCGGGTAGAATTAGCAAAGTTTTAGACGTGAAAGTGGTTATCGAGTAATCGAATGGATCCGTAAGCATAACGTTGAAACGTAAAAGTTAAAGAGTTTTCAACCGCATTAAGTATGGTAAAATTTTTATCACCGCTTCATTCTATTTGGTACAGCTGCTTCTGGCGAATGATACATTATTCGCGTTATAGTTTGCTTTGATTATCATGATTACATTCAACTTCTGAGACGGTTAGTGTCTAATCTCGACGAAACGTAGCATGCGTTTGTCGATCAGATTGTCTTTCAACATGCTGATGTTGCTCCTCATGATATAGGTGATATTTTCTTGGTGTTAGAATTTCGTAAATGAAAGCATATAACTTTCAATGGAAAAATTTATTGAAAGCAATTATGTATTTGGTTGCTGTTCAGTTGAAATTATGTAGTTATTAAAAAGATAGTTTAAAAATAAGCATCTTATTTTCCTCACAAATCTTTGAATTGAAGATTAACTTGTGTTAAAATACAATTTCAGTTTTGAATGGAAATGGAATGATTTAGCATGAGAGAAGTGTACTCGGGAAGTCGTGAATATTATTCAACATGAAATTGTGGTGCTGGATTTCTGATTCGATTCTCTTGTTGTTTCAGAGGTATGCATCGAATATATACTTACCTGGGGATTCTCAATTTGCAGTCTGGTGCACAGATCCGGGAAGTGATTGCTCATGTGATACCAAGAAATATTTATGGTAAGTATTATCAATGTTATCTGATTACTTTCAAACGAACATAAATATTAACTGTAAATAGGACTATAGAAACAAAGGAAGTGATCTTGTGATGACAATGTAGCATGAAATATTAGTTGAATTTGTTCCTTAGTGCTGCCTAATAGCCTTTAGTTTGCAGTTCAGTAGGAAAATATTTAGTTTCACTTTGCTGTGCAGCAAATTTGTTCAGTTAGATGGTTTGGTTGCGGAAGTAAGTGGTAAAGGTGCTGGCCTATTACTCACCTGTTGTTCCAAGTGGCAGTGGCCACAAACCCTGCAAAAGTAGGATTTTTTTGGAGGTTGCTCCTCATGTTATTTGTGCGTATGCAAACTAAAAGAGTGAGACAATGAGAAAACACAATTCAGCGCTTTGTCCTTATGAAGGGATGTTAAGCAGCTGGCCCTCTAGGTGCTCTTTGTACGAGTAGGCTAATGCAAGCACCAGGTTTTCCATCCTCTCTGTCTGATGTGGAAGGTAATGGGAAACCACCACACCATTTGTTGAAGATTCCCAAGTCAGTCAAACCTGGTCAAACCAATCTAAAGATTAAGAAACATCAGGTGGTTTGGCATGCTACTTTCATTACTGATGGCATAAGTGTTATCAACACTTCAATGCTTGTCCATTTATATATGTTAAGCATTCAGAGCTTTTACTTTTATACCTGGATACCTTCAAGAGAACATAAATCAAGTAAATATTAACTGTAAATAGGAAAGGATTTTATAGAAACAAAGGAAGTGATATTGCAATGACAAAGTAGCATGAAATATTTGTGGAATTTGTTCCTTGGTGCTGTCTAATAGCCTTAACCAACACTGGTACAATTACGAAAATGTTTTGAGACAGATTCAGATGATGCTGGGTGGGTGGGTGATGAGTCTTTACACCAAAGTTTAAATTCATTTTTATATATATTTTTTTAAATCTGATGCAGCAATTAAATTAAGGCAGATAGGAGCTTGTATTTTTGTCAATCAATTCAGTATTGTCTTGTAATGCAGGTTTTCTCAGTTTATCTAACATTTTGTTTCAGTACTGTATTATTTCTGGCTTTCTCTCAAACTGTTCTCATGCTGTAGATTATCACAGTTTCATCATCACCATAATGTAAGATTGGCACTGTAAAAACATGGTTTTTTTTATTTCACCATTGAAAGTATTGTGAAACACTAAAGTTACTCAGCAGTTACATTTTGAAATGTGCAGAAAAGCTGAAGTGTGGGCATTGTGCTTATTAAACTTTTTCCAGATTAAATACCCAGCCCATGACTTTCTCCGTATGAGGTAATGAATATGATTGCTCTCAAGAATAATTATCAGCAGTTTCACTTGTGAATAATTTTTACATTGACAAAACAATAAGTAAACAAAATTGTTACCTGTTGATATCAGTTTAGTCGTGTATCCATGCATTAGTTTTTTTAATGGCATCTATATATGTTCCAACTAGTTCCTGTGAAAGTGTAGTAACTTAAGCTTATATTGAAAAGTGATAAATCTCAACTTCTTTAACTGGATATTTTGAGAAAGTAAAAATAATTTTATAATTTAGCTTCTTTCAGCATTGTAAAGATTTCATAATTATCATTAACATAAGTGTTGTCAATGCTTCAATTTTTGGAAGTTTATGCATATGAAATACTTTGTGCCTGGGAACTTCTACTTTTCTGCCTGCTGACTTCCAATGCAACATAAATCGATTAAATGTGCTGTATAAATAGGATGGAATTTATAGAAACAAAAATATTAGTTTAGTGGTGGCTGTGTAACGAAATGTTTATCAAATTTGCTCTTTGGTGATGTGTAATGATTTTTTAAACAATTTAATGTTGCAATTATAAACATTTTGAGACAGATCCCAAAATGATTAAAATATTTTACTGAATCTACATTAAATTTACTGAAGCAACTGTGGAGATATTTTTTTAGGAAAGCTGTTTCTGAGATTTTTATTAGTGAAAGTTAGTTGAATTATTGGAATACATGCAAATTTTTTAGAAAGTTAATAACGTTATGCTAATGAAAGTTTGTGACAATTCATTTTTATTCTATTTCCACTGGTGGTTGGCAAATCATCAGATGGACATTCAAAAATTGTACACAATTTATTTATCCAATACTATTTGTGTATTTTATTTTAAAAATGTTGAATCAATTAAATCAAAACAGTAATAGAAGTCTGAAATTTGCAGGGTATATGTGAACTATTATGCCATTTATTACTATGGCAAAGGATTTTATTTTTGGAGATTTTGGTGTGTGACAGGGAAACATTTCATAGCATTGATATAATGCTTTTATCTTGTCAGCCTGTTATTTATCAAGTATTAAAAACAGGAAATAAGTGACTAAATCAGAAGCAATAATGCAGGTTTTTACCATGTAAAATGCAGCATATTGGTCTTGTCACACTGAAAGCTTTCAGAAGATTGGAAATATTTGCTTATTATTCTTTGGCTGAAAGTTCGACTCATGCATATTCTTTGACTGTTTTTAAAGCAATTAAAATGCAAAAAGAACGGTCATTTGATACTATATGAAATTGGTGTTAGACTATATATTCAATGACTACTAATCTCCTATAATATATTTTGAAGGGTGTGTTTGTTGATTTGTTCATGGAACTCCTAAATGATTGAAGCTAGAATAACCAAATTTGGTACGATTCTTCCTTACATCCTAACTTAGTGAATGATCAAGGGTTGGTCAACCGGGATTAATCAGTGCTGCCAATATAGGGGATTAACATTTTTCCATAAGATAACACGTATGAATCCATTTCTTGACTTGCAAAGTATTCTTCCTTCAAGCATCAAAATACGTAAATATGGACCGGGTTTTTTCGTTTTTGCTTTATTTGATGAATAAAGCTCTATACTATCTTATTCCTGCGATGTTTACATGTTACATGGTTGAAGTTTTCAGAAATATGCTATTTGTTTCGAACTTTTGTGGATTTTTCGTACCTCTCCAGAGCTTTGCCAAGGTGGCTGTCATTATTATAGCTGGATTGTTTTATGAGCAGTGTGCACTAGACACTTTCACTTTAGGACGAGTCTATTCTTGAGCCAGGATCGCGTATAGGGTGCGCCATGTTTAGCCGTGGGCATTAGATGTGCGAACCTATACTCGTCCGAACCAAAATTCGTATACTGCGCAGCTCTGACGTCAGCCCTCCCCTTAAAGCTTCTCCGTCCAATCCTTTCCCTTCCCCTCTCATGCGTCGTTACCTGCCATTGTAAAGCGATTGAGCTGTACCTCCGATTCAGTTAGCTTCGATGAAGCTTACAAATAGATGAAAGTTTAGTGTTATTCGCTTCGCACTTTTATTTAAGCAACAAAACGGTCGATGTCAATCTTTATACATAGCAACGTAAATAGACACTGATTATTATTCAGGATGAGCGTGTGGTAAGCATTTATAACGATTGACAAAAGCAATTGAACCTTCTTTCATCTATTGAATAATGGAATATTACCTTTTTTGTAAGTAAAATCATTATATTCTACATTTTAATGTTTATTAACATAAATAGGCTCACATATCTGGTGTACATTTACTGGAGTCAGTGTTCAATCATGGACAACTGTATGTTGCCTTTTCAGGGGTTGTTTACAAGACATAAAAGTAAATATTTCAGTGAGGCATAATTACACAAGAAATGAAGCTGGATTTGCAAAAGTGATATGATAGGAAATAAAATTATCATATTATTTGAATACAATATGTTTGGAAATGGATTGTTACAAGCAAATATGATTAATTGTTAAGAAAAGCTAATAGTAAATGAAAAAGTATCTACTGTATATTTTAAAGAGTTTGTATGTTGTGCTGTAGTAGATTCACTAAATTCGTTGAAATTCAACGGGAAATTCATCTAATCTACTATAATATATTTTGAAGCGTGTGTTTGTTGGTTTGTGTGTTTGTTCAGGAACTCCTACTAAACGATAAAAGCTAGAATAACCAAATTTGGTACGATTCTTCCTTACATCCTAACTTAGTGAATGATCAAGGTTTGGTCAACCGGGATTAATCAATGCTGCCAATATAGGGGATTAACATTTTTCCATAAGATAACACGTATGAATCCATTTCTTGACTTGCAAGGTATTCTTCCTTCAAGCATTAAAATACGTAAATATGAACCGATATTTTTTGTTTTTGCTTTATTCGATGAATAAAACTCTATACTATCTTATTCCTGCGAAGTATACGTGTTACACGGTCGAAGTTTTCAGAAATACGTTATTTGTTTCGAAATTTTGTGGATTTTTCGTACTCTTTCTGGGCATAACCAAGGCGGCCGTCATTGTTACTTCCGATTCAGTTAGCTTCAGTGAAGCTTATAAATAGACAAAAGTTTAGCGTTATTCGATTTGCACTTTTAACCAACGAAACGATCGATGTTTATGGATAGCAACGTAAATAGGTACTGATAATTATTCAGGAAGCATTTATTGATGAAAGTAATTGAACCTTCTTTCGTCTATTGAATACTGGAATCTTACATTTTTGTAAGTAAAATCATTATGTTCTACATTATAATGTTTATTAGCGTAAATAAGCTCACGTATCTGGTGTACATTTACCAGTCAGTGTTCAATCATGGACAACTGTACGTTGCTTTTTCAAGCCATAAATAAAAGTAAATATTTCAGTGAGGCATAATTACACAAGAAATGAAGCTGGATCTGGCGAAAGTAATATGATAGGAAATAAAATTATCGTTATATTTGAATGCAATAGGCTCGGAAACGGATTGTTACAAGCAAATATGATTAATTGTTAAGAAAAGCTAATTGTAATTTAAAAAGTATCTACTATATATTTTAAAGAGTTTGTATGTTGTGCTGTAGTAGCTTCACTAAATCCGTTGAAATTCAATGAGAAATTCTGCTAGTTATGAATATATGGACTGATTTTTATAAAGTTAATTGATCAATTTCATTAATTTTTAACATAAATTTAAATGAATAGTTAAGACTTGAAATTATTAATAGATTATATTTATACTTGTCATTAGTTGACAATATATTTATTATTAAAATCTGTTATATTCCATCTACATATAAAACTACAAAAGAAACTTTTTGATTTGGTAGTAACAGGAATAGCCTTCTAAATCATCACCTTAAGATTCTGAGTTAATGGATAGAATATTGATATTTCTTCATTTACTATTGAGTATATTTACTCTGCCATACTATTTTATTGCTAAACTGATAGATAGTTGATGGTTTGAATTATAAATAAATCTCAATAAATAAAATAAATATTTTTATTGCACCAGCAAATGAGGGCCCAATTGTGTTATATTATGCAATTGCTTTATTTCTAAAAAATAAATTACATATTTGGTTTGTCAATTCAGGCAATATTGAACGTGAAAATTTCAAAACTAATTGTGAAATAAATCTGTTACTTAATTATTTGAATAAACTCTTGGAGAATTTTAAATTTTACAATTCTAAACAGGCTTCAATAAATAAGATGTGCTCTTTCATATTGTGTAAGGAATTGAATCTTTTGTATTAAGATTTTTTAGATTGTGTTTCTTTATTGAATTCACCACAACCATTTTTCCTCTTTATTTTATGTATCGCAGTTGATGCTGAACCATAGTGAAACCCTGAATCGAAGAGTACTGCTTTGCTGTGATGAGAATTGATGCATCTAGGTGTGAGAATAAAGAGGACTATGAGCTGAAGGCTATATATATATATATATATATATATATATGGGATGAAAGGTTTTTATTTACCCATATGTTGCTAATCCTGGTTTGTTCATATATCAGACAACATAAATCTTCTATAATATACAGCTGCATCTTACATAGAATATAGAAGGGGATTATAAATTAGAAGTATCTTCCAGATGAGCTAGAGACTTGAAATTTTGCACAATTATAGGTTTTTGGTCATAACTGATGGAAAAAACCCAAAATTGTTGAAATTCTAATTTTTTGGGGCTATTTTTGCCGCATTGTTTCCCCATAGGAAGATAAAAATTATAAGGCACTTCAAGAAGAGTTGGAGACTGAAATTTGGCACGATTATAGATTTTTGTCACAACCAATGGAAAAAAGACGATATTACAAGAATTCCAATTTTTAGGGGCTGTTTTTGTCCTATTGTTCAGAATAAGCCAAAATTTAGTTGGATTAAACCACACCCCAAGAATTCAATTCTCTTTAAAATATTGTTTAATCAATTTACCCTTAAAAAGTAAATAAATGAAAATATAGTGCTAGTGCTACATTTGAAAAAATTGAACTGCTATCGTCTGTAAGAATATTTCTTTTCTAAGAATATAAGGCATCAATTTTCTGTTTGAACTTGAAAGACTTGGTTTAATTAAATTTATAAAGAATACTTGTTTGTAAAAAGTTTATTAGTATACTTGATAATTTTTCATAAAAAATTTGACTTCCGTTAATAAAGAATCTAATATATAAACAAGTTATATTCAAAGGCTTATATTATAAGCCTGATAAAGCCCAGAAATTTTAAAAATTGTCAATGTTTATTTTAGTGTTTGCCATATTTTAAATTTTTTTCTGCACTTCAACAAAATTTTTAAATAGTAATTTTGTTTTTTGTATATTCAGAGGCTTATATTGTAAGCCTGATAAAGTCCAGAAATTTTAAAAATTGTCAATGTTTATTTTAGTGTTTGCTGTATTATAAATTTTTTTCTGCACTTCAACAAAATTTTTAAATAGTAATTTTGTTTTTTGTATATTCAGAGGCTTATATTATAAGCCTGATAAAGTCCAGAAATTTTAAAAATTGTCAATGTTTATTTTAGTGTTTGCTGTATTATAAATTTTTTTCTGCACTTCAACAAAATTTTTAAATAGTAATTTTGTTTTTTGTATATTCAGAGGCTTATATTATAAGCCTGATAAAGTCCAGAAATTTTAAAAATTGTCAATGTTTATTTTAGTGTTTGCTGTATTATAAATTTTTTTCTGCACTTCAACAAAATTTTTAAATAGTAATTTTGTTTTTTTGATATATTCAAAGGTTTATATTATAAGCCTGATAAAGTCCAGAAATTTTTTCAAGTCAAAAATTATTCTGTCCAAAATCTAAACAAACATTTTGTTTTGTGCTATGTTCAAAGTCTGATAGAAGTGCAGAAATTATTCTAAGTCCAAAATGTAAACACCATTTTTTTTTTAAAGGTTCGAAGCCCAAAATTATTCTAAGTCCAGAATAATTTTATTCTGAAGTGCAGGATAAAATAATAAGAGAAAAATTATATTTCAGAATGTAAAATTTTATTGAACTTGTATGTATACATTTGTACATTATTTCAATTGCAATAAAGACAATTTATTATAAACAAAACCTGTGTACTCCTTTTAGTTCAAACTAATTTCTTTTTCTCGGAGGCTCTTTTAGGTATCTTAAGACTTAAGGGGTTTTTTAAGGTATATTTTTGCTATATTTTAGCAAAAAATGTCACTTTTTACCACAAATTTAGCCAAATTTGCTAATTTTTACCACAAATTCTACCAATTTTTGCTGTTTGTTGATCAAATTATTCAACAAATGACAACTATATATAAAAAATATTAGACAATTTATCATTTCAACTATTCAACAGCTGACATGCTGCACATATATCACAATACAATTAATTCAAAACTATAAACGTCAAACACATTTTGCAGCTTATAAAAACTGAACAGGTGCTTAAAATATTACTTGCCTCTGATAAATATAGCTGCGACTGTGTTGTAAAATAATTAATACCCGCATTCCAACTACAGAACAGCTGCCATCAATTTTGAAATGTCACTGACAACAACTGCTCTGTGGCTGAAATGCATGTATTAATTTTTTCACAACCCAGTCGCAGCTATTTTTATCAGAGTCAAGTAATATTGTAAGCGCTTGTTCTAGACTCACTTAAAAAAGAAATATTTCACATTATCAATGACCTAACACTAATTAATAATGTCTCCTATTGGTCAAGAAATACATTAAGTAAAAAGGAGTGCACACAATTGATTCTAAATTAGCTGCAATGTTCCCATAAACGAAAAAATAATGCTGTGTTGAATCATGCAAAGCAATGCTTAATTAAAATTACTTACATACCGGAATAACATCTTTATAAACTTTTAAATACGATATTTAAAGTTTTATGGTATATCTATTTCAACTGTTAATAAAATGAAACCTCTATATTTGCCAAATTAATTTTCTTCGTATAAATTCATTGAAATTATACTACAGGCAGTCCCTTACTTTCATACATAATGCATTCCTGAAAACGTACGAAAGTCGAACAATTGACATGATGTTATAATGGGTGTTCTGTTCCCGGAGTGCCAAAAATATTATAAAATCTCTAATTATGGTATAAATGTTTAGTTTTTTGAGCAGGGGCCTATTAGACACAATCGTCGATTTTATAATATAGAGAGATAGGGCAAAATGCAATAAAATATTTAAATAATTGAAGAAATAAACACTGCTGTAGAGACAAAGGTGGCAACGTGGCAGAACCTGGTGGCTAGCAGCCAGCACCACCATGCGGTAACTCAAAATATTCATCACTTTGCTGACGTACAAAAGTCCAAATTCAGCGTACGAAAGGGTGTCAATGTATAATGTACAAAAGTCTGAGTTTTTTTCATTAAAGCATTTTGCTATTTTCATAGTTTTTTTGCAATATTGCCTAATCATGGCCCCAAAGAGAGTGATGATTGAAATGAAAGAAAAGTCGGTAAAAAGGGCAAAAAAAAGTGATGAGTTTGGAGAAGAAAATTTAAGTTTTAGATAGGCTTGTATATAATGAATCTGCTTCATCAGTTGGTAAATTACTTGGTGTGAACAAGTCTACAATAAGATCGCCGAGGAAAGTGAATAAGCAATTAGAGCTAGTGTTGCAAGTGGTACTTCAACGAGTACAAAAGTGTCTTTTGTACATAGGAATCCGTATGTAGAGAAGGCTTTAAACCTGTGAATCGAGACCCAAACTCGCAAGAAAGTCTTGCTAAGTTCACTTGTCATTCGCGGAAGGCCAAGCAACTGCACAATCATTATGTCTCAAATTGTTTCGCGGTCTGCTAACGGGATATCACCAACGTCATCGAAGCATGTGTAGATCGGTTCCTTGCTCTTTAAAAAAATTTTAATCTGCTAGGTCACTTTCTAGAAACTCATCAATTGAGTAGAATGATTTAGATTTTCGCCAAGAAGCCATTACTCTTTTGATTTTATTATATTTATGCATTTTGCTTCATTTGGTAATTTATTAAAAGTGTTTGCTTGGCTGACAGACAGCACCACTATGCAATAGCTCGATATTTTTTTTCGTCAGCTGACGTACGAAAGTCCGAATTCGGTGTACGAAAGGTGGTTTAGGGGTGAGAATGTATAATGTACGAAAGTCGAGGACTGCCTGTATGTACCTCAATTAGATGTTTCACTGTTTTTCAAAAGATTAATTGTATAATATAAACCCAAAGACTACATTTACTTATGATAGCAATTTAATTTTTATAGCAGCAAAGATTAAACTAAATACATTTTGTCTTTAAGAATTATCTTACTTGGATTTAAAAATATAACTGAACTAAATCGAGGTGAGATTATATTTACAACATCATAATATAACTGAGTTTATCAAGGCAAACGCATTATTTATGAAGAAATTTGGCATACTCTCAAAGATTGTCATATATCTAGGTAAATACAGTAAGTGTATATAATTTAACGATTTGAGGTTAATTTATGTAAAATTTAAGTAGTAATCGCATTGCATGACTCAACTCTGATTATTGTTAACAAATTAAATTGCTCCTTATTGATAGATTAACACTTTCATGGCCAATTTGTTAATTTACAAGTAAAATCAAATCATTTATATCATTAAAAATTTATCAATAATTATATTTTTTAACGTTAAAAATGGACAAATATGTGTAGCTATACATTAATATTGCAAAATATTTATTAAAAAACTGATATTTGAAGAATTTACAGATTATAATTTATGTAATTGAGTACACGACAAAACTAAAGTATTTCATTAACCATCTGTATGCAATTGAGTTATTTATGATAAAAATTTAAACAATTCCTTCTCAGCAAGGCTTAGAATGTCAAAATCTCATATAGAGTCTACCAAAATTATTGTTATGATAAATTAATGAAAATATTTTAAACTGTAGCCATGAAATCGTTAATTAATCTCAAATACCTACAACAGACATTAACATTTACATTAGAGACCAACTTAAGAATAAAAAATTGAGAAATAAATATCCTATAATTATTATACCAAGTGGAACTGAATGAGCTTCCCACAATCTATATACAGTGGAACACACACACGAAATGCTTGCTCAGTCCGTTCAGATGCCTATACTTTTCAATGTAATTTTATTCGCTTAACACAAAATACTGGTTAACTCGAAAATAATTTTTGGTCCTAATAAAATAAACCTATGCAAAATTCTTTGGATAACAGGAAGTGGCAGTTGAGAAGGTTTCACCATCCACTCTTTGGCTCCTTCTCCAGGGGCAACATCACCCCCACTGAGAATTTCCATTAACCCACTAGCATGGAAAATTACTACCTCACCCACCCTCCTCCTAGGCCTTTATCGGTCATTGAACATAGTCATCAGTAGTTTAACGAATCCCAAACATGCCATATCAATATCATGGCAATCCATGGAGAGAGTGCTCACCTAGATTAGGCTTTATCCTGGCACCTGTTCCACAATAAACACATCCCTGGAACTTCAATCATTGCACTTAAGAAATGGACTTGCCAACTCTGCTTCTTATTGGTGTTGAGATTGGCGGGTATCTCCCAATACCTACTGGTCAACCAATTACATATTTCCTGTAAACAAATCCCTCCTACTCCATTTAGCCAATTCCTTCCCATTTTTCTCCTCTTTAAATCCCTATAAATAACATTCATGAAATTCTAAACTATCAGTTGCTGCTGAATTTCTGAGTGAAACCTTTGGTGCACTTTAAATGAACGAAATCTTTCCTATGCATTGCAATCATTTAAGTTTCGGTTTTATATATTTATAAAAAATTAAATACATAGTCCATATTAAAAATGGCCAATAAAGTCCGTAAGCAAAATGCACTACCGCTAAAAGTGAAAATGCAGCTTCTAGAAGCGGTTGATGCCAGTGATAGATCCAAAACTGACATTTGCAAAGAGTTCGGGATTCCAAATTCAACGATTATTAAAAATCGCAAAAAATTAACATTGTTTTCGAAGCTCGAAATTCGGTTAACCCGAAATTCAGCTAACACAAAAGGTTTGTGCTGGTCCCCTGCATTTCGTGTTAACCGATTTCCAGCGTATATATATTTTTTTTCGAATAGTTTGTTTTTGTGCTTCATTATGCACATCATAAACTATAAGACATAAAAGCAACCAAATGTGGTGCAGTTCTTACATCTTAACTTAGTGAATATATAAGGCTTGGCAATTGGTTAATTATAGGCAATGCTATAATAATAATAATATAGGGGATTAACATTTAATTCCATAAGATGTAACACGTAAAAATCCATTGCGTTTTGACTTGCGCAAGCTTTTATTCTTTTGCATTTTTAAACCACTTAAAATGAAGATAAGAACTTGTGACAAAAATGTTTAATTACAACAAAGGAAAAACTAAGAACATCGTCTTCTACCAAGCATTGTCAAATGAATCAACTGCATTCAACATCAAATTTAATTTAGAATCCAACACTTAGATTTTTATAAATTAAACTATGAAAAAATTTCCCAAACAAAACTTTTCAAACGTAGAAATAATTTTTCGTCCATAACAATTGTCTTCATTTGAAGTTGTGTAGATTTATAAAACGTAACCCGAGCTACGCCGGGTAATTTTCATAGTTATTTATAAGCCAATAACTTTTCAATACCATTTTAATTTCTCCATAATATATAAAGATGTTTGTGTAGCATTGTAAAATTAATTCAAATAACAAATACCCTTTTTTCTGATTAAAAATGAATTTTTATGCCAATTTGAAGTGGATTTGAATTTACCCTTCTCAAAAATAAGAAACCTCAATCTTTCAGCTATGAAACTGTCTTAATTCTGAGTTTCTACCTCAATTTTAACTAATTTAAAAATGAAATTTTAATAAAGCCCTGCATCCTATTTCCACGCTTTTCTTATTAAAGGGGATTAGAAATTATAAACAACGGGGTAGGAAAAACCCCTCTAAAAACATTCATTGGGATTCTAGATTATTTCCTTATTTTTATATCCAATAATCTTTCATACTTAAAAATTTCAGATTTTTAATTCTTCTAGAAGTACCTAAACATTTATTTCCTCCTATGTCCTATTTAAGAAGCATTTTATAATATAACAGCCCAGGTCTGTTGGTTGGTTGGTTGGTCACGCTATTCCATAGCCTCTGGTGGCAAATTATGGTATTAACTCGAGAAAGAATCGCGATAGAAACTCGAAATTTGGCAGGAATGCTCGATTAACATATTTTACGGTAATGACAAAAATAAATCTCGGAATAGTCCTGGGATCGACTCCAAGGAAGACATTTCCATTTTCCGTAAGGTAACACATAATAATCGATTTTTTGGCATGCAGGCTTTTATTGTTTTGGAAATTAAAATTAGAGGGAATTAACCTACGATCTTTGGATCTGAACCATTTTGAAGAAAAAATTACAATGTGTCTTAATCTGCTCGTCTTTTTGCGCCTACAGTTCAAAACCACTCATGTTAAACTTTTATTTTACATATTTTGTGGAAATCTTGCCATTTTAACGGGATGTTGCCTTGGCTACTAATTATATTGTTAGACTTCAAAATCCTATTGTTATATCAGTCCTTATGGGAGTTATCGATAAACTTTTTCTGATTTGAAAAGTATTTACCTTATTAACCGCTTCCTTGATTATCGTGAAGACATTCGGCAAATGAGATCGTATATAAATACTTTTAGACTACTTTTCACTAAAATTTTCCTAAGTAAGCTTCACGTTTTCAATTTCTCGTGATTTTATTTTTACCAGTCTTGTATTTTTACTAGATAGTAGTTTTTATTTAAGTTTTATTATAATAACATTTAACGGGATCAGAATGCATGCTTATTGCTCATTTAATAAAATGGTTTAAACATGAAGCAAAATGAATTATTTTATTAATTAAAATTATAATTAAAAAAAATCAACTTACTGAGAAGGCGAAGGTTCCCTAGTTTAATTACAGAATTACATTGTATCACAATTGAAATTTCCACATAATTCTATTACATATTGGAAATCAAACTGATACAATTTTAAAATTTACATTTAATTGATTACAATGTAAAGATACAAACTAAACTTTTATTAAAGCCTTGTACATTCACTTCAGTTTGAAAATAAGTATTGGGTGGAAAGGTATCGCTATGGCGTTGAATTTTGTTATGAGTGAGAAAGGAAAACGTAAACTGCTGCTTGATGGACATTTGTTTTACAAAGACAAGCAAGTTGAAGAAAAAATTTATTGGAAGTGTGAAAGATTTCAAACTACCAAGTGTGGAGCGAGAGTTATAACGAAAGCCCAAACTATTTTGAATAAGAGATGCGAACATAATCATTTAGGGGATGCTAGCCACGTAGATGCAGATAGAGTAATGGCAGCCATCCGTGAAAGGGAAAAAAACACCTGCGAAACACCAACCTACATAGTGTCTTCCTTGTCAGTTGGAGTCTGTCAAGCTGCTGCTGCGAAACTACCCTCTGTACCGAACATTAAACATACTATCAGAAATGTTTGTAAAAAAGAAGATGCTGGACCAGCTATTCCAATTTCTCGTCGCGATATTCAAGAAGAGTACAAGCGGAATGAAGGAGGAGAAGAGTTTCTTCTATATGATTCTGGAACTCTAAGACGATCACATTTTAATATTTTCCACTAGGAAAAATTTTAAATTACTTAGTCGTTCCAGAAATTGGTATTCTGATGGAACCTTTCAGCAGCTTTATACCATCCATGGGTTAGAAGCTAACAACTCTATTCCTTTGGTGTACGCTCTTCTACCAGACAAGAAGGAAGAAACATATACCCGTCTTCTGAGAAAAGTTAAAGAATTCGAGCCAGCTTCTGACCCTCTCTTTTTTTTGATAGACTTTGAAATGTCAATGATTAATGCAGTGAAGAGTGTATTTCCTCTTGCTAATCACTGTGGATGCTTCTTCCATTTTTGCCAGTGCATTTTGCGTAGAATTCAAACAAACGGTTTAAGAATGACGCAGAATTTTCTCTAAAGCTCCGTATGCTTCCGGCTCTAGCTTTTGTTCCCACTGCAGAGGTTGTGAACTCTTTTGAAACTCTATGCAACAGTGACATTTTCCCAGAAGAAGCACAATCAGTTATTGATTATTTTGAGGACACGTGGATTGGACGTCCAGATCATCGTTTGGGTCGACATCTTCCAATCTATAAGCATCAAATGTGGAAAGCGTGCTTAACGGACTGTCAAAAACATATAACAATATTGAAGGATGGCACCAAGGATTCCAGCAACAAATCGATGGGAGTCATCCTAGCATCTGGAGGTTCATTTGTGGAATCAAGAACGAACAGAGCCTGAACGAACTACGCTTAGAGCAGTACACCAGTGGTCAGGGATCACCGCGTCAGTGGAGAAAATATCGGGACAGTGCAGAACGATTGAGGTGAGGTGTTGCTGATTGGGACGAAACTATAAACATTTGTGATTATATGCATGCTGTTGCACATAATATTGGATATTGATAAGTCGATAAAATGTAGCGTTTCCTTCTGGTACGATAAAGTGTAGTTTTAAAGGTAGCATAAATTATATTTTTATAATGAATTAGAAATAAAAATAATTTCCATATGTGAACCCAAAACTTGTTGTCTCTAATTCTTTATAACATGTTACTCTGTGTGAAAATATATAAAATGTGTCCTGTGAATGAATATTTTAATGATTTGAAATATTTAACAAAGTTAATTAACCTTTGCCTGACTTTTTCATTCTTTCAAAATACCAAATAATAAATGCTCTAGCTGACAAAAAAGGGAAGCATAATCAATTTTACTTTTAAATATACTTTAATAAAATAACAACCTTCACAATAATTTATATTTATTTATATACTACTGAAAGAAAAAATAGTGATACATAATCGCTCTGACAACACCTCATTTGCTGAATATCTTCACGATAATCAAGGAAGCGGTTAACAAGGTAAATATCTTTGAAATCAAAAAAAGTTTATCAATAACTTAATTTTTGTTTAAGATTTTTCTATATACTTTAATAACTTTCTGAAATCTTGTCAATTTTCGAAGAATTTGTCATTCAAAGAACTGCTTGTTCGAAGAACTGATTTTCAAAGAACTTATTTTCGAAGAATTTACCTAGAACCACTATTTTAAGGTTAACTAAAGATATCCCATCATATTGACGGGCTTTTATACTAGTCTATTTATAATAGATAAATGTGACATTTTTCAAGTACATATGTGCGTGAAATAGCATTTTAAAGTTCTTTTCTTCGACATAAATACTTTATTTTCTTCCAATTTAAAAATATTGTATGCACATGTAAGGAAATTAAATGTATTTTTATGAGATTGTTTATGTTAGCAACAATAAAGTAGTAACCATGCAAGAAATTTTCCAAGTTCAACTCGAATTAAGATATTCTTGTTTGATTTTCTTGATAACGGCTACTCCTATGATAAAAATGTATAGGAAAAGAAATACTCTACTTTACTAGTCCTACAAGTTTTATTTGAAAACTATTTTGAAATGACCAATACTTTACGAGATATGACGGAAAGCCCATTTTTTGTCACCAGTAAAGTGGTAACCCTGATTGGCTTACGATTCATTTACATGACTTTCTTATTGCCTTTGACTGTGTCCTTAATATCAAATTTCATGAAAATCTATTCGGTAGAAGCTGAGAACGAACATGCAGATGGCCAGACCAATGCTAATAGGCACTTATACTGGAAGCAAAACGTGCCAAAAAAGGGTGCCCGTCCACAATCGAGTACTCCCATATTTATTTTCAGAAAAATAGCACTGTGAAGTCCTAACAAAGGAAGATAACTATAAATATTTAGGTTTCATGCAATTAAAAGGCCAAAATCAAGTAGAAACTATTGAATGAATTTAAAAACAGAGTAGATTTAATACTGAAAAAATACCTACATTGACCAAACAAAATTAAAGATATCAATACATATGCAATTCCGACTTCGACATATTCCTTTGGCAATATTAAATCGTCAAATACTGACATTGAAAAAATTATGAGAAGAAGCTTAAGTGATCATTGCATGCACCATCCAAAATCAGCCATTGAATGCATTCATTATCTACAGGAAATGGAAGCAGTGGCGTAGCTAGGGTCTTCGGCGCCCGGGGGCAAGGCATCTTTTTGGCGCCCCTAAAAGGGGAGGGGGATATATTCCCAGTCTGGCCCATATGACCTTTTTTCTTGCCGCCAAGTTCCAGGGGTAGGGGTTTACGCGGGCCTGATTACGTTACTCCGTGACCTCCTAGCGGATCTTCTTCCATCGATAAAACTTGGTCCGTGAGTTTGTGCCCCTTAAGCCCTGCGCCCGGGGGCAACTGCAACCCTCTGCACACTCCTCACTACGCCTCTGAATGGAAGAATGGGAATTACTGACACCACCCGTATATGTGCTGCGCAAATAAATGACTTAAGGAAATACTTCCTTTCTAAAAGTAAAGAAAAATGTATGCTGTCCTATGCAAAGCAGATGAAGGCATAACACCACTAAATCTAAATATCCTGATTAGTGACACATATGATCAAATCTTATCAGAATACAGTATAGAGTAAAGAAACAGAAAACAATACATGGGGCACTCCCACAACAACTGGCTCAAAGCCACATATATAAAAAAGCATCCAAACCAAAAGCTAAACAAGTTAGGAAAGTGTACAACGTATCACAAATGGGCGCGTTTCGTGCAATGGAGTTTTAGAAAGAAATTATACACCTGTACGTAAGGGAAATAGCAATTTAAAGTTTTTTCTTCGTCATAAATAAACCATTTTCTTCCTATTTAATAATATTACATCCACACACAAGGAAATTAAACGTTTGTTTGTGAGATTGTTTATGTTAGCAACAATGAAGAAGTAACCATGCAAGAAAATTTCAACTTGAACTAAGACATTCTTGTTTGATTTTCTAGATAACGGCTACTCCTACGATAAAAACATATAGGAAAAGAAATACTCTACTTGACTAGTTCTACAACTTTTATTTGAAAAATATTTTGATATGAGCAATACTTTATGAGAGATGACGGATATTTCATTTTTTTGTCACAAGTAAAGTGGTATCCCTGATTGGCGTACGTGATATATTTATGTGATTTTATTTTATTGCAAGTCCTTAATATCAAATTTCATGAAAATCCGTTTGGTAGAAGCCGAGAACGAACATGTGGACAGACGGGCAGACAGACGATAATAGGATCTCACGCTGGAAGCGAAACGCGCCTATAAAAGGATCTCTCTATGTTGAGACAATGGGCTTCATGATAGCTACACAAAACTATCAAAAATATATCCTAAATGAAGACACTGTCAATGACAACTGCAGAAGATGATGTGCCTCGAAAGAAACAACTGAACATATCACCAATGCATGAACTTCACTAGCTGGGACAGACTACCTTCAAAGACATAACAATATAGTAAAAATAATTCACCAGCAGCTGGCAAGAGACTTTAACCTCCTTAAGGAAAAACTTGGATCTTTTCTGTTATAGCATCACCACTTTCTTGAAACCTATTAACCCAACAATAACAATGAAAACAAAGTGAGCCAAAGCATACGGGAGTTTGGGGGCAGAGTTTCATATTGCGACCGAGGATATTGGCGAGCCTTCGGCTTGCTTTCTTTTTAGATTATAATGCATCTTATATCGGGTGTAGCCATCTCCAGGCGCTGTCGCACCCTTTGCCTCTCTAGAACAAATCTATCCAGTGATCGGGTGGGTAAATGTCGCCACGGGCAGATCAGTCATGGGTTTGCAAGCTTTCGTTTTGTGTGAAAGGGTTATCTCAAAAAATTATCTGATCTGCCTGTGGCAACATTTACCCACCAGATTGCCGGCCAATGAGGAGAGATAGTTTCATTCCAGAGAGGCAAAGGGCACAATAGCACCCAGGGACAGCTACGCCCGATATAAAAGGCATTATAATCTAAAAAAGAAAGCAAGCCGAAGGCTCGCCAATATCCTCAGTTACTTGTAATTACAAATTCCAACTATACATAATCTCGCAAAATAAATATTTACATAGCGATCCCATGAGCCTCTCAACAATAAATATTGCACGAGTTGTGGTGCTATAACCGAAGATTTCTGAGTGATGGTGCTATAACAGAATAGATCCAAAAACTCTCATATTATAAATACAAATCCCCAGATGTACTAGAAAATAAATCCATAAACTATACTGGGACAGAGAAATTAACCCCTCAAGCCGGTAATTAAATGCCTGCTAACTTCCATAGGGTGGTATTAAATTTCACTATTGTATTAAGTATGCATGGATATCGGAAAGTATTTTTTTCTTTAAGACCATGAACAGAAAATCATCAAAATTTATGAAAAAATATTGAACATTCTAGTGAACAATATACATATCTTTATGTACAACCGCCACAGCGGGTTGGACATGTACGGGTATGTCCAACTAAATTTAATGCTAATAGACCAGATATTTTAGCCTTAGACAAACATAAGAAAGAAGCAATGATAATAGACATACCTTTTTCATCGAATTGCAATATACAAAATGCTTATGCAAGTAAAATCAATAAATACGCAGATTTAGCCATAGAACAAAATAAATTATGGAAATTAAACAACGTTAAAGATGCACCTATGATAATATCTTCCACTGTTATCATACCAAAAGACTTAATAACCCAACTAAATGCCTTAAATCTGATCCACCAAACACCTATTACTCAGAAATCTGTTTTTCTCAACACATCATATTGTCAAACAGTTTTTAAACAAAGATTAAATAGGGATGAAATTGACATAGTCCGTTCATCCCCATGTAGAATTGAATATCATCTATATTTCTGGGCGAGATTGAGACTGGACAGTTCCTTCTGCCATCTAAGGCACTTTTGAGAGAAAGTGAGGTATGAAAATAATAATATTTACTAGTCAACTAGCAGAAGTGCCCATTGAATTTCAATGGATTCAGTGAATCTAAAACTTCGACCACGTAACATGTGAACATGGCAAGAATAAGATAGTACACAGTTTTAGCCGTCAAATAATGCAAAAATGAAAAAAACTGCTCCGTAATTACCAATTTCGATGAATGAAGGAAGAAAATCTTGCACTGTGAAAAATCGAAAATTACACCTAAATTTATGAGAAAATAATTATTGAATGAGGCTCTCCCTCCCCCAAATTTTTTATCGCCATATAGCCTATGTTACCCGCAGGGCAAAATTATATACCTGTGCGAAGTTTCTTGACAGTATCTTAAAAACGAAAACTGTAAGTAAAACCAGCAAGAACACAATAATCAACAGAAAATGGATAAACAAAGGAACAAACGAAATTAATTAATTTATCGATAGACAAAAAAGTAAATAGAGAATGTTTTAAGAATCACAGAGTGAATATTATCCTTCAACCATCTGCTTGATTCTCTCATCCGTGAGTTCTGTTACAAGAAAATCGTTTATATTGACAATACTTTGGAAACAATGAAACAATTTATCCAATCACAATTTGTGGAAAATGTCTAATTATATAAGTTACTTACTCATTCATATGTTAGTCAAATGGAGAAAATGGAAAAAGAAAATATTTTTTAAAAATAGAAAGGTCAATCAAATCGGTATAAAAACCAGACTACACCACTTAACCACTTACTCCGGTTAAAATGACAGTCAATGAGCACTTGAGAATTCAATGGACTCTATCAAATATAATGCAGAGTCTAATTAAAATTAATATTTACTTCACATATTAAGTAAAAAAATTCTTTCATACTATAAAATGGCTCAGTGAATATCCAAGAAGCTTATTTAATGAATGTTATAAGCACATTTAGAGATATTATTAAACATTTTCATGCCTAAAACCTTATGACTTGATGTGAGTTTTGCTGTCTAGAATATGAAGCAATAAATTAATTTTTATTTCATGTAGGTGCATACCATAATGTCAAATGTATAACATTTAAAGCGGGAAGCTCATTCATTCTAATCTGTAACACAAAAGTGGTTACACTCACCCATCTTCTTTCTTGATATCACAAAGTAGAACCGTTCTGAGGCAGAGACAGGTTGTCAGCTGTGTTTTAGACTTCATTTCTTGGAGGCATGCATCTGAAACAACGACAGAACCAAATCAGAAATCTTGCATCCCAGGATAAAAATTCTACAAATTTAAAAACAATGATTCACATTTGCTGAGGTAAACTATAATTTTTACTTTAAAAACACTGAATACATATTGATAACAAACCCTGAAAAAGGATAAGGAAGATTTTTATCTCAAGCAGTGCACAGCAAGTAATCACCTCGTAGAATCTTATACAGGCCACAGATAAATGTATATTTGTGCACGTTTAATTCCCTTATTAAGTAGCAAACTGCAGTAGCTTTAAAGCCAATTATAAAGAAACGTTGAAAGAGAAGTTATTTCAGATATCCTTACCTTTGAAGAGGTTAATTCTTGAGTGGTGCGACATCAGTCTTGTATGCAACATATGCTCCTCTTACCGCAGACTTGATCACATCGGCATAAAGCCTTTATTTTTCCATAAATGACATCGTAAATCGTCAATAAGACAAACCATCACAAAATAAAACACAAAGAAAAACAATATTGCTTCACGAGTTGACTAAATAAAAATAATACATAAAACGTCAGCCATACACAGTGACAAAAAATGACACACTGAATAACAACATACCAACTCGCATCTCGTTATATTACAAACGAAAATGAACAATGGTATTATGCGAATATTTACTTAATGTCCATTAGGCAAGTTAAATATTACACAACAGAAAGATTCAAATATTTTAAAAATTTCGATAAAAACTTAATTGGCGAAAGTCACTCACTTCAAGTGTCGTAAGCAAACGTTCACAACCTAAAAGTATTTAAATACTGCTGTCAAAACACTTGTAACATTAATATCCGTAGCGGGGATCACTGTTTTTGATGAATAAACGTCCAAACTCATGTCACGTAGACAATAAAAAATCCAAGTTTTCTACCTTCTAAAAGGTGTACTGGTATAAACACATAGAAAGGATATTTCGGAAAGTAAGTGTTATGTTTCCTTTTAGGAACCTA
This sequence comes from Uropetala carovei, assembly GCA_036926305.1. Lineage (NCBI taxonomy): Eukaryota > Metazoa > Arthropoda > Insecta > Odonata > Petaluridae > Uropetala > Uropetala carovei. The sequence continues at coordinate 1,202,682 of JAXCHB010000202.1, read as the reverse complement.
GACAAACAAACACTAAGCAGATTCACAACAATATATTGTCCAAACTGAATTACAATTACAAAAATTGGGTTACAACAAAAAACCACGCCGTCAGCCATTACATGAAACGCACGAACACGACGAGAGCGCGGGAAAACAACTGAATACCGAAAGCCAGAACCATGGAGTCAGCTAAGTGCTGCCAACTAGAAACAATATTTATTTCTTTATTTACGGAGAAAACTCCATTTACAAGTAATAATCAAATACAATTGAAAATTAAAAGAATACATACATTTGACATAGTATAATATGGATTATAATCGCATTGTAATATGTCACAGTCCTCCCCCATCATATAAATAAAAGACAAAGTGTATTTGTGTATTATCTTTTTGGAAATAACCTTATTAAGATTTTTATATAAACTTTCAAAAACTCAAAAAATTCCATATAATATACATAAATAGTAAAAATTGAGAATGTTTTTATTATTAAATATTTAATAATACAAATAATAAGTTTGTCTGGTTAAAACATGGAAAGCTATTTGCAAAAAAGGATGAAAACTCTAGAGTAATTAGAATAAATAATGAAATAGATTTAGATGAACTTAATTAAATAACTGTGACTTGTGAAATAATTATAGAGCAGTAGAATCTTTAAACATGGATATTTTAGAAACCATAACACTAGATAAAATTGAGTGCCAAGAGCTTGGTATTATAGATGACCTAGTACCTGATAAACTCAGTATTACTGTTATTCATTTAAACATAAGATCTATCTGTTTGAATTGGGACCAATTTTGTATTTCTTTGAAAGAAATGTTGAAACTGAATATAATGATTGTATGTCTTTCTGAAGTGAGTGTAACGAGATATGGCTAACTTATTTAGTATAGAAGGTTATATGAGATTCCAAAATTTGAGAACCTCCAAGAGAGGAGGTGGTATTATGATTTTTATTCAAGATAATCTCAATCCTAAAATTATTAACAACTCAACTTCTAATTTTGAGAGCATTTACATTAGTGTTTATGTAATGTAATGTTTGAGATATTGGGAATTTATAGACCACCTAATAATAGCTGTAATGAATTTTTAACTGAAATGAACGTGATACTAAGTTCTAGAAAGTGTTTCCATAAAATTATTTTGGGTGACATGAATATTAATCTGAAAGATAAAAGTAATAATATGGTGATTAAATATAAAGATTTGATGGCATCCTACAGTTTCAGGGCAGTTATAAACAACTTTACTAGAAAAGAAACATTGGGAGACAAATCTGTCAGATCTTGTATCGATCATGTTTATTATTCTGGAAATAAATTCAGTATTTCAGGTTTAATAATTAAGGTCAAAATATCTGATCATTATATTACTGGTTGCACAATAAGTGATTTCATAGTGTCTAATACCTTTTCCTACATTAATGAATATAAACTTATGGAGTTAATAAATAACACGAATTGGACCACAGTTTATTTGGAGAATCATGCTGAGAGTTATTATGATAAGTTAACATCCCAGCTTCTAACTTTGTATCAAGCAGCAAGGATTAGTAAAACTCAAAATAGGGTTAGTGTAAAGAAGAACTGCATGACTCAACAACTAGCTTTGAAACTTCATGAAAGGGACAGATTATTTAACAAACATAGAAACAATCCCACAGATCAGGAACATCGTAAAGCCTACAATGCCTATACAAATTACATAAACAAGGAAATTAAGAAACAGAAAAAGAAATTTTATGAAGACAAATTTAATGAGTGTAAGAATTCTAAGGTCATACGGCAAAATATAAACAGAGTTTTGGGCAGGGAAGCTACAAATAATGATGAATTAATTGTAAAAATCTTGCGTCCAAAATAAGTCTGAGCATGGTAGTTAATACTTTTCTCTATAATTTTACTGATAAATTGCTGACTTTAAAACCTAAAGTACGGCCTAATTTTGACATTAAGTGCTCTGACCAGATACAGAACAGCATATTTATTAGTGACATCTCTGATCATGAAACATCATTAATTATTAAAAATTGTAAAAATGCTGCTGCAGGATTTGATAAAATCAGAATGAAAGACTTGAAAAACAAGTTACCTTTAGTCCCATTAATAACTAAACTGATAAACTTATGTCTAGCCCAGGGAATAGTACCTAGAGGTATGAAAAAAGCACTTATAAAACCATTATACAAAGGGGATAAACATAATAACTTCAGTAATTATAGACCAATCTTGCTGTTACCTTTGATGCTCAAAATTACGGAGAAATATATAGCAAATATACTAATGAACTATATGGTTAAAAACAATATTTTGTCCAAGAATCAATATGCCTATCACAAAAAAAGAAGTACAAAAGATATTGTGGAGAAATTTTCTTATACTATTAACACCCACTTGGATATAAACAGGAATGTTATTGTTACTTATATAGATTACTCTAAAGCATTTGATATGATTTCTGTAAATATACTGTTGGACAAATTATATAAAATTTGAGTAAGAGGTTCATTATGGTCATGGTTTAAATCTTACCTAAGTGATAGAACTGTTATTGTTAAATGTAAAGATTCATTTAGCAATGAAAAAACAATCAATATGGGAGTACCACAAGCCTCGGTCTTAGGTCCACTCTTATATATTCTATATGTTAATAGTGTCTTTACAACAATAACTAAATGCGAAGTTCTTTTATATGCAGATGACACTGTGCTTATATCTGCAAAAACATGTTTCGATGGTGCAGTTAGTGGTATGCAGGAATCACTTAATGAATTAATGAAATGGTCTTCAAATCATGAATTATTAATAAACATAAAAAGTCTAATTCAATGCATATTGCAAATAGAATGTCTAAAATAAGAAATGTTAAGGTTAAATTACATGATGCAATGTGCCTAGTGCAAGGATATCAAAATGGATGTAACTGTACATTTTTAGAACAAGCAAATGAATATAAATACCTAGGATTACTTATAGATCAAAACTTCAAATTTGATAAACATATTCAAAAGTTTGACTTGAACTTGAGGAAATTAAGTTATCAAATAAACCATCTGAAGGATATTTTACCTACTAAGATTGAAAGGATAATTTGCTTTTCTTTGGTGGCAGCTAATCTGAGATATGGAATCACTGTTTGGGGCAATACTAGCAAATGCTACTTAAATCTACTGATAAAAAACCAGGAGAGAATTGTGAAATTAATTAATCTAAAACTGATTGAATGTCCTATACAAGAAGTATTTTATAATTTAAAAATTTTACCACTACTTGATTTAAATAAATATATCATAACTCTAGATAACTATTTCAATTCGAAACATAAATCAATAAAAATATGTGATCACAATATGGTGAGAAGAAATCCAATGTACGTTGAGATTCCTAGATACTACAATTTGAATGATAGAAACACTTTTAAAGTGATTTTTCCAACAATATTTAATAATTTACCACATAATTTTAAAACATTCTCAACCTATTCTGAAGTTAAAATCAACATCAAAAATTATTTTTAAAAATACAACTGATGGTAGATTTGAATATTATCATCTTGTTATTTTATCAAATTAAACATAAAATGCACTCAAATTGATTTTTAAGGCACCTGCTGAAAAGTCATAATTTGACTTAGCAGGATCTCACTGGATATAAAGTTCATAATGAACTAACTTTCTCATTTTTTCTCTTTGTACATCGTATATACTTGTATACATATTATATACTTTTGGATGTCTGTGTATATATATCTGTAAACATTTTTGTATGAAACATTCATAGATAAATTATGTGCAATATATTGGCATGTACATATCTGTTGGTATGATTGTAACAGTATATATATGTTTTATATCTGAATGTATGTATACTATGTATGGAAATTTATTTGTTCATATAATTTATTCTGAGATATTTTTCCTTCTTTCCTTATGGAAAATGAGAATTTAATGTCTTTTTGTAAGTTAATGATCTTGAAAGTCAATTATAATTTCTGTATTTCTGTATTACATTTGTATTGTATTGTAAACTTTAAATAAAAACTTTAAATAAAAATAATCTTTGACAATATTATTAAATTTCTTAACACTAAATAAATTCAATAGATTCTAAAGTAAGCCCTACATTTTCAGTTTGTACAGTTAATATGGAGAGTGTAGGGAGATGTATGTACATACATTCTACTATACTATACATTCGATCACTTTTGACAAATAATATTGTTAATAATAAGTAGGTAATAAAAATAGAAATAAATGTTATTAGGGCAACTCATCACAATACATTGAATGAAATTCCTATTTGTACTTTGTACTTAATTTAATTCATTTCAATAAATTATCATTCTGTAAAACAAATTTGTGAAATTCTTTACAAGTTTTACTAATATTGTTCTATTAAAATTTCTGCTTCCACATTCTTTAATGTTACACGACTTCTTTCTTTTCTCCAGGCTTGAAACATCAAGCTAAACATCCTTTCACTCATTGCATTTGAGTGAGGGAGGGCAAAAATACATTGGACTATTTTTGTATGTTTGGAGCATTGCATGTTTTTTAAAAAGGTAATCCATCTTTATTTGTATGAAATTTTTTTCAATGATGGCACAATTTCTTTTAAACTTGAAAACTCATCAAACAAAACATCTAAGTCAATACCCAGATCCGACATTGGAAATAATTTTACGACATATGAGTGCTTCAGCATTTGGAGTTTCTTCTAATTTAAAAAACTAAGACTCTCAAATTCCAATTCCATTTTAAGGATTACAAAATCACATATCATTGGGTAGAATTTAAATGATAGTTTGTGCTGAGTGACATTTCTTTCCACATGCCAACACTTTGTCTTTTGTTTATATGATTGGGGAGGACTTCTTACCCCTTTTCTTTTATTTATCGAATTTGGGAAAACCCAATCTCTCGGTATAGCTTTGCCAGAAAACAGTTCTATTTATTTCTTTAAAATTGTTCTCCTTCGTGCAAATACATATTCGCTCTTAAATCTCCCTGGGTTCTTGTTGGGGAAGGATCGCTGCCGCTCACTTCATTTTAAAAAGAAAAGGAGTTAAAGGTGAACATCTTGTATTATGCATCGTTCTTCAACTAAGAGATCACCAGAAAAATTGTCATATCACTTCTAAGTGCCCCGGGCTCGACCCCAAAAATTCCCAAAAATGCCTACTTTCCCATAAGAATAACACTGAGGGCATATTGAAAATCATTTTAGGGGACTTTCTGTAATCGCACTGAAATAAATTTTGGTGTAACGTTAGTAGAGCACGAAATCTATCAGTTGACGATATCAATTTTTCATAACAAGGCCCAGGTTCGACTCCAGATGACCCCCATTATTTTCCATAAGAAAGCATGTCTAGCCAAATCTACCTGGCCGATTTATATGAGATTTTCAGGAATTTTAGTCCTATATGATATACCACCAGAAAAATTGTCATCTTTCTCCTACGTGCCACGGGTTCGACTCCAGAAATTCCTAAATATGCCAATTTTCCCATAAGAATAACATTACGGATGAGAACCATTTTAAAAGAAAATATCTAAGGATTCTTATATTTACCGTCAAATATAGCTTTAGATTCGAAATCACCCAAAGTTTGCTTAATTCGATATTTAATCAAAAAACCACTTTTTTATTTAAACGTTCGATTTACTACCAATAGCATTGTTGTACTCGGGATCCTCATTATTATCTCGCCTGGATTGACTCATAGCATACTGATAGCAAGATCAGATATGGTGCCTTTCATATAATACGGTGAATCAAAACGATCTCAGAAAGATTAAGTAAAAAATGTCACAAATACAAGCTTATTTTTTGAAATTATTATTATATATGATGCTCAATCTTAAGTAAGTCAATGTGTATTAATATTCGGTGAGCTTCAAGAAGAGATAGCTACATTGTGACAAAGATAGTGGGTACTATGTGCTCCAAAGCATGATTTAAAAAGTTGCATATGGGTATTCTATTTGCGAGGACCGTATCCATTGAATTTCATTCGTGGAAACTTATATAAGCACCGACAACAAACCTTACAAATTTACTAGATGAAGTGCCTGTATGTATGTGACCCACAATGCAGAGTGCGGCCTGATGAGATCTCCCAAGGATGAATTTTGGCCTTCCAATTGAAAAAGGTTCCCCACCCCTGGACTACACTAACTCTATAATGTGCAACCCACTGACACTATGCTCTGACAAGCATAGCACAACACTAGAAAGCCTCCTAGTCCTTAAACTTGCAGGGTGGCCTCCTGGCTCTAGCCAGAAGGCATGTCTGAGGAGGCACCTTTGGGGACTGAGCAGGCTCAACCGTGCCTGCGACTGGTTGAGCAGAAGTCTGGGACATTTCTGGAACAGGCTCCTCCACTGCGTCGCATGTGCTTGACTCTTCCTTGGCATCTGGGCTGGCAGAGTGACCTGGTATCACCACTGGAATAGGCATTGACTACGACAAGGTAGTAACATCCATGAAGCGATCTAAGATGGTCTATGTGGGTCCTTGACCACTTCTTGCCAGGGTGTTTCCACTTGACGTCATTCTGTTTTGGTGGGACTTCACGACTGGTCTGGCAGATGGTACACAAGCAAACTGCTTCTTCCACAGCACTGTTCAGACCTGGCCAACAAGCAAGAGCATGCCCAACCCTTAATAGCCACAATTCCTGGATATTAACCATGTAGCATTTCTAAGATTTTGCTTGTCAATTCAGTAGGTATCACTACACGACTATCCCATAATACACAATCCTGATTTAACAATAGGTCATTTAACTTCAGAAGGTAAGGCCTAAAAACTGAGTCTTTCTTCAGTGGATTTTTAGGAGGACCTCCTTGTAGTAGCCACTGTCTGATTTTGGCCAACGTCGGATCTTCTTGTGTGGCTTGTGTTACTTGGTCCACGCTGACAGAAACGTCTATCTCTTTGGTGCCTCCCAAAAAAAAAAAGTTCTGGTGGTTCTGGTGGTATGTTGAGGCTGTTATCAGGAATAGAAAATCTGCTTAAACCGTCCGTGTCGCAGATATTCTTCCCTGGTCTGTATATGCACTCAAACTAATATCCGGCCAACAGAAGGCTCCAATGAAGTAATCCTGGCAACACCATTTTCAGGATTCTCCGATTGGTTCCCAGTATCCCAAGGAGTGGTGGTGGTGATGTGTGAAAATGCTGATAAACCTGCCAGCAATAAATTAATGAAATTTTTTTACACTATGGATTATAGCATGTCCCTCCTTGTCCGACTGGGACCAATTTTTCTCTGCTGGACCCAGCATTTTGGATAAATACATGATGGCAAGTACAGCTCCAACGCCGTAGTTTGAGGCATCACAGGGCAATGTCAAATGTCTGGATGGATCATAATGAGCCAAAAAGCTGTCCGACTGCAGCAGAGCTTTGCACTTGACAAACGTATCTCGCTCAGCTTTCCCAAATTGCAAGATACTTACTTTATGTAGAAGGTGGTGCAAGGCTCAGCTACCTTTGCCTTGCCCTTCAGGAAAGCATTATAAAAGTTTATCAGTCCAAGGAAAGGTTGCAGTTCGGTTTTTGTCTTTGGCCATGGGGCCTTCTGAATGACTTCTTCTTTACTTGGAGATGGGCTAACTCCTTTCTCAGAGACCTGAAATCCTAAAAATATCCAATTGATTGGCACTCAATAGGCACTTTGGTTCGTTCAAGGCCAATCCGGCATATCTGATTCTTTGAAGGACGTCTTCTAGGCGTTGTTCATGTTCCTACTGTGATGATCCAACTACTATTAACCCTTTGAGTAACACTCCATGTAGCGCTGGAATACTACTGGTGAGCTGCTAAATTGAAGCAAAGCCATTTCATCCTAAATACATTTAGTCGTATTAATTGTGAGGATTTCTAAGGGCGTTTCATCAACACGAAGCTGCATGTATGCCTGTTTATAGTCCAGTAAAGATAAAACTTTTCCTCGCGCCAAGCCCGATAATATTTCTGTCACCGTTGGTAAGGGATATGCATTAGGGAGAAAAACCTGGTTAACAGTCTCCCTGTAATCCACACAAATCCTGACTGTCCCATTACACTTTAAAACTGGTACAATTAGCGAGACCCACACAAAATACGCAATTGGAGTTAACGTACCTTCTTCCACCATCCTATCCAGTTCGGCATAGTCTCAGTCCTTTATTGGTAGTGGGACTTGATGGTGTTTTAAAAATTTGGGCGTGGCATCTTGACGGAGCTGCACAGTCACAGGGGAGCCATTTTCTATGCCCAACTTGGCCTCGAACACTTCCTTGTGCTTGGCTTTCAAGATTTCAGAAGAGGAACTCACTGAGTTCAGTCCACCCAGTGGCATACCGACTGCGTTAAACCACTCTCTTCTAAGGAGGTTTCTTCCACACTCTTGCACTACAAAGAGGTCTAAGCAGATTCCAGGGTCGATCTCCTGGCGTTGAACTAGCACCGATATTTTTCCTAGCAATTTGACTGACTGATTTCCCCATAAATGCAAAACGTTGGATGATTGCAGGAAGGTGGGAGGCCACAACTTGCAGTATGTCTTGTTCGAGATAACTGATACCAATGCACCCGACTCCACTTCCTTAGTATGTGGTACACCAGATAACAATAAGGGAATCATGAACGGACCATTGGTAGCTAGACCGGCGATGTTAAATAAATACCAGGATTCAGCATCAGCTTGTTCCAGCGAGGTTTGGATGTTGTGGACATTTTTCGGGTTGCAGTCGTTTGGTGGACGCTGATCTTAGAGCAGTGATGCCCAACCTTTTCTACATTGAGGGCCGCATCGGTGGTTGCGAACCCCTCGGCGGGCTGCATTGGAGGTGATCAATTCTTCTGTGGGCCGGATTAGAATATAAATCGGAAGTTATATATAAATTCTGATGTGCTATTTAAGTGAAAATATAGTCTAAATGAGGTTTTTATGGTAAACATTCCGATTTTAAAAGTTTTATTATGAAATTATTCATACAAATATATGAATTTGCGTGTTAAATTTTCGGATTGCTTTTTCCTCATGGATTCCAGGGCCGCACAAAAACCCTTCGCGGGCCGTAGGTTGGTCACCACTGGCTTATGCCGTTAGCTTCAAAGAAGCAATTTACTTGAACCATATAACTTTCCCATGATGATCTAAGGCCGGATTTGAACGGTTGCTCACTGCCAATAACAGTTGTGTAAGTTTGACTTTGCGGAGATATAGATAGATGGTAGCTCACCTCATCAGGATTTTCTATAGTGTATCTAATTATTTTCATGCAGTTGATTCAAATAAAATGTACCCAATATTAATCAGAAAGTAACTAAACACAACCAGGCCCGGCCCAAGGTACCTTGGCGCCCCAAGCGCAGAGTCGTTTGGGCGCCCTTTCCGACCAAATTTCTTGCTAGCTTTTTAAGAGATTGCTACCCTGCCAAACGGGAGACGATACACTCTTATTCAATTCATACAAAATAATAAACAATTTTACAAAAATGGGGTATATTTACAAACAATTTAACATAAAATTTACATACATTTTCACAGGTGCAAAATCGTTTACTAGATCTTGAAATCTGATTGTGTTAATTTTGCATATATTTATTTATTAAAATGTTTTATATATGCAATTTCTAATATACAGAATATTATGATTAAAATTTCACAAAAATAAACGTTTACAAAAATGGAGTCTATTTACATTGAATTTAATGTAAAAGTTACATAAAAATATTTACATGAAATTCTGTTTTCGCGCTTTTAGAAATGCAAAGTCGTGTAACAGATCTTCAAATTTGATGGTTTTTAAAACATCGTGCCCTATAGAGATAGTTGCCAGTCCAGTCAGTCGCTCTTGAGACATGGTTGATCTCAAATAGTTTTTAATAATTTTTAATTTTAATTTTTAATATGCTTTAAAGTTTTACATTGTCTAAAACAGGCGATACACTGTGTGCACTTTCCTTAACATCGTTAGCGTGATATATACACGCAAAATCAATAACTATGATGCTAAGTTTCACGTGCTTTTAGAGATTACGCATTGTAATTTCAAATAACCTTTCCGCTCCAAATACAGCGAAACTTCTACACTAGAGATTTTGATTACTCAGGGCTATGTACAAATATTTCACATTCGGGATCTCTACCTTTTGCACTTAGCTTCCCTCTCTGATCCCTGATAAATGACTTTGCAAAGGAAAAAAGCCCTAATCTCGTCCTTTTCGAAAGGTGGGTTCGTAAAGTTGAAATATAAAAATATTCGGTAATATAATCATTACACGGTAGTTTTATTATAAGGTCAGTGAATGATTTATTTCTATTTTCTGAATGTATTTAGCTGAATATTCTTTTTTTAAATAAAGACCGATTAAATAAGTTTATTTTCTTTTTTTTATTATATCATTAATATTATTTCATGCCTTTGATATCCAGAGGGGCGGCATATTTTTACCTCGCTTACACATATTTATTAGCTGAAACCGGCTCTGACCAGGGCCTCGGGTCGGGCTCGGATATCAGCGAAGCCACAACGTACGGATTCAGGTTGGGAAAGGTCTACACCACTGTGCCGAGACCGGGCGAAAAATTTCCTTCCTATTAGACCTCTACAAACGATTGCTGATGATGCCACTAGACTCTCGACAAATTTAGCCCGATCCGGATGGGAAAAACGGTGGTAATAGATCCAATGGAAGCAGTATTAGGTGGCCATGCGGACGAGAGTTCTGTGAGTCAACAGAAGCGCCGCGTATCAGGGGCATCCGCAATAGGATCGCAACACTGCTGCATTTAAATCCGAATTTCGGACGTAGCCTCCAGGGCCGCAGGAGGCGATTCTCCTCGCAAAGGCGTTGATTTGTTATCAAGAAACATGTAAGTGTTATTTGAAGATAAATATGAATCATTGAAGTGGAAAAATCCCTATTCCAGGATAATACTGGTGTTAGAGAATATACAGGCAAAATAATAAAGTCAATTAAAATTATTAATATTGTCACCGTGACGACTTTTTTGGTTTCTCTAATACGAAATACTTTCAAAGAATTTTTAGATAATTATAACGTTCCTAACCAGATGCTGTGTGAAATTTATTAAGACTGAGCGTCGTAATTTCATTTAAATGGGGTGTTCGCCATAAACAAGTGAAATCCTAAATGGTCAGGCTAGTATTTGGACGTCGTGTGACTCCCAGACATGCTAGGACGTGAAAAACCGCTCCTGTGCCTGAGTATTCCGAGTGTTTCACGCAGAAGAGTAGTCCTATCTAAAAACAAGTTGGCAAACGCAGAAAACTTTGGTTTGTCGTATACCCTTGTCTACTGGACCAAGAAATGTTGGTTTTCCACGGTTTTTAAAATGGTAAATTTAGGTATAACTAGGCGATAAGCACCTTGCTCGCTTACGCTGCCCCCACCCCCTCTTGTTCGCTGTTGTTGGATTTAGATTTGTTTTACGGGAATATGTTTTGAATATATTTTATAGGGGATGTATGTTTGGTTTTTAATAACAAATTAAGACTGTTAGTTGAATAACTCGATAAAAAATAACATCAGACGGCTGAAATTTCCGGAGATTAAAAGCGTTAAAGAGAAAGAGACAACCAGAAATATTATTTTAGTAATATATATAAAAATCTGATGTGGCCAACACATGACTTTCTCCATATTCTCCATATATTTAAATTATTATGAATAGCATTATAAGGCAAAATTATTATTTCGTATCGTAAAAGAATACCATCGTCCTTGTTGCCGTAAATTACATATATTTTGAAGGTTTACAGAATTCTCCTCTACATGGTGTTGGCGCTGTTTACTGGTATTAAGATAAAGCGAAATATATCCGAAATGGATGGTTCTACGAAAATTAGTTTCAAACAAAACTTGGAAGAAATATTATTCTCTACAACTTTGGTCCTTACGAAGTTTACCAACAACGATGTATTTAAGGAGATATTTAACGGAAACCGAAAAACCGGTTATTTATAAATAACTCCTAAACAATAACTCCTATAGAAAATTGTTTCAAATGAAAATTGTAGGAAAGTACATTCTCTATAGCGTTCGTATAGAATTGTATATACAATAATGATATTTTAACGAAGAAATATCGCAAAAACCGAATCGGGTTTCGAATAAACCTCGACTTCCGGTTATCCGTTATTGTCCAAAAACTAATCAGTTCTTTGTGCTCATGTAAAAGTGTTAAATATGAAGGTTGGTAACGATATGGCATGTACTTTTTGAGTTACAGCGCCCACGCTAACATACACACACACACGCACACGCCCACGAACACGCATACGCGCACACGCGCTCAGGCGCACAGGCTCACACGCGCACAGGCGCACACGCACACACACGCAGTGGGACGACCAAGAGGATTGTTGTTTGCCCGATAGAGAAAAAGCAAACCTACCGCGAACTCTCGTACGCAACAAATGGGCGTCGGTGGCCCATAAGGGGGAAGCACACCGACGACGAGGTCCACTGGCTGGCGATCAGGGAAAGGCCGAGTTTTGGCGCAGACGCCGACGTTGCCTGGCGACTGGCGCACGATAGGTGGGCGGACGCGGTCTTCCTCGCCAAAACGGGAGTGCTGGGCGCAGGGAGTTGCCCGTGGTGCACGGATAAGGTGGGGAACGCTTGGCACCTGGCTTTCGAGTGCGCAAAAGCGAAACCCATGTGGGGCAACGTCCTCAAACTCATCAAAGCCCTGACCTGAGGGACCTGTATGCAGGCTTACGGAAAAAAACGGGACTCGGCTATAAGGGTGTCCAACTGGCGAATTACCTTGTCACGTTGGGGAAGAGCGTGATTTATAAGAGTTTCACCTTATTCTGCAAAGGGAGAAAAACGCAACTCGACAACTGGAGGGAATTTCAGCATTCATTGAAAAAACGAATCTTGTCGGAATGGGCCTATCACCAGGGGAACGATACCGTAACCTCGTTCTCGGAGTTCTGGGGTTACAAGGACATACTCTGCTCTGTTGACCAAGGAGAACTGATGATGGGAAACCTTATCCTCACGTAATCGAAGCATAGGAAATGGTTCAAATCGCATAACAGTACTGAGGCATCTCTCATCATCATCATCATCACCTTTTTATTTATTTATTTATTTTTTTTTCATACATAATAATCATCATCATTATGCCTCAAATCGTTTTAGCCCTGAGGAGTGCATGCGAAGAGCGGTGGAGAATGCCCCAAGGTTGCGGTAACCAGCCCCTTCGGCGGGGAACTCCAATGGAACATTTCTCTCTCTCGCTGCACATAAAATTAATAATAATAATAATGAACTACAATGAACTGATGATATGAATAAACAAGGTGACGGAGAGAGAATTACCCCCTACCGTTCCCTTTAATAATAATAATAATAATGAAACACACAAACACACACTCATCATTCCGAAAATACTCTAAACGTGTTCTAGGTACCTCAAAACATGTATTTACGTTGAAATGTCGAAGTCGATTTTTTTCATGAATACAATACTTTCCCATTACTACGTATGGAGAAAGTAAAAAATATAAACAACATGAATACCTACTGCGTTCGATTCATTTGCATTATATTCATATCTTCGGTCATTTCGAGCAAGTTTTAATCTTATTTTCGTTCCTTAAAGCCTTTTTTTCTGTACATATGCCCGGAAATTACAGAGGACAACAACAACGGCATCCATGGAATCTTATTATTGAAATGTTAAGAAAATTTTACCAAACCTCGAGTATAAATTCAAACTAGGAGTGAATTCAATTGAGATTGAGTAGTCGACGGTAAGAATAATAACCCTCATTCATTTTGGCGTGTTTTAGCGTAAATTACTTGTCGATAACTATTTTAAGATATTTTAAAGAGTAAAAGAAAGAAAGGCTTCAAGCCAAAAGGTTGATTTTTACGTGTCACCTTATGGGATTGGACATTCACCCTCTGTAGACGAACCCGTGACCACTTTTCGAAATTTTTTTAGTCGTAACTTAAGAGATTCATTAACACTGAAATCCTGAGAAATCTCAGGTTTCTAACGTTATTTCTAATCGAGTTATTCACAAAATTAGAGTGTTACGCATCATGATGATCATTGTGATTTCACAGTATAGAGAGATAACTCCTCGGTAACTTTTAGAATAAGTGGATAGAATAGGAAACAATAACATTTTTTCCAGTAAGCATTGCACAAATCAAATCTTTACAATACGAACGTTTTTTATCTTTTGTTCAATAGAAAATTATAAATTTATTTATCTATATATTTTTCCATAAATGCTGTAGAGGATTCAACTTAAATTTAATCGCCCATTTCCTTGATTGGTTGTTTTTATCTGATCTATGTCAATTATTCTACGATTCAACATACCTGGTTGGAATAAATTTACCCAATTAATCATAATCGTTGGCAAATCCGTTGCAGTCAGATTCATTGCAGAAGACCCCGTCTCACGTTCGGCAGTGCTGCAAGGAAATGTTTTGGCTAATTTGGAGAATAACTTTCAATCATCAGAAACAGTGTTTGTGTCAACATGTTTTCACATTCCATTGATTGATTTTTTTAGTATGGAAATGAAATCGTTATTTATATTTTATCGATCTCTCTCACCCTGTATGTAATAGGTGGATAAACAGGCCAGTAGACCCTATTCAATACCTTACCTTACCGCAAACTTAGTAACCGTCAGCAGACACTCGAACCATCCATCTACCAAGCGGTGCTTTCAATAATATACATATCTATGATAAATAGATGCTTTTTAGGTGGGATATAGAAAGATAAAAATCTTTATGCACTTCTAGGATGACTATAAATCTGAAATTTTGAAGGATAATAAAGTACATAGGCTGAAAGGTTCATAGAATGGAAGCACCGTATACTCGTCTTGTATGTAATATATTTTTTTAAACTGTTATGTGCATAAGAATGGCCCAAACATAATAAACCATAGAATAATAATACCATTTCCTTTAACACAAACAGTTTTTCCCAATTGTGTGTTATAAAATATTTATATACACAGTAGGATTCGAACCCCTGATCGTTTCATTTGGAGCTAGTCATGCCAGCCACCTCTCTACCAAGGCTTGAAAATGTTCTTAATTAAACCTCAACCAAGCCGTAGAAATAACCTAGTTTGGTTTAGTATGGTTTCTAGGTTTAATTTGTAAAATCAAAACTCCCAATCGCCACTTGTCATTTGTGAATCAGACAATGAAATGTGTTAGACAAATAAACATAGGAAGCGGTTATGGCATGATAGAGTTTTGGTTACGTGTTACATGTTTCAGCAGTGTCATATAAAAAATAAATTAAAAATATATTCCCATACTAAGATTTCTCCATACAATGTTTATGAATATTAGTTTTATTTAAAAACATAAAAGTGTCTCTTTAATACATACACTCCATCAGTTTCAATATAAAATTATGTGCCACTTAAAGATGGGGTTATGAGACTTTTCAGGAATTGAAGCAGGTTTCAATAAAAAACAAGATAATATTGTTAAAATAATGAAATTATGTTTTTAAATGTTTAAATATCATTAATGACTAATATATCAAGGATGGTAGCTTTGAATCCATGTTCAATTGTTTGGCTCCTTTTAGATAATAAATTGCTGCACAACACGATCTAGAAAGCACCCTCAAACTTTTGGCTTCCCATTATTTTCATAACGTGACACGTCATTAATCTCCGGATCGTATGGAATTTTTATGGATTGGAAATAACATTTTGCACTTAAAACATTGCAGTTTAAAAAAATTTTATTATAAACACCATTAATACATCATTAATACTATATTATTCAGTAAATTTAAATAGAAACAATTAAGAAATTATTATTAGTAGTATTGCATACTTGGATGAAATGTTATATTGTAGGGTTATGTACAAGTTAACATGGAAAACATTCTCCAACATACTGGTACTGATAGCTACACTTATTCACCATACCATTTAAATGAAAAATATACAGGAGCAATCTTTAGTAAACATATTCCTAAAACAACTATATGCAACTCTACATGGAGTTGGTATTTGATAGATGTTTAACTGCAACATTTACTTAGAGCAGCATTAATGTATCTATTTTGAAATCGTATATAAGGATGACTTAATGTTTATGCTGTATTCCAGGAATTAAATGTGTCGCAGTGGGTACGCGAATGATAACATACACAAATGACAGAGAATTTCAGTTAATCAGCTTTTGCTGTGAACAGAAAGCCATGGTTCCATATAATTTATGGTTGCCAAAACTAATTACATAATAAGGCATAATTTGAATCAGGTACATACATACTGATGTGTTAGTCTTATTAAAATTATCCTACTAGATTGAAACCCCCCTGATTCAAAAGGTAACTAATTATTTGGCCATCACTTCCATAATGATAAACAGAAACAGATGAAAACTTCATTAGTGTTACTAAAAGAGAAACATGCCATGCTCTAAGAAGATTATATCTGTTTCTCTGTATCACATGGAATAAAGAAATGCAAAGCTAAAATATCATCTTCTAAATGAAAATAAATATGAAACCATGGCAAAACCGACTCTTATTAAAATGCGTCTTATTCCTTGCTAGCACATTTTGATTGAAATTTGCAAGCAAAGTAAGCATGCCATGAAAATGACTAGAAATTATTACAACAGAAATGGAATGAAATTTATGAATATGGCAAATAAATTCTTTTTACATAAGTCGTTGAAATTACACATTTATATTCCTAGAGCTATGTTAAAATTCCATGAAACTGAATACATGATGCTGGTAAAGGATGAAAAAAGCCTCCTGGGCACAGTGAACGAATTCATTCAATATATATATATATATACGCATATGACAAATATTTATCCTTGTCACAGTCACATAAACCATTTATAAACCATAAAGATATGTATAAGATGAGAAATACAATTAAACCCTACAAATGCTTCATGAATGATTGCAAGAAATCGTACAGGTGATTTCCAAGAAATACATAAGAAACTTGACATCCATCAGAGAAAAAATTCACTTGCCAGACAGAGGAACTGCTTCCACGTCTTCACATAATATGCCTTCCACCACACACTCTCTGTTGAAAATGAAAGCTGCCGAATGACTTCAAGTTTGTGCACGTTTCCAAATGACCCGAATGGGGTAGTGCATTCCATTCGTTAACCTTTTTTTTAAATGGCGTTTCCCCCGATATTATCGAGGCCTATTCCATTCACGAGAACCCTGCAAAACGATAATAAAAAATTCAGAATTGCATATACGGAAAAGAAATGAAACATTTTCCTCCTACACCTCTGAAAAAAGAGCCTTAACAGTAAAATGAGTGGACAAAGTAATAAATGAATTATTCATTAGGAACATTCACAACATGCATAAAACCTGAAATAATTTCACACAAAAATTAAATACATTAGAAACGTCAGTAATAACACATATACCAGTCCAAATAAAACAGGCAGCATAGGCATAAAACATATCACACCAATACAGGACATAGACAAATAAATTTCTATATATAAAAATTCGTCAGAAATGAAATTTGTCAACGCAAACACATAAAATACAAGAATCACCAATTCAGTCAACAATGTCATAGAAACACAAAACACAAACAACACTAAAACACTCGAAATCGATCAAACAATACAATCAGTCCTGAGCAACAAACGTCTCGTCACGCATGGGAGGTGAATGTAAATGTCACGTCTGCACAGGCCTGTGCGGTCAAACCACATAGCACTATGGGTTTTCAGTAAATTAGGCATAAATACGTCGCTAATAACAATCAAAAACTACTCACCAAATAACACTTACAATTTAACACCCTACATAGTATACCTCGACATCCGGAGCACCTGTTACCCATTCCAGCATCCTCGTTGCCCCTTTCCTAAGCAGTGTGTCCTGCGCCGCGTTGCCCTTTGGTTCCACAATGATCGGTCCTCCGGTGTTGGGTCCTCCGGTCCCACAGCCCTCTGTCCACTGCACAGTTGTGCAATGGCGCCTGTAAACCAATTTCTTCCAATTCCACGTAGGTTAGCTTTTTATATCTGACACTCAGTTCAAGAAACGTTCTAGAGCACTATCTGTCCGATGAAGACAAATAAGTCACATGTATTAATGAATGAGGCTGTATTTTTATAAGTCCGAACAACTTTCCATTATTCGCATTGTTTCGCTAAAGCAACTCGGAGATAAGAATAATGTGAAACAATGCACGTGAAAGTATGACGTATGGGACATAGCATTTTGAAGAATCATGATTTAAGATAAATTGAGTTTAATTTTCAGATGTATTTTAAGTTAAAATATCGTACAAATTTTTATCATAACTTCAACACGGATACCCAGATGTAGTGGCACTTGAATTATTTATTTCTCTATGGCAACGCGAATATCCCTACAAGACTCGCTGAGGGTGAGTTGTAAGGGAATACATCGTGAAGGGAAATCCAGCTGACTTACCGATACTGCTTTCCGGTAGGCACAAATGATCAGCTGGCACTCCATCGTCAACTGTCGCTGCTAGCAAACCGATTCCCTATCTGAGAACAAATTGCTCCAGCCCCAAATCTTTGAAAAACTAGGTGATCTAAACGAAAATCTTTAACGTAAAATTTTCGGATGTGAGCAACTCAAGAAATTTAAAATAAACAAAGATGCAAAATGCCTAGTTTTAGTCAGTCTACACTACACTACCAAAGGCAATTTGCATCGATGAAAGTAGATGAAAAATGGATAAACAACGGATTTTTACTTGAATACCGATAGAATCATCGGCCGAACACGGAATTATATTCCAAGTGAAACGCACTACTCTATCCGCAGGCGTCTGTACCTACGGATAGCTTCTTTAGACTTCCCCTAGGAAGAAGCCGAGATCGTTGTCTCGTTCGCTATTAGTACGATACACTTGGAACCCGGACTCCAGTGAACGGCGGTGACCCCTCCTGCTGAATTTAGAGAATTGAACGAGAAAATTCGCGACTACTGAAACCTCTTAATGAGAGACATTTAGAAACAGGCGTAGGCTGGTGTGTTAGTTAGTGTTAGTAATGGTAATCTACGCAAAATACTAACCAGAATGCGCCTGATTCTAAAGTTCATTTATTAACTCTTCGCCTACCACTGCCTGATCGAAATACATAGAAACAGACGTGAACTGCGATGTTAGTAATAATAAAAGAGAAAGATGCCATGCTCTAAGAAGTTTGCAGAACTCGTCCTTTCTATGTGTTGCTTGTTATAAAAAAATTCAAAGCTAAGGTTAACTATAAATGAAAATTGATGTAAAGCCAGAGCAACTGTTCTCTATGCCTATTATGAAACTGAATAGTGAAAGCTACTTCGGTATTCGAGGGTGGTGGTGATGCCAGCCAGAATGGGTCGTTGGCCTCCTATGTCATGAAAATAAAAATGTGAAAGTATAAGCTAGGAAACCACGAAGCACCGCAGCCACTAGACGATTTTAAGGATCGGCTGAAATGGTGTCGGTGTGGCATCCTCAAATTGATTAGACACCTTCAATTCATTCTGTTCTATGAATATGGCAAATAAATTCTTTTTACATAAGTCATTGAAATTACACATTTATATTCCTAGAGCTATGTTAAAATTCCATCAAACTGAATACATGATGCTGGTAAAGGATGAAAAATGCTTCCTGGGCACAGTGAACGAATTCATTCAAATAAACACAGTCACATAAACCATTTATAAACCATAAAGATATGTATAAGATGAGAAATGCAGTTTAGTCCTACAAATGTTCCATGAATGATTGCAATCAATCGTAAAGGTGTGTCAATGTGATTTCCAAGAAATTCATAGGAAACTTGACATCCATCAGAGAAAAAATTCACTTGCCAGAGAGAGGAGATGCTTCCAAGTCTTCACATAATATGCCTTCGACCGCATACTCTCTGTTGAAAATGAAAGCTGCCGAATGACTTCAAGTTTGTGCACGTTTCCAAATGACCCGAATGGGGTAGTGCATTCCATTCGTTAACCTTTTTTTTGAAATGGCGTTTCCCCCGATATAATCGAGGCCTATTCCATTCAGGAGAATCCTGCAAAACGATAATAAAAAATCGGTACAAACTTTCTCATATACGTACTAATGCGTCGTTTAGTTACCTTTAGAAAATGAAAAGCGTATGAACCTGTTTTTAGAAAACCCAATTTTTGTTAAAGTACCCCAAGAATAAACAAGCCTTATGTGCATTCATTAGGGAAAATGAAATAGGTAATTTTATTGAAGACGTATACTCAAGTAACTGTACGGAATTTGATGAAAATCGTTATAGCCGTTTCTGAGAAAATCGAATTATTGTTAAAGTTGCCTAGAATAAACTAGCCTTATATTCATTTTTTGAGAAATATAAACTATACAGTATTATTGAAGACGTCAAGTCAAGTGACTGTGCGAAATTTGATCAAAATGGTTACAGCCGTTTTCGAGAAAATAGGATTGATGTTCAAAATGCGTAGAATAAACTACTCTTAATTATTGATCAATGTGAACCATTTCTATGTATACTCTGCCCAGTATGATAGAATGCCTATGTACGAGATTTCATTCATTTTCGTTCTACCGTCTAGGCTCCGGCGCCAGTAACAGTAATCTCGCGGTCGAATTTTTTCGCGAAAACAATACCTACTTTCTCGATACTTCGTATGAGAAAGTAAAAATTTAGAATTGCATTCATGGAAAAGAAATGAAACATTTTCCTCCTACGCCTCTGAAAAAAGAACCTTAACAGTAAAATGAGTGCACAAAGTAATAAATGAATTAAACATTAGGAACATTCACAACATGCATAAAACCTGAAATAATTTCACACAAAAATTAAATACATTAGAAACGTCAGTAATAACACATATACCAGTCCAAATAAAACAGGCAGCATAGGCATAAAACATATCACACCAATACAGGACATAGACAAATAAATTTCTATATATAAAAATTCGTCATAAATGAAATTTGTCAACGCAAACACATAAAATACAAGAAACACCAATTCAGTCAACAATGTCATAGAAACACATTAGACAAACAACACTAAGACACTCGAAATCGATGAAACAATACAATCAGTCCCGAGCAACAAACGTCTCGTCACGCAATGCCAGCATTGGAGGTGAATGTAAATGTCACGTCTGCACAGGCCTGTGCGGTCATACCTCATAGCGCTATGGGTGTCTGTCAGTCAGCCAATCAAAAGGACAATACCATTTCAGATAGAAACGCGAGTAAATTAAACATAAATAATAACAATCGTAAAACATCACCTAGAATTTAACACCGTACATCGTATACCTCAACATACGGAGCACCTGTTACCCTTTCCAGCACCCCTTTGGTCCCACGTTGATCGGTCCTCCGGTGCTCGGTCCTCCGGTGCTCGGTCCTCCGGTGCTCGGTCCTCCGGTCCCAGGGCCCTCTGTCCACTGCACAGATGTAGGGACGCGGCACCCTGTCATGGAAAATGGCTCTCTGAAAAAGACAAACCAATTAGAAAGAGGAAATAACCCAGTTCGGAGGGAATAACATCGAAAGAGACTTACTATGGAATGCAGTTGTCCGTGAGTCTTCCTCTTTGCCTAGAAAAGAAATTTGCAGCACCTGTCAACGCTTTTAGGAGGAAAGAGGTTAATGGTACATATACGAAGGCAAAAAAATACAATAGAGAATATTCGCAAGTGTATCAATCGCATAGAACATCGCATAATGTACGTATATATTCGCATGGAAGTGTGAGTCGTCGTTAGGGATTTAGTGTGACTGGCCAGTGAGGTCGACCTCCTTGGGAAAGGGACGTTTGAGAGAGCTCTCTCTATGCCACGGCCGGGCATTTGTTGTGTGTAACACCTTAAAATACTACTCCAATGAGTACGTGGCATGCCATAGAAAAAGATCGAAGTGTATACGTAGGCATACGAATTAAAAAATATCGACAAATGCATGTAAGTAATGCGATGGTTGTAAAAAATGTAATTTCCATGTACACATGAGCAAATAAAGTAAATAACTATCGACAAATGCACAAGTGTAATACCATAGGACTAAAAATAGTAAGGAGAAGAAGTAAATCGGGAATGGGTGAAAAATAGGTAGGGTTGAATTGGGGAAGTTTTGCCTTGTTTTTGGGAGTCCTCTTCTTGACGAGTGCGTAGGAGCCCCTGAAATTAATAGAAATACAACGATATAAGTAAGGCTAGTGTAATTTGCCCGTCAAAAATGACGGGTATACATGAATAAATTAAATTTAAGACGGTTTCCTTTTCCCCCTCTCAATCCCCATCGCTATCTCAGCGTATAATAAGCACAGTATTACATATTGAATGGCGGTAAAAAAGGAAATCGACGAACAGTAAATAAACACGT
Organism: Uropetala carovei; assembly: GCA_036926305.1. Classification (NCBI taxonomy): domain Eukaryota; kingdom Metazoa; phylum Arthropoda; class Insecta; order Odonata; family Petaluridae; genus Uropetala; species Uropetala carovei. Next base: position 1,180,289 of record JAXCHB010000202.1, on the reverse strand, counting down.
AAAATAAACATAGATACATACGTGGTGTAAGAAACTGTTTCATCAACGGTAGTTACGTACTTAAAATATCAAATAAGGAACGGAAAATATGTACAAAAGTAAACACACACAACATTAAAATAATCCCCCCGTATATATTAATATATGATGGATAAAAACTAGTGGATTTCTTGTTCAAATTGTATTCATATTAAAAGCCACTCATGTTGAGAAAATCTGAAAATCACTTTTTCAATTTGAAATCTGAAAAGACTCGGGGTCGGAAAGGAACTCTAATATGTGATCGCCAATCTAAATAGCGGTTGCGGACGACTGTTTCCTTGTCCAGTCGTTCGCCCAAAAGAAACAGACATCACCACCTCGTTGCCCTTATTATAATAGAGAAAGTACCTCGCATGAGCTGGAATATTCACTTATCCCACCAACTTGTACTATTAAAAACTTGTTTGGAATGTTACAACGCTTTCAATCAGATGGGTTGTTTAAAGTCAACCCGTTTGCATTCAGTGTAATAACTCTCAGCCCTCTCTAATATAATCCCGAAAATTTTCGGAGAAATTACTTAACCTTAGGTTAATTTCTAAATATGGAAGCATGCCACTATCTTCGCACTCATTTCCCTTGAAGGCATTAAACATACAAGAGTGGAATAATCACTTTCTGGAAGGGGGGTGACAATATAACGACACTACGATAAACTATGCATATTAACATAGCGTCGGAGATGATAAGTGGGAAGGCCAAAATTCAGAAGGCAACATTTCTATATATTAGTGGAATTTAAATTACTTCCATATTTAATCTTAATGTCGGCGAGAAATTGCGGAAACTAAGATTTGAAGCTTCAAAACCAAAAGGAAGACAGGATTTTGGTCAGCGTACGTTACGGTAAAATTCACTCACGGAACTATATGAAAAGTTACAAAAATGGAGAATAAGTGGTCGTGGTTTCACGTACGCGACAATTTCAAATATACCTAGACTCGATAAGCGAGACAATTAAGGAAATGCAGTGAATTTTACACTAACACGATGACAGTGCAAGAAAGTTACTGACCTTCGAAGTGTTGACTTGGAACACTCCGAAGTGGGCTCGTCGAACATCGGGCGTGGAATGAAAATCCTAGGTCTAGGAATGACAGTTCAGCGCGATAGTCATTTGTCTAATTGTAGAAAGTTGAAATTCATTTTTAATGACATTAAATACAGTAAAGTTATTATACAAAATGATTTTAAATATAAAATTGTAATAATATGCATGTTTTCTTTATTTAAAAATAATATTTTATAATAACAATAATAATTTTGTTTAAATAAACAATTTCTTAAAACGACAAAGTGACATCTATTTTTACGTGACAGAAAATGTCGAAATTGAAGTGCGATATGACATAGGGGATAGTGAGCTCTAAAGTAAACGTTATTCGTGAGAATTCTTACATATGACATTATTTTTGTGGTTTAATTTATCAGTATAATACCAGCATTAATTACAACCTGCTTAAAAACTCAACATATCAACGTAAGACGCCAAACCAACAGAACTAACCCTACCGAAACTATAAATACGGAGAAAAGTAATTCTCAAAACTGCTTAATATTACAAATTTCTCGCGAATTGATAGCTGCGATTCATTTCCAGCGTTATATTTATTTATGTATAAAACATATTTTAAAATAATCAGCCGATTTTAATTTTGTTACACACCATTATCTTTAACCCTTTCGTGGCGGAATTAATATCCGACCCGTGAGAACCATCCAGGTAATAATCAACATCGTCTGGTAGGTAATTTTATTTTTATATGGTGGAAATACATCCAAAAAATGTTCAAAATCCACATTTAGAATAATTTATAATAAAGTCATGAATATATCGCAAAATAATAATAATGTTAATATTTTACAACTCTTTTATAGCAATAAAAGAGTTTCAGCATCTATTAGACATATTAAATATAATAAATCAATGCGAGTTAAATTAAATAACTGACTTCAAATCTTCTAAAATTAATGATAATATAGTTACAAAAATACGAAAATTTTCAACGAAATATTTACATGGGACAAATCTAAATATAGGTATATATAACGGTTTGTAACCAGTTTGGCAAGATACAATATTGAGGCACCTCCAGATGTGCTAGAAACTTGATATTTGGTGGGATTATAGGTTTTTGGTCGCAGCCGAAGGAAAAAATTCGAAAGTTTCGAAATTCCCACTTTGAGGGGTTATTTTGGTTCCTTTTTTCCCCATTTATGGCCCCTAAGAAATCATGTAAATTGGTGTAGAGGTTTTTATATTTACACTTTAAAATTATTTCCCTTCAAGATACGAACTCGAGACTTAAACGATCGGATAGGATATATATTGCAGTTTCTTAACTTTGAAGACAGAATTTCAATCCGAGTTGAATTAGCGTAAATTTCTAGTTTTTATCGGAAAGAAGTGATAATTTTTCTGGGATCAGCTATCTAGGCAAGAGGTTTAATGCTTTCATATGGGTAAGCTTTGAATGGGAATCAGAGTCTTATATTTCTCCTTTAAAACCTTACTAGCGTAATGCCCATTGAAATATCTAAAGATTCGATCGTTCAAGCTATTTATGGAGATCAAATTGGCATCAGAAACATTAATTGTATTGAAAGTCATTTCCTTCTCTCACCCTCCCTCTCTCTCTCTCTCTCGTATTAAAAGCAATCAAAGCACGTTTACGCCTGTAATGGTTGTGTAATAGTACCGATTACTAACCATTGATATTACTCGTGTTGCGCTTCGTTGATTTGTATACGACAAGGATTGTCTTCAGCCTTGATATCCAGATTAATTGAATATAAGACGGCCTCCACCAGTAAAAGGTAACTTATGCAGGTTATTTCACCAAATTTGAAGTAACGAGTATAATAAATGTTAAAATATAAACGTTATTTATAAAAATTTATTTTTATACCCATTACTTGCTGCTTTATTCGACGGTTACAACCAGGGGTGCACCGTTCATATATGACACTGCGCGATGCAAACGGGCGGTCAAACAACGGGGGCGGCCGATTTATCGTCAGACACGTACAGTATTTTAAACAGTAATGGGGATTATATTATAATATGCTTTATATCGTTTAATATTTAATGGTTACAGAAATTTATCAAAACATAAGGCGTTTCTTTTTTGTAAAGAACGCCTAAAACTGGCGATAAATGAGAGACTTACACAGGTGCGGCGAATGAGAGACTTGCACACGGGCGGCCGTGAGGTTACGACTACATATGTATTATTTTATTCTTTCGATGTTTAGATTTTATAAGGTCGAAGTTTTTGATTCACTAAATCCGCTGAAATTCAAAGGGCAGTTCCGCTAATGTCTAATATAATATTTATATATTTACGCATTTCCTGGAGGGGCGACTGAACCGCGCCTTGCCCCCTCTGCCGACCCCCGTGGGCTAGAATACGGTAAGTCTCGAGGTAGATGTTACGTCAATATTGTCGGTGCTCATATAAAAACAGAACCATCTAACCCAATCCTTGGCATCGACAAGGCATGCTTACTCGTACCAAGCTTTGAATGGGTTTGAAAACTAGAATCAGAGTCTGCTAACGGGAGTGTCAACGGTGTGAAATTCAAGGTGGATAATTTACTTTCAACCCCTTCCAACTCCTCCTAGCTAAAGGATTCTTATTTAACCTGCTGGCAGAAGAGTTTTATTAGTCGCATTCTCACCCTTATAAAGGTTATCCACCCTCCTCCTTATACTTCTCACCTCCTCTCTTTCACTACCCAATCTTTCTCCTTCCATCTATTATATATCGCACTCCGCCAGCATTATTTTAATGGAAAGAAATGAATTACGCTTATCTGAATGAATTATCCGAGTCGTCAAAATCCGGAGTAAATGCCTCTCTACTGCGCCTTGGCATTTACCCGAGATATTGGATATCAATTACCATTCGCTTTAAGAAGGCCGGAGAAATAACGACCGCGGGTAACAATGGAAGATTTTCATTCAGCGCGGTATGCAGATGTGTGGATGTTCTTGCGTCTGGTTTGTAGGTGCTGGCGATACGATAGAATAAAGAATTGGGAAAGATACAAACTCACCGTTTGGTATATAACATGCGAAAACACACTCATCGTATTCACTGGGGTGTCCGACAGACATGGATTCAGAAGGCAGTGGGTGTCCTCTGCCCGTAACCGTTGCACTTTTGCACACTCCTTAGGTCGAAGCACACTCGGACTAAACACACGCGATAATTTGACATTGTGTATTGCCGACTATCTGTTAATCACGCACCAGAAATCACTTCTTTAGAAAACGCTCGCTTTTCCATCATCTCTTCGTAAGAATATTATTCCTCGTAAAATGACTATGGATGAACTAATCACTCTCGGTTCGTTCGTCAACGGTTTAATTGTATTGGATCAATATTGAGGGCAATGTGGAGGGATCAAATTATCATTGCAATTAACTTAGAAACTCGTGCGATTAGCATTTAATGCAATAGGACATGACATGACACGATCCTCTTCGTTTCTTATCCATAACGCTCAATCCTTCCTATAGAAAGCCAACCGTTTTCTTTGCTTGTAGTACATACGCGTGGAACTAATGTGTTCAACCAACGACTTCACTCACTTTCAATGCTCTGCCTTCAGGGAAGAGGAGGTCGGAGGTATGAGGGGTGGTGCGAAAATGGGGGAGAGGAAAGGAGGAGGGTGGAAGGAAACACGGAAATATGGAGGATGAGGCGCGAAGTTTTTTCCCCGCTCTACTGTTCAATAACTACACAGGGATGAAGGCCTTTTAGCTTAGGTCAGCGGTCGAAAATCTTTCAAAGTAAAACCAGAAGTAGTTTTTGGTCGTTTGTCTAATTCGAAAAACATTTGGCCCCGGAACAGCGCGAACTGTATAATTATAAAATATAATAAGCATGACAATATTCCTTCATAAAAGCTGACAGAAAATTAAAATGCATCCAATAAAAAATTATTACAAACTTAATTCCTTTCATGAGGGAACGTGTTGTTATTTGATTGGCAGCTCCTCTCTGATTAGAAGTGTATGTTGCATTTTTCATCAGTCAGCTTCTGGCTTTTTCGATGCTTTTCTGGTTTGGATAAATACATAGATAACTAGTGTATTGACAGGCACCTTCATGAGACTTAAGCAGTGAATCACCATATAAACAGGGGCAGGGCCGGTTTCAGGCGTAAGCGACGTAAGCGGTCGCCTACAGGCTCCACTTTAGAGGAACGGCAAAATCAATATTTCGGATTTTTACATTTTTATTTTTTTTAGGTTTATTTCACATAACTTGAAAACATCGCGAAAATATTTTATTTCACTCCATGATATTTCATATACATTCAGGGTCGGTTCAAGGTGTAAGCGACGTAACCTACTGCTTACAGGTGTCACCTGAGACATATGCTTTAAAGTTTTACATTGTCTAAAACAGGCGATACACTGTGTGCACTTTCCTTAACATCGTTAGCGTGATATATACACGCAAAATCAATAACTATGATGCTAAGTTTCACGTCTTTTAGAGATTACGCATTGTAATTTCAAATAACCTTTCCGCTCCAAATACAGCGAACCTTCAACACTAGAGATTTTGATTACTCAGGGCTTTGTACAAATATTTTACATTCGGGATCTCTACCTTTTGCACTTAGCTTCCCTCTCTGATCCCTGATAAATGACTTTGCAAAGGAAAAGAGCCCTAATCTCGTCCTTTTCGAAAGGTGGGTTCGTAAAGTTGAAATATAAAAATATTCGGTAATATAATCATTACATGGTAGTTTTATTATAAGGTCAGTGAATGATTTATTTCTATTTTCTGAATGTATTTAGCTGAATATTCTTTTTTTAAATAAAGACCGATTAAATAAGTTTATTTTCTTTTTTTTATTATATCATTAATATTATTTCATGCCTTTGATATCCAGAGGGGCGGCATATTTTTACCTCGCTTACACATATTTATTAGCTGAAACCGGCTCTGACCAGGGCCTCGGGTCGGGCTCGGATATCAGCGAAGCCACAACGTACGGATTCAGGTTGGGAAAGGTCTACACCACTGTGCCGAGACCGGGCGAAAAATTTCCTTCCTATTAGACCTCTACAACCGATTGCTGATGATGCCACTAGACTCTCGTCAAATTTAGTCCGATCCGGATGGGAAAAACGGTGGTAATAGATCCAATGGAAGCAGTATTAGGTGGCCATGCGGACGAGAGTTCTGTGAGTCAACAGAAGCGCCGCGTATCAGGGGCATCCGCAATAGGATCGCACACTGCTGCATTTAAATCCGAATTTCGGACGTAGCCTCCAGGGCCGCAGGAGGCGATTCTCCTCGCAAAGGCGTTGATTTGTTATCAAGAAACATGTAAGTGTTATTTGAAGATAAATATGAATCATTGAAGTGGAAAAATCCCTATTCCAGGATAATACTGGTGTTAGAGAATATACAGGCAAAATAATAAAGTCAATTAAAATTATTAATATTGTCACCGTGACGACTTTTTTGGTTTCTCTAATACGAAATACTTTCAAAGAATTTTTAGATAATTATAACGTTCCTAACCAGATTCTGTGTGAAATTTATTAAGACTGAGCGTCGTAATTTCATTTAAATGGGGTGTTCGCCATAAACAAGTGAAATCCTAAATGGTCAGGCTAGTATTTGGACGTCGTGTGACTCCCAGACATGCTAGGACGTGAAAAACCGCTCCTGTGCCTGAGTATTCCGAGTGTTTCACGCAGAAGAGTAGTCCTATCTAAAAACAAGTTGGCAAACGCAGAAAACTTTGGTTTGTCGTATACCCTTGTCTACTGGACCAAGAAATGTTGGTTTTCCACGGTTTTTAAAATGGTAAATTTAGGTATAACTAGGCGATAAGCACCTTGCTCGCTTACGCTGCCCCCACCCCCTCTTGTTCGCTGTTGTTGGATTTAGATTTGTTTTACGGGAATATGTTTTGAATATATTTTATAGGGGATGTATGTTTGGTTTTTAATAACAAATTAAGACTGTTAGTTGAATAACTCGATAAAAAATAACATCAGACGGCTGAAATTTCCGGAGATTAAAAGCGTTAAAGAGAAAGAGACAACCAGAAATATTATTTTAGTAATATATATAAAAATCTGATGTGGCCAACACATGACTTTCTCCATATTCTCCATATATTTAAATTATTATGAATAGCATTATAAGGCAAAATTATTATTTCGTATCTTAAAAGAATACCATCGTCCTTGTTGCCGTAAATTACATATATTTTGAAGGTTTACAGAATTCTCCTCTACATGGTGTTGGCGCTGTTTACTGGTATTAAGATAAAGCGAAATATATCCGAAATGGATGGTTCTACGAAAATTAGTTTCAAACAAAACTTGGAAGAAATATTATTCTCTACAACTTTGGTCCTTACGAAGTTTACCAACAACGATGTATTTAAGGAGATATTTAACGGAAACCGAAAAACCGGTTATTTATAAATAACTCCTAAACAATAACTCCTATAGAAAATTGTTTCAAATGAAAATTGTAGGAAAGTACATTCTCTATAGCGTTCGTATAGAATTGTATATACAATAATGATATTTTAACGAAGAAATATCGCAAAAACCGAATCGGGTTTCGAATAAACCTCGACTTCCGGTTATCCGTTATTGTCCAAAAACTAATCAGTTCTTTGTGCTCATGTAAAAGTGTTAAATATGAAGGTTGGTAACGATATGGCATGTACTTTTTGAGTTACAGCGCCCACGCTAACATACACACACACACGCACACGCCCACGAACACGCATACGCGCACACGCGCTCAGGCGCACAGGCTCACACGCGCACAGGCGCACACGCACACACACGCAGTGGGACGACCAAGAGGATTGTTGTTTGCCCGATAGAGAAAAAGCAAACCTACCGCGAACTCTCGTACGCAACAAATGGGCGTCGGTGGCCCATAAGGGGGAAGCACACCGACGACGAGGTCCACTGGCTGGCGATCAGGGAAAGGCCGAGTTTTGGCGCAGACGCCGACGTTGCCTGGCGACTGGCGCACGATAGGTGGGCGGACGCGGTCTTCCTCGCCAAAACGGGAGTGCTGGGCGCAGGGAGTTGCCCGTGGTGCACGGATAAGGTGGGGAACGCTTGGCACCTGGCTTTCGAGTGCGCAAAAGCGAAACCCATGTGGGGCAACGTCCTCAAACTCATCAAAGCCCTGACCTGAGGGACCTGTATGCAGGCTTACGGAAAAAAACGGGACTCGGCTATAAGGGTGTCCAACTGGCGAATTACCTTGTCACGTTGGGGAAGAGCGTGATTTATAAGAGTTTCACCTTATTCTGCAAAGGGAGAAAAACGCAACTCGACAACTGGAGGGAATTTCAGCATTCATTGAAAAAACGAATCTTGTCGGAATGGGCCTATCACCAGGGGAACGATACCGTAACCTCGTTCTCGGAGTTCTGGGGTTACAAGGACATACTCTGCTCTGTTGACCAAGGAGAACTGATGATGGGAAACCTTATCCTCACGTAATCGAAGCATAGGAAATGGTTCAAATCGCATAACAGTACTGAGGCATCTCTCATCATCATCATCATCACCTTTTTATTTATTTATTTATTTATTTTTCATACATAATAATCATCATCATTATGCCTCAAATCGTTTTAGCCCTGAGGAGTGCATGCGAAGAGCGGTGGAGAATGCCCCAAGGTTGCGGTAACCAGCCCCTTCGGCGGGGAACTCCAATGGAACATTTCTCTCTCTCGCTGCACATAAAATTAATAATAATAATAATGAACTACAATGAACTGATGATATGAATAAACAAGGTGACGGAGAGAGAATTACCCCCTACCGTTCCCTTTAATAATAATAATAATAATGAAACACACAAACACACACTCATCATTCCGAAAATACTCTAAACGTGTTCTAGGTACCTCAAAACATGTATTTACGTTGAAATGTCGAAGTCGATTTTTTTCATGAATACAATACTTTCCCATTACTACGTATGGAGAAAGTAAAAAATATAAACAACATGAATACCTACTGCGTTCGATTCATTTGCATTATATTCATATCTTCGGTCATTTCGAGCAAGTTTTAATCTTATTTTCGTTCCTTAAAGCCTTTTTTTCTGTACATATGCCCGGAAATTACAGAGGACAACAACAACGGCATCCATGGAATCTTATTATTGAAATGTTAAGAAAATTTTACCAAACCTCGAGTATAAATTCAAACTAGGAGTGAATTCAATTGAGATTGAGTAGTCGACGGTAAGAATAATAACCCTCATTCATTTTGGCGTGTTTTAGCGTAAATTACTTGTCGATAACTATTTTAAGATATTTTAAAGAGTAAAAGAAAGAAAGGCTTCAAGCCAAAAGGTTGATTTTTACGTGTCACCTTATGGGATTGGACATTCACCCTCTGTAGACGAACCCGTGACCACTTTTCGAAATTTTTTTAGTCGTAACTTAAGAGATTCATTAACACTGAAATCCTGAGAAATCTCAGGTTTCTAACTTTATTTCTAATCGAGTTATTCACAAAATTAGAGTGTTACGCATCATGATGATCATTGTGATTTCACAGTATAGAGAGATAACTCCTCGGAAACTTTTAGAATAAGTGGATAGAATAGGAAACAATAACATTTTTTCCAGTAAGCATTGCACAAATCAAATCTTTACAATACGAACGTTTTTTATCTTTTGTTCAATAGAAAATTATAAATTTATTTATCTATATATTTTTCCATAAATGCTGTAGAGGATTCAACTTAAATTTAATCGCCCATTTCCTTGATTGGTTGTTTTTATCTGATCTATGTCAATTATTCTACGATTCAACATACCTGGTTGGAATAAATTTACCCAATTAATCATAATCGTTGGCAAATCCATTGCAGTCAGATTCATTGCAGAAGACCCCGTCTCACGTTCGGCAGTGCTGCAAGGAAATGTTTTGGCTAATTTGGAGAATAACTTTCAATCATCAGAAACAGTGTTTGTGTCAACATGTTTTCACATTCCATTGATTGATTTTTTTAGTATGGAAATGAAATCGTTATTTATATTTTATCGATCTCTCTCACCCTGTATGTAATAGGTGGATAAACAGGCCAGTAGACCCTATTCAATACCTTACCTTACCGCAAACTTAGTAACCGTCAGCAGACACTCGAACCATCCATCTACCAAGCGGTGCTTTCAATAATATACATATCTATGATAAATAGATGCTTTTTAGGTGGGATATAGAAAGATAAAAATCTTTATGCACTTCTAGGATGACTATAAATCTGAAATTTTGAAGGATAATAAAGTACATAGGCTGAAAGGTTCATAGAATGGAAGCACCGTATACTCGTCTTGTATGTAATATATTTTTTTAAACTGTTATGTGCATAAGAATGGCCCAAACATAATAAACCATAGAATAATAATACCATTTCCTTTAACACAAACAGTTTTTCCCAATTGTGTGTTATAAAATATTTATATACACAGTAGGATTCGAACCCCTGATCGTTTCATTTGGAGCTAGTCATGCCAGCCACCTCTCTACCAAGGCTTGAAAATGTTCTTAATTAAACCTCAACCAAGCCGTAGAAATAACCTAGTTTGGTTTAGTATGGTTTCTAGGTTTAATTTGTAAAATCAAAACTCCCAATCGCCACTTGTCATTTGTGAATCAGACAATGAAATGTGTTAGACAAATAAACATAGGAAGCGGTTATGGCATGATAGAGTTTTGGTTACGTGTTACATGTTTCAGCAGTGTCATATAAAAAATAAATTAAAAATATATTCCCATACTAAGATTTCTCCATACAATGTTTATGAATATTAGTTTTATTTAAAAACATAAAAGTGTCTCTTTAATACATACACTCCATCAGTTTCAATATAAAATTATGTGCCACTTAAAGATGGGGTTATGAGACTTTTCAGGAATTAAAGCAGGTTTCAATAAAAAACAAGATAATATTGTTAAAATAATTAAATTATTTTTTTAAATGTTTAAATATCATTAATGACTAATATATCAAGGATGGTAGCTTTGAATCCATGTTCAATTGTTTGGCTCCTTTTAGATAATAAATTGCTCCACAACACGATCTAGAAAGCACCCTCAAACTTTTGGCTTCCCATTATTATCATAACGTGACACGTCATTAATCTCCGGATCGTATGGAATTTTTATGGATTGGAAATAACATTTTGCACTTAAAACATTGTAGTTTAAAAAAATTTTATTATAAACACCATTAATACATCATTAATACTATATTATTCAGTAAATTTCAATAGAAACAATTAAGAAATTATTATTAGTAGTATTGCATACTTGGATGAAATGTTATATTGTAGGGTCATGTACAAGTTAACATGGAAAACATTCTCCAACATACTGGTACTGATAGCTACACTTATTCACCATACCATTTAAATGAAAAATATACAGGAGCAATCTTTAGTAAACATATTCCTAAAACAACTATATGCAACTCTACATGGAGTTGGTATTTGATAGATGTTTAACTGCAACATTTACTTAGAGCAGCATTAATGTATCTATTTTGAAATCGTATATAAGGATGACTTAATGTTTAAGCTGTATTCCAGGAATTAAATGTGTCGCAGTGGGTACGCGAATGATAACATACACAAATGACAGAGAATTTCAGTTAATTAGCTTTTGCTGTGAACAGAAAGCCATGGTTCCATATAATGTATGTTTGCCAAAACTAATTTAATAATAAGGCATAATTTGAATCAGGTACATACATACTGATATGTTAGTCTTATTAAAATTATCCTACTAGATTGAAACCCCCCTGATTCAAAAGGTAACTAATTATTTGGCCATCACTTCCTTAATGATAAACATAGAAACAGATGAAAACTTCATTAGTGTTACTAAAAGAGAAACATGCCATGCTCTAAGAAGATTATATGTTTCTCTGTATCACATGGAATAAAGAAATGCAAAGCTAAAATATCATCTTCTAAATGAAAATAAATATGAAACCATGGCAAAACCGACTCTTATTAAAATGCGTCTTATTCCTTGCTAGCACATTTTGATTGAAATTTGCAAGCAAAGTAAGCATGCCATGAAAATGACTAGAAAATATTACAACAGAAATGGAATGAAATTTATGAATATGGCAAATAAATTCTTTTTACATAAGTCGTTGAAATTACACATTTATATTCCTAGAGCTATGTTAAAATTCCATGAAACTGAATACATGATGCTGGTAAAGGGTGAAAAAAGCCTCCTGGGCACAGTGAACGAATTCATTCAATATATATATACGCATATGACAAATATTTATCCTTGTCACAGTCACATAAACCATTTATAAACCATAAAGATATGTATAAGATGAGAAATACAATTAAACCCTACAAATGTTTCATGAATGATTGCAAGAAATCGTACAGGTGATTTCCAAGAAATACATAAGAAACTTGACATCCATCAGAGAAAAAATTCACTTGCCAGACAGAGGAACTGCTTCCACGTCTTCACATAATATGCCTTCCACCACACACTCTCTGTTGAAAATGAAAGCTGCCGAATGACTTCAAGTTTGTGCACGTTTCCAAATGACCCGAATGGGGTAGTGCATTCCATTCGTTAACCTTTTTTTTAAATGGCGTTTCCCCCGATATTATCGAGGCCTATTCCATTCGCGAGAACCCTGCAAAACGATAATAAAAAATTCAAATTGCATATACGGAAAAGAAATGAAACATTTTCCTCCTACACCTCTGAAAAAAGAGCCTTAACAGTAAAATGAGTGGACAAAGTAATAAATGAATTATTCATTAGGAACATTCACAACATGCATAAAACCTGAAATAATTTCACACAAAAATTAAATACATTAGAAACGTCAGTAATAACACATATACCAGTCCAAATAAAACAGGCAGCATAGGCATAAAACATATCACACCAATACAGGACATAGACAAATAAATTTCTATATATAAAAATTCGTCAGAAATGAAATTTGTCAACGCAAACACATAAAATACAAGAATCACCAATTCAGTCAACAATGGCATAGAAACACATTAGACAAACAACACTAAAACACTCGAAATCGATCAAACAATACAATCAGTCCTGAGCAACAAACGTCTCGTCACGCATTGGAGGTGAATGTAAATGTCACGTCTGTACAGGCCTGTGCGGTCAAACCACATAGCACCATGGGTTTTCAGTAAATTAGGCATAAATACGTCGCTAATAACAATCAAAAACTACTCACCAAATAACACTTACAATTTAACACCCTACATAGTATACCTCGACATCCGGAGCACCTGTTACTCATTCCAGCATCCTCGTTGCCCCTTTCCTAAGCAGTGTGTCCTGTGCCGCGTAGCCCTTTGGTTCCACAATGATCGGTCCTCCGGTGCTGGGTCCTCCGGTCCCACAACCCTCTGTACACTGCACAGTTGTGCAATGGCGCCTGTAAACCAATTTCTTCCAATTCCACGTAGGTTAGCTTTTTATATCTGAAACTCAGTTCAAGAAACGTTCTAGAGCACTATCTGTCCGATGAAGACAAATAAGTCACATGTATTAATGAATGTGGCTGTATTTTTATAAGTCCGAACAACTTTCCATTATTCGCATTGTTTCGCTAAAGCAACTCGGAGATAAGAATAATGTGAAACAATGCACGTGAAAGTATGACGTATGGGACATAGCATTTTGAAGAATCATGATTTAAGATAAATTGAGTTTAATTTTCAGATGTATTTTAAGTTAAAATATCGTACAAATTTTTATCATAACTTCAACACGGATACCCAGATGTAGTGGCACTTGAATTATTTATTTCTCTATGGCAACGCGAATATCCCTACAAGACTCGCTGAGGGTGAGTTGTAAGGGAATACATCGTGAAGGGAAATCCAGCTGACTTACAGATACTGCTTTCCGGTGGGCACAAATGATCAGCTGGCACTCCATCGTCAACTGTCGCTGCTAGCAAACCGATTCCCTATCTGAGAACAAATTGCTCCCGCCCCAAATCTTTGAAAAACTAGGTGATCTAAACGAAAATCTTTAACGTAAAATTTTCGGATGTGAGCAACTCAAGAAATTTAAAATAAACAAAGATGCAAAATGCCTAGTTTTAGTCAGTCTACACTACACTACCAAAGGCAATTTGCATCGATGGAAGTAGATGAAAAATGGATAAACAACGGATTTTTACTTGAATACCGATAGAATCATCGGCCGAACACGGAATTATATTCCAAGTGAAACGCACTACTCTATCCGCAGGCGTCTGTACCTACGGATAGCTTCTTTAGACTTCCCCTAGGAAGAAGCCGAGATCGTTGTCTCGTTCGCTATTAGTACGATACACTTGGAACCCGGACTCCAGTGAACGGCGGTGACCCCTCCTGCTGAATTTAGAGAATTGAACGAGTAAATTCGCGACTACTGAAACCTCTTAATGAGAGACATTTAGAAACAGGCGTAGGCTGGTGTGTTAGTTAGTGTTAGTAAAGGTAATCTACGCAAAATACTAACCAGAATGCGCCTGATTCTAAAGTTCATTTATTAACTCTTCGCCTACCACTGCCTGATCGAAATACATAGAAACAGACGTGAACTGCGATGTTAGTAATAATAAAAGAGAAAGATGCCATGCTCTAAGAAGTTTGCAGAACTCGTCCTTTCTATGTGTTGCTTGTTATAAAAAAATTCAAAGCTAAGGTTAACTATAAATGAAAATTGATGTAAAGCCAGAGCAACTGTTCTCTATGCCTATTATGAAACTGAATAGTGAAAGCTACTTCGGTATTCGAGGGTGGTGGTGATGCCAGCCAGAATGGGTCGTTGGCCTCCTATGTCTTGAAAATAAAAATATGAAAGTATAAGCTATGAAACCACGAAGCACCGCAGCCACTAGACGATTTTAAGGATCGGCTGAAATGGTGTCGGTGTGGCATCCTCAAATTGATTAGACACCTTCAATTCATTCTGTTCTATGAATATGGCAAATAAATTCTTTTTACATAAGTCATTGAAATTACACATTTATATTCCTAGAGCTATGTTAAAATTCCATCAAACTGAATACATGATGCTGGTAAAGGATGAAAAATGCTTCCTGGGCACAGTGAACGAATTCATTCAAATAAACACAGTCACATAAACCATTTATAAACCATAAAGATATGTATAAGATGAGAAATGCAGTTTAGTCCTACAAATGTTCCATGAATGATTGCAGTCAATCGTAAAGGTGTGTCAATGTGATTTCCAAGAAATTCATAGGAAACTTGACATCCATCAGAGAAAAAATTCACTTGCCAGAGAGAGGAGATGCTTCCAAGTCTTCACATAATATGCCTTCGACCGCATACTCTCTGTTGAAAATGAAAGCTGCCGAATGACTTCAAGTTTGTGCACGTTTCCAAATGACCCGAATGGGGTAGTGCATTCCATTCGTTAACCTTTTTTTTGAAATGGCGTTTCCCCCGATATAATCGAGGCCTATTCCATTCAGGAGAATCCTGCAAAACGATAATAAAAAATCGGTACAAACTTTCTCATATACGTACTAATGCGTCGTTTAGTTACCTTTAGAAAATGAAAAGCGTATGAACCTGTTTTTAGAAAACCCAATTTTTGTTAAAGTACCCCAAGAATAAACAAGCCTTATGTGCATTCATTAGGGAAAATGAAATAGGTAATTTTATTGAAGACGTATACTCAAGTAACTGTACGGAATTTGATGAAAATCGTTATAGCCGTTTCTGAGAAAATCGAATTATTGTTAAAGTTGCCTAGAATAAACTAGCCTTATATTCATTTTTTGAGAAATATAAACTATACAGTATTATTGAAGACGTCAAGTCAAGTGACTGTGCGAAATTTGATCAAAATGGTTACAGCCGTTTTCGAGAAAATAGGATTGATGTTCAAAATGCGTAGAATAAACTACTCTTAATTATTGATCAATGTGAACCATTTCTATGTATACTCTGCCCAGTATGATAGAATGCCTATGTACGAGATTTCATTCATTTTCGTTCTACCGTCTAGGCTCCGGCGCCAGTAACAGTAATCTCGCGGTCGAATTTTTTCGCGAAAACAATACCTACTTTCTCGATACTTCGTATGAGAAAGTAAAAATTTAGAATTGCATTCATGGAAAAGAAATGAAACATTTTCCTCCTACGCCTCTGAAAAAAGAACCTTAACAGTAAAATGAGTGCACAAAGTAATAAATGAATTAAACATTAGGAACATTCACAACATGCATAAAACCTGAAATAATTTCACACAAAAATTAAATACATTAGAAACGTCAGTAATAACACATATACCAGTCCAAATAAAACAGGCAGCATAGGCATAAAACATATCACACCAATACAGGACATAGACAAATAAATTTCTATATATAAAAATTCGTCATAAATGAAATTTGTCAACGCAAACACATAAAATACAAGAAACACCAATTCAGTCAACAATGTCATAGAAACACATTAGACAAACAACACTAAGACACTCGAAATCGATGAAACAATACAATCAGTCCCGAGCAACAAACGTCTCGTCACGCAATGCCAGCATTGGAGGTGAATGTAAATGTCACGTCTGCACAGGCCTGTGCGGTCATACCTCATAGCGCTATGGGTGTCTGTCAGTCAGCCAATCAAAAGGACAATACCATTTCAGATAGAAACGCGAGTAAATTAAACATAAATAATAACAATCGTAAAACATCACCTAGAATTTAACACCGTACATCGTATACCTCAACATACGGAGCACCTGTTACCCTTTCCAGCACCCCTTTGGTCCCACGTTGATCGGTCCTCCGGTGCTCGTTCCTCCGGTGCTCGGTCCTCCGGTCCCAGGGCCCTCTGTCCACTGCACAGATGTAGGGACGCGGCACCCTGTCATGGAAAATGGCTCTCTGAAAAAGACAAACCAATTAGAAAGAGGAAATAACCCAGTTCGGAGGGAATAACATCGAAAGAGACTTACTATGGAATGCAGTTGTCCGTGAGTCTTCTTCATTGCCTAGAAAAGAAATTTGCAGCACCTGTCAACGGTTTTAGGAGGAAAGAGGTTAATGGTACATATACGAAGGCAAAAAAATACAATAGAGAATATTCGCAAGTGTATCAATCGCATAGAACATCGCATCATGTACGTATATATTCGCATGGAAGTGTGAGTCGTCGTTAGGGATTTAGTGTGACTGGCCAGTGAGGTCGACCTCCTTGGGAAAGGGACGTTTGAGAGAGCTCTCTCTATGCCACGGCCGGGCATTTGTTGTGTGTAACACCTTAAAATACTACTCCAATGAGTACGTGGCATGCCATAGAAAAAAGATCGAAGTGTATACGTTGGCATACGAATTAAAAAATATCGACAAATGCATGTAAGTAATGCGATGGTTGGAAAAAAGTGTAATTTCCATGTACACTAGAGCAAATAAAGTAAATAACTATCGACAAATGCACAAGTGTAATACCATAGGACTAAAAATAGTAAGGAGAAAAAGTAAATCGGGAATGGGTGAAAAATAGGTAGGGTTGAATTGGGGAAGTTTTGCCTTGTTTTTGGGAGTCCTCTTCTTGACGAGTGCGTAGGAGCCCCTGAAATTAATAGAAATACAACGATATAAGTAAGGCTAGTGTAATTTGCCCGTCAAAAATGACGGGTATACATGAATAAATTAAATTTAAGACGGTTTCCTTTTCCCCCTCTCAATCCCCATCGCTATCTCAGCGTATAATAAGCACAGTATTACATATTGAATGGCGGTAAAAAAGGAAATCGACGAACAGTAAATAAACACGTAAAATAAACATAGATACATACGTGGTGTAAGAAACTGTTTCATCAACGGTAGTTACGTACTTAAAATATCAAATAAGGAACGGAAAATATGTACAAAAGTAAACACACACAACATTAAAATAATACCCCCGTATATATTAATATATGATGGATAAAAACTAGTGGATTTCTTGTTCAAATTGTATTCATATTAAAAGCCACTCATGTAGAGAAAATCTGAAAATCACTTTTTCAATTTGAAATCTGAAAAGACTCGGGGTCGGAAAGGAACTCTAATATGTGATCGCCAATCTAAATAGCGGTTGCGGACGACTGTTTCCTTGTCCAGCCGTTCGCCCAAAAGAAACAGACATCACCACCGTTGCCCTTATTATAATAGAGAAAGTACCTCGCATGAGCTGGAATATTCACTTATCCCACCAACTTGTACTATTAAAAACTTGTTTGGAATGTTACAACGCTTTCAATCAAATGGGTTGTTTAAAGTCAACCCGTTTGCATTCGGTGTAATAACTCTCAGCCCTCTCTAATATAATCCCGAAAATTTTCGGAGAAATTACTTAACCTTAGGTTAATTTCTAAATAGGGAAGCATGCCACTATCTTCGCACTCATTTCCCTTGAAGGCATTAAACATACAAGAGTGGAATAATCACTTTCTGGAAGGGGGGTGACAATATAACGACACTACGATAAACTATGCATATTAACATAGCGTCGGAGATGATAAGTGGGAAGGCCAAAATTCAGAAGGCAACATTTCTATATATTACTGGAATTTAAATTACTTCCATATTTAATCTTAATGTCGGCGAGAAATTGCGGAGACTAAGATGTGAAGCTTCAAAACCAAAAGGAAGACAGGATTTTGGTCGGCGTACGTTACGGTAAAATTCACTCACGGAACTATATGAAAAGTTACAAAAATGGAGAATAAGTGGTCGTGGTTTCACGTACGCGACAATTTCAAATATACCTAGACTCGATAAGCGAGACATTTAAGGAAATGCAGTGAATTTTACACTAACACGATGACAGTGCAAGAAAGTTACTGACCTTCGAAGTGTTGACTTGGAACACTCCGAAGTGGGCTCGTCGAACATCGGGCGTGGAATGAAAATCCTAGGTCTAGTAATGACAGTTCAGCGCGATAGTCATTTGTCTAATTGTAGAAAGTTGAAATTCATTTTTAATGACATTAAATACAGTAAAGTTATTATACAAAATGATTTTAAATATAAAATTGTAATAATATGCATGTTTTCTTTATTTAAAAATAATATTTTATAATAACAATAATAATTTTGTTTAAATAAACAATTTCTTAAAACGACAAAGTGACATCTATTTTTACGTGACAGAAAATGTCGAAATTGAAGTGCGATATTACATAGGGAATAGTGAGCTCTAAAGTAAACGTTATTCGTGAGAATTCTTACATATGACATTATTTTTGTGGTTTAATTTATCAGTATAATACCAGCATTAATTACAACCTGCTTAAAAACCCAGCATATCAACGTAAGACGCCAAACCAACAGAACTAACCCTACCGAAACTATAAATACGGAGAAAAGTAATTCTCAAAACTGCTTAATATTACAAATTTCTCGCGAATTGATAGCTGCGATTCATTTCCAGCGTTATATTTATTTATGTATAAAACATATTTTAAAATAATCAGCCGATTTTAATTTTGTTACACACCATTATCTTTAACCCTTTCGTGGCGGAATTAATATCCGACCCGTGAGAACCATCCAGGTAATAATCAACATCGTCTGGTAGGTAATTTTATTTTTATATGGTGGAAATACATCCAAAAAATGTTCAAAATCCACATTTAGAATAATTTATAATAAAGTCATGAATATATCGCAAAATAATAATAATGTTAATATTTTACAACTCTTTTATAGCAATAAAAGAGTTTCAGCATCTATTAGACATATTAAATATAATAAATCAATGCGAGTTAAATTAAATAACTGACTTCAAATCTTCTAAAATTAATGATAATATAGTTACAAAAATACGAAAATTTTCAACGAAATATTTACATGGGACAAATCTAAATATAGGTATATATAACGGTTTGTAACCAGTTTGGCAAGATACAATATTGAGGCACCTCCAGATGTGCTAGAAACTTGATATTTGGTGGGATTATAGGTTTTTGGTCGCAGCCGAAGGAAAAAATTCGAAAGTTTCGAAATTCCCACTTTGAGGGGTTATTTTGGTTCCTTTTTTCCCCATTTATGGCCCCTAAGAAATCATGTAAATTGGTGTAGAGGTTTTTATATTTACACTTTAAAATTATTTCCCTTCAAGATACGAACTCGAGACTTAAACGATCGGATAGGATATATATTGCAGTTTCTTAACATTGAAGACAGAATTTCAATCCGAGTTGAATTAGCGTAAATTTCTAGTTTTTATCGGAAAGAAGTGATAATTTTTCTGGGATCAGCTATCTAGGCAAGAGGTTTAATGCTTTCATATGGGTAAGCTTTGAATGGGAATCAGAGTCTTATATTTCTCCTTTAAAACCTTACTAGCGTAATGCCCATTGAAATATCTAAAGATTCGATCGTTCAAGCTATTTATGGAGATCAAATTGGCATCAGAAACATTAATTGTATTGAAAGTCATTTCCTTCTCTCACCCTCCCTCTCTCTCTCTCTCTCGTATTAAAAGCAATCAAAGCACGTTTACGCCCGTAATGGTTGTGTAATAGTACCGATTACTAACCATTGATATTACTCGTGTTGCGCTTCGTTGATTTGTATACGACAAGGATTGTCTTCAGCCTTGATATCCAGATTAATTGAATATAAGACGGCCTCCACCAGTAAAAGGTAACTTATGCAGGTTATTTCACCAAATTTGAAGTAACGAGTATAATAAATGTTAAAATATAAACGTTATTTATAAAAATTTATTTTTATACCCATTACTTGCTGCTTTATTCGACGGTTACAACTAGGGGTGCACCGTTCATATATGACACTGCGCGATGCACACGGGCGGTCAAACAAGGGGGGCGGTCGATTTATCGTCAGACACGTACAGTATTTTAAACAGTAATGGGGATTATATTATAATATGCTTTATATCGTTTAATATTTAATGGTTACAGAAATTTATCAAAACATAAGGCGTTTCTTTTTTGTAAAGAACGCCTAAAACTGGCGATAAATGAGAGACTTACACAGGTGCGGCGAATGAGAGACTTGCACACGGGCGGCCGTGAGGTTACGACTACATATGTATTATTTTATTCTTTCGATGTTTAGATTTTATAAGGTCGAAGTTTTTGATTCACTAAATCCGCTGAAATTCAAAGGGCAGTTCCGCTAATGTCTAATATAATATTTATATATTTACGCATTTCCTGGAGGGGCGACTGAACCCCGCCTTGCCCCCTCTGCCGACCCCCGTGGGCTAGAATACGGTAAGTCTCGAGGTAGATGTTACGTCAATATTGTCGGTGCTCATATAAAAACAGAACCATCTAACCCAATCCTTGGCATCGACAAGGCATGCTTACTCGTACCAAGCTTTGAATGGGTTTGAAAACTAGAATCAGAGTCTGCTAACGGGAGTGTCAACGGTGTGAAATTCAAGGTGGATAATTTACTTTCAACCCCTTCCAACTCCTCCTAGCTAAAGGATTCTTATTTAACCTGCTGGCAGAAGAGTTTTATTAGTCGCATTCTCACCCTTATAAAGGTTATCCACCCTCCTGCTTATACTTCTCACCTCCTCTCTTTCACTACCCAATCTTTCTCCTTCCATCTATTATATATCGCACTCCGCCAGCATTATTTTAATCGAAAGAAATGAATTACGCTTATCTGAATGAATTATCCGAGTCGTCAAAATCCGGAGTAAATGCCTCTCTACTGCGCCTTGGCATTTACCCGAGATATTGGATATCAATTACCATTCGCTTTAAGAAGGCCGGAGAAATAACGACCGCGGGTAACAATGGAAGATTTTCATTCAGCGCGGTATGCAGATGTGTGGATGTTCTTGCGTCTGGTTTGTAGGTGCTGGCGATACGATAGAATAAAGAATTGGGAAAGATACAAACTCACCGTTTGGTATATAACATGCGAAAACACACTCATCGTATTCACTGGGGTGTCCGACAGACATGGATTCAGAAGGCAGTGGGTGTCCTCTGCCCGTAACCGTTGCACTTTTGCACACTCCTTAGGTCGAAGCACACTCGGACTAAACACACGCGATAATTTGACATTGTGTATTGCCGACTATCTGTTAATCACGCACCAGAAATCACTTCTTTAGAAAACGCTCGCTTTTCCATCATCTCTTCGTAAGAATATTATTCCTCGTAAAATGACTATGGATGAACTAATCACTCTCGGTTCGTTCGTCAACGGTTTAATTGTATTGGATCAATATTGAGGGCAATGTGGAGGGATCAAATTATCATTGCAATTAACTTAGAAACTCGTGCGATTAGCATTTAATGCAATAGGACATGACATGACACGATCCTCTTCGTTTCTTATCCATAACGCTCAATCCTTCCTATAGAAAGCCAACCGTTTTCTTTGCTTGTCGTACATACGCGTGGAACTAATGTGTTCAACCAACGACTTCACTCACTTTCAATGCTCTGCCTTCAGGGAAGAGGAGGTCGGAGGTATGAGGGGTGGTGCGAAAATGGGGGAGAGGAAAGGAGGAGGGTGGAAGGAAACACGGAAATATGGAGGATGAGGCGCGAAGTTTTTTCCCCGCTCTACTGTTCAATAACTACACAGGGATGAAGGCCTTTTAGCTTAGGTCAGCGGTCGAAAATCTTTCAAAGTAAAACCAGAAGTAGTTTTTGGTCGTTTGTCTAATTCGAAAAACATTTGGCCCCGGAACAGCGCGAACTGTATAATTATAAAATATAATAAGCATGACAATATTCCTTCATAAAAGCTGACAGAAAATTAAAATGCATCCAATAAAAAATTATTACAAACTTAATTCCTTTCATGAGGGAACGTGTTGTTATTTGATTGGCAGCTCCTCTCTGATTAGAAGTGTATGTTGCATTTTTCATCAGTCAGCTTCTGGCTTTTTCGATGCTTTTCTGGTTTGGATAAATACATAGATAACTAGTGTATTGACAGGCACCTTCATGAGACTTAAGCAGTGAATCACCATATAAACAGGGGCAGGGCCGGTTTCAGGCGTAAGCGACGTAAGCGGTCGCCTACAGGCTCCACTTTAGAGGAACGGCAAAATCAATATTTCGGATTTTTACATTTTTATTTTTTTTAGGTTTATTTCACATAACTTGAAAACATCGCGAAAATATTTTATTTCACTCCATGATATTTCATATACATTCAGGGTCGGTTCAAGGTGTAAGCGACGTAACCTACTGCTTACAGGTGTCACCTGAGACATATGCTTTAAAGTTTTACATTGTCTAAAACAGGCGATACACTGTGTGCACTTTCCTTAACATCGTTAGCGTGATATATACACGCAAAATCAATAACTATGATGCTAAGTTTCACGTCTTTTAGAGATTACGCATTGTAATTTCAAATAACCTTTCCGCTCC
This sequence comes from Uropetala carovei, assembly GCA_036926305.1. NCBI lineage: Eukaryota > Metazoa > Arthropoda > Insecta > Odonata > Petaluridae > Uropetala > Uropetala carovei. Next base: position 1,156,798 of record JAXCHB010000202.1, on the reverse strand, counting down.
AAATACAGCGAACCTTCAACACTAGAGATTTTGATTACTCAGGGCTTTGTACAAATATTTTACATTCGGGATCTCTACCTTTTGCACTTAGCTTCCCTCTCTGATCCCTGATAAATGACTTTGCAAAGGAAAAGAGCCCTAATCTCGTCCTTTTCGAAAGGTGGGTTCGTAAAGTTGAAATATAAAAATATTCGGTAATATAATCATTACATGGTAGTTTTATTATAAGGTCAGTGAATGATTTATTTCTATTTTCTGAATGTATTTAGCTGAATATTCTTTTTTTAAATAAAGACCGATTAAATAAGTTTATTTTCTTTTTTTTATTATATCATTAATATTATTTCATGCCTTTGATATCCAGAGGGGCGGCATATTTTTACCTCGCTTACACATATTTATTAGCTGAAACCGGCTCTGACCAGGGCCTCGGGTCGGGCTCGGATATCAGCGAAGCCACAACGTACGGATTCAGGTTGGGAAAGGTCTACACCACTGTGCCGAGACCGGGCGAAAAATTTCCTTCCTATTAGACCTCTACAACCGATTGCTGATGATGCCACTAGACTCTCGTCAAATTTAGTCCGATCCGGATGGGAAAAACGGTGGTAATAGATCCAATGGAAGCAGTATTAGGTGGCCATGCGGACGAGAGTTCTGTGAGTCAACAGAAGCGCCGCGTATCAGGGGCATCCGCAATAGGATCGCACACTGCTGCATTTAAATCCGAATTTCGGACGTAGCCTCCAGGGCCGCAGGAGGCGATTCTCCTCGCAAAGGCGTTGATTTGTTATCAAGAAACATGTAAGTGTTATTTGAAGATAAATATGAATCATTGAAGTGGAAAAATCCCTATTCCAGGATAATACTGGTGTTAGAGAATATACAGGCAAAATAATAAAGTCAATTAAAATTATTAATATTGTCACCGTGACGACTTTTTTGGTTTCTCTAATACGAAATACTTTCAAAGAATTTTTAGATAATTATAACGTTCCTAACCAGATTCTGTATGAAATTTATTAAGACTGAGCGTCGTAATTTCATTTAAATGGGGTGTTCGCCATAAACAAGTGAAATCCTAAATGGTCAGGCTAGTATTTGGACGTCGTGTGACTCCCAGGCCTGCTAGGACGTGAAAAACCGCTCCTGTGCCTGAGTATTCCGAGTGTTTCACGCAGAAGAGTAGTCCTATCTAAAAACAAGTTGGCAAACGCAGAAAACTTTGGTTTGTCGTATACCCTTGTCTACTGGACCAAGAAATGTTGGTTTTCCACGGTTTTTAAAATGGTAAATTTAGGTATAACTAGGCGATAAGCACCTTGCTCGCTTACGCTGCCCCCACCCCCTCTTGTTCGCTGTTGTTGGATTTAGATTTGTTTTACGGGAATATGTTTTGAATATATTTTATAGGGGATGTATGTTTGGTTTTTAATAACAAATTAAGACTGTTAGTTGAATAACTCGATAAAAAATAACATCAGACGGCGGAAATTTCCGGAGATTAAAAGCGTTAAAGAGAAAGAGACAACCAGAAATATTATTTTAGTAATATGTATAAAAATCTGATGTGGCCAACACATGACTTTCTCCATATTCTCCATATATTTAAATTATTATGAATAGCATTATAAGGCAAAATTATTATTTCGTATCGTAAAAGAATACCATCGTCCTTGTTGCCGTAAATTACATATATTTTGAAGGTTTACAGAATTCTCCTCTACATGGTGTTGGCGCTGTTTACTGGTATTAAGATAAAGCGAAATATATCCGAAATGGATGGTTCTACGAAAATTAGTTTCAAACAAAACTTGGAAGAAATATTATTCTCTACAACTTTGGTCCTTACGAAGTTTACCAACAACGATGTATTTAAGGAGATATTTAACGGAAACCGAAAAACCGGTTATTTATAAATAACTCCTAAACAATAACTCCTATAGAAAATTGTTTCAAATGAAAATTGTAGGAAAGTACATTCTCTATAGCGTTCGTATAGAATTGTATATACAATAATGATATTTTAACGAAGAAATATCGCAAAAACCGAATCGGGTTTCGAATAAACCTCGACTTCCGGTTATCCGTTATTGTCCAAAAACTAATCAGTTCTTTGTGCTCATGTAAAAGTGTTAAATATGATGTTTGGTTACGATATGGCATGTACTTTTTGAGTTACAGCGCCCACGCTAACATACACACACACACGCACACGCCCACGCCCACGCACACGCGCTCAGGCGCACACGCGCACAGGCGCACACGCGCACGCGCACACGCACACACACGCAGTGGGACGACCAAGAGGATTGTTGTTTGCCCGATAGAGAAAAAGCAAACCTACTGCGAACTCTCGTACGCAACAAATGGGCGTCGGTGGCCCATAAGGGGGAAGCACACCGACGACGAGGTCCACTGGCTGGCGATCAGGGAAAGGCCGAGTTTTGGCGCAGACGCCGACGTTGCCTGGCGACTGGCGCACGATAGGTGGGCGGACGCGGTCTTCCTCGCCAAAACGGGAGTGCTGGGCGCAGGGAGTTGCCCGTGGTGCACGGATAAGGTGGGGAACGCTTGGCACCTGGCTTTCGAGTGCGCAAAAGCGAAACCCATGTGGGGCAACGTCCTCAAACTCATCAAAGCCCTGACCTGAGGGACCTGTATGCAGGCTTACGGAAAAAAACGGGACTCGGCTATAAGGGTGTCCAACTGGCGAATTACCTTGTCACGTTGGGGAAGAGCGTGATTTATAAGAGTTTCACCTTATTCTGCAAAGGGAGAAAAACGCAACTCGACAACTGGAGGGAATTTCAGCATTCATTGAAAAAACGAATCTTGTCGGAATGGGCCTATCACCAGGGGAACGATACCGTAACCTCGTTCTCGGAGTTCTGGGGTTACAAGGACATACTCTGCTCTGTTGACCAAGGAGAACTGATGATGGGAAACCTTATCCTCACGTAATCGAAGCATAGGAAATGGTTCAAATCGCATAACAGTACTGAGGCATCTCTCATCATCATCATCATCACCTTTTTATTTATTTATTTATTTTTTTTTCATACATAATAATCATCATCATTATGCCTCAAATCGTTTTAGCCCTGAGGAGTGCATGCGAAGAGCGGTGGAGAATGCCCCAAGGTTGCGGTAACCAGCCCCTTCGGCGGGGAACTCCAATGGAACATTTCTCTCTCTCGCTGCACATAAAATTAATAATAATAATAATGAACTACAATGAACTGATGATATGAATAAACAAGGTGACGGAGAGAGAATTACCCCCTACCGTTCCCTTTAATAATAATAATAATAATGAAACACACAAACACACACTCATCATTCCGAAAATACTCTAAACGTGTTCTAGGTACCTCAAAACATGTATTTACGTTGAAATGTCGAAGTCGATTTTTTTCATGAATACAATACTTTCCCATTACTACGTATGGAGAAAGTAAAAAATATAAACAACATGAATACCTACTGCGTTCGATTCATTTGCATTATATTCATATCTTCGGTCATTTCGAGCAAGTTTTAATCTTATTTTCGTTCCTTAAAGCCTTTTTTTCTGTACATATGCCCGGAAATTACAGAGGACAACAACAACGGCATCCATGGAATCTTATTATTGAAATGTTAAGAAAATTTTACCAAACCTCGAGTATAAATTCAAACTAGGAGTGAATTCAATTGAGATTGAGTAGTCGACGGTAAGAATAATAACCCTCATTCATTTTGGCGTGTTTTAGCGTAAATTACTTGTCGATAACTATTTTAAGATATTTTAAAGAGTAAAAGAAAGAAAGGCTTCAAGCCAAAAGGTTGATTTTTACGTGTCACCTTATGGGATTGGACATTCACCCTCTGTAGACGAACCCGTGACCACTTTTCGAAATTTTTTTAGTCGTAACTTAAGAGATTCATTAACACTGAAATCCTGAGAAATCTCAGGTTTCTAACTTTATTTCTAATCGAGTTATTCACAAAATTAGAGTGTTACGCATCATGATGATCATTGTGATTTCACAGTATAGAGAGATAACTCCTCGGAAACTTTTAGAATAAGTGGATAGAATAGGAAACAATAACATTTTTTCCAGTAAGCATTGCACAAATCAAATCTTTACAATACGAACGTTTTTTATCTTTTGTTCAATAGAAAATTATAAATTTATTTATCTATATATTTTTCCATAAATGCTGTAGAGGATTCAACTTAAATTTAATCGCCCATTTCCTTGATTGGTTGTTTTTATCTGATCTATGTCAATTATTCTACGATTCAACATACCTGGTTGGAATAAATTTACCCAATTAATCATAATCGTTGGCAAATCCGTTGCAGTCAGATTCATTGCAGAAGACCCCGTCTCACGTTCGGCAGTGCTGCAAGGAAATGTTTTGGCTAATTTGGAGAATAACTTTCAATCATCAGAAACAGTGTTTGTGTCAACATGTTTTCACATTCCATTGATTGATTTTTTTAGTATGGAAATGAAATCGTTATTTATATTTTATCGATCTCTCTCACCCTGTATGTAATAGGTGGATAAACAGGCCAGTAGACCCTATTCAATACCTTACCTTACCGCAAACTTAGTAACCGTCAGCAGACACTCGAACCATCCATCTACCAAGCGGTGCTTTCAATAATATACATATCTATGATAAATAGATGCTTTTTAGGTGGGATATAGAAAGATAAAAATCTTTATGCACTTCTAGGATGACTATAAATCTGAAATTTTGAAGGATAATAAAGTACATAGGCTGAAAGGTTCATAGAATGGAAGCACCGTATACTCGTCTTGTATGTAATATATTTTTTTAAACTGTTATGTGCATAAGAATGGCCCAAACATAATAAACCATAGAATAATAATACCATTTCCTTTAACACAAACAGTTTTTCCCAATTGTGTGTTATAAAATATTTATATACACAGTAGGATTCGAACCCCTGATCGTTTCATTTGGAGCTAGTCATGCCAGCCACCTCTCTACCAAGGCTTGAAAATGTTCTTAATTAAACCTCAACCAAGCCGTAGAAATAACCTAGTTTGGTTTAGTATGGTTTCTAGGTTTAATTTGTAAAATCAAAACTCCCAATCGCCACTTGTCATTTGTGAATCAGACAATGAAATGTGTTAGACAAATAAACATAGGAAGCGGTTATGGCATGATAGAGTTTTGGTTACGTGTTACATATTTCAGCAGTGTCATATAAAAAATAAATTAAAAATATATTCCCATACTAAGATTTCTCCATACAATGTTTATGAATATTAGTTTTATTTAAAAACATAAAAGTGTCTCTTTAATACATACACTCCATCAGTTTCAATATAAAATTATGTGCCACTTAAAGATGGGGTTATGAGACTTTTCAGGAATTAAAGCAGGTTTCAATAAAAAACAAGATAATATTGTTAAAATAATTAAATTATTTTTTTAAATGTTTAAATATCATTAATGACTAATATATCAAGGATGGTAGCTTTGAATCCATGTTCAATTGTTTGGCTCCTTTTAGATAATAAATTGCTCCACAACACGATCTAGAAAGCACCCTCAAACTTTTGGCTTCCCATTATTATCATAACGTGACACGTCATTAATCTCCGGATCGTATGGAATTTTTATGGATTGGAAATAACATTTTGCACTTAAAACATTGTAGTTTAAAAAAATTTTATTATAAACACCATTAATACATCATTAATACTATATTATTCAGTAAATTTCAATAGAAACAATTAAGAAATTATTATTAGTAGTATTGCATACTTGGATGAAATGTTATATTGTAGGGTCATGTACAAGTTAACATGGAAAACATTCTCCAACATACTGGTACTGATAGCTACACTTATTCACCATACCATTTAAATGAAAAATATACAGGAGCAATCTTTAGTAAACATATTCCTAAAACAACTATATGCAACTCTACATGGAGTTGGTATTTGATAGATGTTTAACTGCAACATTTACTTAGAGCAGCATTAATGTATCTATTTTGAAATCGTATATAAGGATGACTTAATGTTTAAGCTGTATTCCAGGAATTAAATGTGTCGCAGTGGGTACGCGAATGATAACATACACAAATGACAGAGAATTTCAGTTAATTAGCTTTTGCTGTGAACAGAAATAATAAGGCATAATTTGAATCAGGTACATACATACTGATGTGTTAGTCTTATTAAAATTATCCTACTAGATTGAAACCCCCCTGATTCAAAAGGTAACTAATTATTTGGCCATCACTTCCTTAATGATAAACATAGAAACAGATGAAAACTTCATTAGTGTTACTAAAAGAGAAACATGCCATGCTCTAAGAAGATTATATGTTTCTCTGTATCACATGGAATAAAGAAATGCAAAGCTAAAATATCATCTTCTAAATGAAAATAAATATGAAACCATGGCAAAACCGACTCTTATTAAAATGCGTCTTATTCCTTGCTAGCACATTTTGATTGAAATTTGCAAGCAAAGTAAGCATGCCATGAAAATGACTAGAAAATATTACAACAGAAATGGAATGAAATTTATGAATATGGCAAATAAATTGTTTTTACATAAGTCGTTGAAATTACACATTTATATTCCTAGAGCTATGATAAAATTCCATGAAACTGAATACATGATGCTGGTAAAGGATGAAAAAAGCCTCCTGGGCACAGTGAACGAATTCATTCAATATATATATATACGCATATGACAAATATTTATCCTTGTCACAGTAACATAAACCATTTATAAATCATTTATAAACCATTTATAAACCATAAAGATATGTATAAGATGAGAAATACAATTAAACCCTACAAATGTTTCATGAATGATTGCAAGAAATCGTACAGGTGATTTCCAAGAAATACATAAGAAACTTGACATCCATCAGAGAAAAAATTCACTTGCCAGACAGAGGAACTGCTTCCACGTCTTCACATAATATGCCTTCCACCACACACTCTCTGTTGAAAATGAAAGCTGCCGAATGACTTCAAGTTTGTGCACGTTTCCAAATGACCCGAATGGGGTAGTGCATTCCATTCGTTAACCTTTTTTTTAAATGGCGTTTCCCCCGATATTATCGAGGCCTATTCCATTCACGAGAACCCTGCAAAACGATAATAAAAAATTTAGAATTGCATATATGGAAAAGAAATGAAACATTTTCCTCCTACACCTCTGAAAAAAGAGCCTTAACAGTAAAATGAGTGGACAAAGTAATAAATGAATTATTCATTAGGAACATTCACAACATGCATAAAACCTGAAATAATTTCACACAAAAATTAAATACATTAGAAACGTCAGTAATAACACATATACCAGTCCAAATAAAACAGGCAGCATAGGCATAAAACATATCACATTAATACAGGACATAGACAAATAAATTTCTATATATAAAAATTCGTCAGAAATGAAATTTGTCAACGCAAACACATAAAATACAAGAATCACCAATTCAGTCAACAATGGCATAGAAACACATTAGACAAACAACACTAAAACACTCGAAATCGATCAAACAATACAATCAGTCCTGAACAACAAACGTCTCGTCACGCATTGGAGGTGAATGTAAATGTCACGTCTGTACAGGCCTGTGCGGTCAAACCACATAGCTCCATGGGTTTTCAGTAAATTAGGCATAAATACGTCGCTAATAACAATCAAAAACTACTCACCAAATAACACTTACAATTTAACACCCTACATAGTATACCTCGACATCCGGAGCACCTGTTACCCATTCCAGCATCCTCGTTGCCCCTTTCCTAAGCAGTGTGTCCTGTGCCGCGTTGCCCTTTGGTTCCACGATGATCGGTCCTCCGGTGCTGGGTCCTCCGGTCCCACAGCCCTCTGTCCACTGCACAGTGGTGCAATGGCGCCTGTAAACCAATTTCTTCCAATTCCATGCAGGTTAGCTTTTTATATCTGAAACTCAGTTCAAGAAACGTTCTAGAGCACTATCTGTCCGATGAAGACAAATAAGTCACATGTATTAATGAAATGTGGCTGTATTTTTATAAGCCCGAACAACTTTCCATTATTCGCATTGTTTCGCTAAAGCAACTCGGAGATAAGAATAATGTGAAACAATGCACGTGAAAGTATGACGTATGGAACATAGCATTTTGAAGAATCATGATTTAAGAGAAATTGAGTTTAATTTTCAGATGTATTTTAAGTTAAAATATCGTACAAATTTTTATCATAACTTCAACACGGATACCCAGATGTAGGAGCACTTGAATTATTTATTTCTCTATGGCAACGCGAATATCCCTACAAGACTCGCTGAGGGTGAGTTGTAAGGGAATACATCGTGAAGGGAAATCCAGCTGACTTACCGATACTGCTTTCCGGTAGGCACAAATGATCAGCTGGCACTCCATCGTCAACTGTCGCTGCTAGCAAACCGATTCCCTATCTGAGAACAAATTGCTCCCGCCCCAAATCTTTGAAAAACTAGGTGATCTAAACGAAAATCTTTAACGTAAAATTTTCGGATGTGAGCAACTCAAGAAATTTAAAATAAACAAAGATGCAAAATGCCTAGTTTTAGTCAGTCTACACTACACTACCAAAGGCAATTTGCATCGATGGAAGTAGATGAAAAATGGATAAACAACGGATTTTTACTTGAATACCGATAGAATCATCGGCCGAACACGGAATTATATTCCAAGTGAAACGCACCACTCTATCCGCAGGCGTCTGTACCTACGGATAGCTTCTTTAGACTTCCCCTAGGAAGAAGCCGAGATCGTTGTCTCGTTCGCTTTTAGTACGATACACTTGGAACCCGGACTCCAGTGAACGGCGGTGACCCCTCCTGCTGAATTTAGAGAATTGAACGAGTAAATTCGCGACTACTGAAACCTCTTAATGAGAGACATTTAGAAACAGGCGTAGGCTGGTGTGTTAGTTAGTGTTAGTAAAGGTAATCTACGCAAAATACTAACCAGAATGCGCCTGATTCTAAAGTTCATTTATTAACTCTTCGCCTACCACTGCCTGATCGAAATACATAGAAACAGACGTGAACTGCGATGTTAGTAATAATAAAAGAGAAAGATGCCATGCTCTAAGAAGTTTGCAGAACTCGTCCTTTCTATGTGTTGCTTGTTATAAAAAAATTCAAAGCTAAGGTTAACTATAAATGAAAATTGATGTAAAGCCAGAGCAACTGTTCCCTATGCCTATTATGAAACTGAATAGTGAAAGCTACTTCGGTATTCGAGGTTGGTGGTGATGCCAGCCAGAATGGGTCGTTGGCCTCCTATGTCATGAAAATAAAAATGTGAAAGTATAAGCTAGGAAACCACGAAGCACCGCAGCCACTAGACGATTTTAAGGATCGGCTGAAATGGTGTCGGTGTGGCATCCTCAAATTGATTAGACACCTTCAATTCATTCTGTTCTATGAATATGGCAAATAAATTCTTTTTACATAAGTCATTGAAATTACACTTTTATATTCCTAGAGCTATGTTAAAATTCCATCAAACTGAATACATGATGCTGGTAAAGGATGAAAAATGCTTCCTGGGCACAGTGAACGAATTCATTCAAATAAACACAGTCACATAAACCATTTATAAACCATAAAGATATGTATAAGATGAGAAATGCAGTTTAGTCCTACAAATGTTCCATGAATGATTGCAATCAATCGTAAAGGTGTGTCAATGTGATTTCCAAGAAATTCATAGGAAACTTGACATCCATCAGAGAAAAAATTCACTTGCCAGAGAGAGGAGATGCTTCCAAGTCTTCACATAATATGCCTTCGACCGCATACTCTCTGTTGAAAATGAAAGCTGCCGAATGACTTCAAGTTTGTGCACGTTTCCAAATGACCCGAATGGGGTAGTGCATTCCATTCGTTAACCTTTTTTTTGAAATGGCGTTTCCCCCGATATAGTCGAGGCCTATTCCATTCAGGAGAATCCTGCAAAACGATAATAAAAAATCGGTACAAACTTTCTCATATACGTACTAATGCGTCGTTTAGTTACCTTTAGAAAATGAAAAGCGTATGAGCCTGTTTTTAGAAAACCCAATTTTTGTTAAAGTACCACAAGAATAAACAAGCCTTATATGCATTCATTAGGGAAAATGAAATAGGTAATTTTATTGAAGACGTATACTCAAGTAACTGTACGGAATTTGATGAAAATCGTTATAGCCGTTTCTGAGAAAATCGAATTATTGTTAAAGTTGCCTAGAATAAACTAGCCTTATATTCATTTTTTGAGAAATATGAACTATACAGTATTATTGAAGACGTCAAGTCAAGTGACTGTGCGAAATTTGATCAAAATGGTTACAGCCGTTTTCGAGAAAATAGGATTGATGTTCAAAATGCGTAGAATAAACTACTCTTAATTATTGATCAATGTGAACCATTTCTATGTATACTCTGCCCAGTATGATAGAATGCCTATGTACGAGATTTCATTCATTTTCGTTCTACCGTCTAGGCTCCGGCGCCAGTAACAGTAATCTCGCGGTCGAATTTTTTCGCGAAAACAATACCTACTTTCTCGATACTTCGTATGAGAAAGTAAAAATTTAGAATTGCATTCATGGAAAAGAAATGAAACATTTTCCTCCTACGCCTCTGAAAAAAGAACCTTAACAGTAAAATGAGTGCACAAAGTAATAAATGAATTAAACATTAGGAACATTCACAACATGCATAAAACCTGAAATAATTTCACACAAAAATTAAATACATTAGAAACGTCAGTAATAACACATATACCAGTCCAAATAAAACAGGCAGCATAGGCATAAAACATATCACACCAATACAGGACATAGACAAATAAATTTCTATATATAAAAATTCGTCATAAATGAAATTTGTCAACGCAAACACACAAAATACAAGAAACACCAATTCAGTCAACAATGTCATAGAAACACATTAGACAAACAACACTAAGACACTCGAAATCGATGAAACAATACAATCAGTCCCGAGCAACAAACGTCTCGTCACGCAATGCCAGCATTGGAGATGAATGTAAATGTCACGTCTGCACAGGCCTGTGCGGTCATACCTCATAGCGCTATGGGTGTCTGTCAGTCAACCAATCAAAAGGACAATACCATTTCAGATAGAAACGCGAGTAAATTAAACATAAATAATAACAATCGTAAAACATCACCTAGAATTTAACACCGTACATCGTATACCTCAACATACGGAGCACCTGTTACCCTTTCCAGCACCCCTTTGGTCCCACGTTGATCGTTCCTCCGGTGCTCGGTCCTCCGGTGCTCGGTCCTCCGGTCCCAGGGCCCTCTGTCCACTGCACAGATGTAGGGACGCGGCACCCTGTCATGGAAAATGGCTCTCTGAAAAAGACAAACCAATTAGAAAGAGGAAATAACCCAGTTCGGAGGGAATAACATCGAAAGAGACTTACTATGGAATGCAGTTGTCCGTGAGTCTTCTTCTTTGCCTAGAAAAGAAATTTGCAGCACCTGTCAACGCTTTTAGGAGGAAAGAGGTTAATGGTACATATACGAAGGCAAAAAAATACAATAGAGAATATTCGCAAGTGTATCAATCGCATAGAACATCGCATCATGTACGTATATATTCGCATGGAAGTGTGAGTCGTCGTTAGGGATTTAGTGTGACTGGCCAGTGAGGTCGACCTCCTTGGGAAAGGGACGTTTGAGAGAGCTCTCTCTATGCCACGGCCGGGCATTTGTTGTGTGTAACACCTTAAAATACTACTCCAATGGGTACGTGGCATGCCATAGAAAAAAGATCGAAGTGTATACGTAGGCATACGAATTAAAAAATATCGACAAATGCATGTAAGTAATGCGATGGTTGTAAAAAATGTAATTTCCATGTACACATGAGCAAATAAAGTAAATAACTATCGACAAATACACAAGTGTAATACCATAGGACTAAAAATAGTAAGGAGAAGAAGTAAATCGGGAATGGGTGAAAAATAGGTATGGTTGAATTGGGGAAGTTTTGCCTTGTTTTTGGGAGTCCTCTTCTTGACGAGTGCGTAGGAGCCCCTGAAATTAATAGAAATACAACGATATAAGTAAGGCTATTGTAATTTGCCCGTCAAAAATGACGGGTATACATGAATAAATTAAATTTAAGACGGTTTCCTTTTCCCCCTCTCAATCCCCATCGCTATCTCAGCGTATAATAAGCACAGTATTACATATTGAATGGCGCTAAAAAAGGAAATCGACGAACAGTAAATAAACACGTAAAATAAACATAGATACATACGTGGTGTTAGAAACTGTTTCATCAACGGTAGTTACGTACTTAAAATATCAAATAAGGTACGGGAAATATGTACAAAAGTAAACACACACAACATTAAACTTATCCCCCCATATATATTAATATATGATGGATAAAAACTAGTGGATTTCTTGTTCAAATTGTATTCATATTAAAAGCCACTCATGTAGAGAAAATCTGAAAATCACTTTTTCAATTTGAAATCTGAAAAGACTCGGGGTCGGAAAGGAACTCTAATATGTGATCGCCAATCTAAATAGCGGTTGCGGACGACTGTTTCCTTGTCCAGCCGTTCGCCCAAAAGAAAAAGACATCACCACCTCGTTGCCCTTACGATAAAATTCACCCACGGGACTATATGAAAAGTTACAAAAATCGAGAATAAATGGTGGTGGTTTCACGTACGCGACAATTTCGAATATACCTAGACTTGATAAGCGAGACATTTAAAGAAATGCAGTGAATTTTACACTAACACCATCACAGTGCAAGAAAGTTACTGACCTTCGAAGTGTTGACTTGGAACACTCCGAAGTAGACTCGTCGAACATCGGGCGTGGAATGAAAATCCTAGGTCTAGGAATGGCAGCTCAGGGCGATTGTCATTTGTCTAATTGTAGGAAGTTGAAATTCATTTCGAATGACATTATATACTGTAAATTTATTATACAAAATGGTTTTTAATATAAAATTGTAATGATATGCTTGTTTTCTTTATTTAAAAATATTATTTTATAATAACAATAGTAATTTTCTTTAAATAAGGAATAATATCTTAACCCGACAAAGTGACATCTATTTTTACGTTACAGAAAATGTCGAAATTGAAGTGCGATATGACAGGGAATAGTGAGCTCTAAAGTAAACGTTATTACGGAGAATTCTTACATGTGACATTAATTTTGTGGTTTAATTTATCAGTGTAATACCATCATTAATTACAACCTGCTTTAAAACTCAGCATATCAACGTAAGACGCCAAACCAACTGAACCAACTCTACCGAAAATGTAAATACGGAGAAAGGTATTTCTCAAAATTGCTTTATATTACAAATTTCTCTCGAATTGATATCTGCGATTCATTTCCAACGTCTATTTATTTATGTATAAAACATACTGTAAAATAATCAGCCGATGTTAACTTTGTTACACACCTTTCTTTTTTAACCCTTTCGTTGCGGAATTAATATCCGACCCGTGAGAACCATCCAGGTAATAATCAACATCGTCTGGTAGGTAATTTTATTTTTATATAGTGGAAATACATCCAAAATATGTTCAAAATCCACATTTAGAATAATTTATATTAAAATCATGATTATATTGCAAAATAATAATAATGTTAATACTTTTACAACTTTTATAGCAAGAAAAGCGTTTCAGCATCTATTAGACATATTAGATATAATAAATCAATGCGAGTTATATTAAATAACTGACTTCAAATCTTCTAAAATTAATGATAATATAACTACAAAAATACGAAAATTTTCAACGAAATATTTACATGGGACAAATTGTGTCCATGTTTACAAACTGAAGATCATTCAGGCGTTCGTTTGCGTTGTTGAGAGGCAGTAATAGGAGAACGTTTTTTCAGGGCCGTGGGTTAAACTGGAATGTCGCAGCGTAGGGTCCGAGGGTATTTCGATTATATGTCAAAGCGTGAGGATTAATTCATCACTATTATTAAGATTGACATCAGTTATGCTATTAACAAAGGCCACTTACGCTAAGTAAATCAACAGCGGCCACGAAAGTGCATCTAATGCAAATTTGATCCATCAACTCTGCAGCTCTGTGGAAGACATGGCAATTATTTTTTATTAACGTGAGAAGTGTGAATGCAATTTGTTTATTTCCATGAATGTATTTTAAATATAATTTAACGGCATTTGAGGAGATATTGCTTGTGATACCGTGCTGTCATCATATTTAACAGCTCATCGAATTTGAAAATCTGCAATAATTGCTGTTTGCAATGAAATGTACATTCTATACGATGGATTGCCAACTTTTATGTAATAGAAGCAGTGGGGGATCCACGGGAGAGGGGGAGGAGAGGGGGCGACCGCCCCTCCTTGGATAATCCCATTGCATTCCACTGGGTTCTTTCTTAAATTCATTCCGCGCAGAATTCCTCAATTATACGCCGCAGATCAGGTCTTTATAGCAAGGGAAAGAAATATTCTGAGGGGGGTAGGGATTTTCAAAACATAGGGCTGGTGGCAGGGGTGGATTTGATATGTGTAGGGGCTATCACCCCCCTCCCTTTGAGAAGTTTCTGGATCCGCCCCTGAATATTAGACTGCATTAGGTGCGATTACTACTACGGGCCAATAAGGCAATCTAAATAGGAAGTTGCTTAAGTTATTTTCTGGTTATTCGAGGCGAAAATCAATTTTAAATTATTTTTGATTATCAATAATTAACTTTAATTAAATATTACATAATTTTATTAATTGAAAATCATGGATAGATTCTGCAATAGTACCCTGATCGCTACGTAGGAAGAATATTAAAGTTCAGAACGTGGCGAATATTTTATGAGGAATCGATTTCTTCTAAAAGACAATTACCTGAAAGAGAATATTCTGTTCAACTAAGGTGAATATAAGTGAAATTAGAAAGTTTATGGAAATAAAAAATTTTTAACGCCGCGTTAAACGGTCAAACGATCAAAATTGTATTTTACGTGGCGAGTAGCTAGGAGAAGGGGAATTTTATTTTATTGTCTACCTGAAATTTTGGGCGTGTCTGCCTTTGCGGACCTTTGTCACTATGACCAGTGATAAGGAGTTAGGGATCTGAATTTGATTCCGCTTCAATGGAAATTATCCCGACTCGCAGGTGTTTACGAAGTGCGAGAGCATTTTCTCACGAGCGAGAGTGATCGAATAAGTCTTCTTTTTTCCTTCCTCGTTATTCCATTTTTAATTTTTTAAATATCGATTAAGCTTTGATATCAGTATCCTTTCTATATTTTTTATTTTTATAAATTAAACATTACAAAATTTACAGCATTTATGAAGTTTATGCGTTTGCTGCATTGAGTGCTTTATATAATTAAACGTAAAGTGATAAAGTTAGACAGGAGAAAAATTATGCATCGAGAGAACTGATAAATTCGTACATACATAAAACCCCGAAGTACTCATTTGAGTAGAATAGAACATAATTCGTCTACATTGCTCATCCTATTGCCCATTATTCCCTTTTAAAAAGCATCCATTTGAAAACCAAAAGTTTACATTCGACGGAACAGTCTGAAAAAAATCCTTCGACCACCAGCCGCCCGTGCTCTGCCTGATACGTCACAACTGGCGCCCCTTTCCCTTCTGGTTAGCAGAAAAACAAGTCTCCAAATTCTTCTTTATCTTATCCGAATACCTTCGCGATTTTACCCATCAATTCCTATAGTAGCTGTTTACCGCTACCGAAGCTGTGTTAAACGAGTGTAAAGTGTACTATACATTTTATAGATCGGTAACCTTCTAGACTTCTTTTAACATTACAGAAATGCGGCGGGACATGCGTTTGCTCTCCCTCTTCCTAAACTCCCCCTTCCTAAACACGGCGGCGAATTTATAGGTATGTGCAGGACGTGCAGAAGTAGGGTCCCGTCCGGCTGAGGGGCCCTCGAAATAACTTTTCGTTTCATCTCTGGCGATGAAAACTCTTACGGTTTAATCCAATAATGCAATCTAAACTGGCGTATGTGTGTGCTGTGTCTGCTAGTGGTGCAATAATATACTGTTTGATGCGTTGTTGTCACTGTTCATTTCTCCTACGCCCCGATTAAAGTGTAGCTGGCATCGAGAGAGTGATATGCATTCGGTCAGGGGTCCCAGCATGACTCTAAGTTCTGGCCGTACTTCCTGTGTTACCAAATTTAATTTTAAATTGTAATTGATTTAAATTTAATTTTATGCCAAGTTTTAATTGCCACATTTCGACATTGCCCATTCGTGGTTGGGTTGGGTTCTTTCCTGATGATGTTTGAGGTATTGCCATTACTTCACTAATTTTCCCCGAATTTGGTACGATTCTTCCTTACATCCTAACTTAGTGAATGGTCAGGTGTTATTGCTTACAAGACATAAAAGTGAACATTTCAGAAAGGCATAATTACACCGAAATGAAGCTGGATTTGGCGAAAGTGATATGATCTATGTACATAAAAGTGAAATTCTGTTTTTTTTTGTCCGTTGTAGAAATCCACAACGTTGAAGGTTTCGTCCAAAACTTCGCATAGGTATATAATTTTACCCTTCGAGTAACGTAAGATATATGACGAGAAAAAATTTGGGGGGATGGGGTGCTTAATTCAATAATTATTTCCCATAAGTTTACACGTAATTTTTGGTTTTTCAGAGTGCAAGTTTTTTTCCTTCATTCATCGAAATACCTAATTATGGACCGATTTTCTTCGTTTTCGCTTTATTCGACGGTTACAACCAGGGGTGCACCGTCCATATATGCGACTGTGCGATGCACACGGGCGGTCAAACAACGGGGGCGGCCGATTTATCGTCAGACACGTACAGTATTTTTAACATTAATGCGGATTATATTATAATATGCCTTATATTCATTCATATTTACTGGCTACGGAAATTTATCAAACCATAAGGCGTTTTTTATTTTTGTAAAGAACACCTAAAAATGGCGGTAAATGAGAGACTTGCACAGGGGCGGCGAATGAGAGACTTGCACACGGGCGGCCGTAAGGTTATAACTACACAGGGCCGGCTCAAGACATTTTGGCGCCCCAAGCAGATTTCAATTATGGCGCCCCATCGATACGTAAATTTTACAGTAAAATTCCGTAGTTTAGTAATGTAATAGGATATAATTATTTCGAAGTTTTGTGTATTTTTATGATTAAACAGTTTAATAAAAAACAAGGTTTAATTCTCAGAAAAATAAATTTGAAATGCCACAAAGAAATTATAAATTGTGCGATATTTATTTCAATGAAAAAGAGATTTATTGGAACTATTGCATCGATATACATATGCTCAGATGGAACTCAATTAATGGTTGTCAGACTTGCTGGTGCAGTACGTTTCATAAAGAAGGCATCAAAAAATGCAAAATGCAAATGCCTTATTCATAGACAAGCACGTGTTGCAAAGCGCATGAATAAAGGCAGTGACGAGCTTATCTGAAGCTAATGGTACAAATTGCTCTTGGAATGAAATAGTATGGATGAAATTGATTCTTGATTGCAAAATGCACTTGGGAGTCTGTGAATACTGCAACGGAAGGATGCAGGGGAAAAAGAAGCGAAGAAACGAATGGAATCAAACCTTATCTTGGAAAGACGTTCCGAAAGAAATTATTTAAAAACTATGGGTTGGAATGAAAAGCGGGATTTATGTTGAATAAATGATATTCCAATTTTATGACTGATTATGAACTTCAAGAGCAAGATGAACATCGTCTATTACTTGGAATTATTACAACAAAGGAAAACTTTTGTTAGCAAAAGCGGCTTACGAATTTGTTACCAATTTAAAATTGAAAATTTAAGATGACCTTCAGGATGAATTTCTTAAAAGGAAATAAAATTGCCCAATAATAGAGTTAATTACCTCAAATTTTGAAGAGAAAAACCTCTACATTAAACTACTTATCAAAGGTTGGTTCAAGAAAGAGTATAATAGCAGCAAACTTATTTGAATTAAACTAAAAAATAATTTAACCATACAACGTGAAAGATATAGTACTGTATTTAATCGATTGTAAGGCGACCTTTTTTTTACCGCCTTATAAATTGCCACTCGGCTTAGAATCGAGTCTTAAAAATCGAAATAAATGTTTCGATAAATTCATTCCCGAGCCATCTCTAGTATGCGCGTGCGCGTAATCTTAGGATTCTCTGAGTCAATCGTAATTTCCTCGTTCTTTTGTAAAAACAGGAAAAAAGAAAATTTACTGTGAGTGCGACGCGAATCAAAACCCGCTTAATTTCATTCGGCTGCGTGAACCTTTACGAGTCTCTCGGAAACACTTTCACTCGTGCTCTCACGCCGACTCGCAATTTTATTTCCGTTGTCGTCCGTACTTTCGAAAGGTTTTACCGCCGCCGCCTCGAATGGCGAGTCTCGCACGGATCAGCCAATCTGTTATATCGACGCGACACTATAGACGAAAGGGTCGGATAGATAGCTAGAGAACGGAGACGTCTCCTTCTCTACACATTCTCTCTCTTCGATGGGCGCTGCTAAGGCGCTCGGCCGGGGTCGGAGGTCACCCCTGCAGGCTGTGGGAAGTAGCACTAATGACTGTCTCATCCTCCGCACCCACTAAGCGTTCGAACGGCATGTGGAGATCGTAGGATGTTATCTATCTCTTACGGAACAGTGCCAACTCCACTATACTCCGCCGCTTATCGGTCAGAACTAAAATGTAGAAATTTACCACATTTTTCAAAAAGTCTCTATACAGTAGATAGATAAAAAGTACAGGTTGACAACGTTGATGTTTACTATTGTAATAACCTCACAAAAATGGTTTTGTCTGTAGAGGAAAGCTTTTTTTTTTAATGCAAGTGAGGTTATTACAATAGTAAACATCAGTCTTGTCAACCTGTAAATTTTATCTATCTACTGCAGTGTTTCCCAACCTTTTTAGAGTCGCGGCACCCTTAAGTGACTTTTCAGAATTTGGCGGCACCCCTCCCTATCCACCGTCAATAATAATCGTGGTGAAGTTGAACCCCTAACCCCAACCTCCATATCTCCTTTCATTTTGAAGTGCCTCTGCGACGAAATGAAGGTCGACTTAACTCTGGTTTGCATTTTTGAAAGCCGACGATGCAAAATGAGGCTAGAAATGGGAAAACAGAATATTTTTTGCGGCACCCTTCAGAACACTTCACGGCACCCAGGTTGGGAAACACTGATGTGCTGTATAGAGCATTGGTTCTCAACCTTTTTTTTCCTGCGTCACCCTATGTTCAGTTTATTCTGTTATTCGTCACCCCGTTTACAGTTTCATTACCTTCAAGTCACCTTTAAAGATTAATTGCGTTTTTCCTACAACATAAAGATAAAATTCTGGCATTTAAATAGCACGCGTGTTTATTCTCCTAGTTTTATTTATGTTTATATAAGTCAGAATATGATACACTGTAAATTTATCAAATATTCGCGTCACCCCTCAATAACCGTCGCGGCACCCTGGGGTGTCATGTCACCCCGGTTGATAATCACTGGTACGTATAGAGCGTTTTTTGAACACCCTGTACATTGCTAGCGAAACGTCTCTTTTGTGAGTGGCTGGCCTCAGATGATCATAATGCATATTTATCAATGATCGAATCAGTCGTTTTTCAGTTTAATCAATTAACATTACTCCTCGTGAAATACGGTCTTTTCCGAATTATAAGTAAACTTTCCTCCTGAGTGGATTCAAATTGTCTCGGACCAAAACCAAACTTCATTCTTGTGACCGTAAAGGCTGCAATGTTCCTATTTCCTGGCTTAATTCTAAACGATTTAAAATTGCAATACAAATTATTTTGCGCTGGTGCCATTGTCAACTTCCGCATTTTTCGTAAAATCAATAAAATCTTTGTCACAGTCGATACAAAATTTTTAAACTACCTGGTACAAAAATTGCTTTTCTAGCATGAATAATTGTTTAGATAACGTGACCCGTATCAAGTACCCATACGCGAACTACAACCGCGAAAAATTACTGTTAAGATATATATATATATGTATGTGTATATATATATATATATATATATATATATATATATATATATTCTTATGAAAGAGGAAAGGTAAATACGTAGTTATATCAATTGCAACTAGAATGCCTAGTGAACATTTAGCAATATGAGAGCCGCTGGGGTGTCGGAAATACGCCTTTACGCACGTAAATTGGAACTTCATTTTAATACTTAGATTTCAAAGTTGCTAACAGTCAGGCGATTCTCTCAAAAGGAAATTTCATTCCATATCTTAGAATAAGACGATAATGCAACCGAAGCATGAAACATGTCGATGCGTCACCTAACGTAAATAAAATTTCGCAAGGTGCTGGCGTTTTCGTTGATAAACTAACCGAGAGGTAGCTCATCGTTATTTACGTCTCGAGCTCACTTCTAGGGAAAAGTAGTAATCTGTCACTAGAGCGGAAAACGCTAACAATAAGCGTTTTCTCGTGGCGCGAGATTTGACATCCGTTCCTTAAACGACACTTTTAGGAGGCCGGCGATTCTTTCTTTTCCTTTTACTTGAATGGCGTTTGCAGTTTAAGTGTATTAAGTTTTTCGCGGAAAACGCTCCATTGAGCAAACGGCCTTACTCTTTTATATACAACTCCGTTGAAATCAGCAAAAATTTGACTTTTTTGATAATGAGAAATTTAATTTTTTCGGTTCAAATTCTGGCCCCCTTTCTACATCTGTCGACGAAAAAACGTGCGTTTACAAGGTTTAATAATCCGTTCTCTTACAATTTTTTTGCCAATTACGGAAACTGACAATTTTTATCAAATGTCAGCGTAATGATAAATATTTAAGAACAGTTTTAGTTGAAAATATCTTTGGAGTGCAATGTGAATTTTTAATAATTGAATTAATATTTGAATTTTCATTAATCTTCCATTATGTTATATTATCCCTATATTATAATACTCAGAACCGGTAAATATGTGCATTTGTTGACTCTGGTGTTTTAAGGTTTTGACTATTATACGAACGGCATAACTGCAACTTGAACGTGCTATTATTACGTACATACATTTTTTGATAGTTTTACGTGCAAATAATTACCATGAAAGCTACCGAAAGCGTATGGAAGGAAACATTACCAACTATATTTGAGGTTATTAAATTACATTTGTGGTAAAAAGTTAATGGACTTTTTAAAATGGATCTTATTTGTGAACTTGACCACAGAATGCAAGCATCAGAGCTGATAAATAATATAAAATCCCTTTTACCACATTCTCTGATATTTTTGTTGCTGCATAAAAATTCTAAGGCGCTTCCACGGGAGCTGCGGATCAGAAATTTATCACGTCGGCAGTCAAAGAGGCTATTAAGTCATTTATAAATTCCGAAAATTTTCATTTTCAAGTGACGTTTCACCACTAACTACACTGTTTTGTTTCCATTCGACACGGGAATAGAGCGGGAATCGGTAGAGGACATTGCAAAGCTGCACATTTAGGATGGCCAATTGGAAATACGTAAAGAAGATTCGGTTGCCTAGCAAATGGGGTGAGGGAGGAGGAGGAGGAGGAATCTGGGGCGGTAGGGGTCACGGGCGGCGGGGTGTATGGGTGGGGATGTATGCGGGGAGGTCTTCTATCGTGGCGACATAATACGAGTGAGCTGAAACGGACGTGGAAGAGAACGTTGGAGACGAAGGATCCGAGATCACCAGATTGCTTGGAAATGATGGTGAAAAAACGAGCGCGTTTAGTACCATGAAAATTTCATTTGAAATTCGAATGTTTTGGCGTCCCTTTCGGAAGTTATAGGTCGGACGCTTTGTCATTCGTCCTGCTTCGACCGCCTTAATCGGTAATTCTAATATGGGAAGGGATCTCTCGAATTCGCCTTCGCCCCCGGTTGCGACGCCTTGGAGGAGATGACGTTTGCCCAGACGTTACGCCACTGCGACGCCGGAAGTCTCTCTGAGAGCGAATAAGGTTCGCTTTTGAGAAGACCGTAAGCTTCTCCAAGAGACTCTTTTCTGCGAAAATCCGATTTGCGACCTTCTTGAAGAGAAAATTTTCAATTCGATTTCAAAACATCTGAAGGAGGATTCGTTTTAAAATTCGCGAACAGATCGACAACTTCCAACGTTTCCCAGCTATCATATTCCACGAAACCAAAAGTGGATTATTAGCATAACTTAAATGAGTTTTCGAATAGCAAAAACATTTCCCAGCACCCACTATGGATTTCCAATATTGAAATCGCTTCGGAAGACGTTGACTTTATCCAAATGATTGTTTTATCTGACCTCAACAAAACGGTTTAGGCTCCTCTAAATTCACATTTCAAGGCTACTGTTTAGACTTTGACAGAATATCCATAGCGCCGATGAGCCAAAACTGAACGTAAGTCAAAAACAGACATTAACAAAGTCATCGAGGCTATAAATGCGTTTTAAGGAGTGATTATTAAAGGAAGCTTACTCTGATTAACTACCTTCCCCCGTCCACCTTGGCTACTTTCTCTCTCCCCCCCCTCCCTCCCTCCCTGCAGGATTGCGTAGGATGTCGTGGCATGAGGCATAATAATTCTCATTTCTCTCTTCCTCTGCTGACAGTTCTCTTTCCACAATACCCTTTAAGATGGTTACTTCGTGACACGTGTAGGCCATCTTACACTTCACACTCAGCATTGGCTTTGTGGGGAAAGAGATCTTCTTTATGGTTTTGTAAGGCTTCCCGGTGTTAACGGTTCGATAATGGCTGCTAATGAGCTTAATGACTTCCTACACTTTACGTAACCAACGAATCGGGGGATTAACTCTAGCATAATGGGCCGAGTGAATAAAAATTAAGCAAATGTTTAAAGAACTTAGTAAAAGCAAAAGCATTTGCTAAAAGTATAAGCAAATGCTAAAAGCATTTGCTTCATTATGAGTGAATAAAAGTTTGCTTTTGCTTAAAAGCATTTGCTGGTCGATTTTAAGCATTTGCTTAAAACTAAGTAGCAGACGATAGAATAGTTGGTGATAAAAACAGTCCGTGACACGTAAATCAACGATAAGTATGCGCAGGTACGAAACAAACGAAACTCAGAACTTATCCCTCCAAGAATTGCAAGTAGTAGTAGTAGTATTATTATTAAAATAACTTAATCTAATAAAGTTACAAACCGAACGCGAAAAAATGAAGCTGGAAATATTAAAATCCAGTGAAATGTCTGGTATTTATACTTAACTGAAAAGGAAGATTCTGATGATGCCGCAATTACCTCAATGGGAAGTAATGAAACAATTATATTTATTTTAAATATTTGATTTCAATAAAAAGTTTACTTTTCACTTACCAGTTGTAAACATTTAAACACCATTATTATCATACAATAAAGTTGCAATTTCATTTATTAATTTTTGGCCCCTTTCTCTTGATTTCTGCTTCAGATTCCATCTCTTCTTCCGTTTCATTTGCGTGTTCTATATCTAGTCGAAAAGTACGCACGCAGGATCGGCTTCAGGCACTGGTGAGCTCTACACAGAGGGGGACGGGGGTAAAAATCTTTTGGGCGCTTTGTCGACGACCTATCTACAAGTAGATAAATTTTGGATAGCAATTTATATTTCTTTAACAGACTGGCATCTGGACGGCATTAAAATATTTTCCTAATCATTGTTTCCAATTTCATGATTTGTTTAAAATTAAGGATGAATGAATTAGCATGTTAGTTTAAAATGTCTCCATGAAAATTATATGAAAGGGAGGAGGAATTATTTCTCTCCTGTGTCACCAAAGTGCCTATTTTCAACATATGTGTGTGTATAACAAATTCAATTTTCTTAGAAACCGTTCCTGGAAAGCTTTTTATTTTCTCCTTACGTAGTAATGGGAAAGTATTGTGATCACGAAAAAAATCGACTTCGAGATTTCAACGGAAATACACGTTTTGAAGTCCCAAGAACACGTTTAGACTATTTTCGGAATGATGTCTGTGTGTGTGTGTCTGTGTGGATGTATGTGATTGTGGGAGCTCTAACTCAAAAAGTACCTGTCATATTAATACCAAATTTCATATATAACACTTTAACATGAGCACAAAGAACTGATTAGTTTTTGGGCAATACCGGTTACCGGAAGTCGAAGTTTATTCGAAACCCGATTCGGTTTTTGCGATATTTCTCCGATAATACATCATTATTGTATATATTGACCATTACAAAAGATGTAGAAAATATAATTTCCTACATCTTTTATTTCAAACAATTTTCCATAGCAGTTATTGTTAGGAATTATAAATAATTTGATCGTGACGTCGGATATCATTTTCCTACGAAATATTGTGAACGGAGTCATTGACTCCTAAGAACTACTTGAACTAATTGGCCTCAATGCCCCCCCCTCGTAGATCCCGTCACACGCCACTCTTTCAAGAGCCATCATCCAGAATGAATGTCTATAAACATTCGCCTATCCTCAGAGCAATAAAGACATACGACGAGGCGAATTCCAAAAGCAGTTCTATGGACATATACAAGGACTCACTTCCTGTATTCAGGAGACATGTGCAGAACACACTGGGAACATTCCGAAGTATTATGACTGTGTGTATAGTGTTTTGACTTGTCTCGTTCCAATTATTTATTTTTTACTTTCTCCATACGTAGTAATGGAAAAGTATTGTATTCACCAAAAAAATCGACTTCGAGATTTCAACGGAAATACACGTTTTGAGGTCCCTAGAACACGATTAGACTATTTTCGGAATGATGTCTGTTTGTGTGTGTCTGTGTATGTTATTGTGGGCGCTCTAACTCAAAAAGTACGTGCCATATCGTTACCAAACTTCATATATAGCACTTTTACATGAGCACAAAGAATTGATTAGTTTTTGGACAATAACGGGTAAACGGAAGTCGAGGTTTATTCGAAACCCGATTCGGTTTTTGCGATATTTCTTCGTTAAAACATCATTATTGTATTTACAATTCTATAGAAAAGTTATAGAGAGTGTAATTTCCTACAATTTTCATTTGGAACAATTTTCTATTGTAGTTATTGTTTTTCGGTTTTCTCCTTAAAAACAACGTTATTGGTAATCTTCGTGAGGATCAAACTTGTAGAGAATAATATTTCTTCCAAGTTTTGTTTGAAACAAATTTTCGTAGGACCATCCATTTCAGAAATATTTTGCTTTATCTTAATACCAGTATACAGCGCCATCACCATGTAGCGGTGAATTCTGTAAACATTCAAAATATACCTAATTTACGGCAATAAGGACGATATTTCTTCGTTAAAACATCATTATTGTATTTACAATTCTATAGAAAAGTTATAGAGAGTGTAATTTCCTACAATTTTCATTTGGAACAATTTTCTATTGTAGTTATTGTTTTTCGGTTTTCTCCTTAAAAACAACGTTATTGGTAATCTTCGTGAGGATCAAAGTTGTAGAGAATAATATTTCTTCCAAGTTTTGTTTGAAACAAATTTTCGTAGGACTATCCATTTCAGAAATATTTTGCTTTATCTTAATACCAGTATACAGCGCCAGCACCATGTAGCGGTGAATTCTGTAAACATTTAAAATATACCTAATTTACGGCAATAAGGACGATTGTATTCTTTTACGATACGAAATAATAATTTTGTCTTATAATGCTATTCGTTATAATGTAAATATCTATACCCCAAATATGGAGAAAGTCATGTGTTGGCCACATCAGATTTTTATATGTATAACTTTTTTATTTTTATGATTTTTTATCAGAACACATGTAATTGGGGTTATCCTGTTTGTGTTTAATAAATTATTATTATTATTATAAACTACCTTTTCATGAAGCTAAGGAGAGATATTTTTCAATATGCACCCACTATAATGAGGGCCATATTCAGTGTCGGATTACCCTATAGGCACCGCAAGCACGTGCCTTGGAGCCCCAAGATTAAGGGTCTCCCACTCAATAGGTTGACTGTTATATAGTCAGTATTATTGAAAGGAAAAATAAAATGTAATAAAAAATGAATTAACAAGTAAAATGTAAAATACCAGTTTTTCTTATTCTAAAGAACGTAAATAATTGAAATACATCAATGATTTTGTAAAAAAAATAGATTTTTCTTTAGTGATACAGAAATTTGCGGCCTCAAATGTTCACAAATTGAATTTAGGAGGTTTATTTTCGTGTTTTTTTAAAACTAAAAATAAGATAACATTATTTTGCCAGTAAACGTTTTTTAGTACACCATAGTTTTCTTCATACCGTCACAAACGACGAGGAGGGCCCACAAAGTGCCTGTGCCTAGGGGCCACAAAGGATCTTAATCGGCCACTCGCCACATTACAGTGGCGTATTTATGGTGCGTTTATTGATGAATCAGCCTTAGATCGGTTTAACAGATATTATAAGATAGACCGATGTGTTCAGTGAGGGTGTTTAGAGGCGGTTTAAATGACAATCTGGAATACAAATCGTGATTATTCAAAAATCGGGGAATTAAAGAAAAGCGGGAGGAGCGATGAGAAGGAGAGATTGTCACTCCAGATTTTTGGATGTTCGGTCATACTATCATAAACGCCATTCACGCCATGTTTAAATCATCTCCTCGAGCACTAAGGAAGATTCGAACCCTCGATCTCAGAGCTGGAAGGCAGACCCTCTACCAGCCAACCTAGAGAAGGCCATTGAATTCTTCGATTAAATAACTTATCGATTGTATTCGCCCGCCTTTGGCGCATTGCCTTACAATTGACGATAGGCAACGACGGCTCCGACTGCAGAGATCCTCGAGAGCACCATTTTAAATGGCGGCGACTCGAAGAGGGTGCCTTGTGACGCACGCAGTCTTTCGTAAGTGGCGCTCGAGGTCGCTCCGAGAGGAGAAAAGATTTCGAGGTGCGCGATTGAGAGTGATGGAGATTGAGAAGGGAGAGAGAGAGGAGAGATTGGAAGAGAGCGATTGAAGAAGCAGCGACCGCAGGGAAGTGATTCGAAGAAAGAGAGGAATCAGAGGGAGGGAGGTGGGTGGGTGTAGGGCCCCTGTCCGGTGGGTGTTGAGCAGGGCCGCGGCGTGAGGCGTGTGCAGTCGGTTCCCCCGAACAGGGCCCCGCGCTTTATAAGGGGCCCCGCACAAGGCTCCATTTTTATGATATTTAGCTTTTATTACGTAATAATAATTAAAAAATTAATTTCAATAGTAATTTTTTTATTTAAAAAATAACAGTTTTTAAAACAACGTCCTTTTTTGCGCCACCGGGTAATTATAGATAAATAAATAGACCCCGCTCCCGCTCACTATCGAACTAGGCCCCGCAAATAATCACGCCGGCCCTGGTGTTGAGTTTCCTCTGCATTCGACCTGCTAGATTGAAGGCATTCGACGTCTTTTGGTCCACGCAGGACTAATCAGAAGCAGTAGGCGACGGCAGAAATGATAATTAACAATGATTGCAAAAGGGTCAGCTTCTTCTGAATCGACAAAGTTTTCGGTACTATATAAGAAACAAAAAACTACATTGGGGATAATTCAGAAATATATCAACCATATAACTTATTTTCGTCAC
The DNA here is from genome assembly GCA_036926305.1 of Uropetala carovei. Lineage (NCBI taxonomy): Eukaryota > Metazoa > Arthropoda > Insecta > Odonata > Petaluridae > Uropetala > Uropetala carovei. Next base: position 1,129,222 of record JAXCHB010000202.1, on the reverse strand, counting down.
TTTTTGATAATTCTCGCAGCAATAATTTCCATGATTTGTGCATGATCTTCTAAATATACCTCAGATTCGACTCCACCTCATATCCCTTTCCCACTTTAAAAGTCAATGGGAACCAGAGCAGGACATAACGAATTGGAATATTTAAAAGGCACAACTAAGGTATGAATTCGACATTTGGTCGCACGCCCTACCGCAGGAATCAACACCGTTATTCTCGCATCGATAATGTTAAATATCATTATAATCGCAAAAAAACGCGCAATTTAATGCCTCTGCTACACTACCGCTCTGTCTCAGCCAGTGCGTTATCACTTGCTTTTCATGAGCGCTACGATTGAATGGTGCAGGTTGGGAAAAACACAGTAATGAATGATTAATTCCGTAAAACCGAGCGGTAAAACATTGATGGTGAAATCGTTTCTTTCCGCATTCTTGACGCAAATCGACATGGAAGAAGGAAGGCATAACATAGCCATGCCAAGCCCATGAATTCGTTCGTTGCTCTCCTCAAATCGGAGCGTTGAGTTTTCAGTCGAGACACGAGCGGCGACTTTTTCCTCAAAATTCAATTCTAGCATCTCATTGCTAAACGAATGAAAGAATCGAATGCAGTTGAGAGAGAGAGAGAGGGAGGAAGAGGGGGAGGGGAGGGGAGGGGAGGGAGAGAGAAAGAGAAATGTTCTGGTCTCGACCGGGAATCTGGTCGGATGCGGTGTCAACCACTTAGCTTCCAAGGCAGACTTTCTTCTCTCGATGTTGGCAAGTAAAAGACCCTGGGTTCGATTCCCGATCCAGACCAGAATTTTTTCCCTTCTCTCCATCGGATTTTTATAACGTTTTATGCTTATATGCGTATATAAAGTTAAAATACTTTATTTTAAATCTTGGAATGGAAATTTTGTTTTCAATACCTAGTAGTTACATACGTCTATATTATATACAAGTGCATTTCATCCCCTATCGCTTAAAAATGGCCGTGAGTAGTAGGGTATGGCGAATTTGGCATTTACTATAGGCGCCAAAACGTTCCAGCAAAAAATGCCAAAAGTTTATTTCACCGTAAACAAGTATGAATTTCATTCTCAAACTCGAAATTTATATTTAATAAAAACGCCACTATTTTCATTAAAACGCAGTAAAAATTATATGGTGCATAACCAAGGCGTTTTCTAACATTTTACCATAGGCGCCACATCCATCTCGCGGTTAACTTCTATGCGTTTAAGCGTCCTCCGCCATTCCTTCGCACCAACCGCGGATCATTTGGTAAGATGGCCTCCATTCGAATGTTTTCCTCCATTCCGACCTCTGTAACTGTTTATTCTCCGCTTGTAACTTTTCTCGTCAGGTCCGATTTCGAAAATCGAAGGAATGCAAAAGATCGATTTTTTTTACCTTCCGAGCGCGTTCTTTTCCTAGCTTTTTCCTCTTTTTTTCTTTCTCACTTGAAGGATTATGACGCAAGTCCGTTTCCGCCTTTCTGAGAGAATAGCACGCCACTCGGTGTGAGCGAGAGGAGGTGAGAATGTGTTTGAGGATTGGGGATGTGCTTTGTCGCTTTGGGTCTTATTTAATTTTCTGTCCTACATACATATATAGATATAAGTATGGCTTCTTCAGTAGTTTTATGGCGTAAAATTTTTACGGAGAATTTTGTGTGGTAACGTAGGAATTTTGATAAGACGCCATGAGATGACTTTCTATGAATGGCTACCAAGAGAGAGAGAGACAGAAATGAGCATTAAGAATAGCGCATATTTCGACAAATAATTCCTCCACATGATTTAAAGACAATGTTGATAGCAAATAAAAAGAAATGTTAATTTTTATGTTAAGTATATTTAATTTTTATGAGTAAGATAAAACGTTGAAATAATCGGTATTATAAATTTGTTTATTTTAATTGCCATTGATTCATTAATTGATTGAATATAGCGTGTAATTGTTCTCATTTTGTTATAATTTTGAATTTAATTATCCACTTTCCCTTAAAAGTTTGGTCATTTTATTACTAGTAAGCAGTAAGGTCGGAGGGGCATTTGAAAATAGTAGCTTATCAAATTTGAAATATTTTTTTTGTATTTTTTTTCGACGCATCAGAAATATTTAGCGACCCATACAAGGACCGCGACCCACAGTTTGCGGGCCACTTATTTACATTTAGGCCATTCATGACACATTCATTTCGCAGGCTTAAGCTCTCAAATATTTTTTTATCGAACCCTTTCCCATCTTTTCAATTAAAAATACCAATCTAGAGGTTTCAACTGTTCGTAATTTTCTTCTTATAGACATGTAGCGATTGAAGAAAGTTTGTCCACTTGAATTTGATCGTAGGTATCAGAAGATTTTGGTGAGCATACCGCATCAATTCTAATGCTTCTTTAGGAAGGAATGATAATTGAACTTTACAGTTTGAACAAAAGTTTCTTAGACTCCTTCGAGCACATTTATCACGCTTAAGATTATTATCGTAACTGGTGTTTGCATTTTTATCGGGTTTTAGTGCCTGATATCTTCGCCTCTATTAGTGCAACCCATTGTACCTTATAATTTCGAAGCGAATCCATGTTTGGGCTGAATGGTAAGGAAGTTGCGACTTATTAATGTTTGGAAACCGCTGACTTATGCTTTAAAATATTTTGATAGTTTTTTAAAAGTTGCGATCATTGTGATTTATGAACTTTAAAATCATGTATTTAATAAATTCCTGCTATCGTAACATACGCGAATTGAGGGGAATAGCAGGGAAAACGATTTATTCAAAAATCTAAAAATAGCTTTTATTCCTTTGCCCCTGCCAACAGAGTGAATTTCTGGGTGCGACGATGTTAAGTAGGCCAAGTGTATAGAGTTTGAGGTTTTCTGTTTATTGACAACTGGCAGTGATGATGTTTTGGTAGGAGAGTTTTAGCACGACGACTATGTGCGTAGTAGTAGTCATTTCGACTTTTTATGACAAAAAATTGACTTTCTCCGCATATATCCATTCTCATGGTAATGAAGTGGAAAAAATAAAACCTTCTGGAATCAAAATTGTGCTCTTATCGTAGAGCACATGCCGATTAAAACTTTGAATCACTTTGCCAAAATATTAGCCGATCTTGTTTATTCGCGTTCGTCTCCACTTAGCTCTTTCACAGAGTGACAGAGCAGATAATCTTGGATGTTATTTGGATTTTATATATTACTAGCATAAGTGCCCGTTGAATTTCAACGGGTTTAATGAATCTAAATTTTCGTCAATGCAACATGTAACAATCGCAAGAATAAAATTGTGCACTCTTTTAACCATCGAATATTTCTATATTATAAGTCTGTTTTAATTAATTAACTAAAATCTCACAGAAATTCCTTGTGAATAAAATAATACCTTTCTTTCTACTAAAATACCCATTGTTATTAGTTTTAAATTGATTATAGCATTAGGAATTCAATTTCATTAAATAAGCAGAATTCCGGTTCCAAAAAATTGGTTCAATCTTCAGTTGCCTCTGATAATACTTTAAATAGATTTTGGAATATAATGTACCTCAATATCGTTTATCGCCTGCTCAGCACTCTTGCCTTCTCATTTTCCGAAACAACCACTTTCACCAGTTTTAAATGGATTTCAAACTTAGAAGAGAACTTGATTCAATTCAGTTAAAATAACCACATAACAAACTTCTTATTCCAAAGAAAATCCTTTTGTAATATGCAATGTTAACCTAGAATTCATTCATTCTGAAAAGTGAATAAATGTACCATGTACATATATTTCTTTCAACTAAAATAGCCACTCTTAACAGATTTTAATGGATTAATGCATTAGCATTTCAATTTCATGAAATAAGTAGAATTCCGATAACAAAAAAATTTGTTCAATCTTCAATTGCCTCTGATAATACTTTAAATAGATTTAGGAATAAAATGTACCTTAATATCGTTTAGCGTCCGCTCACCACTATGAACTTCTCAGTTTCCGAAACAACAATTTTCAATAGTTTTAAATTGATTTTTGCTTTGAAATATGTGTACTTGAGTCAATTCAGTACAACTTCCACTTTACATACTGTAAATTCTAAAGTAACTCCTTTTATAATAGACAATGCTAGCCTAAAATTAATTCATTCTGTAAAGTGAATAAATAAAGTTCTTTCTTTAAACTATAATAGCCACTGTTATTATATTTAAATGGATTATAAGCCTTAGAACTTACTCTGTATTAAATAAACACCAAAATTCCTTTTATAAAAACAAATCAGTTCATTAAAAGATCCACTGTTATTTCTTCGAAAATTGCATGTTAACAGTTTTAAATGTCCTTTTAATTTTAATTTATATTCGTTTCCAAACTTCGACCATTGTTACGAAATTAATCCGAGAAATAACAATATAAATTCGTAAGCACGTATGGTTTACAAAGAATTTAATTTAAGAATGCTTTTTATTTCCAATTTTTCTAAAATGACACTGTTGATACTTAAAATTTTTTATATTTACGTTCCTCGAGATACATTAATTTTTTTAACAAGAATTTATAATTATATTTCCATTTATGTACATACTTGTTGTTTACAATACTGTTTATACAAATTCAGGAAGTGCAATATTGACCCCTTAAAATGTAATACGTTATTTTTTAACAAGATTTTATTTTCTTATTTTTATGTACTTTTAACTTAATTTACTTATGTTATTTTGGAATCAAGAATGTGCAGTATTGCTAGAAAATATTATTTAATTCATCATCAAAGAAGTAAATACCAGTGTTAATTTTTTAACAAGTATTAGTGAATATTTTTTCTTTATGTATATTTTATTTACCACTATTAATATGTTTTATTTACAATACTTATGCAAAATCAATCTCTTATATAATAATAACCTTACAAAATGTTTAAGCTTACAAAATTGTTTGCATCTATTTTAAAAATTTAGCATCAATGATTTCTTCCTTTTTGTGTAATTTTTAAGCGCACAAAATCTATTTATATGCATTTAATTCTATAATTCCACTGTAATAAATACATATTTCTATAAATAAATAGGTATCTTTCGCAGAAAAAAGGTAAAAAAACCTGAATTGAAAGATGTACTTTATTATGAAATAAACACCGTACAATCGACAATAAAACAAAAGTAGGTGCTTACTATTCGGGAAATTTTTCTTTTGCATTTATTCTTTAACAAGAACACTCTAATTCGTAAACAAGGCTAGATAATACAATCTATGAAAATGAGTTAGAAAATACCATATCAGCCCAAAAATGTTTATAATAGAAAATTTGAAATCAACTCATAAATAAAATGAGAACATTAACGGATCAGAGGGATTTTGATGCCCTAAAGTGGCCAGCATGTAAAGTAAAGAATACCATCTCCAAGCAATACTTTTAAACTCTTAAAACATGCTATCATGTAAGCAGCAGAATCAAATGCAAATCCAACTACATTACCATATTCTATATCATATTCTTTCAAGGCATCTGCAATGGCTTGAAAGCATGTGGTTGCATTTGTAGTTTCCAAAAAATTACAGGATACAAGGAAGATATGCTGATGCACTGTACATTCAACTGTTTTAAACAACACTGCAAAAACACAATGGCCTTTTCTATCTTATGCTTCGTCGGCTACAACAACTATTTTGTTGTCCTTTATATCACTTTTTATTTCTGTGCTACACTTCAGCAGATCAAGTTTTCTCAAGCAATTTGAAGAAGGTAGATCACCAGTCCCTTTAATGTACTTGGAAAAATATTCCCTCACCTCTGGATTATCTAATTTATGTAAAGGAATCAGTATTTTGTCGTCATTGTCGTACAGGCCATGTTTAATATAGACAACTGCCCCCTCATGAATACTGATTTTTACTCGACCCATATCAGCTGAAAATAAACTGAAAATTAATATAAAACATACCTATTTAATGGACAAGTATTAAATAATTATTAAGATAATATATAAATAGATAATATACATGCATATACAACAATCACGCCAATCCGTTTCGGGGTAAGAAAGAATAAACGAATTAAGGATTCGCACTTAGAATATCAAGATAATATTAAAAAATCTTATTACTAACCAATATTAAAATCCGAATCAGTAGTTCATAAAAATAAGTTATCACTGATAATAGTGATTTGATCAGATTCAATATAACTTTCTCAAAAGTCAAAGAAGCATGAGAGTAACCACCAAAATTGCAAACTTCCTCGCTTTACAGCGTTGCCAACCATTTATCAGCATTCTATTGTATATTTGCAACGTTTTTTTGATCAAAATAAAAGCCTGTTTATTTATTTTTTGTTTATCAGAAATGTCAAAAATATATCTTTTGATTTTTGAGTTTTCGTCTTTTTTAGCACTTATTTCGCATCTATGGAAAAATTTGCGTAATAGGTTTTTAATTTCTGGATCAATTGTAACCCTGAAAAAGTAAGCTATATCTTTTAACCTTTCGTTAGCTACAAGAATCTCTTTGGTAACCCAGGGTTTGCCCTTATTTGCTTTTGATTTAACAGGAATTCTCACTTTTGGGAATACAACATCCCAATAGTAGTCCACCAATGATTTAAAAGCAGCATACTTCTCATCCACAAGATTACTATTTTTAACTTGAGACCAATCTGCATGATAGATGTATCTCTTAAAAATTTCCATATTTTCGATATTGTACTTCCTAGCTTCAACATAAATTGTCCTGCTTTTTTCATGCTTTATTGTACTGTATATGCTTTGAAAGGTTAATTTTCAATCTATTTCTATTTTAAGTGGATAATGGTCTGAGAAACCAGTTTCTAGGATTACAGTTTTAGAACTTCCTTCGATTAAATTAATAGCAATATTATCAATAGTTGTTTTTGAGTGAGCTGTCTCTCTGGTAGGGAAATCGACTGTTAATTGAATGTTAAAAGACCGGAGTAATTCTTTAAACTTTCTTTAAAAATAAGAATCCTCAGACACATTGATATTAAAATCACCTGCCATAACAATTTTTTTCTGTTTCTTACAAATCTTTTGCAATAGTATCCTTAGTTTTTCTAAAAATTCCTCAACAGAACAGCTGGGTGATCTGTATATTCCAATGAAAGTAATATTTCCACCCTCACCTGACCATGTAGTGATTATCGTTTCAAATTCTTTTTCAACACATAACCTATGCTTTAGTAAATCATAGATTTGGTAACTTTATGCTGAGAGTTGGCAAAAAAGGTAACCCCACCACCTTTATACTTTGATCGACAAAAATAATCTACTAACACATAATTCCTGAAATTCAATATTTCATCTTCATTAAGAGCATGTTCAGTCATACGAATCAAATCAGGTTTTTCTGTCTCTAGTAAAACTTCGAATTCAGATTTTTTGTTTGATAAATACTGTACATTTTGATAGAATAACTTCAAATTCTCATGTTCAACATTTTTTTCATATTTACCTAGTCATAGATCATCACATTTAAACCTTTCATGAAACTCTCTACCAATCAGGAGTACTTTACTGATAGATTCAACAGATTCCATAATTTTTTGGCACAACCAATCTTTCCCTTTTCCACTGAAATGAAGACCATGACTCGTATGAAAATCTCTTGGAACACTGCTAACATCTATAACATGCACAGTTTTGAAAGACTTTGCCAGGTTTTCCATTTCATCATTCACTCTTTTTGTCTCTAAATTAATTACCGAGGAATTGGGGAGGTCGTGCCTATGAGGTAAATTTATAACCAGGACATTTGTGTGTTTTAACTCAGATAAAGTACTCTTTAAACATTGTAAAGCATTTTTTGAACGGTTCATGAAAACATCATTCGTACCACCTGCTATAACAACAAAATCTTTCTCATCAACATTAGCATCAGTACATCCCTTTATAACATCTTTCATCCCAGCATTTGGATTAATTATACCACAAATCATCGAATTTTTGTTTACATTTTCAATCATTTTGCATGACAGACCCCTACCGTGACTACCAGCAAAAATGAAAACTCTTCTCTTCCTTCTACTATTGTCTCTTTTTACCCCTTGCTTTCCAGGAATTAATGCCTTGCTCGTGAAAACGGCATCCTCAATTCTCTCTGGGCCAGGAACGTCTGCTTCCCCGTTTACAAAGGACTCTGGTTCACTATTTAGTGGAGAAAAGCTGTTTTGTAGAGTAATACATCCTGGTGAGGTCGAAGATGTTAAACTCCGCCAATGTTTTCTTCTAGGGCTACGATCTACATTACTCCAGCCGTCGTTCTGCTGAACTGAGGGAAACTTCTCCGATTCAAACTGTGGGCATTTTGGCACGGAATGTTTTGTTGATAATAACAAACCGTATCTGAAATATGCTCCTCTTTTGTTTTGGCGTATACGGCTATAGTGAAGTCCACCCCTCTGAATCTTCGGTCAAAAATTGTGACGGAAAAGTTCTGTAGTCTAATCCTAAGCCTACTGGCGCTAGTGTCGAGTAAAAAGGTGAAAGGAAAGGAACGGAACCAAACGGAACTCTGTATCACCTTTTAAAGCGGACATCTTGTGAGAATTTGTGGACTGGTCCAGTTTTAGCTGTGGTTTAAATTTTTACGGAAAAATGCCGATTATTATAAGGTGTTCAGTCGTTGGTTGCGGGAGTACCCGTGAAAGTCCTGGCATCAAGTTTTTTACTTTCCCGATTGACAGGAAGTTGTAAGTAATTTCTATTTTTAGATTTCGACGATTACGATAAACCTCGTAGTCAAACTCCCTTCTTTGGTATCTAAAATATTTCAATTTGCAATTTTTATGAAGATAGGTAGTAATTACACGTTATGTATGTGATTTAGAGGCCATCGTCATAGAAGCTTCTAACAAATTTGGCTCATCTACGAAAAAATTGTTGCATTAAAGTTTTTCAAGGGGTCAGAAAATGGTCTGAAATGCTTTAACCAGCCTAGACATACTCCAATGCATAGACTTATGTATGTCTTACCTGCAATTATCATTTCCTTTGTTGGTAACTTGGTGCGCAGAATTATTTCTATAGGGCAGCGTTACCCAATTTAATGTTGCTACGGAACCCTTGCAACTCGAAAGAGAAGTTGCGGAACCCCAAGCAGTTATTTTGTTTATAAGGTGAAAATCAAAGCACAAGTACAGATAATAATAAGGATAGGTCATGTGATCAACATTTCGTCTATTTTCATATATTTAAAGATAAAAATCGTTTATATGAACGGCATCTAGTCGATTTCTGTATTTTGTTTTTGTTGTTGTGTATTTCGAGAACCCAGTTTCGCATAAGTACGTGCTCGCGAATGGTAATAACTCTATAATTGCCCGTCTTGATAAGTCTGAATATTCATGATATAAGCTGCCCCAAAATGTAATCAGAGAAACTTCTTTAAATGTTTGTATTAAATGGACATCTGAAGTGATTTCGATTAAATTTTCATAATCTAGTGCAGATAATCCTTCTGGTTTCTCGGTTATACTGAATGGATTCTGAATCCAGTTATTGTTGTCATTGATGTTTGGAAAATACTTCCTGATGTTGGTGTACAAATTACGAAGATGATCTACAATGTTGCTCTTAATTTCTTCTTCAAGTTTGCATTTGTTTTCTTCAAGGAAATCATTGAATGTTGGAAACCACTCCAAATTATTTTGTTATACAGACGAAATCCAAAACTAGCTTCCGGGAGAATGACAAAATTTTATCTTTCGCAATGAAAATACTTACATTCTTTGTGCGGATGTATTTAAATCTGACCGTTCCAAATACTAATTCCAATACTTACTACCTAAAACAAGATCCCATCGAGCATAAATGCTTTGACAACCCTAATGTACCAAGTCACAAATGAAGCAATCAATTTCTTTGGCACAATTCAAGATGTGTATAACTTTTTCTTTTCTGGTAGGTTGTGAAAAATCATGTAGACTTGACATTAAAACCTCTGTCTGACACTAGATGAGAAAGCAAGATTGAAGCAATTAAAACATCAAGATTTACCTTGCCAGAAAGTTACGATGCTTTATTTGATGAGTAAGGTAAGCAAAATTTATATTTTTCTTGTGTAACTTTACATTTCTAATGTGTTATGATCGGAATACAGTGAAGTAGTTGTCAAGCATCTTCCTATCAAGGTGGCAGTTGGAGAAGATGTCGCCTATGCTGCTCCAGGAAAGCAGAAAAAAGAACAAAATATACTTGTTCTTTAAGTGTATTACCACTTTGTCCCCACCCATGATTTCTTAAATTTCATGGAAAGTAAACTGCATTTTGTAAATGTAAAATTTTGTATGTTTTGTATTGTGCACTGCATGCACAAAATGTGCTGCTGTATCTTCGTGCATAAATTAAGAGGACTGTTCCTGGTACCATGTTTGTTAAAATATTTTGCTATGTAAATGTGTAATTTAGATGTGTGTTCCAAGTTTAGGTAACTTTTAGGTAAAATAATTACTTTTTCAATTTCATTACTTTTGTAAAATATGTACGGGATAGAGTTTTAGTATCATTGTGTGAAAAAATAAGAGGAACTCTTCCTGGTACCATGTTTGTACCCATATTTAGCTATGTAAATAAGGTGTGTTTCCAAGTTTAGGGAAACTTTAGATGAAATAAGTTTTTTCAATTATATTACTTTTATAAAAAGGTGTGTGTTTATTGGGATATATAGTTCCTGCATATTTTTATTTTAAGTTAGGCAAATAAAAAATATTTTTGATGTAAATATCCCTTCCTTCGTCAGCATTACAGACAAAAATCACCACTTTATTAAAAAAATTCTAAGTTTCTATAATTTAAACTGGAAAGTGTTCAAGCTCGCAAAGTAAATTTTTATGAAAGTTTCTGAAAACTAATGAATGTAATCTAATAATGCGTTGTATATTAAAAGTTATAAAATTTTTGCTTGGTATTAATAAAAATTCTAGATTTTGTAAATGTTATGAGTTTTACCTTCTGTGAACCTAAAAGCGTGTGCAAGATATTTGTATATGTGATTTGATCGAACGTTTAAATAAATATATTCATATTTCCATTGAATGCATTGTATATTAAAAGTTATAAAATTTTTGCTTGGTATTGATAAAATTTCTACATGATGTGAATGTTATGATTTTTACCTCCTGTGAACCTAAAAGCGTGTGCAAGATATTTGTATATGTGATTTCGCCAAAATTTTAAATAAATAAATTTATATTTCCATTGTATTATATTCATTGTATATAATGAATTCCCTCGGATTTATTTTTGTGTATATTTCATTGACTCTAATGATCGTCTCTGGAGAATTATTAAAAACTAAAAAATAAAATTTCCCATTATAAATTTCAAAACTTCTCGTTCTTATGCAGTTAAAATATTTAAGCAAATTCAGCATGAATTCGTATTGTTTTCAAAAATAATTATTTTCACTCATTTTTCCGTTTAATACTTCAAGTCCGGACTTCGTATAATAATTTTAAGTAATTTTAAAAAGAAATTAAAAATGCCTTGCACCGATTCCAATGCTTATGGGGTAATAAATGGTTACTTGGTAACGGTAATCAACAAAGCATACATACCTAAGCGTTATATATATATATATATATAGATTGTTTCAATGCTTCATCCCATATATCGTATAAGTTTAAATTCATGAAATTCCTGTAATAGTGATTTTGATACAAAATGAACCTTCGATGTTCAAATCTGATGCTTAAACAGATTTGAGAAAGCCGTTTCAAAAAAATTCAAGAAAAATCACAAACTTGGGGATTTCTCAAAGACACCAATGCAAACATCTCGAGCTTCAAGCAGAGACTGAGTTCACTCTACATAAATTTCTCTGACTCCAGTTTCTCTCACCAAAGATGCATTGGCACTAGCATTTCGCTTTTTCCCAGGGGTCCCCATGCCCGGGATTCCACTTCACCATGGAAACCAGGGACAATAAACTGTGCAAACTAATCCATTGTGCCGATAATAACAGAAGTGGAAATCCCTGCCGATTGGAAAGCATAATGACTGATTTCCATGCCACAGTGACACCCTGTGTGTAGGGACCTTAACTTCTCAGAAGAGATTAAATGTGTATGAGTCTTCTCCCCCAGCCTCATTTTTACATTTTTCTATGGGCAGTTTTGTGGAGATACAAAAGCATAGAAGATTTTCTGAGTTTTCGGATGGCAGTAGTTAAGAAAGGATACGATCTAGAGGGGCGGTTAGTTACACTTCGCTCCCTCCTGCTGAAACCCATTATCCCTGGTTTTCCCAAAGCAGATAGGCCAAAGGGCCTTTAAAACAAAAGAAGTGTACCACCACACGCGGTGTGGAGAATGGTAAACAAACTGAGACCCCAACTGGAACACCCGAAAACTTGTCTTTAAGAAAGAGATTTTTCTTTCCGTCTTTCAAAAGTTCAAATTGTACTGATTAACACAAAAGTTACAAGAAAAAATGCTTTCCGTCCATGTCTCGCAGGTTCCGCCTTACAGAGGGCCATTCATATGAAAAACAGTATCATTATGCAGTACGATTTATAGATTACCGGCTATGGCAGGTTTCCACCTTATGCAGATTCCGCCTCTCGCAGGTTTTACTGTATTTGGATCCGTTCATTGAACGGGCTTTCTCTAGTTTTATTAAATATTGGAGAGTTAAAATAACACAAGGTTTGGCTATGTTACTACATAAGATTTGTCCCACACATAATGGTATTATACAATAAATAAAATAATTTTCTTGCCCATTCCTTTAAGCCATTATGTAATTTTAACATGTAATCTTTATTACGTAATTGTCTCCTTGCAAAAATGGTCTGATTATAACTTCTGATCCTTAAGGTATGGTTGCATGAAAAATTTTAGAAAGATAGAAAATAGATCAGCAACTTTGTGATATTTCAATAAAATAAGTTTTTCCCATTTATACAATTTCTGAAATACGTTTTTCAGTGGCAACCCCCTCCCCTCTTGGATATTCTATAGGGGTAGCAAAAGGGGAATTTTATATTTTGTTATTCATTGTAGACCTTTGTTTCTTTTTATGTTACAAGAAAAATCAAAGTAATAAGGCATTCCCTTATATTTTCATGTAATCATTTATACCAAGGAATCAAAATATCTTGAGATCATTATCTCTAAACTTTGTAAAAATTGTACTTTTGTGATAATCATCACATTATTCTATCATGTTCCATGGTGTATTAGTGAAAAAATAAATATTTAAAAATAATAAAAATGATATTGGCAATGATTTTGTGTACAAATCAAAAAGAAGTAATGGTATAAAAATTCTTTATAAATAACTTTTATTGAACGTTTTAATTTTATACTATAATATAAATAATATTAATTAGAAAATACATGCAAATCTTCAGCAAGTAAACAAACCATAGCAACTTGATGAGGAATAATGAGTAAAATATAATGCTAATTTATCAATGTTCACATAATATTCTTGGTTACCTACCTAGCTTAAATATAGAGAGGAATGGTAAGTCATTTTTTGGGAAAGTCGCATTAAATAAAAATGCGATCAACATTTCCATTTGGTTTATATATTTACCCCCTCTTTAAATTCAAATTTTTAACATGGCAAGATGCCATAATGGACAAGGCATAGTAATGTAGAGCGAAGGTTTTGGGGTTCAATCCTTGAATGCTGGAAAAAGATTTTTCTGGGCTGAAGGGCTTGAATACATCATCACCAAAGGTAGTCTGTCCATAGACTGTATTCGGGTCAAAATTAGAAATCTTCAGGTTGTCTCTGAGGAAATGTGACAACCCTATTCCCACAGCACATGTAGAAACTTACAAGAATACATGATAATATTTGTTTGTTTATAGATTTTTTATTGTGTACCCCTCCTGTTAAATTTTTCTGGATCCGCCACTGATTCCAAGTTACATTTGTGCATCATCTTACTGCTGAGTCTCTCATGCGCATGATGGTGTTGTGATTTTTGTGAAAAGTGATATTTCCTATGATAATATCTCCTTTGATATTAATCATATTTACACTGATAAAATCTTCGAATGTGCTGCCTTGAGTTTTTCATGGCAGGATGAATTATTTAATCATTTTGTCATGTATTGCTCTCCTTCAGCAAGCTTTGCAGCATTTATTGATAAACTTGAATATCTTCTTGTCTCCATTACCTCGCATTCTCTGCTATCTCACAGCATTGTGGCTGAACCTAAACTGCAACCTCCTTAGTAATGGACCTGAGCAAAGCAAACTTAAGTCTCTCTTTGATACCTACAGTTTTAAATGTCTGGTCTAATGTCCAACTAGAATTTCACCTCATTCTTCATTGCTTGGTTATTTTTTTTTTTACCAATTATTGTATTTCTAAAATTGATCCATTAATCTCAGACCACAGAGTTGTCTCATCAACTTTTAAAACAAGACCATCCCAAAACATTCACTCTGCTCCCAGATTAATTAGATTTTTTACACAAAATACCCAAAAATTTTGTAATTTACTTAAATAACATAAATAATTGGTGGTATTAGAAATCTTATTTTATAACGTATTATCAATAAAAGGGTCGATTAATTATTAAATAATACATTTTAATATTACTAAATAAAGATACTCCTCAAGTTTCTTTTTAAAGTTTTTATAGAATTTGGCTTATTTTATTTAAATTTTAATATTTAAGTCATGCATACCTGTCACTTTTTACGGTAAACTTCATTAGTTAAGTAATAGGGTAAAAGTGTTTTGTATAGTTAACGGCTGATATACAAATCATTAATTGATTTTTCATATTAATATATAAATAATATTGACACAATGTATATTTAAGATATTTAGACTTTATCCTGTTATTTCAATAATAAATATTTTTTAACTTAACAGAGAAAAAACTTGATATATAATACATCCTAATATTATTACGTAAAGGTACTTCTAAAATTGATTTTGAACATTTTAGTAGAAAATAAAACAATAGAAAGTTACGTATGCGCCCCTCTGAACTGTGAAACAATATCGTTCGTCAATTTAATTTGTGACTTGGGATGTAGAGGAAGGAAGATATCTATCTCTCTTTTGGCTGTTGGACGAAGTCAGTAATAGGTAAGGAGATCATTTTACATTCTCATTTAGAATTAATGTTGAATTTATGTAATCGGTTTTTCATAAGTATCTTACTGTGAATGTTAATCAATGCGAAATTGACTTCTTGGTTTTTTCGTTGTGTAGGATGCTTATTTAGCCATAGTAGCGAAAACTTAATTTCTTTTTAAAACTGCACGTGGTCTCGCATATAGCCATCGGATTAATGTTGCTTTACGAACATCCTTGACGTTTGTACAATTTTGGATCCGAAGTTTTTATAACTTTTCCGATTCAGAGTTTATAAGATTTTGGAAGTCGAGAAACTTAATTACTCTGAGATATCGAATTCGACTCGAATGTTAATGTGGTTCATAACTTTAGCTCGGCATTTGTTACGGGACACGGTTAATTTGGTTCGGCGTAACTTTTACGTTGTTGAATTAGTTTTTTATAGACAATTTCTACTTCGGGTAGAATTAGCAAAGTTTTAGACGTGAAAGTGGTTATCGAGTAATCGAATGGATCCGTAAGCATAACGTTGAAACGTAAGAGTTTTCAACCGCATTAAGTATGGTAAAATTTTTATCACCGCTTCATTCTATTTGGTACAGCTGCTTCTGGCGAATGATACATTATTCGCGTTATAGTTTGCTTTGATTATCATGATTACATTCAACTTCTGAGACGGTTAGTGTCTAATCTCGACGAAACGTAGCATGCGTTTGTCGATCAGATTGTCTTTAAACATGCTGATGTTGCTCCTCATGATATAGGTGATATTTTCTTGGTGTTAGAATTTCGTAAATGAAAGCATATAACTTTCAATGGAAAAATTTATTGAAAGCAATTATGTATTTGGTTGCTGTTCAGTTGAAATTATGTAGTTATTAAAAAGATAGTTTAAAAATAAGCATCTTATTTTCCTCACAAATCTTTGAATTGAAGATTAACTTGTGTTAAAATACAATTTCAGTTTTGAATGGAAATGGAATGATTTAGCATGAGAGAAGTGTACTCGGGAAGTCGTGAATATTATTCAACATGAAATTGTGGTGCTGGATTTCTGATTCGATTCTCTTGTTGTTTCAGAGGTATGCATCGAATATATACTTACCTGGGGATTCTCAATTTGCAGTCTGGTGCACAGATCCGGGAAGTGATTGCTCATGTGATACCAAGAAATATTTATGGTAAGTATTATCAATGTTATCTGATTACTTTCAAACGAACATAAATATTAACTGTAAATAGGACTATAGAAACAAAGGAAGTGATCTTGTGATGACAATGTAGCATGAAATATTAGTTGAATTTGTTCCTTAGTGCTGCCTAATAGCCTTTAGTTTGCAGTTCAGTAGGACAATATTTAGTTTCACTTTGCTGTGCAGCAAATTTGTTCAGTTAGATGGTTTGGTTGGGGAAGTAAGTGGTAAAGGTGCTGGCCTATTACTCACCTGTTGTTCCAAGTGGCAGTGGCCACAAACCCTGCAAAAGTAGGATTTTTTTGGAGGTTGCTCCTCATGTTATTTGTGCGTATGCAAACTAAAAGAGTGAGACAATGAGAAAACACAATTCAGCGCTTTGTCCTTATGAAGGGATGTTAAGCAGCTGGCCCTCTAGGTGCTCTTTGTACGAGTAGGCTAATGCAAGCACCAGGTTTTCCATCCTCTCTGTCTGATGTGGAAGGTAATGGGAAACCACCACACCATTTGTTGAACATTCCCAAGTCAGTCAAACCTGGTCAAACCAATCTAAAGATTAAGAAACGTCAGGTGGTTTGGCATGCTACTTTCATTACTGATGGCATAAGTGTTATCAACACTTCAATGCTTGTCCATTTATATATGTTAAGCATTCGGAGCTTTTACTTTTATACCTGGATACCTTCAAGAGAACATAAATCAAGTAAATATTAACTGTAAATAGGAAAGGATTTTATAGAAACAAGGGAAGTGATATTGCAATGACAAAGTAGCATGAAATATTTGTGGAATTTGTTCCTTGGTGCTGTCTAATAGCCTTAACCAACACTGGTACAATTACGAAAATGTTTTGAGACAGATTCAGATGATGCTGGGTGGGTGGGTGATGAGTCTTTACACCAAAGTTTAAATTCATTTTTATATATATTTTTTTAAATCTGATGCAGCAATTAAATTAAGGCAGATAGGAGCTTGTATTTTTGTCAATCAATTCAGTATTGTCTTGTAATGCAGGTTTTCTCAGTTTATCTAACATTTTGTTTCAGTACTGTATTATTTCTGGCTTTCTCTCAAACTGTTCTCATGCTGTAGATTATCACAGTTTCATCATCACCATAATGTAAGATTGGCACTGTAAAAACATGGTTTTTTTTATTTCACCATTGAAAGTATTGTGAAACACTAAAGTTACTCAGCAGTTACATTTTGAAATGTGCAGAAAAGCTGAAGTGTGGGCATTGTGCTTATTAAACTTTTTCCAGATTAAATACCCAGCCCATGACTTTCTCCGTATGAGGTAATGAATATGATTGCTCTCAAGAATAATTATCAGCAGTTTCACTTGTGAATAATTTTTACATTGACAAAACAATAAGTAAACAAAATTGTTACCTGTTGATATCAGTTTAGTCGTGTATCCATGCATTAGTTTTTTTAATGGCATCTATATATGTTCCAACTAGTTCCTGTGAAAGTGTAGTAACTTAAGCTTATATTGAAAAGTGATAAATCTCAACTTCTTTAACTGGATATTTTGAGAAAGTAAAAATAATTTTATAATTTAGCTTCTTTCAGCATTGTAAAGATTTCATAATTATCATTAACATAAGTGTTGTCAATGCTTCAATTTTTGGAAGTTTATGCATATGAAATACTTTGTGCCTGGGAACTTCTACTTTTCTGCCTGCTGACTTCCAATGCAACATAAATCGATTAAATGTGCTGTATAAATAGGATGGAATTTATAGAAACAAAAATATTAGTTTAGTGGTGGCTGTGTAACGAAATGTTTATCAAATTTGCTCTTTGGTGATGTGTAATGATTTTTTAAACAATTTAATGTTGAAATTATAAACATTTTGAGACAGATCCCAAAATGATTAAAATATTTTACTGAATCTACATTAAATTTACTGAAGCAACTGTGAAGATATTTTTTTAGGAAAGCTGTTTCTGAGATTTTTATTAGTGAAAGTTAGTTGAATTATTGGAATACATGCAAATTTTTTAGAAAGTTAATAACGTTATGCTAATGAAAGTTTGTGACAATTCATTTTTATTCTATTTCCACTGGTGGTTGGCAAATCATCAGATGGACATTCAAAAATTGTACACAATTTATTTATCCAATACTATTTGTGTATTTTATTTTAAAAATGTTGAATCAATTAAATCAAAACAGTAATAGAAGTCTGAAATTTGCAGGGTATATGTGAACTATTATGCCATTTATTACTATGGCAAAGGATTTTATTTTTGGAGATTTTGGTGTGTGACAGGGAAACATTTCATAGCATTGATATAATGCTTTTATCTTGTCAGCCTGTTATTTATCAAGTATTAAAAACAGGAAATAAGTGACTAAATCAGAAGCAATAATGCAGGTTTTTACCGTGTAAAATGCAGCATATTGGTCTTGTCACACTGAAAGCTTTCAGAAGATTGGAAATATTTGCTTATTATTCTTTGGCTGAAAGTTCGACTCATGCATATTCTTTGACTGTTTTTAAAGCAATTAAAATGCAAAAAGAACGGTCATTTGATACTATATGAAATTGGTGTTAGACTATATATTCAATGACTATTAATCTCCTATAATATATTTTGAAGGGTGTGTTTGTTGATTTGTTCATGGAATTCCTAAATGATTGAAGCTAGAATAACCAAATTTGGTACGATTCTTCCTTACATCCTAACTTAGTGAATGATCAAGGGTTGGTCAACCGGGATTAATCAGTGCTGCCAATATAGGGGATTAACATTTTTCCATAAGATAACACGTATGAATCCATTTCTTGACTTGCAAAGTATTCTTCCTTCAAGCATCAAAATACGTAAATATGGACCGAGTTTTTTCGTTTTTGCTTTATTTGATGAATAAAGCTCTATACTATCTTATTCCTGCGATGTTTACATGTTACATGGATGAAGTTTTCAGAAATATGCTATTTGTTTCGAACTTTTGTGGATTTTTCGTACCTCTCCCGAGCTTTGCCAAGGTGGCTGTCATTATTATAGCTGGATTGTTTTATGAGCAGTGCGCACTAGACACTTTCACTTTAGGACGAGTCCATTCTCGAGCCAGGATCGCGTATAGGGGGCGCCATGTTTAGCCGTGGGCAATAGATGTGCGAACCTATACTCGTCCGAACCAAAATTCGTATACTGCGCAGCTCTGACGTCAGCCCTCCCCTTAAAGCTTCTCCGTCCAATCCTTTCCCTTCCCCTCTCATGCGTCGTTACCTGCCATTGTAAAGCGATTGAGCTGTACCTTCGATTCAGTTAGCTTCGATGAAGCTTACAAATAGATGAAAGTTTAGTGTTATTCGCTTCGCACTTTTATTTAAGCAACAAAACGGTCGATGTCAATCTTTATACATAGCAACGTAAATAGACACTGATTATTATTCAGGATGAGCGTGTGGTAAGCATTTATAACGATTGACAAAAGCAATTGAACCTTCTTTCATCTATTGAATAATGGAATATTACCTTTTTTGTAAGTAAAATCATTATATTCTACATTTTAATGTTTATTAACATAAATAGGCTCACATATCTGGTGTACATTTACTGGAGTCAGTGTTCAATCATGGACAACTGTATGTTGCCTTTTCAGGGGTTGTTTACAAGACATAAAAGTAAATATTTCAGTGAGGCATAATTACACAAGAAATGAAGCTGGATTTGCAAAAGTGATATGATAGGAAATAAAATTATCATATTATTTGAATACAATATGTTTGGAAATGGATTGTTACAAGCAAATATGATTAATTGTTAAGAAAAGCTAATAGTAAATGAAAAAGTATCTACTGTATATTTTAAAGAGTTTGTATGTTGTGCTGTAGTAGATTCACTAAATTCGTTGAAATTCAACGGGAAATTCATCTAATCTACTATAATATATTTTGAAGCGTGTGTTTGTTGGTTTGTGTGTTTGTTCAGGAACTCCTACTAAACGATAAAAGCTAGAATAACCAAATTTGGTACGATTCTTCCTTACATCCTAACTTAGTGAATGATCAAGGTTTGGTCAACCGGGATTAATCAATGCTGCCAATATAGGGGATTAACATTTTTCCATAAGATAACACGTATGAATCCATTTCTTGACTTGCAAGGTATTCTTCCTTCAAGCATTAAAATACGTAAATATGAACCGATATTTTTTGTTTTTGCTTTATTCGATGAATAAAACTCTATACTATCTTATTCCTGCGAAGTATACGTGTTACACGGTCGAAGTTTTAAGAAATACGTTATTTGTTTCGAAATTTTGTGGATTTTTCGTACTCTTTCTGGGCGTAACCAAGGCGGCCGTCATTGTTACTTCCGATTCAGTTAGCTTCAGTGAAGCTTATAAATAGACAAAAGTTTAGCGTTATTCGATTTGCACTTTTAACCAACGAAACGATCGATGTTTATGGATAGCAACGTAAATAGGTACTGATAATTATTCAGGAAGCATTTATTGATGAAAGTAATTGAACCTTCTTTCGTCTATTGAATACTGGAATCTTACATTTTTGTAAGTAAAATCATTATGTTCTACATTATAATGTTTATTAGCGTAAATAAGCTCACGTATCTGGTGTACATTTACCAGTCAGTGTTCAATCATGGACAACTGTACGTTGCTTTTTCAAGCCATAAATAAAAGTAAATATTTCAGTGAGGCATAATTACACAAGAAATGAAGCTGGATCTGGCGAAAGTAATATGATAGGAAATAAAATTATCGTTATATTTGAATGCAATAGGCTCGGAAACGGATTGTTACAAGCAAATATGATTAATTGTTAAGAAAAGCTAATTGTAATTTAAAAAGTATCTACTATATATTTTAAAGAGTTTGTATGTTGTGCTGTAGTAGCTTCACTAAATCCGTTGAAATTCAATGAGAAATTCTGCTAGTTATGAATATATGGACTGATTTTTATAAAGTTAATTGATCAATTTCATTAATTTTTAACATAAATTTAAATGAATAGTTAAGACTTGAAATTATTAATAGATTATATTTATACTTGTCATTAGTTGACAATATATTTATTATTAAAATCTGTTATATTCCATCTACATATAAAACTACAAAAGAAACTTTTTGATTTGGTAGTAACAGGAATAGCCTTCTAAATCATCACCTTAAGATTCTGAGTTAACGGATAGAATATTGATATTTCTTCATTTACTATTGAGTATATTTACTCTGCCATACTATTTTATTGCTAAACTGATAGAGAGTTGATGGTTTGAATTATAAATAAATCTCAATAAATAAAATAAATATTTTTATTGCACCAGCAAATGAGGGCCCAATTGTGTTATATTATGCAATTGCTGTATTTCTAAAAAATAAATTACATATTTGGTTTGTCAATTCAGGCAATATTGAACGTGAAAATTTCAAAACTAATTGTGAAATAAATCTGTTACTTAATTATTTGAATAAACTCTTGGAGAATTTTAAATTTTACAATTCTAAACAGGCTTCAATAAATAAGATGTGCTCTTTCATATTGTGTAAGGAATTGAATCTTTTGTATTAAGATTTTTTAGATTGTGTTTCTTTATTGAATTCACCACAACCATTTTTCCTCTTTATTTTATGTATCGCAGTTGATGCTGAACCATAGTGAAACCCTGAATCGAAGAGTACTGCTTTGCTGTGATGAGAATTGATGCATCTAGGTGTGAGAATAAAGAGGACTATGAGCTGAAGGCTATATATATATATATATATATATGGGATGAAAGGTTTTTATTTACCCATATGTTGCTAATCCTGGTTTGTTCATATATCAGACAACATAAATCTTCTATAATATACAGCTGCATCTTACATAGAATATAGAAGGGGATTATAAATTAGAAGTATCTTCCAGATGAGCTAGAGACTTGAAATTTTGCACAATTATAGGTTTTTGGTCATAACTGATGGAAAAAACCCAAAATTGTTGAAATTCTAATTTTTTGGGGCTATTTTTGCCGCATTGTTTCCCCATAGGAAGATAAAAATTATAAGGCACTTCAAGAAGAGTTGGAGACTGAAATTTGGCACGATTATAGATTTTTGTCAACCAATGGAAAAAAGACGATATTACAAGAATTCCAATTTTTAGGGGCTGTTTTTGTCCTATTGTTCAGAATAAGCCAAAATTTAGTTGGATTAAACCACACCCCAAGAATTCAATTCTCTTTAAAATATTGTTTAATCAATTTACCCTTAAAAAGTAAATAAATGAAAATATAGTGCTAGTGCTACATTTGAAAAAATTGAACTGCTATCGTCTGTAAGGCATCAATTTTCTGTTTGAACTTGAAAGACTTTGTTTAATTAAATTTATAAAGAATACTTGTTTGTAAAAAGTTTATTAGTATACTTGATAATTTTTCATAAATTTGACTTCCGTTAATAAAGAATCTAATATATAAACAAGTTATATTCAAAGGCTTATATTATAAGCCTGATAAAGCCCAGAAATTTTAAAAATTGTCAATGTTTATTTTAGTGTTTGCCATATTTTAAATTTTTTCTGCACTTCAACAAAATTTTTAAATAGTAATTTTGTTTTTTGTATATTCAGAGGCTTATATTATAAGCCTGATGAAGTCCAGAAATTTTAAAAATTGTCAATGTTTATTTTAGTGTTTGCTGTATTATAAATTTTTTTCTGCACTTCAACAAAATTTTTAAATAGTAATTTTGTTTTTTTGATATATTCAAAGGTTTATATTATAAGCCTGATAAAGTCCAGAAATTTTTTCAAGTCAAAAATTATTCTGTCCAAAAGCTAAACAAACATTTTGTTTTGTGCTATGTTCAAAGTCTGATAGAAGTGCAGAAATTATTCTAAGTCCAAAATGTAAACACCATTTTTTTTTTTAAAGGTTCGAAGCCCAAAATTATTCTAAGTCCAGAATAATTTTATTCTGAAGTGCAGGATAAAATAATAAGAGAAAAATTATATTTCAGAATGTAAAATTTTATTGAACTTGTATGTATACATTTGTACATTATTTCAATTGCAATAAAGACAATTTATTATAAACAAAACCTGTGTACTCCTTTTAGTTCAAACTAATTTCTTTTTCTCGGAGGCTCTTTTAGGTATCTTAAGACTTAAGGGGTTTTTTAAGGTATATTTTTGCTATATTTTAGCAAAAAATGTCACTTTTTACCACAAATTTAGCCAAATTTGCTAATTTTACCACAAATTCTACCAATTTTTGCTGTTTGTTGATCAAATTATTCAACAAATGACAACTATATATAAAAAATATTAGACAATTTATCATTTCAACTATTCAACAGGGGTTTTTTAAGGTATATTTTTGCTATATTTTAGCAAAAAATGTCACTTTTTACCACAAATTTAGCCAAATTTGCTAATTTTACCACAAATTCTACCAATTTTTGCTGTTTGTTGATCAAATTATTCAACAAATGACAACTATATATAAAAAATATTAGACAATTTATCATTTCAACTATTCAACAGGGGTTTTTTAAGGTATATTTTTGCTATATTTTAGCAAAAAATGTCACTTTTTACCACAAATTTAGCCAAATTTGCTAATTTTACCACAAATTCTACCAATTTTTGCTGTTTGTTGATCAAATTATTCAACAAATGACAACTATATATAAAAAATATTAGACAATTTATCATTTCAACTATTCAACAGCTGACATGCTGCACATATATCACAATACAATTAATTCAAAACTATAAACGTCAAACACATTTTGCAGCTTATAAAAACTGAACAGGTGCTTAAAATATTACTTGCCTCTGATAAATATAGCTGCGACTGTGTTGTAAAATAATTAATACCCGCATTCCAACTACAGAACAGCTGCCATCAATGTTGAAATGTCACTGACAACAACTGCTCTGTGGCTGAAATGCATGTATTAATTTTTTCACAACCCAGTCGCAGCTATTTTTATCAGAGTCAAGTAATATTGTAAGCGCTTGTTCTAGACTCACTTAAAAAAAGAAATATTTCACATTATCAATGACCTAACACTAATTAATAATGTCTCCTATTGGTCAAGAAATACATTAAGTAAAAAGGAGTGCACACAACTGATTCTAAATTAGCTGCAATGTTCCCATAAACGAAAAAATAATGCTGTGTTGAATCATGCAAAGCAATGCTTAATTAAAATTACTTAAATACCGGAATAACATCTTTATAAACTTTTAAATACGATATTTAAAGTTTTATGGTATATCTATTTCAACTGTTAATAAAATGAAACCTCTATATTTGCCAAATTAATTTTCTTCGTATAAATTCATTGAAATTATACTACAGGCAGTCCCTTACTTTCATACATAATGCATTCCTGAAAACGTACGAAAGTCGAACAATTGACATGATGTTATAATGGGTGTTCTGTTCCCGGAGTGCCAAAAATATTATAAAATCTCTAATTATGGTATAAATGTTTAGTTTTTTGAGCAGGGGCCTATTAGACACAATCGTCGATTTTATAATATAGAGAGATAGGGCAAAATGCAATAAAATATTTAAATAATTGAAGAAATAAACACTGCTGTAGAGACAAAGGTGGCAACGTGGCAGAACCTGGTGGCTAGCAGCCAGCACCACCATGCGGTAACTCAAAATATTCATCACTTCGCTGACGTACAAAAGTCCAAATTCAGCGTACGAAAGGGTGTCAATGTATAATGTACAAAAGTCTTGAGTTTTTTTCATTAAAGCATTTTGCTATTTTCATAGTTTTTTTGCAATATTGCCTAATCATGGCCCCAAAGAGAGTGATGATTGAAATGAAAGAAAAGTCAGTAAAAAGGGCAAAAAAAAGTGATGAGTTTGGAGAAGAAAATTTAAGTTTTAGATAGGCTTGTATATAATGAATCTGCTTCATCAGTTGGTAAATTACTTGGTGTGAACAAGTCTACAATAAGATCGCTGAGGAAAGTGAATAAGCAATTAGAGCTAGTGTTGCAAGTGGTACTTCAACGAGTACAAAAGTGTCTTTTGTACATAGGAATCCGTATGTAGAGAAGACAGAGAAGGCTTTAAACCTGTGAATCGAGACCCAAACTCGCAAGAAAGTCTTGCTAAGTTCACTTGTCATTCGCGGAAGGCCAAGCAACTGCACAATCATTATGTCTCAAATTGTTTCGCGGTCTGCTAACGGGATATCACCAACGTCATCGAAGCATGTGTAGATCGGTTCCTTGCTCTTTAAAAAAATTTAAATCTGCTAGGTCACTTTCTAGAAACTCATCAATTGAGTAGAATGATTTAGATTTTCGCCAAGAAGCCATTACTCTTTTGATTTTATTATATTTATGCATTTTGCTTCATTTGGTAATTTATTAAAAGTGTTTGCTTGGCTGACAGACAGCACCACTATGCAATAGCTCGATTTTTTTTTTCGTCAGCTGACGTACGAAAGTCCGAATTCGGTGTACGAAAGGTGGTTTAGGGGTGAGAATGTATAATGTACGAAAGTTGAGGACTGCCTGTATGTACCTCAATTAGATGTTTCACTGTTTTTCAAAAGATTAATTGTATAATATAAACCCAAAGACTACATTTACTTATGATAGCAATTTAATTTTTATAGCAGCAAAGATTGAACTAAATACATTTTGTCTTTAAGAATTATCTTACTTGGATTTAAAAATATAACTGAACTAAATCGAGGTGAGATTATATTTACAACATCATAATATAACTGAGTTTATCAAGGCAAACGCATTATTTATGAAGAAATTTGGCATACTCTCAAAGATTGTCATATATCTAGGTAAATACAGTAAGTGTATATAATTTAACGATTTGAGGTTAATTTATGTAAAATTTAAGTAGTAATCGCATTGCATGACTCAACTCTGATTATTGTTAACAAATTAAATTGCTCCTTATTGATAGATTAACACTTTCATGGCCAATTTGTTAATTTACAAGTAAAATCAAATCATTTATATCATTAAAAATTTATCAATAATTATATTTTTTAACGTTAAAAATGGACAAATATGTGTAGCTATACATTAATATTGCAAAATATTTATTAAAAAACTGATATTTGAAGAATTTACAGATTATAATTTATGTAATTGAGTACACGACAAAACTAAAGTATTTCATTAACCATCTGTATGCAATTGAGTTATTTATGATAAAAATTTAAACAATTCCTTCTCAGCAAGGCTTAGAATGTCAAAATCTCATATAGAGTCTACCAAAATTATTGTTATGATAAATTAATGAAAATATTTTAAACTGTAGCCATGAAATCGTTAATTAATCTCAAATACCAACAACAGACATTAACATTTACATTAGAGACCAACTTAAGAATAAAAAATTGAGAAATAAATATCCTATAATTATTATACCAAGTGGAACTGAATGAGCTTCCCACAATCTATATACAGTGGAACACACACACGAAATATTGGTTAACACGAAATGCTTGCTCAGTCCGTTCAGATGCCTATACTTTTCAATGTAATTTTATTCGCTTAACACAAAATACTGGTTAACTCGAAAATAATTTTTGGTCCTAATAAAATAAACCTATGCAAAATTCTTTGGATAACAGGAAGTGGCAGTTGAGAAGGTTTCACCATCCACTCTTTGGCTCCTTCTCCAGGGGCAACATCACCCCCACTGAGAATTTCCATTAACCCACTAGCATGGAAAATTACTACCTCACCCACCCTCCTCCTAGGCCTTTATCGGTCATTGAACATAGTCATCAGTAGTTTAACGAATCCCAAACATGCCATATCAATCTCATGGCAATCCATGGAGAGAGTGCTCACCTAGATTAGGCTTTATCCTGGCACCTGTTCCACAATAAACACATCCCTGGAACTTCAATCATTGCACTTAAGAAATGGACTTGCCAACTCTGCTTCTTATTGGTGTTGAGATTGGCGGGTATCTCCCAATACCTACTGGTCAACCAATTACATATTTCCTGTAAACGAATCCCTCCTACTCCATTTAGCCAATTCCTTCCCATTTTTCTCCTCTTTAAATCCCTATAAATAACATTCATGAAATTCTAAACTATCAGTTGCTGCTGAATTTCTGAGTGAAACCTTTGGTGCACTTTAAATGAACGAAATCTTTCCTATGCATTGCAATCATTTAAGTTTCGGTTTTATATATTTATAAAAAATTAAATACATAGTCCATATTAAAAATGGCCAATAAAGTCCGTAAGCAAAATGCACTACCGCTAAAAGTGAAAATGCAGCTTCTAGAAGCGGTTGATGCCAGTGATAGATCCAAAACTGACATTTGCAAAGAGTTCGGGATTCCAAATTCAACGATTATTAAAAATCGCAAAAAATTAACATCTGTTTTCGAAGCTCGAAATTCGGTTAACCCGAAATTCAGCTAACACAAAAGGTTTGTGCTGGTCCCCTGCATTTCGTGTTAACCGATTTCCAGCGTATATATATTTTTTTTCGAATAGTTTGTTTTTGTGCTTCATTATGCACATCATAAACTATAAGACATAAAAGCAACCAAATGTGGTGCAGTTCTTACATCTTAACTTCATCAAATTTAATTTAGAATCCAACACTTAGATTTTTATAAATTAAACTATGAAAAAATTTCCCAAACAAAACTTTTCAAACGTAGAAATAATTTTTCGTCCATAACAATTGTCTTCATTTGAAGTAGTGTAGATTTATAAAACGTAACCCGAGCTACGCCGGGTAATTTTCATAGTTATTTATAAGCCAATAACTTTTCAATACCATTTTAATTTCTCCATAATATATAAAGATGTTTGTGTAGCATTGTAAAATTAATTCAAATAACAAATACCCTTTTTTCTGATTAAAAATGAATTTTTATGCCAATTTGAAGTGGATTTGAATTTACCCTTCTCAAAAATAAGAAACCTCAATCTTTCAGCTATGAAACTGTCTTAATTCTGAGTTTCTACCTCAATTTTAACTAATTTAAAAATGAAATTTTAATAAAGCCCTGCATCCTATTTCCACGCTTTTCTTATTAAAGGGGATTAGAAATTATAAACAACGGGGTAGGAAAAACCCCTCTAAAAACATTCATTGGGATTCTAGATTATTTCCTTATTTTTATATCCAATAATCTTTCATACTTAAAAATTTCAGATTTTTAATTCTTCTAGAAGTACCTAAACATTTATTTCCTCCTATGTCCTATTTAAGAAGCATTTTATAATATAACAGCCCAGGTCTGTTGGTTGGTTGGTCACGCTATTCCATAGCCTCTGGTGGCAAATTATGGTATTAACTCGAGAAAGAATCGCGATAGAAACTCGAAATTTGGCAGGAATGCTCGATTAACATATTTTACGGTAATGACAAAAATAAATCTCGGAATAGTCCTGGGATCGACTCCAAGGAAGACATTTCCATTTTCCGTAAGGTAACACATAATAATCGATTTTTTGGCATGCAGGCTTTTATTGTTTTGGAAATTAAAATTAGAGGGAATTAACCTACGATCTTTGGATCTGAACCATTTTGAAGAAAAAATTACAATGTGTCTTAATCTGCTCGTCTTTTTGCGCCTACAGTTCAAAACCACTCATGTTAAACTTTTATTTTACATATTTTGTGGAAATCTTGCCATTTTAACGGGATGTTGCCTTGGCTACTAATTATATTGTTAGACTTCAAAATCCTATTGTTATATCAGTCCTTATGGGAGTTATCGATCAACTTTTTCTGATTTGAAAAGTATTTACCTTATTAACCGCTTCCTTGATTATCGTGAAGACATTCGGCAAATGAGATCGTATATAAATACTTTTACACTACTTTTCACTAAAATTTTCCTAAGTAAGCTTCACGTTTTCAATTTCTCGTGATTTTATTTTTACCAGTCTTGTATTTTTACTAGATAGTAGTTTTTATTTAAGTTTTATTATAATAACATTTAACGGGATCAGAATGCATGCTTATTGCTCATTTAATAAGATGGTTTAAACATGAAGCAAAATGAATTATTTTATTAATTAAAATTATAATTAAAAAAAATCAACTTACTGAGAAGGCGAAGGTTCCCTAGTTTAATTACAGAATTACATTGTATCACAATTGAAATTTCCACATAATTCTATTACATATTGGAAATCAAACTGTGATACAATTTTAAAATTTACATTTAATTGATTACAATGTAAAGATACAAACTAAACTTTTATTAAAGCCTTGTACATTCACTTCAGTTTGAAAATAAGTATTGGGTGGAAAGGTATCGCTATGGCGTTGAATTTTGTTATGAGTGAGAAAGGAAAACGTAAACTGCTGCTTGATGGACATTTGTTTTACAAAGACAAGCAAGTTGAAGAAAAAATTTATTGGAAGTGTGAAAGATTTCAAACTACCAAGTGTGGAGCGAGAGTTATAACGAAAGCCCAAACTATTTTGAATAAGAGATGCGAACATAATCATTTAGGGGATGCTAGCCACGTAGATGCAGATAGAGTAATGGCAGCCATCCGTGAAAGGGAAAAAAACACCTGCGAAACACCAACCTACATAGTGTCTTCCTTGTCAGTTGGAGTCTGTCAAGCTGCTGCTGCGAAACTACCCTCTGTACCGAACATTAAACATACTATCAGAAATGTTTGTAAAAAAGAAGATGCTGGACCAGCTATTCCAATTTCTCGTCGCGATATTCAAGAAGAGTACAAGCGGAATGAAGGAGGAGAAGAGTTTCTTCTATATGATTCTGGAACTCTAAGACGATCACATTTTAATATTTTCCACTAGGAAAAATTTTAAATTACTTAGTCGTTCCAGAAATTGGTATTCTGATGGAACCTTTCAGCAGCTTTATACCATCCATGGGTTAGAAGCTAACAACTCTATTCCTTTGGTGTACGCTCTTCTACCAGACAAGAAGGAAGAAACATATACCCGTCTTCTGAGAAAAGTTAAAGAATTCGAGCCAGCTTCTGACCCTCTCTTTTTTTTGATAGACTTTGAAATGTCAATGATTAATGCAGTGAAGAGTGTATTTCCTCTTGCTAATCACTGTGGATGCTTCTTCCATTTTTGCCAGTGCATTTTGCGTAGAATTCAAACAAACGGTTTAAGAATGACGCAGAATTTTCTCTAAAGCTCCGTATGCTTCCGGCTCTAGCTTTTGTTCCCACTGCAGAGGTTGTGAACTCTTTTGAAACTCTATGCA
Organism: Uropetala carovei; assembly: GCA_036926305.1. Lineage (NCBI taxonomy): Eukaryota > Metazoa > Arthropoda > Insecta > Odonata > Petaluridae > Uropetala > Uropetala carovei. The sequence continues at coordinate 1,098,802 of JAXCHB010000202.1, read as the reverse complement.
ACAGTGACATTTTCCCAGAAGAAGCACAATCAGTTATTGATTATTTTGAGGACACGTGGATTGGACGTCCAGATCATCGTTTGGGTCGACATCTTCCAATCTATAAGCATCAAATGTGGAAAGCGTGCTTAACGGACTGTCAAAAACATATAACAATATTGAAGGATGGCACCAAGGATTCCAGCAACAAATCGATGGGAGTCATCCTAGCATCTGGAGGTTCATTTGTGGAATCAAGAAGGAACAGAGCCTGAACGAACTACGCTTAGAGCAGTACACCAGTGGTCAGGGATCACCGCATCAGTGGAGAAAATATCGGGACAGTGCAGAAAGATTGAGGTGAGGTGTTGCTGATTGGGACGAAACTATAAACATTTGTGATTATATGCATGCTGTTGCACATAATATTGGATATTGATAAGTCGATAAAATGTAGCGTTTCCTTCTGGTACGATAAAGTGTAGTTTTAAAGGTAGCATAAATTATATTTTTATAATGAATTAGAAATAAAAATAATTTCCATATGTGAACCCAAAACTTGTTGTCTCTAATTCTTTATAACATGTTACTCTGTGTGAAAATATATAAAATGTGTCCTGTGAATGAATATTTTAATGATTTGAAATATTTAACAAAGTTAATTAACCTTTGCCTGACTTTTTCATTCTTTCAAAATACCAAATAATAAATGCTCTAGCTGACAAAAAAGGGAAGCATAATCAATTTTACTTTTAAATATACTTTAATAAAATAACAACCTTCACAATAATTTATATTTATTTATATACTACTGAAAGAAAAAATAGTGATACATAATCGCTCTGACAACACCTCATTTGCTGTATATCTTCACGATAATCAAGGAAGCGGTTAACAAGGTAAATATCTTTGAAATCAAAAAAAGTTTATCAATAACTTAATTTTTGTTTAAGATTTTTCTATATACTTTAATAACTTTCTGAAATCTTGTCAATTTTCGAAGAATTTGTCATTCAAAGAATTGCTTGTTCGAAGAACTGATTTTCAAAGAACTTATTTTCGAAGAATTTACCTAGAACCACTATTTTAAGGTTAACTAAAGATATCCCATCATATCGACGGGCTTTTATACTAGTCTATTTATAATAGATAAATGTGACATTTTTCAAGTACATATGTGCGTGAAATAGCATTTTAAAGTTCTTTTCTTCGACATAAATACTTTATTTTCTTCCAATTTAAAAATATTGTATGCACATGTAAGGAAATTAAATGTATTTTTATGAGATTGTTTATGTTAGCAACAATAAAGTAGTAACCATGCAAGAAATTTTCCAAGTTCAACTCGAATTAAGATATTCTTGTTTGATTTTCTTGATAACGGCTACTCCTATGATAAAAATGTATAGGAAAAGAAATACTCTACTTTACTAGTCCTACAAGTTTTATTTGAAAACTATTTTGAAATGACCAATACTTTACGAGATATGACGGAAAGCCCATTTTTTGTCACCAGTAAAGTGGTAACCCTGATTGGCTTACGATTCATTTACATGACTTTCTTATTGCCTTTGACTGTTTCCTTAATATCAAATTTCATGAAAATCTATTCGGTAGAAGCTGAGAACGAACATGCAGATGGCCAGACCAATGCTAATAGGCACTTATACTGGAAGCAAAACGTGCCAAAAAAGGGTGCCCGTCCACAATCGAGTACTCCCATATTTATTTTCAGAAAAATAGCACTGTGAAGTCCTAACAAAGGAAGATAACTATAAATATTTAGGTTTCATGCAATTAAAAGGCCAAAATCAAGTAGAAACTATTGAATGAATTTAAAAACAGAGTAGATTTAATACTGAAAAAATACCTACATTGACCAAACAAAATTAAAGATATCAATACATATGCAATTCCGACTTCGACATATTCCTTTGGCAATATTAAATCGTCAAATACTGACATTGAAAAAATTATGAGAAGAAGCTTAAGTGATCATTGCATGCACCATCCAAAATCAGCCATTGAATGCATTCATTATCTACAGGAAATGGAAGCAGTGGCGTAGCTAGGGTCTTCGGCGCCCGGGGGCAAGGCATCTTTTTGGCGCCCCTAAAAGGGGAGGGGGATATATTCCCAGTCTGGCCCATATGACCTTTTTTCTTGCCGCCAAGTTCCAGGGGTAGGGGTTTACGCGGGCCTGATTACGTTACTCCGTGACCTCCTAGCGGATCTTCTTCCATCGATAAAAATTGGTCCGTGAGTTTGTGCCCCTTATGCCCTGCGCCCGGGGGCAACTGCAACCCTCTGCACACTCCTCACTACGCCTCTGAATGGAAGAATGGGAATTACTGACACCACCCGTATATGTGCTGCGCAAATAAATGACTTAAGGAAATACTTCCTTTCTAAAAGTAAAGAAAAATGTATGCTGTCCTATGCAAAGCAGATGAAGGCATAACACCACTAAATCTAAATATCCTGATTAGTGACACATATGATCAAATCTTATCAGAATACAGTATAGAGTAAAGAAACAGAAAACAATACATGGGGCACTCCCACAACAACTGGCTCAAAGCCACATATATAAAAAAGCATCCAAACCAAAAGCTAAACAAGTTAGGAAAGTGTACAACGTACCACAAATGGGCGCGTTTCGTGCAATGGAGTTTTAGAAAGAAATTATACACCTGTACGTAAGGGAAATAGCAATTTAAAGTTTTTTCTTCGTCATAAATAATCCATTTTCTTCCTATTTAATAATATTACATCCACACACAAGGAAATTAAACGTTTGTTTGTGAGATTGTTTATGTTAGCAACAATGAAGAAGTAACCATGCAAGAAAATTTCAACTTGAACTAAGACATTCTTGTTTGATTTTCTAGATAACGGCTACTCCTACGATAAAAACATATAGGAAAAGAAATACTCTACTTGACTAGTTCTACAACTTTTATTTGAAAAATATTTTGATATGAGCAATACTTTATGAGAGATGACGGATATTTCATTTTTTTGTCACAAGTAAAGTGGTATCCCTGATTGGCGTACGTGATTCATTTATGTGATTTTATTTTATTGCAAGTCCTTAATATCAAATTTCATGAAAATCCGTTTGCTAGAAGCCGAGAACGAACATGTGGACGGACAGGCAGACAGACGATAATAGGATCTCACGCTGGAAGCGAAACGCGCCTATAAAAGGATCTCTCTATGTTGAGACAATGGGCTTCATGATAGCTACACAAAACTATCAAAAATATATCCTAATTGAAGACACTGTCAATGACAACTGCAGAAGATGATGTGCCTCGAAAGAAACAACTGAACATATCACCAATGCATGAACTTCACTAGCTGGGACAGACTACCTTCAAAGACATAACAATATAGTAAAAATAATTCACCAGCAGCTGGCAAGAGACTTTAACCTCCTTAAGGAAAAACTCGGATCTTTTCTGTTATAGCATCACCACTTTCTTGAAACCTATTAACCCAACAATAACAATGAAAACAAAGTGAGCCAAAGCATACGGGAGTTTGGGGGCAGAGTTTCATATTGCGACCGAGGATATTGGCGAGCCTTCGGCTTGCTTTCTTTTTAGATTATAATGCATCTTATATCGGGTGTAGCCATCTCCGGGCGCTGTCGCACCCTTTGCCTCTCTAGAACAAATCTATCCAGTGATCGGGTGGGTAAATGTCGCCACGGGCAGATCAGTCATGGGTTTGCAAGCTTTCGTTTTGTGTGAAAGGGTTATCTCAAAAAATTATCTGATCTGCCTGTGGCAACATTTACCCACCAGATTGCCGGCCAATGAGGAGAGATACTTTCATTCCAGAGAGGCAAAGGGCACAATAGCACCCAGGGACAGCTACGCCCGATATAAAAGGCATTATAATCTAAAAAAGAAAGCAAGCCGAAGGCTCGCCAATATCCTCAGTTACTTGTAATTACAAATTCCAACTATACATAATCTCGCAAAATAAATATTTACATAGCGATCCCATGAGCCTCTCAACAATAAATATTGCACGAGTTGTGGTGCTATAACCGAAGATTTCTGAGTGATGGTGCTATAACAGAATAGATCCAAAAACTCTCATATTATAAATACAAATCCCCAGATGTACTAGAAAATAAATCTCATAAACTATACTGGGACAGAGAAATTAACCCCTCAAGCCGGTAATTAAATGCCTGCTAACTTCCATAGGGTGGTATTAAATTTCACTATTGTATTAAGTATGCATGGATATCGGAAAGTATTTTTTTCTTTAAGACCATGAACAGAAAATCATCAAAATTTATGAAAAAATATTGAACATTCTAGTGAACAATATACATATCTTTATGTACAACCGCCACAGCGGGTTGGACATGTACGGGTATGTCCAACTAAATTTAATGCTAATAGACCAGATATTTTAGCCTTAGACAAACATAAGAAAGAAGCAATGATAATAGACATACCTTTTTCATCGAATTGCAATATACAAAATGCTTATGCAAGTAAAATCAATAAATACGCAGATTTAGCCATAGAACAAAATAAATTATGGAAATTAAACAACGTTAAAGATGCACCTATGATAATATCTTCCACTGTTATCATACCAAAAGACTTAATAACCCAACTAAATGCCTTAAATCTGATCCACCAAACACCTATTACTCAGAAATCTGTTTTTCTCAACACATCATATTGTCAAACAGTTTTTAAACAAAGATTAAATAGGGATGAAATTGACATAGTCCGTTCATCCCCATGTAGAATTGAATATCATCTATATTTCTGGGCGAGATTGAGACTGGACAGTTCCTTCTGCCATCTAAGGCACTTTTGAGAGAAAGTGAGGTATGAAAATAATAATATTTACTAGTCAACTAGCAGAAGTGCCCATTGAATTTCAATGGATTCAGTGAATCTAAAACTTCGACCACGTAACATGTGAACATGGCAAGAATAAGATAGTACACAGTTTTAGCCGTCAAATAATGCAAAAATGAAAAAAACTGCTCCGTAATTACCAATTTCGATGAATGAAGGAAGAAAATCTTGCACTGTGAAAAATCGAAAATTACACCTAAATTTATGAGAAAATAATTATTGAATGAGGCTCTCCCTCCCCCAAATTTTTTATCGCCATATAGCCTATGTTACCCGCAGGGCAAAATTATATACCTGTGCGAAGTTTCTTGACAGTATCTTAAAAACGAAAACTGTAAGTAAAACCAGCAAGAACACAATAATCAACAGAAAATGGATAAACAAAGGAACAAACGAAATTAATTAATTTATCGATAGACAAAAAAGTAAATAGAGAATGTTTTAAGAATCACAGAGTGAATATTATCCTTCAACCATCTGCTTGATTCTCTCATCCGTGAGTTCTGTTACAAGAAAATCGTTTATATTGACAATACTTTGGAAACAATGAAACAATTTATCCAATCACAATTTGTGGAAAATGTCTAATTATATAAGTTACTTACTCATTCATATGTTAGTCAAATGGAGAAAATGGAAAAAGAAAATATTTTTTAAAAATAGAAAGGTCAATCAAATCGGTATAAAAACCAGACTACACCACTTAACCACTTATTCCGGTTAAAATGACAGTCAATGAGCACTTGAGAATTCAATGGACTCTATCAAATATAATGCAGAGTCTAATTAAAATTAATATTTACTTCACATATTAAGTAAAAAAATTCTTTCATACTATAAAATGGCTCAGTGAATATCCAAGAAGCTTATTTAATGAATGTTATAAGCACATTTAGAGATATTATTAAACATTTTCATGCCTAAAACCTTATGACTTGATGTGAGTTTTGCTGTCTAGAATATGAAGCAATAAATTAATTTTTATTTCATGTAGGTGCATACCATAATGTCAAATGTATAACATTTAAAGCGGGAAGCTCATTCATTCTAATCTGTAACACAAAAGTGGTTACACTCACCCATCTTCTTTCTTGATATCACAAAGTAGAACCGTTCTGAGGCAGAGACAGGTTGTCAGCTGTGTTTTAGACTTCATTTCTTGGAGGCATGCATCTGAAACAACGACAGAACCAAATCAGAAATCTTGCATCCCAGGATAAAAATTCTACAAATTTAAAAACAATGATTCACATTTGCTGAGGTAAACTATAATTTTTACTTTAAAAACACTGAATACATATTGATAACAAACCCTGAAAAAGGATAAGGAAGATTTTTATCTCAAGCAGTGCACAGCAAGTAATCACCTCGTAGAATCTTATACAGGCCACAGATAAATGTATATTTGTGCACGTTTAATTCCCTTATTAAGTAGCAAACTGCAGTAGCTTTAAAGCCAATTATAAAGAAACGTTGAAAGAGAAGTTATTTCAGATATCCATACCTTTGAAGAGGTTAATTCTTGAGTGGTGCGACATCAGTCTTGTATGCAACATATGCTCCTCTTACCGCAGACTTGATCACATCGGCATAAAGCCTTTATTTTTCCATAAATGACATCGTAAATCGTCAATAAGACAAACAATCACAAAATAAAACACAAAGAAAAACAATATTGCTTCACGAGTTGACTAAATAAAAATAATACATAAAACGTCAGCCATACACAGTGACAAAAAATGACACACTGAATAACAACATACCAACTCGCATCTCGTTATATTACAAACGAAAATGAACAATGGTATTATGCGAATATTTACTTAATGTCCATTAGGCAAGTTAAATATTACACAACAGAAAGATTCAAATATTTTAAAAATTTCGATAAAAACTTAATTGGCGAAAGTCACTCACTTCAAGTGTCGTAAGCAAACGTTCACAACCTAAAAGTATTTAAATACTGCTGTCAAAACACTTGTAACATTAATATCCGTAGCGGGGATCACTGTTTTTGATGAATAAACGTCCAAACTCATGTCACGTAGACAATAAAAAATCCAAGTTTTCTACCTTCTAAAAGGTGTACTGGTATAAACACATAGAAAGGATATTTCGGAAAGTAAGTGTTATGTTTCCTTTTAGGAACCTAGACAAACAAACACTAAGCAGATTCACAACAATATATTGTCCAAACTGAATTACAATTACAAAAATTGGGTTACAACAAAAAACCACGCCGTCAGCCATTACATGAAACGCACGAACACGACGAGAGCGCGGGAAAACAACTGAATACCGAAAGCCAGAACCATGGAGTCAGCTAAGTGCTGCCAACTAGAAACAATATTTATTTCTTTATTTACGGAGAAAACTCCATTTACAAGTAATAATCAAATACAATTGAAAATTAAAAGAATACATACATTTGACATAGTATAATATGGATTATAATCGCATTGTAATATGTCACAGTCCTCCCCCATCATATAAATAAAAGACAAAGTGTATTTGTGTATTATCTTTTTGGAAATAACCTTATTAAGATTTTTATATAAACTTTCAAAAACTCAAAAAATTCCATATAATATACATAAATAGTAAAAATTGAGAATGTTTTTATTATTAAATATTTAATAATACAAATAATAAGTTTGTCTGGTTAAAACATGGAAAGATATTTGCAAAAAAGGATGAAAACTCTAGAGTAACTAGAATAAATAATGAAATAGATTTAGATGAACTTAATTAAATAACTGTGACTTGTGAAATAATTATAGAGCAGTAGAATCTTTAAACATGGATATTTTAGAAACCATAACACTAGATAAAATTGAGTGCCAAGAGCTTGGTATTATAGATGACCTAGTACCTGATAAACTCAGTATTACTGTTATTCATTTAAACATAAGATCTATCTGTTTGAATTGGGACCAATTTTGTATTTCTTTGAAAGAAATGTTGAAACTGAATATAATGATTGTATGTCTTTCTGAAGTGAGTGTAACAAGATATGGCTAACTTATTTAGTATAGAAGGTTATATGAGATTCCAAAATTTGAGAACCTCCAAGAGAGGAGGTGGTATTATGATTTTTATTCAAGATAATCTCAATCCTAAAATTATTAACAACTCAACTTCTAATTTTGAGAGCATTTACATTAGTGTTTATGTAATGTAATGTTTGAGATATTGGGAATTTATAGACCACCTAATAATAGCTGTAATGAATTTTTAACTGAAATGAACGTGATACTAAGATCTAGAAAGTGTTTCCATAAAATTATTTTGGGTGACATGAATATTAATCTGAAAGATAAAAGTAATAATATGGTGATTAAATATAAAGATTTGACGGCATCCTACAGTTTCAGGGCAGTTATAAACAACTTTACTAGAAAAGAAACATTGGGAGACAAATCTGTCAGATCTTGTATCGATCATGTTTATTATTCTGGAAATAAATTCAGTATTTCAGGTTTAATAATTAAGGTCAAAATATCTGATCATTATATTACTGGTTGCACAATAAGTGATTTCATAGTGTCTAATACCTTTTCCTACATTAATGAATATAAACTTATGGAGTTAATAAATAACACGAATTGGACCACAGTTTATTTGGAGAATCATGCTGAGAGTTATTATGATAAGTTAACATCCCAGCTTCTAACTTTGTATCAAGCAGCAAGGATTAGTAAAACTCAAAATAGGGTTAGTGTAAAGAAGAACTGCATGACTCAACAACTAGCTTTGAAACTTCATGAAAGGGACAGATTATTTAACAAACATAGAAACAATCCCACAGATCAGGAACATCGTAAAGCCTACAATGCCTATACAAATTACATAAACAAGGAAATTAAGAAACAGAAAAAGAAATTTTATGAAGACAAATTTAATGAGTGTAAGAATTCTAAGGTCATACGGCAAAATATAAACAGAGTTTTGGGCAGGGAAGCTACAAATAATGATGAATTAATTGTAAAAAATCTTGCGTCCAAAATAAGTTTGAGCATGGTAGTTAATACTTTTCTCTATAATTTTACTGATAAATTGCTGACTTTAAAACCTAAAGTACGGCCTAATTTTGACATTAAGTGCTCTGACCAGATACAGAACAGCATATTTATTAGTGACATCTCTGATCATGAAACATCAGTAATTATTAAAAATTGTAAAAATGCTGCTGCAGGATTTGATAAAATCAGAATGAAAGACTTGAAAAACAAGTTACCTTTAGTCCCGTTAATAACTTAACTCATAAACTTATGTCTAGCCCAGGGAATAGTACCTAGAGGTATGAAAAAAGCACTTATAAAACCATTATACAAAGGGGATAAACATAATAACTTCAGTAATTATAGACCAATCTTGCTGTTACCTTTGATGCTCAAAATTACGGAGAAATATATAGCAAATATACTAATGAACTATATGGTTAAAAACAATATTTTGTCCAAGAATCAATATGCCTATCACAAAAAAAGAGGTACAAAAGATATTGTGGAGAAATTTTCTTATACTATTAACACCCACTTGGATATAAACAGGAATGTTATTGTTACTTATATAGATTACTCTAAAGCATTTGATATGATTTCTGTAAATATACTGTTGGACAAATTATATAAAATTTGAGTAAGAGGTTCATTATGGTCATGGTTTAAATCTTACCTAAGTGATAGAACTGTTATTGTTAAATGTAAAGATTCATTTAGCAATGAAAAAACAATCAATATGGGAGTACCACAAGCCTCGGTCTTAGGTCCACTCTTATATATTCTATATGTTAATAGTGTCTTTACAACAATAACTAAATGCGAAGTTCTTTTATATGCAGATGACACTGTGCTTATATCTGCAAAAACATGTTTCGATGGTGCAGTTAGTGGTATGCAGGAATCACTTAATGAATTAATGAAATGGTCTTCAAATCATGAATTATTAATAAACATAAAAAGTCTAATTCAATGCATATTGCAAATAGAATGTCTAAAATAAGAAATGTTAAGGTTAAATTACATGATGCAATGTGCCTAGTGCAAGGATATCAAAATGGATGTAACTGTACATTTTTAGAACAAGCAAATGAATATAAATACCTAGGATTACTTATAGATCAAAACTTCAAATTTGATAAACATATTCAAAAGTTTGACTTGAACTTGAGGAAATTAAGTTATCAAATAAACCATCTGAAGGATATTTTACCTACTAAGATTGAAAGGATAATTTACTTTTCTTTGGTGGCAGCTAATCTGAGATATGGAATCACTGTTTGGGGCAATACTAGCAAATGCTACTTAAATCTACTGATAAAAAACCAAGAGAGAATTGTGAAATTAATTAATCTAAAACTGATTGAATGTCCTATACAAGAAGTATTTTATAATTTAAAAATTTTACCACTACTTGATTTAAATAAATATATCATAACTCTAGATAACTATTTCAATTCGAAACATAAATCAATAAAAATATGTGATCACAATATGGTGAGAAGAAATCCAATGTACTTTGAGATTCCTAGATACTACAATTTGAATGATAGAAACACTTTTAAAGTGATTTTTCCAACAATATTTAATAATTTACCACATAATTTTAAAACATTCTCAACCTATTCTGAAGTTAAAATCAACATCAAAAATTATTTTTTAAAATACAACTAATGGTAGATTTGAATATTATCATCTTGTTATTTTATCAAATTAAACATAAAATGCACTCAAATTGATTTTTAAGGCACCTGCTGAAAAGTCATAATTTGACTTAGCAGGATCTCACTGGATATAAAGTTCATAATGAACTAACTTTCTCATTTTTTCTCTTTGTACATCGTATATACTTGTATACATATTATATACTTTTGGATGTCTGTGTATATATATCTGTAAACATTTTTGTATGAAACATTCATAGATAAATTATGTGCAATATATTGGCATGTACATATCTGTTGGTATGATTGTAACAGTATATATATGTTTTATATCTGAATGTATGTATACTATGTATGGAAATTTATTTGTTCATGTAATTTATTCTGAGATATTTTTCCTTCTTTCCTTATGGAAAATGAGAATTTAATGTCTTTTTGTAAGTTAATGATCTTGAAAGTCAATTATAATTTCTGTATTTCTGTATTACATTTGTATTGTATTGTAAACTTTAAATAAAAACTTTAAATAAAAATAATCTTTGTCAATATTATTAAATTTCTTAACACTAAATAAATTCAATAGATTCTAAAGTAAGCCCTACATTTTCAGTTTGTACAGTTAATATGGAGAGTGTAGGGAGATGTATGTACATACATTCTACTATACTATACATTCGATCACTTTTGACAAATAATATTGTTAATAATAAGTAGGTAATAAAAATAGAAATAAATGTTATTAGGGCAACTCATCACAATACATTGAATGAAATTCCTATTTGTACTTTGTACTTAATTTAATTCATTTCAATAAATTATCATTCTGTAAAACAAATTTGTGAAATTCTTTACAAGTTTTACTAATATTGTTCTATTAAAATTTCTGCTTCCACATTCTTTAATGTTACACGACTTCTTTCTTTTCTCCAGGTTTGAAACATCAAGCTAAACATCCTTTCACTCATTGCATTTGAGTGAGGGAGGGCAAAAATACATTGGACTATTTTTGTATGTTTGGAGCATTGCATGTTTTTTAAAAAGGTAATCCATCTTAATTTGTATGAAAATTTTTTCAGTGATGGCACAATTTCTTTTAAACTTGAAAACTCATCAAACAAAACATCTAAGTCAATACCCAGATCCGACATTGGAAATAATTTTACGACATATGAGTGCTTCAGCATTTGGAGTTTCTTCTAATTTAAAAAACTAAGACTCTCAAATTCCAATTCCATTTTAAGGATTACAAAATCACATATCATTGGGTAGAATTTAAATGATAGTTTGTGCTGAGTGACATTTCTTTCCACATGCCAACACTTTGTCTTTTGTTTATATGATTGGGGAGGACTTCTTACCCCTTTTCTTTTATTTATCGAATTTGGGAAAACCCAATCTCTCGGTATAGCTTTGCCAGAAAACAGTTCTATTTATTTCTTTAAAATTGTTCTCCTTCGTGCAAATACATATTCGCTCTTAAATCTCCCTGGGTTCTTGTTGGGGAAGGATCGCTGCCGCTCACTTCATTTTAAAAAGAAAAGGAGTTAAAGGTGAACATCTTGTATTATGCATCGTTCTTCAACTAAGAGATCACCAGAAAAATTGTCATATCACTTCTAAGTGCCCCGGGCTCGACCCCAAAAATTCCCAAAAATGCCTACTTTCCCATAAGAATAACACTGAGGGCATATTGAAAATCATTTTAGGGGACTTTCTGTAATCGCACTGAAATAAATTTTGGTGTAACGTTAGTAGAGCACGAAATCTATCAGTTGACGATATCAATTTTTCATAACAAGGCCCAGGTTCGACTCCAGATGACCCCCATTATTTTCCATAAGAAAGCATGTCTAGCTAAATCTACCTGGCCGATTTATATGAGATTTTCAGGAATTTTAGTCCTATATGATATACCACCAGAAAAATTGTCATCTTTCTCCTACGTGCCACGGGTTCGACTCCAGAAATTCCTAAATATGCCAATTTTCCCATAAGAATAACATTACGGATGAGAACCATTTTAAAAGAAAATATCTAAGGATTCTTATATTTACCGTCAAATATAGCTTTAGATTCGAAATCACCCAAAGTTTGCTTAATTCGATATTTAATCAAAAAACCACTTTTTTATTTAAACGTTCGATTTACTACCAATAGCATTGTTGTACTCGGGATCCTCATTATTATCTCGCCTGGATTGACTCATAGCATACTGATAGCAAGATCAGATATGGTGCCTTTCATATAATACGGTGAATCAAAACGATCTCAGAAAGATTAAGTAAAAAATGTCACAAATACAAGCTTATTTTTTGAAATTATTATTATATATGATGCTCAATCTTAAGTAAGTCAATGTGTATTAATATTCGGTGAGCTTCGAGAAGAGATAGCTACATTGTGACAAAGATAGTGGGTACTATGTGCTCCAAAGCATGATTTAAAAAGTTGCATATGGGTATTCTATTTGCGAGGACCGTATCCATTGAATTTCATTCGTGGAAACTTATATAAGCACCGACAACAAACCTTACAAATGTACTAGATGAAGTGCCTGTATGTATGTGACCCACAATGCAGAGTGCGGCCTGATGAGATCTCCCAAGGATGAATTTTGGCCTTCCAATTGAAAAAGGTTCCCCACCCCTGGACTACACTAACTCTATAATGTGCAACCCACTGACACTATGCTCTGACAAGCATAGCACAACACTAGAAAGCCTCCTAGTCCTTAAACTTGCAGGGTGGCCTCCTGGCTCTAGCCAGAAGGCATGTCTGAGGAGGCACCTTTGGGGACTGAGCAGGCTCAACCGTGCCTGCGACTGGTTGAGCAGAAGTCTGGGACATTTCTGGAACAGGCTCCTCCACTGCGTCGCATGTGCTTGACTCTTCCTTGGCATCTGGGCTGGCAGAGTGACCTGGTATCACCACTGGAATAGGCATTGACTACGACAAGGTAGTAACATCCATGAAGCGATCTAAGATGGTCTATGTGGGTCCTTGACCACTTCTTGCCAGGGTGTTTCCACTTGACGTCATTCTGTTTTGGTGGGACTTCACGACTGGTCTGGCAGATGGTACACAAGCAAACTGCTTCTTCCACAGCACTGTTCAGACCTGGCCAACAAGCAAGAGCATGCCCAACCCTTAATAGCCACAATTCCTGGATATTAACCATGTAGCATTTCTAAGATTTTGCTTGTCAATTCAGTAGGTATCACTACACGACTATCCCATAATACACAATCCTGATTTAACAATAGGTCATTTAACTTCAGAAGGTAAGGCCTAAAAACTGAGTCTTTCTTCAGTGGATTTTTAGGAGGACCTCCTTGTAGTAGCCACTGTCTGATTTTGGCCAACGTCGGATCTTCTTGTGTGGCTTGTGTTACTTGGTCCACGCTGACAGAAACGTCTATCTCTTTGGTGCCTCCCAAAAAAAAAAAGTTCTGGTGGTTCTGGTGGTATGTTGAGGCTGTTATCAGGAATAGAAAATCTGCTTAAACCGTCCGTGTCGCAGATATTCTTCCCTGGTCTGTATATGCACTCAAACTAATATCCGGCCAACAGAAGGCTCCAATGAAGTAATCCTGGCAACACCATTTTCAGGATTCTCCGATTGGTTCCCAGTATCCCAAGGAGTGGTGGTGGTGATGTGTGAAAATGCTGATAAACCTGCCAGCAATAAATTAATGAAATTTTTTTACACCATGGATTATAGCATGTCCCTCCTTGTCCGACTGGGACCAATTTTTCTCTGCTGGACCCAGCATTTTGGATAAATACATGATGGCAAGTACAGCTCCAACGCCGTAGTTTGAGGCATCACAGGGCAATGTCAAATGTCTGGATGGATCATAATGAGCCAAAAAGCTGTCCGACTGCAGCAGAGCTTTGCACTTGACAAACGTATCTCGCTCAGCTTTCCCAAATTGCAAGATACTTACTTTATGTAGAAGGTGGTGCAAGGCTCAGCTACCTTTGCCTTGCCCTTCAGGAAAGCATTATAAAAGTTTATCAGTCCAAGGAAAGGTTGCAGTTCGGTTTTTGTCTTTGGCCATGGGGCCTTCTGAATGACTTCTTCTTTACTTGGAGATGGGCTAACTCCTTTCTCAGAGACCTGAAATCCTAAAAATATCCAATTGATTGGCACTCAATAGGCACTTTGGTTCGTTCAAGGCCAATCCGGCATATCTGATTCTTTGAAGGACTTCTTCTAGGCGTTGTTCATGTTCCTACTGTGATGATCCAACTACTATTAACCCTTTGAGTAACACTCCATGCAGCGCTGGAATACTACTGGTGAGCTGCTAAACTGAAGCAAAGCCAATTCATCCTAAATACATTTAGTCGTATTAATTGTGAGGATTTCTAAGGGCGTTTCATCAACACGAAGCTGCATGTATGCCTGTTTATAGTCCAGTAAAGATAAAACTTTTCCTCGCGCCAAGCCCGATAATATTTCTGTCACCGTTGGTAAGGGATATGCATTAGGGAGAAAAGCCTGGTTAACAGTCTCCCTGTAATCCACACAAATCCTGACTGTCCCATTACACTTTAAAACTGGTACAATTAGCGAGACCCACACAAAATACGCAATTGGAGTTAACGTACCTTCTTCCACCATCCTATCCAGTTCGGCATAGTCTCAGTCCTTTATTGGTAGTGGGACTTCATGGTGTTTTAAAAATTTGGGCGTGGCATCTTGACGGAGCTGCACAGTCACAGGGGAGCCATTTTCTATGCCCAACTTGGCTTCGAACACTTCCTTGTGCTTGGCTTTCAAGATTTCAGAAGAGGAACTCACTGAGTTCAGTCCACCCAGTGGAATACCGACTGCGTTAAACCACTCTCTTCTAAGGAGGTTTCTTCCACACTCTTGCACTACAAAGAGGTCTAAGCAGATTCCAGGGTCGATCTCCTGGCGTTGAACTAGCACCGATATTTTTCCTAGCAATTTGACTGACTGATTTCCCCATAAATGCAAAACGTTGGATGATTGCAGGAAGGTGGGAGGCCACAACTTGCAGTATGTCTTGTTCGAGATAACTGATACCAATGCACCCGACTCCACTTCCTTAGTATGTGGTACACCAGATAACAATAAGGGAATCATGAACGGACCATTGGTAGCTAGACCGGCGATGTTAAATAAATACCAGGATTCAGCATCAGCTTGTTCCAGCGAGGTTTGGATGTTGTGGACATTTTTCGGGTTGCAGTCGTTTGGTGGACGCTGATCTTAGAGCAGTGATGCCCAACCTTTTCTACATTGAGGGCCGCATCGGTGGTTGCGAACCCCTCGGCGGGCTGCATTGGAGGTGATCAATTCTTCTGTGGGCCGGATTAGAATATAAATCGGAAGTTATATATAAATTCTGATGTGCTATTTAAGTGAAAATATAGTCTAAATGAGGTTTTTATGGTAAACATTCCGATTTTAAAAGTTTTATTATGAAATTATTCATACAAATATATGAATTTGCGTGTTAAATTTTCGGATTGCTTTTTCCTCGTGGATTCCAGGGCCGCACAAAAACCCTTCGCGGGCCGTAGGTTGGTCACCACTGGCTTATGCCGTTAGCTTCAAAGAAGCAATTTACTTGAACCATATAACTTTCCCATGATGATCTAAGGCCGGATTTGAACGGTTGCTCACTGCCAATAACAGTTGTGTAAGTTTGACTTTGCGGAGATATAGATAGATGGTAGCTCACCTCATCAGGATTTTCTATAGTGTATCTAATTATTTTCATGCAGTTGATTCAAATAAAATGTACCCAATATTACTCAGAAAGTAACTAAACACAACCAGGCCCGGCCCAAGGTACCTTGGCGCCCCAAGCGCAGAGTCGTTTGGGCGCCCTTTCCGACCAAATTTCTTGCTAGCTTTTTAAGAGATTGCTACCCTGCCAAACGGGAGACGATACACTCTTATTCAATTCATACAAAATAATAAACAATTTTACAAAAATGGGGTATATTTACAAACAATTTAATATAAAATTTACATACATTTTCACAGGTGCAAAATCGTTTAGTAGATCTTGAAATCTGATTGTGTTAATTTTGCATATATTTATTTATTAAAATGTTTTATATATGCAATTTCTAATATACAGAATATTATGATTAAAATTTCACAAAAATAAACGTTTACAAAAATGGAGTCTATTTACATTGAATTTAATGTAAAAGTTACATAAAAATATTTACATGAAATTCTGTTTTCGCGCTTTTAGAAATGCAAAGTCGTGTAACAGATCTTCAAATTTGATGGTTTTTAAAACATCGTGCCCTATAGAGATAGTTGCCAGTCCAGTCAGTCGCTCTTGAGACATGGTTGATCTCAAATAGTTTTTAATAATTTTTAATTTTAATTTTTAATATGCTTTAAAGTTTTACATTGTCTAAAACAGGCGATACACTGTGTGCACTTTCCTTAACATCGTTAGCGTGATATATACACGCAAAATCAATAACTATGATGCTAAGTTTCACGTGCTTTTAGAGATTACGCATTGTAATTTCAAATAACCTTTCCGCTCCAAATACAGCGAAACTTCTACACTAGAGATTTTGATTACTCAGGGCTATGTACAAATATTTCACATTCGGGATCTCTACCTTTTGCACTTAGCTTCCCTCTCTGATCCCTGATAAATGACTTTGCAAAGGAAAAAAGCCCTAATCTCGTCCTTTTCGAAAGGTGGGTTCGTAAAGTTGAAATATAAAAATATTCGGTAATATAATCATTACATGGTAGTTTTATTATAAGGTCAGTGAATGATTTATTTCTATTTTCTGAATGTATTTAGCTGAATATTCTTTTTTTAAATAAAGACCGATTAAATAAGTTTATTTTCTTTTTTTTATTATATCATTAATATTATTTCATGCCTTTGATATCCAGAGGGGCGGCATATTTTTACCTCGCTTACACATATTTATTAGCTGAAACCGGCTCTGACCAGGGCCTCGGGTCGGGCTCGGATATCAGCGAAGCCACAACGTACGGATTCAGGTTGGGAAAGGTCTACACCACTGTGCCGAGACCGGGCGAAAAATTTCCTTCCTATTAGACCTCTACAACCGATTGCTGATGATGGCACTAGACTCTCGTCAAATTTAGCCCGATCCGGATGGGAAAAACGGTGGTAATAGATCCAATGGAAGCAGTATTAGGTGGCCATGCGGACGAGAGTTCTGTGAGTCAACAGAAGCGCCGCGTATCAGGGGCTTCCGCAATAGGATCGCAACACTGCTGCATTTAAATCCGAATTTCGGACGTAGCCTCCAGGGCCGCAGGAGGCGATTCTCCTCGCAAAGGCGTTGATTTGTTATCAAGAAACATGTAAGTGTTATTTGAAGATAAATATGAATCATTGAAGTGGAAAAATCCCTATTCCAGGATAATACTGGTGTTAGAGAATATACAGGCAAAATAATAAAGTCAATTAAAATTATTAATATTGTCACCGTGACGACTTTTTTGGTTTCTCTAATACGAAATACTTTCAAAGAATTTTTAGATAATTATAACGTTCCTAACCAGATTCTGTGTGAAATTTATTAAGACTGAGCGTCGTAATTTCATTTAAATGGGGTGTTCGCCATAAACAAGTGAAATCCTAAATGGTAAGGCTAGTATTTGGACGTCGTGCGACTCCCAGGCCTGCTAGGACGTGAAAAACCGCTCCTGTGCCTGAGTATTCCGAGTGTTTCACGCAGAAGAGTAGTCCTATCTAAAAACAAGTTGGCAAACGCAGAAAACTTTGGTTTGTCGTATACCCTTGTCTACTGGACCAAGAAATGTTGGTTTTCCACGGTTTTTAAAATGGTAAATTTAGGTATAACAAGGCGATAAGCCCCTTGCTCGCTTACGCTGCCCCCACCCCCTCTTGTTCGCTGTTGTTGGATTTAGATTTGTTTTACGGGAATATGTTTTGAATATATTTTATAGGGGATGTATGTTTGGTTTTTAATAACAAATGAAGACTGTTAGTTGAATAACTCGATAAAAAATAACATCAGACGGCTGAAATAAACCTCGACTTCCGGTTATCCGTTATTGTCCAAAAACTAATCAGTTCTTTGTGCTCATGTAAAAGTGTTAAATATGAAGGTTGGTAACGATATGGCATGTACTTTTTGAGTTACAGCGCCCACGCTAACATACACACACACACGCACACGCCCACGCACACGCATACGCGCACACGCGCTCAGGCGCACAGGCGCACACGCGCACGCGCACACACACGCAGTGGGACGACCAAGAGGATTGTTGTTTGCCCGATAGAGAAAAAGCAAACCTACCGCGAACTCTCGTACGCAACAAATGGGCGTCGGTGGCCCATAAGGGGGAAGCACACCGACGACGAGGTCCACTGGCTGGCGATCAGGGAAAGGCCGAGTTTTGGCGCAGACGCCGACGTTGCCTGGCGACTGGCGCACGATAGGTGGGCGGACGCGGTCTTCCTCGCCAAAACGGGAGTGCTGGGCGCAGGGAGTTGCCCGTGGTGCACGGATAAGGTGGCGAACGCTTGGCACCTGGCTTTCGAGTGCGCAAAAGCGAAACCCATGTGGGGCAACGTCCTCAAACTCATCAAAGCTCTGACCTGAGGGACCTGTATGCAGGCTTACGGAAAAAAACGGGACTCGGCTATAAGGGTGTCCAACTGGCGAATTACCTTGTCACGTTGGGGAAGAGCGTGATTTATAAGAGTTTCACCTTATTCTGCAAAGGGAGAAAAACGCAACTCGACAACTGGAGGGAATTTCAGCATTCATTGAAAAAACGAATCTTGTCGGAATGGGCCTATCACCAGGGGAACGATACCGTAACCTCGTTCTCGGAGTTCTGGGGTTACAAGGACATACTCTGCTCTGTTGACCAAGGAGAACTGATGATGGGAAACCTTATCCTCACGTAATCGAAGCATAGGAAATGGTTCAAATCGCATAACAGTACTGAGGCATCTCTCATCATCATCATCATCACCTTTTTATTTATTTATTTATTTTTTTTTCATACATAATAATCATCATCATTATGCCTCAAATCGTTTTAGCCCTGAGGAGTGCATGCGAAGAGCGGTGATCTGTTGGAGAATGCCCCAAGGTTGCGGTAACCAGCCCCTTCGGCGGGGAACTCCAATGGAACATTTCTCTCTCTCGCTGCACATAAAATTAATAATAATAATAATGAACTACAATGAACTGATGATATGAATAAACAAGGTGACGGAGAGAGAATTACCCCCTACCGTTCCCTTTAATAATAATAATAATAATGAAACACACACACACACATCATTCCGAAAATACTCTAAACCTGTTCTAGGGACCTCAAAACATGTATTTACGTTGAAATGTCGAAGTCGATTTTTTTCATGAATACAATACTTTCCCATTACTACGTATGGAGAAAGTAAAAAATATAAACAACATGAATACCTACTGCGTTCGATTTATTTGCATTATATTCATATCTTCGGTCATTTCGAGCAAGTTTTAATCTTATTTTCGTTCCTTAAAGCCTTTTTTTCTGTACATATGCCCGGAAATTACAGAGGACAACAACAACGGCATCCATGGAATCATATTATTGAAATGTTAAGAAAATTTTACCAAACCTCGAGTATAAATTCAAACTAGGAGTGAATTCAATTGAGATTGTGTAGTCGACGGTAAGAATAATAATCCTCATTCATTTTGGCGTGTTTTAGCGTAAATTTCTTGTCTATAACAATTTTAAGATATTTTAAAGAGTAAAAGAAAGAAAGGCTTCAAGCCAAAAGGTTGATTTTTACGTGTCACCTTATGGGAATGGACTTTCTTCCTCTGTTGACGAACACGTGACCACTTTTCGAAAATTTATTTAGTCATAACTTAAGAGATTCATTAACACTGAAATCCTGAGAAATCTCAGGTTTCTAACTTTATTTCTAATCGAGTTATTCACAAAATTAGAGTGTTACGCATCATGATGACCATTGTGATTTCACAGTATAGAGAGATAACTCCTCGGAAACTTTTAGAATAAGTGGATAGAATAGGAAACAATAACATTTTTTCCAGTAAGCATTGCACAAATCAAATCTTTACAATACGAACGTTTTTTATCTTCTGTTCAATAGAAAATTATAAATTTATTTATCTATATATTTTTCCATAAATGCTGTAGAGGATTCAACTTAAATTTAATCGCCCATTTCCTTGATTGGTTGTTTTTATCTGATCTATGTCAATTATTCTACGATTCAACATACCTGGTTGGAATAAATTTACCCAATTAATCTTAATCGTTGGCAAATCCGTTGCAGTCAGATTCATTGCAGAAGACCCCGTCTCACGTTCGGCAGTGCTGCAAGGAAATGTTTTGGCTAATTTGGAGAATAACTTTCAATCATCAGAAACAGTGTTTGTGTCAACATGTTTTCACATTCCATTGATTGATTTTTTTAGTATGGAAATGAAATCGTTATTTATATTTTATCGATCTCTCTCACCCTGTATGTAATAGGTGGATAAACAGGCCAGTAGACCCTATTCAATACCTTACCTTACCGCAAACTTAGTAACCGTCGGCAGACACTCGAACCATCCATCTACCAAGCGGTGCTTTCAATAATATACATATCTATGATAAATAGATGCTTTTTAGGTGGGATATAGAAAGATAAAAATCTTTATGCACTTCTAGGATGACTATAAATCTGAAATTTTGAAGGATAATAAAGTACATAGGCTGAAAGGTTCATAGAATGGAAGCACCGTATACTCGTCTTGTATGTAATATATTTTTTAAAACTGTTATGTGCATAAGAATGGCCCAAACATAATAAACCATAGAATAATAATACCATTTCCTTTAACACAAACAGTTTTTCCCAATTGTGTGTTATAAAATATTTATATACACAGTAGGATTCGAACCCCTGATCGTTTCATTTGGAGCTAGTCATGCCAGCCACCTCTCTACCAAGGCTGGAAAATGTTCTTAATTAAACCTCAACCAAGCCGTAGAAATAACCTAGTTTGGTTTAGTATGGTTTCTAGGTTTAATTTGTAAAATCAAAACTCCCAATTGCCACTTGTCATTTGTGAATCAGACAATGAAATGTGTTAGACAAATAAACATAGGAAGCGGTTATGGGATGATAGAGTTTTGATTACGAGTTACATGTTTCAGCAGTGTCATATAAAAAATAAATTAAAAATATATTCCCATACTAAGATTTCTCCATACAATGTTTATGAATATTAGTTTTATTTAAAAACATAAAAGTGTCTCTTTAATACATACACTCCATCAGTTTCAATATAAAATTATGTGCCACTTAAAGATGGGGTTATGAGACTTTTCAGGAATTAAAGCAGGTTTCTATAAAAAACAAGATAATATTGTTAAAAAAATTAAATTATTTTTTTAAATGTTTAAATATCATTAATGACTAATATATCAAGGATGGTAGCTTTGAATCCATGTTCAATTGTTTGGCTCCTTTTAGATAATAAATTGCTGCACAACACGATCTATAAAGCACCCTCAAACTTTTGGCTTCCCATTATTATCATAACGTGACACGTCATTAACCTCCGGATCGTATGGAATTTTTATGGATTGGAAATAACATTTTGCACTTAAAACATTGTAGTTTAAAAAATTTTATTATAAACACCATTAATACTATATTATTCAGTAAATTTAAATAGAAACAATTAAGAAATTATTATTAGTAGTATTGCATACTTGGATGAAATGTTATATTGTAGGGTTATGTACAAGTTAACATGGAAAACATTCTCCAACATACTGGTACTGATAGCTACACTTATTCACCATACCATTTAAATGAAAAATATACAGGAGCAATCTTTAGTAAACATATTCCTAAAACAACTATATGCAACTCTACATGGAGTTGGTATTTGATAGATGTTTAACTGCAACATTTACTTAGAGCAGCATTAATGTATCTATTTTGAAATCGTATATAAGGATGACTTAATGTTTATGCTGTATTCCAGGAATTAAATGTGTCGCAGTGGGTACGCGAATGATAACATACACAAATGACAGAGAATTTCAGTTAATTAGCTTTTGCTGTGAACAGAAAGCCATGGTTCCATATAATGTATGGTTGCCAAAACTAATTACATAATAAGGCATAATTTGAATCAGGTACATACATACTGATGTGTTAGTCTTATTAAAATTATCCTACTAGATTGAAACCCCCCTGATTCAAAAGGTAACTAATTATTTGGCCATCACTTCCTTAATGATAAACATAGAAACAGATGAAAACTTCATTAGTGTTACTAAAAGAGAAACATGCCATGCTCTAAGAAGATTATATCTGTTTCTCTGTATCACATGGAATAAAGAAATGCAAAGCTAAAATATTATCTTCTAAATGAAAATAAATATGAAACCATGGCAAAACCGACTCTTATTAAAATGCGTCTTATTCCTTGCTAGCACATTTTGATTGAAATTTGCAAGCAAAGTAAGCATGCCATGAAAATGACTAGAAAATATTACAACAGAAATGGAATGAAATTTATGAATATGGCAAATAAATTCTTTTTACATAAGTCGTTGAAATTACACATTTATATTCCTAGAGCTATGTTAAAATTCCATGAAACTGAATACATGATGCTGGTAAAGGATAAAAAAGCCTCCTGGGCACAGTGAACGAATTCATTCAATATATATATACGCATATGACAAATATTTATCCTTGTCACAGTCACATAAACCATTTATAAACCATAAAGATATGTATAAGATGAGAAATACAATTAAGCCCTACAAATGTTTCATGAATGATTGCAAGAAATCGTACAGGTGATTTCCAAGAAATACATAAGAAACTTGACATCCATCAGAGAAAAAATTCACTTGCCAGACAGAGGAACTGCTTCCACGTCTTCACATAATATGCCTTCCACCACACACTCTCCGTTGAAAATGAAAGCTGCCGAATGACTTCAAGTTTGTGCACGTTTCCAAATGACCCGAATGGGGTAGTGCATTCCATTCGTTAACCTTTTTTTTAAATGGCGTTTCCCCCGATATTATCGAGGCCTATTCCATTCACGAGAACCCTGCAAAACGATAATAAAAAATTTAGAATTGCATATATGGAAAAGAAATGAAACATTTTCCTCCTACACCTCTGAAAAAAGAGCCTTAACAGTAAAATGAGTGGACAAAGTAATAAATGAATTATTCATTAGGAACATTCACAACATGCATAAAACCTGAAATAATTTCACACAAAAATTAAATACATTAGAAACGTCAGTACTAACACATATACCAGTCCAAATAAAACTGGCAGCATAGGCATAAAACATATCACACCAATACAGGACATAGACAAATAAATTTCTATATATAAAAATTCGTCATAAATGAAATTTGTTAACGCAAACACATAAAATACAAGAATCACCAATTCAGTCAACAATGTCATAGAAACACATTAGACAAACAACACTAAAACACTCGAAATCGATCAAACAACACAATCAGTCCTGAGCAACAAACGTCTCGTCACGCATTGGAGGTGAATGTAAATGTCACGTCTGCACAGGCCTGTGCGGTCAATCCACATAGCACTATGGGTTTTCAGTAAATTAGGCATAAATACGTCGCTAATAACAATCAAAAACTACTCACCAAATAACACTTACAATTTAACACCCTACATAGTATACCTCGACATCCGGAGCACCTCTTACCCATTCCAGCATCCTCGTTGCCCCTTTCCTAAGCAGTGTGTCCTGTGCCGCGTTGCCCTTTGGTTCCACGATGATCGGTCCTCCGGTGCTGGGTCCTCCGGTCCCACAGCCCTCTGTCCACTGCACAGTTGTGCAATGGCGCCTGTAAACCAATTTCTTCCAATTCCACGTAGGTTAGCTTTTTATATCTGAAACTCAGTTCAAGAAACGTTCTAGAGCACTATCTGTCCGATGAAGACAAATAAGTCACATGTATTAATGAAATGTGGCTGTATTTTTATAAGTCCGAACAACTTTCCATTATTCGCATTGTTTCGCTAAAGCAACTCGGAGATAAGAATAATGTGAAACAATGCACGTGAAAGTATGACGTATGGAACATAGCATTTTGAAGAATCATGATTTAAGAGAAATTGAGTTTAATTTTCAGATGTATTTTAAGTTAAAATATCGTACAAATTTTTATCATAACTTCAACACGGATACCCAGATGTAGGGGCACTTGAATTATTTATTTCTCTATGGCAACGCGAATATCCCTACAAGACTCGCTGAGGGTGAGTTGTAAGGGAATACATCGTGAAGGGAAATCCAGCTGATTTACCGATACTGCTTTCCGGTAGGCACAAATGATCAGCTGGCACTCCATCGTCAACTGTCGCTGCTAGCAAACCGATTCCCTATCTGAGAACAAATTGCTCCAGCCCCAAATCTTTGAAAAACTAGGTGATCTAAACGAAAATCTTTAACGTAAAATTTTCGGATGTGAGCAACTCAAGAAATTTAAAATAAACAAAGATGCAAAATGCCTAGTTTTAGTCAGTCTACACTACACTACCAAAGGCAATTTGCATCGATGGAAGTAGATGAAAAATGGATAAACAACGGATTTTTACTTGAATACCGATAGAATCATCGGCCGAACACGGAATTATATTCCAAGTGAAACGCACTACTCTATCCGCGGATAGACTTCCCCTAGGAAGAAGCCGAGATCGTTGTCTCGTTCGCTTTTAGTACGATACACTTGGAACCCGGACTCCAGTGAACGGCGGTGACCCCTCCTGCTGAATTTAGAGAAATGAACGAGTAAATTCGCGACTACTGAAACCTCTTAATGAGAGACATTTAGAAACAGGCGTAGGCTGGTGTGTTAGTTAGTGTTAGTAAAGGTAATCTACGCAAAATACTAACCAGAATGCGCCTGATTCTAAAGTTCATTTATTAACTCTTCGCCTACCACTGCCTGATCGAAATACATAGAAACAGACGTGAACTGCGATGTTAGTAATAATAAAAGAGAAAGATGCCATGCTCTAAGAAGTTTGCAGAACACGTCCTTTCTATGTGTTGCTTGTTATAAAAAAATTCAAAGCTAAGGTTAACTATAAATGAAAATTGATGTAAAGCCAGAGCAACTGTTCTCTATGCCTATTATGAAAATGAATAGTGAAAGTTACTTCGGTATTCGAGGGTGGTGGTGATGCCAGCCAGAATGGGTCGTTGGCCTCCTATGTCATGAAAATAAAAATGTGAAAGTATAAGCTAGGAAACCACGAAGCACCGCAGCCACTAGACGATTTTAAGGATCGGCTGAAATGGTGTCGGTGTGGCATCCTCAAATTGATTAGACACCTTCAATTCATTCTGTTCTATGAATATGGCAAATAAATTCTTTTTACATAAGTCATTGAAATTACACTTTTATATTCCTAGAGCTATGTTAAAATTCCATCAAACTGAATACATGATGCTGGTAAAGGATGAAAAATGCTTCCTGGGCACAGTGAACGAATTCATTCAAATAAACACAGTCACATAAACCATTTATAAACCATAAAGATATGTATAAGATGAGAAATGCAGTTTAGTCCTACAAATGTTCCATGAATGATTGCAATCAATCGTAAAGGTGTGTCAATGTGATTTCCAAGAAATTCATAGGAAACTTGACATCCATCAGAGAAAAAATTCACTTGCCAGAGAGAGGAGATGCTTCCAAGTCTTCACATAATATGCCTTCCACCGCATACTCTCTGTTGAAAATGAAAGCTGCCGAATGACTTCAAGTTTGTGCACGTTTCCAAATGACCCGAAGGGGGTAGTGCATTCCATTCGTTAACCTTTTTTTTGAAATGGCGTTTCCCCCGATATAATCGAGGCCTATTCCATTCAGGAGAATCCTGCAAAACGATAATAAAAAATCGGTACAAACTTTCTCATATACGTACTAATGCGTCGTTTAGTTACCTTTAGAAAAGGAAAAGCGTATGAACCTGTTTTTAGAAAACCCAATTTTTGTTAAAGTACCCCAAGAATAAACAAGCCTTATATGCATTCATTAGGGAAAATGAAATAGGTAATTTTTTTGAAGACGTATACTCAAGTAACTGTACGGAATTTGATGAAAATCGTTATAGCCGTTTCTGAGAAAATCGAATTATTGTTAAAGTTGCCTAGAACAAACTAGCCTTATATTCATTTTTTGAGAAATATGAACTAAACAGTATTATTGAAGACGTCAAGTCAAGTGACTGTGCGAAATTTGATCAAAATGGTTACAGCCGTTTTCGAGAAAATAGGATTGATGTTAAAAATGCGTAGAATAAACTACTCTTAATTATTGATCAATGTGAACCATTTCTATGTATACTCTGCCCAGTATGATGGAATGCCTATGTACGAGATTTCATTCATTTTCGTTCTACCGTCTAGTCTCCGGCGCCAGTAACAGTAATCTCGCGGTCGAATTTTTTCGCGAAAACAATACCTACTTTCTCGATACTTCGTATGAGAAAGTAAAAATTTAGAATTGCATTCATGGAAAAGAAATGAAACATTTTCCTCCTACGCCTCTGAAAAAAGAGCCTTAACAGTAAAATGAGTGGACAAAGTAATAAATGTATTAAACATTAGGAACATTCGCAACATGCATAAAACCTGAAATAATTTCACACAAAAATTAAATACATTAGAAACGTCAGTAATAACACATATACCAGTCCAAATAAAACAGGCAGCATAGGCATAAAACATATCACATTAATACAGGACATAGACAAATAAATTTCTATATATAAAAATTCGTCATAAATGAAATTTGTCAACGCAAACACATAAAATACAAGAAACACCAATTCAGTCAACAATGTCATAGAACACATTAGACAAACAACACTAAGACACTCGAAATCGATGAAACAATACAATCAGTCCCGAGCAACAAACGTCTCGTCACGTAATGCCAGCATTGGAGGTGAATGTAAATGTCACGTCTGCACAGGCCTGTGCGGTCATACCTCATAGCGCTATGGGTGTCTGTCAGTCAGCCAATCAAAAGGACAATACCATTTCAGATAGAAACGCGAGTAAATTAAACATAAATAATAACAATCGTAAAACATCACCTAGAATTTAACACCGTACATCGTATACCTCAACATACGGAGCACCTGTTACCCTTTCCAGCACCCCTTTGGTCCCACGTTGATCGGTCCTCCGGTGCTCGGTCCTCCGGTCCCAGGGCCCTCTGTCCACTGCACAGATGTAGGGACGCGGCACCCTGTCATGGAAAATGGCTCTCTGAAAAAGACAAACCAATTAGAAAGAGGAAATAACCCAGTTCGGAGGGAATAACATCGAAAGAGACTTACTATGGAATGCAGTTGTCCGTGAGTCTTCTTCATTGCCTAGAAAAGAAATTTGCAGCACCTGTCAACGGTTTTAGGAGGAAAGAGGTTAATGGTACATATACGAAGGCAAAAAAATACAATAGAGAATATTCGCAAGTGTATCAATCGCATAGAACATCGCATCATGTACGTATATATTCGCATGGAAGTGTGAGTCGTCGTTAGGGATTTAGTGTGACTGGCCAGTGAGGTCGACCTCCTTGGGAAAGGGACGTTTGAGAGAGCTCTCTCTATGCCACGGCCGGGCATTTGTTGTGTGTAACACCTTAAAATACTACTCCAATGGGTACGTGGCATGCCATAGAAAAAAGATCGAAGTGTATACGTAGGCATACGAATTAAAAAATATCGACAAATGCATGTAAGTAATGCGATGGTTGTAAAAAATGTAATTTCCATGTACACATGAGCAAATAAAGTAAATAACTATCGACAAATACACAAGTGTAATACCATAGGACTAAAAATAGTAAGGAGAAGAAGTAAATCGGGAATGGGTGAAAAATAGGTAGGGTTGAATTGGGGAAGTTTTGCCTTGTTTTTGGGAGTCCTCTTCTTGACGAGTGCGTAGGAGCCCCTGAAATTAATAGAAATACAACGATATAAGTAAGGCTATTGTAATTTGCCCGTCAAAAATGACGGGTATACATGAATAAATTAAATTTAAGACGGTTTCCTTTTCCCCCTCTCAATCCCCATCGCTATCTCAGCGTATAATAAGCACAGTATTACATATTGAATGGCGCTAAAAAAGGAAATCGACGAACAGTAAATAAACACGTAAAATAAACATAGATACATACGTGGTGTTAGAAACTGTTTCATCAACGGTAGTTACGTACTTAAAATATCAAATAAGGTACGGGAAATATGTACAAAAGTAAACACACACAACATTAAACTAATCCCCCCATATATATTAATATATGATGGATAAAAACTAGTGGATTTCTTGTTCAAATTGTATTCATATTAAAAGCCACTCATGTAGAGAAAATCTGAAAATCACTTTTTCAATTTGAAATCTGAAAAGACTCGGGGTCGGAAAGGAACTCTAATATGTGATCGCCAATCTAAATAGCGGTTGCGGACGACTGTTTCCTTGTTCAGCCGTTCGCCCAAAAGAAACAGACATCACCACCTCGTTGCCCTTATTATAATAGAGAAAGTACCTCGCATGAGCTGGAATATTCACTTATCCCACCAACTTGTACTATTAAAAGCTTGTTTGGATTGTTACAACGCTTTCAATCAAATGGGTTGTTTAAAGTCAACCCGTTTGCATTCAGTGTAATAACTCTCAGCCCTCTCTAATATAATCCCGAAAATTTTCGGAGAAATTACTTAACCTTAGGTTAATTTCTAAATAGGGAAGCATGCCACTATCTTCGCACTCATTTCCCTTGAAGGCATTAAACATACAAGAGTGGAATAATCACTTTCTGGAAGGGGGGTGACAATATAACGACACTACGATAAACTATGCATATTATCATAGCGTCGGAGATGATAAGTGGGAAGGCCAAAATTCAGAAGGCAACATTTCTATATATTACTGGAATTTAAATTACTTCCATATTTAATCTTAATGTCGGCGAGTAATTGCGGAGACTAAGATGTGAAACTTCAAAACCAAAAGGAAGACAGGATTTTGGTCGGCGTACGTTACGGTAAAATTCACTCACGGAACTATATGAAAAGTTACAAAAATGGAGAATAAGTGGTCGTGTTTTCACGTACGCGACAATTTCGAATATACCTAGACTCGATAAGCGAGACATTTAAGGAAATGCAGTGAATTTTACACTAACACGATGACAGTGCAAGAAAGTTACTGACCTTCGAAGTGTTGACTTGGAACACTCCGAAGTGGGCTCGTCGAACATCGGGCGTGGAATGAAAATCCTAGGTCTAGGAATGAGAGTTCAGCGCGATAGTCATTTGTCTAATTGTAGAAAGTTGAAATTCATTTTTAATGACATTAAATACAGTAAAGTTATTATACAAAATGATTTTAAATATAAAATTGTAATAATATGCATGTTTTCTTTATTTAAAAATAATATTTTATAATAACAATAATAATTTTGTTTAAAT
Organism: Uropetala carovei; assembly: GCA_036926305.1. NCBI lineage: Eukaryota > Metazoa > Arthropoda > Insecta > Odonata > Petaluridae > Uropetala > Uropetala carovei. Next base: position 1,068,710 of record JAXCHB010000202.1, on the reverse strand, counting down.
AAACAATAATTTCTTAAAACGACAAAGTGACATCTATTTTTACGTGACAGAAAATGTCGAAATTGAAGTGCGATATGAAATAGGGAATAGTGAGCTCTAAAGTAAACGTTATTCGTGAGAATTCTTACATATGACATTATTTTTGTGGTTTAATTTATCAGTATAATACCAGCATTAATTACAACCTGCTTAAAAACCCAGCATATCAACGTAAGACGCCAAACCAACAGAACTAACCCTACCGAAACTATAAATACGGAGAAAAGTAATTCTCAAAACTGCTTAATATTACAAATTTCTCGCGAATTGATAGCTGCGATTCATTTCCAGCGTTATATTTATTTATGTATAAAACATATTTTAAAATAATCAGCCGATTTTAATTTTGTTACACACCATTATCTTTAACCCTTTCGTGGCGGAATTAATATCCGACCCGTGAGAACCATCCAGGTAATAATCAACATCGTCTGGTAGGTAATTTTATTTTTATATGGTGGAAATACATCCAAAAAATGTTCAAAATCCACATTTAGAATAATTTATAATAAAGTCATGAATATATCGCAAAATAATAATAATGTTAATACTTTTACAACTCTTTTATAGCAATAAAAGTGTTTCAGCATCTATTAGACATATTAAATATAATAAATCAATGCGAGTTAAATTAAATAACTGACTTCAAATCTTCTAAAATTAATGATAATATAGTTACAAAAATACGAAAATTTTCAACGAAATATTTACATGGGACAAATCTAAATATAGGTATATATAACGGTTTGTAACCAGTTTGGCAAGATACAATATTGAGGCACCTCCAGATGTGCTAGAAACTTGATATTTGGTAGGATTATAGGTTTTTGGTCGCAGCCGAAGGAAAAAATTCGAAAGTTTCGAAATTCCCACTTTGCGGGGTTATTTAGGTTCCTTGTTTCCCCATTTATGGCCCCTCAGAAAACATGTAAATTGGTGTAGAGGTTTTTATATTTGCACTTTAAAATTATTTCCCTTCAAGATACGAACTCGAGACTTAAACGATCGGATAGGATATATATTGCAGTTTCTTAATTTTGAAGACAGAATTTCAATCCGAGTAGAATTAGCGTAAATTTCTAGTTTTTATCGGAAAGAAGTGATAATTTTTCTGGGGTCAGCTATCTAGGCAAGAGGCTTAATGCTTTCATATGGGTAAGCTTTGAATGGGAATCAGAGTCTTATATTTCTCCTTTAAAACCTTACTAGCGTAATGCCCATTGAAATATCTAAAGATTCGATCGTTCAAGCTATTTATGGAGATCAAATTGGCATCAGAAACATTAATTGTATTGAAAGTCATTTCCTTCTCTCACCCTCCCTCTCTCTCTCTCTCGTATTAAAAGCAATCAAAGCACGTTTACGCCCGTAATGGTTGTGTAATAGTACCGATTACTAACCATTGATATTACTCGTGTTGCGCTTCGTTGATTTGTATACGACAAGGATTGTCTTCAGCCTTGATATCCAGATTAATTGAATATAAGACGGCCTCCACCAGTAAAAGGTAACTTATGCAGGTTATTTCACCAAATTTGAAGTAACGAGTATAATAAATGTTAAAATATAAACGTTATTTATAAAAATTTATTTTTATACCCATTACTTGCTGCTTTATTCGACGGTTACAACCAGGGGTGCACCGTTCATATATGACACTGCGCGATGCACACGGGCGGTCAAACAAGGGGGGCGGTCGATTTATCGTCAGACACGTACAGTATTTTAAACAGTAATGGGGATTATATTATAATATGCTTTATATCGTTTAATATTTATTGGTTACGGAAATTTATCAAAACATAAGGCGTTTCTTTTTCGTGAAGAACGCCTAAAACTGGCGATAAATGAGAGACTTACACAGGTGCGGCGAATGAGAGACTTGCACACGGGCGGCCGTGAGGTTACGACTTCATATGTATTATTTTATTCTTTCGATGTTTAGATTTTATAAGGTCGAAGTTTTTGATTCACTAAATCCGCTGAAATTCAAAGGGCAGTTCCGCTAATGTCTAATATAATATTTATATATTTACGCATTTCCTGGAGGGGCGACTGAACCCCGCCTTGCCCCCTCTGCCGACCCCCGTGGGCTAGAATACGGTAAGTCTCGAGGTAGATGTTACGTCAATATTGTGGGTGCTCATATAAAAACAGAACCATCTAACCCAATGCTTGGCATCGACAAGGCATGCTTACTCGTACCAAGCTTTGAATGGGTTTGAAAACTTGAATCAGAGTCTGCTAACGGGAGTGTCAACGGTGTGAAATTCAAGGTGGATAATTTACTTTCAACCCCTTCCAACTCCTCCTAGCTAAAGGATTCTTATTTAACCTGCTGGCAGAAGAGTTTTATTAGTCGCATTCTCACCCTTATAAAGGTTATCCACCCTCCTCCTTATACTTCTCACCTCCTCTACTTCTCCAACTCCTCCCTTTCACTACCCAATCTTTCTCCTTCCATCTATTATATATCGCACTCCGCCAGCATTATTTTAATCGAAAGAAATGAATTACGCTTATCTGAATGAATTATCCGAGTCGTCAAAATCCGGAGTAAATGCCTCTCTACTGCGCCTTGGCATTTACCCGAGATATTGGATATCAATTACCATTCGCTTTAAGAAGGCCGGAGAAATAACGACCGCGGGTAACAATGGAAGATTTTCATTCAGCGCGGTATGCAGACGTGTGGATGTTCTTGCGTCTGCTTTGTAGGTGCTGGCGATACGATAGAATAAAGAATTGGGAAAGATACAAACTCACCGTTTGGTATATAACATGCGAAAACACACTCATCGTATTCACTGGGGTGTCCGACAGACATGGATTCAGAAGGCAGTGGGTGTCCTCTGCCCGTAACCGCTGCACTTTTGCACACTCCTTAGGTCGAAGCACACTCGGACTAAACACACGCGATAATTTGCCATTGTGTATTGCCGACTATCTGTTAATCACGCACCAGAAATCACTTCTTTAGAAAACGCTCGCTTTTCCATCATCTCTTCGTAAGAATATTATTCCTCGTAAAATGACTATGGATGAACTAATCACTCTCGGTTCGTTCGTCAACGGTTTAATTATATTGGATCAATATTGAGGGCAATGTGGAGGGATCAAATTATCATTGCAATTAACTTAGAAACTCGTGCGATTAGCATTTAATGCAATAGGACATGACATGACACGATCCTCTTCGTTTCTTATCCATAACGCTCAATCCTTCCTATAGAAAGCCAACCGTTTTCTTTGCTTGTAGTACATACGCGTGGAACTAATGTGTTCAACCAACGACTTCACTCACTTTCAATGCTCTGCCTTCAGGGAAGAGGAGGTCGGAGGTATGAGGGGTGGTGCGAAAATGGGGGAGAGGAAAGGAGGAGGGTGGAAGGAAACACGGAAATATGGAGGATGAGGCGCGAAGTTTTTTCCCCGCTCTACTGTTCAATAACTACACAGGGGTGAAGGCCTTTTAGCTTAGGTCAGCGGTCGAAAATCTTTCAAAGTAAAACCAGAAGTAGTTTTTGGTCGTTTGTCTAATTCGAAAAACATTTGGCCCCGGAACAGCGCGAACTGTATAATTATAAAATATAATAAGCATGACAATATTCCTTCATAAAAGCTGACAGAAAATTAAAATGCATCCAATAAAAAATTATTACAAACTTAATTCCTTTCATGAGGGAACGTGTTGTTATTTGATTGGCAGCACCTCTCTGATTAGAAGTGTATGTTGCATTTTTCATCAGTCAGCTTCTGGCTTTTTCGATGCTTTTCTTGTTTGGATATTCACATAGATAACTAGTGTATTGACAGGCACCTTCATGAGACTTAAGCAGTGAATCACCATATAAACAGGGGCAGGGCCGGTTTCAGGCGTAAGCGACGTAAGCGGTCGCCTACAGGCTCCACTTTAGAGGAACGGCAAAATCAATATTTCGGATTTTTACATTTTTATTTTTTTTAGGTTTATTTCACATAACTTGAAAACATCGCGAAAATATTTTATTTCACTCCATGATATTTCATATACATTCAGGGTCGGTTCAAGGTGTGAGCGACGTAACCTACTGCTTACAGGTGTCACCTGAGACATATGCTTTAAAGTTTTACATTGTCTAAAACAGGCGATACACTGTGTGCACTTTCCTTAACATCGTTAGCGTGATATATACACGCAAAATCAATAACTATGATGCTAAGTTTCACGTGCTTTTAGAGATTACGCATTGTAATTTCAAATAACCTTTCCGCTCCAAATACAGCGAACCTTCAACACTAGAGATTTTGATTACTCAGGGCTTTGTACAAATATTTTACATTCGGGATCTCTGCCTTTTGCACTTAGCTTCCCTCTCTGATCCCTGATAAATGACTTTGCAAAGGAAAAGAGCCCTAATCTCGTCCTTTTCGAAAGGTGGGTTCGTAAAGTTGAAATATAAAAATATTCGGTAATATAATCATTACATGGTAGTTTTATTACAAGGTCAGTGAATGATTTATTTCTATTTTCTGAATGTATTTAGCTGAATATTCTTTTTTTAAATAAAGACCGATTAAATAAGTTTATTTTCTTTTTTTTATTATATCATTAATATTATTTCATGCCTTTGATATCCAGAGGGGCGGCATATTTTTACCTCGCTTACACATATTTATTAGCTGAAACCGGCTCTGACCAGGGCCTCGGGTCGGGCTCGGATATCAGCGAAGCCACAACGTACGGATTCAGGTTGGGAAAGGTCTACACCACTGTGCCGAGACCGGGCGAAAAATTTCCTTCCTATTAGACCTCTACACCCGATTGCTGATGATGCCACTAGACTCTCGTCAAATTTAGTCCGATCCGGATGGGAAAAACGGTGGTAATAGATCCAATGGAAGCAGTATTAGGTGGCCATGCGGACGAGAGTTCTGTGAGTCAACAGAAGCGCCGCGTATCAGGGGCATCCGCAATAGGATCGCAACACTGCTGCATTTAAATCCGAATTTCGGACGTAGCCTCCAGGGCCGCAGGAGGCGATTCTCCTCGCAAAGGCGTTGATTTGTTATCAAGAAACATGTAAGTGTTATTTGAAGATAAATATGAATCATTGAAGTGGAAAAATCCCTATTCCAGGATAATACTGGTGTTAGAGAATATACAGGCAAAATAATAAAGTCAATTAAAATTATTAATATTGTCACCGTGACTACTTTTTTGGTTTCTCTAATACGAAATACTTTCAAAGAATTTTTAGATAATTATAACGTTCCTAACCAGATGCTGTGTGAAATTTATTAAGACTGAGCGTCGTAATTTCATTTAAATGGGGTGTTCGCCATAATCAAGTGAAATCCTAAATGGTAAGGCTAATATTTGGACGTCGTGTGACTCCCAGGCCTGCTAGGACGTGAAAAACCGCTCCTGTGCCTGAGTATTCCGAGTGTTTCACGCAGAAGAGTAGTCCTATCTAAAAACAAGTTGGCAAACGCAGAAAACTTTGGTTTGTCGTATACCCTTGTCTACTGGACCAAGAAATGTTGGTTTTCCACGGTTTTTAAAATGGTAAATTTAGGTATAACAAGGCGATAAGCCCCTTGCTCGCTTACGCTGCCCCCACCCCCTCTTGTTCGCTGTTGTTGGATTTAGATTTGTTTTACGGGAATATGTTTTGAATATATTTTATAGGGGATGTATGTTTGGTTTTTAATAACAAATGAAGACTGTTAGTTGAATAACTCGATAAAAAATTACATCAGACGGCTGAAATTTCCGGAGATTAAAAGCGTTAAAGAGAAAGAGACAACCAGAAATATTATTTTAGTAATATATATAAAAATCTGATGTGGCCAACACATGACTTTCTCCATATTCTCCATATATTTAAATTATTATGAATAGCATTATAAGGCAAAATTATTATTTCGTATCGTAAAAGAATACCATCGTCCTTGTTGCCGTAAATTACATATATTTTGAAGGTTTACAGAATTCTCCTCTACATGGTGTTGGCGCTGTTGACTGGTATTAAGATAAAGCGAAATATATCCGAAATGGATGGTTCTACGAAAATTAGTTTCAAACAAAACTTGGAAGAAATATTATTCTCTACAACTTTGGTCCTTACGAAGTTTACCAACAACGATGTATTTAAGGAGATATTTAACGGAAACCGAAAAACCGGTTATTTATAAATAACTCCTAAACAATAACTCCTGTAGAAAATTGCTTCAAATGAAAATTGTAGGAAAGTACATTCTCTATAGCGTTCGTATAGAATTGTATATACAATAATGATATTTTAACGAAGAAATATCGCAAAAACCGAATCGGGTTTCGAATAAACCTCGACTTCCGGTTATCCGTTATTGTCCAAAAACTAATCAGTTCTTTGTGCTCATGTAAAAGTGTTAAATATGAAGTTTGGTAACGATATGGCATGTACTTTTTGAGTTACAGCGCCCACGCTAACATACACACACACACGCACACGCCCACGCACACGCATACGCGCACACGCGCTCAGGCGCACAGGCGCACACGCGCACGCGCACACTCGCAGTGGGACGACCAAGAGGATTGTTGTTTGCCCGATAGAGAAAAAGCAAACCTACCGCGAACTCTCGTACGCAACAAATGGGCGTCGGTGGCCCATAAGGGGGAAGCACACCGACGACGAGGTCCACTGGCTGGCGATCAGGGAAAGGCCGAGTTTTGGCGCAGACGCCGACGTTGCCTGGCGACTGGCGCACGATAGGTGGGCGGACGCGGTCTTCCTCGCCAAAACGGGAGTGCTGGGCGCAGGGAGTTGCCCGTGGTGCACGGATAAGGTGGGGAACGCTTGGCACCTGGCTTTCGAGTGCGCTAAAGCGAAACCCATGTGGGGCACGTCCTCAAACTCATCAAAGCCCTGACCTGAGGGACCTGTATGCAGGCTTACGGAAAAAAACGGGACTCGGCTATAAGGGTGTCCAACTGGCGAATTACCTTGTCACGTTGGGGAAGAGCGTGATTTATAAGAGTTTCACCTTATTCTGCAAAGGGAGAAAAACGCAACTCGACAACTGGAGGGAATTTCAGCATTCATTGAAAAAACGAATCTTGTCGGAATGGGCCTATCACCAGGGGAACGATACCGTAACCTCGTTCTCGGAGTTCTGGGGTTACAAGGACATACTCTGCTCTGTTGACCAAGGAGAACTGATGATGGGAAACCTTATCCTCACGTAATCGAAGCATAGGAAATGGTTCAAATCGCATAACAGTACTGAGGCATCTCTCATCATCATCATCATCACCTTTTTATTTATTTTTTTTTTTTTTCATACATAATAATCATCATCATTATGCCTCAAATCGTTTTAACCCTGAGGAGTGCATGCGAAGAGCGGTGATCTGTTGGAGAATGCCCCAAGGTTGCGGTAACCAGCCCCTTCGGCGGGGAACTCCAATGGAACATTTCTCTCTCTCGCTGCACATAAAATTAATAATAATAATAATGAACTACAATGAACTGATGATATGAATAAACAAGGTGACGGAGAGAGAATTACCCCCTACCGTTCCCTTTAATAATAATAATAATAATGAAACACACACACACACATCATTCCGAAAATACTCTAAACCTGTTCTAGGGACCTCAAAACATGTATTTACGTTGAAATGTCGAAGTCGATTTTTTTCATGAATACAATACTTTCCCATTACTACGTATGGAGAAAGTAAAAAATATAAACAACATGAATACCTACTGCGTTCGATTTATTTGCATTATATTCATATCTTCGGTCATTTCGAGCAAGTTTTAATCTTATTTTCGTTCCTTAAAGCCTTTTTTTCTGTACATATGCCCGGAAATTACAGAGGACAACAACAACGGCATCCATGGAATCTTATTATTGAAATGTTAAGAAAATTTTACCAAACCTCGAGTATAAATTCAAACTAGGAGTGAATTCAATTGAGATTGAGTAGTCGACGGTAAGAATAATAATCCTCATTCATTTTGGCGTGTTTTAGAGTAAATTTCTTGTCGATAACAATTTTAAGATAATTTAAAGAGTAAAAGAAAGAAAGGCTTCAAGCCAAAAGGTTGATTTTTACGTGTCACCTTATGGGAATGGACTTTCATCCTCTGTAGACGAACCCGTGACCCCTTTTCGAAATTTTTTTAGTCATAACTTAAGAGATTCATTAACACTGAAATCCTGAGAAATCTCAGGTTTCTAACTTTATTTCTAATCGAGTTATTCACAAAATTAGAGTGTTACGCATCATGATGACCATTGTGATTTCACAGTATAGAGAGATAACTCCTCGGAAACTTTTAGAATAAGTGGATAGAATAGGAAACAATAACATTTTTTCCAGTAAGCATTGCACAAATCAAATCTTTACAATACGAACGTTTTTTATCTTTTGTTCAATTGAAAATTATAAATTTATTTATCTATATATTTTTCCATATATACTGTAGAGGATTCAACTTAAAAGTAATCGCCCATTTCCTTGATTGGTTGTTTTTATCTGATCTATGTCAATTATTCCACGATTCAACATACCTGGTTGGAATAAATTTACCCAATTAATCTTAATCGTTGGCAAATCCGTTGCAGTCAGATTCATTGCAGAAGACCCCGTCTCACGTTCGGCAGTGCTGCAAGGAAATGTTTTGGCTAATTTGGAGAATAACTTTCAATCATCAGAAACAGTGTTTGTGTCAACATGTTTTCACATTCCATTGATTGATTTATTTAGTATGGAAATGAAATCGTTATTTATATTTTATCGATCTCTCTCACCCTGTATGTAATAGGTGGATAAAAAGGCCAGTAGACCCTATTCAATACCTTATCTTACCACAAACTTAGTAATCGTCGGCAGACACTCGAACCATCCATCTACCAAGCGGTGCTTTCAATAATATACATATCTATGATAAATAGATGCTTTTTAGGTGGGATATAGAAAGATAAAAATCTTTATGTACTTCTAGGATGACTATAAATCTGAAATTTTGAAGGATAATAAAGTACATAGGCTGAAAGGTTCATAGAATGGAAGCACCGTATACTCGTCTTGTATGTAATATATTTTTTAAAACTGTTATGTGCATAAGAATGGCCCAAACAAAATAAACCATAGAATAATAATACCATTTCCTTTAACACAAACAGTTTTTCCCAATTGTGTGTTATAAAATATTTATATACACAGTAGGATTCGAACCCCTGATCGTTTCATTTGGAGCTAGTCATGCCAGCCACCTCTCTACCAAGGCTGGAAAATGTTCTTAATTAAACCTCAACCAAGCCGTAGAAATAACCTAGTTTGGTTTAGTATGGTTTCTAGGTTTAATTTGTAAAATCAAAACTCCCAATTGCCACTTGTCATTTGTGAATCAGACAATGAAATGTGTTAGACAAATAAACATAGGAAGCGGTTATGGCATGATAGTTTTGATTACGAGTTACATGTTTAGCAGTGTCATATAAAAAATAAATTAAAAATATATTCCCATACTAAGATTTCTCCATACAATGTTTATGAATATTAGTTTTATTTAAAAACATAAAAGTGTCTCTTTAATACATACACTCCATCAGTTTCAATATAAAATTATGTGCCACTTAAAGATGGGGTTATGAGACTTTTCAGGAATTAAAGCAGGTTTCTATAAAAAACAAGATAATATTGTTAAAAAAATTAAATTATTTTTTAAATGTTTAAATATCATTAATGACTAATATATCAAGGATGGTAGCTTTGAATCCATGTTTAATTGTTTGACTCCTTTTAGATAATAAATTGCTGCACAACACGATCTATAAAGCACCCTCAAACTTTTGGCTTCCCATTATTATCATAACGTGACACGTCATTAACCTCCGGATCGTATGGAATTTTTATGGATTGGAAATAACATTTTGCACTTAAAACATTGTAGTTTAAAAAAATTTTATTATAAACACCATTAATACTATATTATTCAGTAAATTTAAATAGAAACAATTAAGAAATTATTATTAGTAGTATTGCATACTTGGATGAAATGTTATATTGTAGGGTTATGTACAAGTTAACATGGAAAACATTCTCCAACATACTGGTACTGATAGCTACACTTATGCACCATACCATTTAAATGAAAAATATACAGGAGCAATCTTTAGTAAACATATTCCTAAAACAACTATATGCAACTCTACATGGAGTTGGTATTTGATAGATGTTTAACTGCAACATTTACTTAGAGCAGCATTAATGTATCTATTTTGAAATCGTATATAAGGATGACTTAATGTTTATGCTGTATTCCAGGAATTAAATGTGTCGCAGTGGGTACGCGAATGATAACATACACAAATGACAGAGAATTTCAGTTAATTAGCTTTTGCTGTGAACAGAAAGCCATGGTTCCATATAATGTATGGTTGCCAAAACTAATTACATAATAAGGCATAATTTGAATCAGGTACATACATACTGATGTGTTAGTCTTATTAAAATTATCCTACTAGATTGAAACCCCCCTGATTCAAAAGGTAACTAATTATTTGGCCATCACTTCCTTAATGATAAACATAGAAACAGATGAAAACTTCATTAGTGTTACTAAAAGAGAAACATGCCATGCTCTAAGAAGATTATATCTGTTTCTCTGTATCACATGGAATAAAGAAATGCAAAGCTAAAATATCATCTTCTAAATGAAAATAAATATGAAACCATGGCAAAACCGACTCTTATTAAAATGCGTCTTATTCCTTGCTAGCACATTTTGATTGAAATTTGCAAGCAAAGTAAGCATGCCATGAAAATGGCTAGAAAATATTACAACAGAAATGGAATGAAATTTATGAATATGGCAAATAAATTCTTTTTACATAAGTCGTTGAAATTACACATTTATATTCCTAGAGCTATGTTAAAATTCCATGAAACTGAATACATGATGCTGGTAAAGGATGAAAAAAGCCTCCTGGGCACAGTTAACGAATTCATTCAATATATATATACGCATATGACAAATATTTATCCTTGTCACAGTCACATAAAACATTTATAAACCATAAAGACATGTATAAGATGAGAAATACAATTAAGCCCTACAAATGTTTCATGAATGATTGCAAGAAATCGTACAGGTGATTTCCAAGAAATACATAAGAAACTTGACATCCATCAGAGAAAAAATTCACTTGCCAGACAGAGGAACTGCTTCCACGTCTTCACATAATATGCCTTCCACCACACACTCTCCGTTGAAAATGAAAGCTGCCGAATGACTTCAAGTTTGTGCACGTTTCCAAATGACCCGAATGGGGTAGTGCATTCCATTCGTTAACCTTTTTTTTAAATGGCGTTTCCCCCGATATTATCGAGGCCTATTCCATTCACGAGAACCCTGCAAAACGATAATAAAAAATTTAGAATTGCATATATGGAAAAGAAATGAAACATTTTCCTCCTACACCTCTGAAAAAAGAGTGGACAAAGTAATAAATGAATTATTCATTAGGAACATTCACAACATACATAAAACCTGAAATAATTTCACACAAAAATTAAATACATTAGAAACGTCAGTAATAACACATATACCAGTCCAAATAAAACTGGCAGCATAGGCATAAAACATATCACACCAATACAGGACATAGACAAATAAATTTCTATATATAAAAATTCGTCAGAAATGGAATATGTTAACGCAAACACATAAAATACAAGAATCACCAATTCAGTCAACAATGTCATAGAAACACATTAGACAAACAACACTAAAACACTCGAAATCGATCAAACAACACAATCAGTCCTGAGCAACAAACGTCTCGTCACGCATTGGAGGTGAATGTAAATGTCACGTCTGCACAGGCCTGTGCGGTCAAACCACATAGCACTATGGGTTTTCAGTAAATTAGGCATAAATACGTCGCTAATAACAATCAAAAACTACTCACCAAATAACACTTACAATTTAACACCCTACTTAGTATACCTCGACATCCGGAGCACCTCTTACCCATTCCAGCATCCTCGTTGCCCCTTTCCTAAGCAGTGTGTCCTGTGCCGCGTTACTCTTTGGTTCCACGATGATCGGTCCTCCGGTGCTGGGTCCTCCGGTCCCACAGCCCTCTGTCCACTGCACAGTTGTGCAATGGCGCCTGTAAACCAATTTCTTCCAATTCCACGTAGGTTAGCTTTTTATATCTGAAACTCAGTTCAAGAAACGTTCTAGAGCACTATCTGTCCGATGAAGACAAATAAGTCACATGTATTAATGAAATGTGGCTGTATTTTTATAAGTCCGAACAACTTTCCATTATTCGCATTGTTTCGCTAAAGCAACTCGGAGATAAGAATAATGTGAAACAATGCACGTGAAAGTATGACGTATGGAACATAGCATTTTGAAGAATCATGATTTAAGAGAAATTGAGTTTAATTTTCAGATGTATTTTAAGTTAAAATATCGTACAAATTTTTATCATAACTTCAACACGGATACCCAGATGTAGGGGAACTTGAATTATTTATTTCTCTATGGCAACGCGAATATCCCTACAAGACTCGCTGAGGGTGAGTTGTAAGGGAATACATCGTGAAGGGAAAACCAGCTGATTTACCGATACTGCTTTCCGGTAGGCACAAATGATCAGCTGGCACTCCATCGTCAACTGTCGCTGCTAGCAAACCGATTCCCTATCTGAGAACAAATTGCTCCAGCCCCAAATCTTTGAAAAACTAGGTGATCTAAACGAAAATCTTTAACGTAAAATTTTCGGATGTGAGCAACTCAAGAAATTTAAAATAAACAAAGATGCAAAATGCCTAGTTTTAGTCAGTCTACACTACACTACCAAAGGCAATTTGCATCGATGGAAGTAGATGAAAAATGGATAAACAACGGATTTTTACTTGAATACCGATAGAATCATCGGCCGAACACGGAATTATATTCCAAGTGAAACGCACTACTCTATCCGCGGATAGACTTCCCCTAGGAAGAAGCCGAGATCGTTGTCTCGTTCGCTTTTAGTACGATACACTTGGAACCCGGACTCCAGTGAACGGCGGTGACCCCTCCTGCTGAATTTAGAGAATTGAACGAGTAAATTTGCGACTACTGAAACCTCTTAATGAGAGACATTTAGAAACAGGCGTAGGCTGGTGTGTTAGTTAGTGTTAGTAAAGGTAATCTACGCAAAATACTAACCAGAATGCGCCTGATTCTAAAGTTCATTTATTAACTCTTCGCCTACCACTGCCTGATCGAAATACATAGAAACAGACGTGAACTGCGATGTTAGTAATAATAAAAGAGAAAGATGCCATGCTCTAAGAAGTTTGCAGAACACGTCCTTTCTATGTGTTGCTTGTTATAAAAAAATTCAAAGCTAAGGTTAACTATAAATGAAAATTGATGTAAAGCCAGAGCAACTGTTCTCTATGCCTATTATGAAAATGAATAGTGAAAGTTACTTCGGTATTCGAGGGTGGTGGTGATGCCAGCCAGAATGGGTCGTTGGCCTCCTATGTCATGAAAATAAAAATGTGAAAGTATAAGCTAGGAAACCACGAAGCACCGCAGCCACTAGACGATTTTAAGGATCGGCTGAAATGGTGTCGGTGTGGCATCCTCAAATTGATTAGACACCTTCAATTCATTCTGTTCTATGAATATGGCAAATAAATTCTTTTTACATAAGTCATTGAAATTACACTTTTATATTCCTAGAGCTATGTTAAAATTCCATCAAACTGAATACATGATGCTGGTAAAGGATGAAAAATGCTTCCTGGGCACAGTGAACGAATTCATTCAAATAAACACAGTCATATAAACCATTTATAAACCATAAAGATATGTATAAGATGAGAAATGCAGTTTAGTCCTACAAATGTTCCATGAATGATTGCAATCAATCGTAAAGGTGTGTCAATGTGATTTCCAAGAAATTCATAGGAAACTTGACATCCATCAGAGAAAAAATTCACTTGCCAGAGAGAGGAGATGCTACCAAGTCTTCACATAATATGCCTTCCACCGCATACTCTCTGTTGAAAATGAAAGCTGCCGAATGACTTCAAGTTTGTGCACGTTTCCAAATGACCCGAAGGGGGTAGTGCATTCCATTCGTTAACCTTTTTTTTGAAATGGCGTTTCCCCCGATATAATCGAGGCCTATTCCATTCAGGAGAATCCTGCAAAACGATAATAAAAAATCGGTACAAACTTTCTCATATACGTACTAATGCGTCGTTTAGTTACCTTTAGAAAACGAAAAGCGTATGAGCCTGTTTTTAGAAAACCCAATTTTTGTTAAAGTACCCCAAGAATAAACAAGCCTTATATGCATTCATTAGGGAAAATGAAATAGGTAATTTTATTGAAGACGTATACTCAAGTAACTGTACGGAATTTGATGAAAATCGTTATAGCCGTTTCTGAGAAAATCGAATTATTGTTAAAGTTGCCTAGAACAAACTAGCCTTATATTCATTTTTTGAGAAATATGAACTAAACAGTATTATTGAAGACGTCAAGTCAAGTGACTGTGCGAAATTTGATCAAAATGGTTACAGCCGTTTTCGAGAAAATAGGATTGATGTTAAAAATGCGTAGAATAAACTACTCTTAATTATTGATCAATGTGAACCATTTCTATGTATACTCTGCCCAGTATGATGGAATGCCTATGTACGAGATTTCATTCATTTTCGTTCTACCGTCTAGTCTCCGGCGCCAGTAACAATAATCTCGCGGTCGAATTTTTTCGCGAAAACAATACCTACTTTCTCGATACTTCGTATGAGAAAGTAAAAATTTAGAATTGCATTCATGGAAAAGAAATGAAACATTTTCCTCCTACGCCTCTGAAAAAAGAGCCTTAACAGTAAAATGAGTGGACAAAGTAATAAATGTATTAAACATTAGGAACATTCGCAACATGCATAAAACCTGAAATAATTTCACACAAAAATTAAATACATTAGAAACGTCAGTAATAACACATATACCAGTCCAAATAAAACAGGCAGCATAGGCATAAAACATATCACATTAATACAGGACATAGACAAATAAATTTCTATATATAAAAATTCGTCATAAATGAAATTTGTCAACGCAAACACATAAAATACAAGAAACACCAATTCAGTCAACAATGTCATAGAACACATTAGACAAACAACACTAAGACACTCGAAATCGATGAAACAATACAATCAGTCCCGAGCAACAAACGTCTCGTCACGTAATGCCAGCATTGGAGGTGAATGTAAATGTCACGTCTGCACAGGCCTGTGCGGTCATACCTCATAGCGCTATGGGTGTCTGTCAGTCAGCCAATCAAAAGGACAATACCATTTCAGATAGAAACGCGAGTAAATTAAACATAAATAATAACAATCGTAAAACATCACCTAGAATTTAACACCGTACATCGTATACCTCAACATACGGAGCACCTGTTACCCTTTCCAGCACCCCTTTGGTCCCACGTTGATCGGTCCTCCGGTGCTCGGTCCTCCGGTCCCAGGGCCCTCTGTCCACTGCACAGATGTAGGGACGCGGCACCCTGTCATGGAAAATGGCTCTCTGAAAAAGACAAACCAATTAGAAAGAGGAAATAACCCAGTTCGGAGGGAATAACATCGAAAGAGACTTACTATGGAATGCAGTTGTCCGTGAGTCTTCTTCTTTGCCTAGAAAAGAAATTTGCAGCACCTGTCAACGGTTTTAGGAGGAAAGAGGTTAATGGTACATATACGAAGGCAAAAAAATACAATAGAGAATATTCGCAAGTGTATCAATCGCATAGAACATCGCATCATGTACGTATATATTCGCATGGAAGTGTGAGTCGTCGTTAGGGATTTAGTGTGACTGGCCAGTGAGGTCGACCTCCTTGGGAAAGGGACGTTTGAGAGAGCTCTCTCTATGCCACGGCCGGGCATTTGTTGTGTGTAACACCTTAAAATACTACTCCAATGGGTACGTGGCATGCCATAGAAAAAAGATCGAAGTGTATACGTAGGCATACGAATTAAAAAATATCGACAAATGCATGTAAGTAATGCGATGGTTGTAAAAAATGTAATTTCCATGTACACATGAGCAAATAAAGTAAATAACTATCGACAAATACACAAGTGTAATACCATAGGACTAAAAATAGTAAGGAGAAGAAGTAAATCGGGAATGGGTGAAAAATAGGTAGGGTTGAATTGGGGAAGTTTTGCCTTGTTTTTGGGAGTCCTCTTCTTGACGAGTGCGTAGGAGCCCCTGAAATTAATAGAAATACAACGATATAAGTAAGGCTATTGTAATTTGCCCGTCAAAAATGACGGGTATACATGAATAAATTAAATTTAAGACGGTTTCCTTTTCCCCCTCTCAATCCCCATCGCTATCTCAGCGTATAATAAGCACAGTATTACATATTGAATGGCGCTAAAAAAGGAAATCGACGAACAGTAAATAAACACGTAAAATAAACATAGATACATACGTGGTGTTAGAAACTGTTTCATCAACGGTAGTTACGTACTTAAAATATCAAATAAGGTACGGGAAATATGTACAAAAGTAAACACACACAACATTAAACTAATCCCCCCATATATATTAATATATGATGGATAAAAACTAGTGGATTTCTTGTTCAAATTGTATTCATATTAAAAGCCACTCATGTAGAGAAAATCTGAAAATCACTTTTTCAATTTGAAATCTGAAAAGACTCGGGGTCGGAAAGGAACTCTAATATGTGATCGCCAATCTAAATAGCGGTTGCGGACGACTGTTTCCTTGTTCAGCCGTTCGCCCAAAAGAAACAGACATCACCACCTCGTTGCCCTTATTATAATAGAGAAAGTACCTCGCATGAGCTGGAATATTCACTTATCCCACCAACTTGTACTATTAAAAGCTTGTTTGGATTGTTACAACGCTTTCAATCAAATGGGTTGTTTAAAGTCAACCCGTTTGCATTCAGTGTAATAACTCTCAGCCCTCTCTAATATAATCCCGAAAATTTTCGGAGAAATTACTTAACCTTAGGTTAATTTCTAAATAGGGAAGCATGCCACTATCTTCGCACTCATTTCCCTTGAAGGCATTAAACATACAAGAGTGGAATAATCACTTTCTGGAAGGGGGGTGACAATATAACGACACTACGATAAACTATGCATATTATCATAGCGTCGGAGATGATAAGTGGGAAGGCCAAAATTCAGAAGGCAACATTTCTATATATTACTGGAATTTAAATTACTTCCATATTTAATCTTAATGTCGGCGAGTAATTGCGGAGACTAAGATGTGAAACTTCAAAACCAAAAGGAAGACAGGATTTTGGTCGGCGTACGTTACGGTAAAATTCACTCACGGAACTATATGAAAAGTTACAAAAATGGAGAATAAGTGGTCGTGTTTTCACGTACGCGACAATTTCGAATATACCTAGACTCGATAAGCGAGACATTTAAGGAAATGCAGTGAATTTTACACTAACACGATGACAGTGCAAGAAAGTTACTGACCTTCGAAGTGTTGACTTGGAACACTCCGAAGTGGGCTCGTCGAACATCGGGCGTGGAATGAAAATCCTAGGTCTAGGAATGAGAGTTCAGCGCGATAGTCATTTGTCTAATTGTAGAAAGTTGAAATTCATTTTTAATGACATTAAATACAGTAAAGTTATTATACAAAATGATTTTAAATATAAAATTGTAATAATATGCATGTTTTCTTTATTTAAAAATAATATTTTATAATAACAATAATAATTTTGTTTAAATAAACAATAATTTCTTAAAACGACAAAGTGACATCTATTTTTACGTGACAGAAAATGTCGAAATTGAAGTGCGATATGAAATAGGGAATAGTGAGCTCTAAAGTAAACGTTATTCGTGAGAATTCTTACATATGACATTATTTTTGTGGTTTAATTTATCAGTATAATACCAGCATTAATTACAACCTGCTTAAAAACCCAGCATATCAACGTAAGACGCCAAACCAACAGAACTAACCCTACCGAAACTATAAATACGGAGAAAAGTAATTCTCAAAACTGCTTAATATTACAAATTTCTCGCGAATTGATAGCTGCGATTCATTTCCAGCGTTATATTTATTTATGTATAAAACATATTTTAAAATAATCAGCCGATTTTAATTTTGTTACACACCATTATCTTTAACCCTTTCGTGGCGGAATTAATATCCGACCCGTGAGAACCATCCAGGTAATAATCAACATCGTCTGGTAGGTAATTTTATTTTTATATGGTGGAAATACATCCAAAAAATGTTCAAAATCCACATTTAGAATAATTTATAATAAAGTCATGAATATATCGCAAAATAATAATAATGTTAATACTTTTACAACTCTTTTATAGCAATAAAAGTGTTTCAGCATCTATTAGACATATTAAATATAATAAATCAATGCGAGTTAAATTAAATAACTGACTTCAAATCTTCTAAAATTAATGATAATATAGTTACAAAAATACGAAAATTTTCAACGAAATATTTACATGGGACAAATCTAAATATAGGTATATATAACGGTTTGTAACCAGTTTGGCAAGATACAATATTGAGGCACCTCCAGATGTGCTAGAAACTTGATATTTGGTAGGATTATAGGTTTTTGGTCGCAGCCGAAGGAAAAAATTCGAAAGTTTCGAAATTCCCACTTTGCGGGGTTATTTAGGTTCCTTGTTTCCCCATTTATGGCCCCTCAGAAAACATGTAAATTGGTGTAGAGGTTTTTATATTTGCACTTTAAAATTATTTCCCTTCAAGATACGAACTCGAGACTTAAACGATCGGATAGGATATATATTGCAGTTTCTTAATTTTGAAGACAGAATTTCAATCCGAGTAGAATTAGCGTAAATTTCTAGTTTTTATCGGAAAGAAGTGATAATTTTTCTGGGGTCAGCTATCTAGGCAAGAGGCTTAATGCTTTCATATGGGTAAGCTTTGAATGGGAATCAGAGTCTTATATTTCTCCTTTAAAACCTTACTAGCGTAATGCCCATTGAAATATCTAAAGATTCGATCGTTCAAGCTATTTATGGAGATCAAATTGGCATCAGAAACATTAATTGTATTGAAAGTCATTTCCTTCTCTCACCCTCCCTCTCTCTCTCTCTCGTATTAAAAGCAATCAAAGCACGTTTACGCCCGTAATGGTTGTGTAATAGTACCGATTACTAACCATTGATATTACTCGTGTTGCGCTTCGTTGATTTGTATACGACAAGGATTGTCTTCAGCCTTGATATCCAGATTAATTGAATATAAGACGGCCTCCACCAGTAAAAGGTAACTTATGCAGGTTATTTCACCAAATTTGAAGTAACGAGTATAATAAATGTTAAAATATAAACGTTATTTATAAAAATTTATTTTTATACCCATTACTTGCTGCTTTATTCGACGGTTACAACCAGGGGTGCACCGTTCATATATGACACTGCGCGATGCACACGGGCGGTCAAACAAGGGGGGCGGTCGATTTATCGTCAGACACGTACAGTATTTTAAACAGTAATGGGGATTATATTATAATATGCTTTATATCGTTTAATATTTATTGGTTACGGAAATTTATCAAAACATAAGGCGTTTCTTTTTCGTGAAGAACGCCTAAAACTGGCGATAAATGAGAGACTTACACAGGTGCGGCGAATGAGAGACTTGCACACGGGCGGCCGTGAGGTTACGACTTCATATGTATTATTTTATTCTTTCGATGTTTAGATTTTATAAGGTCGAAGTTTTTGATTCACTAAATCCGCTGAAATTCAAAGGGCAGTTCCGCTAATGTCTAATATAATATTTATATATTTACGCATTTCCTGGAGGGGCGACTGAACCCCGCCTTGCCCCCTCTGCCGACCCCCGTGGGCTAGAATACGGTAAGTCTCGAGGTAGATGTTACGTCAATATTGTGGGTGCTCATATAAAAACAGAACCATCTAACCCAATGCTTGGCATCGGCAAGGCATGCTTACTCGTACCAAGCTTTGAATGGGTTTGAAAACTTGAATCAGAGTCTGCTAACGGGAGTGTCAACGGTGTGAAATTCAAGGTGGATAATTTACTTTCAACCCCTTCCAACTCCTCCTAGCTAAAGGATTCTTATTTAACCTGCTGGCAGAAGAGTTTTATTAGTCGCATTCTCACCCTTATAAAGGTTATCCACCCTCCTCCTTATACTTCTCACCTCCTCTACTTCTCCAACTCCTCCCTTTCACTACCCAATCTTTCTCCTTCCATCTATTATATATCGCACTCCGCCAGCATTATTTTAATCGAAAGAAATGAATTACGCTTATCTGAATGAATTATCCGAGTCGTCAAAATCCGGAGTAAATGCCTCTCTACTGCGCCTTGGCATTTACCCGAGATATTGGATATCAATTACCATTCGCTTTAAGAAGGCCGGAGAAATAACGACCGCGGGTAACAATGGAAGATTTTCATTCAGCGCGGTATGCAGACGTGTGGATGTTCTTGCGTCTGCTTTGTAGGTGCTGGCGATACGATAGAATAAAGAATTGGGAAAGATACAAACTCACCGTTTGGTATATAACATGCGAAAACACACTCATCGTATTCACTGGGGTGTCCGACAGACATGGATTCAGAAGGCAGTGGGTGTCCTCTGCCCGTAACCGCTGCACTTTTGCACACTCCTTAGGTCGAAGCACACTCGGACTAAACACACGCGATAATTTGCCATTGTGTATTGCCGACTATCTGTTAATCACGCACCAGAAATCACTTCTTTAGAAAACGCTCGCTTTTCCATCATCTCTTCGTAAGAATATTATTCCTCGTAAAATGACTATGGATGAACTAATCACTCTCGGTTCGTTCGTCAACGGTTTAATTATATTGGATCAATATTGAGGGCAATGTGGAGGGATCAAATTATCATTGCAATTAACTTAGAAACTCGTGCGATTAGCATTTAATGCAATAGGACATGACATGACACGATCCTCTTCGTTTCTTATCCATAACGCTCAATCCTTCCTATAGAAAGCCAACCGTTTTCTTTGCTTGTAGTACATACGCGTGGAACTAATGTGTTCAACCAACGACTTCACTCACTTTCAATGCTCTGCCTTCAGGGAAGAGGAGGTCGGAGGTATGAGGGGTGGTGCGAAAATGGGGGAGAGGAAAGGAGGAGGGTGGAAGGAAACACGGAAATATGGAGGATGAGGCGCGAAGTTTTTTCCCCGCTCTACTGTTCAATAACTACACAGGGGTGAAGGCCTTTTAGCTTAGGTCAGCGGTCGAAAATCTTTCAAAGTAAAACCAGAAGTAGTTTTTGGTCGTTTGTCTAATTCGAAAAACATTTGGCCCCGGAACAGCGCGAACTGTATAATTATAAAATATAATAAGCATGACAATATTCCTTCATAAAAGCTGACAGAAAATTAAAATGCATCCAATAAAAAATTATTACAAACTTAATTCCTTTCATGAGGGAACGTGTTGTTATTTGATTGGCAGCACCTCTCTGATTAGAAGTGTATGTTGCATTTTTCATCAGTCAGCTTCTGGCTTTTTCGATGCTTTTCTTGTTTGGATATTCACATAGATAACTAGTGTATTGACAGGCACCTTCATGAGACTTAAGCAGTGAATCACCATATAAACAGGGGCAGGGCCGGTTTCAGGCGTAAGCGACGTAAGCGGTCGCCTACAGGCTCCACTTTAGAGGAACGGCAAAATCAATATTTCGGATTTTTACATTTTTATTTTTTTTAGGTTTATTTCACATAACTTGAAAACATCGCGAAAATATTTTATTTCACTCCATGATATTTCATATACATTCAGGGTCGGTTCAAGGTGTAAGCGACGTAACCTACTGCTTACAGGTGTCACCTGAGACATATGCTTTAAAGTTTTACATTGTCTAAAACAGGCGATACACTGTGTGCACTTTCCTTAACATCGTTAGCGTGATATATACACGCAAAATCAATAACTATGATGCTAAGTTTCACGTGCTTTTAGAGATTACGCATTGTAATTTCAAATAACCTTTCCGCTCCAAATACAGCGAACCTTCAACACTAGAGATTTTGATTACTCAGGGCTTTGTACAAATATTTTACATTCGGGATCTCTGCCTTTTGCACTTAGCTTCCCTCTCTGATCCCTGATAAATGACTTTGCAAAGGAAAAGAGCCCTAATCTCGTCCTTTTCGAAAGGTGGGTTCGTAAAGTTGAAATATAAAAATATTCGGTAATATAATCATTACATGGTAGTTTTATTACAAGGTCAGTGAATGATTTATTTCTATTTTCTGAATGTATTTAGCTGAATATTCTTTTTTTAAATAAAGACCGATTAAATAAGTTTATTTTCTTTTTTTTATTATATCATTAATATTATTTCATGCCTTTGATATCCAGAGGGGCGGCATATTTTTACCTCGCTTACACATATTTATTAGCTGAAACCGGCTCTGACCAGGGCCTCGGGTCGGGCTCGGATATCAGCGAAGCCACAACGTACGGATTCAGGTTGGGAAAGGTCTACACCACTGTGCCGAGACCGGGCGAAAAATTTCCTTCCTATTAGACCTCTACACCCGATTGCTGATGATGCCACTAGACTCTCGTCAAATTTAGTCCGATCCGGATGGGAAAAACGGTGGTAATAGATCCAATGGAAGCAGTATTAGGTGGCCATGCGGACGAGAGTTCTGTGAGTCAACAGAAGCGCCGCGTTTAAATGGGGTGTTCGCCATAAACAAGTGAAATCCTAAATGGTAAGGCTAGTATTTGGACGTCGTGTGACTCCCAGGCCTGCTAGGACGTGAAAAACCGCTCCTGTGCCTGAGTATTCCGAGTGTTTCACGCAGAAGAGTAGTCCTATCTAAAAACAAGTTGGCAAACGCAGAAAACTTTGGTTTGTCGTATACCCTTGTCTACTGGACCAAGAAATGTTGGTTTTCCACGGTTTTTAAAATGGTAAATTTAGGTATAACTAGGCGATAAGCACCTTGCTCGCTTACGCTGCCCCCACCCCCTCTTGTTTGCTGTTGTTGGATTTAGATTTGTTTTACGGGAATATGTTTTGAATATATTTTATAGGGGATGTATATTTGGTTTTTAATAACAAATTAAGACTGTTAGTTGAATAACTCGATAAAAAATAACATCAGACGGCTGAAATTTCCGGAGATTAAAAGCGTTAAAGAGAAAGAGACAACCAGAAATATTATTTTAGTAATATATATAAAAATCTGATGTGGCCAACACATGACTTTCTCCATATTCTCCATATATTTAAATTATTATGAATAGCATTATAAGGCAAAATTATTATTTCGTATCGTAAAAGAATACCATCGTCCTTGTTGCCGTAAATTACATATATTTTGAAGGTTTACAGAATTCCCCTCTACATGGTGTTGGCGCTGTTGACTGGTATTAAGATAAAGCGAATTATATCCGTAATGGATGGTTCTACGAAAATTAGTTTCAAACAAAACTTGGAAGAAATATTATTCTCTACAACTTTGGTCCTTACGAAGTTTACCAACAACGATGTATTTAAGGAGATATTTAACGGAAACCGAAAAACCGGTAATTTATAAATAACTCCTAAACAATAACTCCTATAGAAAATTGTTTCAAATGAAAATTGTAGGAAAGTACATTCTCTATAGCGTTCGTATAGAATTGTATATACAATAATGGTATTTTAACGAAGAAATATCGCAAAAACCGAATCGGGTTTCGAATAAACCTCGACTTCCGGTTATCCGTTATTGTCCAAAAACTAATCAGTTCTTTGTGCTCATGTAAAAGTGTTAAATATGAAGGTTGGTAACGATATGGCATGTACTTTTTGAGTTACAGCGCCCACGCTAACATACACACACACACGCACACGCCCACGCACACGCATACGAGCACACGCGCACACGCGCTCAGGCGCACACGCGCACACGCGCACAGGCGCACACGCGCGCACGCGCACACACACGCAGTGGGACGACCAAGAGGATTGTTGTTTGCCCGATAGAGAAAAAGCAAACCTACCGCGAACTCTCGTACGCAACAAATGGGCGTCGGTGGCCCATAAGGGGGAAGCACACCGACGACGAGGTCCACTGGCTGGCGATCAGGGAAAGGCCGAGTTTTGGCGCAGACGCCGACGTTGCCTGGCGAATGGCGCACGATAGGTGGGCGGACGCGGTCTTCCTCGCCAAAACGGGAGTGCTGGGCGCAGGGAGTTGCCCGTGGTGCACGGATAAGGTGGCGAACGCTTGGCACCTGGCTTTCGAGTGCGCACAAGCGAAACCCATGTGGGGCAACGTCCTCAAACTCATCAAAGCCCTGACCTGAGGGACCTGTATGCAGGCTTACGGAAAAAAACGGGACTCGGCTATAAGGGTGTCCAACTGGCGAATTACCTTGTCACGTTGGGGAAGAGCGTGATTTATAAGAGTTTCACCTTATTCTGCAAAGGGAGAAAAACGCAACTCGACAACTGGAGGGAATTTCAGCATTCATTGATAACACGAATCTTGTCGGAATGGGCCTATCACCAGGGGAACGATACCGTAACCTCGTTCTCGGAGTTCTGGGGTTACAAGGACATACTCTGCTTTGTTGACCAAGGAGAACTGATGATTGGAAACCTTATCCTCACGTAATCGAAGCATAGGAAATGGTTCAAATCGCATAACAGTACTGAGGCATCTCTCATCATCATCATCATCACCTTTTTATTTATTTATTTATTTTTTTTTCATACATAATAATCATCATCATTATGCCTCAAATCGTTTTAACCCTGAGGAGTGCATGCGAAGAGCGGTGATCTGTTGGAGAATGCCCCAAGGTTGCGGTAACCAGCCCCTTCGGCGGGGAACTCCAATGGAACATTTCTCTCTCTCGCTGCACATAAAATTAATAATAATAATAATAAACTACAATGAACTGATGATATGAATAAACAAGGTGACGGAGAGAGAATTACCCCTACCGTTCCCTTTAATAATAATAATAATAATAATGAAACACACACACACACATCATTCCGAAAACACTCTAAACCTGTTCTAGGGACCTCAAAACATGTATTTACGTTGAAATGTCGAAGTCGATTTTTTTCATGAATACAATACTTTCCCATTACTACGTATGGAGAAAGTAAAAAATATAAACAACATGAATACCTACTGCGTTCGATTTATTTGCATTATATTCATATCTTCGGTCATTTCGAGCAAGTTTTAATCTTATTTTCGTTCCTTAAAGCCTTTTTTTCTGTACATATGCCCGGAAATTACAGAGGACAACAACAACGGCATCCATGGAATCTTATTATTGAAATGTTAAGAAAATTTTACCAAACCTCGAGTATAAATTCAAACTAGGAGTGAATTCAATTGAGATTGAGTAGTCGACGGTAAGAATAATAATCCTCATTCATTTTGGCGTGTTTTAGCGTAAATTTCTTGTCGATAACAATTTTAAGATATTTTAAAGAGTAAAAGAAAGAAAGGCTTCAAGCCAAAAGGTTGATTTTTACGTGTCACCTTATGGGAATGGACTTTCTTCCTCTGTAGACGAACCCGTGACCCATTTTCGAAATTTTTTTAGTCATAACTTAAGAGATTCATTAACACTGAAATCCTGAGAAACCTCAGGTTTCTAACTTTATTTCTAATCGAGTTATTCACAAAATTAGAGTGTTACGCATCATGATGACCATTGTGATTTCACAGTATAGAGAGATAACTCCCCGGAAACTTTAAGAATAAGTGGATAGAATAGGAAACAATAACATTTTTTCCAGTAAGCATTGCACAAATCAAATCTTTACAATACGAACGTTTTTTATCTTCTGTTCAATAGAAAATTATAAATTTATTTATCTATATATTTTTCCATAAAAGCTGTAGAGGATTCAAATTAAATTTAATCGCCCATTTCCTTGATTGGTTGTTTTTATCTGATCTATGTCAATTATTCTACGATTCAACATACCTGGTTGGAATAAATTTACCCAATTAATCTTAATCGTTGGCAAATCCGTTGCAGTCAGATTCATTGCAGAAGACCCCGTCTCACGTTCGGCAGTGCTGCAAGGAAATGTTTTGGCTAATTTGGAGAATAACTTTCAATCATCAGAAACAGTGTTTGTGTCAACATGTTTTCACATTCCATTGATTGATTTATTTAGTATGGAAATGAAATCGTTATTTATATTTTATCGATCTCTCTCACCCTGTATGTAATAGGTGGATAAACAGGCCAGTAGACCCTATTCAATACCTTACATTACCACAAACTTAGTAACCGTCGGCAGACACTCGAACCATCCATCTACCAAGCGGTGCTTTCAATAATATACATATCTATGATAAATAGATGCTTTTTAGGTGGGATATAGAAAGATAAAAATCTTTATGCACTTCTAGGATGATTATAAATCTGAAATTTTGAAGGATAATAAAGTACATAGGCTGAAAGGTTCATAGAATGGAAGCACCGTATACTCGTCTTGTATGTAATATATTTTTTTAAACTGTTATGTGCATAAGAATGGCCCAAACAAAATAAACCATAGAATAATAATACCATTTCCTTTAACACAAACAGTTTTTCCCAATTGTGTGTTATAAAATATTTATATACACAGTAGGATTCGAACCCCTGATCGTTTCATTTGGAGCTAGTCATGCCAGCCACCTCTCTACCAAGGCTGGAAAATGTTCTTAATTAAACCTCAACCAAGCCGTAGAAATAACCTAGTTTGGTTTAGTATGGTTTCTAGGTTTAATTTGTAAAATCAAAACTCCCAATTGCCACTTGTCATTTGTGACTCAGACAATGAAATGTGTTAGACAAATAAACATAGGAAGCGGTTATGGCATGATAGAGTTTTGATTACGAGTTACATGTTTCAGCAGTGTCATATAAAAAATAAATGAAAAATATATTCCCATACTAAGATTTCTCCATACAATGTTTATGAATATTAGTTTTATTTAAAAACATAAAAGTGTCTCTTTAATACATACACTCCATCAGTTTCAATATAAAATTATGTGCCACTTAAAGATGGGGTTATGAGACTTTTCAGGAATTAAAGCAGGTTTCTATAAAAAACAAGATAATATTGTTAAAAAAATTAAATTATTTTTTTAAATGTTTAAATATCATTAATGACTAATATATCAAGGATGGTAGCTTTGAATCCATGTTCAATTGTTTGGCTCCTTTTAGATAATAAATTGCTGCACAACACGATCTATAAAGCACCCTCAAACTTTTGGCTTCCCATTATTATCATAACGTGACACGTCATTAACCTCCGGATCGTATGGAATTTTTATGGATTGGAAATAACATTTTGCACTTAAAACATTGTAGTTTAAAAAAATTTTATTATAAACACCATTAATACTATATTATTCAGTAAATTTAAATAGAAACAATTAAGAAATTATTATTAGTAGTATTGCATACTTGGATGAAATGTTATATTGTAGGGTTATGTACAAGTTAACATGGAAAACATTCTCCAACATACTGGTACTGATAGCTACACTTATTCACCATACCATTTAAATGAAAAATATACAGGAGCAATCTTTAGTAAACATATTCCTAAAACAACTATATGCAACTCTACATGGAGTTGGTATTTGATAGATGTTTAACTGCAACATTTACTTAGAGCAGCATTAATGTATCTATTTTGAAATCGTATATAAGGATGACTTAATGTTTATGCTGTATTCCAGGAATTAAATGTGTCGCAGTGGGTACGCGAATGATAACATACACAAATGACAGAGAATTTCAGTTAATTAGCTTTTGCTGTGAACAGAAAGCCATGGTTCCATATAATGTATGGTTGCCAAAACTAATTACATAATAAGGCATAATTTGAATCAGGTACATACATACTGATGTGTTAGTCTTATTAAAATTATCCTACTAGATTGAAACCCCCCTGATTCAAAAGGTAACTAATTATTTGGCCATCACTTCCTTAATGATAAACATAGAAACAGATGAAAACTTCATTAGTGTTACTAAAAGAGAAACATGCCATGCTCTAAGAAGATTATATCTGTTTCTCTGTATCACATGGAATAAAGAAATGCAAAGCTAAAATATTATCTTCTAAATGAAAATAAATATGAAACCATGGCAAAACCGACTCTTATTAAAATGCGTCTTATTCCTTGCTAGCACATTTTGATTGAAATTTGCAAGCAAAGTAAGCATGCCATGAAAATGACTAGAAAATATTACAACAGAAATGGAATGAAATTTATGAATATGGCAAATAAATTCTTTTTACATAAGTCGTTGAAATTACACATTTATATTCCTAGAGCTATGTTAAAATTCCATGAAACTGAATACATGATGCTGGTAAAGGATAAAAAAGCCTCCTGGGCACAGTGAACGAATTCATTCAATATATATATACGCATATGACAAATATTTATCCTTGTCACAGTCACATAAAACATTTATAAACCATAAAGATATGTATAAGATGAGAAATACAATTAAGCCCTACAAATGTTTCATGAATGATTGCAAGAAATCGTACAGGTGATTTCCAAGAAATACATAAGAAACTTGACATCCATCAGAGAAAAAATTCACTTGCCAGACAGAGGAACTGCTTCCACGTCTTCACATAATATGCCTTCCACCACACACTCTCCGTTGAAAATGAAAGCTGCCGAATGACTTCAAGTTTGTGCACGTTTCCAAATGACCCGAATGGGGTAGTGCATTCCATTCGTTAACCTTTTTTTTAAATGGCGTTTCCCCCGATATTATCGAGGCCTATTCCATTCACGAGAACCCTGCAAAACGATAATAAAAAATTTAGAATTGCATATATGGAAAAGAAATGAAACATTTTCCTCCTACACCTCTGAAAAAAGAGCCTTAACAGTAAAATGAGTGGACAAAGTAATAAATGAATTATTCATTAGGAACATTCACAACATGCATAAAACCTGAAATAATTTCACACAAAAATTAAATACATTAGAAACGTCAGTACTAACACATATACCAGTCCAAATAAAACTGGCAGCATAGGCATAAAACATATCACACCAATACAGGACATAGACAAATAAATTTCTATATATAAAAATTCGTCATAAATGAAATTTGTTAACGCAAACACATAAAATACAAGAATCACCAATTCAGTCAACAATGTCATAGAAACACATTAGACAAACAACACTAAAACACTCGAAATCGATCAAACAACACAATCAGTCCTGAGCAACAAACGTCTCGTCACGCATTGGAGGTGAATGTAAATGTCACGTCTGCACAGGCCTGTGCGGTCAAACCACATAGCACTATGGGTTTTCAGTAAATTAGGCATAAATACGTCGCTAATAACAATCAAAAACTACTCACCAAATAACACTTACAATTTAACACCCTACATAGTATACCTCGACATCCGGAGCACCTCTTACCCATTCCAGCATCCTCGTTGCCCCTTTCCTAAGCAGTGTGTCCTGTGCCGCGTTGCCCTTTGGTTCCACGATGATCGGTCCTCCGGTGCTGGGTCCTCCGGTCCCACAGCCCTCTGTCCACTGCACAGTTGTGCAATGGCGCCTGTAAACCAATTTCTTCCAATTCCACGTAGGTTAGCTTTTTATATCTGAAACTCAGTTCAAGAAACGTTCTAGAGCACTATCTGTCCGATGAAGACAAATAAGTCACATGTATTAATGAAATGTGGCTGTATTTTTATAAGTCCGAACAACTTTCCATTATTCGCATTGTTTCGCTAAAGCAACTCGGAGATAAGAATAATGTGAAACAATGCACGTGAAAGTATGACGTATGGAACATAGCATTTTGAAGAATCATGATTTAAGAGAAATTGAGTTTAATTTTCAGATGTATTTTAAGTTAAAATATCGTACAAATTTTTATCATAACTTCAACACGGATACCCAGATGTAGGGGCACTTGAATTATTTATTTCTCTATGGCAACGCGAATATCCCTACAAGACTCGCTGAGGGTGAGTTGTAAGGGAATACATCGTGAAGGGAAATCCAGCTGATTTACCGATACTGCTTTCCGGTAGGCACAAATGATCAGCTGGCACTCCATCGTCAACTGTCGCTGCTAGCAAACCGATTCCCTATCTGAGAACAAATTGCTCCAGCCCCAAATCTTTGAAAAACTAGGTGATCTAAACGAAAATCTTTAACGTAAAATTTTCGGATGTGAGCAACTCAAGAAATTTAAAATAAACAAAGATGCAAAATGCCTAGTTTTAGTCAG
This sequence comes from Uropetala carovei, assembly GCA_036926305.1. NCBI lineage: Eukaryota > Metazoa > Arthropoda > Insecta > Odonata > Petaluridae > Uropetala > Uropetala carovei. Next base: position 1,038,303 of record JAXCHB010000202.1, on the reverse strand, counting down.
TCTACACTACACTACCAAAGGCAATTTGCATCGATGGAAGTAGATGAAAAATGGATAAACAACGGATTTTTACTTGAATACCGATAGAATCATCGGCCGAACACGGAATTATATTCCAAGTGAAACGCACTACTCTATCCGCGGATAGCTTCTTTAGACTTCCCCTAGGAAGAAGCCGAGATCGTTGTCTCGTTCGCTTTTAGTACGATACACTTGGAACCCGGACTCCAGTGAACGGCGGTGACCCCTCCTGCTGAATTTAGAGAATTGAACGAGTAAATTCGCGACTACTGAAACCTCTTAATGAGAGACATTTAGAAACAGGCGTAGGCTGGTGTGTTAGTTAGTGTTAGTAAAGGTAATCTACGCAAAATACTAACCAGAATGCGCCTGATTCTAAAGTTCATTTATTAACTCTTCGCCTACCACTGCCTGATCGAAATACATAGAAACAGACGTGAACTGCGATGTTAGTAATAATAAAAGAGAAAGATGCCATGCTCTAAGAAGTTTGCAGAACACGTCCTTTCTATGTGTTGCTTGTTATAAAAAAATTCAAAGCTAAGGTTAACTATAAATGAAAATTGATGTAAAGCCAGAGCAACTGTTCTCTATGCCTATTATGAAAATGAATAGTGAAAGTTACTTCGGTATTCGAGGGTGGTGGTGATGCCAGCCAGAATGGGTCGTTGGCCTCCTATGTCATGAAAATAAAAATGTGAAAGTATAAGCTAGGAAACCACGAAGCACCGCAGCCACTAGACGATTTTAAGGATCGGCTGAAATGGTGTCGGTGTGGCATCCTCAAATTGATTAGACACCTTCAATTCATTCTGTTCTATGAATATGGCAAATAAATTCTTTTTACATAAGTCATTGAAATTACACTTTTATATTCCTAGAGCTATGTTAAAATTCCATCAAACTGAATACATGATGCTGGTAAAGGATGAAAAATGCTTCCTGGGCACAGTGAACGAATTCATTCAAATAAACACAGTCACATAAACCATTTATAAACCATAAAGATATGTATAAGATGAGAAATGCAGTTTAGTCCTACAAATGTTCCATGAATGATTGCAATCAATCGTAAAGGTGTGTCAATGTGATTTCCAAGAAATTCATAGGAAACTTGACATCCATCAGAGAAAAAATTCACTTGCCAGAGAGAGGAGATGCTTCCAAGTCTTCACATAATATGCCTTCCACCGCATACTCTCTGTTGAAAATGAAAGCTGCCGAATGACTTCAAGTTTGTGCACGTTTCCAAATGACCCGAAGGGGGTAGTGCATTCCATTCGTTAACCTTTTTTTTGAAATGGCGTTTCCCCCGATATAATCGAGGCCTATTCCATTCAGGAGAATCCTGCAAAACGATAATAAAAAATCGGTACAAACTTTCTCATATACGTACTAATGCGTCGTTTAGTTACCTTTAGAAAAGGAAAAGCGTATGAGCCTGTTTTTAGAAAACCCAATTTTTGTTAAAGTACCCCAAGAATAAACAAGCCTTATATGCATTCATTAGGGAAAATGAAATAGGTAATTTTTTTGAAGACGTATACTCAAGTAACTGTACGGAATTTGATGAAAATCGTTATAGCCGTTTCTGAGAAAATCGAATTATTGTTAAAGTTGCCTAGAACAAACTAGCCTTATATTCATTTTTTGAGAAATATGAACTAAACAGTATTATTGAAGACGTCAAGTCAAGTGACTGTGCGAAATTTGATCAAAATGGTTACAGCCGTTTTCGAGAAAATAGGATTGATGTTAAAAATGCGTAGAATAAACTACTCTTAATTATTGATCAATGTGAACCATTTCTATGTATACTCTGCCCAGTATGATGGAATGCCTATGTACGAGATTTCATTCATTTTCGTTCTACCGTCTAGTCTCCGGCGCCAGTAACAGTAATCTCGCGGTCGAATTTTTTCGCGAAAACAATACCTACTTTCTCGATACTTCGTATGAGAAAGTAAAAATTTAGAATTGCATTCATGGAAAAGAAATGAAACATTTTCCTCCTACGCCTCTGAAAAAAGAGCCTTAACAGTAAAATGAGTGGACAAAGTAATAAATGTATTAAACATTAGGAACATTCGCAACATGCATAAAACCTGAAATAATTTCACACAAAAATTAAATACATTAGAAACGTCAGTAATAACACATATACCAGTCCAAATAAAACAGGCAGCATAGGCATAAAACATATCACATTAATACAGGACATAGACAAATAAATTTCTATATATAAAAATTCGTCATAAATGAAATTTGTCAACGCAAACACATAAAATACAAGAAACACCAATTCAGTCAACAATGTCATAGAACACATTAGACAAACAACACTAAGACACTCGAAATCGATGAAACAATACAATCAGTCCCGAGCAACAAACGTCTCGTCACGTAATGCCAGCATTGGAGGTGAATGTAAATGTCACGTCTGCACAGGCCTGTGCGGTCATACCTCATAGCGCTATGGGTGTCTGTCAGTCAGCCAATCAAAAGGACAATACCATTTCAGATAGAAACGCGAGTAAATTAAACATAAATAATAACAATCGTAAAACATCACCTAGAATTTAACACCGTACATCGTATACCTCAACATACGGAGCACCTGTTACCCTTTCCAGCACCCCTTTGGTCCCACGTTGATCGGTCCTCCGGTGCTCGGTCCTCCGGTCCCAGGGCCCTCTGTCCACTGCACAGATGTAGGGACGCGGCACCCTGTCATGGAAAATGGCTCTCTGAAAAAGACAAACCAATTAGAAAGAGGAAATAACCCAGTTCGGAGGGAATAACATCGAAAGAGACTTACTATGGAATGCAGTTGTCCGTGAGTCTTCTTCATTGCCTAGAAAAGAAATTTGCAGCACCTGTCAACGGTTTTAGGAGGAAAGAGGTTAATGGTACATATACGAAGGCAAAAAAATACAATAGAGAATATTCGCAAGTGTATCAATCGCATAGAACATCGCATCATGTACGTATATATTCGCATGGAAGTGTGAGTCGTCGTTAGGGATTTAGTGTGACTGGCCAGTGAGGTCGACCTCCTTGGGAAAGGGACGTTTGAGAGAGCTCTCTCTATGCCACGGCCGGGCATTTGTTGTGTGTAACACCTTAAAATACTACTCCAATGGGTACGTGGCATGCCATAGAAAAAAGATCGAAGTGTATACGTAGGCATACGAATTAAAAAATATCGACAAATGCATGTAAGTAATGCGATGGTTGTAAAAAATGTAATTTCCATGTACACATGAGCAAATAAAGTAAATAACTATCGACAAATACACAAGTGTAATACCATAGGACTAAAAATAGTAAGGAGAAGAAGTAAATCGGGAATGGGTGAAAAATAGGTAGGGTTGAATTGGGGAAGTTTTGCCTTGTTTTTGGGAGTCCTCTTCTTGACGAGTGCGTAGGAGCCCCTGAAATTAATAGAAATACAACGATATAAGTAAGGCTATTGTAATTTGCCCGTTAAAAATGACGGGTATACATGAATAAATTAAATTTAAGACGGTTTCCTTTTCCCCCTCTCAATCCCCATCGCTATCTCAGCGTATAATAAGCACAGTATTACATATTGAATGGCGCTAAAAAAGGAAATCGACGAACAGTAAATAAACACGTAAAATAAACATAGATACATACGTGGTGTTAGAAACTGTTTCATCAACGGTAGTTACGTACTTAAAATATCAAATAAGGTACGGGAAATATGTACAAAAGTAAACACACACAACATTAAACTAATCCCCCCATATATATTAATATATGATGGATAAAAACTAGTGGATTTCTTGTTCAAATTGTATTCATATTAAAAGCCACTCATGTAGAGAAAATCTGAAAATCACTTTTTCAATTTGAAATCTGAAAAGACTCGGGGTCGGAAAGGAACTCTAATATGTGATCGCCAATCTAAATAGCGGTTGCGGACGACTGTTTCCTTGTTCAGCCGTTCGCCCAAAAGAAACAGACATCACCACCTCGTTGCCCTTATTATAATAGAGAAAGTACCTCGCATGAGCTGGAATATTCACTTATCCCACCAACTTGTACTATTAAAAGCTTGTTTGGATTGTTACAACGCTTTCAATCAAATGGGTTGTTTAAAGTCAACCCGTTTGCATTCAGTGTAATAACTCTCAGCCCTCTCTAATATAATCCCGAAAATTTTCGGAGAAATTACTTAACCTTAGGTTAATTTCTAAATAGGGAAGCATGCCACTATCTTCGCACTCATTTCCCTTGAAGGCATTAAACATACAAGAGTGGAATAATCACTTTCTGGAAGGGGGGTGACAATATAACGACACTACGATAAACTATGCATATTATCATAGCGTCGGAGATGATAAGTGGGAAGGCCAAAATTCAGAAGGCAACATTTCTATATATTACTGGAATTTAAATTACTTCCATATTTAATCTTAATGTCGGCGAGAAATTGCGGAGACTAAGATGTGAAACTTCAAAACCAAAAGGAAGACAGGATTTTGGTCGGCGTACGTTACGGTAAAATTCACTCACGGAACTATATGAAAAGTTACAAAAATGGAGAATAAGTGGTCGTGTTTTCACGTACGCGACAATTTCGAATATACCTAGACTCGATAAGCGAGACATTTAAGGAAATGCAGTGAATTTTACACTAACACGATGACAGTGCAAGAAAGTTACTGACCTTCGAAGTGTTGACTTGGAACACTCCGAAGTGGGCTCGTCGAACATCGGGCGTGGAATGAAAATCCTAGGTCTAGGAATGAGAGTTCAGCGCGATAGTCATTTGTCTAATTGTAGAAAGTTGAAATTCATTTTTAATGACATTAAATACAGTAAAGTTATTATACAAAATGATTTTAAATATAAAATTGTAATAATATGCATGTTTTCTTTATTTAAAAATAATATTTTATAATAACAATAATAATTTTGTTTAAATAAACAATAATTTCTTAAAACGACAAAGTGACATCTATTTTTACGTGACAGAAAATGTCGAAATTGAAGTGCGATATGAAATAGGGAATAGTGAGCTCTAAAGTAAACGTTATTCGTGAGAATTCTTACATATGACATTATTTTTGTGGTTTAATTTATCAGTATAATACCAGCATTAATTACAACCTGCTTAAAAACCCAGCATATCAACGTAAGACGCCAAACCAACAGAACTAACCCTACCGAAACTATAAATACGGAGAAAAGTAATTCTCAAAACTGCTTAATATTACAAATTTCTCGCGAATTGATAGCTGCGATTCATTTCCAGCGTTATATTTATTTATGTATAAAACATATTTTAAAATAATCAGCCGATTTTAATTTTGTTACACACCATTATCTTTAACCCTTTCGTGGCGGAATTAATATCCGACCCGTGAGAACCATCCAGGTAATAATCAACATCGTCTGGTAGGTAATTTTATTTTTATATGGTGGAAATACATCCAAAAAATGTTCAAAATCCACATTTAGAATAATTTATAATAAAGTCATGAATATATCGCAAAATAATAATAATGTTAATATTTTACAACTCTTTTATAGCAATAAAAGTGTTTCAGCATCTATTAGACATATTAAATATAATAAATCAATGCGAGTTAAATTAAATAACTGACTTCAAATCTTCTAAAATTAATGATAATATAGTTACAAAAATACGAAAATTTTCAACGAAATATTTACATGGGACAAATCTAAATATAGGTATATATAACGGTTTGTAACCAGTTTGGCAAGATACAATATTGAGGCACCTCCAGATGTGCTAGAAACTTGATATTTGGTAGGATTATAGGTTTTTGGTCGCAGCCGAAGGAAAAAATTCGAAAGTTTCGAAATTCCCACTTTGCGGGGTTATTTAGGTTCCTTGTTTCCCCATTTATGGCCCCTCAGAAAACATGTAAATTGGTGTAGAGGTTTTTATATTTGCACTTTAAAATTATTTCCCTTCAAGATACGAACTCGAGACTTAAACGATCGGATAGGATATATATTGCAGTTTCTTAATTTTGAAGACAGAATTTCAATCCGAGTAGAATTAGCGTAAATTTCTAGTTTTTATCGGAAAGAAGTGATAATTTTTCTGGGATCAGCTATCTAGGCAAGAGGCTTAATGCTTTCATATGGGTAAGCTTTGAATGGGAATCAGAGTCTTATATTTCTCCTTTAAAACCTTACTAGCGTAATGCCCATTGAAATATCTAAAGATTCGATCGTTCAAGCTATTTATGGAGATCAAATTGGCATCAGAAACATTAATTGTATTGAAAGTCATTTCCTTCTCTCACCCTCCCTCTCTCTCTCTCTCGTATTAAAAGCAATCAAAGCACGTTTACGCCCGTAATGGTTGTGTAATAGTACCGATTACTAACCATTGATATTACTCGTGTTGCGCTTCGTTGATTTGTATACGACAAGGATTGTCTTCAGCCTTGATATCCAGATTAATTGAATATAAGACGGCCTCCACCAGTAAAAGGTAACTTATGCAGGTTATTTCACCAAATTTGAAGTAACGAGTATAATAAATGTTAAAATATAAACGTTATTTATAAAAATTTATTTTTATACCCATTACTTGCTGCTTTATTCGACGGTTACAACCAGGGGTGCACCGTTCATATATGACACTGCGCGATGCACACGGGCGGTCAAACAAGGGGGGCGGTCGATTTATCGTCAGACACGTACAGTATTTTAAACAGTAATGGGGATTATATTATAATATGCTTTATATCGTTTAATATTTATTGGTTACGGAAATTTATCAAAACATAAGGCGTTTCTTTTTCGTGAAGAACGCCTAAAACTGGCGATAAATGAGAGACTTACACAGGTGCGGCGAATGAGAGACTTGCACACGGGCGGCCGTGAGGTTACGACTTCATATGTATTATTTTATTCTTTCGATGTTTAGATTTTATAAGGTCGAAGTTTTTGATTCACTAAATCCGCTGAAATTCAAAGGGCAGTTCCGCTAATGTCTAATATAATATTTATATATTTACGCATTTCCTGGAGGGGCGACTGAACCCCGCCTTGCCCCCTCTGCCGACCCCCGTGGGCTAGAATACGGTAAGTCTCGAGGTAGATGTTACGTCAATATTGTGGGTGCTCATATAAAAACAGAACCATCTAACCCAATGCTTGGCATCGACAAGGCATGCTTACTCGTACCAAGCTTTGAATGGGTTTGAAAACTTGAATCAGAGTCTGCTAACGGGAGTGTCAACGGTGTGAAATTCAAGGTGGATAATTTACTTTCAACCCCTTCCAACTCCTCCTAGCTAAAGGATTCTTATTTAACCTGCTGGCAGAAGAGTTTTATTAGTCGCATTCTCACCCTTATAAAGGTTATCCACCCTCCTCCTTATACTTCTCACCTCCTCTACTTCTCCAACTCCTCCCTTTCACTACCCAATCTTTCTCCTTCCATCTATTATATATCGCACTCCGCCAGCATTATTTTAATCGAAAGAAATGAATTACGCTTATCTGAATGAATTATCCGAGTCGTCAAAATCCGGAGTAAATGCCTCTCTACTGCGCCTTGGCATTTACCCGAGATATTGGATATCAATTACCATTCGCTTTAAGAAGGCCGGAGAAATAACGACCGCGGGTAACAATGGAAGATTTTCATTCAGCGCGGTATGCAGACGTGTGGATGTTCTTGCGTCTGCTTTGTAGGTGCTGGCGATACGATAGAATAAAGAATTGGGAAAGATACAAACTCACCGTTTGGTATATAACATGCGAAAACACACTCATCGTATTCACTGGGGTGTCCGACAGACATGGATTCAGAAGGCAGTGGGTGTCCTCTGCCCGTAACCGCTGCACTTTTGCACACTCCTTAGGTCGAAGCACACTCGGACTAAACACACGCGATAATTTGCCATTGTGTATTGCCGACTATCTGTTAATCACGCACCAGAAATCACTTCTTTAGAAAACGCTCGCTTTTCCATCATCTCTTCGTAAGAATATTATTCCTCGTAAAATGACTATGGATGAACTAATCACTCTCGGTTCGTTCGTCAACGGTTTAATTATATTGGATCAATATTGAGGGCAATGTGGAGGGATCAAATTATCATTGCAATTAACTTAGAAACTCGTGCGATTAGCATTTAATGCAATAGGACATGACATGACACGATCCTCTTCGTTTCTTATCCATAACGCTCAATCCTTCCTATAGAAAGCCAACCGTTTTCTTTGCTTGTAGTACATACGCGTGGAACTAATGTGTTCAACCAACGACTTCACTCACTTTCAATGCTCTGCCTTCAGGGAAGAGGAGGTCGGAGGTATGAGGGGTGGTGCGAAAATGGGGGAGAGGAAAGGAGGAGGGTGGAAGGAAACACGGAAATATGGAGGATGAGGCGCGAAGTTTTTTCCCCGCTCTACTGTTCAATAACTACACAGGGGTGAAGGCCTTTTAGCTTAGGTCAGCGGTCGAAAATCTTTCAAAGTAAAACCAGAAGTAGTTTTTGGTCGTTTGTCTAATTCGAAAAACATTTGGCCCCGGAACAGCGCGAACTGTATAATTATAAAATATAATAAGCATGACAATATTCCTTCATAAAAGCTGACAGAAAATTAAAATGCATCCAATAAAAAATTATTACAAACTTAATTCCTTTCATGAGGGAACGTGTTGTTATTTGATTGGCAGCACCTCTCTGATTAGAAGTGTATGTTGCATTTTTCATCAGTCAGCTTCTGGCTTTTTCGATGCTTTTCTTGTTTGGATATTCACATAGATAACTAGTGTATTGACAGGCACCTTCATGAGACTTAAGCAGTGAATCACCATATAAACAGGGGCAGGGCCGGTTTCAGGCGTAAGCGACGTAAGCGGTCGCCTACAGGCTCCACTTTAGAGGAACGGCAAAATCAATATTTCGGATTTTTACATTTTTATTTTTTTTAGGTTTATTTCACATAACTTGAAAACATCGCGAAAATATTTTATTTCACTCCATGATATTTCATATACATTCAGGGTCGGTTCAAGGTGTGAGCGACGTAACCTACTGCTTACAGGTGTCACCTGAGACATATGCTTTAAAGTTTTACATTGTCTAAAACAGGCGATACACTGTGTGCACTTTCCTTAACATCGTTAGCGTGATATATACACGCAAAATCAATAACTATGATGCTAAGTTTCACGTGCTTTTAGAGATTACGCATTGTAATTTCAAATAACCTTTCCGCTCCAAATACAGCGAACCTTCAACACTAGAGATTTTGATTACTCAGGGCTTTGTACAAATATTTTACATTCGGGATCTCTGCCTTTTGCACTTAGCTTCCCTCTCTGATCCCTGATAAATGACTTTGCAAAGGAAAAGAGCCCTAATCTCGTCCTTTTCGAAAGGTGGGTTCGTAAAGTTGAAATATAAAAATATTCGGTAATATAATCATTACATGGTAGTTTTATTACAAGGTCAGTGAATGATTTATTTCTATTTTCTGAATGTATTTAGCTGAATATTCTTTTTTTAAATAAAGACCGATTAAATAAGTTTATTTTCTTTTTTTTATTATATCATTAATATTATTTCATGCCTTTGATATCCAGAGGGGCGGCATATTTTTACCTCGCTTACACATATTTATTAGCTGAAACCGGCTCTGACCAGGGCCTCGGGTCGGGCTCGGATATCAGCGAAGCCACAACGTACGGATTCAGGTTGGGAAAGGTCTACACCACTGTGCCGAGACCGGGCGAAAAATTTCCTTCCTATTAGACCTCTACACCCGATTGCTGATGATGCCACTAGACTCTCGTCAAATTTAGTCCGATCCGGATGGGAAAAACGGTGGTAATAGATCCAATGGAAGCAGTATTAGGTGGCCATGCGGACGAGAGTTCTGTGAGTCAACAGAAGCGCCGCGTTTAAATGGGGTGTTCGCCATAAACAAGTGAAATCCTAAATGGTAAGGCTAGTATTTGGACGTCGTGTGACTCCCAGGCCTGCTAGGACGTGAAAAACCGCTCCTGTGCCTGAGTATTCCGAGTGTTTCACGCAGAAGAGTAGTCCTATCTAAAAACAAGTTGGCAAACGCAGAAAACTTTGGTTTGTCGTATACCCTTGTCTACTGGACCAAGAAATGTTGGTTTTCCACGGTTTTTAAAATGGTAAATTTAGGTATAACTAGGCGATAAGCACCTTGCTCGCTTACGCTGCCCCCACCCCCTCTTGTTTGCTGTTGTTGGATTTAGATTTGTTTTACGGGAATATGTTTTGAATATATTTTATAGGGGATGTATATTTGGTTTTTAATAACAAATTAAGACTGTTAGTTGAATAACTCGATAAAAAATAACATCAGACGGCTGAAATTTCCGGAGATTAAAAGCGTTAAAGAGAAAGAGACAACCAGAAATATTATTTTAGTAATATATATAAAAATCTGATGTGGCCAACACATGACTTTCTCCATATTCTCCATATATTTAAATTATTATGAATAGCATTATAAGGCAAAATTATTATTTCGTATCGTAAAAGAATACCATCGTCCTTGTTGCCGTAAATTACATATATTTTGAAGGTTTACAGAATTCCCCTCTACATGGTGTTGGCGCTGTTGACTGGTATTAAGATAAAGCGAATTATATCCGTAATGGATGGTTCTACGAAAATTAGTTTCAAACAAAACTTGGAAGAAATATTATTCTCTACAACTTTGGTCCTTACGAAGTTTACCAACAACGATGTATTTAAGGAGATATTTAACGGAAACCGAAAAACCGGTAATTTATAAATAACTCCTAAACAATAACTCCTATAGAAAATTGTTTCAAATGAAAATTGTAGGAAAGTACATTCTCTATAGCGTTCGTATAGAATTGTATATACAATAATGGTATTTTAACGAAGAAATATCGCAAAAACCGAATCGGGTTTCGAATAAACCTCGACTTCCGGTTATCCGTTATTGTCCAAAAACTAATCAGTTCTTTGTGCTCATGTAAAAGTGTTAAATATGAAGGTTGGTAACGATATGGCATGTACTTTTTGAGTTACAGCGCCCACGCTAACATACACACACACACGCACACGCCCACGCACACGCATACGAGCACACGCGCACACGCGCTCAGGCGCACACGCGCACACGCGCACAGGCGCACACGCGCGCACGCGCACACACACGCAGTGGGACGACCAAGAGGATTGTTGTTTGCCCGATAGAGAAAAAGCAAACCTACCGCGAACTCTCGTACGCAACAAATGGGCGTCGGTGGCCCATAAGGGGGAAGCACACCGACGACGAGGTCCACTGGCTGGCGATCAGGGAAAGGCCGAGTTTTGGCGCAGACGCCGACGTTGCCTGGCGAATGGCGCACGATAGGTGGGCGGACGCGGTCTTCCTCGCCAAAACGGGAGTGCTGGGCGCAGGGAGTTGCCCGTGGTGCACGGATAAGGTGGCGAACGCTTGGCACCTGGCTTTCGAGTGCGCAAAAGCGAAACCCATGTGGGGCAACGTCCTCAAACTCATCAAAGCCCTGACCTGAGGGACCTGTATGCAGGCTTACGGAAAAAAACGGGACTCGGCTATAAGGGTGTCCAACTGGCGAATTACCTTGTCACGTTGGGGAAGAGCGTGATTTATAAGAGTTTCACCTTATTCTGCAAAGGGAGAAAAACGCAACTCGACAACTGGAGGGAATTTCAGCATTCATTGATAACACGAATCTTGTCGGAATGGGCCTATCACCAGGGGAACGATACCGTAACCTCGTTCTCGGAGTTCTGGGGTTACAAGGACATACTCTGCTTTGTTGACCAAGGAGAACTGATAATTGGAAACCTTATCCTCACGTAATCGAAGCATAGGAAATGGTTCAAATCGCATAACAGTACTGAGGCATCTCTCATCATCATCATCATCACCTTTTTATTTATTTATTTTTTTTTTTTTCATACATAATAATCATCATCATTATGCCTCAAATCGTTTTAACCCTGAGGAGTGCATGCGAAGAGCGGTGATCTGTTGGAGAATGCCCCAAGGTTGCGGTAACCAGCCCCTTCGGCGGGGAACTCCAATGGAACATTTCTCTCTCTCGCTGCACATAAAATTAATAATAATAATAATAAACTACAATGAACTGATGATATGAATAAACAAGGTGACGGAGAGAGAATTACCCCCTACCGTTCCCTTTAATAATAATAATAATAATGAAACACACACACACACACACATCATTCCGAAAATACTCTAAACGTGTTCTAGGGACCTCAAAACATGTATTTACGTTGAAATGTCGAAGTCGATTTTTTTCATGAATACAATACTTTCCCATTACTACGTATGGAGAAAGTAAAAAATATAAACAACATGAATACCTACTGCGTTCGATTTATTTGCATTATATTCATATCTTCGGTCATTTCGAGCAAGTTTTAATCTTATTTTCGTTCCTTAAAGCCTTTTTTTCTGTACATATGCCCGGAAATTACAGAGGACAACAACAACGGCATCCATGGAATCTTATTATTGAAATGTTAAGAAAATTTTACCAAACCTCGAGTATAAATTCAAACTAGGAGTGAATTCAATTGAGATTGAGTAGTCGACGGTAAGAATAATAATCCTCATTCATTTTGGCGTGTTTTAGCGTAAATTTCTTGTCGATAACAATTTTAAGATATTTTAAAGAGTAAAAGAAAGAAAGGCTTCAAGCCAAAAGGTTGATTTTTACGTGTCACCTTATGGGAATGGACATTCATCCTCTGTAGACGAACCCGTGACCACTTTTCAAAATTTTTTTAGTCATAACTTAAGAGATTCATTAACACTGAAATCCTGAGAAATCTCAGGTTTCTAACTTTATTTCTAATCGAGTTATTCACAAAATTAGAGTGTTACGCATCATGATGACCATTGTGATTTCACAGTATAGAGAGATAACTCCTCGGAAACTTTTAGAATAAGTGGATAGAATAGGAAACAATAACATTTTTTCCAGTAAGCATTGCACAAATCAAATCTTTACAATACGAACGTTTTTTATCTTTTGTTCAATAGAAAATTATAAATTTATTTATCTATATATTTTTCCATAAATGCTGTAGAGGATTCAACTTAAATTTAATCGCCCATTTCCTTGATTGGTTGTTTTTATCTGATCTATGTCAATTATTCTACGATTCAACATACCTGGTTGGAATAAATTTACCCAATTAATCTTAATCGTTGGCAAATCTGTTGCAGTCAGATTCATTGCAGAAGACCCCGTCTCACGTTCGGCAGTGCTGCAAGGAAATGTTTTGGCTAATTTGGAGAATAACTTTCAATCATCAGAAACAGTGTTTGTGTCAACATGTTTTCACATTCCATTGATTGATTTTTTTAGTATGGAAATGAAATCGTTATTTATATTTTATCGATCTCTCTCACCCTGTATGTAATAGGTGGATAAACAGGCCAGTAGACCCTATTCAATACCTTACCTTACCGCAAACTTAGTAACCGTCGGCAGACACTCGAACCATCCATCTACCAAGCGGTGCTTTCAATAATATACATATCTATGATAAATAGATGCTTTTTAGGTGGGATATAGAAAGATAAAAATCTTTATGCACTTCTAGGATGACTATAAATCTGAAATTTTGAAGGATAATAAAGTACATAGGCTGAAAGGTTCATAGAATGGAAGCACCGTATACTCGTCTTGTATGTAATATATTTTTTTAAACTGTTATGTGCATAAGAATGGCCCAAACAAAATAAACCATAGAATAATAATACCATTTCCTTTAACACAAACAGTTTTTCCCAATTGTGTGTTATAAAATATTTATATACACAGTAGGATTCGAACCCCTGATCGTTTGATTTGGAGCTAGTCATGCCAGCCACCTCTCTACCAAGGCTGGAAAATGTTCTTAATTAAACCTCAACCAAGCCGTAGAAATAACCTAGTTTGGTTTAGTATGGTTTCTAGGTTTAATTTGTAAAATCAAAACTCCCAATTGCCACTTGTCATTTGTGAATCAGACAATGAAATGTGTTAGACAAATAAACATAGGAAGCGGTTATGGCATGATAGAGTTTTGATTACGAGTTACATGTTTCAGCAGTGTCATATAAAAAATAAATTAAAAATATATTCCCATACTAAGATTTCTCCATACAATGTTTATGAATATTAGTTTTATTTAAAAACATAAAAGTGTCTCTTTAATACATACACTCCATCAGTTTCAATATAAAATTATGTGCCACTTAAAGATGGGGTAATGAGACTTTTCAGGAATTAAAGCAGGTTTCAATAAAAAACAAGATAATATTGTTAAAAAAATTAAATTTTTTTTTAAATGTTTAAATATCATTAATGACTAATATATCAAGGATGGTAGCTTTGAATCCATGTTCAATTGTTTGGCTCCTTTTAGATAATAAATTGCTGCACAACACGATCTAGAAAGCACCCTCAAACTTTTGGCTTCCCATTATTATCATAACGTGACACGTCATTAACCTCCGGATCGTATGGAATTTTTATGGATTGGAAATAACTTTTTGCACTTAAAACATTGTAGTTTAAAAAAATTTTATTATAAACACCATTAATACATCATTAATACTATATTATTCAGTAAATTTAAATAGAAACAATTAAGAAATTATTATTAGTAGTATTGCATACTTGGATGAAATGTTATATTGTAGGGTTATGTACAAGTTAACATGGAAAACATTCTCCAACATACTGGTACTGATAGCTACACTTATTCACCATACCATTTAAATGAAAAATATACAGGAGCAATCTTTAGTAAACATATTCCTAAAACAACTATATGCAACTCTACATGGAGTTGGTATTTGATAGATGTTTAACTGCAACATTTACTTAGAGCAGCATTAATGTATCTATTTTGAAATCGTATATAAGGATGACTTAATGTTTATGCTGTATTCCAGGAATTAAATGTGTCGCAGTGGGTACGCGAATGATAACATACACAAATGACAGAGAATTTCAGTTAATTAGCTTTTGCTGTGAACAGAAAGCCATGGTTCCATATAATGTATGGTTGCCAAAACTAATTACATAATAAGGCATAATTTGAATCAGGTACATACAACTGATGTGTTAGTCTTATTAAAATTATCCTACTAGATTGAAACCCCCCTGATTCAAAAGGTAACTAATTATTTGGCCATCACTTCCTTAATGATAAACATAGAAACAGATGAAAACTTCATTAGTGTTACTAAAAGAGAAACATGCCATGCTCTAAGAAGATTATATCTGTTTCTCTGTATCACATGAAATAAAGAAATGCAAAGCTAAAATATCATCTTCTAAATGAAAATAAATATGAAACCATGGCAGAACCCACTCTTATTAAATGTGTGTTATTCCTTACTACCACATTTTGATTTAAATTAGCAAGCGAAGTAAGCCTGCCATGAAAATGACTAGAAAATATTACAACAGAAATGGAATGAAATTTATGAATATGGCAAATAAATTCTTTGTACATAACGCACTGACATTACATATTTGTATTCCTACAGCTACGTTAAAATTCCATCAAACTGAATACATGATGCTGCTAAAGGATGAAAAAAGCTTCCTGGGCACAGTGAACGAATTCATTCAATAATACGCATAAAACAAACATTTATCCTAGTCACAGTTGCATAAACCATTTATAAACCATAAAGATATGTATAAGATGAGAAATACAATTAAGCCCTACAAATGTACCATGAATGATTGAAAGAAATCGTACAGGTGATTTCCAAGAAATACATAAGAAATTTGACATCCATCAGAGAAAAAATTCACTTGCCAGACAGAGGAACTGCTTCCAAGTCTTCACATAATATGCCTTCCACCACACACTCTCTGTTGTAAATGAAAGCTGCCGTATGACTTGAAGTTTGTGCACGTTTCCAAATGACCCGATGGGATAGTGCAGTCCATTCGTTAACCTTTTTTTGAAAAGGCATTTCCCCGATATGATCGAGGCCTATTCCATTCACGAGAACCCTGCAAATCGATAATAAAAAATGTGGAATTGCATATATGGAAAAGAAATGAAACATTTTCCTCCTACACCTCTGAAAAAAGAGCGATAACAGTAAGATGAGTGGACAAAGTAAATAATGAATTATTCATTAGGCACATTCACAACAAGCATACAAATCTGAAATAATTTTCAGGACATGGGAAGCATACGACCCATTCTGGCTGGCATCACCACCACCATCGAATACCGAACTAGCTTTCACTATTCAGTTTCATAATAGATACAGAGAACAGTTGCTCTGGTTTCACATCTATTTTCATTTATAGTTAACCATAGCTTTGAATTTTTTTATAACAAGCAATACTTAGAAAGGACGTGTTCTGCAAACTTCTTTGAGCATGGCATCTTTCTCTTTTATTATTACTAACATCGCAGTTCACGTCTGTTTCTATGTATTTCGATCAGGCAGTGGTAGGCGAAGAGTTAATAAATTAACTTTAGAATCAGGCGCATTCTGGTTAGTATTTTGCGTAGATTACCTTTACTAACACTAACTAACACACCAGCCTACGCCTGTTTCTAAATGTCTCTCATTAAGAGGTTTCAGTAGTCGCAAATTTACTCGTTCAATTCTCTATATTCAGCAGGAGGGGTCACCGCCGTTCACTGGAGTCTGGGTTCCAAGTGTATCGTACTAAAAGCGAACGAGACAACGATCTCGGCTTCTTCCTAGGGGAAGTCTAAAGAAGCTATCCGTAGGTACAGACGCCTGCGGATAGAGTAGTGCGTTTCACTTGGAATATAATTCCGTGTTCGGCCGATGATTCTATCGGTATTCAAGTAAAAATCCGTTGTTTATCCATTTTTCATCTACTTCCATCGATGCAAATTGCCTTTGGTAGTGTAGTGTAGACTGACTAAAACTAGGCATTTTGCATCTTTGTTTATTTTAAATTTCTTGACTTTGCTCACATCCGTAAATTTTACGTTAAAGCTTTTCGTTTAGAAAACATAGTTTTTCAAAGATTTGGGGCTGGAGCAATTTGTTCTCAGATAGGGAATCGGTTTGCTAGCAGCGACAGTTGACGATGGAGTGCCAGCTGATCATTTGTGCCTACCGGAAAGCAGTATCGGTAAGTCAGCTGGATTTCCCTTCACGATGTATTCCCTTACAACTCACCCTCAGCGAGTCTTGTAGGGATATTCGCGTTGCCATAGAGAAATAAATAATTCAAGCTCCCCTACATCTGGGTATCCGTGTTGAAGTTATGATAAAAATTTGTACGATATTTTAACTTAAAATACATCTGAAAATTAAACTCAATTTCTCTTAAATCATGATTCTTCAAAATGCTATGTTCCATACGTCAGACTTTCAAGTGCATTGTTTCACATTATTCTTATCTCCGAGTTGCTTTAGCGAAACAATGCGAATAATGGAAAGTTGTTCGGACTTATAAAAATACAGCCACATTTCATTAATACATGTGATTTATTTGTCCTTATCGGACAGATAGTGCTCTAGAAAGTTTCTTGAACTGAGTTTCAGATATAAAAAGCTAACCTACGTGGAATTGGAAGAAATTGGTTTACAGGCGCCATTGCACAACTGTGCAGTGGACAGAGGGCTGTGGGACCGGAGGACCCAGCACCGGAGGACCGATCATCGTGGAACCAAAGTGTAACGCGGCACAGGACACACTGCTTAGAAAAGGGGCAACGAGGATGCTGGAATGGGTAACAGGTGCTCCGGATGTCGAGGTATACTATGTAGGGTGTTAAATTGTGTTATTTGGTGAGTAGTTTTTATTGTTATTAGCGACGTATTTATGCCTAATTTACTGAAAACCCATAGTGCTATGTGGTTTGACCGCACAGGCCTGTGCAGACGTGACATTTACATTCACCTCCAATGCGTGACGAGACGTTTGTTGTTCAGGACTGATTGTGTTGTTTGATCGATTTCGAGTGTTTTAGTGTTGTTTGTCTAATGTGTTTCTATGACATTGTTGACTGAATTGGTGATTCTTGTATTTTATGTGTTTGCGTTAACATATTTCATTTCTGACGAATTTTTACATATAGAAATTTATTTGTCTATGTCCTGTATTGGTGTGATATGTTTTATGCCTATGCTGCCTGTTTTATTTGGACTGGTATATGTGTTATTACTGACGTTTCTAATGTATTTAATTTTTGTGTGAAATTATTTCAGGTTTTATGCATGTTGTGAATGTTCCTAATGGATAATTCATTTATTACGACGCTCAGTCTTAATAAATTTCACACAGAATCTGGTTAGGAATATTATAATTATCTAAAAATTCTTTGAAAGTATTTCGTATTAGAGAAACCAAAAAAGTCGTCACGGTAACAATATTAATAATTTTAATTGACTTTATTATTTTGCCTGTATATTATCTAACTCCAGTATTATCCTAAGGTATAGGGATTTTTCTACTTCAATGATTCATATTTCTCTATAAATGCAGCAGTGTTGCGATCCTATTGCGGATGCCCCTGATACGCAGCGGTGCTGTTTACTCAAAGAACTCTCGTCCGCATGGCCACCTAATACTGCTTCCATTGGATCTATTACCAACGTTTTTCCCATCCGGGTCGGACTAAATTTGACGAGAGTCTAGTGCCATCATTGATGGGCTACAGCAATCGGTTGTAGAGGTCTGATGGGGAGGAAATTTTTCGCCCAGTGGTGCAGACATTGCCCAACCTGAATCCGTACGTTGTGGCTTCGCTGATATCCGAGCCCGACCCGAGGTCCTGGTCAGAGCCGGTTTCAGTTCAAAAATATGTGTAAGCGAGGTAAAAATATGCCGCCCCTCTGGATATCAAACGCATGAAATAATATTAATGATATAATAAAAAAAAGAAAATAAAGATATTTAATAGGTCTTTATTTAAAAAAAGAAAATTCAGCTAAATACTTTCAGAAAATAGAAATAAAACATTCACTGACCTTGTAATAAAACTACCACGTAAAGATTATATTACAGAGTGGTGCCTGTAGGCGACCGCTTACGTCGTCACGCCTGAAACCGCCCCTGCCCCTGGTTATATGTTGATTCACTGCTTAAGTCTCATGAAGGTGCCTGTCAATACACTAGTTATCGATGTGAATATCCAAACCAAAATAAGCATCGAACAAAGCCAGAAGCTGACTGATGAAAAATGCAACATACGCTTCTAATCAGAGAGATGCTGCCAATAAAATAACAACACCTTCCCTCATGAAAGAAATTAAGTTTGTAATAATTTTTTATTGGGTGCATTTTAATTTTCTGTCAGCTTTCATGAAGGAATACTGTCATGCTTATTATATTTTATAATTATACAGTTCGCGCTGTTCCGGACCCAAATGGTTTTGGAATTAGACAAACCACCAAAAAAACTACTTCTTGTTTCCTTTGAAAGTTTTTCGACCGCTGACCTAAGCTAAAAGGCCTTGACCCCTGTGTAGTTATAGAACACGAGAGCGGGGAAAAAACTTCGCGTCTCATTCTCCATATTTCCGTGTTTCCTTCCACCCCCCTCCTTTCCTCTCCCCCTTTTTCGCACCACCCCTCATACCTCCGACCTCCTCTTCCCTGAAGGCAGAGCATTGAAAGTGAGTGAAGTCGTTGGTTGAACACATTATTTCCACGCGTATGTACTACAAGCAAAGAAAACGGTTGGCTTTCTATAGGAAGGATTGAGCGTTATGGATAAGAAACGAAGAGGATCGTGTCATGTCATGTCCTATTGGATTAAATGCTAATCGCACGAGTTTCTAAGTTAATTGCAATGACAATTTGATCACTCCACATTGCTCTTCATATTGATCCAAAATAATTAAACCGTTGACGAACGAACCGAGAGTGACTAGTTTATCCATAGTCGTTTTACGAGGAATAATATTCTTACGAAGAGATGATGGAAAAGCGAGCGTTTTCTAAAGAAGTGATTTCTGGTGTGTGATTAACAGTTAGTCGGCCATACACGATGGCAAATTATCGCCTTTATTTGTCAGCGTGTGTTGAGTCCGAGTGTGCATCGACCTAAGGAGTGTGCAAAAGTGACGGGCGCAGGACACCCACTGTCTTCTGAATCCATGTCTGTCGGACACCCCAGTGAATACGATGAGTGTGTTTTCGCATGTTATATACCAAACGGTGAGTTTGTAGCTTTCCCAATTCTGTATTCTATCGTATCGACAGCATCTACCAAGCAGACGCAAGAACATCCACACGTCTGCATACCGCGCTGAGTGAAAATCTTCCGTCGTTAACCGCGGTCGTTTTTCCGCGGGCCTCCTTAAAGCGAATGGTAATTGCTATCCAATATCTCGGGTAAATGCCAACGCGCAATAGAGAGGCTTTTACTCCGGATTTTGACGACTCGCATAATTCATTCAGATAAGCGTAATTCATTTCTTTCGATTAAAATAATGCTGGCGGAGTACGATATTTAATAGATGGAAGGAGAAATGATTGGGGAGTGAAAGGGAGGAGTTGGAGAAGTAGAGGAGGTGAGAAGTATAAGGAGGAGGGTGGATAGCCTTTATAAGGGTGAGAATGCGACTAATAAAACTCTTCTTCCAGCAACTTTTATAAGAATCCTTTAGCTAGGAGGGGTTGGAAGGGGTTGAAAGTAAATTATCCACCTTGAATTTCGCACAGTTGACACTCCCATTAGCAGACTCTGATTCAAGTTTTCAAACACTTTCAAAGCTTGGTACGAGTAAGCATGTCTTATCGATGCCATGGATTGGGTTACACGGTTCTGTGTTTATATGAGCAACGACAATATTAACGTAACTTCTACCTCGAGACTTACCGTATTCTAGCCCACGGGGATCGGCAGGGGGGGCAAGGCGGAGGACGGGGAAGGGAAGGGGGGGGTGCAGTCGCCCCTCCAGGAAATGTGTAAATATATAAATATTATATTAGATACTAGCGGAAGTGCCCGTTGAATTTCAGCGGATTTACTGAATCTAAAACTTCGACCGTATAACATCTAAACATCGAAGGAATAAAATAATACATATGTACTTGTAACATCACGGCCGCCCGTGTGCAAGTCTCTCATTCGCCGCACCTGTGTAAGTCTCTCATTTATCGCCATTTTTAGGCGTTCTTTACCAAAAAACGCCTTATGGTTTTATAAATTTCCGTAGCCAATAAATATTATAGAATATAAGGCATATTATAATATAATCCGCATTACTGTTAAAAATACTGTACGTGTCTGACGATAAATCGGCCGCCCCCGTTGTTTGACCGCCCGTGTGCATCGCGCAGTGTCATATATGGACGGTGCACCCCTGGTTGTAACCGTCGAATAAAGCAACAAGTAATGGGTATAAAAATAAATTTTTATAAATAACGTTTATATTTTAACATTTATTATACTCGTTACTTCAAATTTGGTGATTTTACCTGCATAAGTTACCTTTTACTGGTGGTGGCCGTCTTATATTCAATTAATCTGGATATCAAGGCTGAAGACAATCCTTGTCGTATACAAATCAACGAAGCGCAACACGAGTAATATCAAAGGTAAGTAATCGGTACTATTACACAACCATTATGGGCGTAAACATGCTTTGATTGCTTTTAATACGAGAGAGAGAGGGAGGGAGGGTGAGAGTGGGAAATGACTTTCAATACAATTAATGTCTCTGATGCCAATTTTATCTCCATAAATAGCTTCAACGATCGAATCTTTACTCCCGTTGATATTTCAATGGGCATTACGCTAGTAAGGTTTTAAAGGAGAAATATGAAACTCGGATTCCCTTTAAAAGCTTACCCATATGAAATCATTAAGCCTGTTGCCTAGGTACCTGATTGTTGAACTCAGAAATATTATCACTTCTTTCCGATAAAAACTAGAAAATTACGCTAATTCTACTCGGATTGAAATTCTGTCTTCAAAAATAAGAACCTACAATTTATATCCTATCCGATAGTTTAAGTCTCGAGTTCGTTTCTTGAAAGGAAATAATTTTAAAGTGCAAATATAAAAACCTCTACACCAATTTACATGTTTTCTTATGGGCCAAAAATTGGGCAAAAAGGAGCCAAAATAACCCCTCAAAGTGGGAATTTCGAAACTTTCGAATTTTTCCTTCGGCTGTGACCAAAAGCCTATAATTCACCAAATATCAAGTTTCTAGCACATCTGGAAGTGCCTCAATTTTGTATCTTGCCTAAGTGGTTACAACCCGCTTTATATACCTATATTCAGATACACACACACACACACATACATATATATATATATATATACTAGTGAACATGTGCTTGCATTCTGCAAGCATTTTCTCTCGCCTGAAAGTAAAAATAAAAGCCTAAAAATTACTTTCAATGCATAAGTTCGCATCTCGGCTCCGAATTACGTGTTTTTCTGTTTCGGAAATATTGGGGTAAAAACAATCCCTAAAATTTATAATTATAATACATTTATAGGTTTTTATCATTTGTTACGAATACCTCACATTTATGCGAAATTTCATCACTGCAGCACCTCTAAGAGTGCATTTATATGAATTTCACTGTTTTAATTTTATTAATTTTTAACATACACAGCAATAAACATTACTAAAATTTCCAATGTTATTTACCACCGGGACATTATTTCTTAACCCTGTTATAATTTTCAGGTTCCTGGATCTACAGAAAGTACATAAACATTAGTCAATTTGTTAAACATTTGAGAATTAATTACGGCCGAACGAATAAAAATTTTCAAATTTCTATATTCCCGTTTTCATTATTTGGCGAATTCTACAGGTAGAAAAAATTTCAGCTTGATAGCGCATTTAGAAATACCTAAACCTGAAATGTTAGTAAAATAGTTTATAATTTTTAGCGGCCAAAATAATGCACATTTTGCAATTTTTCCTCCGATTATTTTTTTTTATTCACCTCGGCATTAAATTCCAGCTCACCAAGTATTGTAGTTTCGGCCAGACATTAGTATCCTCCTATATATATATATATATATATATATCCTATCTCCTATATCCTCTGTAAGAAGAGTCGATATAGAATGATATCGAGTGAGGTTAATCTTAATAATTGTGATGAATTAATCCTTACGCTTGTACATATAATCGTATCAGCCTATGCCCATACGCTGCGACATTCCAATTTTACACCCGGCCCAGAAAAAAACATTCTCCTTTTACTGCCGCTCAACAACGCAAACGTACCCCTGAATGATCTTCAGTTTGTAAATATGCACACCATTTGTCCCATGTAAATATTTCGTTGAAAATTTTCGTACTTTTGTAATTATATTATCATTAGTTTTAGAAGATTTGAAGTCAGTTATTTAATTTTACTCGCATTGATCTAATATTTATTATATATAATATGTCTAATAGATGCTGAAACACTTTTATTGCTATAAAAGAGTTGTAAAAGTATTAACATTATCATGATTTTGCAATATAATCATGACTTTATTATAAATTATTCCAAATGTGGATTTTGAACATTTTTTTATGTATTTCCACTATATAAAAATAAAATTACATACCAGACGAAGTTGATTATTACCTGGATGGTTGTCACGGTTCGGATATTAATTCCGCAACGAAAGGGTTAAAGAGAATGGTGTGTAACAAAATTAAAATCGGCTTATTATTTTACAATGTGGTTTATACATAAATAAATAGAACGCTGGAAATGAATCGCAGATATCAATTCGCGAGAAATTTGTAATATTAAGCAGTTTTGAGAATTACTTTTCTCCGTATTTATAGTTTCGGTAGGGTTAGTTCTGTTGGTTTGGCGTCTTACGTTGATATGTTGAGTTTTTAAGCAGGTTGTAATTAATGCTGGTATTATACTGATAAATTAAACCACAAAAATAATGTCATATGTAAGAATTCTCACGAATAACGTTTACTTTAGAGCTCACTATTCCCTATGTCATATCGCACTTCAATTTCGACATTTTCTGTCACGTAAAAATAGATGTCACTTTGTCGTTTTAAGAAATTATTGTTTATTTAAACAAAATTATTATTGTTATTATAAAATATTATTTTTAAATAAAGAAAACATGCATATTATTACAATTTTATATTTAAAATCATTTTGTATAATAACTTTACTGTATTTAATGTCATTAAAAATGAATTTCAACTTTCTACAATTAGACAAATGACTATCGCGCTGAACTGTCATTCCTAGACCTAGGATTTTCATTCCACGCCCGATGTTCGACGAGCCCACTTCGGAGTGTTCCAAGTCAACACTTCGAAGGTCAGTAACTTTCTTGCACTGTCATCGTGTTAGTGTAAAATTCACTGCATTTCCTTAAATGTCTCGCTTATCGAGTCTAGGTATATTCGAAATTGTCGCGTACGTGAAACCACGACCACTTATTCTCCATTTTTGTAACTTTTCATATAGTTCCGTGAGTGAATTTTACCGTAACGTACGCCGACCAAAATCCTGTCTTCCCATTGGTTCTGAAGCTTCACATCTTAGTCTCCGCGATTTATCGTCGACATTAAGATTAAATATGGAAGTTATTTAAATTCCAGTAATATATAGAAATGTTGCCTTCTGAATTTTGGCCTTCCTACGTATCATCTCCGACGCGATGTTAATAGGCATAGTTTATCGTAGTGTCGTTATATTGTCACTTCCCTTCCAGAAAGTGAGTATTCACTCTTATATGTTTAATGCCTTCAAAGATAATGTGTGCGAAGATAGTGGCATGCTTCCCTATTTTGAATTTAACCTAAGGCTAAGTAATTTCTCCGAAAATTTTCGGGGATTATATTAGAGGGGGCTGAGAGTTATTACACTGAAAGCAAAGGGGTTGACTTTAAAGAACCCATTTGATTGAAAGCGTTGTAACAATCCAAACAAGCTTTTAATAGTACAAGTTGGTGGGATAAGTGAATATTCCAGCTCATGCGAGGTACTTTCTCTATTATAATAAGGGCAACGAGGTGGTGATGTCTGTTTCTTTTGGGCGAACGGCTGGACAAGGAAACAGTCGTCCGCAACCGCTATTTAGATTGGCGATCACATATTAGAGTTCCTTTCCGACCCCGAGTCTTTTCAGATTTCAAATTGAAAAAGTGATTTTCAGATTTTCTCTACATGAGTGGCTTTTAATATGAATACAATTTGAACAAGAAATCCACTAGTTTTTATCCATCATATATTAATATATATGGGGGGATTAGTTTAATGTTGTGTGTGTTTACTTTTGTACATATTTCCCGTTCCTTATTTGATATTTTAAGTACGTAACTACCGTTGATGAAACAGCTTCCTACACCACGTATGTATCTGTTTATTTTACGTGTTTATTTACTGTTCGTCGATTTCCTTTTTTAGCGCCATTCTATATGTAAGACTGTGCTTATTATACGCTGAGATAGCGATGGGGATTGAGAGGGGGGATAGGAAACCGTCTTAAATTTAATTTATTCATGTATACCCGTCATTTTTGACGGGCAAATTACACTAGCCTTTCTTATATCGATGTATTTCTATTAATTTCAGGGGCTCCTACGCACTCGTCAGGAAGAGGACTCCCAAAAACAAGGCAAAACTTCCCCAATTCCACCCTACCCTTTTTTTACCCATTCCCGATTTCCTTTTTCTCCTTATTTTTTAGTCCTATGGTATTACACTTGTGCATTTGTCGATATTTATTTACTTTATTTGCTTATGTATACACTGAAATTACATTTTTTACAACCATCGCATTACTTACATGCATTTGTCGATATTTTTTAATTCGTATGCCTACGTATACAATTCGATCTATTTTTCTATGGCATGCCACGTACCCATTAGAGTAGTATTTTAAGGTGTTACACACAACAAATGCCCGGCCGTGGCATAGAGAGAGCTCTCTCAAACGTCCCTTACCCCTCGAGGTCGACCTCACTGGCCAGTCACACAAAATCCCTAACGACGACTCACACTTCCATGCGAATATATGCGCACATGATGCGATGTTCTATGCGATTGATACACTTGCGAATATTCTCTATTGTATTTTTTTGCCTTTGTATATGTACCATTAACCTCTTTCCTCCTAAAAGCGTTGACAGGTGCTGCAAATTTCTTTTCTAGGCAAAGAAGAAGAGGACTCACGGACAACTGCATTCTATAGTAAGTCTCTTTCGATGTTATTCCGTCCGAACTGGGTTATTTCCTCTTTTTCATTGCTATTTCTTTTTCAGAGAGCCATTTTCCATGACAGGGTGCCGCGACCCTACATCTGTGCAGTGGACTGAGGGCCGTGGGACCGGAGGACCAAGCACCGGAGGACCAAGCACCAGAGGACCAAGCACCGGAGGACCGGTCTTCGTGGGACTAAAGGGGTGCTGGAACGGGTAACAGGTGCTCAGTAGGTTGAGGTATACGATGTACGGTGTTAAATTCTAGGTGATATTTTTCGATTGTTATTATTTATGTTTAATTTACTCGCATTTCTATCTGATATGGTATTGTCCTTTTGTTTGACTGACTGACACCCATAGCGCTATGTGGTTTGACCGCACAGGCCTGTGCAGACGTGTATTTACAATGACCTCCAATGCTGGCATTGCGTGACGTGACGTTTGTTGCTCAGGACTGATTGTATTGTTTGATCCATTTCGAGTGTCTTAGTGTTGTTTGTCTAATGTGTTTCTATGACATTGTTGACTGAATTGGTGTTTCTTGTATTTTATGTGTTTGCGTTGACAAATTGCATTTCTGACGAATTTTTATGTATAGAAATTTATTTGTCCATGTCCTGTATTGCTGTGATATGTTTTATGCCTATGCTGACTGTTTTATTTCGACTGGTATGTGTTATTACTGACGTTTCTAATGTATTTAATTTTTGTGTGAAATTATTTCAGATTTCATGCATATTGTGAATGTGCCTAATGAATAATTCATTTATTACGTTGTCCACTCATTTTACTGTTACGGTTCCTTTTTCAGAGGTGTAGGAGGAAAATGTTTCATTTCTTTTACATATATGCAATTCTAAATTTTTTATTATCGTTTTGCAGGATTCTCCTGAATGGAATAGGCCTCGATTATATCGGGGGAAACGCCATTTCAAAAAAAAGGTTAACGAATGGAATGCACTACCCCATTCGGGTCATTTGGAAACGTGCACAAACTTGAAGTCATTCGGCAGCTTTCATTTTCAACGGAGAGTGTGCGGTGGAAGGCATATTATGTGAAGACTTGGAAGCAGCTCCTCTGTCTGGCAAGTGAATTTTTTCTCTGATGGATGTCAAGTTTCTTATGTATTTCTTGTAAATCACCTGTACGATTTCTTGCAATCATTCATGGAACATTTGTAGGACTAAATTTCATTTCACATCTTATACATATGTTTATGGTTTATAAATGGTTTATGCGACTATGAGAAGGATAAATGTCTGTTTCATGCGTATGTGTGTATATTTGAATGAATTCGTTCACTGTGCCCAGGAAGCTTTTTTCATCCTTTACCAGCATCATGAATTCAGTTTGATGGAATATTAACATAGCTCTCGGAATATAAAGGTGTAATTTCAGTGGCTTATGTAAATAGAATTTATTTGCCCTATTCATAAAACAGAATGAATTGAAGATGTCTAATCAATTTGAGGATGCCAATTTTGTAGTCGACACTTTATACTGGGGAAGTAGCAATTTAATTTTAAGTGGTGCCCGCCATCTGTAGAACACAATAACGATGGATTCAGTCCTCCTTACTCATCGGTTATCTTATAATTTTTAGATTTTTCCCTGGCATTGGCTATGAAACACAAAGGATAGTGGCATATTTCTAACGACCCGAAATCTCTCTGTACATTTTACAAATTTCGCATGACGATTTCATTCGGAATTTATAACACCGTGAGTTTTGCTCGTTCGTTTATTAGATTAGAGGAAAATAAAATCCTAAGCAATAATTTATAAATCTAAAAAAAGATATGCTCCTGCTTTGTTTCTGCCAGAATATTACCACTCAATTTCGTGCTGGGGCATTATGTGAAAGCAATTTCAACTGATGTTCTTAGTTTTCCAGGAACAGAAGGCAGTGCATATTTTTATTTATCTGACATCGATGTTTCCGATGGATGCATTCTCAGATTTATATGTAATAACGTTTCGCTCTTTCGTAATGATTTCCCGAATTTTCCTGTGATGGGTCACAGTGGCTTGGACGAAAAGGGTCGCCGCCTCTTTTCCAAATCACTGCAGTTGATATTAATGTTAAAGAGGTGTAACACCGACCACATTTCAGCCGTTCATTAAAATCGTGTAGTGGCTGCGGTGCTCCGCGGTTTCCTACCTTATACGTTCACATTTTTATTTTCAGGACATGGGAAGCATACGACCCATTCTGGCTGGCATCACCACCACCATCGAATACCGAACTAGCTTTCACTATTCAGTTTCATAATAGATACAGAGAACAGTTGCTCTGGTTTCACATCTATTTTCATTTATAGTTAACCTTAGCTTTGAATTTTTTTATAACAAGCAATACATAGAAAGGACGTGTTCTGCAAACTTCTTTGAGCATGGCATCTTTCTCTTTTATTATTACTAACATCGCAGTTCACGTCTGTTTCTATGTATTTCGATCAGGCAGTGGTAGGCGAAGAGTTAATAAATTAACTTTAGAATCAGGCGCATTCTGGTTAGTATTTTGCGTAGATTACCTTTACTAACACTAACTAACACACCAGCCTATGCCTGTTTCTAAATGTCTCTCATTAAGACGTTTCAGTAGTCGCGAATTTTCTCGTTCAATTCTCTAAATTCAGCAGGAGGAGTCACCGCCGTTCACTGGAGTCCGGGTTCCAAGTGTATCGTACTAAAAGCGAACGAGACAACGATCTAGGCTTCTTCCTACGTGAAGTCTAAAGAAGCTATCCGTAGGTACATACGCCTGCGGATAGAGTAGTGCGTTTCACATGGAATAGACTTCCGTGTTCGGCCGATGTTTCTATCGGTATTCAAGTGAAAATCCGTTGTTTTGCCATTTTTCATCTACTTCCTTTGATGCAAATTGCCTTTGCCAGTGTAGTGTAGTGTAGTGTAGACTGACTAAACCTAGGCATTTTGCATCTTTGTTTATTTTAAATTTCTTGACTTTGCTCACATCCGTAAATTTTACGTTAAAGCTTTTCGTTTAGAAAACATAGTTTTTCAAAGATTTGGGGCTGGAGCAATTTGTTCTCAGATAGGGAATCGGTCTGCTAGCAGCAACAGTTGACGACGGTGTGCCAGCAGATCCTTTGTGCCTACCGGAAAGCAGTATCGCTAAGTCAGCTGGATTTCCCTTCACGATGCATTCCCTTACATCTCACCCTCAGCGAGTCTTGTAGGGATATTCGCGTTGCCATAGAGAAATAAATAATTCAAGTGGCCCTAATTCTGGGTATCCGTGTTGAATTATGATAAAAATTTGTAGGATGTTTTAACTTAAAATACTTCTGAAAATTAAACACAATTTCTCTTCAATCATGGTTCTTCAAAATGCTATGTTCCATACGTCATACTTTCACGTGCATTGTTTCACATTATTCTTATCTCCGGGTTGCTTTAGCGAAACAATGCGAGTAATGGAAAGTTGTTCGGACTTATAAAAATACAGTCAAATTTCATTAATACATGTGACATATTTGTCCTCAACGGACAGACAGTGCTCTAGAAGGTTTCATGAACTGAGTTTCAGATATAAAAAGCTAACCTACGTGGAATTGGAAGAAATTGGTTTACAGGCGCCATAGTACAACTGTGCAGTGGACAGAGGGCTGTGGGAACGGAGTACCGATCATCGTGGAACCAAAGGGCAACGCGGCTCAGGACACACTGCTAAGAAATGGGACGACGGGGATTCTGGAATGGGTAACAGGTGCTCCGGATGTTGAGGTATACGTGTACAGTGTTAAATTCTAGGTGTTATTTGGTGAGTCGTTTTGGATTGTTATTAGCGACGTATTTATGCCTAATTTACTGAAAACACATAGTGCTATGTGGTTTGACCGGACAGGCCTGTGCAGACGTGACATTTACATTGACCTCCAATGCTGGCATTGCGTGACGAGACGTTTGTTGCTCAGGACTGATTGTATTGTTTGATCCATTTCGAGTGTCTTAGTGTTGTTTGTCTAATGTGTTTCTATGACATTGTTGACCGAATGGGTGTTTTTTTATATTTTACGTGTTTGCATCTCCATAAATAGCTTCAACGATCGAATCTTTACTCCCGTTGATATTTCAATGGGCATTACGCTAGTAAGGTTTTAAAGGAGAAATATAAAACTCGGATTCCCTTTGATGAAGATGACCCTGATAAACTATTCAGCTCTAAAGTGTCAAGAGCTGTAAATGATGTTTTGAGTTGCTATCATCAGTTTTATAAAGAAAAAGGCTGTGAATCAATACAGCTGCTACTTGATTACTTCTTTTAAAACCTGAAAAGACTCCTACAAGTGATACTACAGGCACAATGCCTCCATCTGCTGCAACATCAAACCCAGCAACTCCTTTTCAGTAAACAGCACACCCCACCACAACAACCTGTAGTGCTCCACTGCCCTGACATTAACAAACACTAAGTTAATGAAAACCTTTTTGTATTAATCAAGTTTTTATGTATTTTATTTATAACTTACCATACGTAATATCTCTTGCATGCTCTCTCTCCCTCCAACACACATCTCTCACTTTTGACAAGTTTATTTGCATTTGTTCAGCACAGATTCACACAACACATTACTTTTTAGGAGCATATCTCTTGTGTTAAGTGGGGACTGACTACCTTTCCTAATGAAAATTGGTGAATGAGGTTAATTAACCCATTTATTTACATCTCCTCACTTGAGGGATCTGTGATTTAACTTTTAATTTGTGTGTGGAATGTGTTGATACAGATACCTTCTATTCAGACTGTTTTTGCATGTACCTTCTTGAACAATTTATTCTACACCACATTTTGATTTTAAAAAAATAAATTGCCCTAATAAAATGACAAAAATCATCATACCAAAATTGAAAAATGTACATACTCCGCATATATTTTATTTAAGCATTTTAATGAAAGTGAAAGGTGAAGTAGACGAGGGATTGTGGTATATGACTAAGCCCCGCCTTTTGACAATCAGTTCCGCTGCCCACTCCAATCCAGAAATGTCCCGCTTTCTAGCAGGTGCAAAAGTAAAGTAGGAACTCGATAACCGTCCCCATCGATAATCATCGTTTCACTCAACCGGCGTTGATGCCCCGGAGTTGTAGACATTCTGTTCGCTCTAATGCAACATAGTAGTATGTATGTAACGCGCCTTTAATTTTGTAACTCACCTCGCTGCCTCACTGATCGAGAGGGCATGTTTGGTCCATCAATGTCTATGTCAAATTTTTATAGCTTTTTATATTGTAACTCTTTTTTGCCTGTGTACCCAGTTTTTCAAATACATATTCAGGTTATCTTGTCATTATCTCTTCTCTACGTTATACAGAATATTACCACATATTTTATTGTTTGTTAAAAAAATATAAATTTATTTACCTGTATAATTTTCCACAATTCCTGTAAAGGTCTCAACTCATCTTCACTTTTTATGCCATTTTTCTTGATTGGTTGTCTTTAGCTAATCTGTGTGAATTTTTCCACAATTCATCATTTTAGGCAGGAATAAATTCACTCAAAAGTGGCCTATTTATTTTAATCGTTAGTAAACTTATGATGTTTTCCACCAATATTTTCAAGTGCAAATCCATTACAATCAGATGCATTGCAGAATAACTCCTCTCACATTCAGTAGTGCTGCAAGGAAATGTTTTCACTAATTTAAATAATAACTCATCATGTTTTTCCCAACATATTCTGGCATCCCGTTGATTGCTTGTTAGGAATCTAAATGAAATCTTTATTTATATTTTATTGATACATCTCTTCACATTTCTAATACAGTAGAACTTGGTTATAATGGCCTTGGTTAATACAACAACTCGGATATAATGACATATTTGTCAGGTCCCATCCCCATTTGTACAATATTGCAATACATTCACCTCAGTTATAACGTATTAACACGCTCAGTTCTAGTGACAATGGAAGGATCAAAGGCACCCCCTTGGCCGCCCGGGTGGGGAGGGATCCAGCAGCAGAAACTCTTTAGTCAATGTGGTTCGCACAAGCCATTTTCTAAAACCAAGTCAGTAGACGTCAATTTTAATGAAACAGTACTAATAGAATGGTCAGCCAAGATGAATATAGAAAGTTTTAAATGTTATGAAGACATCAATTCATATGCAGAAATCGACCATGATGTTATAACAACAGAAGCACAAATAGACCTAGACATCGTGAGAGAAGTCATGGAAGGGCTGCATGGAAAGTGTAGCAAAGAAGAAGATGAAGAAATGGTAGAGGATCAAGACAAACCAGTTCCAGTGGTTACTGAAGCTATACAAGCAAAAAAAGTGATATAACGGTTTTATAAATCGAAGGAGACTAATAAAAGACATTTAGTATTATTCACTGCATTGACGATGACCTCGAAAAACATTTCAGATTGGCCCATACGACACAGAGAAAAATATCAGATTACTTTACTAATCCTAAAAAAATATTTTTATTATGTTTTATGTATGTACTTATTATATCATAATATAATGTACTATGTATTAAGTCATAATATAATATAATGTACTTATTTGATCATAATATAAAATTTAGAATTTGGAAACTAATTCTATGTTCCCATGTACCTTGGTTATAACAACAATAAATTTCCAGTCCCTTGAATACCGTTATAACCAAGTTCTACTGTATATGAAACTCTGGTTATCAGCAAGAACTCACCCACAGAAACTGATCCTAGGTCTTGGACCAGTTTTTCTCTAGGCTTGATTTTAAAGGATTGTAGTACTCTGATGTTTTGCTTTATACATGTTTCCTTACTTAAGGGTAGTAACTATGATTCTCTTATGTTTGCCCATTAACTCATCATCCGGCAGAATTAATTATGTTTCTCTTAAGGTTGCCAATTAGCTCATTGTCTGGCTGCAGCACTTATGTTTCTCTTAAGGTTGCCAATTAACTAATCGTCTTTGTGTATGTGTTTGGTTTGGATTTAAAGTCAGATGCTTTTGAGAATTCAATGGTTATAATCTGACTGGGCTATGAAGAAATTGCAATCTAGAAAGAAATACTTTAAGAGAGTAAGACCTTCAGGAATGGAATATTCTAATGAGGCCACTGTGGTATTAATAAATATGTGTATGACATTTTAAACTCTTAAGAAAAATAATCTTTCACATGACCCACTGGTATTTTTAAAAGTAACTTTTTCCTTCTAAGGTAGTGGTTCTCAATCGAGGTGACATGACATCCCAGGATCATGCGAATATTTGATAAATTCACCGTGTATCATATTCTGGCTTATAAACATAAATAAAACCAAGAGAATAAACACACTTGCTTATTTAAATGCCAGAATTTTATCTTTATGTGGTATGGAATGCACAATTTATCTTTAAAGGTGATTTGAAAGGAATGGAACTGTAAACAGGATATCCCATAACTGAATGAACTTAACTTAGGATGATGCAGACATAAAAAGATTGAGAACCACTGTTCTTAGATGTTTTTAGTATCTCTGACCAAATAAACATTAGCAACAATAACCTTTAAACCATGATTGTATAGTTATTTTATAAACTATTTAATATTATTATAATTTTGCCACCCAATGATCAAATAATCATTCCCATAACATTACTGAATAAGTCTCTCCTTGTTATAACTTGGTACTATGTTATGGGATAATGTTCGACAATTGGCAATTCACATCAATCTCAGAAATGTGGGTAGATCCATTATCACTCACAGGTTGCTTGTTAGCAGATAGACAATGCAACTTTAAAGTAGCCAGATCCATTTGTCCATAGATTCAGATTTTAAAGAAAGAAATTAGCCCATCAAAACAACTATCACTTGAACATTTTTTTAAAGAAACAAAAAAGACATCCCCCATTGACTTTCAAGAATCAACCTTAAAAGGATGCACAACCCTGGATACAACCATAGACCCCCGAATAACTAAACCATGATAACAAATAACCTTTAGTATTAATTATTATAAGTTAAACTTGCTCTATTTGCAGTTATAATTTCCATGCACAATAAAATTAATGTGTAGTATTAATGCTTAACTTTTACATGTAGTTTCTCTTTTATCCCTCTCTCTTTATCCCTCTCACACACTACTTCTCCATTTTGCATTACATTGGAAATAAATTTTATCATGATTTTGCTTAGTATCGTGTTTTCTAGGAAGAGATCCACCATGTCAAGCAAGGACTTACTGTAAAACTTTTCATTACCCATTAGAATATTTCCATCACATAAGAACAGATAATGTACATGATCATAAGTTTCTGCATTTTGTTTTTTATTTGAGATTCTGAGTAATTTAAGTTGGAGATATACTTCTTCCTATATATAATTTGTTGGATCACATATCAAAAGTCAAAGACCAAACAAAATTTGGAAAAAGTCCTGGGTTTGACTTCAAGGAAGGCATTTCCAGTTCCCATAAAATAACATGTAAACACAGACTTTTCAGCAGGCAGGCTTTCATTCTTTTTTAGATTAAAATTAGAAAGAATTAAACTAAAACCTTTGGGTATAACATAAGCCATTTTAAAGTAAGAATTATAAAGTTTCTTATTCTGTTCATGTTTTTCTACCTAAATTTGGAAATCCCTCATGTTAAATGTTTGATTCACGTATTTTTGGTAAATCTTGCCATTTTAACGGGATTTTGCCTTGCCAACCAACGTTGTTAAACCATGAAATCCTATTGTTATTTCAATCCTTATGGGATAAGTGTGCTTTGAAAGCTTTTAATATGAGAGAGAGGGTAAGTGAAAATGAGGAGGAGGTAGAGAGAGAGGTGGAGGCAAAGGAAGTAAGAACGAGGAGGGAGTGGAAGAGGGAAGGAGACAGAAAGGGAGAAAATTACGATATTTTTTGGTTTTACCTGTATGATTCTCTTTTTTGGCCAAGTTTATACTTGCCCTTAATAAATATAAATATAGTTATGAGACATATCTCATTCTCTCATACAATCTTTCAATACCATTCAAACGGCACCAGTTTCCAGTCAAGTCAGCTTTTGCGATTACTATTAATACATCCCGAGGACAAATGCTAAATAAACTTGGTCTTTATTTATGAACACCTGTGTTTGTTTATGGGCAGTTGTATGTTGGCATGTCTTAATGCAGCAATCTGAAAAATATTAAAATTTTAACTGGTGGGCCAGACTGAACCACCACGAACGTATTTTATCCCAAAATTTTAAATTAGGAAAAATTTATTAACATGTGAGATGACTGAACTATGTAATGAAAATAAGGGTGTAAATTAATTGAAGGAAAACTGAAAAAAATAATCATGAATAAATATATTAAACATTGTTCAGCTTAACATATACAGTTTTTTATTTTACATTTATGTACAGTAAAACCTGCGAGGGCAGAACCTCACAGGACTGGCATATTTTTTCCGGCTTTAGCAGGTTTTCCTTCTTAGACAGGTTAAAAGAAATTAACACGGATTTGTATTATTAATAGATTTTAAGTAGAATATGGATGTTTTTGTGGATTTCAAGAGAAGGAAAAGCCTTAACACTGAAATAGCATTTCATACTAATAATAAATGAGAAATTAAACAAAAGTGCATGATGCATAGACAAAACTAAATTTATTAGAAGTTAATAATTTTCCCTTTAAAATGCCGTAATCTTTTTTAATAGAAAAAATAAAAGCTGCACAGTTACAAAAATACACACAGAGATTACTTAAAAGCCAAAAATATACAATAAAAATACAAAGAATCGTAAAAACTTATTCAAAGAAGCTGTCCAATTTCAGTTGTTTTGTTTTTCTCTGGGATTTCCTCAAACAATTAAAAGAAAAACCTAACCTTACAACCTTGTCATAAAACTCATTTTCACCCTTCATTTTTGCATAGTGTTTTAAAGCATTAATATAATCTAAAACTTGTGATGTGATGGCACTTCAAGTTCTTCACAATCCTCCTCACTCTGTTCATCGACTGAATTGCGAACAGTGTCATTGCTCTGAGATTCTACCACAGTCTGTAAGTCAATTTCATGAATTTCTGTGACAACACTTTCGTCAATATTTACAAAACTTTTTGCATTCACATCACTACCCTCATCTACACACATCTCATCAATCAAATTTTGAATTTCAGAGTAATCATTATTACAAACAACTTCATCACATTCAACGGCATCATCAAAAATAAAGGCACAGTTTCTAAAACACTTTCTTACGCATGCTTCCTCTACACATTTCACTGAACGACTGAGAGTAGTGATTGCATCTAACACATCAATATTGACTGTCAAGTTTGAAACTGAAAATTTTGAAATGGTGCAAGGAGAGAGTTGAATGATCACAGCACACGAGGAAGCTCTTGGAAACCAAAACGCTCACTTCAGGTTTCAAAAAAATTCAAGAAAAATCACAAACTTGGGGATTTCTCAAAGACACCAATGCAAACATCTCGAGCTTCAAGCAGAGACTGAGTTCACTCTACATAAATTTCTCTGACTCCAGTTTCTCTCACCAAAGATGCATTGGCACTAGCATTTCGCTTTTTCCCAGGGGTCCCCATGCCCGGGATTCCACTTCACCATGGAAACCAGGGACAATAAACTGTGCAAACTAATCCATTGTGCCGATAATAACAGAAGTGGAAATCCCTGCCGATTGGAAAGCATAATGACTGATTTCCATGCCACAGTGACACCCTGTGTGTAGGGACCTTAACTTCTCAGAAGAGATTAAATGTGTATGAGTCTTCTCCCCCAGCCTCATTTTTACATTTTTCTATGGGCAGTTTTATGGAGATACAAAAGCATAGAAGATTTTCTGAGTTTTCGGATGGCAGTAGTTAAGAAAGGATACGATCTAGAGGGGCGGTTAGTTACACTTCGCTCCCTCCTGCTGAA
Source organism: Uropetala carovei (assembly GCA_036926305.1). NCBI lineage: Eukaryota > Metazoa > Arthropoda > Insecta > Odonata > Petaluridae > Uropetala > Uropetala carovei. The sequence goes on along the minus strand of JAXCHB010000202.1, from coordinate 1,001,205 downwards.
ACCCATTATCCCTGGTTTTCCCAAAGCAGATAGGCCAAAGGGCCTTTAAAACAAAAGAAGTGTACCACCACACGCGGTGTGGAGAATGGTAAACAAACTGAGACCCCAACTGGAACACCCGAAAACTTGTCTTTAAGAAAGAGATTTTTCTTTCCGTCTTTCAAAAGTTCAAATTGTACTGATTAACACAAAAGTTACAAGAAAAAATGCTTTCCGTCCGTGTCTCGCAGGTTCCGCCTTACAGAGGGCCATTCATATGAAAAACAGTATCATTATGCAGTACGATTTATAGATTACCGGCTATGGCAGGTTTCCACCTTATGCAGATTCCGCCTCTCGCAGGTTTTACTGTATTTGGATCCGTTCATTGAACGGGCTTTCTCTAGTTTTATTAAATATTGGAGAGTTAAAATAACACAAGGTTTGGCTATGTTACTACATAAGATTTGTCCCACACATAATGGTATTATACAATAAATAAAATAATTTTCTTGCCCATTCCTTTAAGCCATTATGTAATTTTAACATGTAATCTTTATTACGTAATTGTCTCCTTGCAAAAATGGTCTGATTATAACTTCTGATCCTTAAGGTATGGTTGCATGAAAATTTTTAGAAAGATAGAAAATAGATCAGCAACTTTGTGATATTTCAATAAAATAAGTTTTTCCCATTTATACAATTTCTGAAATACGTTTTTCAGTGGCAACCCCCTCCCCTCTTGGATATTCTATAGGGGTAGCAAAAGGGGAATTTTATATTTTGTTATTCATTGTAGACCTTTGTTTCTTTTTATGTTACAAGAAAAATCAAAGTAATAAGGCATTCCCTTATATTTTCATGTAATCATTTATACCAAGGAATCAAAATATCTTGAGATCATTATCTCTAAACTTTGTAAAAATTGTACTTTTGTGATAATCATCACATTATTCTATCATGTTCCATGGTGTATTAGTGAAAAAATAAATATTTAAAAATAATAAAAATGATATTGGCAATGATTTTGTGTACAAATCAAAAAGAAGTAATGGTATAAAAATTCTTTATAAATAACTTTTATTGAACGTTTTAATTTTATACTATAATATAAATAATATTAATTAGAAAATACATGCAAATCTTCAGCAAGTAAACAAACCATAGCAACTTGATGAGGAATAATGAGTAAAATATAATGCTAATTTATCAATGTTCACATAATATTCTTGGTTACCTACCTAGCTTAAATATAGAGAGGAATGGTAAGTCATTTTTTGGGAAAGTCGCATTAAATAAAAATGCGATCAACATTTCCATTTGGTTTATATATTTACCCCCTCTTTAAATTCAAATTTTTAACATGGCAAGATGCCATAATGGACAAGGCATAGTAATGTAGAGCGAAGGTTTTGGGGTTCAATCCTTGAATGCTGGAAAAAGATTTTTCTGGGCTGAAGGGCTTGAATACATCATCACCAAAGGTAGTCTGTCCATAGACTGTATTCGGGACAAAATTAGAAATCTTCAGGTTGTCTCTGAGGAAAAGGTGACAACCCTATTCCCACAGCACATGTAGAAACTTACAAGAATACATGATAATATTTGTTTGTTTATAGATTTTTTATTGTGTACCCCTCCTGTTAAATTTTTCTGGATCCGCCACTGATTCCAAGTTACATTTGTGCATCATCTTACTGCTGAGTCTCTCATGCGCATGATGGTGTTGTGATTTTTGTGAAAAGTGATATTTCCTATGATAATATCTCCTTTGATATTAATCATATTTACACTGATAAAATCTTCGAATGTGCTGCCTTGAGTTTTTCATGGCAGGATGAATTATTTAATCATTTTGTCATGTATTGCTCTCCTTCAGCAAGCTTTGCAGCATTTATTGATAAACTTGAATATCTTCTTGTCTCCATTACCTCGCATTCTCTGCTATCTCACAGCATTGTGGCTGAATCTAAACTGCAACCTCCTTAGTAATGGACCTGAGCAAAGCAAACTTAAGTCTCTCTTTGATACCTACAGTTTTAAATGTCTGGTCTAATGTCCAACTAGAATTTCATCTCATTCTTCATTGCTTGGTTATTTTTTTTTTACCAATTATTGTATTTCTAAAATTGATCCATTAATCTCAGACCACAGAGTTGTCTCATCAACTTTTAAAACAAGACCATCCCAAAACATTCACTCTGCTCACAGATTAATTAGATTTTTTACACAAAATACCCAAAAATTTTGTAATTTACTTAAATAACATAAATAATTGGTGGTATTAGAAATCTTATTTTATAACGTATTATCAATAAAAGGGCCGATTAATTATTAAATAATACATTTTAATATTACTAAATAAAGATACTCCTCAAGTTTCTTTTTAAAGTTTTTATAGAATTTGGCTTATTTTATTTAAATTTTAATATTTAAGTCATGCATACCTGTCACTTTTTACGGTAAACTTCATTAGTTAAATAATAGGGTAAAAGTGTTTTGTATAGTTAACGGCTGATATACAAATCATTAATTGATTTTTCATATTAATATATAAATAATATTGACACAATGTATATTTAAGATATTTAGACTTTATCCTGTTATTTCAATAACAAATATTTTTTAACTTAACAGAGAAAAAACTTGATATATAATACATCCTAATATTATTACGTAAAGGTACTTCTAAAATTGATTTTGAACATTTTAGTAGAAAATAAAACAATAGAAAGTTACGTATGCGCCCCTCTGAACTGTGAAACAATATCGTTCGTCAATTTAATTTGTGACTTGGGATGCTTGGGATGTAGAGGAAGGAAGATATCTATCTCTCTTTTGGCTGTTGGACGAAGTCAGTAATAGGTAAGATCATTTTACATTCTCATTTAGAATTAATGTTGAATTTATGTAATCTGTTTTTCATAAGTATCTTACTGTGAATGTTAATCAACGCGAAATTGACTTCTTGGTTTTTTCGTTGTGTAGGATGCTTATTTAGCCATAGTAGCGAAAACTTAATTTCTTTTTAAAACTGCACGTGGTCTCGCATATAGCCATCGGATTAATGTTGCTTTACGAACATCCTTGACGTTTGTACAATTTTGGATCCGAAGTTTTTATAACTTTTCCGATTCAGAGTTTATAAGATTTTGGAAGTCGAGAAACTTAATTACTCTGAGATATCGAATTCGACTCGAATGTTAATGTGGTTCATAACTTTAGCTCGGCATTTGTTACGGGACACGGTTAATTTGGTTCGGCGTAACTTTTACGTTGTTGAATTAGTTTTTTATAGACAATTTCTACTTCGGGTAGAATTAGCAAAGTTTTAGACGTGAAAGTGGTTATCGAGTAATCGAATGGATCCGTAAGCATAACGTTGAAACGTAAGAGTTTTCAACCGCATTAAGTATGGTAAAATTTTTATCACCGCTTCATTCTATTTGGTACAGCTGCTTCTGGCGAATGATACATTATTCGCGTTATAGTTTGCTTTGATTATCATGATTACATTCAACTTCTGAGACGGTTAGTGTCTAATCTCGACGAAACGTAGCATGCGTTTGTCGATCAGATTGTCTTTCAACATGCTGATGTTGCTCCTCATGATATAGGTGATATTTTCTTGGTGTTAGAATTTCGTAAATGAAAGCATATAACTTTCAATGGAAAAATTTATTGAAAGCAATTATGTATTTGGTTGCTGTTCAGTTGAAATTATGTAGTTATTAAAAAGATAGTTTAAAAATAAGCATCTTATTTTCCTCACAAATCTTTGAATTGAAGATTAACTTGTGTTAAAATACAATTTCAGTTTTGAATGGAAATGGAATGATTTAGCATGAGAGAAGTGTACTCGGGAAGTCGTGAATATTATTCAACATGAAATTGTGGTGCTGGATTTCTGATTCGATTCTCTTGTTGTTTCAGAGGTATGCATCGAATATATACTTACCTGGGGATTCTCAATTTGCAGTCTGGTGCACAGATCCGGGAAGTGATTGCTCATGTGATACCAAGAAATATTTATGGTAAGTATTATCAATGTTATCTGATTACTTTCAAACGAACATAAATATTAACTGTAAATAGGACTATAGAAACAAAGGAAGTGATCTTGTGATGACAATGTAGCATGAAATATTAGTTGAATTTGTTCCTTAGTGCTGCCTAATAGCCTTTAGTTTGCAGTTCAGTAGGAAAATATTTAGTTTCACTTTGCTGTGCAGCAAATTTGTTCAGTTAGATGGTTTGGTTGGGGAAGTAAGTGGTAAAGGTGCTGGCCTATTACTCACCTGTTGTTCCAAGTGGCAGTGGCCACAAACCCTGCAAAAGTAGGATTTTTTTGGAGGTTGCTCCTCATGTTATTTGTGCGTATGCAAACTAAAAGAGTGAGACAATGAGAAAACACAATTCAGCGCTTTGTCCTTATGAAGGGATGTTAAGCAGCTGGCCCTCTAGGTGCTCTTTGTACGAGTAGGCTAATGCAAGCACCAGGTTTTCCATCCTCTCTGTCTGATGTGGAAGGTAATGGGAAACCACCACACCATTTGTTGAAGATTCCCAAGTCAGTCAAACCAATCTAAAGATTAAGAAACATCAGGTGGTTTGGCATGCTACTTTCATTACTGATGGCATAAGTGTTATCAACACTTCAATGCTTGTCCATTTATATATGTTAAGCATTCAGAGCTTTTACTTTTATACCTGGATACCTTCAAGAGAACATAAATCAAGTAAATATTAACTGTAAATAGGAAAGGATTTTATAGAAACAAAGGAAGTGATATTGCAATGACAAAGTAGCATGAAATATTTGTGGAATTTGTTCCTTGGTGCTGTCTAATAGCCTTAACCAACACTGGTACAATTACGAAAATGTTTTGAGACAGATTCAGATGATGCTGGGTGGGTGGGTGATGAGTCTTTACACCAAAGTTTAAATTCATTTTTATATATATTTTTTTAAATCTGATGCAGCAATTAAATTAAGGCAGATAGGAGCTTGTATTTTTGTCAATCAATTCAGTATTGTCTTGTAATGCAGGTTTTCTCAGTTTATCTAACATTTTGTTTCAGTACTGTATTATTTCTGGCTTTCTCTCAAACTGTTCTCATGCTGTAGATTATCACAGTTTCATCATCACCATAATGTAAGATTGGCACTGTAAAAACATGGTTTTTTTTATTTCACCATTGAAAGTATTGTGAAACACTAAAGTTACTCAGCAGTTACATTTTGAAATGTGCAGAAAAGCTGAAGTGTGGGCATTGTGCTTATTAAACTTTTTCCAGATTAAATACCCAGCCCATGACTTTCTCCGTATGAGGTAATGAATATGATTGCTCTCAAGAATAATTATCAGCAGTTTCACTTGTGAATAATTTTTACATTGACAAAACAATAAGTAAACAAAATTGTTACCTGTTGATATCAGTTTAGTCGTGTATCCATGCATTAGTTTTTTTAATGGCATCTATATATGTTCCAACTAGTTCCTGTGAAAGTGTAGTAACTTAAGCTTATATTGAAAAGTGATAAATCTCAACTTCTTTAACTGGATATTTTGAGAAAGTAAAAATAATTTTATAATTTAGCTTCTTTCAGCATTGTAAAGATTTCATAATTATCATTAACATAAGTGTTGTCAATGCTTCAATTTTTGGAAGTTTATGCATATGAAATACTTTGTGCCTGGGAACTTCTACTTTTCTGCCTGCTGACTTCCAATGCAACATAAATCGATTAAATGTGCTGTATAAATAGGATGGAATTTATAGAAACAAAAATATTAGTTTAGTGGTGGCTGTGTAACGAAATGTTTATCAAATTTGCTCTTTGGTGATGTGTAATGATTTTTTAAACAATTTAATGTTGCAATTATAAACATTTTGAGACAGATCCCAAAATGATTAAAATATTTTACTGAATCTACATTAAATTTACTGAAGCAACTGTGGAGATATTTTTTTAGGAAAGCTGTTTCTGAGATTTTTATTAGTGAAAGTTAGTTGAATTATTGGAATACATGCAAATTTTTTAGAAAGTTAATAACGTTATGCTAATGAAAGTTTGTGACAATTCATTTTTATTCTATTTCCACTGGTGGTTGGCAAATCATCAGATGGACATTCAAAAATTGTACACAATTTATTTATCCAATACTATTTGTGTATTTTATTTTAAAAATGTTGAATCAATTAAATCAAAACAGTAATAGAAGTCTGAAATTTGCAGGGTATATGTGAACTATTATGCCATTTATTACTATGGCAAAGGATTTTATTTTTGGAGATTTTGGTGTGTGACAGGGAAACATTTCATAGCATTGATATAATGCTTTTATCTTGTCAGCCTGTTATTTATCAAGTATTAAAAACAGGAAATAAGTGACTAAATCAGAAGCAATAATGCAGGTTTTTACCATGTAAAATGCAGCATATTGGTCTTGTCACACTGAAAGCTTTCAGAAGATTGGAAATATTTGCTTATTATTCTTTGGCTGAAAGTTCGACTCATGCATATTCTTTGACTGTTTTTAAAGCAATTAAAATGCAAAAAGAACGGTCATTTGATACTATATGAAATTGGTGTTAGACTATATATTCAATGACTACTAATCTCCTATAATATATTTTGAAGGGTGTGTTTGTTGATTTGTTCATGGAACTCCTAAATGATTGAAGCTAGAATAACCAAATTTGGTACGATTCTTCCTTACATCCTAACTTAGTGAATGATCAAGGGTTGGTCAACCGGGATTAATCAGTGCTGCCAATATAGGGGATTAACATTTTTCCATAAGATAACACGTATGAATCCATTTCTTGACTTGCAAAGTATTCTTCCTTCAAGCATCAAAATACGTAAATATGGACCGAGTTTTTTCGTTTTTGCTTTATTTGATGAATAAAGCTCTATACTATCTTATTCCTGCGATGTTTACATGTTACATGGTTGAAGTTTTCAGAAATATGCTATTTGTTTCGAACTTTTGTGGATTTTTCGTACCTCTCCAGAGCTTTGCCAAGGTGGCTGTCATTATTATAGCTGGATTGTTTTATGAGCAGTGTGCACTAGACACTTTCACTTTAGGACGAGTCTATTCTTGAGCCAGGATCGCGTATAGGGTGCGCCATGTTTAGCCGTGGGCATTAGATGTGCGAACCTATACTCGTCCGAACCAAAATTCGTATACTGCGCAGCTCTGACGTCAGCCCTCCCCTTAAAGCTTCTCCGTCCAATCCTTTCCCTTCCCCTCTCATGCGTCGTTACCTGCCATTGTAAAGCGATTGAGCTGTACCTCCGATTCAGTTAGCTTCGATGAAGCTTACAAATAGATGAAAGTTTAGTGTTATTCGCTTCGCACTTTTATTTAAGCAACAAAACGGTCGATGTCAATCTTTATACATAGCAACGTAAATAGACACTGATTATTATTCAGGATGAGCGTGTGGTAAGCATTTATAACGATTGACAAAAGCAATTGAACCTTCTTTCATCTATTGAATAATGGAATATTACCTTTTTTGTAAGTAAAATCATTATATTCTACATTTTAATGTTTATTAACATAAATAGGCTCACATATCTGGTGTACATTTACTGGAGTCAGTGTTCAATCATGGACAACTGTATGTTGCCTTTTCAGGGGTTGTTTACAAGACATAAAAGTAAATATTTCAGTGAGGCATAATTACACAAGAAATGAAGCTGGATTTGCAAAAGTGATATGATAGGAAATAAAATTATCATATTATTTGAATACAATATGTTTGGAAATGGATTGTTACAAGCAAATATGATTAATTGTTAAGAAAAGCTAATAGTAAATGAAAAAGTATCTACTGTATATTTTAAAGAGTTTGTATGTTGTGCTGTAGTAGATTCACTAAATTCGTTGAAATTCAACGGGAAATTCATCTAATCTACTATAATATATTTTGAAGCGTGTGTTTGTTGGTTTGTGTGTTTGTTCAGGAACTCCTACTAAACGATAAAAGCTAGAATAACCAAATTTGGTACGATTCTTCCTTACATCCTAACTTAGTGAATGATCAAGGTTTGGTCAACCGGGATTAATCAATGCTGCCAATATAGGGGATTAACATTTTTCCATAAGATAACACGTATGAATCCATTTCTTGACTTGCAAGGTATTCTTCCTTCAAGCATTAAAATACGTAAATATGAACCGATATTTTTTGTTTTTGCTTTATTCGATGAATAAAACTCTATACTATCTTATTCCTGCGAAGTATACGTGTTACACGGTCGAAGTTTTCAGAAATACGTTATTTGTTTCGAAATTTTGTGGATTTTTCGTACTCTTTCTGGGCATAACCAAGGCGGCCGTCATTGTTACTTCCGATTCAGTTAGCTTCAGTGAAGCTTATAAATAGACAAAAGTTTAGCGTTATTCGATTTGCACTTTTAACCAACGAAACGATCGATGTTTATGGATAGCAACGTAAATAGGTACTGATAATTATTCAGGAAGCGTTTATTGATGAAAGTAATTGAACCTTCTTTCGTCTATTGAATACTGGAATCTTACATTTTTGTAAGTAAAATCATTATGTTCTACATTATAATGTTTATTAGCGTAAATAAGCTCACGTATCTGGTGTACATTTACCAGTCAGTGTTCAATCATGGACAACTGTACGTTGCTTTTTCAAGCCATAAATAAAAGTAAATATTTCAGTGAGGCATAATTACACAAGAAATGAAGCTGGATCTGGCGAATGTAATATGATAGGAAATAAAATTATCGTTATATTTGAATGCAATAGGCTCGGAAACGGATTGTTACAAGCAAATATGATTAATTGTTAAGAAAAGCTAATTGTAATTTAAAAAGTATCTACTATATATTTTAAAGAGTTTGTATGTTGTGCTGTAGTAGCTTCACTAAATCCGTTGAAATTCAATGAGAAATTCTGCTAGTTATGAATATATGGACTGATTTTTATAAAGTTAATTGATCAATTTCATTAATTTTTAACATAAATTTAAATGAATAGTTAAGACTTGAAATTATTAATAGATTATATTTATACTTGTCATTAGTTGACAATATATTTATTATTAAAATCTGTTATATTCCATCTACATATAAAACTACAAAAGAAACTTTTTGATTTGGTAGTAACAGGAATAGCCTTCTAAATCATCACCTTAAGATTCTGAGTTAATGGATAGAATATTGATATTTCTTCATTTACTATTGAGTATATTTACTCTGCCATACTATTTTATTGCTAAACTGATAGATAGTTGATGGTTTGAATTATAAATAAATCTCAATAAATAAAATAAATATTTTTATTGCACCAGCAAATGAGGGCCCAATTGTGTTATATTATGCAATTGCTTTATTTCTAAAAAATAAATTACATATTTGGTTTGTCAATTCAGGCAATATTGAACGTGAAAATTTCAAAACTAATTGTGAAATAAATCTGTTACTTAATTATTTGAATAAACTCTTGGAGAATTTTAAATTTTACAATTCTAAACAGGCTTCAATAAATAAGATGTGCTCTTTCATATTGTGTAAGGAATTGAATCTTTTGTATTAAGATTTTTTAGATTGTGTTTCTTTATTGAATTCACCACAACCATTTTTCCTCTTTATTTTATGTATCGCAGTTGATGCTGAACCATAGTGAAACCCTGAATCGAAGAGTACTGCTTTGCTGTGATGAGAATTGATGCATCTAGGTGTGAGAATAAAGAGGACTATGAGCTGAAGGCTATATATATATATATATATATATATGGGATGAAAGGTTTTTATTTACCCATATGTTGCTAATCCTGGTTTGTTCATATATCAGACAACATAAATCTTCTATAATATACAGCTGCATCTTACATAGAATATAGAAGGGGATTATAAATTAGAAGTATCTTCCAGATGAGCTAGAGACTTGAAATTTTGCACAATTATAGGTTTTTGGTCATAACTGATGGAAAAAACCCAAAATTGTTGAAATTCTAATTTTTTGGGGCTATTTTTGCCGCATTGTTTCCCCATAGGAAGTTAAAAATTATAAGGCACTTCAAGAAGAGTTGGAGACTGAAATTTGGCACGATTATAGATTTTTGTCACAACCAATGGAAAAAAGACGATATTACAAGAATTCCAATTTTTAGGGGCTGTTTTTGTCCTATTGTTCAGAATAAGCCAAAATTTAGTTGGATTAAACCACACCCCAAGAATTCAATTCTCTTTAAAATATTGTTTAATCAATTTACCCTTAAAAAGTAAATAAATGAAAATATAGTGCTAGTGCTACATTTGAAAAAATTGAACTGCTATCGTCTGTAAGAATATTTCTTTTCTAAGAATATAAGGCATCAATTTTCTGTTTGAACTTGAAAGACTTTGTTTAATTAAATTTATAAAGAATACTTGTTTGTAAAAAGTTTATTAGTATACTTGATAATTTTTCATAAAAAATTTGACTTCCGTTAATAAAGAATCTAATATATAAACAAGTTATATTCAAAGGCTTATATTATAAACCTGATAAAGCCCAGAAATTTTAAAAATTGTCAATGTTTATTTTAGTGTTTGCCATATTTTAAATTTTTTTCTGCACTTCAACAAAATTTTTAAATAGTAATTTTGTTTTTTGTATATTCAGAGGCTTATATTATAAGCCTGATAAAGTCCAGAAATTTTAAAAATTGTCAATGTTTATTTTAGTGTTTGCTGTATTATAAATTTTTTTCTGCACAAGTCCAAAATGTAAACACCATTTTTTTTTTAAAGGTTCGAAGCCCAAAATTATTCTAAGTCCAGAATAATTTTATTCTGAAGTGCAGGATAAAATAATAAGAGAAAAATTATATTTCAGAATGTAAAATTTTATTGAACTTGTATGTATACATTTGTACATTTCAATTGCAATAAAGACAATTTATTATAAACAAAACCTGTGTACTCCTTTTAGTTCAAACTAATTTCTTTTTCTCGGAGGCTCTTTTAGGTATCTTAAGACTTAAGGGGTTTTTTAAGGTATATTTTTGCTATATTTTAGCAAAAAATGTCACTTTTTACCACAAATTTAGCCAAATTTGCTAATTTTACCACAAATTCTACCAATTTTTGCTGTTTGTTGATCAAATTATTCAACAAATGACAACTATATATAAAAAATATTAGACAATTTATCATTTCAACTATTCAACAGCTGACATGCTGCACATATATCACAATACAATTAATTCAAAACTATAAACGTCAAACACATTTTGCAGCTTATAAAAACTGAACAGGTGCTTAAAATATTACTTGCCTCTGATAAATATAGCTGCGACTGTGTTGTAAAATAATTAATACCCGCATTCCAACTACAGAACAGCTGCCATCAATGTTGAAATGTCACTGACAACAACTGCTCTGTGGCTGAAATGCATGTATTAATTTTTTCACAACCCAGTCGCAGCTATTTTTATCAGAGTCAAGTAATATTGTAAGCGCTTGTTCTAGACTCACTTAAAAAAAGAAATATTTCACATTATCAATGACCTAACACTAATTAATAATGTCTCCTATTGGTCAAGAAATACATTAAGTAAAAAGGAGTGCACACAATTGATTCTAAATTAGCTGCAATGTTCCCATAAACGAAAAAATAATGCTGTGTTGAATCATGCAAAGCAATGCTTAATTAAAATTACTTAAATACCGGAATAACATCTTTATAAACTTTTAAATACGATATTTAAAGTTTTATGGTATATCTATTTCAACTGTTAATAAAATGAAACCTCTATATTTGCCAAATTAATTTTCTTCGTATAAATTCATTGAAATTATACTACAGGCAGTCCCTTACTTTCATACATAATGCATTCCTGAAAACGTACGAAAGTCGAACAATTGACATGATGTTATAATGGGTGTTCTGTTCCCGGAGTGCCAAAAATATTATAAAATCTCTAATTATGGTATAAATGTTTAGTTTTTTGAGCAGGGGCCTATTAGACACAATCGTCGATTTTATAATATAGAGAGATAGGGCAAAATGCAATAAAATATTTAAATAATTGAAGAAATAAACTGCTGTAGAGACAAAGGTGGCAACGTGGCAGAACCTGGTGGCTAGCAGCCAGCACCACCATGCGGTAACTCAAAATATTCATCACTTCGCTGACGTACAAAAGTCCAAATTCAGCGTACGAAAGGGTGTCAATGTATAATGTACAAAAGTCTGAGTTTTTTTCATTAAAGCATTTTGCTATTTTCATAGTTTTTTTGCAATATTGCCTAATCATGGCCCCAAAGAGAGTGATGATTGAAATGAAAGAAAAGTCGGTAAAAAGGGCAAAAAAAAGTGATGAGTTTGGAGAAGAAAATTTAAGTTTTAGATAGGCTTGTATATAATGAATCTGCTTCATCAGTTGGTAAATTACTTGGTGTGAACAAGTCTACAATAAGATCGCCGAGGAAAGTGAATAAGCAATTAGAGCTAGTGTTGCAAGTGGTACTTCAACGAGTACAAAAGTGTCTTTTGTACATAGGAATCCGTATGTAGAGAAGACAGAGAAGGCTTTAAACCTGTGAATCGAGACCCAAACTCGCAAGAAAGTCTTGCTAAGTTCACTTGTCATTCGCGGAAGGCCAAGCAACTGCACAATCATTATGTCTCAAATTGTTTCGCGGTCTGCTAACGGGATATCACCAACGTCATCGAAGCATGTGTAGATCGGTTCCATGCTCTTTAAAAAAATTTAAATCTGCTAGGTCACTTTCTAGAAACTCATCAATTGAGTAGAATGATTTAGATTTTCGCCAAGAAGCCATTACTCTTTTGATTTTATTATATTTATGCATTTTGCTTCATTTGGTAATTTATTAAAAGTGTTTGCTTGGCTGACAGACAGCACCACTATGCAATAGCTCGATTTTTTTTTTCGTCAGCTGACGTACGAAAGTCCGAATTCGGTGTACGAAAGGTGGTTTAGGGGTGAGAATGTATAATGTACGAAAGTCGAGGACTGCCTGTATGTACCTCAATTAGATGTTTCACTGTTTTTCAAAAGATTAATTGTATAATATAAACCCAAAGACTACATTTACTTATGATAGCAATTTAATTTTTATAGCAGCAAAGATTGAACTAAATACATTTTGTCTTTAAGAATTATCTTACTTGGATTTAAAAATATAACTGAACTAAATCGAGGTGAGATTATATTTACAACATCATAATATAACTGAGTTTATCAAGGCAAACGCATTATTTATGAAGAAATTTGGCATACTCTCAAAGATTGTCATATATCTACGTAAATACAGTAAGTGTATATAATTTAACGATTTGAGGTTAATTTATGTAAAATTTAAGTAGTAATCGCATTGCATGACTCAACTCTGATTATTGTTAACAAATTAAATTGCTCCTTATTGATAGATTAACACTTTCATGGCCAATTTGTTAATTTACAAGTAAAATCAAATCATTTATATCATTAAAAATTTATCAATAATTATATTTTTTAACGTTAAAAATGGACAAATATGTGTAGCTATACATTAATATTGCAAAATATTTATTAAAAAACTGATATTTGAAGAATTTACAGATTATAATTTATGTAATTGAGTACACGACAAAACTAAAGTATTTCATTAACCATCTGTATGCAATTGAGTTATTTATGATAAAAATTTAAACAATTCCTTCTCAGCAAGGCTTAGAATGTCAAAATCTCATATAGAGTCTACCAAAATTATTGTTATGATAAATTAATGAAAATATTTTAAACTGTAGCCATGAAATCGTTAATTAATCTCAAATACCAACAACAGACATTAACATTTACATTAGAGACCAACTTAAGAATAAAAAATTGAGAAATAAATATCCTATAATTATTATACCAAGTGGAACTGAATGAGCTTCCCACAATCTATATACAGTGGAACACACACATGAAATATTGGTTAACACGAAATGCTTGCTCAGTCCGTTCAGATGCCTATACTTTTCAATGTAATTTTATTCGCTTAACACAAAATACTGGTTAACTCGAAAATAATTTTTGGTCCTAATAAAATAAACCTATGCAAAATTCTTTGGATAACAGGAAGTGGCAGTTGAGAAGGTTTCACCATCCACTCTTTGGCTCCTTCTCCAGGGGCAACATCACCCCCACTGAGAATTTCCATTAACCCACTAGCATGGAAAATTACTACCTCACCCACCCTCCTCCTAGGCCTTTATCGGTCATTGAACATAGTCATCAGTAGTTTAACGAATCCCAAACATGCCATATCAATCTCATGGCAATCCATGGAGAGAGTGCTCACCTAGATTAGGCTTTATCCTGGCACCTGTTCCACAATAAACACATCCCTGGAACTTCAATCATTGCACTTAAGAAATGGACTTGCCAACTCTGCTTCTTATTGGTGTTGAGATTGGCGGGTATCTCCCAATACCTACTGGTCAACCAATTACATATTTCCTGTAAACGAATCCCTCCTACTCCATTTAGCCAATTCCTTCCCATTTTTCTCCTCTTTAAATCCCTATAAATAACATTCATGAAATTCTAAACTATCAGTTGCTGCTGAATTTCTGAGTGAAACCTTTGGTGCACTTTAAATGAACGAAATCTTTCCTATGCATTGCATTCATTTAAGTTTCGGTTTTATATATTTATAAAAAATTAAATACATAGTCCATATTAAAAATGGCCAATAAAGTCCGTAAGCAAAATGCACTACCGCTAAAAGTGAAAATGCAGCTTCTAGAAGCGGTTGATGCCAGTGATAGATCCAAAACTGACATTTGCAAAGAGTTCGGGATTCCAAATTCAACGATTATTAAAAATCGCAAAAAATTAACATCTGTTTTCGAAGCTCGAAATTCGGTTAACCCGAAATTCAGCTAACACAAAAGGTTTGTGCTGGTCCCCTGCATTTCGTGTTAACCGATTTCCAGCGTATATATATTTTTTTTCGAATAGTTTGTTTTTGTGCTTCATTATGCACATCATAAACTATAAGACATAAAAGCAACCAAATGTGGTGCAGTTCTTACATCTTAACTTAGTGAATATATAAGGCTTGGCAATTGGTTAATTATAGGCAATGCTATAATAATAATATAGGGGATTAACATTTAATTCCATAAGATGTAACACGTAAAAATCCATTGCGTTTTGACTTGCGCAAGCTTTTATTCTTTTGCATTTTTAAACCACTTAAAATGAAGAACTCGTGACAAAAATGTTTATTAATTACAACAAAGGAAAAACTAAGAACATCGTCTTCTACCAAGCATTGTCAAATGAATCAACTGCATTCAACATCAAATTTAATTTTGAATCCAACACTTAGATTTTTATAAATTAAACTATGAAAAAATTTCCCAAACAAAACTTTTCAAACGTAGAAATAATTTTTCGTCCATAACAATTGTCTTCATTTGAAGTTGTGTAGATTTATAAAACGTAACCCGAGCTACGCCGGGTAATTTTCATAGTTATTTATAAGCCAATAACTTTTCAATACCATTTTAATTTCTCCATAATATATAAAGATGTTTGTGTAGCATTGTAAAATTAATTCAAATAACAAATACCCTTTTTTCTGATTAAAAATGAATTTTTATGCCAATTTGAAGTGGATTTGAATTTACCCTTCTCAAAAATAAGAAACCTCAATCTTTCAGCTATGAAACTGTCTTAATTCTGAGTTTCTACCTCAATTTTAACTAATTTAAAAATGAAATTTTAATAAAGCCCTGCATCCTATTTCCACGCTTTTCTTATTAAAGGGGATTAGAAATTATAAACAACGGGGTAGGAAAAACCCCTCTAAAAACATTCATTGGGATTCTAGATTATTTCCTTATTTTTATATCCAATAATCTTTCATACTTAAAAATTTCAGATTTTTAATTCTTCTAGAAGTACCTAAACATTTATTTCCTCCTATGTCCTATTTAAGAAGCATTTTATAATATAACAGCCCAGGTCTGTTGGTTGGTTGGTCACGCTATTCCATAGCCTCTGGTGGCAAATTATGGTATTAACTCGAGAAAGAATCGCGAAAGAAACTCGAAATTTGGCAGGAATGCTCGATTAACATATTTTACGGTAATGACAAAAATAAATCTCGGAATAGTCCTGGGATCGACTCCAAGGAAGACATTTCCATTTTCCGTAAGGTAACACATAATAATCGATTTTTTGGCATGCAGGCTTTTATTGTTTTGGAAATTAAAATTAGAGGGAATTAACCTACGATCTTTGGATCTGAACCATTTTGAAGAAAAAATTACAATGTGTCTTAATCTGCTCGTCTTTTTGCGCCTACAGTTCAAAACCACTCATGTTAAACTTTTATTTTACATATTTTGTGGAAATCTTGCCATTTTAACGGGATGTTGCCTTGGCTACTAATTATATTGTTAGACTTCAAAATCCTATTGTTATATCAGTCCTTATGGGAGTTATCGATAAACTTTTTCTGATTTGAAAAGTATTTACCTTATTAACCGCTTCCTTGATTATCGTGAAGACATTCGGCAAATGAGATCGTATATAAATACTTTTACACTACTTTTCACTAAAATTTTCCTAAGTAAGCTTCACGTTTTCAATTTCTCGTGATTTTATTTTTACCAGTCTTGTATTTTTACTAGATAGTAGTTTTTATTTAAGTTTTATTATAATAACATTTAACGGGATCAGAATGCATGCTTATTGCTCATTTAATAAGATGGTTTAAACATGAAGCAAAATGAATTATTTTATTAATTAAAATTATAATTAAAAAAAAATCAACTTACTGAGAAGGCGAAGGTTCCCTAGTTTAATTACAGAATTACATTGTATCACAATTGAAATTTCCACATAATTCTATTACATATTGGAAATCAAACTGTGATACAATTTTAAAATTTACATTTAATTGATTACAATGTAAAGATACAAACTAAACTTTTATTAAAGCCTTGTACATTCACTTCAGTTTGAAAATAAGTATTGGGTGGAAAGGTATCGCTATGGCGTTGAATTTTGTTATGAGTGAGAAAGGAAAACGTAAACTGCTGCTTGATGGACATTTGTTTTACAAAGACAAGCAAGTTGAAGAAAAAATTTATTGGAAGTGTGAAAGATTTCAAACTACCAAGTGTGGAGCGAGAGTTATAACGAAAGCCCAAACTATTTTGAATAAGAGATGCGAACATAATCATTTAGGGGATGCTAGCCACGTAGATGCAGATAGAGTAATGGCAGCCATCCGTGAAAGGGAAAAAAACACCTGCGAAACACCAACCTACATAGTGTCTTCCTTGTCAGTTGGAGTCTGTCAAGCTGCTGCTGCGAAACTACCCTCTGTACCGAACATTAAACATACTATCAGAAATGTTTGTAAAAAAGAAGATGCTGGACCAGCTATTCCAATTTCTCGTCGCGATATTCAAGAAGAGTACAAGCGGAATGAAGGAGGAGAAGAGTTTCTTCTATATGATTCTGGAACTCTAAGACGATCACATTTTAATATTTTCCACTAGGAAAAATTTTAAATTACTTAGTCGTTCCAGAAATTGGTATTCTGATGGAACCTTTCAGCAGCTTTATACCATCCATGGGTTAGAAGCTAACAACTCTATTCCTTTGGTGTACGCTCTTCTACCAGACAAGAAGGAAGAAACATATACCCGTCTTCTGAGAAAAGTTAAAGAATTCGAGCCAGCTTCTGACCCTCTCTTTTTTTTTATAGACTTTGAAATGTCAATGATTAATGCAGTGAAGAGTGTATTTCCTCTTGCTAATCACTGTGGATGCTTCTTCCATTTTTGCCAGTGCATTTTGCGTAGAATTCAAACAAACGGTTTAAGAATGACGCAGAATTTTCTCTAAAGCTCCGTATGCTTCCGGCTCTAGCTTTTGTTCCCACTGCAGAGGTTGTGAACTCTTTTGAAACTCTATGCAACAGTGACATTTTCCCAGAAGAAGCACAATCAGTTATTGATTATTTTGAGGACACGTGGATTGGACGTCCAGATCATCGTTTGGGTCGACATCTTCCAATCTATAAGCATCAAATGTGGAAAGCGTGCTTAACGGACTGTCAAAAACATATAACAATATTGAAGGATGGCACCAAGGATTCCAGCAACAAATCGATGGGAGTCATCCTAGCATCTGGAGGTTCATTTGTGGAATCAAGAAGGAACAGAGCCTGAACGAACTACGCTTAGAGCAGTACACCAGTGGTCAGGGATCACCGCGTCAGTGGAGAAAATATCGGGACAGTGCAGAAAGATTGAGGTGAGGTGTTGCTGATTGGGACGAAACTATAAACATTTGTGATTATATGCATGCTGTTGCACATAATATTGGATATTGATAAGTCGATAAAATGTAGCGTTTCCTTCTGGTACGATAAAGTGTAGTTTTAAAGGTAGCATAAATTATATTTTTATAATGAATTAGAAATAAAAATAATTTCCATATGTGAACCCAAAACTTGTTGTCTCTAATTCTTTATAACATGTTACTCTGTGTGAAAATATATAAAATGTGTCCTGTGAATGAATATTTTAATGATTTGAAATATTTAACAAAGTTAATTAACCTTTGCCTGACTTTTTCATTCTTTCAAAATACCAAATAATAAATGCTCTAGCTGACAAAAAAGGGAAGCATAATCAATTTTACTTTTAAATATACTTTAATAAAATAACAACCTTCACAATAATTTATATTTATTTATATACTACTGAAAGAAAAAATAGTGATACATAATCGCTCTGACAACACCTCATTTGCTGAATATCTTCACGATAATCAAGGAAGCGGTTAACAAGGTAAATATCTTTGAAATCAAAAAAAGTTTATCAATAACTTAATTTTTGTTTAAGATTTTTCTATATACTTTAATAACTTTCTGAAATCTTGTCAATTTTCGAAGAATTTGTCATTCAAAGAACTGCTTGTTCGAAGAACTGATTTTCAAAGAACTTATTTTCGAAGAATTTACCTAGAACCACTATTTTAAGGTTAACTAAAGATATCCCATCATATTGACGGGCTTTTATACTAGTCTATTTATAATAGATAAATGTGACATTTTTCAAGTACATATGTGCGTGAAATAGCATTTTAAAGTTCTTTTCTTCGACATAAATACTTTATTTTCTTCCAATTTAAAAATATTGTATGCACATGTAAGGAAATTAAATGTATTTTTATGAGATTGTTTATGTTAGCAACAATAAAGTAGTAACCATGCAAGAAATTTTCCAAGTTCAACTCGAATTAAGATATTCTTGTTTGATTTTCTTGATAACGGCTACTCCTATGATAAAAATGTATAGGAAAAGAAATACTCTACTTTACTAGTCCTACAAGTTTTATTTGAAAACTATTTTGAAATGACCAATACTTTACGAGATATGACGGAAAGCCCATTTTTTGTCACCAGTAAAGTGGTAACCCTGATTGGCTTACGATTCATTTACATGACTTTCTTATTGCCTTTGACTGTGTCCTTAATATCAAATTTCATGAAAATCTATTCGGTAGAAGCTGAGAACGAACATGCAGATGGCCAGACCAATGCTAATAGGCACTTATACTGGAAGCAAAACGTGCCAAAAAAGGGTGCCCGTCCACAATTGAGTACTCCCATATTTATTTTCAGAAAAATAGCACTGTGAAGTCCTAACAAAGGAAGATAACTATAAATATTTAGGTTTCATGCAATTAAAAGGCCAAAATCAAGTAGAAACTATTGAATGAATTTAAAAACAGAGTAGATTTAATACTGAAAAAATACCTACATTGACCAAACAAAATTAAAGATATCAATACATATGCAATTCCGACTTCGACATATTCCTTTGGCAATATTAAATCGTCAAATACTGACATTGAAAAAATTATGAGAAGAAGCTTAAGTGATCATTGCATGCACCATCCAAAATCAGCCATTGAATGCATTCATTATCTACAGGAAATGGAAGCAGTGGCGTAGCTAGGGTCTTCGGCGCCCGGGGGCAAGGCATCTTTTTGGCGCCCCTAAAAGGGGAGGGGGATATATTCCCAGTCTGGCCCATATGACCTTTTTTCTTGCCGCCAAGTTCCAGGGGTAGGGGTTTACGTGGGCCTGATTACGTTACTCCGTGACCTCCTAGCGGATCTTCTTCCATCGATAAAAATTGGTCCGTGAGTTTGTGCCCCTTAAGCCCTGTGCCCGGGGGCAACTGCAACCCTCTGCACACTCCTCACTACGCCTCTGAATGGAAGAATGGGAATTACTGACACCACCCGTATATGTGCTGCGCAAATAAATGACTTAAGGAAATACTTCCTTTCTAAAAGTAAAGAAAAATGTATGCTGTCCTATGCAAAGCAGATGAAGGCATAACACCACTAGATCTAAATATCCTGATTAGTGACACATATGATCAAATCTTATCAGAATACAGTATAGAGTAAAGAAACAGAAAACAATACATGGGGCACTCCCACAACAACTGGCTCAAAGCCACATATATAAAAAAGCATCCAAACCAAAAGCTAAACAAGTTAGGAAAGTGTACAACGTATCACAAATGGGCGCGTTTCGTGCAATGGAGTTTTAGAAAGAAATTATACACCTGTACGTAAGGGAAATAGCAATTTAAAGTTTTTTTTTCATCATAAATAATCCATTTTCTTCCTATTTAATAATATTACATCCACACACAAGGAAATTAAACGTTTGTTTGTGAGATTGTTTATGTTAGCAACAATGAAGAAGTAACCATGCAAGAAAATTTCAACTTGAACTAAGACATTCTTGTTTGATTTTCTAGATAACGGCTACTCCTACGATAAAAACATATAGGAAAAGAAATACTCTACTTGACTAGTTCTACAACTTTTATTTGAAAAATATTTTGATATGAGCAATACTTTATGAGAGATGACGGATATTTCATTTTTTTGTCACAAGTAAAGTGGTATCCCTGATTGGCGTACGTGATTCATTTATGTGATTTTATTTTATTGCAAGTCCTTAATATCAAATTTCATGAAAATCCGTTTCGTAGATGCCGAGAACGAACATGTGGACGGACGGGCAGACAGACGATAATAGGATCTCACGCTGGAAGCGAAACGCGCCTATAAAAGGATCTCTCTATGTTGAGACAATGGGCTTCATGATAGCTACACAAAACTATCAAAAATATATCCTAAATGAAGACACTGTCAATGACAACTGCAGAAGATGATGTGCCTCGAAAGAAACAACTGAACATATCACCAATGCATGAACTTCACTAGCTGGGACAGACTACCTTCAAAGACATAACAATATAGTAAAAATAATTCACCAGCAGCTGGCAAGAGACTTTAACCTCCTTAAGGAAAAACTTGGATCTTTTCTGTTATAGCATCACCACTTTCTTGAAACCTATTAACCCAACAATAACAATGAAAACAAAGTGAGCCAAAGCATACGGGAGTTTGGGGGCAGAGTTTCATATTGCGACCGAGGATATTGGCGAGCCTTCGGCTTGCTTTCTTTTTAGATTATAATGCATCTTATATCGGGTGTAGCCATCTCCGGGCGCTGTCGCACCCTTTGCCTCTCTAGAACAAATCTATCCAGTGATCGGGTGGGTAAATGTCGCCACGGGCAGATCAGTCATGGGTTTGCAAGCTTTCGTTTTGTGTGAAAGGGTTATCTCAAAAAATTATCTGATCTGCCTGTGGCAACATTTACCCACCAGATTGCCGGCCAATGAGGAGAGATAGTTTCATTCCAGAGAGGCAAAGGGCACAATAGCACCCAGGGACAGCTACGCCCGATATAAAAGGCATTATAATCTAAAAAAGAAAGCAAGCCGAAGGCTCGCCAATATCCTCAGTTACTTGTAATTACAAATTCCAACTATACATAATCTCGCAAAATAAATATTTACATAGCGATCCCATGAGCCTCTCAACAATAAATATTGCACGAGTTGTGGTGCTATAACCGAAGATTTCTGAGTGATGGTGCTATAACAGAATAGATCCAAAAACTCTCATATTATAAATACAAATCCCCAGATGTACTAGAAAATAAATCTCATAAACTATACTGGGACAGAGAAATTAACCCCTCAAGCCGGTAATTAAATGCCTGCTAACTTCCATAGGGTGGTATTAAATTTCACTATTGTATTAAGTATGCATGGATATCGGAAAGTATTTTTTTCTTTAAGACCATGAACAGAAAATCATCAAAATTTATGAAAAAATATTGAACATTCTAGTGAACAATATACATATCTTTATGTACAACCGCCACAGCGGGTTGGACATGTACGGGTATGTCCAACTAAATTTAATGCTAATAGACCAGATATTTTAGCCTTAGACAAACATAAGAAAGAAGCAATGATAATAGACATACCTTTTTCATCGAATTGCAATATACAAAATGCTTATGCAAGTAAAATCAATAAATATGCAGATTTAGCCATAGAACTAAATAAATTATGGAAATTAAACAACGTTAAAGATGCACCTATGATAATATCTTCCACTGTTATCATACCAAAAGACTTAATAACCCAACTAAATGCCTTAAATCTGATCCACCAAACACCTATTACTGAGAAATCTGTTTTTCTCAACACATCATATTGTCAAACAGTTTTTAAACAAAGATTAAATAGGGATGAAATTGACATAGTCCGTTCATCCCCATGTAGAATTGAATATCATCTATATTTCTGGGCGAGATTGAGACTGGACAGTTCCTTCTGCCATCTAAGGCACTTTTGAGAGAAAGTGAGGTATGAAAATAATAATATTTACTAGTCAACTAGCAGAAGTGCCCATTGAATTTCAATGGATTCAGTGAATCTAAAACTTCGACCACGTAACATGTGAACATGGCAAGAATAAGATAGTACACAGTTTTAGCCGTCAAATAATGCAAAAATGAAAAAAACTGCTCCGTAATTACCAATTTCGATGAATGAAGGAAGAAAATCTTGCACTGTGAAAAATCGAAAATTACACCTAAATTTATGAGAAAATAATTATTGAATGAGGCTCTCCCTCCCCCAAATTTTTTATCGCCATATAGCCTATGTTACCCGCAGGGCAAAATTATATACCTGTGCGAAGTTTCTTGACAGTATCTTAAAAACGAAAACTGTAAGTAAAACCAGCAAGAACACAATAATCAACAGAAAATGGATAAACAAAGGAACAAACGAAATTAATTAATTTATCGATAGACAAAAAAGTAAATAGAGAATGTTTTAAGAATCACAGAGTGAATATTATCCTTCAACCATCTGCTTGATTCTCTCATCCGTGAGTTCTGTTACAAGAAAATCGTTTATATTGACAATACTTTGGAAACAATGAAACAATTTATCCAATCACAATTTGTGGAAAATGTCTAATTATATAAGTTACTTACTCATTCATATGTTAGTCAAATGGAGAAAATGGAAAAAGAAAATATTTTTTAAAAATAGAAAGGTCAATCAAATCGGTATAAAAACCAGACTACACCACTTAACCACTTATTCCGGTTAAAATGACAGTCAATGAGCACTTGAGAATTCAATGGACTCTATCAAATATAATGCAGAGTCTAATTAAAATTAATATTTACTTCACATATTAAGTAAAAAAATTCTTTCATACTATAAAATGGCTCAGTGAATATCCAAGAAGCTTATTTAATGAATGTTATAAGCACATTTAGAGATATTATTAAACATTTTCATGCCTAAAACCTTATGACTTGATGTGAGTTCTGCTGTCTAGAATATGAAGCAATAAATTAATTTTTATTTCATGTAGGTGCATACCATAATGTCAAATGTATAACATTTAAAGCGGGAAGCTCATTCATTCTAATCTGTAACACAAAAGTGGTTACACTCACCCATCTTCTTTCTTGATATCACAAAGTAGAACCGTTCTGAGGCAGAGACAGGTTGTCAGCTGTGTTTTAGACTTCATTTCTTGGAGGCATGCATCTGAAACAACGACAGAACCAAATCAGAAATCTTGCATCCCAGGATAAAAATTCTACAAATTTAAAAACAATGATTCACATTTGCTGAGGTAAACTATAATTTTTACTTTAAAAACACTGAATACATATTGATAACAAACCCTGAAAAAGGATAAGGAAGATTTTTATCTCAAGCAGTGCACAGCAAGTAATCACCTCGTATAATCTTATACAGGCCACAGATAAATGTATATTTGTGCACGTTTAATTCCCTTATTAAGTAGCAAACTGCAGTAGCTTTAAAGCCAATTATAAAGAAACGTTGAAAGAGAAGTTATTTCAGATATCCATACCTTTGAAGAGGTTAATTCTTGAGTGGTGCGACATCAGTCTTGTATGCAACATATGCTCCTCTTACCGCAGACTTGATCACATCGGCATAAAGCCTTTATTTTTCCATAAATGACATCGTAAATCGTCAATAAGACAAACAATCACAAAATAAAACACAAAGAAAAACAATATTGCTTCACGAGTTGACTAAATAAAAATAATACATAAAACGTCAGCCATACACAGTGACAAAAAATGACACACTGAATAACAACATACCAACTCGCATCTCGTTATATTACAAACGAAAATGAACAATGGTATTATGCGAATATTTACTTAATGTCCATTAGGCAAGTTAAATATTACACAACAGAAAGATTCAAATATTTTAAAAATTTCGATAAAAACTTAATTGGCGAAAGTCACTCACTTCAAGTGTCGTAAGCAAACGTTCACAACCTAAAAGTATTTAAATACTGCTGTCAAAACACTTGTAACATTAATATCCGTAGCGGGGATCACTGTTTTTGATGAATAAACGTCCAAACTCATGTCACGTAGACAATAAAAAATCCAAGTTTTCTACCTTCTAAAAGGTGTACTGGTATAAACACATAGAAAGGATATTTCGGAAAGTAAGTGTTATGTTTCCTTTTAGGAACCTAGACAAACAAACACTAAGCAGATTCACAACAATATATTGTCCAAACTGAATTACAATTACAAAAATTGGGTTACAACAAAAAACCACGCCGTCAGCCATTACATGAAACGCACGAACACGACGAGAGCGCGGGAAAACAACTGAATACCGAAAGCCAGAACCATGGAGTCAGCTAAGTGCTGCCAACTAGAAACAATATTTATTTCTTTATTTACGGAGAAAACTCCATTTACAAGTAATAATCAAATACAATTGAAAATTAAAAGAATACATACATTTGACATAGTATAATATGGATTATAATCGCATTGTAATATGTCACAGTCCTCCCCCATCATATAAATAAAAGACAAAGTGTATTTGTGTATTATCTTTTTGGAAATAACCTTATTAAGATTTTTATATAAACTTTCAAAAACTCAAAAAATTCCATATAATATACATAAATAGTAAAAATTGAGAATGTTTTTATTATTAAATATTTAATAATACAAATAATAAGTTTGTCTGGTTAAAACATGGAAAGATATTTGCAAAAAAGGATGAAAACTCTAGAGTAATTAGAATAAATAATGAAATAGATTTAGATGAACTTAATTAAATAACTGTGACTTGTGAAATAATTATAGAGCAGTAGAATCTTTAAACATGGATATTTTAGAAACCATAACACTAGATAAAATTGAGTGCCAAGAGCTTGGTATTATAGATGACCTAGTACCTGATAAACTCAGTATTACTGTTATTCATTTAAACATAAGATCTATCTGTTTGAATTGGGACCAATTTTGTATTTCTTTGAAAGAAATGTTGAAACTGAATATAATGATTGTATGTCTTTCTGAAGTGAGTGTAACAAGATATGGCTAACTTATTTAGTATAGAAGGTTATATGAGATTCCAAAATTTGAGAACCTCCAAGAGAGGAGGTGGTATTATGATTTTTATTCAAGATAATCTCAATCCTAAAATTATTAACAACTCAACTTCTAATTTTGAGAGCATTTACATTAGTGTTTATGTAATGTAATGTTTGAGATATTGGGAATTTATAGACCACCTAATAATAGCTGTAATGAATTTTTAACTGAAATGAACGTGATACTAAGTTCTAGAAAGTGTTTCCATAAAATTATTTTGGGTGACATGAATATTAATCTGAAAGATAAAAGTAATAATATGGTGATTAAATATAAAGATTTGATGGCATCCTACAGTTTCAGGGCAGTTATAAACAACTTTACTAGAAAAGAAACATTGGGAGACAAATCTGTCAGATCTTGTATCGATCATGTTTATTATTCTGGAAATAAATTCAGTATTTCAGGTTTAATAATTAAGGTCAAAATATCTGATCATTATATTACTGGTTGCACAATAAGTGATTTCATAGTGTCTAATACCTTTTCCTACATTAATGAATATAAACTTATGGAGTTAATAAATAACACGAATTGGACCACAGTTTATTTGGAGAATCATGCTGAGAGTTATTATGATAAGTTAACATCCCAGCTTCTAACTTTGTATCAAGCAGCAAGGATTAGTAAAACTCAAAATAGGGTTAGTGTAAAGAAGAACTGCATGACTCAACAACTAGCTTTGAAACTTCATGAAAGGGACAGATTATTTAACAAACATAGAAACAATCCCACAGATCAGGAACATCGTAAAGCCTACAATGCCTATACAAATTACATAAACAAGGAAATTAAGAAACAGAAAAAGAAATTTTATGAAGACAAATTTAATGAGTGTAAGAATTCTAAGGTCATACGGCAAAATATAAACAGAGTTTTGGGCAGGGAAGCTACAAATAATGATGAATTAATTGTAAAAAATCTTGCGTCCAAAATAAGTCTGAGCATGGTAGTTAATACTTTTCTCTATAATTTTACTGATAAATTGCTGACTTTAAAACCTAAAGTACGGCCTAATTTTGACATTAAGTGCTCTGACCAGATACAGAACAGCATATTTATTAGTGACATCTCTGATCATGAAACATCAGTAATTATTAAAAATTGTAAAAATGCTGCTGCAGGATTTGATAAAATCAGAATGAAAGACTTGAAAAACAAGTTACCTTTAGTCCCGTTAATAACTAAACTCATAAACTTATGTCTAGCCCAGGGAATAGTACCTAGAGGTATGAAAAAAGCACTTATAAAACCATTATACAAAGGGGATAAACATAATAACTTCAGTAATTATAGACCAATCTTGCTGTTACCTTTGATGCTCAAAATTACGGAGAAATATATAGCAAATATACTAATGAACTATATGGTTAAAAACAATATTTTGTCCAAGAATCAATATGCCTATCACAAAAAAAGAAGTACAAAAGATATTGTGGAGAAATTTTCTTATACTATTAACACCCACTTGGATATAAACAGGAATGTTATTGTTACTTATATAGATTACTCTAAAGCATTTGATATGATTTCTGTAAATATACTGTTGGACAAATTATATAAAATTTGAGTAAGAGGTTCATTATGGTCATGGTTTAAATCTTACCTAAGTGATAGAACTGTTATTGTTAAATGTAAAGATTCATTTAGCAATGAAAAAACAATCAATATGGGAGTACCACAAGCCTCGGTCTTAGGTCCACTCTTATATATTCTATATGTTAATAGTGTCTTTACAACAATAACTAAATGCGAAGTTCTTTTATATGCAGATGACACTGTGCTTATATCTGCAAAAACATGTTTCGATGGTGCAGTTAGTGGTATGCAGGAATCACTTAATGAATTAATGAAATGGTCTTCAAATCATGAATTATTAATAAACATAAAAAGTCTAATTCAATGCATATTGCAAATAGAATGTCTAAAATAAGAAATGTTAAGGTTAAATTACATGATGCAATGTGCCTAGTGCAAGGATATCAAAATGGATGTAACTGTACATTTTTAGAACAAGCAAATGAATATAAATACCTAGGATTACTTATAGATCAAAACTTCAAATTTGATAAACATATTCAAAAGTTTGACTTGAACTTGAGGAAATTAAGTTATCAAATAAACCATCTGAAGGATATTTTACCTACTAAGATTGAAAGGATAATTTACTTTTCTTTGGTGGCAGCTAATCTGAGATATGGAATCACTGTTTGGGGCAATACTAGCAAATGCTACTTAAATCTACTGATAAAAAACCAGGAGAGAATTGTGAAATTAATTAATCTAAAACTGATTGAATGTCCTATACAAGAAGTATTTTATAATTTAAAAATTTTACCACTACTTGATTTAAATAAATATATCATAACTCTAGATAACTATTTCAATTCGAAACATAAATCAATAAAAATATGTGATCACAATATGGTGAGAAGAAATCCAATGTACGTTGAGATTCCTAGATACTACAATTTGAATGATAGAAACACTTTTAAAGTGATTTTTCCAACAATATTTAATAATTTACCACATAATTTTAAAACATTCTCAACCTATTCTGAAGTTAAAATCAACATCAAAAATTATTTTTTAAAATACAACTGATGGTAGATTTGAATATTATCATCTTGTTATTTTATCAAATTAAACATAAAATGCACTCAAATTGATTTTTAAGGCACCTGCTGAAAAGTCATAATTTGACTTAGCAGGATCTCACTGGATATAAAGTTCATAATGAACTAACTTTCTCATTTTTTCTCTTTGTACATCGTATATACTTGTATACATATTATATACTTTTGGATGTCTGTGTATATATATCTGTAAACATTTTTGTATGAAACATTCATAGATAAATTATGTGCAATATATTGGCATGTACATATCTGTTGGTATGATTGTAACAGTATATATATATGTTTTATATCTGAATGTATGTATACTATGTATGGAAATTTATTTGTTCATATAATTTATTCTGAGATATTTTTCCTTCTTTCCTTATGGAAAATGAGAATTTAATGTCTTTTTGTAAGTTAATGATCTTGAAAGTCAATTATAATTTCTGTATTTCTGTATTACATTTGTATTGTATTGTAAACTTTAAATAAAAACTTTAAATAAAAATAATCTTTGACAATATTATTAAATTTCTTAACACTAAATAAATTCAATAGATTCTAAAGTAAGCCCTACATTTTCAGTTTGTACAGTTAATATGGAGAGTGTAGGGAGATGTATGTACATACATTCTACTATACTATACATTCGATCACTTTTGACAAATAATATTGTTAATAATAAGTAGGTAATAAAAATAGAAATAAATGTTATTAGGGCAACTCATCACAATACATTGAATGAAATTCCTATTTGTACTTTGTACTTAATTTAATTCATTTCAATAAATTATCATTCTGTAAAACAAATTTGTGAAATTCTTTACAAGTTTTACTAATATTGTTCTATTAAAATTTCTGCTTCCACATTCTTTAATGTTACACGACTTCTTTCTTTTCTCCAGGCTTGAAACATCAAGCTAAACATCCTTTCACTCATTGCATTTGAGTGAGGGAGGGCAAAAATACATTGGACTATTTTTGTATGTTTGGAGCATTGCATGTTTTTTAAAAAGGTAATCCATCTTTATTTGTATGAAATTTTTTTCAATGATGGCACAATTTCTTTTAAACTTGAAAACTCATCAAACAAAACATCTAAGTCAATACCCAGATCCGACATTGGAAATAATTTTACGACATATGAGTGCTTCAGCATTTGGAGTTTCTTCTAATTTAAAAAACTAAGACTCTCAAATTCCAATTCCATTTTAAGGATTACAAAATCACATATCATTGGGTAGAATTTAAATGATAGTTTGTGCTGAGTGACATTTCTTTCCACATGCCAACACTTTGTCTTTTGTTTATATGATTGGGGAGGACTTCTTACCCCTTTTCTTTTATTTATCGAATTTGGGAAAACCCAATCTCTCGGTATAGCTTTGCCAGAAAACAGTTCTATTTATTTCTTTAAAATTGTTCTCCTTCGTGCAAATACATATTCGCTCTTAAATCTCCCTGGGTTCTTGTTGGGGAAGGATCGCTGCCGCTCACTTCATTTTAAAAAGAAAAGGAGTTAAAGGTGAACATCTTGTATTATGCATCGTTCTTCAACTAAGAGATCACCAGAAAAATTGTCATATCACTTCTAAGTGCCCCGGGCTCGACCCCAAAAATTCCCAAAAATGCCTACTTTCCCATAAGAATAACACTGAGGGCATATTGAAAATCATTTTAGGGGACTTTCTGTAATCGCACTGAAATAAATTTTGGTGTAACGTTAGTAGAGCACGAAATCTATCAGTTGACGATATCAATTTTTCATAACAAGGCCCAGGTTCGACTCCAGATGACCCCCATTATTTTCCATAAGAAAGCATGTCTAGCCAAATCTACCTGGCCGATTTATATGAGATTTTCAGGAATTTTAGTCCTATATGATATACCACCAGAAAAATTGTCATCTTTCTCCTACGTGCCACGGGTTCGACTCCAGAAATTCCTAAATATGCCAATTTTCCCATAAGAATAACATTACGGATGAGAACCATTTTAAAAGAAAATATCTAAGGATTCTTATATTTACCGTCAAATAT
The DNA here is from genome assembly GCA_036926305.1 of Uropetala carovei. NCBI lineage: Eukaryota > Metazoa > Arthropoda > Insecta > Odonata > Petaluridae > Uropetala > Uropetala carovei. The sequence goes on along the minus strand of JAXCHB010000202.1, from coordinate 970,644 downwards.
AGCTTTAGATTCGAAATCACCCAAAGTTTGCTTAATTCGATATTTAATCAAAAAACCACTTTTTTATTTAAACGTTCGATTTACTACCAATAGCATTGTTGTACTCGGGATCCTCATTATTATCTCGCCTGGATTGACTCATAGCATACTGATAGCAAGATCAGATATGGTGCCTTTCATATAATACGGTGAATCAAAACGATCTCAGAAAGATTAAGTAAAAAATGTCACAAATACAAGCTTATTTTTTGAAATTATTATTATATATGATGCTCAATCTTAAGTAAGTCAATGTGTATTAATATTCGGTGAGCTTCAAGAAGAGATAGCTACATTGTGACAAAGATAGTGGGTACTATGTGCTCCAAAGCATGATTTAAAAAGTTGCATATGGGTATTCTATTTGCGAGGACCGTATCCATTGAATTTCATTCGTGGAAACTTATATAAGCACCGACAACAAACCTTACAAATTTACTAGATGAAGTGCCTGTATGTATGTGACCCACAATGCAGAGTGCGGCCTGATGAGATCTCCCAAGGATGAATTTTGGCCTTCCAATTGAAAAAGGTTCCCCACCCCTGGACTACACTAACTCTATAATGTGCAACCCACTGACACTATGCTCTGACAAGCATAGCACAACACTAGAAAGCCTCCTAGTCCTTAAACTTGCAGGGTGGCCTCCTGGCTCTAGCCAGAAGGCATGTCTGAGGAGGCACCTTTGGGGACTGAGCAGGCTCAACCGTGCCTGCGACTGGTTGAGCAGAAGTCTGGGACATTTCTGGAACAGGCTCCTCCACTGCGTCGCATGTGCTTGACTCTTCCTTGGCATCTGGGCTGGCAGAGTGACCTGGTATCACCACTGGAATAGGCATTGACTACGACAAGGTAGTAACATCCATGAAGCGATCTAAGATGGTCTATGTGGGTCCTTGACCACTTCTTGCCAGGGTGTTTCCACTTGACGTCATTCTGTTTTGGTGGGACTTCACGACTGGTCTGGCAGATGGTACACAAGCAAACTGCTTCTTCCACAGCACTGTTCAGACCTGGCCAACAAGCAAGAGCATGCCCAACCCTTAATAGCCACAATTCCTGGATATTAACCATGTAGCATTTCTAAGATTTTGCTTGTCAATTCAGTAGGTATCACTACACGACTATCCCATAATACACAATCCTGATTTAACAATAGGTCATTTAACTTCAGAAGGTAAGGCCTAAAAACTGAGTCTTTCTTCAGTGGATTTTTAGGAGGACCTCCTTGTAGTAGCCACTGTCTGATTTTGGCCAACGTCGGATCTTCTTGTGTGGCTTGTGTTACTTGGTCCACGCTGACAGAAACGTCTATCTCTTTGGTGCCTCCCAAAAAAAAAAAAGTTCTGGTGGTTCTGGTGGTATGTTGTGGCTGTTATCAGGAATAGAAAATCTGCTTAAACCGTCCGTGTCGCAGATATTCTTCCCTGGTCTGTATATGCACTCAAACTAATATCCGGCCAACAGAAGGCTCCAATGAAGTAATCCTGGCAACACCATTTTCAGGATTCTCCGATTGGTTCCCAGTATCCCAAGGAGTGGTGGTGGTGATGTGTGAAAATGCTGATAAACCTGCCAGCAATAAATTAATGAAATTTTTTTACACCATGGATTATAGCGTGTCCCTCCTTGTCCGACTGGGACCAATTTTTCTCTGCTGGACCCAGCATTTTGGATAAATACATGATGGCAAGTACAGCTCCAACGCCGTAGTTTGAGGCATCACAGGGCAATGTCAAATGTCTGGATGGATCATAATGAGCCAAAAAGCTGTCCGACTGCAGCAGAGCTTTGCACTTGACAAACGTATCTCGCTCAGCTTTCCCAAATTGCAAGATACTTACTTTATGTAGAAGGTGGTGCAAGGCTCAGCTACCTTTGCCTTGCCCTTCAGGAAAGCATTATAAAAGTTTATCAGTCCAAGGAAAGGTTGCAGTTCGGTTTTTGTCTTTGGCCATGGGGCCTTCTGAATGACTTCTTCTTTACTTGGAGATGGGCTAACTCCTTTCTCAGAGACCTGAAATCCTAAAAATATCCAATTGATTGGCACTCAATAGGCACTTTGGTTCGTTCAAGGCCAATCCGGCATATCTGATTCTTTGAAGGACGTCTTCTAGGCGTTGTTCATGTTCCTACTGTGATGATCCAACTACTATTAACCCTTTGAGTAACACTCCATGTAGCGCTGGAATACTACTGGTGAGCTGCTAAACTGAAGCAAAGCCAATTCATCCTAAATACATTTAGTCGTATTAATTGTGAGGATTTCTAAGAGCGTTTCATCAACACGAAGCTGCATGTATGCCTGTTTATAGTCCAGTAAAGATAAAACTTTTCCTCGCGCCAAGCCCGATAATATTTCTGTCACCGTTGGTAAGGGATATGCATTAGGGAGAAAAACCTGGTTAACAGTCTCCCTGTAATCCACACAAATCCTGACTGTCCCATTACACTTTAAAACTGGTACAATTAGCGAGACCCACACAAAATACGCAATTGGAGTTAACGTACCTTCTTCCACCATCCTATCCAGTTCGGCATAGTCTCAGTCCTTTATTGGTAGTGGGACTTCATGGTGTTTTAAAAATTTGGGCGTGGCATCTTGACGGAGCTGCACAGTCACAGGGGAGCCATTTTCTATGCCCAACTTGGCTTCGAACACTTCCTTGTGCTTGGCTTTCAAGATTTCAGAAGAGGAACTCACTGAGTTCAGTCCACCCAGTGGAATACCGACTGCGTTAAACCACTCTCTTCTAAGGAGGTTTCTTCCACACTCTTGCACTACAAAGAGGTCTAAGCAGATTCCAGGGTCGATCTCCTGGCGTTGAACTAGCACCGATATTTTTCCTAGCAATTTGACTGACTGATTTCCCCATAAATGCAAAACGTTGGATGATTGCAGGAAGGTGGGAGGCCACAACTTGCAGTATGTCTTGTTCGAGATAACTGATACCAATGCACCCGACTCCACTTCCTTAGTATGTGGTACACCAGATAACAATAAGGGAATCATGAACGGACCATTGGTAGCTAGACCGGCGATGTTAAATAAATACCAGGATTCAGCATCAGCTTGTTCCAGCGAGGTTTGGATGTTGTGGACATTTTTCGGGTTGCAGTCGTTTGGTGGACGCTGATCTTAGAGCAGTGATGCCCAACCTTTTCTACATTGAGGGCCGCATCGGTGGTTGCGAACCCCTCGGCGGGCTGCATTGGAGGTGATCAATTCTTCTGTGGGCCGGATTAGAATATAAATCGGAAGTTATATATAAATTCTGATGTGCTATTTAAGTGAAAATATAGTCTAAATGAGGTTTTTATGGTAAACATTCCGATTTTAAAAGTTTTATTATGAAATTATTCATACAAATATATGAATTTGCGTGTTAAATTTTCGGATTGCTTTTTCCTCGTGGATTCCAGGGCCGCACAAAAACCCTTCGCGGGCCGTAGGTTGGTCACCACTGGCTTATGCCGTTAGCTTCAAAGAAGCAATTTACTTGAACCATATAACTTTCCCATGATGATCTAAGGCCGGATTTGAACGGTTGCTCACTGCCAATAACAGTTGTGTAAGTTTGACTTTGCGGAGATATAGATAGATGGTAGCTCACCTCATCAGGATTTTCTATAGTGTATCTAATTATTTTCATGCAGTTGATTCAAATAAAATGTACCCAATATTAATCAGAAAGTAACTAAACACAACCAGGCCCGGCCCAAGGTACCTTGGCGCCCCAAGCGCAGAGTCGTTTGGGCGCCCTTTCCGACCAAATTTCTTGCTAGCTTTTTAAGAGATTGCTACCCTGCCAAACGGGAGACGATACACTCTTATTCAATTCATACAAAATAATAAACAATTTTACAAAAATGGGGTATATTTACAAACAATTTAACATAAAATTTACATACATTTTCACAGGTGCAAAATCGTTTACTAGATCTTGAAATCTGATTGTGTTAATTTTGCATATATTTATTTATTAAAATGTTTTATATATGCAATTTCTAATATACAGAATATTATGATTAAAATTTCACAAAAATAAACGTTTACAAAAATGGAGTCTATTTACATTGAATTTAATGTAAAAGTTACATAAAAATATTTACATGAAATTCTGTTTTCGCGCTTTTAGAAATGCAAAGTCGTGTAACAGATCTTCAAATTTGATGGTTTTTAAAACATCGTGCCCTATAGAGATAGTTGCCAGTCCAGTCAGTCGCTCTTGAGACATGGTTGATCTCAAATAGTTTTTAATAATTTTTAATTTTAATTTTTAATATGCTTTAAAGTTTTACATTGTCTAAAACAGGCGATACACTGTGTGCACTTTCCTTAACATCGTTAGCGTGATATATACACGCAAAATCAATAACTATGATGCTAAGTTTCACGTGCTTTTAGAGATTACGCATTGTAATTTCAAATAACCTTTCCGCTCCAAATACAGCGAACCTTCAACACTAGAGATTTTGATTACTCAGGGCTTTGTACAAATATTTTACATTCGGGATCTCTACCTTTTGCACTTAGCTTCCCTCTCTGATCCCTGATAAATGACTTTGCAAAGGAAAAAAGCCCTAATCTCGTCCTTTTCGAAAGGTGGGTTCGTAAAGTTGAAATATAAAAATATTCGGTAATATAATCATTACATGGTAGTTTTATTATAAGGTCAGTGAATGATTTATTTCTATTTTCTGAATGTATTTAGCTGAATATTCTTTTTTAAAATAAAGACCGATTAAATAAGTTTATTTTCTTTTTTTTATTATATCATTAATATTATTTCATGCCTTTGATATCCAGAGGGGCGGCATATTTTTACCTCGCTTACACATATTTATTAGCTGAAACCGGCTCTGACCAGGGCCTCGGGTCGGGCTCGGATATCAGCGAAGCCACAACGTACGGATTCAGGTTGGGAAAGGTCTACACCACTGTGCCGAGACCGGGCGAAAAATTTCCTTCCTATTAGACCTCTACAACCGATTGCTGATGATGCCACTAGACTCTCGTCAAATTTAGCCCGATCCGGATGGGAAAAACGGTGGTAATAGATCCAATGGAAGCAGTATTAGGTGGCCATGCGGACGAGAGTTCTGTGAGTCAACAGAAGCGCCGCGTATCAGGGGCATCCGCAATAGGATCGCACACTGCTGCATTTAAATCCGAATTTCGGACGTAGCCTCCAGGGCCGCAGGAGGCGATTCTCCTCGCAAAGGCGTTGATTTGTTATCAAGAAACATGTAAGTGTTATTTGAAGATAAATATGAATCATTGAAGTGGAAAAATCCCTATTCCAGGATAATACTGGTGTTAGAGAATATACAGGCAAAATAATAAAGTCAATTAAAATTATTAATATTGTCACCGTGACGACTTTTTTGGTTTCTCTAATACGAAATACTTTCAAAGAATTTTTAGATAATTATAACGTTCCTAACCAGATTCTGTATGAAATTTATTAAGACTGAGCGTCGTAATTTCATTTAAATGGGGTGTTCGCCATAAGCAAGTGAAATCCTAAATGGTCAGGCTAGTATTTGGACGTCGTGTGACTCCCAGGCCTGCTAGGACGTGAAAAACCGCTCCTGTGCCTGAGTATTCCGAGTGTTTCACGCAGAAGAGTAGTCCTATCTAAAAACAAGTTGGCAAACGCAGAAAACTTTGGTTTGTCGTATACCCTTGTCTACTGGACCAAGAAATGTTGGTTTTCCACGGTTTTTAAAATGGTAAATTTAGGTATAACTAGGCGATAAGCACCTTGCTCGCTTACGCTGCCCCCACCCCCTCTTGTTCGCTGTTGTTGGATTTAGATTTGTTTTACGGGAATATGTTTTGAATATATTTTATAGGGGATGTATGTTTGGTTTTTAATAACAAATTAAGACTGTTAGTTGAATAACTCGATAAAAAATAACATCAGACGGCTGAAATTTCCGGAGATTAAAAGCGTTAAAGAGAAAGAGACAACCAGAAATATTATTTTAGTAATATATATAAAAATCTGATGTGGCCAACACATGACTTTCTCCATATTCTCCATATATTTAAATTATTATGAATAGCATTATAAGGCAAAATTATTATTTCGTATCGTAAAAGAATACCATCGTCCTTGTTGCCGTAAATTACATATATTTTGAAGGTTTACAGAATTCTCCTCTACATGGTGTTGGCGCTGTTTACTGGTATTAAGATAAAGCGAAATATATCCGAAATGGATGGTTCTACGAAAATTAGTTTCAAAGAAAACTTGGAAGAAATATTATTCTCTACAACTTTGGTCCTTACGAAGTTTACCAACAACGATGTATTTAAGGAGATATTTAACGGAAACCGAAAAACCGGTTATTTATAAATAACTCCTAAACAATAACTCCTATAGAAAATTGTTTCAAATAAAAAATTGTTGGAAAGTACATTCTCTATAGCGTTCGTATAGAATTGTATATACAATAATGATATTTTAACGAAGAAATATCGCAAAAACCGAATCGGGTTTCGAATAAACCTCGACTTCCGGTTATCCGTTATTGTCCAAAAACTAATCAGTTCTTTGTGCTCATGTAAAAGTGTTAAATATGAAGGTTGGTAACGATATGGCATGTACTTTTTGAGTTACAGCGCCCACGCTAACATACACACACACACGCACACGCCCACGCACACGCATACGCGCACACGCGCTCAGGCGCACAGGCTCACACGCGCACGCGCACACGCACACACACGCAGTGGGACGACCAAGAGGATTGTTGTTTGCCCGATAGAGAAAAAGCAAACCTACCGCGAACTCTCGTACGCAACAGATGGGCGTCGGTGGCCCATAAGGGGGAAGCACACCGACGACGAGGTCCACTGGCTGGCGATCAGGGAAAGGCCGAGTTTTGGCGCAGACGCCGACGTTGCCTGGCGACTGGCGCACGATAGGTGGGCGGACGCGGTCTTCCTCGCCAAAACGGGAGTGCTGGGCGCAGGGAGTTGCCCGTGGTGCACGGATAAGGTGGGGAACGCTTGGCACCTGGCTTTCGAGTGCGCAAAAGCGAAACCCATGTGGGGCAACGTCCTCAAACTCATCAAAGCCCTGACCTGAGGGACCTGTATGCAGGCTTACGGAAAAAAACGGGACTCGGCTATAAGGGTGTCCAACTGGCGAATTACCTTGTCACGTTGGGGAAGAGCGTGATTTATAAGAGTTTCACCTTATTCTGCAAAGGGAGAAAAACGCAACTCGACAACTGGAGGGAATTTCAGCATTCATTGAAAAAACGAATCTTTTCGGAATGGGCCTATCACCAGGGGAACGATACCGTAACCTCGTTCTCGGAGTTCTGGGGTTACAAGGACATACTCTGCTCTGTTGACCAAGGAGAACTGATGATGGGAAACCTTATCCTCACGTAATCGAAGCATAGGAAATGGTTCAAATCGCATAACAGTACTGTGGCATCTCTCATCATCATCATCATCACCTTTTTATTTATTTATATATTTTTTTTTCATACATAATAATCATCATCATTATGCCTCAAATCGTTTTAGCCCTGAGGAGTGCATGCGAAGAGCGGTGGAGAATGCCCCAAGGTTGCGGTAACCAGCCCCTTCGGCGGGGAACTCCAATGGAACATTTCTCTCTCTCGCTGCACATAAAATTAATAATAATAATAATGAACTACAATGAACTGATGATATGAATAAACAAGGTGACGGAGAGAGAATTACCCCCTACCGTTCCCTTTAATAATAATAATGAAACACACACACACACACACACATCATTCCGAAAATACTCTAAACGTGTTCTAGGGACCTCAAAACATGTATTTACGTTGAAATGTCGAAGTCGATTTTTTTCATGAATACAATACTTTCCCATTACTACGTATGGAGAAAGTAAAAAATATAAACAACATGAATACCTACTGCGTTCGATTTATTTGCATTATATTCATATCTTCGGTCATTTCGAGCAAGTTTTAATCTTATTTTCGTTCCTTAAAGCCTTTTTTTCTGTACATATGCCCGGAAATTACAGAGGACAACAACAACGGCATCCATGGAATCTTATTATTGAAATGTTAAGAAAATTTTACCAAACCTCGAGTATAAATTCAAACTAGGAGTGAATTCAATTGAGATTGAGTAGTCGACGGTAAGAATAATAATCCTCATTCATTTTGGCGTGTTTTAGCGTAAATTTCTTGTCGATAACAATTTTAAGATATTTTAAAGAGTAAAAGAAAGAAAGGCTTCAAGCCAAAAGGTTGATTTTTACGTGTCACCTTATGGGAATGGACATTCATCCTCTGTAGACGAACCCGTGACCACTTTTCGAAATGTTTTCAGTCGTAACTTAAGAGATTCATTAACACTGAAATCCTGAGAAATCTCAGGTTTCTAACTTTATTTCTAATCGAGTTATTCACAAAATTAGAGTGTTACGCATCATGATGACCATTGTGATTTCACAGTATAGAGAGATAACTCCTCGGAAACTTTTAGAATAAGTGGATAGAATAGGAAACAATAACATTTTTTCCAGTAAGCATTGCACAAATCAAATCTTTACAATACGAACGTTTTTTATCTTTTGTTCAATAGAAAATTATAAATTTATTTATCTATATATTTTTCCATAAATGCTGTAGAGGATTCAACTTAAATTTAATCGCCCATTTCCTTGATTGGTTGTTTTTATCTGATCTATGTCAATTATTCTACGATTCAACATACCTGGTTGGAATAAATTTACCCAATTAATCTTAATCGTTGGCAAATCCGTTGCAGTCAGATTCATTGCAGAAGACCCCGTCTCACGTTCGGCAGTGCTGCAAGGAAATGTTTTGGCTAATTTGGAGAATAACTTTCAATCATCAGAAACAGTGTTTGTGTCAACATGTTTTCACATTCCATTGATTGATTTTTTTAGAATGGAAATGAAATCGTTATTTATATTTTATCGATCTCTCTCACCCTGTATGTAATAGGTGGATAAACAGGCCAGTAGACCCTATTCAATACCTTACCTTACCGCAAACTTAGTAACCGTCAGCAGACACTCGAACCATCCATCTACCAAGCGGTGCTTTCAATAATATACATATCTATGATAAATAGATGCTTTTTAGGTGGGATATAGAAAGATAAAAATCTTTATGCACTTCTAGGATGACTATAAATCTGAAATTTTGAAGGATAATAAAGTACATAGGCTGAAAGGTTCATAGAATGGAAGCACCGTATACTCGTCTTGTATGTAATATATTTTTTTAAACTGTTATGTGCATAAGAATGGCCCAAACAAAATAAACCATAGAATAATAATACCATTTCCTTTAACACAAACAGTTTTTCCCAATTGTGTGTTATAAAATATTTATATACACAGTAGGATTCGAACCCCTGATCGTTTGATTTGGAGCTAGTCATGCCAGCCACCTCTCTACCAAGGCTGGAAAATGTTCTTAATTAAACCTCAACCAAGCCGTAGAAATAACCTAGTTTGGTTTAGTATGGTTTCTAGGTTTAATTTGTAAAATCAAAACTCCCAATTGCCACTTGTCATTTGTGAATCAGACAATGAAATGTGTTAGACAAATAAACATAGGAAGCGGTTATGGCATGATAGAGTTTTGATTACGAGTTACATGTTTCAGCAGTGTCATATAAAAAATAAATTAAAAATATATTCCCATACTAAGATTTCTCCATACAATGTTTATTAATATTAGTTTTATTTAAAAACATAAAAGTGTCTCTTTAATACATACACTCCATCAGTTTCAATATAAAATTATGTGCCACTTAAAGATGGGGTTATGAGACTTTTCAGGAATTAAAGCAGGTTTCAATAAAAAACAAGATAATATTGTTAAAATAATTAAATTATTTTTTTAAATGTTTAAATATCATTAATGACTAATATATCAAGGATGGTAGCTTTGAATCCATGTTCAATTGTTTGGCTCCTTTTAGATAATAAATTGCTGCACAACACGATCTAGAAAGCACCCTCAAACTTTTGGCTTCCCATTATTATCATAACGTGACACGTCATTAATCTCCGGATCGTATGGAATTTTTATGGATTGGAAATAACATTTTGCACTTAAAACATTGTAGTTTAAAAAAATTTTATTATAAACACCATTAATACATCATTAATACTATATTATTCAGTAAATTTCAATAGAAACAATTAAGAAATTATTATTAGTAGTATTGCATACTTGGATGAAATGTTATATTGTAGGGTTATGTACAAGTTAACATGGAAAACATTCTCCAACATACTGGTACTGATAGCTACACTTATTCACCATACCATTTAAATGAAAAATATACAGGAGCAATCTTTAGTAAACATATTCCTAAAACAACTATATGCAACTCTACATGGAGTTGGTATTTGATAGATGTTTAACTGCAACATTTACTTAGAGCAGCATTAATGTATCTATTTTGAAATCGTATATAAGGATGACTTAATGTTTATGCTGTATTCCAGGAATTAAATGTGTCGCAGTGGGTACGCGAATGATAACATACACAAATGACAGAGAATTTCAGTTAATTAGCTTATGCTGTGAACAGAAAGCCATGGTTCCATATAATGTATGGTTGCCAAAACTAATTACATAATAAGGCATAATTTGAATCAGGTACATACATACTGATGTGTTAGTCTTATTAAAATTATCCTACTAGATTGAAACCCCCCTGATTCAAAAGGTAACTAATTATTTGGCCATCACTTCCTTAATGATAAACATAGAAACAGATGAAAACTTCATTAGTGTTACTAAAAGAGAAACATGCCATGCTCTAAGAAGATTATATGTTTCTCTGTATCACATGGAATAAAGAAATGCAAAGCTAAAATATCATCTTCTAAATGAAAATAAATATGAAACCATGGCAAAACCGACTCTTATTAAAATGCGTCTTATTCCTTGCTAGCACATTTTCATTGAAATTTGCAAGCAAAGTAAGCATGCCATGAAAATGACTAGAAAATATTACAACAGAAATGGAATGAAATTTATGAATATGGCAAATAAATTCTTTTTACATAAGTCGTTGAAATTACACATTTATATTCCTAGAGCTATGTTAAAATTCCATGAAACTGAATACATGATGCTGGTAAAGGGTGAAAAAAGCCTCCTGGGCACAGTGAACGAATTCATTCAATATATATATATATATACGCATATGACAAATATTTATCCTTGTCACAGTCACATAAACCATTTATAAACCATAAAGATATGTATAAGATGAGAAATACAATTAAACCCTATAAATGTTTCATGAATGATTGCAAGAAATCGTACAGGTGATTTCCAAGAAATACATAAGAAACTTGACATCCATCAGAGAAAAAATTCACTTGCCAGACAGAGGAACTGCTTCCACGTCTTCACATAATATGCCTTCCACCACACACTCTCTGTTGAAAATGAAAGCTGCCAAATGACTTCAAGTTTGTGCACGTTTCCAAATGACCCGAATGGGGTAGTGCATTCCATTCGTTAACCTTTTTTTTAAATGGCGTTTCCCCCGATATTATCGAGGCCTATTCCATTCACGAGAACCCTGCAAAACGATAATAAAAAATTTAGAATTGCATATATGGAAAAGAAATGAAACATTTTCCTCCTACACCTCTGAAAAAAGAGCCTTAACAGTAAAATTAGTGGACAAAGTAATAAATGAATTATTCATTAGGAACATTCACAACATGCATATAAATCTGAAATAATTTCACTCAAAAGTTAAACACATTAGAAAGGTCAGTAATAGTGCATACCAGTCCAAATAAAATTGTCAGCATAGGCATAAAACACAGCATAGCAGTACAGGACATAGACAAATAAATTTCTATATATAAAAATTCGTCAGAAATGAAATTTGTCAACGCAAACACATCAAATACAAGAATCACCAATTCAGTCAACAATGCCATAGAAACACATTAGACAAACAACACTAAAACACTCGAAATCGATCAAACAATACAATCAGTCCTGAGCAACAAACGTCTCGTCACGCAATGCCAGCATTGGAGGTGAAAGTAAATGTCACGTCTGCACAGGCATGTGCGGTCAAACCACATAGCACTATGGGTTTTCAGTAAGTAAAGCATAAATACGTCGCTAATAACAATCAAAAACTACTCACCAAATAACACTTACAATTTAACACCCTACATAGTATACCTCGACATCCGGAGCACCTGTTACCCATTCCAGCATCCTCGTTGCCCCTTTCCTAAGCAGTGTGTCCTGTGCCGCGTTGCCCTTTGGTTCCACGATGATCGGTCCTCCGGTCCCACAGCCCTCTGTCCACTTCACAGTTGTGCAATGGCGCCTGTAAACCAATTTCTTCCAATTCCACGTAGGTTAGCTTTTTATATCTGAAACTCAGTTCAAGAAACGTTCTAGAGCACTATCTGTCCGATGAAGACAAATAAGTCACATGTATTAATGAATGTGGCTGTATTTTTATAAGTCCGAACAACTTTCCATTATTCGCATTGTTTCGCTAAAGCAACTCGGAGATAAGAATAATGTGAAACAATGCACGTGAAAGTATGACGTATGGGACATAGCATTTTGAAGAATCATGATTTAAGAGAAATTGAGTTTAATTTTCAGATGTATTTTAAGTTAAAATATCGTACAAATTTTTATCATAACTTCAACACGGATACCCAGATGTAGTGGCACTTGAATTATTTATTTCTCTATGGCAACGCGAATATCCCTACAAGACTCGCTGAGGGTGAGTTGTAAGGGAATACATCGTGAAGGGAAATCCAGCTGACTTACCGATACTGCTTTCCGGTAGGCACAAATGATCAGCTGGCACTCCATCGTCAACTGTCGCTGCTAGCAAACCGATTCCCTACCTGAGAACAAATTGCTCCAGCCCAAATCTTTGAAAAACTAGGTGATCTAAACGAAAATCTTTAACGTAAAATTTTCGGATGTGAGCAACTCAAGAAATTTAAAATAAACAAAGATGCAAAATGCCTAGTTTTAGTCAGTTTACACTACACTACCAAAGGCAATTTGCATCGATGGAAGTAGATGAAAAATGGATAAACAACGGATTTTTACTTGAATACCGATAGAATCATCGGCCGAACACGGAATTATATTCCAAGTGAAACGCACTACTCTATCCGCAGGCGTCTGTACCTACGGATAGCTTCTTTAGACTTCCCCTAGGAAGAAGCCGAGATCGTTGTCTCGTTCGCTATTAGTACGATACACTTGGAACCCGGACTCCAGTGAACGGCGGTGACCCCTCCTGCTGAATTTAGAGAATTGAACGAGAAAATTCGCGACTACTGAAACCTCTTAATGAGAGACATTTAGAAACAGGCGTAGGCTGGTGTGTTAGTTAGTGTTAGTAAAGGTAATCTACGCAAAATACTAACCAGAATGCGCCTGATTCTAAAGTTCATTTATTAACTCTTCGCCTACCACTGCCTGATCGAAATACATAGAAACAGACGTGAACTGCGATGTTAGTAATAATAAAAGAGAAAGATGCCATGCTCTAAGAAGTTTGCAGAACTCGTCCTTTCTATGTGTTGCTTGTTATAAAAAAATTCAAAGCTAAGGTTAACTATAAATGAAAATTGATGTAAAGCCAGAGCAACTGTTCTCTATGCCTATTATGAAACTGAATAGTGAAAGCTACTTCGGTATTCGAGGGTGGTGGTGATGCCAGCCAGAATGGGTCGTTGGCCTCCTATGTCATGAAAATAAAAATGTGAAAGTATAAGCTAGGAAACCACGAAGCACCGCAGCCACTAGACGATTTTAAGGATCGGCTGAAATGGTGTCGGTGTGGCATCCTCAAATTGATTAGACACCTTCAATTCATTCTGTTCTATGAATATGGCAAATAAATTCTTTTTACATAAGTCATTGAAATTACACTTTTATATTCCTAGAGCTATGTTAAAATTCCATCAAACTGAATACATGATGCTGGTAAAGGATGAAAAATGCTTCCTGGGCACAGTGAACGAATTCATTCAAATAAACACAGTCACATAAACCATTTATAAACCATAAAGATATGTATAAGATGAGAAATGCAGTTTAGTCCTACAAATGTTCCATGAATGATTGCAATCAATCGTAAAGGTGTGTCAATGTGATTTCCAAGAAATTCATAGGAAACTTGACATCCATCAGAGAAAAAATTCACTTGCCAGAGAGAGGAGATGCTTCCAAGTCTTCACATAATATGCCTTCGACCGCATACTCTCTGTTGAAAATGAAAGCTGCCGAATGACTTCAAGTTTGTGCACGTTTCCAAATGACCCGAATGGGGTAGTGCATTCCATTCGTTAACATTTTTTTTGAAATGGCGTTTCCCCCGATATAATCGAGGCCTATTCCATTCAGGAGAATCCTGCAAAACGATAATAAAAAATCGGTACAAACTTTCTCATATACGTACTAATGCGTCGTTTAGTTACCTTTAGAAAATGAAAAGCGTATGAGCCTGTTTTTAGAAAACCCAATTTTTGTTAAAGTACCCCAAGAATAAACAAGCCTTATATGCATTCATTAGGGAAAATGAAATAGGTAATTTTATTGAAGACGTATACTCAAGTAACTGTACGGAATTTGATGAAAATCGTTATAGCCGTTTCTGAGAATATCGAATTATTGTTAAAGTTGCCTAGAATAAACTAGCCTAATATTCATTTTTTGAGAAATATGAACTATACAGTATTATTGAAGACGTCAAGTCAAGTGACTGTACGAAATTTGATCAAAATGGTTACAGCCGTTTTCGAGAAAATAGGATTGATGTTCAAAATGCGTAGAATAAACTACTCTTAATTATTGATCAATGTGAACCATTTCTATGTATACTCTGCCCAGCATGATAGAATGCCTATGTACGAGATTTCATTCATTTTCGTTCTACCGTCTAGGCTCCGGCGCCAGTAACAGTAATCTCGCGGTCGAATTTTTTCGCGAAAACAATACCTACTTTCTCGATACTTCGTATGAGAAAGTAAAAATTTAGAATTGCATTCATGGAAAAGAAATGAAACATTTTCCTCCTACGCCTCTGAAAAAAGAACCTTAACAGTAAAATGAGTGGACAAAGTAATAAATGAATTAAACATTAGGAACATTCACAACATGCATAAAACCTGAAATAATTTCACACAAAAATTACATACATTAGAAACGTCAGTAATAACACATATACCAGTCCAAATAAAACAGGCAGCATAGGCATAAAACATATCACACCAATACAGGACATAGACAAATAAATTTCTATATATAAAAATTCGTCATAAATGAAATTTGTCAACGCAAACACATAAAATACAAGAAACACCAATTCAGTCAACAATGTCATAGAAACACATTAGACAAACAAACAAATCGATGAAACAATACAGTCAGTCCCGAGCAACAAACGTCTCGTCACGCAATGCCAGCATTGGAGGTGAATGTAAATGTCACGTCTGCACAGGCCTGTGCGGTCATACCTCATAGCGCTATGGGTGTCTGTCAGTCAGCCAATCAAAAGGACAATACCATTTCAGATAGAAACGCGAGTAAATTAAACATAAATAATAACAATCGTAAAACATCACCTAGAATTTAACACCGTACATCGTATACTTCAACATACGGAGCACCTGTTACCCTTTCCAGCACCCCTTTGGTCCCACGTTGATCGGTCCTCCGGTGCTCGGTCCTCCGGTGCTCGGTCCTCCGGTCCTAGGGCCCTCTGTCCACTGCACAGATGTAGGGACGCGGCACCCTGTCATGGAAAATGGCTCTCTGAAAAAGACAAACCAATTAGAAAGAGGAAATAACCCAGTTCGGAGGGAATAACATCGAAAGAGACTTACTATGGAATGCAGTTGTCCGTGAGTCTTCTTCTTTGCCTAGAAAAGAAATTTGCAGCACCTGTCAACGCTTTTAGGAGGAAAGAGGTTAATGGTACATATACGAAGGCAAAAAAATACAATAGAGAATATTCGCAAGTGTATCAATCGCATAGAACATCGCATCATGTACGTATATATTCGCATGGAAGTGTGAGTCGTCGTTAGGGATTTAGTGTGACTGGCCAGTGAGGTCGACCTCCTTGGGAAAGGGACGTTTGAGAGAGCTCTCTCTATGCCACGGCCGGGCATTTGTTGTGTGTAACACCTTAAAATACTACTCCAATGAGTACGTGGCATGCCATAGAAAAAAGATCGAAGTGTATACGTAGGCATACGAATTAAAAAATATCGACAAATGCATGTAAGTAATGCGATGGTTGTAAAAAATGTAATTTCCATGTACACTAGAGCAAATAAAGTAAATAACTATCGACAAATGCACAAGTGTAATACCATAGTACTAAAAATAGTAAGGAGAAGAAATAAATCGGGAATGGGTGAAAAATAGGTAGGGTTGAATTGGGGAAGTTTTGCCTTGTTTTTGGGAGTCCTCTTCTTGACGAGTGCGTAGGAGCCCCTGAAATTAATAGAAATACAACGATATAAGTAAGGCTAGTGTAATTTGCCCGTCAAAAATGACGGGTATACATGAATAAATTAAATTTAAGACGGTTTCCTTTTCCCCCTCTCAATCCCCATCGCTATCTCAGCGTATAATAAGCACAGTATTACATATTGAATGGCGCTAAAAAAGGAAATCGACGAACAGTAAATAAACACGTAAAATAAACATAGATACATACGTGGTGTAAGAAACTGTTTCATCAACGGTAGTTACGTACTTAAAATATCAAATAAGGAACGGAAAATTAGTACAAAAGTAAACACACACAACATTAAACTAATCCCCCCATATATATTAATATATGATGGATAAAAACTAGCGGATTTCTTGTTCAAATTGTATTCATATTAAAAGCCACTCATGTAGAGAAAATCTGAAAATCACTTTTTCAATTTGAAATCTGAAAAGACTCGGGGTCGGAAAGGAACTCTAATATGTGATCGCCAATCTAAATAGCGGTTGCGGACGACTGTTTCCTTGTCCAGCCGTTCGCCCAAAAGAAACAGACATCACCACCTCGTTGCCCTTATTATAATAGAGAAAGTACCTCGCATGAGCTGGAATATTCACTTATCCCACCAACTTGTACTATTAAAAACTTGTTTGGAATGTTACAACGCTTTCAATCAAATGGGTTGTTTAAAGTCAACCCGTTTGCATTCAGTGTAATAACTCTCAGCCCTCTCTAATATAATCCCGAAAATTTTCGGAGAAATTACTTAACCTTAGGTTAATTTCTAAATAGGGAAGCATGCCACTATCTTCGCACTCATTTCCCTTGAAGGCATTAAACATACAAGAGTGGAATAATCACTTTCTGGAAGGGGGGTGACAATATAACGACACTACGATAAACTATGCATATTAACATAGCGTCGGAGATGATAAGTGGGAAGGCCAAAATTCAGAAGGCAACATTTCTATATATTACTGGAATTTAAATTACTTCCATATTTAATCTTAATGTCGGCGAGAAATTGCGGAAACTAAGATGTGAAGCTTCAAAACCAAAAGGAAGACAGGATTTTGGTCGGCGTACGTTACGGTAAAATTCACTCACGGAACTATATGAAAAGTTACAAAAATGGAGAATAAGTGGTCGTGGTTTCACGTACGCGACAATTTCAAATATACCTAGACTCGATAAGCGAGACATTTAAGGAAATGCAGTGAATTTTACACTAACACGATGACAGTGCAAGAAAGTTACTGACCTTCGAAGTGTTGACTTGGAACACTCCGAAGTGGGCTCGTCGAACATCGGGCGTGGAATGAAAATCCTAGGTCTAGGAATGACAGTTCAGCGCGATAGTCATTTGTCTAATTGTAGAAAGTTGAAATTCATTTTTAATGACATTAAATACAGTAAAGTTATTATACAAAATGATTTTAAATATAAAATTGAAATAATATGCATGTTTTCTTTATTTAAAAATAATATTTTATAATAACAATAATAATTTGGTTTAAATAAACAATTTCTTAAAACGACAAAGTGACATCTATTTTTACGTGACAGAAAATGTCGAAATTGAAGTGCGATATGACATAGGGAATAGTGAGCTCTAAAGTAAACGTTATTCGTGAGAATTCTTACATATGACATTATTTTTGTGGTTTAATTTATCAGTATAATACCAGCATTAATTACAACCTGCTTAAAAACTCAACATATCAACGTAAGACGCCAAACCAACAGAACTAACCCTATTGAAACTATAAATACGGAGAAAAGTAATTCTCAAAACTGCTTAATATTACAAATTTCTCGCGAATTGATAGCTGCGATTCATTTCCAGCGTTATATTTATTTATGTATAAAACATATTTTAAAATAATCAGCCGATTTTAATTTTGTTACATACCATTATCTTTAACCCTTTCGTGGCGGAATTAATATCCGACCCGTGAGAACCATCCAGGTAATAATCAACATCTTCTGGTAGGTAATTTTATTTTTATATGGTGGAAATACATCCAAAAAATGTTCAAAATCCACATTTAGAATAATTTATAATAAAGTCATGAATATATCGCAAAATAATAATAATGTTAATACTTTTACAACTCTTTTATAGCAATAAAAGAGTTTCAGCATCTATTAGACATATTAAATATAATAAATCAATGCGAGTTAAATTAAATAACTGACTTCAAATCTTCTAAAATTAATGATAATATAGTTACAAAAATACGAAAATTTTCAACGAAATATTTACATGGGACAAATCTAAATATAGGTATATATAACGGTTTGTAACCAGTTTGGCAAGATACAATATTGAGGCACCTCCAGATGTGCTAGAAACTTGATATTTGGTGGGATTATAGGTTTTTGGTCGCAGCCGAAGGAAAAAATTTGAAAGTTTCGAAATTCCCACTTTGAGGGGTTATTTTGGTTCCTTTTTTCCCCATTTATGGCCCCTAAGAAATCATGTAAATTGGTGTAGAGGTTTTTATATTTACACTTTAAAATTATTTCCCTTCAAGATACGAACTCGAGACTTAAACGATCGGATAGGATATATATTGCAGTTTCTTAATTTTGAAGACAGAATTTCAATCCGAGTAGAATTAGCGTAAATTTCTAGTTTTTATCGGAAAGAAGTGATAATTTTTCTGGGATCAGCTATCTAGGCAAGAGGTTTAATGCTTTCATATGGGTAAGCTTTGAATGGGAATCAGAGTCTTATATTTCTCCTTTAAAACCTTACTAGCGTAATGCCCATTGAAATATCTAAAGATTCGATCGTTCAAGCTATTTATGGAGATCAAATTGGCATCAGAAACATTAATTGTATTGAAAGTCATTTCCTTCTCTCACCCTCCCTCTCTCTCTCTCTCTCGTATTAAAAGCAATGAAAGCACGTTTACGCCCGTAATGGTTGTGTAATAGTACCGATTACTAACCATTGATATTACTCGTGTTGCGCTTCGTTGATTTGTATACGACAAGGATTGTCTTCAGCCTTGATATCCAGATTAATTGAATATAAGACGGCCTCCACCAGTAAAAGGTAACTTATGCAGGTTATTTCACCAAATTTGAAGTAACGAGTATAATAAATGTTAAAATATAAACGTTATTTATAAAAATTTATTTTTATACCCATTACTTGCTGCTTTATTCGACGGTTACAACCAGGGGTGCACCGTTCATATATGACACTGCGCGATGCAAACGGGCGGTCAAACAACGGGGGCGGCCGATTTATCGTCAGACACGTACAGTATTTTAAACAGTAATGGGGATTATATTATAATATGCTTTATATCGTTTAATATTTAATGGTTACAGAAATTTATCAAAACATAAGGCGTTTCTTTTTTGTAAAGAACGCCTAAAACTGGCGATAAATGAGAGACTTACACAGGTGCGGCGAATGAGAGACTTGCACACGGGCGGCCGTGAGGTTACGACTACATATGTATTATTTTATTCTTTCGATGTTTAGATTTTATAAGGTCGAAGTTTTTGATTCACTAAATCCGCTGAAATTCAAAGGGCAGTTCCGCTAATGTCTAATATAATATTTATATATTTACGCATTTCCTGGAGGGGCGACTGAACCCCGCCTTGCCCCCTCTGCCGACCCCCGTGGGCTAGAATACGGTAAGTCTCGAGGTAGATGTTACGTCAATATTGTCGGTGCTCATATAAAAACAGAACCATCTAACCCAATCCTTGGCATCGACAAGGCATGCTTACTCGTACCAAGCTTTGAATGGGTTTGAAAACTAGAATCAGAGTCTGCTAACGGGAGTGTCAACGGTGTGAAATTCAAGGTGGATAATTTACTTTCAACCCCTTCCAACTCCTCCTAGCTAAAGGATTCTTATTTAACCTGCTGGCAGAAGAGTTTTATTAGTCGCATTCTCACCCTTATAAAGGTTATCCACCCTCCTCCTTATACTTCTCACCTCCTCTCTTTCACTACCCAATCTTTCTCCTTCCATCTATTATATATCGCACTCCGCCAGCATTATTTTAATGGAAAGAAATGAATTACGCTTATCTGAATGAATTATCCGAGTCGTCAAAATCCGGAGTAAATGCCTCTCTACTGCGCCTTGGCATTTACCCGAGATATTGGATATCAATTACCATTCGCTTTAAGAAGACCGGAGAAATAACGACCGCGGGTAACAATGGAAGATTTTCATTCAGCGCGGTATGCAGATGTGTGGATGTTCTTGCGTCTGCTTTGTAGGTGCTGGCGATACGATAGAATAAAGAATTGGGAAAGATACAAACTCACCGTTTGGTATATTACATGCGAAAACACACTCATCGTATTCACTGGGGTGTCCGACAGACATGGATTCAGAAGGCAGTGGGTGTCCTCTGCCCGTAACCGTTGCACTTTTGCACACTCCTTAGGTCGAAGCACACTCGGACTAAACACACGCGATAATTTGCCATTGTGTATTGCCGACTATCTGTTAATCACGCACCAGAAATCACTTCTTTAGAAAACGCTCGCTTTTCCATCATCTCTTCGTAAGAATATTATTCCTCGTAAAATGACTATGGATGAACTAATCACTCTCGGTTCGTTCGTCAACGGTTTAATTATATTGGATCAATATTGAGGGCAATGTGGAGGGATCAAATTATCATCGCAATTAACTTAGAAACTCGTGCGATTAGCATTTAATGCAATAGGACATGACATGACACGATCCTCTTCGTTTCTTATCCATAACGCTCAATCCTTCCTATAGAAAGCCAACCGTTTTCTTTGCTTGTAGTACATACGCGTGGAAATAATGTGTTCAACCAACGACTTCACTCACTTTCAATGCTCTGCCTTCAGGGAAGAGGAGGTCGGAGGTATGAGGGGTGGTGCGAAAATGGGGGAGAGGAAAGGAGGAGGGTGGAAGGAAACACGGAAATATAGAGGATGAGGCGCGAAGTTTTTTCCCCGCTCTACTGTTCAATAACTACACAGGGATGAAGTCCTTTTAGCTTAGGTCAGCGGTCGAAAATCTTTCAAAGTAAAACCAGAAGTAGTTTTTGGTCGTTTGTCTAATTCGAAAAACATTTGGCCCCGGAACAGCGCGAACTGTATAATTATAAAATATAATAAGCATGACAATATTCCTTCATAAAAGCTGACAGAAAATTAAAATGCATCCAATAAAAAATTATTACAAACTTAATTCCTTTCATGAGGGAACGTGTTGTTATTTGATTGGCAGCTCCTCTCTGATTAGAAGTGTATGTTGCATTTTTCATCAGTCAGCTTCTGGATTTTTCGATGCTTTTCTGGTTTGGATAAATACATAGATAACTAGTGTATTGACAGGCACCTTCATGAGACTTAAGCAGTGAATCACCATATAAACAGGGGCAGGGCCGGTTTCAGGCGTAAGCGACGTAAGCGGTCGCCTACAGGCTCCACTTTAGAGGAACGGCAAAATCAATATTTCGGATTTTTACATTTTTATTTTTTTTAGGTTTATTTCACATAACTTGAAAACATCGCGAAAATATTTTATTTCACTCCATGATATTTCATATACATTCAGGGTCGGTTCAAGGTGTAAGCGACGTAACCTACTGCTTACAGGTGTCACCTGAGACATATGCTTTAAAGTTTTACATTGTCTAAAACAGGCGATACACTGTGTGGACTTTCCTTAACATCGTTAGCGTGATATATACACGCAAAATCAATAACTATGATGCTAAGTTTCACGTGCTTTTAGAGATTACGCATTGTAATTTCAAATAACCTTTCCGCTCCAAATACAGCGAACCTTCAACACTAGAGATTTTGATTACTCAGGGCTTTGTACAAATATTTTACATTCGGGATCTCTACCTTTTGCACTTAGCTTCCCTCTCTGATCCCTGATAAATGACTTTGCAAAGGAAAAAAGCCCTAATCTCGTCCTTTTCGAAAGGTGGGTTCGTAAAGTTGAAATATAAAAATATTCGGTAATATAATCATTACATGGTAGTTTTATTATAAGGTCAGTGAATGATTTATTTCTATTTTCTGAATGTATTTAGCTGAATATTCTTTTTTAAAATAAAGACCGATTAAATAAGTTTATTTTCTTTTTTTTATTATATCATTAATATTATTTCATGCCTTTGATATCCAGAGGGGCGGCATATTTTTACCTCGCTTACACATATTTATTAGCTGAAACCGGCTCTGACCAGGGCCTCGGGTCGGGCTCGGATATCAGCGAAGCCACAACGTACGGATTCAGGTTGGGAAAGGTCTACACCACTGTGCCGAGACCGGGCGAAAAATTTCCTTCCTATTAGACCTCTACAACCGATTGCTGATGATGCCACTAGACTCTCGTCAAATTTAGCCCGATCCGGATGGGAAAAACGGTGGTAATAGATCCAATGGAAGCAGTATTAGGTGGCCATGCGGACGAGAGTTCTGTGAGTCAACAGAAGCGCCGCGTATCAGGGGCATCCGCAATAGGATCGCACACTGCTGCATTTAAATCCGAATTTCGGACGTAGCCTCCAGGGCCGCAGGAGGCGATTCTCCTCGCAAAGGCGTTGATTTGTTATCAAGAAACATGTAAGTGTTATTTGAAGATAAATATGAATCATTGAAGTGGAAAAATCCCTATTCCAGGATAATACTGGTGTTAGAGAATATACAGGCAAAATAATAAAGTCAATTAAAATTATTAATATTGTCACCGTGACGACTTTTTTGGTTTCTCTAATACGAAATACTTTCAAAGAATTTTTAGATAATTATAACGTTCCTAACCAGATTCTGTATGAAATTTATTAAGACTGAGCGTCGTAATTTCATTTAAATGGGGTGTTCGCCATAAGCAAGTGAAATCCTAAATGGTCAGGCTAGTATTTGGACGTCGTGTGACTCCCAGGCCTGCTAGGACGTGAAAAACCGCTCCTGTGCCTGAGTATTCCGAGTGTTTCACGCAGAAGAGTAGTCCTATCTAAAAACAAGTTGGCAAACGCAGAAAACTTTGGTTTGTCGTATACCCTTGTCTACTGGACCAAGAAATGTTGGTTTTCCACGGTTTTTAAAATGGTAAATTTAGGTATAACTAGGCGATAAGCACCTTGCTCGCTTACGCTGCCCCCACCCCCTCTTGTTCGCTGTTGTTGGATTTAGATTTGTTTTACGGGAATATGTTTTGAATATATTTTATAGGGGATGTATGTTTGGTTTTTAATAACAAATTAAGACTGTTAGTTGAATAACTCGATAAAAAATAACATCAGACGGCTGAAATTTCCGGAGATTAAAAGCGTTAAAGAGAAAGAGACAACCAGAAATATTATTTTAGTAATATATATAAAAATCTGATGTGGCCAACACATGACTTTCTCCATATTCTCCATATATTTAAATTATTATGAATAGCATTATAAGGCAAAATTATTATTTCGTATCGTAAAAGAATACCATCGTCCTTGTTGCCGTAAATTACATATATTTTGAAGGTTTACAGAATTCTCCTCTACATGGTGTTGGCGCTGTTTACTGGTATTAAGATAAAGCGAAATATATCCGAAATGGATGGTTCTACGAAAATTAGTTTCAAAGAAAACTTGGAAGAAATATTATTCTCTACAACTTTGGTCCTTACGAAGTTTACCAACAACGATGTATTTAAGGAGATATTTAACGGAAACCGAAAAACCGGTTATTTATAAATAACTCCTAAACAATAACTCCTATAGAAAATTGTTTCAAATAAAAAATTGTTGGAAAGTACATTCTCTATAGCGTTCGTATAGAATTGTATATACAATAATGATATTTTAACGAAGAAATATCGCAAAAACCGAATCGGGTTTCGAATAAACCTCGACTTCCGGTTATCCGTTATTGTCCAAAAACTAATCAGTTCTTTGTGCTCATGTAAAAGTGTTAAATATGAAGGTTGGTAACGATATGGCATGTACTTTTTGAGTTACAGCGCCCACGCTAACATACACACACACACGCACACGCCCACGCACACGCATACGCGCACACGCGCTCAGGCGCACAGGCTCACACGCGCACGCGCACACGCACACACACGCAGTGGGACGACCAAGAGGATTGTTGTTTGCCCGATAGAGAAAAAGCAAACCTACCGCGAACTCTCGTACGCAACAGATGGGCGTCGGTGGCCCATAAGGGGGAAGCACACCGACGACGAGGTCCACTGGCTGGCGATCAGGGAAAGGCCGAGTTTTGGCGCAGACGCCGACGTTGCCTGGCGACTGGCGCACGATAGGTGGGCGGACGCGGTCTTCCTCGCCAAAACGGGAGTGCTGGGCGCAGGGAGTTGCCCGTGGTGCACGGATAAGGTGGGGAACGCTTGGCACCTGGCTTTCGAGTGCGCAAAAGCGAAACCCATGTGGGGCAACGTCCTCAAACTCATCAAAGCCCTGACCTGAGGGACCTGTATGCAGGCTTACGGAAAAAAACGGGACTCGGCTATAAGGGTGTCCAACTGGCGAATTACCTTGTCACGTTGGGGAAGAGCGTGATTTATAAGAGTTTCACCTTATTCTGCAAAGGGAGAAAAACGCAACTCGACAACTGGAGGGAATTTCAGCATTCATTGAAAAAACGAATCTTTTCGGAATGGGCCTATCACCAGGGGAACGATACCGTAACCTCGTTCTCGGAGTTCTGGGGTTACAAGGACATACTCTGCTCTGTTGACCAAGGAGAACTGATGATGGGAAACCTTATCCTCACGTAATCGAAGCATAGGAAATGGTTCAAATCGCATAACAGTACTGTGGCATCTCTCATCATCATCATCATCACCTTTTTATTTATTTATATATTTTTTTTTCATACATAATAATCATCATCATTATGCCTCAAATCGTTTTAGCCCTGAGGAGTGCATGCGAAGAGCGGTGGAGAATGCCCCAAGGTTGCGGTAACCAGCCCCTTCGGCGGGGAACTCCAATGGAACATTTCTCTCTCTCGCTGCACATAAAATTAATAATAATAATAATGAACTACAATGAACTGATGATATGAATAAACAAGGTGACGGAGAGAGAATTACCCCCTACCGTTCCCTTTAATAATAATAATAATAATGAAACACACACACACACATCATTCCGAAAATACTCTAAACCTGTTCTAGGGACCTCAAAACATGTATTTACGTTGAAATGTCGAAGTCGATTTTTTTCATGAATACAATACTTTCCCATTACTACGTATGGAGAAAGTAAAAAATATAAACAACATGAATACCTACTGCGTTCGATTTATTTGCATTATATTCATATCTTCGGTCATTTCGAGCAAGTTTTAATCTTATTTTCGTTCCTTAAAGCCTTTTTTTCTGTACATATGCCCGGAAATTACAGAGGACAACAACAACGGCATCCATGGAATCTTATTATTGAAATGTTAAGAAAATTTTACCAAACCTCGAGTATAAATTCAAACTAGGAGTGAATTCAATTGAGATTGAGTAGTCGACGGTAAGAATAATAATCCTCATTCATTTTGGCGTGTTTTAGCGTAAATTTCTTGTCGATAACAATTTTAAGATATTTTAAAGAGTAAAAGAAAGAAAGGCTTCAAGCCAAAAGGTTGATTTTTACGTGTCACCTTATGGGAATGGACATTCATCCTCTGTAGACGAACCCGTGACCACTTTTCGAAATGTTTTCAGTCGTAACTTAAGAGATTCATTAACACTGAAATCCTGAGAAATCTCAGGTTTCTAACTTTATTTCTAATCGAGTTATTCACAAAATTAGAGTGTTACGCATCATGATGACCATTGTGATTTCACAGTATAGAGAGATAACTCCTCGGAAACTTTTAGAATAAGTGGATAGAATAGGAAACAATAACATTTTTTCCAGTAAGCATTGCACAAATCAAATCTTTACAATACGAACGTTTTTTATCTTTTGTTCAATAGAAAATTATAAATTTATTTATCTATATATTTTTCCATAAATGCTGTAGAGGATTCAACTTAAATTTAATCGCCCATTTCCTTGATTGGTTGTTTTTATCTGATCTATGTCAATTATTCTACGATTCAACATACCTGGTTGGAATAAATTTACCCAATTAATCTTAATCGTTGGCAAATCCGTTGCAGTCAGATTCATTGCAGAAGACCCCGTCTCACGTTCGGCAGTGCTGCAAGGAAATGTTTTGGCTAATTTGGAGAATAACTTTCAATCATCAGAAACAGTGTTTGTGTCAACATGTTTTCACATTCCATTGATTGATTTTTTTAGAATGGAAATGAAATCGTTATTTATATTTTATCGATCTCTCTCACCCTGTATGTAATAGGTGGATAAACAGGCCAGTAGACCCTATTCAATACCTTACCTTACCGCAAACTTAGTAACCGTCAGCAGACACTCGAACCATCCATCTACCAAGCGGTGCTTTCAATAATATACATATCTATGATAAATAGATGCTTTTTAGGTGGGATATAGAAAGATAAAAATCTTTATGCACTTCTAGGATGACTATAAATCTGAAATTTTGAAGGATAATAAAGTACATAGGCTGAAAGGTTCATAGAATGGAAGCACCGTATACTCGTCTTGTATGTAATATATTTTTTTAAACTGTTATGTGCATAAGAATGGCCCAAACAAAATAAACCATAGAATAATAATACCATTTCCTTTAACACAAACAGTTTTTCCCAATTGTGTGTTATAAAATATTTATATACACAGTAGGATTCGAACCCCTGATCGTTTGATTTGGAGCTAGTCATGCCAGCCACCTCTCTACCAAGGCTGGAAAATGTTCTTAATTAAACCTCAACCAAGCCGTAGAAATAACCTAGTTTGGTTTAGTATGGTTTCTAGGTTTAATTTGTAAAATCAAAACTCCCAATTGCCACTTGTCATTTGTGAATCAGACAATGAAATGTGTTAGACAAATAAACATAGGAAGCGGTTATGGCATGATAGAGTTTTGATTACGAGTTACATGTTTCAGCAGTGTCATATAAAAAATAAATTAAAAATATATTCCCATACTAAGATTTCTCCATACAATGTTTATTAATATTAGTTTTATTTAAAAACATAAAAGTGTCTCTTTAATACATACACTCCATCAGTTTCAATATAAAATTATGTGCCACTTAAAGATGGGGTTATGAGACTTTTCAGGAATTAAAGCAGGTTTCAATAAAAAACAAGATAATATTGTTAAAATAATTAAATTATTTTTTTAAATGTTTAAATATCATTAATGACTAATATATCAAGGATGGTAGCTTTGAATCCATGTTCAATTGTTTGGCTCCTTTTAGATAATAAATTGCTGCACAACACGATCTAGAAAGCACCCTCAAACTTTTGGCTTCCCATTATTATCATAACGTGACACGTCATTAATCTCCGGATCGTATGGAATTTTTATGGATTGGAAATAACATTTTGCACT
Organism: Uropetala carovei; assembly: GCA_036926305.1. Taxonomy (NCBI): domain Eukaryota; kingdom Metazoa; phylum Arthropoda; class Insecta; order Odonata; family Petaluridae; genus Uropetala; species Uropetala carovei. Next base: position 942,603 of record JAXCHB010000202.1, on the reverse strand, counting down.
TAAAACATTGTAGTTTAAAAAAATTTTATTATAAACACCATTAATACATCATTAATACTATATTATTCAGTAAATTTCAATAGAAACAATTAAGAAATTATTATTAGTAGTATTGCATACTTGGATGAAATGTTATATTGTAGGGTTATGTACAAGTTAACATGGAAAACATTCTCCAACATACTGGTACTGATAGCTACACTTATTCACCATACCATTTAAATGAAAAATATACAGGAGCAATCTTTAGTAAACATATTCCTAAAACAACTATATGCAACTCTACATGGAGTTGGTATTTGATAGATGTTTAACTGCAACATTTACTTAGAGCAGCATTAATGTATCTATTTTGAAATCGTATATAAGGATGACTTAATGTTTATGCTGTATTCCAGGAATTAAATGTGTCGCAGTGGGTACGCGAATGATAACATACACAAATGACAGAGAATTTCAGTTAATTAGCTTATGCTGTGAACAGAAAGCCATGGTTCCATATAATGTATGGTTGCCAAAACTAATTACATAATAAGGCATAATTTGAATCAGGTACATACATACTGATGTGTTAGTCTTATTAAAATTATCCTACTAGATTGAAACCCCCCTGATTCAAAAGGTAACTAATTATTTGGCCATCACTTCCTTAATGATAAACATAGAAACAGATGAAAACTTCATTAGTGTTACTAAAAGAGAAACATGCCATGCTCTAAGAAGATTATATGTTTCTCTGTATCACATGGAATAAAGAAATGCAAAGCTAAAATATCATCTTCTAAATGAAAATAAATATGAAACCATGGCAAAACCGACTCTTATTAAAATGCGTCTTATTCCTTGCTAGCACATTTTCATTGAAATTTGCAAGCAAAGTAAGCATGCCATGAAAATGACTAGAAAATATTACAACAGAAATGGAATGAAATTTATGAATATGGCAAATAAATTCTTTTTACATAAGTCGTTGAAATTACACATTTATATTCCTAGAGCTATGTTAAAATTCCATGAAACTGAATACATGATGCTGGTAAAGGGTGAAAAAAGCCTCCTGGGCACAGTGAACGAATTCATTCAATATATATATATATATACGCATATGACAAATATTTATCCTTGTCACAGTCACATAAACCATTTATAAACCATAAAGATATGTATAAGATGAGAAATACAATTAAACCCTATAAATGTTTCATGAATGATTGCAAGAAATCGTACAGGTGATTTCCAAGAAATACATAAGAAACTTGACATCCATCAGAGAAAAAATTCACTTGCCAGACAGAGGAACTGCTTCCACGTCTTCACATAATATGCCTTCCACCACACACTCTCTGTTGAAAATGAAAGCTGCCAAATGACTTCAAGTTTGTGCACGTTTCCAAATGACCCGAATGGGGTAGTGCATTCCATTCGTTAACCTTTTTTTTAAATGGCGTTTCCCCCGATATTATCGAGGCCTATTCCATTCACGAGAACCCTGCAAAACGATAATAAAAAATTTAGAATTGCATATATGGAAAAGAAATGAAACATTTTCCTCCTACACCTCTGAAAAAAGAGCCTTAACAGTAAAATTAGTGGACAAAGTAATAAATGAATTATTCATTAGGAACATTCACAACATGCATATAAATCTGAAATAATTTCACTCAAAAGTTAAACACATTAGAAAGGTCAGTAATAGTGCATACCAGTCCAAATAAAATTGTCAGCATAGGCATAAAACACAGCATAGCAGTACAGGACATAGACAAATAAATTTCTATATATAAAAATTCGTCAGAAATGAAATTTGTCAACGCAAACACATCAAATACAAGAATCACCAATTCAGTCAACAATGCCATAGAAACACATTAGACAAACAACACTAAAACACTCGAAATCGATCAAACAATACAATCAGTCCTGAGCAACAAACGTCTCGTCACGCAATGCCAGCATTGGAGGTGAAAGTAAATGTCACGTCTGCACAGGCATGTGCGGTCAAACCACATAGCACTATGGGTTTTCAGTAAGTAAAGCATAAATACGTCGCTAATAACAATCAAAAACTACTCACCAAATAACACTTACAATTTAACACCCTACATAGTATACCTCGACATCCGGAGCACCTGTTACCCATTCCAGCATCCTCGTTGCCCCTTTCCTAAGCAGTGTGTCCTGTGCCGCGTTGCCCTTTGGTTCCACGATGATCGGTCCTCCGGTCCCACAGCCCTCTGTCCACTTCACAGTTGTGCAATGGCGCCTGTAAACCAATTTCTTCCAATTCCACGTAGGTTAGCTTTTTATATCTGAAACTCAGTTCAAGAAACGTTCTAGAGCACTATCTGTCCGATGAAGACAAATAAGTCACATGTATTAATGAATGTGGCTGTATTTTTATAAGTCCGAACAACTTTCCATTATTCGCATTGTTTCGCTAAAGCAACTCGGAGATAAGAATAATGTGAAACAATGCACGTGAAAGTATGACGTATGGGACATAGCATTTTGAAGAATCATGATTTAAGAGAAATTGAGTTTAATTTTCAGATGTATTTTAAGTTAAAATATCGTACAAATTTTTATCATAACTTCAACACGGATACCCAGATGTAGTGGCACTTGAATTATTTATTTCTCTATGGCAACGCGAATATCCCTACAAGACTCGCTGAGGGTGAGTTGTAAGGGAATACATCGTGAAGGGAAATCCAGCTGACTTACCGATACTGCTTTCCGGTAGGCACAAATGATCAGCTGGCACTCCATCGTCAACTGTCGCTGCTAGCAAACCGATTCCCTACCTGAGAACAAATTGCTCCAGCCCAAATCTTTGAAAAACTAGGTGATCTAAACGAAAATCTTTAACGTAAAATTTTCGGATGTGAGCAACTCAAGAAATTTAAAATAAACAAAGATGCAAAATGCCTAGTTTTAGTCAGTTTACACTACACTACCAAAGGCAATTTGCATCGATGGAAGTAGATGAAAAATGGATAAACAACGGATTTTTACTTGAATACCGATAGAATCATCGGCCGAACACGGAATTATATTCCAAGTGAAACGCACTACTCTATCCGCAGGCGTCTGTACCTACGGATAGCTTCTTTAGACTTCCCCTAGGAAGAAGCCGAGATCGTTGTCTCGTTCGCTATTAGTACGATACACTTGGAACCCGGACTCCAGTGAACGGCGGTGACCCCTCCTGCTGAATTTAGAGAATTGAACGAGAAAATTCGCGACTACTGAAACCTCTTAATGAGAGACATTTAGAAACAGGCGTAGGCTGGTGTGTTAGTTAGTGTTAGTAAAGGTAATCTACGCAAAATACTAACCAGAATGCGCCTGATTCTAAAGTTCATTTATTAACTCTTCGCCTACCACTGCCTGATCGAAATACATAGAAACAGACGTGAACTGCGATGTTAGTAATAATAAAAGAGAAAGATGCCATGCTCTAAGAAGTTTGCAGAACTCGTCCTTTCTATGTGTTGCTTGTTATAAAAAAATTCAAAGCTAAGGTTAACTATAAATGAAAATTGATGTAAAGCCAGAGCAACTGTTCTCTATGCCTATTATGAAACTGAATAGTGAAAGCTACTTCGGTATTCGAGGGTGGTGGTGATGCCAGCCAGAATGGGTCGTTGGCCTCCTATGTCATGAAAATAAAAATGTGAAAGTATAAGCTAGGAAACCACGAAGCACCGCAGCCACTAGACGATTTTAAGGATCGGCTGAAATGGTGTCGGTGTGGCATCCTCAAATTGATTAGACACCTTCAATTCATTCTGTTCTATGAATATGGCAAATAAATTCTTTTTACATAAGTCATTGAAATTACACTTTTATATTCCTAGAGCTATGTTAAAATTCCATCAAACTGAATACATGATGCTGGTAAAGGATGAAAAATGCTTCCTGGGCACAGTGAACGAATTCATTCAAATAAACACAGTCACATAAACCATTTATAAACCATAAAGATATGTATAAGATGAGAAATGCAGTTTAGTCCTACAAATGTTCCATGAATGATTGCAATCAATCGTAAAGGTGTGTCAATGTGATTTCCAAGAAATTCATAGGAAACTTGACATCCATCAGAGAAAAAATTCACTTGCCAGAGAGAGGAGATGCTTCCAAGTCTTCACATAATATGCCTTCGACCGCATACTCTCTGTTGAAAATGAAAGCTGCCGAATGACTTCAAGTTTGTGCACGTTTCCAAATGACCCGAATGGGGTAGTGCATTCCATTCGTTAACATTTTTTTTGAAATGGCGTTTCCCCCGATATAATCGAGGCCTATTCCATTCAGGAGAATCCTGCAAAACGATAATAAAAAATCGGTACAAACTTTCTCATATACGTACTAATGCGTCGTTTAGTTACCTTTAGAAAATGAAAAGCGTATGAGCCTGTTTTTAGAAAACCCAATTTTTGTTAAAGTACCCCAAGAATAAACAAGCCTTATATGCATTCATTAGGGAAAATGAAATAGGTAATTTTATTGAAGACGTATACTCAAGTAACTGTACGGAATTTGATGAAAATCGTTATAGCCGTTTCTGAGAATATCGAATTATTGTTAAAGTTGCCTAGAATAAACTAGCCTAATATTCATTTTTTGAGAAATATGAACTATACAGTATTATTGAAGACGTCAAGTCAAGTGACTGTACGAAATTTGATCAAAATGGTTACAGCCGTTTTCGAGAAAATAGGATTGATGTTCAAAATGCGTAGAATAAACTACTCTTAATTATTGATCAATGTGAACCATTTCTATGTATACTCTGCCCAGCATGATAGAATGCCTATGTACGAGATTTCATTCATTTTCGTTCTACCGTCTAGGCTCCGGCGCCAGTAACAGTAATCTCGCGGTCGAATTTTTTCGCGAAAACAATACCTACTTTCTCGATACTTCGTATGAGAAAGTAAAAATTTAGAATTGCATTCATGGAAAAGAAATGAAACATTTTCCTCCTACGCCTCTGAAAAAAGAACCTTAACAGTAAAATGAGTGGACAAAGTAATAAATGAATTAAACATTAGGAACATTCACAACATGCATAAAACCTGAAATAATTTCACACAAAAATTACATACATTAGAAACGTCAGTAATAACACATATACCAGTCCAAATAAAACAGGCAGCATAGGCATAAAACATATCACACCAATACAGGACATAGACAAATAAATTTCTATATATAAAAATTCGTCATAAATGAAATTTGTCAACGCAAACACATAAAATACAAGAAACACCAATTCAGTCAACAATGTCATAGAAACACATTAGACAAACAAACAAATCGATGAAACAATACAGTCAGTCCCGAGCAACAAACGTCTCGTCACGCAATGCCAGCATTGGAGGTGAATGTAAATGTCACGTCTGCACAGGCCTGTGCGGTCATACCTCATAGCGCTATGGGTGTCTGTCAGTCAGCCAATCAAAAGGACAATACCATTTCAGATAGAAACGCGAGTAAATTAAACATAAATAATAACAATCGTAAAACATCACCTAGAATTTAACACCGTACATCGTATACTTCAACATACGGAGCACCTGTTACCCTTTCCAGCACCCCTTTGGTCCCACGTTGATCGGTCCTCCGGTGCTCGGTCCTCCGGTGCTCGGTCCTCCGGTCCTAGGGCCCTCTGTCCACTGCACAGATGTAGGGACGCGGCACCCTGTCATGGAAAATGGCTCTCTGAAAAAGACAAACCAATTAGAAAGAGGAAATAACCCAGTTCGGAGGGAATAACATCGAAAGAGACTTACTATGGAATGCAGTTGTCCGTGAGTCTTCTTCTTTGCCTAGAAAAGAAATTTGCAGCACCTGTCAACGCTTTTAGGAGGAAAGAGGTTAATGGTACATATACGAAGGCAAAAAAATACAATAGAGAATATTCGCAAGTGTATCAATCGCATAGAACATCGCATCATGTACGTATATATTCGCATGGAAGTGTGAGTCGTCGTTAGGGATTTAGTGTGACTGGCCAGTGAGGTCGACCTCCTTGGGAAAGGGACGTTTGAGAGAGCTCTCTCTATGCCACGGCCGGGCATTTGTTGTGTGTAACACCTTAAAATACTACTCCAATGAGTACGTGGCATGCCATAGAAAAAAGATCGAAGTGTATACGTAGGCATACGAATTAAAAAATATCGACAAATGCATGTAAGTAATGCGATGGTTGTAAAAAATGTAATTTCCATGTACACTAGAGCAAATAAAGTAAATAACTATCGACAAATGCACAAGTGTAATACCATAGTACTAAAAATAGTAAGGAGAAGAAATAAATCGGGAATGGGTGAAAAATAGGTAGGGTTGAATTGGGGAAGTTTTGCCTTGTTTTTGGGAGTCCTCTTCTTGACGAGTGCGTAGGAGCCCCTGAAATTAATAGAAATACAACGATATAAGTAAGGCTAGTGTAATTTGCCCGTCAAAAATGACGGGTATACATGAATAAATTAAATTTAAGACGGTTTCCTTTTCCCCCTCTCAATCCCCATCGCTATCTCAGCGTATAATAAGCACAGTATTACATATTGAATGGCGCTAAAAAAGGAAATCGACGAACAGTAAATAAACACGTAAAATAAACATAGATACATACGTGGTGTAAGAAACTGTTTCATCAACGGTAGTTACGTACTTAAAATATCAAATAAGGAACGGAAAATTAGTACAAAAGTAAACACACACAACATTAAACTAATCCCCCCATATATATTAATATATGATGGATAAAAACTAGCGGATTTCTTGTTCAAATTGTATTCATATTAAAAGCCACTCATGTAGAGAAAATCTGAAAATCACTTTTTCAATTTGAAATCTGAAAAGACTCGGGGTCGGAAAGGAACTCTAATATGTGATCGCCAATCTAAATAGCGGTTGCGGACGACTGTTTCCTTGTCCAGCCGTTCGCCCAAAAGAAACAGACATCACCACCTCGTTGCCCTTATTATAATAGAGAAAGTACCTCGCATGAGCTGGAATATTCACTTATCCCACCAACTTGTACTATTAAAAACTTGTTTGGAATGTTACAACGCTTTCAATCAAATGGGTTGTTTAAAGTCAACCCGTTTGCATTCAGTGTAATAACTCTCAGCCCTCTCTAATATAATCCCGAAAATTTTCGGAGAAATTACTTAACCTTAGGTTAATTTCTAAATAGGGAAGCATGCCACTATCTTCGCACTCATTTCCCTTGAAGGCATTAAACATACAAGAGTGGAATAATCACTTTCTGGAAGGGGGGTGACAATATAACGACACTACGATAAACTATGCATATTAACATAGCGTCGGAGATGATAAGTGGGAAGGCCAAAATTCAGAAGGCAACATTTCTATATATTACTGGAATTTAAATTACTTCCATATTTAATCTTAATGTCGGCGAGAAATTGCGGAAACTAAGATGTGAAGCTTCAAAACCAAAAGGAAGACAGGATTTTGGTCGGCGTACGTTACGGTAAAATTCACTCACGGAACTATATGAAAAGTTACAAAAATGGAGAATAAGTGGTCGTGGTTTCACGTACGCGACAATTTCAAATATACCTAGACTCGATAAGCGAGACATTTAAGGAAATGCAGTGAATTTTACACTAACACGATGACAGTGCAAGAAAGTTACTGACCTTCGAAGTGTTGACTTGGAACACTCCGAAGTGGGCTCGTCGAACATCGGGCGTGGAATGAAAATCCTAGGTCTAGGAATGACAGTTCAGCGCGATAGTCATTTGTCTAATTGTAGAAAGTTGAAATTCATTTTTAATGACATTAAATACAGTAAAGTTATTATACAAAATGATTTTAAATATAAAATTGAAATAATATGCATGTTTTCTTTATTTAAAAATAATATTTTATAATAACAATAATAATTTGGTTTAAATAAACAATTTCTTAAAACGACAAAGTGACATCTATTTTTACGTGACAGAAAATGTCGAAATTGAAGTGCGATATGACATAGGGAATAGTGAGCTCTAAAGTAAACGTTATTCGTGAGAATTCTTACATATGACATTATTTTTGTGGTTTAATTTATCAGTATAATACCAGCATTAATTACAACCTGCTTAAAAACTCAACATATCAACGTAAGACGCCAAACCAACAGAACTAACCCTATTGAAACTATAAATACGGAGAAAAGTAATTCTCAAAACTGCTTAATATTACAAATTTCTCGCGAATTGATAGCTGCGATTCATTTCCAGCGTTATATTTATTTATGTATAAAACATATTTTAAAATAATCAGCCGATTTTAATTTTGTTACATACCATTATCTTTAACCCTTTCGTGGCGGAATTAATATCCGACCCGTGAGAACCATCCAGGTAATAATCAACATCTTCTGGTAGGTAATTTTATTTTTATATGGTGGAAATACATCCAAAAAATGTTCAAAATCCACATTTAGAATAATTTATAATAAAGTCATGAATATATCGCAAAATAATAATAATGTTAATACTTTTACAACTCTTTTATAGCAATAAAAGAGTTTCAGCATCTATTAGACATATTAAATATAATAAATCAATGCGAGTTAAATTAAATAACTGACTTCAAATCTTCTAAAATTAATGATAATATAGTTACAAAAATACGAAAATTTTCAACGAAATATTTACATGGGACAAATCTAAATATAGGTATATATAACGGTTTGTAACCAGTTTGGCAAGATACAATATTGAGGCACCTCCAGATGTGCTAGAAACTTGATATTTGGTGGGATTATAGGTTTTTGGTCGCAGCCGAAGGAAAAAATTTGAAAGTTTCGAAATTCCCACTTTGAGGGGTTATTTTGGTTCCTTTTTTCCCCATTTATGGCCCCTAAGAAATCATGTAAATTGGTGTAGAGGTTTTTATATTTACACTTTAAAATTATTTCCCTTCAAGATACGAACTCGAGACTTAAACGATCGGATAGGATATATATTGCAGTTTCTTAATTTTGAAGACAGAATTTCAATCCGAGTAGAATTAGCGTAAATTTCTAGTTTTTATCGGAAAGAAGTGATAATTTTTCTGGGATCAGCTATCTAGGCAAGAGGTTTAATGCTTTCATATGGGTAAGCTTTGAATGGGAATCAGAGTCTTATATTTCTCCTTTAAAACCTTACTAGCGTAATGCCCATTGAAATATCTAAAGATTCGATCGTTCAAGCTATTTATGGAGATCAAATTGGCATCAGAAACATTAATTGTATTGAAAGTCATTTCCTTCTCTCACCCTCCCTCTCTCTCTCTCTCTCGTATTAAAAGCAATGAAAGCACGTTTACGCCCGTAATGGTTGTGTAATAGTACCGATTACTAACCATTGATATTACTCGTGTTGCGCTTCGTTGATTTGTATACGACAAGGATTGTCTTCAGCCTTGATATCCAGATTAATTGAATATAAGACGGCCTCCACCAGTAAAAGGTAACTTATGCAGGTTATTTCACCAAATTTGAAGTAACGAGTATAATAAATGTTAAAATATAAACGTTATTTATAAAAATTTATTTTTATACCCATTACTTGCTGCTTTATTCGACGGTTACAACCAGGGGTGCACCGTTCATATATGACACTGCGCGATGCAAACGGGCGGTCAAACAACGGGGGCGGCCGATTTATCGTCAGACACGTACAGTATTTTAAACAGTAATGGGGATTATATTATAATATGCTTTATATCGTTTAATATTTAATGGTTACAGAAATTTATCAAAACATAAGGCGTTTCTTTTTTGTAAAGAACGCCTAAAACTGGCGATAAATGAGAGACTTACACAGGTGCGGCGAATGAGAGACTTGCACACGGGCGGCCGTGAGGTTACGACTACATATGTATTATTTTATTCTTTCGATGTTTAGATTTTATAAGGTCGAAGTTTTTGATTCACTAAATCCGCTGAAATTCAAAGGGCAGTTCCGCTAATGTCTAATATAATATTTATATATTTACGCATTTCCTGGAGGGGCGACTGAACCCCGCCTTGCCCCCTCTGCCGACCCCCGTGGGCTAGAATACGGTAAGTCTCGAGGTAGATGTTACGTCAATATTGTCGGTGCTCATATAAAAACAGAACCATCTAACCCAATCCTTGGCATCGACAAGGCATGCTTACTCGTACCAAGCTTTGAATGGGTTTGAAAACTAGAATCAGAGTCTGCTAACGGGAGTGTCAACGGTGTGAAATTCAAGGTGGATAATTTACTTTCAACCCCTTCCAACTCCTCCTAGCTAAAGGATTCTTATTTAACCTGCTGGCAGAAGAGTTTTATTAGTCGCATTCTCACCCTTATAAAGGTTATCCACCCTCCTCCTTATACTTCTCACCTCCTCTCTTTCACTACCCAATCTTTCTCCTTCCATCTATTATATATCGCACTCCGCCAGCATTATTTTAATGGAAAGAAATGAATTACGCTTATCTGAATGAATTATCCGAGTCGTCAAAATCCGGAGTAAATGCCTCTCTACTGCGCCTTGGCATTTACCCGAGATATTGGATATCAATTACCATTCGCTTTAAGAAGACCGGAGAAATAACGACCGCGGGTAACAATGGAAGATTTTCATTCAGCGCGGTATGCAGATGTGTGGATGTTCTTGCGTCTGCTTTGTAGGTGCTGGCGATACGATAGAATAAAGAATTGGGAAAGATACAAACTCACCGTTTGGTATATTACATGCGAAAACACACTCATCGTATTCACTGGGGTGTCCGACAGACATGGATTCAGAAGGCAGTGGGTGTCCTCTGCCCGTAACCGTTGCACTTTTGCACACTCCTTAGGTCGAAGCACACTCGGACTAAACACACGCGATAATTTGCCATTGTGTATTGCCGACTATCTGTTAATCACGCACCAGAAATCACTTCTTTAGAAAACGCTCGCTTTTCCATCATCTCTTCGTAAGAATATTATTCCTCGTAAAATGACTATGGATGAACTAATCACTCTCGGTTCGTTCGTCAACGGTTTAATTATATTGGATCAATATTGAGGGCAATGTGGAGGGATCAAATTATCATCGCAATTAACTTAGAAACTCGTGCGATTAGCATTTAATGCAATAGGACATGACATGACACGATCCTCTTCGTTTCTTATCCATAACGCTCAATCCTTCCTATAGAAAGCCAACCGTTTTCTTTGCTTGTAGTACATACGCGTGGAAATAATGTGTTCAACCAACGACTTCACTCACTTTCAATGCTCTGCCTTCAGGGAAGAGGAGGTCGGAGGTATGAGGGGTGGTGCGAAAATGGGGGAGAGGAAAGGAGGAGGGTGGAAGGAAACACGGAAATATAGAGGATGAGGCGCGAAGTTTTTTCCCCGCTCTACTGTTCAATAACTACACAGGGATGAAGTCCTTTTAGCTTAGGTCAGCGGTCGAAAATCTTTCAAAGTAAAACCAGAAGTAGTTTTTGGTCGTTTGTCTAATTCGAAAAACATTTGGCCCCGGAACAGCGCGAACTGTATAATTATAAAATATAATAAGCATGACAATATTCCTTCATAAAAGCTGACAGAAAATTAAAATGCATCCAATAAAAAATTATTACAAACTTAATTCCTTTCATGAGGGAACGTGTTGTTATTTGATTGGCAGCTCCTCTCTGATTAGAAGTGTATGTTGCATTTTTCATCAGTCAGCTTCTGGATTTTTCGATGCTTTTCTGGTTTGGATAAATACATAGATAACTAGTGTATTGACAGGCACCTTCATGAGACTTAAGCAGTGAATCACCATATAAACAGGGGCAGGGCCGGTTTCAGGCGTAAGCGACGTAAGCGGTCGCCTACAGGCTCCACTTTAGAGGAACGGCAAAATCAATATTTCGGATTTTTACATTTTTATTTTTTTTAGGTTTATTTCACATAACTTGAAAACATCGCGAAAATATTTTATTTCACTCCATGATATTTCATATACATTCAGGGTCGGTTCAAGGTGTAAGCGACGTAACCTACTGCTTACAGGTGTCACCTGAGACATATGCTTTAAAGTTTTACATTGTCTAAAACAGGCGATACACTGTGTGGACTTTCCTTAACATCGTTAGCGTGATATATACACGCAAAATCAATAACTATGATGCTAAGTTTCACGTGCTTTTAGAGATTACGCATTGTAATTTCAAATAACCTTTCCGCTCCAAATACAGCGAACCTTCAACACTAGAGATTTTGATTACTCAGGGCTTTGTACAAATATTTTACATTCGGGATCTCTACCTTTTGCACTTAGCTTCCCTCTCTGATCCCTGATAAATGACTTTGCAAAGGAAAAAAGCCCTAATCTCGTCCTTTTCGAAAGGTGGGTTCGTAAAGTTGAAATATAAAAATATTCGGTAATATAATCATTACATGGTAGTTTTATTATAAGGTCAGTGAATGATTTATTTCTATTTTCTGAATGTATTTAGCTGAATATTCTTTTTTAAAATAAAGACCGATTAAATAAGTTTATTTTCTTTTTTTTATTATATCATTAATATTATTTCATGCCTTTGATATCCAGAGGGGCGGCATATTTTTACCTCGCTTACACATATTTATTAGCTGAAACCGGCTCTGACCAGGGCCTCGGGTCGGGCTCGGATATCAGCGAAGCCACAACGTACGGATTCAGGTTGGGAAAGGTCTACACCACTGTGCCGAGACCGGGCGAAAAATTTCCTTCCTATTAGACCTCTACAACCGATTGCTGATGATGCCACTAGACTCTCGTCAAATTTAGCCCGATCCGGATGGGAAAAACGGTGGTAATAGATCCAATGGAAGCAGTATTAGGTGGCCATGCGGACGAGAGTTCTGTGAGTCAACAGAAGCGCCGCGTATCAGGGGCATCCGCAATAGGATCGCACACTGCTGCATTTAAATCCGAATTTCGGACGTAGCCTCCAGGGCCGCAGGAGGCGATTCTCCTCGCAAAGGCGTTGATTTGTTATCAAGAAACATGTAAGTGTTATTTGAAGATAAATATGAATCATTGAAGTGGAAAAATCCCTATTCCAGGATAATACTGGTGTTAGAGAATATACAGGCAAAATAATAAAGTCAATTAAAATTATTAATATTGTCACCGTGACGACTTTTTTGGTTTCTCTAATACGAAATACTTTCAAAGAATTTTTAGATAATTATAACGTTCCTAACCAGATTCTGTATGAAATTTATTAAGACTGAGCGTCGTAATTTCATTTAAATGGGGTGTTCGCCATAAGCAAGTGAAATCCTAAATGGTCAGGCTAGTATTTGGACGTCGTGTGACTCCCAGGCCTGCTAGGACGTGAAAAACCGCTCCTGTGCCTGAGTATTCCGAGTGTTTCACGCAGAAGAGTAGTCCTATCTAAAAACAAGTTGGCAAACGCAGAAAACTTTGGTTTGTCGTATACCCTTGTCTACTGGACCAAGAAATGTTGGTTTTCCACGGTTTTTAAAATGGTAAATTTAGGTATAACTAGGCGATAAGCACCTTGCTCGCTTACGCTGCCCCCACCCCCTCTTGTTCGCTGTTGTTGGATTTAGATTTGTTTTACGGGAATATGTTTTGAATATATTTTATAGGGGATGTATGTTTGGTTTTTAATAACAAATTAAGACTGTTAGTTGAATAACTCGATAAAAAATAACATCAGACGGCTGAAATTTCCGGAGATTAAAAGCGTTAAAGAGAAAGAGACAACCAGAAATATTATTTTAGTAATATATATAAAAATCTGATGTGGCCAACACATGACTTTCTCCATATTCTCCATATATTTAAATTATTATGAATAGCATTATAAGGCAAAATTATTATTTCGTATCGTAAAAGAATACCATCGTCCTTGTTGCCGTAAATTACATATATTTTGAAGGTTTACAGAATTCTCCTCTACATGGTGTTGGCGCTGTTTACTGGTATTAAGATAAAGCGAAATATATCCGAAATGGATGGTTCTACGAAAATTAGTTTCAAAGAAAACTTGGAAGAAATATTATTCTCTACAACTTTGGTCCTTACGAAGTTTACCAACAACGATGTATTTAAGGAGATATTTAACGGAAACCGAAAAACCGGTTATTTATAAATAACTCCTAAACAATAACTCCTATAGAAAATTGTTTCAAATAAAAAATTGTTGGAAAGTACATTCTCTATAGCGTTCGTATAGAATTGTATATACAATAATGATATTTTAACGAAGAAATATCGCAAAAACCGAATCGGGTTTCGAATAAACCTCGACTTCCGGTTATCCGTTATTGTCCAAAAACTAATCAGTTCTTTGTGCTCATGTAAAAGTGTTAAATATGAAGGTTGGTAACGATATGGCATGTACTTTTTGAGTTACAGCGCCCACGCTAACATACACACACACACGCACACGCCCACGCACACGCATACGCGCACACGCGCTCAGGCGCACAGGCTCACACGCGCACGCGCACACGCACACACACGCAGTGGGACGACCAAGAGGATTGTTGTTTGCCCGATAGAGAAAAAGCAAACCTACCGCGAACTCTCGTACGCAACAGATGGGCGTCGGTGGCCCATAAGGGGGAAGCACACCGACGACGAGGTCCACTGGCTGGCGATCAGGGAAAGGCCGAGTTTTGGCGCAGACGCCGACGTTGCCTGGCGACTGGCGCACGATAGGTGGGCGGACGCGGTCTTCCTCGCCAAAACGGGAGTGCTGGGCGCAGGGAGTTGCCCGTGGTGCACGGATAAGGTGGGGAACGCTTGGCACCTGGCTTTCGAGTGCGCAAAAGCGAAACCCATGTGGGGCAACGTCCTCAAACTCATCAAAGCCCTGACCTGAGGGACCTGTATGCAGGCTTACGGAAAAAAACGGGACTCGGCTATAAGGGTGTCCAACTGGCGAATTACCTTGTCACGTTGGGGAAGAGCGTGATTTATAAGAGTTTCACCTTATTCTGCAAAGGGAGAAAAACGCAACTCGACAACTGGAGGGAATTTCAGCATTCATTGAAAAAACGAATCTTTTCGGAATGGGCCTATCACCAGGGGAACGATACCGTAACCTCGTTCTCGGAGTTCTGGGGTTACAAGGACATACTCTGCTCTGTTGACCAAGGAGAACTGATGATGGGAAACCTTATCCTCACGTAATCGAAGCATAGGAAATGGTTCAAATCGCATAACAGTACTGTGGCATCTCTCATCATCATCATCATCACCTTTTTATTTATTTATATATTTTTTTTTCATACATAATAATCATCATCATTATGCCTCAAATCGTTTTAGCCCTGAGGAGTGCATGCGAAGAGCGGTGGAGAATGCCCCAAGGTTGCGGTAACCAGCCCCTTCGGCGGGGAACTCCAATGGAACATTTCTCTCTCTCGCTGCACATAAAATTAATAATAATAATAATGAACTACAATGAACTGATGATATGAATAAACAAGGTGACGGAGAGAGAATTACCCCCTACCGTTCCCTTTAATAATAATAATGAAACACACACACACACACACACATCATTCCGAAAATACTCTAAACGTGTTCTAGGGACCTCAAAACATGTATTTACGTTGAAATGTCGAAGTCGATTTTTTTCATGAATACAATACTTTCCCATTACTACGTATGGAGAAAGTAAAAAATATAAACAACATGAATACCTACTGCGTTCGATTTATTTGCATTATATTCATATCTTCGGTCATTTCGAGCAAGTTTTAATCTTATTTTCGTTCCTTAAAGCCTTTTTTTCTGTACATATGCCCGGAAATTACAGAGGACAACAACAACGGCATCCATGGAATCTTATTATTGAAATGTTAAGAAAATTTTACCAAACCTCGAGTATAAATTCAAACTAGGAGTGAATTCAATTGAGATTGAGTAGTCGACGGTAAGAATAATAATCCTCATTCATTTTGGCGTGTTTTAGCGTAAATTTCTTGTCGATAACAATTTTAAGATATTTTAAAGAGTAAAAGAAAGAAAGGCTTCAAGCCAAAAGGTTGATTTTTACGTGTCACCTTATGGGAATGGACATTCATCCTCTGTAGACGAACCCGTGACCACTTTTCGAAATGTTTTCAGTCGTAACTTAAGAGATTCATTAACACTGAAATCCTGAGAAATCTCAGGTTTCTAACTTTATTTCTAATCGAGTTATTCACAAAATTAGAGTGTTACGCATCATGATGACCATTGTGATTTCACAGTATAGAGAGATAACTCCTCGGAAACTTTTAGAATAAGTGGATAGAATAGGAAACAATAACATTTTTTCCAGTAAGCATTGCACAAATCAAATCTTTACAATACGAACGTTTTTTATCTTTTGTTCAATAGAAAATTATAAATTTATTTATCTATATATTTTTCCATAAATGCTGTAGAGGATTCAACTTAAATTTAATCGCCCATTTCCTTGATTGGTTGTTTTTATCTGATCTATGTCAATTATTCTACGATTCAACATACCTGGTTGGAATAAATTTACCCAATTAATCTTAATCGTTGGCAAATCTGTTGCAGTCAGATTCATTGCAGAAGACCCCGTCTCACGTTCGGCAGTGCTGCAAGGAAATGTTTTGGCTAATTTGGAGAATAACTTTCAATCATCAGAAACAGTGTTTGTGTCAACATGTTTTCACATTCCATTGATTGATTTTTTTAGAATGGAAATGAAATCGTTATTTATATTTTATCGATCTCTCTCACCCTGTATGTAATAGGTGGATAAACAGGCCAGTAGACCCTATTCAATACCTTACCTTACCGCAAACTTAGTAACCGTCAGCAGACACTCGAACCATCCATCTACCAAGCGGTGCTTTCAATAATATACATATCTATGATAAATAGATGCTTTTTAGGTGGGATATAGAAAGATAAAAATCTTTATGCACTTCTAGGATGACTATAAATCTGAAATTTTGAAGGATAATAAAGTACATAGGCTGAAAGGTTCATAGAATGGAAGCACCGTATACTCGTCTTGTATGTAATATATTTTTTAAAACTGTTATGTGCATAAGAATGGCCCAAACAAAATAAACCATAGAATAATAATACCATTTCCTTTAACACAAACAGTTTTTCCCAATTGTGTGTTATAAAATATTTATATACACAGTAGGATTCGAACCCCTGATCGTTTGATTTGGAGCTAGTCATGCCAGCCACCTCTCTACCAAGGCTGGAAAATGTTCTTAATTAAACCTCAACCAAGCCGTAGAAATAACCTAGTTTGGTTTAGTATGGTTTCTAGGTTTAATTTGTAAAATCAAAACTCCCAATTGCCACTTGTCATTTGTGAATCAGACAATGAAATGTGTTAGACAAATAAACATAGGAAGCGGTTATGGCATGATAGAGTTTTGATTACGAGTTACATGTTTCAGCAGTGTCATATAAAAAATAAATTAAAAATATATTCCCATACTAAGATTTCTCCATACAATGTTTATTAATATTAGTTTTATTTAAAAACATAAAAGTGTCTCTTTAATACATACACTCCATCAGTTTCAATATAAAATTATGTGCCACTTAAAGATGGGGTTATGAGACTTTTCAGGAATTAAAGCAGGTTTCAATAAAAAACAAGATAATATTGTTAAAATAATTAAATTATTTTTTTAAATGTTTAAATATCATTAATGACTAATATATCAAGGATGGTAGCTTTGAATCCATATTCAATTGTTTGGCTCCTTTTAGATAATAAATTGCTGCACAACACGATCTAGAAAGCACCCTCAAACTTTTGGCTTCCCATTATTTTCATAACGTGACACTTCATTAATCTCCGGATCGTATGGAATTTTTATGGATTGGAAATAACATTTTGCACTTAAAACATTGTAGTTTAAAAAAATTTTATTATAAACACCATTAATACATCATTAATACTATATTATTCAGTAAATTTCAATAGAAACAATTAAGAAATTATTATTAGTAGTATTGCATACTTGGATGAAATGTTATATTGTAGGGTTATGTACAAGTTAACATGGAAAACATTCTCCAACATACTGGTACTGATAGCTACACTTATTCACCATACCATTTAAATGAAAAATATACAGGAGCAATCTGTAGTAAACATATTCCTAAAACAACTATATGCAACTCTACATGGAGTTGGTATTTGATAGATGTTTAACTGCAACATTTACTTAGAGCAGCATTAATGTATCTATTTTGAAATCGTATATAAAGATGACTTAATGTTTATGCTGTATTCCAGGAATTAAATGTGTCGCATTGGGTACGCGAATGATAACATACACAAATGACAGAGAATTTCAGTTAATTAGCTTTTGCTGTGAACAGAAAGCCATGGTTCCATATAATGTATGGTTGCCAAAACTAATTACATAATAAGGCATAATTTGAATCAGGTACATACATACTGATGTGTTAGTCTTATTAAAATTATCCTACTAGATTGAAACCCCCCTGATTCAAAAGGTAACTAATTATTTGGCCATCACTTCCTTAATGATAAACATAGAAACAGATGAAAACTTCATTAGTGTTACTAAAAGAGAAACATGCCATGCTCTAAGAAGATTATATGTTTCTCTGTATCACATGGAATAAAGAAATGCAAAGCTAAAATATCATCTTCTAAATGAAAATAAATATGAAACCATGGCAAAACCGACTCTTATTAAAATGCGTCTTATTCCTTGCTAGCACATTTTCATTGAAATTTGCAAGCAAAGTAAGCATGCCATGAAAATGACTAGAAAATATTACAACAGAAATGGAATGAAATTTATGAATATGGCAAATAAATTCTTTTTACATAAGTCGTTGAAATTACACATTTATATTCCTAGAGCTATGTTAAAATTCCATGAAACTGAATAC
Source organism: Uropetala carovei (assembly GCA_036926305.1). NCBI lineage: Eukaryota > Metazoa > Arthropoda > Insecta > Odonata > Petaluridae > Uropetala > Uropetala carovei. Next base: position 923,691 of record JAXCHB010000202.1, on the reverse strand, counting down.
ATGATGCTGGTAAAGGGTGAAAAAAGCCTCCTGGGCACAGTGAACGAAATCATTCAATATATATATATATACGCATATGACAAATATTTATCCTTGTCACAGTCACATAAACCATTTATAAACCATAAAGATATGTATAAGATGAGAAATACAATTAAACCCTACAAATGTTTCATGAATGATTGCAAGAAATCGTACAGGTGATTTCCAAGAAATACATAAGAAACTTGACATCCATCAGAGAAAAAATTCACTTGCCAGACAGAGGAACTGCTTCCACGTCTTCACATAATATGCCTTCCACCACACACTCTCTGTTGAAAATGAAAGCTGCCGAATGACTTCAAGTTTGTGCACGTTTCCAAATGACCCGAATGGGGTAGTGCATTCCATTCGTTAACCTTTTTTTTAAATGGCGTTTCCCCCGATATTATCGAGGCCTATTCCATTCACGAGAACCCTGCAAAACGATAATAAAAAATTTAGAATTGCATATACGGAAAAGAAATGAAACATTTTCCTCCTACACCTCTGAAAAAAGAGCCTTAACAGTAAAATGAGTGGACAAAGTAATAAATGAATTATTCATTAGGAACATTCACAACATGCATAAAACCTGAAATAATTTCACACAAAAATTAAATACATTAGAAACGTCAGTAATAACACATATACCAGTCCAAATATAACAGGCAGCATAGGCATAAAACATATCACACCAATACTGGACATAGACAAATAAATTTCTATATATAAAAATTCGTCAGAAATGAAATTTGTCAACGCAAACACATAAAATACAAGAATCACCAATTCAGTCAACAATGTCATACAAACACATTAGACAAACAACACTAAAACACTCGAAATCGATCAAACAATACAATCAGTCCTGAGCAACAAACGTCTCGTCACGCATTGGAGGTGAATGTAAATGTCACGTCTGCACAGGCCTGTGCGGTCAAACCACATAGCACTATGGGTTTTCAGTAAATTAGGCATAAATACGTCGCTAATAACAATCAAAAACTACTCACCAAATAACACTTACAATTTAACACCCTACATAGTATACCTCGACATCCGGAGCACCTGTTACCCATTCCAGCATCCTCGTTGCCCCTTTCCTAAGCAGTGTGTCCTGTGCCGCGTTGCCCTTTGGTTCCACGATGATCGGTCCTCCGGTCCCACAGCCCTCTGTCCACTTCACAGTTGTGCAATGGCGCCTGTAAACCAATTTCTTCCAATTCCACGTAGGTTAGCTTTTTATATCTGAAACTCAGTTCAAGAAACGTTCTAGAGCACTATCTGTCCGATGAAGACAAATAAGTCACATGTATTAATGAATGTGGCTGTATTTTTATAAGTCCGAACAACTTTCCATTATTCGCATTGTTTCGCTAAAGCAACTCGGAGATAAGAATAATGTGAAACAATGCACGTGAAAGTATGACGTATGGGACATAGCATTTTGAAGAATCATGATTTAAGAGAAATTGAGTTTAATTTTCAGATGTATTTTAAGTTAAAATATCGTACAAATTTTTATCATAACTTCAACACGGATACCCAGATGTAGTGGCACTTGAATTATTTATTTCTCTATGGCAACGCGAATATCCCTACAAGACTCGCTGAGGGTGAGTTGTAAGGGAATACATCGTGAAGGGAAATCCAGCTGACTTACCGATACTGCTTTCCGGTAGGCACAAATGATCAGCTGGCACTCCATCGTCAACTGTCGCTGCTAGCAAACCGATTCCCTACCTGAGAACAAATTGCTCCAGCCCAAATCTTTGAAAAACTAGGTGATCTAAACGAAAATCTTTAACGTAAAATTTTCGGATGTGAGCAACTCAAGAAATTTAAAATAAACAAAGATGCAAAATGCCTAGTTTTAGTCAGTTTACACTACACTACCAAAGGCAATTTGCATCGATGGAAGTAGATGAAAAATGGATAAACAACGGATTTTTACTTGAATACCGATAGAATCATCGGCCGAACACGGAATTATATTCCAAGTGAAACGCACTACTCTATCCGCAGGCGTCTGTACCTACGGATAGCTTCTTTAGACTTCCCCTAGGAAGAAGCCGAGATCGTTGTCTCGTTCGCTATTAGTACGATACACTTGGAACCCGGACTCCAGTGAACGGCGGTGACCCCTCCTGCTGAATTTAGAGAATTGAACGAGAAAATTCGCGACTACTGAAACCTCTTAATGAGAGACATTTAGAAACAGGCGTAGGCTGGTGTGTTAGTTAGTGTTAGTAAAGGTAATCTACGCAAAATACTAACCAGAATGCGCCTGATTCTAAAGTTCATTTATTAACTCTTCGCCTACCACTGCCTGATCGAAATACATAGAAACAGACGTGAACTGCGATGTTAGTAATAATAAAAGAGAAAGATGCCATGCTCTAAGAAGTTTGCAGAACTCGTCCTTTCTATGTGTTGCTTGTTATAAAAAAATTCAAAGCTAAGGTTAACTATAAATGAAAATTGATGTAAAGCCAGAGCAACTGTTCTCTATGCCTATTATGAAACTGAATAGTGAAAGCTACTTCGGTATTCGAGGGTGGTGGTGATGCCAGCCAGAATGGGTCGTTGGCCTCCTATGTCATGAAAATAAAAATGTGAAAGTATAAGCTAGGAAACCACGAAGCACCGCAGCCACTAGACGATTTTAAGGATCGGCTGAAATGGTGTCGGTGTGGCATCCTCAAATTGATTAGACACCTTCAATTCATTCTGTTCTATGAATATGGCAAATAAATTCTTTTTACATAAGTCATTGAAATTACACTTTTATATTCCTAGAGCTATGTTAAAATTCCATCAAACTGAATACATGATGCTGGTAAAGGATGAAAAATGCTTCCTGGGCACAGTGAACGAATTCATTCAAATAAACACAGTCACATAAACCATTTATAAACCATAAAGATATGTATAAGATGAGAAATGCAGTTTAGTCCTACAAATGTTCCATGAATGATTGCAATCAATCGTAAAGGTGTGTCAATGTGATTTCCAAGAAATTCATAGGAAACTTGACATCCATCAGAGAAAAAATTCACTTGCCAGAGAGAGGAGATGCTTCCAAGTCTTCACATAATATGCCTTCGACCGCATACTCTCTGTTGAAAATGAAAGCTGCCGAATGACTTCAAGTTTGTGCACGTTTCCAAATGACCCGAATGGGGTAGTGCATTCCATTCGTTAACCTTTTCTTTGAAATGGCGTTTCCCCCGATATAATCGAGGCCTATTCCATTCAGGAGAATCCTGCAAAACGATAATAAAAAATCGGTACAAACTTTCTCATATACGTACTAATGCGTCGTTTAGTTACCTTTAGAAAATGAAAAGCGTATGAGCCTGTTTTTAGAAAACCCAATTTTTGTTAAAGTACCCCAAGAATAAACAAGCCTTATATGCATTCATTAGGGAAAATGAAATAGGTAATTTTATTGAAGACGTATACTCAAGTAACTGTACGGAATTTGATGAAAATCGTTATAGCCGTTTCTGAGAAAATCGAATTATTGTTAAAGTTGCCTAGAATAAACTAGCCTAATATTCATTTTTTGAGAAATATTAACTATACAGTATTATTGAGGACGTCAAGTCAAGTGACTGTGCGAAATTTGATCAAAATGGTTACAGCCGTTTTCGAGAAAATAGGATTGATGTTCAAAATGCGTAGAATAAACTACTCTTAATTATTGATCAATGTGAACCATTTCTATGTATACTCTGCCCAGTATGATAGAATGCCTATGTACGAGATTTCATTCATTTTCGTTCTACCGTCTAGGCTCCGGCGCCAGTAACAGTAATCTCGCGGTCGAATTTTTTCGCGAAAACAATACCTACTTTCTCGATACTTCGTATGAGAAAGTAAAAATTTAGAATTGCATTCATGGAAAAGAAATGAAACATTTTCCTCCTACGCCTCTGAAAAAAGAACCTTAACAGTAAAATGAGTGGACAAAGTAATAAATGAATTAAACATTAGGAACATTCACAACATGCATAAAACCTGAAATAATTTCACACAAAAATTAAATACATTAGAAACGTCAGTAATAACACATATACCAGTCCAAATAAAACAGGCAGCATAGGCATAAAACATATCACACCAATACAGGACATAGACAAATAAATTTCTATATATAAAAATTCGTCATAAATGAAATTTGTCAACGCAAACACATAAAATACAAGAAACACCAATTCAGTCAACAATGTCATAGAAACACATTAGACAAACAACACTAAGACACTCGAAATCGATGAAACAATACAATCAGTCCCGAGCAACAAACGTCTCGTCACGCAATGGAGGTGAATGTAAATGTCACGTCTGCACAGGCCTGTGCGGTCATACCTCATAGCGCTATGGGTGTCTGTCAGTCAGCCAATCAAAAGGACAATACCATTTCAGATAGAAACGCGAGTAAATTAAACATAAATAATAACAATCGTAAAATATCACCTAGAATTTAACACCGTACATCGTATACCTCAACATACGGAGCACCTGTTACCCTTTCCAGCACCCCTTTGGTCCCACGTTGATCGGTCCTCCGGTGCTCGGTCCTCCGGTGCTCGGTCCTCCGGTCCCAGGGCCCTCTGTCCACTGCACAGATGTAGGGACGCGGCACCCTGTCATGGAAAATGGCTCTCTGAAAAAGACAAACCAATTAGAAAGAGGAAATAACCCAGTTCGGAGGGAATAACATCGAAAGAGACTTACTATGGAATGCAGTTGTCCGTGAGTCTTCTTCTTTGCCTAGAAAAGAAATTTGCAGCACCTGTCAACGCTTTTAGGAGGAAAGAGGTTAATGGTACATATACGAAGGCAAAAAAATACAATAGAGAATATTCGCAAGTGTATCAATCGCATAGAACATCGCATCATGTACGTATATATTCGCATGGAAGTGTGAGTCGTCGTTAGGGATTTAGTGTGACTGGCCAGTGAGGTCGACCTCCTTGGGAAAGGGACGTTTGAGAGAACTCTCTCTATGCCACGGCCGGGCATTTGTTGTGTGTAACACCTTAAAATACTACTCCAATGAGTACGTGGCATGCCATAGAAAAAAGATCGAAGCGTATACGTAGGCATACGAATTAAAAAATATCGACAAATGCATGTAAGTAATGCGATGGTTGTAAAAAATGTAATTTCCATGTACACTAGAGCAAATAAAGTAAATAACTATCGACAAATGCACAAGTGTAATACCATAGTACTAAAAATAGTAAGGAGAAGAAATAAATCGGGAATGGGTGAAAAATAGGTAGGGTTGAATTGGGGAAGTTTTGCCTTGTTTTTGGGAGTCCTCTTCTTGACGAGTGCGTAGGAGCCCCTGAAATTAATAGAAATACAACGATATAAGTAAGGCTAGTGTAATTTGCCCGTCAAAAATGACGGGTATACATGAATAAATTAAATTTAAGACGGTTTCCTTTTCCCACTCTCAATCCCCATCGCTATCTCAGCGTATAATAAGCACAGTATTACATATTGAATGGCGCTAAAAAAGGAAATCGACGAACAGTAAATAAACACGTAAAATAAACATAGGTACATACGTGGTGTAAGAAACTGTTTCATCAACGGTAGTTACGTACTTAAAATATCAAATAAGGAACGGAAAATATGTACAAAAGTAAACACACACAACATTACACTAATCCCCCCATATATATTAATATATGATGGATAAAAACTAGTGGAATTCTTGTTCAAATTGTATTCATATTAAAAGCCACTCATGTAGAGAAAATCTGAAAATCACTTTTTCAATTTGAAATCTGAAAAGACTCGGGGTCGGAAAGGAACTCTAATATGTGATCGCCAATCTAAATAGCGGTTGCGGACGACTGTTTCCTTGTCCAGCCGTTCGCCCAAAAGAAACAGACATCACCACCTCGTTGCCCTTATTATAATTGAGAAAGTACCTCGCATGAGCTGGAATATTCACTTATCCCACCAACTTGTACTATTAAAAACTTGTTTGGAATGTTACAACGCTTTCAATCAAATGGGTTGTTTAAAGTCAACCCGTTTTCATTCAGTGTAATAACTCTCAGCCCTCTCTAATATAATCCCGAAAATTTTCGGAGAAATTACTTAACTTTAGGTTAATTTCTAAATAGGGAAGCATGCCACTATCTTCGCACTCATTTCCCTTGAAGGCATTAAACATACAAGAGTGGAATAATCACTTTCTGGAAGGGGGGTGACAATATAACGACACTACGATAAACTATGCATATTAACATAGCGTCGGAGATGATAAGTGGGAAGGCCAAAATTCAGAAGGCAACATTTCTATATATTAGTGGAATTTAAATTACTTCCATATTTAATCTTAATGTCGGCGAGAAATTGCGGAAACTAAGATGTGAAGCTTCAAAACCAAAAGGAAGACAGGATTTTGGTCGGCGTACGTTACGGTAAAATTCACTCACGGAACTATATGAAAAGTTACAAAAATGGAGAATAAGTGGTCGTGTTTTCACGTACGCGACAATTTCGAATATACCTAGACTCGATAAGCGAGACATTTAAGGAAATGCAGTGAATTTTACACTAACACGATGACAGTGCAAGAAAGTTACTGACCTTCGAAGTGTTGACTTGGAACACTCCGAAGTGGGCTCGTCGAACATCGGGCGTGGAATGAAAATCCTAGGTCTAGGAATGACAGTTCAGCGCGATAGTCATTTGTCTAATTGTAGAAAGTTGAAATTCATTTTTAATGACATTAAATACAGTAAAGTTATTATACAAAATGATTTTAAATATAAAATTGAAATAATATGCATGTTTTCTTTATTTAAAAATAATATTTTATAATAACAATAATAATTTTGTTTAAATAAACAATTTCTTAAAACGACAAAGTGACATCTATTTTTACGTGACAGAAAATGTCGAAATTGAAATGCGATATGACATAGGGAATAGTGAGCTCTAAAGTAAACGTTATTCGTGAGAATTCTTACATATGACATTATTTTTGTGGTTTAATTTATCAGTATAATACCAGCATTAATTACAACCTGCTTAAAAACTCAACATATCAACGTAAGACGCCAAACCAACAGAACTAACCCTATTGAAACTATAAATACGGAGAAAAGTAATTCTCAAAACTGCTTAATATTACAAATTTCTCGCGAATTGATAGCTGCGATTCATTTCCAGCGTTATATTTATTTATGTATAAAACATATTTTAAAATAATCAGCCGATTTTAATTTTGTTACATACCATTATCTTTAACCCTTTCGTGGCGGAATTAATATCCGACCCGTGAGAACCATCCAGGTAATAATCAACATCTTCTGGTAGGTAATTTTATTTTTATATGGTGGAAATACATCCAAAAAATGTTCAAAATCCACATTTAGAATAATTTATAATAAAGTCATGAATATATCGCAAAATAATAATAATGTTAATACTTTTACAACTCTTTTATAGCAATAAAAGAGTTTCAGCATCTATTAGACATATTAAATATAATAAATCAATGCGAGTTAAATTAAATAACTGACTTCAAATCTTCTAAAATTAATGATAATATAGTTACAAAAATACGAAAATTTTCAACGAAATATTTACATGGGACAAATCTAAATATAGGTATATATAACGGTTTGTAACCAGTTTGGCAAGATACAATATTGAGGCACCTCCAGATGTGCTAGAAACTTGATATTTGGTGGGATTATAGGTTTTTGGTCGCAGCCGAAGGAAAAAATTTGAAAGTTTCGAAATTCCCACTTTGAGGGGTTATTTTGGTTCCTTTTTTCCCCATTTATGGCCCCTAAGAAATCATGTAAATTGGTGTAGAGGTTTTTATATTTACACTTTAAAATTATTTCCCTTCAAGATACGAACTCGAGACTTAAACGATCGGATAGGATATATATTGCAGTTTCTTAATTTTGAAGACAGAATTTCAATCCGAGTAGAATTAGCGTAAATTTCTAGTTTTTATCGGAAAGAAGTGATAATTTTTCTGGGATCAGCTATCTAGGCAAGAGGTTTAATGCTTTCATATGGGTAAGCTTTGAATGGGAATCAGAGTCATATATTTCTCCTTTAAAACCTTACTAGCGTAATGCCCATTGAAATATCTAAAGATTCGATCGTTCAAGCTATTTATGGAGATCAAATTGGCATCAGAAACATTAATTGTATTGAAAGTCATTTCCTTCTCTCACCCTCCCTCTCTCTCTCTCTCTCGTATTAAAAGCAATGAAAGCACGTTTACGCCCGTAATGGTTGTGTAATAGTACCGATTACTAACCATTGATATTACTCGTGTTGCGCTTCGTTGATTTGTATACGACAAGGATTGTCTTCAGCCTTGATATCCAGATTAATTGAATATAAGACGGCCTCCACCAGTAAAAGGTAACTTATGCAGGTTATTTCACCAAATTTGAAGTAACGAGTATAATAAATGTTAAAATATAAACGTTATTTATAAAAATTTATTTTTATACCCATTACTTGCTGCTTTATTCGACGGTTACAACCAGGGGTGCACCGTTCATATATGACACTGCGCGATGCAAACGGGCGGTCAAACAACGGGGGCGGCCGATTTATCGTCAGACACGTACAGTATTTTAAACAGTAATGGGGATTATATTATAATATGCTTTATATCGTTTAATATTTAATGGTTACAGAAATTTATCAAAACATAAGGCGTTTCTTTTTTGTAAAGAACGCCTAAAACTGGCGATAAATGAGAGACTTACACAGGTGCGGCGAATGAGAGACTTGCACACGGGCGGCCGTGAGGTTACGACTACATATGTATTATTTTATTCTTTCGATGTTTAGATTTTATAAGGTCGAAGTTTTTGATTCACTAAATCCGCTGAAATTCAAAGGGCAGTTCCGCTAATGTCTAATATAATATTTATATATTTACGCATTTCCTGGAGGGGCGACTGAACCCCGCCTTGCCCCCTCTGCCGACCCCCGTGGGCTAGAATACGGTAAGTCTCGAGGTAGATGTTACGTCAATATTGTCGGTGCTCATATAAAAACAGAACCATCTAACCCAATCCTTGGCATCGACAAGGCATGCTTACTCGTACCAAGCTTTGAATGAGTTTGAAAACTAGAATCAGAGTCTGCTAACGGGAGTGTCAACGGTGTGAAATTCAAGGTGGATAATTTACTTTCAACCCCTTCCAACTCCTCCTAGCTAAAGGATTCTTATTTAACCTGCTGGCAGAAGAGTTTTATTAGTCGCATTCTCACCCTTATAAAGGTTATCCACCCTCCTCCTTATACTTCTCACCTCCTCTCTTTCACTACCCAATCTTTCTCCTTCCATCTATTATATATCGCACTCCGCCAGCATTATTTTAATGGAAAGAAATGAATTACGCTTATCTGAATGAATTATCCGAGTCGTCAAAATCCGGAGTAAATGCCTCTCTACTGCGCCTTGGCATTTACCCGAGATATTGGATATCAATTACCATTCGCTTTAAGAAGGCCGGAGAAATAACGACCGCGGGTAACAATGGAAGATTTTCATTCAGCGCGGTATGCAGATGTGTGGATGTTCTTGCGTCTGCTTTGTAGGTGCTGGCGATACGATAGAATAAAGAATTGGGAAAGATACAAACTCACCGTTTGGTATATTACATGCGAAAACACACTCATCGTATTCACTGGGGTGTCCGACAGACATGGATTCAGAAGGCAGTGGGTGTCCTCTGCCCGTAACCGTTGCACTTTTGCACACTCCTTAGGTCGAAGCACACCCCGACTAAACACACGCGATAATTTGCCATTGTGTATTGCCGACTATCTGTTAATCACGCACCAGAAATCACTTCTTTAGAAAACGCTCGCTTTTCCATCATCTCTTCGTAAGAATATTATTCCTCGTAAAATGACTATGGATGAACTAATCACTCTCGGTTCGTTCGTCAACGGTTTAATTATATTGGATCAATATTGAGGGCAATGTGGAGGGATCAAATTATCATCGCAATTAATTTAGGAACTCGTGCGATTAGCATTTAATGCAATAGGACATGACATGACACGATCCTCTTCGTTTCTTATCCATAACGCTCGATCCTTCCTATAGAAAGCCAACCGTTTTCTTTGCTTGTAGTACATACGCGTGGAACTAATGTGTTCAACCAACGACTTCACTCACTTTCAATGCTCTGCCTTCAGGGAAGAGGAGGTCGGAGGTATGAGTGGTGGTGCGAAAATGGGGGAGAGGAAAGGAGGAGGGTGGAAGGAAACACGGAAATATGGAGGATGAGGCGCGATCCAATGGAAGCAGTATTAGGTGGCCATGCGGACGAGAGTTCTGTGAGTCAACAGAAGCGCCGCGTATCAGGGGCATCCGCAATAGGATCGCAACACTGCTGCATTTAAATCCGAATTTCGGACGTAGCCTCCAGGGCCGCAGGAGGCGATTCTCCTCGCAAAGGCGTTGATTTGTTATCAAGAAACATGTAAGTGTTATTTGAAGATAAATATGAATCATTGAAGTGGAAAAATCCCTATTCCAAGATAATACTGGTGTTAGAGAATATACAGGCAAAATAATAAAGTCAATTAAAATTATTAATATTGTCACCGTGACGACTTTTTTGGTTTCTCTAATACGAAATACTTTCAAAGAATTTTTAGATAATTATAACGTTCCTAACCAGATTCTGTGTGAAATTTATTAAGACTGAGCGTCGTAATTTCATTTAAATGGGGTGTTCGCCATAAACAAGTGAAATCCTAAATGGTCAGGCTAGTATTTGGACGTCGTGTGACTCCCAGGCCTGCTAGGACGTGAAAAACCGCTCCTGTGCCTGAGTATTCCGAGTGGTTCACGCAGAAGAGTAGTCCTATCTAAAAACAAATTGCAAACGCAGAAAACTTTGGTTTGTCGTATACCCTTGTCTACTGGACAAAGAAATGTTGGTTTTCTTCGGTTTTTAAAATGGTAAATTTAGGTATAACTAGGCGATAAGCCCCTTGCTCGCTTACGCTGCCCCCACCCCCTCTAGTTCGCTGTTGTTGGAATTAGATCTGTTTTACGGGAATATGTTTTGAATATGAGTTTAATGAATATATTTTATAGGGGATGTTTGTTTGGTTTTTAATAACAAATTAAGACTGTTAGTTGAATAACTCGATAAAAAATAACATCAGACGGCTGAAATTTCCGGAGATTAAAAGCGTTAAAGAGAAAGAGACAACCAGAAATATTATTTTAGTAATATATATAAAAATCTGATGTGGCCAACACATGACTTTCTCCATATTCTCCATATATTTAAATTATTATGAATAGCATTATAAGGCAAAATTATTATTTCGTATCGTAAAAGAATACCATCGTCCTTGTTGCCGTAAATTACATATATTTTGAAGGTTTACAGAATTCTCCTCTACATGGTGTTGGCGCTGTTTACTGGTATTAAGATAAAGCGAAATATATCCGAAATGGATGGTTCTACGAAAATTAGTTTCAAACAAAACTTGGAAGAAATATTATTCTCTACAACTTTGGTCCTTACGAAGTTTACCAACAACGATGTATTTAAGGAGATATTTAACGGAAACCGAAAAACCGGTTATTTATAAATAACTCCTAAACAATAACTCCTATAGAAAATTGTACCAAATGAAAATTGTTGGAAAGTACATTCTCTATAGCGTTCGTATAGAATTGTATATACAATAATGATATTTTAACGAAGAAATATCGCAAAAACCGAATCGGGTTTCGAATAAACCTCGTCTTCCGGTTATCCGTTATTGTCCAAAAACTAATCAGTTCTTTGTGCTCATGTAAAAGTGTTAAATATGAAGGTTAGTAACGATATGGCATGTACTTTTTGAGTTACAGCGCCCACGCTAACATACACACACACACGAACACGCCCACGCACACGCGCACACGCGCTCAGGCGCACACGCACACACACGCAGTGGGACGACCAAGAGGATTGTTGTTTGCCCGATAGAGAAAAAGCAAACCTACCGCGAACTCTCGTACGCAACAAATGGGCGTCGGTGGCCCATAAGGGGGAAGCACACCGACGACGAGGTCCACTGGCTGGCGATCAGGGAAAGGCCGAGTTTTGGCGCAGACGCCGACGTTGCCTGGCGACTGGCGCACGATAGGTGGGCGGACGCGGTCTTCCTCGCCAAAACGGGAGTGCTGGGCGCAGGGAGTTGCCCGTGGTGCACGGATAAGGTGGGGAACGCTTGGCACCTGGCTTTCGAGTGCGCAAAAGCGAAACCCATGTGGGGCAACGTCCTCAAACTCATCAAAGCCCTGACCTGAGGGACCTGTATGCAGGCTTACGGAAAAAAACGGGACTCGGCTATAAGGGTGTCCAACTGGCGAATTACCTTGTCACGTTGGGGAAGAGCGTGATTTATAAGAGTTTCACCTTATTCTGCAAAGGGAGAAAAACGCAACTCGACAACTGGAGGGAATTTCAGCATTCATTGAAAAAACGAATCTTGTCGGAATGGGCCTATCACCAGGGGAACGATACCGTAACCTCGTTCTCGGAGTTCTGGGGTTACAAGGACATACTCTGCTCTGTTGACCAAGGAGAACTGATGATGGGAAACCTTATCCTCACGTAATCGAAGCATAGGAAATGGTTCAAATCGCATAACAGTACTGAGGCATCTCTCATCATCATCATCATCATCACCTTTTTATTTATTTATTTATTTTTTTTCATACATAATAATCATCATCATTATGCCTCAAATCGTTTTAGCCCTGAGGAGTGCATGCGAAGAGCGGTGATCTGTTGGAGAATGCCCCAAGGTTGCGGTAACCAGCCCCTTCGGCGGGGAACTCCAATGGAACATTTCTCTCTCTCGCTGCACATAAAATTAATAATAATAATAATGAACTACAATGAACTGATGATATGAATAAACAAGGTGACGGAGAGAGAATTACCCCCTACCGTTCCCTTTAATAATAATAATAATAAAACACACACACACACACCCCCACACGCACGCACGCACACACACATCATTCCGAAAATACTCTAAACGTGTTCTAGGGACCTCAAAACATGTATTTACGTTGAAATGTCGAAGTCGATTTTTTCATGAATACAATACTTTCCCATTACTACGTATGGAGAAAGTAAAAAATATAAACAACATGAATACCTACTCCGTTCGATTTATTTGCATTATATTCATATCTTCGGTCATTTCGAGCAAGTTTTAATCTTATTTTCGTTCCTTAAAGCCTTTTTTTCTGTACATATGCCCGGAAATTACAGAGGACAACAACAACGGCATCCATGGAATCTTATTATTGAAATGTTAAGAAAATTTTACCAAACCTCGAGTATAAATTCAAACTAGGAGTGAATTCAATTGAGATTGAGTAGTCGACGGTAAGAATAATAATCCTCATTCATTTTGGCGTGTTTTAGCGTAAATTTCTTGTCGATAACAATTTTAAGATATTTTAAAGAGTAAAAGAAAGAAAGGCTTCAAGCCAAAAGGTTGATTTTTACGTGTCACATTATGGGAATGGACTTTCATCCTCTGTAGACGAACCCGTGACCCCTTTTCGAAATTTTTTTAGTCATACCTTAAGAGATTCATTAACACTGAAATCCTGAGAAATCTCAGGTTTCTAACTTTATTTCTAATCGAGTTATTCACAAAATTAGAGTGTTACGCATCATGATGACCATTGTGATTTCACAGTATAGAGAGATAACTCCTCGGAAACTTTTAGAATAAGTGGATAGAATAGGAAACAATAACATTTTTTCCAGTAAGCATTGCACAAATCAAATCTTTAAAATACGAACGTTTTTTATCATTTGTTCAATAGAAAATTATAAATTTATTTATCTATATATTTTTCCATAAATGCTGTAGAGGACTCAACTTAAATTTTATCCCCCATTTCCTTGATTGGTTGTTTTTATCTGATCTATGTCAATTATTCCACGATTCAACATACCTGGTTGGAATAAATTTACCCAATTAATCTTAATCGTTGGCAAATCCGTTGCAGCCAGACTCATTGCAGAAGACCCCGTCTCACGTTCGGCAGTGCTGCAAGGAAATGTTTTGGCTAATTTGGAGAATAACTTTCAATCATCAGAAACAGTGTTTGTGTCAACATGTTTTCACATTCCATTGATTGATTTTTTTAGAATGGAAATGAAATCGTTATTTATATTTTATCGATCTCTCTCACCCTGTATGTAATAGGTGGATAAACAGGCCAGTAGACCCTATTCAATACCTTACCTTACCGCAAACTTAGTAACCTTCGGCAGACACTCGAACCATCCATCTACCAAGCGGTGCTTTCAATAATATACATAACTATGATAAATAGATGCTTTTTAGGTGGGATATAGAAAGATAAAAATCTTTATGCACTTCTAGGATGACTATAAATCTGAAATTTTGAAGGATAATAAAGTACATAGGCTGAAAGGTTCATAGAATGGAAGCACCGTATACTCGTCTTGTAAGTAATATATTTTTTAAAACTGTTATGTGCATAAGAATGGCCCAAACAAAATAAACCATAGAATAATAATACCATTTCCTTTAACACAAACAGTTTTTCCCAATTGTGTGTTATAAAATATTTATATACACAGTAGGATTCGAACCCCTGATCGTTTCATTTGGAGCTAGTCATGCCAGCCACCTCTCTACCAAGGCTGGAAAATGTTCTTAATTAAACCTCAACCAAGCCGTAGAAATAACCTAGTTTGGTTTAGTATGGTTTCTAGGTTTAATTTGTAAAATCAAAACTCCCAATTGCCACTTGTCATTTGTGAATCAGACAATGAAATGTGTTAGACAAATAAACATAGGAAGCGGTTATGGCATGATAGAGTTTTGATTAAGAGTTAAATGTTTCAGCAGTGTCATATAAAAAATAAATTAAAAATATATTCCCACACTAAGATTTCTCCATACAATGTTATTGAATATTAGTTTTATTTAAAAACATAAAAGTGTCTCTTTAATACATACACTCCATCAGTTTCAATATAAAATTAAGTGCCACTTAAAGATGGGGATGTGAGACTTTTCAGGAATTAGAGCAGGTTTCAATAAAAAACAAGATAATATTGTTAAAAAATTAAATTCTTTTTTTAAATGTTTAAATATCATTAATGACTAATATATCAAGGATGGTAGCTTTGAATCCATGTTCAATTGTTTGGCTCCTGTTAGATAATAAATTGCTGCTCAACACGATCTAGAAAGCACCATTAAACTTTTGGCTTCCCATTATTATCATAACGTGACAGGTCATTAATCTCCGGATCGTATGGAATTTTTATGGATTGGAAATAACATTTTGCACTTAAAACATTGTAGTTTAAAAAAATTTTATTATAAACACCATTAATACATCATTAATACTATATTATTCAGTAAATTTAAATAGAAACAATTAAGAAATTATTATTAGTAGTATTGCATACTTGGATGAAATGTTATATTGTAGGGTTATGTACAAGTTAACATGGAAAACATTCTCCAACATACTGGTACTGATAGCTACACTTATTCACCATACCATTTAAATGAAAAATATACAGGAGCAATCTTTAGTAAACATATTCCTAAAACAACTATATGCAACTCTACATGGAGTTGGTATTTGATAGAGGTTTAACTGCAACATTTACTTAGAGCAGCATTAATGTATCTAATTTGAAATCGTATATAAGGATGACTTAATGTTTATGCTGTATTCCAGGAATTAAATGTGTCGCATTGGGTACGTGAATGATAACATACACAAATGACAGAGAATTTCAGTTAATTAGCTTTTGCTGTGAACAGAAAGCCATGGTTCCATATAATGTATGGTTGCCAAAACTAATTACATAATAAGTCATAATTTGAATCAGGTACACACATACTGATGTGTTAGTCTTATTAAAATTATCCTACTAGATTGAAACCCCCCTGATTCAAAAGGTAACTAATTATTTGGCCAACACTTCCTTAATGATAAACATAGAAACAGATGAAAACTTCATTAGTGTTACTAAAAGAGAAACATGCCATGCTCTAAGAAGATTATATCTGTTTCTCTGTATCACATGGAATAAAGAAATGCAAAGTTAAAATATCATCTTCTAAATGAAAATAAATATGAAACCATGGCAAAACCGCTTCTTATTAAAATGCGTCTTATTCCTTGCTAGCACATTTTGATTGAAATTTGCAAGCAAAGTAAGCATGCCATGAAAATGACTAGAAAATATTACAACAGAAATGGAATGAAATTTATGAATATGGCAAATAAAGTCTTTTTACATAAGTCGTTGAAATTACACATTTATATTCCTAGAGCTATGTTAAAATTCCATGAAACTGAATACATGATGCTGGTAAAGGATGAAGAAACCTCCTGGGCACAGTGAACGGATTCATTCAATATATATATACGCATATGACAAATATTTATCCTTGTCACAGTCACATAAACCATTTATAAACCATAAAGATATGTATAAGATGAGAAATACAATTAAGCCCTACAAATGTTTCATGAATGATTGCAAGAAATCGTACAGGTGATTTCCAAGAAATACATAAGAAACTTCACATCCATCAGAGAAAAAATTCACTTGCCAGACAGAGGAACTGCTTCCACGTCTTCACATAATATGCCTTCCACCACACACTCTCTGTTGAAAATGAAAGCTGCCGAATGACTTCAAGTTTGTGCACGTTTCCAAATGACCCGAATGGGGTAGTGCATTCCATTCGTTAACCTTTTTTTTAAATGGCGTTTCCCCCGATATTATCGAGGCCTATTCCATTCACGAGAACCCTGCAAAACGATAATAAAAAATTTAGAATTGCATATATGGAAAAGAAATGAAACATTTTCCTCCTACACCTCTGAAAAAAGAGCCTTAACAGTAAAATTAGTGGACAAAGTAATAAATGAATTATTCATTAGGAACATTCACAACATGCATATAAATCTGAAATAATTTCACTCAAAAGTTAAACACATTAGAAAGGTCAGTAATAGTGCATACCAGTCCAAATAAAATTGTCAGCATAGGCATAAAACACAGCATACCAGTACAGGACATAGACAAATAAATTTCTATATATAAAAATTCGTCAGAAATGAAATTTGTCAACGCAAACACATAAAATACAAGAATCACCAATTCAGTCAACAATGCCATAGAAACACATTAGACAAACAACACTAAGACACTCGAAATCGATGAAACAATACAATCAGTCCCGAGCAACAAACGTCTCGTCACGCAATACCAGCATTGGAGGTGAATGTAAATGTCACGTCTGCACAGGCCTGTGCGGTCATACCTCATAGCGCTATGGGTGTCTGTCAGTCAGCCAATCAAAAGGACAATACCATTTCAGACAGAAACGCGAGTAAATTAAACATAAATAATAACATTCGTAAAACATCACCTAGAATTTAACACCGTACATCGTATACCTCAACATACGGAGCACCTGTTACCCTTTCCAGCACCCCTTTGGTCCCACGTTGATCGGTCCTCCGGTGCTCGGTCCTCCGGTCCCAGGGCCCTCTGTCCACTGCACAGATGTAGGGACGCGCACCCTGTCATGGAAAATGGCTCTCTGAAAAAGACAAACCAATTAGAAAGAGGAAATAACCCAGTTCGGAGGGAATAACATCGAAAGAGACTTACTATGGAATGCAGTTGTCCGTGAGTCTTCTTCTTTGCCTAGAAATGAAATTTGCAGCACCTGTCTACGCTTTTAGGAGGAAAGAGGTTAATGGTACATATACGAAGGCAAAAAAATACAATAGAGAATATTCGCAAGTGTATCAATCGCATAGAACATCGCATCATGTACGTATATATTCGCATGGAAGTGTGAGTCGTCGTTAGGGATTTAGTGTGACTGGCCAGTGAGGTCGACCTCCTTGGGAAAGGGACGTTTGAGAGAGCTCTCTCTATGCCACGGCCGGGCATTTGTTGTGTGTAACACCTTAAAATACTACTCCAATGGGTACGTGGCATGCCATAGAAAAAAGATCGAAGTGTATACGTAGGCATACGAATTAAAAAATATCGACAAATGCATGTAAGTAATGCGATGGTTGTAAAAAATGTAATTTCCATGTACACTAGAGCAAATAAAGTAAATAACTATCGACAAATGCACAAGTGTAATACCATAGGACTAAAAATAGTAAGGAGAAGAAGTAAATCGGGAATGGGTGAAAAATAGGTAGGGTTGGGTTGGGGAAGTTTTGCCTTGTTTTTGGGAGTCCTCTTC
The DNA here is from genome assembly GCA_036926305.1 of Uropetala carovei. Lineage (NCBI taxonomy): Eukaryota > Metazoa > Arthropoda > Insecta > Odonata > Petaluridae > Uropetala > Uropetala carovei. The sequence goes on along the minus strand of JAXCHB010000202.1, from coordinate 905,325 downwards.
TTGACGAGTGCGTAGGAGCCCCTGAAATTAATAGAAATACAACGATATAAGTAAGGCTAGTGTAATTTGCCCGTCAAAAATGACGGGTATACATGAATAAATTAAATTTAAGACGGTTTCCTTTTCCCCCTCTCAATCCCCATCGCTATCTCAGCGTATAATAAGCACAGTATTACATATTGAATGGCGCTAAAAAAGGAAATCGACGAACAGTAAATAAACACGTAAAATAAACATAGATACATACGTGGTGTAAGAAACTGTTTCATCAACGGTAGTTACGTACTTAAAATATCAAATAAGGAACGGAAAATATGTACAAAAGTAAATACACAACATTAAACTAATCCCCCCATATATATTAATATATGGTGGATAAAAACTAGTGGAATTCTTGTTCAAACTGTATTCATATTAAAAGCCACTCATGTAGAGAAAATCTGAAAATCACTTTTTCAATTTGAAATCTGAAAAGACTCGGGGTCGGAAAGGAACTCTAATATGTGATCGCCAATCTAAATAGCGGTTGCGGACGACTGTTTCCTTGTCCAGCCGTTCGCCCAAAAGAAAAGGCATCACCACCTCGTTGCCCTTACGATAAAATTCACCCACGGGACTATATGAAAAGTTACAAAAATCGAGAATAAATGCTGGTGGTTTCACGTACGCGACAATTTCGAATATACCTAGACTTGATAAGCGAGACATTTAAAGAAATGCAGTGAATTTTACACTAACACCATCACAGTGCAAGAAAGTTACTGACCTTCGAAGTGTTGACTTGGAACACTCCGAAGTAGACTCGTCGAACATCGGGCGTGGAATGAAAATCCTAGGTCTAGGAATGGCAGCTCAGGGCGATTGTCATTTGTCTAATTGTAGGAAGTTGAAATTCATTTCGAATGACATTATATACTGTAAATTTATTATACAAAATGGTTTTTAATATAAAATTGTAATGATATGCTTGTTTTCTTTATTTAAAAATATTATTTTATAATAACAATAGTAATTTTCTTTAAATAAGGAATAATATCTTAACCCGACAAAGTGACATCTATTTTTACGTTACAGAAAATGTCGAAATTGAAGTGCGATATGACAGGGAATAGTGAGCTCTAAAGTAAACGTTATTACGGAGAATTCTTACATGTGACATTAATTTTGTGGTTTAATTTATCAGTGTAATACCATCATTAATTACAACCTGCTTTAAAACTCAGCATATCAACGTAAGACGCCAAACCAACTGAACCAACTCTACCGAAACTATAAATACGGAGAAAAGTAATTCTCAAAACTGCTTAATATTACAAATTTCTCGCGAATTGATAGCTGCGATTCATTTCCAGCGTTATATTTATTTATGTATAAAACATATTTTAAAATAATCAGCCGATTTTAATTTTGTTACACACCATTATCTTTAACCCTTTCGTGGCGGAATTAATATCCGACCCGTGAGAACCATCCAGGTAATAATCAACATCGTCTGGTAGGTAATTTTATTTTTATATGGTGGAAATACATCCAAAAAATGTTCAAAATCCACATTTAGAATAATTTATAATAAAGTCATGAATATATCGCAAAATAATAATAATGTTAATACTTTTACAACTCTTTTATAGCAATAAAAGTGTTTCAGCATCTATTAGACATATTAAATATAATAAATCAATGCGAGTTATATTAAATAACTGACTTCAAATCTTCTAAAATTAATGATAATATAACTACAAAAATACGAAAATTTTCAACGAAATATTTACATGGGACAAATTGTGTCCATGTTTACAAACTGAAGATCATTCAGGCGTTCGTTTGCGTTGTTGAGAGGCAGTAATAGGAGAACGTTTTTTCAGGGCCGTGGGTTAAACTGGAATGTCGCAGCGTAGGGTCCGAGGGTATTTCGATTATATGTCAAAGCGTGAGGATTAATTCATCACTATTATTAAGATTGACATCAGTTATGTTATTAACAAAGGCCACTTACGCTAAGTAAATCAACAACGGCCACGAAAGTGCATCTAATGCAAATTTGATCCATCAACTCTGCAGCTCTGTGGAAGACATGGCAATTATTTTTTATTAACGTGAGAAGTGTGAATGCAATTTGTTTATTTCCATGAATGTATTTTAAATATAATTTAACGGCATTTGAGGAGATATTGCTTGTGATACCGTGCTGTCATCATATTTAACAGCTCATCGAATTTGAAAATCTGCAATAATTGCTGTTTGCAATGAAATGTACATTCTATACGATGGATTGCCAACTTTTATGTAATAGAAGCAGTGGGGGATCCACGGGAGAGGGGGAGGAGAGGGGGCGACCGCCCCTCCTTGGATAATCCCATTGCATTCCACTGGGTTCTTTCTTAAATTCATTCCGCGCAGAATTCCTCAATTATACGCCGCAGATCAGGTCTTTATAGCAAGGGAAAGAAATATTCTGAGGAGGGTAGGGATTTTCAAAACATAGGGCTGGTGGCAGGGGTGGATTTGATATGTGTAGGGGCTATCACCCCCCTCCCTTTGAGAAGTTTCTGGATCCGCCCCTGAATATTAGACTGCATTAGGTGCGATTACTACTACGGGCCAATAAGGCAATCTAAATAGGAAGTTGCTTAAGTTATTTTCTGGTTATTCGAGGCGAAAATCAATTTTAAATTATTTTTGATTATCAATAATTAACTTTAATTAAATATTACATAATTTTATTAATTGAAAATCATGGATAGATTCTGCAATAGAACCCTGATCGCTACGTAGGAAGAATATTAAAGTTCAGAACGTGGCGAATATTTTATGAGGAATCGATTTCTTCTAAAAGACAATTACCTGAAAGAGAATATTCTGTTCAACTAAGGTGAATATAAGTGAAATTAGAAAGTTTATGGAAATAAAAAATTTTTAACGCCGCGTTAAACGGTCAAACGATCAAAATTGTATTTTACGTGGCGAGTAGCTAGGAGAAGGGGAATTTTATTTTATTGTCTACCTGAAATTTTGGGCGTGTCTGCCTTTGCGGACCTTTGTCACTATGACCAGTGATAAGGAGTTAGGGATCTGCATTCCATTCCGCTTCAATGGAAATTATCCCGACTCGCAGGTGTTTACGAAGTGCGAGAGCATTTTCTCACGAGCGAGAGTGATCGAATAAGTCTTCTTTTTTCCTTCCTCGTTATTCCATTTTTAATTTTTTAAATATTGATTAAGCTTTGATATCAGTATCCTTTCTATATTTTTTATTTTTATAAATTAAACATTACAAAATTTACAGCATTTATGAAGTTTATGCGTTTGCTGCATTGAGTGCTTTATATAATTAAACGTAAAGTGATAAAGTTAGACAGGAGAAAAATTATGCATCGAGAGAACTGATAAATTCGTACATACATAAAACCCCGAAGTACTCATTTGAGTAGAATAGAACATAATTCGTCTACATTGCTCATCCTATTGCCCATTATTCCCTTTTAAAAAGCATCCATTTGAAAACCAAAAGTTTACATTCGACGGAACAGTCTGAAAAAAATCCTTCGACCACCAGCCGCCCGTGCTCTGCCCGATACGTCACAACTGGCGCCCCTTTCCCTTCTGGTTAGCAGAAAAACAAGTCTCCAAATTCTTCTTTATCTTATCCGAATACCTTCGCGATTTTACCCATCAATTCCTATAGTAGCTGTTTACCGCTACCGAAGCTGTGTTAAACGAGTGTAAAGTGTACTATACATTTTATAGATCGGTAACCTTCTAGACTTCTTTTAACATTACAGAAATGCGGCGGGACATGCGGTTGCTCTCCCTCTTCCTAAACTCCCCCTTCCTAAACACGGCGGCGAATTTATAGGTATGTGCAGGACGTGCAGAAGTAGGGTCCCGTCCGGCTGAGGGGCCCTCGAAATAACTTTTCGTTTCATCTCTGGCGATGAAAACTCTTACGGTTTAATCCAATAATGCAATCTAAACTGGCGTATGTGTGTGCTGTGTCTGCTAGTGGTGCAATAATATACTGTTTGATGCGTTGTTGTCACTGTTCATTTCTCCTACGCCCCGATTAAAGTGTAGCTGGCATCGAGAGAGTGATATGCATTCGGTCAGGGGTCCCAGCATGACTCTTAGTTCTGGCCGTACTTCCTGTGTTACCAAATTTAATTTTAAATTGTAATTGATTTAAATTTAATTTTATGCCAAGTTTTAATTGCCACATTTCGACATTGCCCATTCGTGGTTGGGTTGGGTTCTTTCCTGATGATGTTTGAGGTATTGCCATTACTTCACTAATTTTCCCCGAATTTGGTACGATTCTTCCTTACATCCTAACTTAGTGAATGGTCAGGTGTTATTGCTTACAAGACATAAAAGTGAACATTTCAGAAAGGCATAATTACACCGAAATGAAGCTGGATTTGGCGAAAGTGATATGATCTATGTACATAAAAGTGAAATTCTGTTTTTTTTTGTCCGTTGTAGAAATCCACAACGTTGAAGGTTTCGTCCAAAACTTCGCATAGGTATATAATTTTACCCTTCGAGTAACGTAAGATATATGACGAGAAAAAATTTGGGGGGATGGGGTGCTTAATTCAATAATTATTTCCCATAAGTTTACACGTAATTTTTGGTTTTTCAGAGTGCAAGTTTTTTTCCTTCATTCATCGAAATACCTAATTATGGACCGATTTTCTTCGTTTTCGCTTTATTCGACGGTTACAACCAGGGGTGCACCGTCCATATATGCGACTGTGCGATGCACACGGGCGGTCAAACAACGGGGGCGGCCGATTTATCGTCATACACGTACAGTATTTTTAACATTAATGCGGATTATATTATAATATGCCTTATATTCATTCATATTTACTGGCTACGGAAATTTATCAAACCATAAGGCGTTTTTTATTTTTGTAAAGAACACCTAAAAATGGCGGTAAATGAGAGACTTGCACAGGGGCGGCGAATGAGAGATTTGCACACGGGCGGCCGTAAGGTTATAACTACACAGGGCCGGCTCAAGACATTTTGGCGCCCCAAGCAGATTTCAATTATGGCGCCCCATCGATACGTAAATTTTACAGTAAAATTCCGTAGTTTAGTAATGTAATAGGATATAATTATTTTGAAGTTTTGTGTATTTTTATGATTAAACAGTTTAATAAAAAAGAAGGTTTAATTCTCAGAAAAATAAATTTGAAATGCCACAAAGAAATTATAAATTGTGCGATATTTATTTCAATGAAAAAGAGATTTATTGGAACTATTGCATCGATATACATATGCTCAGATGGAACTCAATTAATGGTTGTCAGACTTGCTGGTGCAGTACGTTTCATAAAGAAGGCATCAAAAAATGCAAAATGCAAATGCCTTATTCATAGACAAGCACGTGTTGCAAAGCGCATGAATAAAGGCAGTGACGAGCTTATCTGAAGCTAATGGTACAAATTGCTCTTGGAATGAAATAGTATGGATGAAATTGATTCTTGATTGCAAAATGCACTTGGGAGTCTGTGAATACTGCAACGGAAGGATGCAGGGGAAAAAGAAGCGAAGAAACGAATGGAATCAAACCTTATCTTGGAAAGACGTTCCGAAAGAAATTATTTAAAAACTATGGGTTGGAATGAAAAGCGGGATTTATGTTGAATAAATGATATTCCAATTTTATGACTGATTATGAACTTCAAGAGCAAGATGAACATCGTCTATTACTTGGAATTATTACAACAAAGGAAAACTTTTGTTAGCAAAAGCGGCTTACGAATTTGTTACCAATTTAAAATTGAAAATTTAAGATGACCTTCAGGATGAATTTCTTAAAAGGAAATAAAATTGCCCAATAATAGAGTTAATTACCTCAAATTTTGAAGAGAAAAACCTCTACATTAAACTACTTATCAAAGGTTGGTTCAAGAAAGAGTATAATAGCAGCAAACTTATTTGAATTAAACTAAAAAATAATTTAACCATACAACGTGAAAGATATAGTACTGTATTTAATCGATCGTAAGGCGACCTTTTTTTTACCGCCTTATAAATTGCCACTCGGCTTAGAATCGAGTCTTAAAAATCGAAATAAATGTTTCGATAAATTCATTCCCGAGCCATCTCTAGTATGCGCGTGCGCGTAATCTTAGGATTCTCTGAGTCAATCGTAATTTCCTCGTTCTTTTGTAAAAACAGGAAAAAAGAAAATTTACTGTGAGTGCGACGCGAATCAAAACCCGCTTAATTTCATTCGGCTGCGTGAACCTTTACGAGTCTCTCGGAAACACTTTCACTCGTGCTCTCACGCCGACTCGCAATTTTATTTCCGTTGTCGTCCGTACTTTCGAAAGGTTTTACCGCCGCCGCCTCGAATGGCGAGTCTCGCACGGATCAGCCAATCTGTTATATCGACGCGACACTATAGACGAAAGGGTCGGATAGATAGCTAGAGAACGGAGAATGAGACGTCTCCTTCTCTACACATTCTCTCTCTTCGATGGGCGCTGCTAAGGCGCTCGGCCGGGGTCGGAGGTCACCCCTGCAGGCTGTGGGAAGTAGCACTAAAGACTGTCTCATCCTCCGCACCCACTAAGCGTTCGAACGGCATGTGGAGATCGTAGGATGTTATCTATCTCTTACGGAACAGTGCCAACTCCACTATACTCCGCCGCTTATCGGTCAGAACTAAAATGTAGAAATTTAGCACATTTTTCAAAAAGTCTCTATACAGTAGATAGATAAAAAGTACAGGTTGACAACGTTGATGTTTACTATTGTAATAACCTCACAAAAATGGTTTTGTCTGTAGAGGAAAGCTTTTTTTTTAATGCAAGTGAGGTTATTACAATAGTAAACATCAGTCTTGTCAACCTGTAAATTTTATCTATCTACTGCAGTGTTTCCCAACCTTTTTAGAGTCGCGGCACCCTTAAGTGACTTTTCAGAATTTGGCGGCACCCCTCCCTATCCACCGTCAATAATAATCGTGGTGAAGTTGAACCCCTAACCCCAACCTCCATATCTCCTTTCATTTTGAAGTGCCTCTGCGACGAAATGAAGGTCGACTTAACTCTGGTTTGCATTTTTGAAAGCCGACGATGCAAAATGAGGCTAGAAATGGGAAAACAGAATATTTTTTGCGGCACCCTTCAGAACACTTCACGGCACCCAGGTTGGGAAACACTGATGTGCTGTATAGAGCATTGGTTCTCAACCTTTTTTTTCCTGCGTCACCCTATGTTCAGTTTATTCTGTTATTCGTCACCCCGTTTACAGTTTCATTACCTTCAAGTCACCTTTAAAGATTAATTGCGTTTTTCCTACAACATAAAGATAAAATTCTGGCATTTAAATAGCACGCGTGTTTATTCTCCTAGTTTTATTTATGTTTATATAAGTCAGAATATGATACACTGTAAATTTATCAAATATTCGCGTCACCCCTCAATAACCGTCGCGGCACCCTGGGGTGTCATGTCACCCCGGTTGAGAATCACTGGTACGTATAGAGCGTTTTTTGAACACCCTGTACATTGCTAGCGAAACGTCTCTTTTGTGAGTGGCTGGCCTCAGATGATCATAATGCATATTTATCAATGATCGAATCAGTCGTTTTTCAGTTTAATCAATTAACATTACTCCTCGTGAAATACGGTCTTTTCCGAATTATAAGTAAACTTTCCTCCTGAGTGGATTCAAATTGTCTCGGACCAAAACCAAACTTCATTCTTGTGACCGTAAAGGCTGCAATGTTCCTATTTCCTGGCTTAATTCTAAACGATTTAAAATTGCAATACAAATTATTTTGCGCTGGTGCCATTGTCAACTTCCGCATTTTTCGTAAAATCAATAAAATCTTTGTCACAGTCGATACAAAATTTTTAAACTACCTGGTACAAAAATTGCTTTTCTAGCATGAATAATTGTTTAGATAACGTGACCCGTATCAAGTACCCATACGCGAACTACAACCGCGAAAAATTACTGTTAAGATATATATATATATATGTATGTGTATATATATATATATATATATATATATATATATATATATATATATATATATTCTTATGAAAGAGGAAAGGTAAATACGTAGTTATATCAATTGCAACTAGAATGCCTAGTGAACATTTAGCAATATGAGAGCCGCTGGGGTGTCGGAAATACGCCTTTACGCACGTAAATTGGAACTTCATTTTAATACTTAGATTTCAAAGTTGCTAACAGTCAGGCGATTCTCTCAAAAGGAAATTTCATTCTATATCTTAGAATAAGACGATAATGCAACCGAAGCGTGAAACATGTCGATGCGTCACCTAACGTAAATAAAATTTCGCAAGGTGCTGGCGTTTTCGTTGATAAACTAACCGAGAGGTAGCTCATCGTTATTTACGTCTCGAGCTCACTTCTAGGGAAAAGTAGTAATCTGTCACTAGAGCGGAAAACGCTAACAATAAGCGTTTTCTCGTGGCGCGAGATTTGACATCCGTTCCTTAAACGACACTTTTAGGAGGCCGGCGATTCTTTCTTTTCCTTTTACTTGAATGGCGTTTGCAGTTTAAGTGTATTAAGTTTTTCGCGGAAAACGCTCCATTGAGCAAACGGCCTTACTCTTTTATATACAACTCCGTTGAAATCAGCAAAAATTCGACTTTTTTGATAATGAGAAATTTAATTTTTTCGGTTCAAATTCTGGCCCCCTTTCTACATCTGTCGACGAAAAAACATGCGTTTACAAGGTTTAATAATCCGTTCTCTTACAATTTTTTTGCCAATTACGGAAACTGACAATTTTTATCAAATGTCAGTGTAATGATAAATATTTAAGAACAGTTTTAGTTGAAAATATCTTTGGAGTGCAATGTGAATTTTTAATAATTGAATTAATATTTGAATTTTCATTAATCTTCCATTATGTTATATTATCCCTATATTATAATACTCAGAACCGGTAAATATGTGCATTTGTTGACTCTGGTGTTTTAAGGTTTTGACTATTATACGAACGGCATAACTGCAACTTGAACGTGCTATTATTACGTACATACATTTTTTGATAGTTTTACGTGCAAATAATTACCATGAAAGCTACCGAAAGCGTATGGAAGGAAACATTACCAACTATATTTGAGGTTATTAAATTACATTTGTGGTAAAAAGTTAATGGACTTTTTAAAATGGATCTTATTTGTGAACTTGACCACAGAATGCAAGCATCAGAGCTGATAAATAATATAAAATCCCTTTTACCACATTCTCTGATATTTTTGTTGCTGCATAAAAATTCTAAGGCGCTTCCACGGGAGCTGCGGATCAGAAATTTATCACGTCGGCAGTCAAAGAGGCTATTAAGTCATTTATAAATTCCGAAAATTTTCATTTTCAAGTGACGTTTCACCACTCACTACACTGTTTTGTTTCCATTCGACACGGGAATAGAGCGGGAATCGGTACAGGACATTGCAAAGCTGCACATTTAGGATGGCCAATTGGAAATACGTAAAGAAGATTCGGTTGCCTAGCAAATGGGGTGAGGGAGGAGGAGGAGGAGGAATCTGGGGCGGTAGGGGTCACGGGCGGCGGGGTGTATGGGTGGGGATGTATGCGGGGAGGTCTTCTATCGTGGCGACATAATACGAGTGAGCTGAAACGGACGTGGAAGAGAACGTTGGAGACGAAGGATCCGAGATCTCCAGATTGCTTGGAAATGATGGTGAAAAAACGAGCGCGTTTAGTACCATGAAAATTTCATTTGAAATTCGAATGTTTTGGCGTCCCTTTCGGAAGTTATTGGTCGGACGCTTTGTCATTCGTCCTGCTTCGACCGCCTTAATCGGTAATTCTAATATGGGAAGGGATCTCTCGAATTCGCCTTCGCCCCCGGTTGCGACGCCTTGGAGGAGATGACGTTTGCCCAGACGTTACGCCACTGCGACGCCGGAAGTCTCTCTGAGAGCGAATAAGGTTCGCTTTTGAGAAGACCGTAAGCTTCTCCAAGAGACTCTTTTCTGCGAAAATCCGATTTGCGACCTTCTTGAAGAGAAAATTTTCAATTCGATTTCAAAACATCTGAAGGAGGATTCGTTTTAAAATTCGCGAACAGATCGACAACTTCCAACGTTTCCCAGCTATCATATTCCACGAAACCAAAAGTGGATTATTAGCATAACTTAAATGAGTTTTCGAATAGCAAAAACATTTCCCAGCACCCACTATGGATTTCCAATATTGAAATCGCTTCGGAAGACGTTGACTTTATCCAAATGATTGTTTTATCTGACCTCAACAAAACGGTTTAGGCTCCTCTAAATTCACATTTCAAGGCTACTGTTTAGACTTTGACAGAATATCCATAGCGCCGATGAGCCAAAACTGAACGTAAGTCAAAAACAGACATTAACAAAGTCATCGAGGCTATAAATGCGTTTTAAGGAGTGATTATTAAAGGAAGCTTACTCTGATTAACTACCTTCCCCCGTCCACCTTGGCTACTTTCTCTCTCCCCCCCCTCCCTCCCTCCCTGCAGGATTGCGTAGGATGTCGTGGCATGAGGCATAATAATTCTCATTTCTCTCTTCCTCTGCTGACAGTTCTCTTTCCACAATACCCTTTAAGATGGTTACTTCGTGACACGTGTAGGCCATCTTACACTTCACACTCAGCATTGGCTTTGTGGGGAAAGAGATCTTCTTTATGGTTTTGTAAGGCTTCCCGGTGTTAACGGTTCGATAATGGCTGCTAATGAGCTTAATGACTTCCTACACTTTACGTAACCAACGAATCGGGGGATTAACTCTAGCATAATGGGCCGAGTGAATAAAAATTAAGCAAATGCTTAAAGAACTTAGTAAAAGCAAAAGCATTTGCTAAAAGTATAAGCAAATGCTAAAAGCATTTGCTTCATTTTGAGGGAATAAAAGTTTGCTTTTGCTTAAAAGCATTTGCTAGTCGATTTTAAGCATTTGCTTAAAACTGAGTAGCAGACGATAGAATAGTTGGTGATAAAAACAGTCCGTGACACGTAAATCAACGATAAGTATGCGCAGGTACGAAACAAACGAAACTCAGAACTTATCCCTCCAAGAATTGCAAGTAGTAGTAGTAGTATTATTATTAAAATAACTTAATCTAATAAAGTTACAAACCGAACGCGAAAAAATTAAGCTGGAAATATTAAAATCCAGTGAAATGTCTGGTATTTATACTTAACTGAAAAGGAAGATTCTGATGATGCCGCAATTACCTCAATGGGAAGTAATGAAACAATTATATTTATTTTAAATATTTGATTTCAATAAAAAGTTTACTTTTCACTTACCAGTTGTAAACATTTAAACACCATTATTATCATACAATAAAGTTGCAATTTCATTTATTAATTTTTGGCCCCTTTCTCTTGATTTCTGCTTCAGATTCCATCTCTTCTTCCGTTTCATTTGCGTGTTCTATATCTAGTCGAAAAGTACGCACGCAGGATCGGCTTCAGGCACTGGTGAGCTCTACACAGAGGGGGACGGGGGTAAAAATCTTTTGGGCGCTTTGTCGACGACCTATCTACAAGTAGATAAATTTTGGATAGCAATTTATATTTCTTTAACAGACTGGCATCTGGACGGCATTAAAATATTTTCCTAATCATTGTTTCCAATTTCATGATTTGTTTAAAATTAAGGATGAATGAATTAGCATGTTAGTTTAAAATGTCTCCATGAAAATTATATGAAAGGGAGGAGGAATTATTTCTCTCCTGTGTCACCAAAGTGCCTATTTTCAACATATGTGTGTGTATAACAAATTCAATTTTCTTAGAAACCGTTCCTGGAAAGCTTTTTATTTTCTCCTTACGTAGTAATGGGAAAGTATTGTGATCACGAAAAAAATCGACTTCGAGATTTCAACGGAAATACACGTTTTGAAGTCCCAAGAACACGTTTAGACTATTTTCGGAATGATGTCTGTGTGTGTGTGTCTGTGTGGATGTATGTGATTGTGGGAGCTCTAACTCAAAAAGTACCTGTCATATTAATACCAAATTTCATATATAACACTTTAACATGAGCACAAAGAACTGATTAGTTTTTGGGCAATACCGGTTACCGGAAGTCGAAGTTTATTCGAAACCCGATTCGGTTTTTGCGATATTTCTCCGATAATACATCATTATTGTATATATTGACCATTACAAAAGATGTAGAAAATATAATTTCCTACATCTTTTATTTCAAACAATTTTCCATAGCAGTTATTGTTAGGAATTATAAATAATTTGATCGTGACGTCGGATATCATTTTCCTACGAAATATTGTGAACGGAGTCATTGACTCCTAAGAACTACTTGAACTAATTGGCCTCAATGCCCCCCCCTCGTAGATCCCGTCACACGCCACTCTTTCAAGAGCCATCATCCAGAATGAATGTCTATAAACATTCGCCTATCCTCAGAGCAATAAAGACATACGACGAGGCGAATTCCAAAAGCAGTTCTATGGACATATACAAGGACTCACTTCCTGTATTCAGGAGACATGTGCAGAACACACTGGGAACATTCCGAAGTATTATGACTGTGTGTATAGTGTTTTGACTTGTCTCGTTCCAATTATTTATTTTTTACTTTCTCCATACGTAGTAATGGAAAAGTATTGTATTCACCAAAAAAATCGACTTCGAGATTTCAACGGAAATACACGTTTTGAGGTCCCTAGAACACGATTAGACTATTTTCGGAATGATGTCTGTTTGTGTGTGTCTGTGTATGTTATTGTGGGCGCTCTAACTCAAAAAGTACGTGCCATATCGTTACCAAACTTCATATATAGCACTTTTACATGAGCACAAAGAATTGATTAGTTTTTGGACAATAACGGGTAAACGGAAGTCGAGGTTTATTCGAAACCCGATTCGGTTTTTGCGATATTTCTTCGTTAAAACATCATTATTGTATTTACAATTCTATAGAAAAGTTATAGAGAGTGTAATTTCCTACAATTTTCATTTGGAACAATTTTCTATTGTAGTTATTGTTTTTCGGTTTTCTCCTTAAAAACAACGTTATTGGTAATCTTCGTGAGGATCAAACTTGTAGAGAATAATATTTCTTCCAAGTTTTGTTTGAAACAAATTTTCGTAGGACCATCCATTTCAGAAATATTTTGCTTTATCTTAATACCAGTATACAGCGCCAGCACCATGTAGCGGTGAATTCTGTAAACATTCAAAATATACCTAATTTACGGCAATAAGGACGATATTTCTTCGTTAAAACATCATTATTGTATTTACAATTCTATAGAAAAGTTATAGAGAGTGTAATTTCCTACAATTTTCATTTGGAACAATTTTCTATTGTAGTTATTGTTTTTCGGTTTTCTCCTTAAAAACAACGTTATTGGTAATCTTCGTGAGGATCAAAGTTGTAGAGAATAATATTTCTTCCAAGTTTTGTTTGAAACAAATTTTCGTAGGACTATCCATTTCAGAAATATTTTGCTTTATCTTAATACCAGTATACAGCGCCAGCACCATGTAGCGGTGAATTCTGTAAACATTTAAAATATACCTAATTTACGGCAATAAGGACGACTGTATTCTTTTACGATACGAAATAATAATTTTGTCTTATAATGCTATTCGTAATAATGTAAATATCTATACCCCAAATATGGAGAAAGTCATGTGTTGGCCACATCAGATTTTTATATGTATAACTTTTTTATTTTTATGATTTTTTATCAGAACACATGTAATTGGGGTTATCCTGTTTGTGTTTAATAAATTATTATTATTATTATAAACTACCTTTTCATGAAGCTAAGGAGAGATATTTTTCAATATGCACCCACTATAATGAGGGCCATATTCAGTGTCGGATTACCCTATAGGCACCGCAAGCACGTGCCTTGGAGCCCCAAGATTAAGGGTCTCCCACTCAATAGGTTGACTGTTATATAGTCAGTATTATTGAAAGGAAAAATAAAATGTAATAAAAAATGAATTAACAAGTAAAATGTAAAATACCAGTTTTTCTTATTCTAAAGAACGTAAATAATTGAAATACATCAATGATTTTGTAAAAAAAATAGATTTTTCTTTAGTGATACAGAAATTTGCGGCCTCAAATGTTCACAAATTGAATTTAGGAGGTTTATTTTCGTGTTTTTTTAAAACTAAAAATAAGATAACATTATTTTGCCAGTAAACGTTTTTTAGTACACCATAGTTTTCTTCATACCGTCACAAACGACGAGGAGGGCCCACAAAGTGCCTGTGCCTAGGGGCCACAAAGGATCTTAATCGGCCACTCGCCACATTACAGTGGCGTATTTATGGTGCGTTTATTGATGAATCAGCCTTAGATCGGTTTAACAGATATTATAAGATAGACCGATGTGTTCAGTGAGGGTGTTTTGAGGCGGTTTAAATGACAATCTGGAATACAAATCGTGATTATTCAAAAATCGGGGAATTAAAGAAAAGCGGGAGGAGCGATGAGAAGGAGAGATTGTCACTCCAGATTTTTGGATGTTCGGTCATACTATCATAAACGCCATTCACGCCATGTTTAAATCATCTCCTCGAGCACTAAGGAAGATTCGAACCCTCGATCTCAGAGCTGGAAGGCAGACCCTCTACCAGCCAACCTAGAGAGGGCCATTGAATTCTTCGATTAAATAACTTATCGATTGTATTCGCCCGCCTTTGGCGCATTGCCTTACAATTGACGATAGGCAACGACGGCTCCGACTGCAGAGATCCTCGAGAGCACCATTTTAAATGGCGGCGACTCGAAGAGGGTGCCTTGTGACGCACGCAGTCTTTCGTAAGTGGCGCTCGAGGTCGCTCCGAGAGGAGAAAAGATTTCGAGGTGCCCGATTGAGAGTGATGGAGATTGAGAAGGGAGAGAGAGAGGAGAGATTTGAAGAGAGCGATTGAAGAAGCAGCGACCGCAGGGAAGTGATTCGAAGAAAGAGAGGAATCAGAGGGAGGGAGGTGGGTGGGTGTAGGGCCCCTGTCCGGTGGGTGTTGAGCAGGGCCGCGGCGTGAGGCGTGTGCAGTCGGTTCCCCCGAACAGGGCCCCGCGCTTTATAAGGGGCCCCGCACAAGGCTCCATTTTTATGATATTTAGCTTTTATTACGTAATAATAATTAAAAAATTAATTTCAATAGTAAATTTTTTATTTAAAAAATAACAGTTTTTAAAACAACGTCCTTTTTTGCGCCACCGGGTAATTATAGATAAATAAATAGACCCCGCTCCCGCTCACTATCGAACTAGGCCCCGCAAATAATCACGCCGGCCCTGGTGTTGAGTTTCCTCTGCATTCGACCTGCTAGATTGAAGGCATTCGACGTCTTTTGGTCCACGCAGGACTAATCAGAAGCAGTAGGCGACGGCAGAAATGATAATTAACAATGATTGCAAAAGGGTCAGCTTCTTCTGAATCGACAAAGTTTTCGGTACTATATAAGAAACAAAAAACTACATTGGGGATAATTCAGAAATATATCAACCATATAACTTATTTTCGTCACTTTTTGATAATTCTCGCAGCAATAATTTCCATGATTTGTGCATGATCTTCTAAATATACCTCAGATTCGACTCCACCTCATATCCCTTTCCCACTTTAAAAGTCAATGGGAACCGGAGTAGGACATAACGAATTGGAATATTTAAAAGGCACAACTAAGGTATGAATTCGACATTTGGTCGCACGCCCTACCGCAGGAATCAACACCGTTATTCTCGCATCGATAATGTTAAATATCATTATAATCGCAAAAAAACGCGCAATTTAATGCCTCTGCTACACTACCGCTCTGTCTCAGCCAGTGCGTTATCACTTGCTTTTCATGAGCGCTACGATTGAATGGTGCAGGTTGGGAAAAACACAGTAATGAATGATTAATTCCGTAAAACCGAGCGGTAAAACATTGATGGTGAAATCGTTTCTTTCCGCATTCTTGACGCAAATCGACATGGAAGAAGGAAGGCATAACATAGCCATGCCAAGCCCATGAATTCGTTCGTTGCTCTCCTCAAATCGGAGCGTTGAGTTTTCAGTCGAGACACGAGCGGCGACTTTTTCCTCAAAATTCAATTCTAGCATCTCATTGCTAAACGAATGAAAGAATCGAATGCAGTTGAGAGAGAGAGAGAGGGAGGAAGAGGGGGGAGGGGAGGGGAGGGAGAGAGAAAGAGAAATGGTCTCGACCGGGAATCTGGTCGGATGCGGTGTCAACCACTTAGCTTCCAAGGCAGACTTTCTTCTCTCGATGTTGGCAAGTAAAAGACCCTGGGTTCGATTCCCGATCCAGACCAGAATTTTTTCCCTTCTCTCCATCGGATTTTTATAACGTTTTATGCTTATATGCGTATATAAAGTTAAAATACTTTATTTTAAATCTTGGAATGGAAATTTTGTTTTCAATACCTAGTAGTTACATACGTCTATATTATATACAAGTGCATTTCATCCCCTATCGCTTAAAAATGGCCGTGAGTAGTAGGGTATGGCGAATTTGGCATTTACTATAGGCGCCAAAACGTTCCAGCAAAAAATGCCAAAAGTTTATTTCACCGTAAACAAGTATGAATTTCATTCTCAAACTCGAAATTTATATTTAATAAAAACGCCACTATTTTCATTAAAACGCAGTAAAAATTATATGGTGCATAACCAAGGCGTTTTCTAACATTTTACCATAGGCGCCACATCCATCTCGCGGTTAACTTCTATGCGTTTAAGCGTCCTCCGCCATTCCTTCGCACCAACCGCGGATCATTTGCTAAGATGGCCTCCATTCGAATGTTTTCCTCCATTCCGACCTCTGTAACTTTTATTCTCCGCTTGTAACTTTTCTCGTCAGGTCCGATTTCGAAAATCGAAGGAATGCAAAAGATCGATTTTTTTTACCTTCCGAGCGCGTTCTTTTCCTAGCTTTTTCCTCTTTTTTTCTTTCTCACTTGAAGGATTATGACGCAAGTCCGTTTCCGCCTTTCTGAGAGAATAGCACGCCACTCGGTGTGAGCGAGAGGAGGTGAGAATGTGTTTGAGGATTGGGGATGTGCTTTGTCGCTTTGGGTCTTATTTAATTTTCTGTCCTACATACATATATAGATATAAGTATGGCTTCTTCAGTGGTTTTATGGCGTAAAATTTTTACGGAGAATTTTGTGTGGTAACGTAGGAATTTTGATAAGACGCCATGAGATGACTTTCTATGAATGGCTACCAAGAGAGAGAGAGACAGAAATGAGCATTAAGAATAGCGCATATTTCGACAAATAATTCCTCCACATGATTTAAAGACAATGTTGATAGCAAATAAAAACAAATGTTAATTTTTATGTTAAGTATATTTAATTTTTATGAGTAAGATAAAACGTTGAAATAATCGGTATTATAAATTTGTTTATTTTAATTGCCATTGATTCATTAATTGATTGAATATAGCGTGTAATTGTTCTCATTTTGTTATAATTTTGAATTTAATTATCCACTTTCCCTTAAAAGTTTGGTCATTTTATTACTAGTAAGCAGTAAGGTCGGAGGGGCATTTGAAAATAGTAGCTTATCAAATTTGAAATATTTTTTTTGTATTTTTTTTCGACGCATCAGAAATATTTAGCGACCCATACAAGGACCGCGACCCACAGTTTGCGGGCCACTTATTTACATTTAGGCCATTCATGACACATTCATTTCGCAGGCTTAAGCTCTCAAATATTTTTTTATCGAACCCTTTCCCATCTTTTCAATTAAAAATACCAATCTAGAGGTTTCAACTGTTCGTAATTTTCTTCTTATAGACATGTAGCGATTGAAGAAAGTTTGTCCACTTGAATTTGATCGTAGGTATCAGAAGATTTTGGTGAGCATACCGCATCAATTCTAATGCTTCTTTAGGAAGGAATGATAATTGAACTTTACAGTTTGAACAAAAGTTTCTTAGACTCCTTCGAGCACATTTATCACGCTTAAGATTATTATCGTAACTGGTGTTTGCATTTTTATCGGGTTTTAGTGCCTGATATCTTCGCCTCTATTAGTGCAACCCATTGTACCTTATAATTTCGAAGCGAATCCATGTTTGGGCTGAATGGTAAGGAAGTTGCGACTTATTAATGTTTGGAAACCGCTGACTTATGCTTTAAAATATTTTGATAGTTTTTTAAAAGTTGCGATCATTGTGATTTATGAACTTTAAAATCATGTATTTAATAAATTCCTGCTATCGTAACATACGCGAATTGAGGGGAATAGCAGGGAAAACGATTTATTCAAAAATCTAAAAATAGCTTTTATTCCTTTGCCCCTGCCAACAGAGTGAATTTCTGGGTGCGACGATGTTAAGTAGGCCAAGTGTATAGAGTTTGAGGTTTTCTGTTTATTGACAACTGGCAGTGATGATGTTTTGGTAGGAGAGTTTTAGCACGACGACTATGTGCGTAGTAGTAGTCATTTCGACTTTTTATGACAAAAAATTGACTTTCTCCGCATATATCCATTCTCATGGTAATGAAGTGGAAAAAATAAAACCTTCTGGAATCAAAATTGTGCTCTTATCGTAGAGCACATGCCGATTAAAACTTTGAATCACTTTGCCAAAATATTAGCCGATCTTGTTTATTCGCGTTCGTCTCCACTTAGCTCTTTCACAGAGTGACAGAGCAGATAATCTTGGATGTTATTTGGATTTTATATATTACTAGCATAAGTGCCCGTTGAATTTCAACGGGTTTAATGAATCTAAATTTTCGTCAATGCAACATGTAACAATCGCAAGAATAAAATTGTGCACTCTTTTAACCATCGAATATTTCTATATTATAAGTCTGTTTTAATTAATTAACTAAAATCTCACAGAAATTCCTTGTGAATAAAATAATACCTTTCTTTCTACTAAAATACCCATTGTTATTAGTTTTAAATTGATTATAGCATTAGGAATTCAATTTCATTAAATAAGCAGAATTCCGGTTCCAAAAAATTGGTTCAATCTTCAGTTGCCTCTGATAATACTTTAAATAGATTTTGGAATATAATGTACCTCAATATCGTTTATCGCCTGCTCAGCACTCTTGCCTTCTCATTTTCCGAAACAACCACTTTCACCAGTTTTAAATGGATTTCAAACTTAGAAGAGAACTTGATTCAATTCAGTTAAAATAACCACATAACAAACTTCTTATTCCAAAGAAAATCCTTTTGTAATATGCAATGTTAACCTAGAATTCATTCATTCTGAAAAGTGAATAAATGTACCATGTACATATATTTCTTTCAACTAAAATAGCCACTCTTAACAGATTTTAATGGATTAATGCATTAGCATTTCAATTTCAT
This sequence comes from Uropetala carovei, assembly GCA_036926305.1. Lineage (NCBI taxonomy): Eukaryota > Metazoa > Arthropoda > Insecta > Odonata > Petaluridae > Uropetala > Uropetala carovei. Next base: position 885,981 of record JAXCHB010000202.1, on the reverse strand, counting down.
GAAATAAGTAGAATTCCGATAACAAAAAAATTTGTTCAATCTTCAATTGCCTCTGATAATACTTTAAATAGATTTAGGAATAAAATGTACCTTAATATCGTTTAGCGTCCGCTCACCACTATGAACTTCTCAGTTTCCGAAACAACAATTTTCAATAGTTTTAAATTGATTTTTGCTTTGAAATATGTGTACTTGAGTCAATTCAGTACAACTTCCACTTTACATACTGTAAATTCTAAAGTAACTCCTTTTATAATAGACAATGCTAGCCTAAAATTAATTCATTCTGTAAAGTGAATAAATAAAGTTCTTTCTTTAAACTATAATAGCCACTGTTATTATATTTAAATGGATTATAAGCCTTAGAACTTACTCTGTATTAAATAAACACCAAAATTCCTTTTATAAAAACATATCAGTTCATTAAAAGATCCACTGTTATTTCTTCGAAAATTGCATGTTAACAGTTTTAAATGTCCTTTTAATTTTAATTTATATTCGTTTCCAAACTTCGACCATTGTTACGAAATTAATCCGAGAAATAACAATATAAATTCGTAAGCACGTATGGTTTACAAAGAATTTAATTTAAGAATGCTTTTTATTTCCAATTTTTCTAAAATGACACTGTTGATACTTAAAATTTTTTATATTTACGTTCCTCGAGATACATTAATTTTTTTAACAAGAATTTATAATTATATTTCCATTTATGTACATACTTGTTGTTTACAATACTGTTTATACAAATTCAGGAAGTGCAATATTGACCCCTTAAAATGTAATACGTTATTTTTTAACAAGATTTTATTTTCTTATTTTTATGTACTTTTAACTTAATTTACTTATGTTATTTTGGAATCAAGAATGTGCAGTATTGCTAGAAAATATTATTTAATTCATCATCAAAGAAGTAAATACCTGTGTTAATTATTTAACAAGTATTAGTGAATATTTTTTCTGTATGTATAATTTATTTACCACTATTAATATGTTTTATTTACAATACTTATGCAAAATCAATCTCTTATATAATAATAACCTTACAAAATGTTTAAGCTTACAAAATTGTTTGCATCTATTTTAAAAATTTAGCATCAATGATTTCTTCCTTTTTGTGTAATTTTTAAGCGCACAAAATCTATTTATATGCATTTAATTCTATAATTCCACTGTAATAAATACATATTTCTATAAATAAATAGGTATCTTTCGCAGAAAAAAGGTAAAAAAACCTGAATTGAAAGATGTACTTTATTATGAAATAAACACCGTACAATCGACAATAAAACAAAAGTAGGTGCTTACTATTCGGGAAATTTTTCTTTTGCATTTATTCTTTAATAAGAACACTCTAATTCGTAAACAAGGCTAGATAATACAATCTATGAAAATGAGTTAGAAAATACCATATCAGCCCAAAAATGTTTATAATAGAAAATTTGAAATCAACTCATAAATAAAATGAGAACATTAACGGATCAGAGGGATTTTGATGCCCTAAAGTGGCCAGCATGTAAAGTAAAGAATACCATCTCCAAGCAATACTTTTAAACTCTTAAAACATGCTATCATGTAATCAGCAGAATCAAATGCAAATCCAACTACATTACCATATTCTATATCATATTCTTTCAAGGCATCTGCAATGGCTTGAAAGCATGTGGTTGCATTTGTAGTTTCCAAAAAATTACAGGATACAAGGAAGATATGCTGATGCACTGTACATTCAACTGTTTTAAACAACACTGCAAAAACACAATGGCCTTTTCTATCTTATGCTTCGTCCGCTACAACAACTATTTTGTTGTCCTTTATATCACTTTTTATTTCTGTGCTACACTTCAGCAGATCAAGTTTTCTCAAGCAATTTGAAGAAGGTAGATCACCAGTCCCTTTAATGTACTTGGAAAAATATTCCCTCACCTCTGGATTATCTAATTTATGTAAAGGAATCAGTATTTTGTCGTCATTGTCGTACAGGCCATGTTTAATATAGACAACTGCCCCCTCATGAATACTGATTTTTACTCGACCCATATCGGCTGAAAATAAACTGAAAATTAATATAAAACATACCTATTTAATGGACAAGTATTAAATAATTATTAAGATAATATATAAATAGATAATATACATGCATATACAACAATCACGCCAATCCGTTTCGGGGTAAGAAAGAATAAACGAATTAAGGATTCGCACTTAGAATATCAAGATAATATTAAAAAATCTTATTACTAACCAATATTAAAATCCGAATCAGTAGTTCATAAAAATAAGTTATCACTGATAATAGTGATTTGATCAGATTCAATATAACTTTCTCAAAAGTCAAAGAAGCATGAGAGTAACCACCAAAATTGCAAACTTCCTCGCTTTACAGCGTTGCCAACCATTTATCAGCATTCTATTGTATATTTGCAACGTTTTTTTGATCAAAATAAAAGCCTGTTTATTTATTTTTTGTTTATCAGAAATGTCAAAAATATATCTTTTGATTTTTGAGTTTTCGTCTTTTTTAGCACTTATTTCGCATCTATGGAAAAATTTGCGTAATAGGTTTTTAATTTCTGGATCAATTGTAACCCTGAAAAAGTAAGCTATATCTTTTAACCTTTCGTTAGCTACAAGAATCTCTTTGGTAACCCAGGGTTTGCCCTTATTTGCTTTTGATTTAACAGGAATTCTCACTTTTGGGAATACAACATCCCAATAGTAGTCCACCAATGATTTAAAAGCAGCATACTTCTCATCCACAAGATTACTATTTTTAACTTGAGACCAATCTGCATGATAGATGTATCTCTTAAAAATTTCCATATTTTCGATATTGTACTTCCTAGCTTCAACATAAATTGTCCTGCTTTTTTCATGCTTTATTGTACTGTATATGCTTTGAAAGGTTAATTTTCAATCTATTTCTATTTTAAGTGGATAATGGTCTGAGAAACCAGTTTCTAGGATTACAGTTTTAGAACTTCCTTCGATTAAATTAATAGCAATATTATCAATAGTTGTTTTTGAGTGAGCTGTCTCTCTGGTAGGGAAATCGACTGTTAATTGAATGTTAAAAGACCGGAGTAATTCTTTAAACTTTCTTTAAAAATAAGAATCCTCAGACACATTGATATTAAAATCACCTGCCATAACAATTTTTTTCTGTTTCTTACAAATCTTTTGCAATAGTATCCTTAGTTTTTCTAAAAATTCCTCAACAGAACAGCTGTGTGATCTGTATATTCCAATGAAAGTAATATTTCCACCCTCACCTGACCATGTAGTGATTATCGTTTCAAATTCTTTTTCAACACATAACCTATGCTTTAGTAAATCATAGATTTGGTAACTTTATGCTGAGAGTTGGCAAAAAAGGTAACCCCACCACCTTTATACTTTGATCGACAAAAATAATCTACTAACACATAATTCCTGAAATTCAATATTTCATCTTCATTAAGAGCATGTTCAGTCATACGAATCAAATCAGGTTTTTCTGTCTCTAGTAAAACTTCGAATTCAGATTTTTTGTTTGATAAATACTGTACATTTTGATAGAATAACTTCAAATTCTCATGTTCAACATTTTTTTCATATTTACCTAGTCATAGATCATCACATTTAAACCTTTCATGAAACTCTCTACCAATCAGGAGTACTTTACTGATAGATTCAACAGATTCAATTGATTCCATAATTTTTTGGCACAACCAATCTTTCCCTTTTCCACTGAAATGAAGACCATGACTCGTATGAAAATCTCTTGGAACACTGCTAACATCTATAACATGCACAGTTATGAAAGACTTTGCCAGGTTTTCCATTTCATCATTCACTCTTTTTGTCTCTAAATTAATTACCGAGGAATTGGGGAGGTCGTGCCTATGAGGTAAATTTATAACCAGGACATTTGTGTGTTTTAACTCAGATAAAGTACTCTTTAAACATTGTAAAGCATTTTTTGAACGGTTCATGAAAACATCATTCGTACCACCTGCTATAACAACAAAATCTTTCTCATCAACATTAGCATCAGTACATCCCTTTATAACATCTTTCATCCCAGCATTTGGATTAATTATACCACAAATCATCGAATTTTTGTTTACATTTTCAATCATTTTGCATGACAGACCCCTACCGTGACTACCAGCAAAAATGAAAACTCTTCTCTTCCTTCTACTATTGTCTCTTTTTACCCCTTGCTTTCCAGGAATTAATGCCTTGCTCGTGAAAACGGCATCCTCAATTCTCTCTGGGCCAGGAACGTCTGCTTCCCCGTTTACAAAGGACTCTGGTTCACTATTTAGTGGAGAAAAGCTGTTTTGTAGAGTAATACATCCTGGTGAGGTCGAAGATGTTAAACTCCGCCAATGTTTTCTTCTAGGGCTACGATCTACATTACTCCAGCCGTCGTTCTGCTGAACTGAGGGAAACTTCTCCGATTCAAACTGTGGGCATTTTGGCACGGAATGTTTTGTTGATAATAACAAACCGTATCTGAAATATGCTCCTCTTTTGTTTTGGCGTATACAGCTATAGTGAAGTCCACCCCTCTGAATCTTCGGTCAAAAATTGTGACGGAAAAGTTCTGTAGTCTAATCCTAAGCCTACTGGCGCTAGTGTCGAGTAAAAAGGTGAAAGGAAAGGAACGGAACCAAACGGAACTCTGTATCACCTTTTAAAGCGGACATCTTGTGAGAATTTGTGGACTGGTCCAGTTTTAGCTGTGGTTTAAATTTTTACGGAAAAATGCCGATTATTATAAGGTGTTCAGTCGTTGGTTGCGGGAGTACACGTGAAAGTCCTGGCATCAAGTTTTTTACTTTCCCGATTGACAGGAAGTTGTAAGTAATTTCTATTTTTAGATTTCGACGATTACGATAAACCTCGTAGTCAAACTCCCTTCTTTGGTATCTAAAATATTTCAATTTGCAATTTTTATGAAGATAGGTAGTAATTACACGTTATGTATGTGATTTAGAGGCCATCGTCATAGAAGCTTCTAACAAATTTGGCTCATCTACGAAAAAATTGTTGCATTAAAGTTTTTCAAGGGGTCAGAAAATGGTCTGAAATGCTTTAACCAGCCTAGACATACTCCAATGCATAGACTTATGTATGTCTTACCTGCAATTATCATTTCCTTTGTTGGTAACTTGGTGCGCAGAATTATTTCTATAGGGCAGCGTTACCCAATTTAATGTTGCTACGGAACCCTTGCAACTCGAAAGAGAAGTTGCGGAACCCCAAGCAGTTATTTTGTTTATAAGGTGAAAATCAAAGCACAAGTACAGATAATAATAAGGATAGGTCATGTGATCAACATTTCGTCTATTTTCATATATTTAAAGATAAAAATCGTTTATATGAACGGCATCTAGTCGATTTCTGTATTTTGTTTTTGTTGTTGTGTATTTCGAGAACCCAGTTTCGCATAAGTACGTGCTCGCGAATGGTAATAACTCTATAATTGCCCGTCTTGATAAGTCTGAATATTCATGATATAAGCTGCCCCAAAATGTAATCAGAGAAACTTCTTTAAATGTTTGTATTAAATGGACATCTGAAGTGATTTCGATTAAATTTTCATAATCTAGTGCAGATAATCCTTCTGGTTTCTCGGTTATACTGAATGGATTCTGAATCCAGTTATTGTTGTCATTGATGTTTGGAAAATACTTCCTGATGTTGGTGTACAAATTACGAAGATGATCTACAATGTTGCTCTTAATTTCTTCTTCAAGTTTGCATTTGTTTTCTTCAAGGAAATCATTGAATGTTGGAAACCACTCCAAATTATTTTGTTATACAGACGAAATCCAAAACTAGCTTCCGGGAGAATGACAAAATTTTATCTTTCGCAATGAAAATACTTACATTCTTTGTGCGGATGTATTTAAATCTGACCGTTCCAAATACTAATTCCAATACTTACTACCTAAAACAAGATCCCATCGAGCATAAATGCTTTGACAACCCTAATGTACCAAGTCACAAATGAAGCAATCAATTTCTTTGGCACAATTCAAGATGTGTATAACTTTTTCTTTTCTGGTAGGTTGTGAAAAATCATGTAGACTTGACATTAAAACCTCTGTCTGACACTAGATGAGAAAGCAAGATTGAAGCAATTAAAACATCAAGATTTACCTTGCCAGAAAGTTACGATGCTTTATTTGATGAGTAAGGTAAGCAAAATTTATATTTTTCTTGTGTAACTTTACATTTCTAATGTGTTATGATCGGAATACAGTGAAGTAGTTGTCAAGCATCTTCCTATCAAGGTGGCAGTTGGAGAAGATGTCGCCTATGCTGCTCCAGGAAAGCAGAAAAAAGAACAAAATATACTTGTTCTTTAAGTGTATTACCACTTTGTCCCCACCCATGATTTCTTAAATTTCATGGAAAGTAAACTGCATTTTGTAAATGTAAAATTTTGTATGTTTTGTATTGTGCACTGCATGCACAAAATGTGCTGCTGTATCTTCGTGCATAAATTAAGAGGACTGTTCCTGGTACCATGTTTGTTAAAATATTTTGCTATGTAAATGTGTAATTTAGATGTGTGTTCCAAGTTTAGGTAACTTTTAGGTAAAATAATTACTTTTTCAATTTCATTACTTTTGTAAAATATGTGCGGGATAGAGTTTTAGTATCATTGTGTGAAAAAATAAGAGGAACTCTTCCTGGTACCATGTTTGTACCCATATTTAGCTATGTAAATAAGGTGTGTTTCCAAGTTTAGGGAAACTTTAGATGAAATAAGTTTTTTCAATTATATTACTTTTATAAAAAGGTGTGTGTTTATTGGGATATATAGTTCCTGCATATTTTTCTTTTAAGTTAGGCAAATAAAAAATATTTTTGATGTAAATATCCCTTCCTTCGTCAGCATTACAGACAAAAATCACCACTTTATTAAAAAAATTCTAAGTTTCTATAATTTAAACTGGAAAGTGTTCAAGCTCGCAAAGTAAATTTTTATGAAAGTTTCTGAAAACTAATGAATGTAATCTAATAATGCGTTGTATATTAAAAGTTATAAAATTTTTGCTTGGTATTAATAAAAATTCTAGATTTTGTAAATGTTATGAGTTTTACCTTCTGTGAACCTAAAAGCGTGTGCAAGATATTTGTATATGTGATTTGATCGAACGTTTAAATAAATATATTCATATTTCCATTGAATGCATTGTATATTAAAAGTTATAAAATTTTTGCTTGGTATTGATAAAATTTCTACATGATGTGAATGTTATGATTTTTACCTCCTGTGAACCTAAAAGCGTGTGCAAGATATTTGTATATGTGATTTCGCCAAAATTTTAAATAAATAAATTTATATTTCCATTGTATTATATTCATTGTATATAATGAATTCCCTCGGATTTATTTTTGTGTATATTTCATTGACTCTAATGATCGTCTCTGGAGAATTATTAAAAACTAAAAAATAAAATTTCCCATTATAAATTTCAAAACTTCTCGTTCTTATGCAGTTAAAATATTTAAGCAAATTCAGCATGAATTCGTATTGTTTTCAAAAATAATTATTTTCACTCATTTTTCCGTTTAATACTTCAAGTCCGGACTTCGTATAATAATTTTAAGTAATTTTAAAAAGAAATTAAAAATGCCTTGCACCGATTCCAATGCTTATGGGGTAATAAATGGTTACTTGGTAACGGTAATCAACAAAGCATACATACCTAAGCGTTATATATATATATATATATATAGATTGTTTCAATGCTTCATCCCATATATCGTATAAGTTTAAATTCATGAAATTCCTGTAATAGTGATTTTGATACAAAATGAACCTTCGATGTTCAAATCTGATGCTTAAACAGATTTGAGAAAGCCGTTTCAAAAAAATTCAAGAAAAATCACAAACTTGGGGATTTCTCAAAGACACCAATGCAAACATCTCGAGCTTCAAGCAGAGACTGAGTTCACTCTACATAAATTTCTCTGACTCCAGTTTCTCTCACCAAAGATGCATTGGCACTAGCATTTCGCTTTTTCCCAGGGGTCCCCATGCCCGGGATTCCACTTCACCATGGAAACCAGGGACAATAAACTGTGCAAACTAATCCATTGTGCCGATAATAACAGAAGTGGAAATCCCTGCCGATTGGAAAGCATAATGACTGATTTCCATGCCACAGTGACACCCTGTGTGTAGGGACCTTAACTTCTCAGAAGAGATTAAATGTGTATGAGTCTTCTCCCCCAGCCTCATTTTTACATTTTTCTATGGGCAGTTTTGTGGAGATACAAAAGCATAGAAGATTTTCTGAGTTTTCGGATGGCAGTAGTTAAGAAAGGATACGATCTAGAGGGGCGGTTAGTTACACTTCGCTCCCTCCTGCTGAAACCCATTATCCCTGGTTTTCCCAAAGCAGATAGGCCAAAGGGCCTTTAAAACAAAAGAAATGTACCACCACACGCGGTGTGGAGAATGGTAAACAAACTGAGACCCCAACTGGAACACCCGAAAACTTGTCTTTAAGAAAGAGATTTTTCTTTCCGTCTTTCAAAAGTTCAAATTGTACTGATTAACACAAAAGTTACAAGAAAAAATGCTTTCCGTCCGTGTCTCGCAGGTTCCGCCTTACAGAGGGCCATTCATATGAAAAACAGTATCATTATGCAGTACGATTTATAGATTACCGGCTATGGCAGGTTTCCACCTTATGCAGATTCCGCCTCTCGCAGGTTTTACTGTATTTGGATCCGTTCATTGAACGGGCTTTCTCTAGTTTTATTAAATATTGGAGAGTTAAAATAACACAAGGTTTGGCTATGTTACTACATAAGATTTGTCCCACACATAATGGTATTATACAATAAATAAAATAATTTTCTTGCCCATTCCTTTAAGCCATTATGTAATTTTAACATGTAATCTTTATTACGTAATTGTCTCCTTGCAAAAATGGTCTGATTATAACTTCTGATCCTTAAGGTATGGTTGCATGAAAATTTTTAGAAAGATAGAAAATAGATCAGCAACTTTGTGATATTTCAATAAAATAAGTTTTTCCCATTTATACAATTTCTGAAATACGTTTTTCAGTGGCAACCCCCTCCCCTCTTGGATATTCTATAGGGGTAGCAAAAGGGGAATTTTATATTTTGTTATTCATTGTAGACCTTTGTTTCTTTTTATGTTACAAGAAAAATCAAAGTAATAAGGCATTCCCTTATATTTTCATGTAATCATTTATACAAAGGAATCAAAATATCTTGAGATCATTATCTCTAAACTTTGTAAAAATTGTACTTTTGTGATAATCATCACATTATTCTATCATGTTCCATGGTGTATTAGTGAAAAAATAAATATTTAAAAATAATAAAAATGATATTGGCAATGATTTTGTGTACAAATCAAAAAGAAGTAATGGTATAAAAATTCTTTATAAATAACTTTTATTGAACGTTTTAATTTTATACTATAATATAAATAATATTAATTAGAAAATACATGCAAATCTTCAGCAAGTAAACAAACCATAGCAACTTGATGAGGAATAATGAGTAAAATATAATGCTAATTTATCAATGTTCACATAATATTCTTGGTTACCTACCTAGCTTAAATATAGAGAGGAATGGTAAGTCATTTTTTGGGAAAGTCGCATTAAATAAAAATGCGATCAACATTTCCATTTGGTTTATATATTTACCCCCTCTTTAAATTCAAATTTTTAACATGGCAAGATGCCATAATGGACAAGGCATAGTAATGTAGAGCGAAGGTTTTGGGGTTCAATCCTTGAATGCTGGAAAAAGATTTTTCTGGGCTGAAGGGCTTGAATACATCATCACCAAAGGTAGTCTGTCCATAGACTGTATTCGGGTCAAAATTAGAAATCTTCAGGTTGTCTCTGAGGAAATGTGACAACCCTATTCCCACAGCACATGTAGAAACTTACAAGAATACATGATAATATTTGTTTGTTTATAGATTTTTTATTGTGTACCCCTCCTGTTAAATTTTTCTGGATCCGCCACTGATTCCAAGTTACATTTGTGCATCATCTTACTGCTGAGTCTCTCATGCGCATGATGGTGTTGTGATTTTTGTGAAAAGTGATATTTCCTATGATAATATCTCCTTTGATATTAATCATATTTACACTGATAAAATCTTCGAATGTGCTGCCTTGAGTTTTTCATGGCAGGATGAATTATTTAATCATTTTGTCATGTATTGCTCTCCTTCAGCAAGCTTTGCAGCATTTATTGATAAACTTGAATATCTTCTTGTCTCCATTACCTCGCATTCTCTGCTATCTCACAGCATTGTGGCTGAACCTAAACTGCAACCTCCTTAGTAATGGACCTGAGCAAAGCAAACTTAAGTCTCTCTTTGATACCTACAGTTTTAAATGTCTGGTCTAATGTCCAACTAGAATTTCACCTCATTCTTCATTGCTTGGTTATTTTTTTTTTACCAATTATTGTATTTCTAAAATTGATCCATTAATCTCAGACCACAGAGTTGTCTCATCAACTTTTAAAACAAGACCATCCCAAAACATTCACTCTGCTCCCAGATTAATTAGATTTTTTACACAAAATACCCAAAAATTTTGTAATTTACTTAAATAACATAAATAATTGGTGGTATTAGAAATCTTATTTTATAACGTATTATCAATAAAAGGGTCGATTAATTATTAAATAATACATTTTAATATTACTAAATAAAGATACTCCTCAAGTTTCTTTTTAAAGTTTTTATAGAATTTGGCTTATTTTATTTAAATTTTAATATTTAAGTCATGCATACCTGTCACTTTTTACGGTAAACTTCATTAGTTAAGTAATAGGGTAAAAGTGTTTTGTATAGTTAACGGCTGATATACAAATCATTAATTGATTTTTCATATTAATATATAAATAATATTGACACAATGTATATTTTAGATATTTAGACTTTATCCTGTTATTTCAATAATAAATATTTTTTAACTTAACAGAGAAAAAACTTGATATATAATACATCCTAATATTATTACGTAAAGGTACTTCTAAAATTGATTTTGAACATTTTAGTAGAAAATAAAACAATAGAAAGTTACGTATGCGCCCCTCTGAACTGTGAAACAATATCGTTCGTCAATTTAATTTGTGAATTGGGATGTAGAGGAAGGAAGATATCTATCTCTATTTTGGCTGTTGGACGAAGTCAGTAATAGGTAAGGAGATCATTTTACATTCTCATTTAGAATTAATGTTGAATTTATGTAATCGGTTTTTCATAAGTATCTTACTGTGAATGTTAATCAATGCGAAATTGACTTCTTGGTTTTTTCGTTGTGTAGGATGCTTATTTAGCCATAGTAGCGAAAACTTAATTTCTTTTTAAAACTGCACGTGGTCTCGCATATAGCCATCGGATTAATGTTGCTTTACGAACATCCTTGACGTTTGTACAATTTTGGATCCGAAGTTTTTATAACTTTTCCGATTCAGAGTTTATAAGATTTTGGAAGTCGAGAAACTTAATTACTCTGAGATATCGAATTCGACTCGAATGTTAATGTGGTTCATAACTTTAGCTCGGCATTTGTTACGGGACACGGTTAATTTGGTTCGGCGTAACTTTTACGTTGTTGAATTAGTTTTTTATAGACAATTTCTACTTCGGGTAGAATTAGCAAAGTTTTAGACGTGAAAGTGGTTATCGAGTAATCGAATGGATCCGTAAGCATAACGTTGAAACGTAAGAGTTTTCAACCGCATTAAGTATGGTAAAATTTTTATCACCGCTTCATTCTATTTGGTACAGCTGCTTCTGGCGAATGATACATTATTCGCGTTATAGTTTGCTTTGATTATCATGATTACATTCAACTTCTGAGACGGTTAGTGTCTAATCTCGACGAAACGTAGCATGCGTTTGTCGATCAGATTGTCTTTAAACATGCTGATGTTGCTCCTCATGATATAGGTGATATTTTCTTGGTGTTAGAATTTCGTAAATGAAAGCATATAACTTTCAATGGAAAAATTTATTGAAAGCAATTATGTATTTGGTTGCTGTTCAGTTGAAATTATGTAGTTATTAAAAAGATAGTTTAAAAATAAGCATCTTATTTTCCTCACAAATCTTTGAATTGAAGATTAACTTGTGTTAAAATACAATTTCAGTTTTGAATGGAAATGGAATGATTTAGCATGAGAGAAGTGTACTCGGGAAGTCGTGAATATTATTCAACATGAAATTGTGGTGCTGGATTTCTGATTCGATTCTCTTGTTGTTTCAGAGGTATGCATCGAATATATACTTACCTGGGGATTCTCAATTTGCAGTCTGGTGCACAGATCCGGGAAGTGATTGCTCATGTGATACCAAGAAATATTTATGGTAAGTATTATCAATGTTATCTGATTACTTTCAAACGAACATAAATATTAACTGTAAATAGGACTATAGAAACAAAGGAAGTGATCTTGTGATGACAATGTAGCATGAAATATTAGTTGAATTTGTTCCTTAGTGCTGCCTAATAGCCTTTAGTTTGCAGTTCAGTAGGAAAATATTTAGTTTCACTTTGCTGTGCAGCAAATTTGTTCAGTTAGATGGTTTGGTTGGGGAAGTAAGTGGTAAAGGTGCTGGCCTATTACTCACCTGTTGTTCCAAGTGGCAGTGGCCACAAACCCTGCAAAAGTAGGATTTTTTTGGAGGTTGCTCCTCATGTTATTTGTGCGTATGCAAACTAAAAGAGTGAGACAATGAGAAAACACAATTCAGCGCTTTGTCCTTATGAAGGGATGTTAAGCAGCTGGCCCTCTAGGTGCTCTTTGTACGAGTAGGCTAATGCAAGCACCAGGTTTTCCATCCTCTCTGTCTGATGTGGAAGGTAATGGGAAACCACCACACCATTTGTTGAACATTCCCAAGTCAGTCAAACCTGGTCAAACCAATCTAAAGATTAAGAAACGTCAGGTGGTTTGGCATGCTACTTTCATTACTGATGGCATAAGTGTTATCAACACTTCAATGCTTGTCCATTTATATATGTTAAGCATTCGGAGCTTTTACTTTTATACCTGGATACCTTCAAGAGAACATAAATCAAGTAAATATTAACTGTAAATAGGAAAGGATTTTATAGAAACAAAGGAAGTGATATTGCAATGACAAAGTAGCATGAAATATTTGTGGAATTTGTTCCTTGGTGCTGTCTAATAGCCTTAACCAACACTGGTACAATTACGAAAATGTTTTGAGACAGATTCAGATGATGCTGGGTGGGTGGGTGATGAGTCTTTACACCAAAGTTTAAATTCATTTTTATATATATTTTTTTAAATCTGATGCAGCAATTAAATTAAGGCAGATAGGAGCTTGTATTTTTGTCAATCAATTCAGTATTGTCTTGTAATGCAGGTTTTCTCAGTTTATCTAACATTTTGTTTCAGTACTGTATTATTTCTGGCTTTCTCTCAAACTGTTCTCATGCTGTAGATTATCACAGTTTCATCATCACCATAATGTAAGATTGGCACTGTAAAAACATGGTTTTTTTTATTTCACCATTGAAAGTATTGTGAAACACTAAAGTTACTCAGCAGTTACATTTTGAAATGTGCAGAAAAGCTGAAGTGTGGGCATTGTGCTTATTAAACTTTTTCCAGATTAAATACCCAGCCCATGACTTTCTCCGTATGAGGTAATGAATATGATTGCTCTCAAGAATAATTATCAGCAGTTTCACTTGTGAATAATTTTTACATTGACAAAACAATAAGTAAACAAAATTGTTACCTGTTGATATCAGTTTAGTCGTGTATCCATGCATTAGTTTTTTTAATGGCATCTATATATGTTCCAACTAGTTCCTGTGAAAGTGTAGTAACTTAAGCTTATATTGAAAAGTGATAAATCTCAACTTCTTTAACTGGATATTTTGAGAAAGTAAAAATAATTTTATAATTTAGCTTCTTTCAGCATTGTAAAGATTTCATAATTATCATTAACATAAGTGTTGTCAATGCTTCAATTTTTGGAAGTTTATGCATATGAAATACTTTGTGCCTGGGAACTTCTACTTTTCTGCCTGCTGACTTCCAATGCAACATAAATCGATTAAATGTGCTGTATAAATAGGATGGAATTTATAGAAACAAAAATATTAGTTTAGTGGTGGCTGTGTAACGAAATGTTTATCAAATTTGCTCTTTGGTGATGTGTAATGATTTTTTAAACAATTTAATGTTGAAATTATAAACATTTTGAGACAGATCCCAAAATGATTAAAATATTTTACTGAATCTACATTAAATTTACTGAAGCAACTGTGAAGATATTTTTTTAGGAAAGCTGTTTCTGAGATTTTTATTAGTGAAAGTTAGTTGAATTATTGGAATACATGCAAATTTTTTAGAAAGTTAATAACGTTATGCTAATGAAAGTTTGTGACAATTCATTTTTATTCTATTTCCACTGGTGGTTGGCAAATCATCAGATGGACATTCAAAAATTGTACACAATTTATTTATCCAATACTATTTGTGTATTTTATTTTAAAAATGTTGAATCAATTAAATCAAAACAGTAATAGAAGTCTGAAATTTGCAGGGTATATGTGAACTATTATGCCATTTATTACTATGGCAAAGGATTTTATTTTTGGAGATTTTGGTGTGTGACAGGGAAACATTTCATAGCATTGATATAATGCTTTTATCTTGTCAGCCTGTTATTTATCAAGTATTAAAAACAGGAAATAAGTGACTAAATCAGAAGCAATAATGCAGGTTTTTACCATGTAAAATGCAGCATATTGGTCTTGTCACACTGAAAGCTTTCAGAAGATTGGAAATATTTGCTTATTATTCTTTGGCTGAAAGTTCGACTCATGCATATTCTTTGACTGTTTTTAAAGCAATTAAAATGCAAAAAGAACGGTCATTTGATACTATATGAAATTGGTGTTAGACTATATATTCAATGACTACTAATCTCCTATAATATATTTTGAAGGGTGTGTTTGTTGATTTGTTCATGGAATTCCTAAATGATTGAAGCTAGAATAACCAAATTTGGTACGATTCTTCCTTACATCCTAACTTAGTGAATGATCAAGGGTTGGTCAACCGGGATTAATCAGTGCTGCCAATATAGGGGATTAACATTTTTCCATAAGATAACACGTATGAATCCATTTCTTGACTTGCAAAGTATTCTTCCTTCAAGCATCAAAATACGTAAATATGGACCGAGTTTTTTCGTTTTTGCTTTATTTGATGAATAAAGCTCTATACTATCTTATTCCTGCGATGTTTACATGTTACATGGATGAAGTTATCAGAAATATGCTATTTGTTTCGAACTTTTGTGGATTTTTCGTACCTCTCCCGAGCTTTGCCAAGGTGGCTGTCATTATTATAGCTGGATTGTTTTATGAGCAGTGCGCACTAGACACTTTCACTTTAGGACGAGTCCATTCTCGAGCCAGGATCGCGTATAGGGGGCGCCATGTTTAGCCGTGGGCAATAGATGTGCGAACCTATACTCGTCCGAACCAAAATTCGTATACTGCGCAGCTCTGACGTCAGCCCTCCCCTTAAAGCTTCTCCGTCCAATCCTTTCCCTTCCCCTCTCATGCGTCGTTACCTGCCATTGTAAAGCGATTGAGCTGTACCTTCGATTCAGTTAGCTTCGATGAAGCTTACAAATAGATGAAAGTTTAGTGTTATTCGCTTCGCACTTTTATTTAAGCAACAAAACGGTCGATGTCAATCTTTATACATAGCAACGTAAATAGACACTGATTATTATTCAGGATGAGCGTGTGGTAAGCATTTATAACGATTGACAAAAGCAATTGAACCTTCTTTCATCTATTGAATAATGGAATATTACCTTTTTTGTAAGTAAAATCATTATATTCTACATTTTAATGTTTATTAACATAAATAGGCTCACATATCTGGTGTACATTTACTGGAGTCAGTGTTCAATCATGGACAACTGTATGTTGCCTTTTCAGGGGTTGTTTACAAGACATAAAAGTAAATATTTCAGTGAGGCATAATTACACAAGAAATGAAGCTGGATTTGCAAAAGTGATATGATAGGAAATAAAATTATCATATTATTTGAATACAATATGTTTGGAAATGGATTGTTACAAGCAAATATGATTAATTGTTAAGAAAAGCTAATAGTAAATGAAAAAGTATCTACTGTATATTTTAAAGAGTTTGTATGTTGTGCTGTAGTAGATTCACTAAATTCGTTGAAATTCAACGGGAAATTCATCTAATCTACTATAATATATTTTGAAGCGTGTGTTTGTTGGTTTGTGTGTTTGTTCAGGAACTCCTACTAAACGATAAAAGCTAGAATAACCAAATTTGGTACGATTCTTCCTTACATCCTAACTTAGTGAATGATCAAGGTTTGGTCAACCGGGATTAATCAATGCTGCCAATATAGGGGATTAACATTTTTCCATAAGATAACACGTATGAATCCATTTCTTGACTTGCAAGGTATTCTTCCTTCAAGCATTAAAATACGTAAATATGAACCGATATTTTTTGTTTTTGCTTTATTCGATGAATAAAACTCTATACTATCTTATTCCTGCGAAGTATACGTGTTACACGGTCGAAGTTTTCAGAAATACGTTATTTGTTTCGAAATTTTGTGGATTT
This sequence comes from Uropetala carovei, assembly GCA_036926305.1. Taxonomy (NCBI): domain Eukaryota; kingdom Metazoa; phylum Arthropoda; class Insecta; order Odonata; family Petaluridae; genus Uropetala; species Uropetala carovei. The sequence goes on along the minus strand of JAXCHB010000202.1, from coordinate 869,292 downwards.
TTCGTACTCTTTCTGGGCGTAACCAAGGCGGCCGTCATTGTTACTTCCGATTCAGTTAGCTTCAGTGAAGCTTATAAATAGACAAAAGTTTAGCGTTATTCGATTTGCACTTTTAACCAACGAAACGATCGATGTTTATGGATAGCAACGTAAATAGGTACTGATAATTATTCAGGAAGCATTTATTGATGAAAGTAATTGAACCTTCTTTCGTCTATTGAATACTGGAATCTTACATTTTTGTAAGTAAAATCATTATGTTCTACATTATAATGTTTATTAGCGTAAATAAGCTCACGTATCTGGTGTACATTTACCAGTCAGTGTTCAATCATGGACAACTGTACGTTGCTTTTTCAAGCCATAAATAAAAGTAAATATTTCAGTGAGGCATAATTACACAAGAAATGAAGCTGGATCTGGCGAAAGTAATATGATAGGAAATAAAATTATCGTTATATTTGAATGCAATAGGCTCGGAAACGGATTGTTACAAGCAAATATGATTAATTGTTAAGAAAAGCTAATTGTAATTTAAAAAGTATCTACTATATATTTTAAAGAGTTTGTATGTTGTGCTGTAGTAGCTTCACTAAATCCGTTGAAATTCAATGAGAAATTCTGCTAGTTATGAATATATATTGACTGATTTTTATAAAGTTAATTGATCAATTTCATTAATTTTTAACATAAATTTAAATGAATAGTTAAGACTTGAAATTATTAATAGATTATATTGATACTTGTCATTAGTTGACAATATATTTATTATTAAAATCTGTTATATTCCATCTACATATAAAACTACAAAAGAAACTTTTTGATTTGGTAGTAACAGGAATAGCCTTCTAAATCATCACCTTAAGATTCTGAGTTAACGGATAGAATATTGATATTTCTTCATTTACTATTGAGTATATTTACTCTGCCATACTATTTTATTGCTAAACTGATAGAGAGTTGATGGTTTGAATTATAAATAAATCTCAATAAATAAAATAAATATTTTTATTGCACCAGCAAATGAGGGCCCAATTGTGTTATATTATGCAATTGCTTTATTTCTAAAAAATAAATTACATATTTGGTTTGTCAATTCAGGCAATATTGAACGTGAAAATTTCAAAACTAATTGTGAAATAAATCTGTTACTTAATTATTTGAATAAACTCTTGGAGAATTTTAAATTTTACAATTCTAAACAGGCTTCAATAAATAAGATGTGCTCTTTCATATTGTGTAAGGAATTGAATCTTTTGTATTAAGATTTTTTAGATTGTGTTTCTTTATTGAATTCACCACAACCATTTTTCCTCTTTATTTTATGTATCGCAGTTGATGCTGAACCATAGTGAAACTCTGAATCGAAGAGTACTGCTTTGCTGTGATGAGAATTGATGCATCTAGGTGTGAGAATAAAGAGGACTATGAGCTGAAGGCTATATATATATATATATATATATATATGGGATGAAAGGTTTTTATTTACCCATATGTTGCTAATCCTGGTTTGTTCATATATCAGACAACATAAATCTTCTATAATATACAGCTGCATCTTACATAGAATATAGAAGGGGATTATAAATTAGAAGTATCTTCCAGATGAGCTAGAGACTTGAAATTTTGCACAATTATAGGTTTTTGGTCATAACTGATGGAAAAAACCCAAAATTGTTGAAATTCTAATTTTTTGGGGCTATTTTTGCCGCATTGTTTCCCCATAGGAAGATAAAAATTATAAGGCACTTCAAGAAGAGTTGGAGACTGAAATTTGGCACGATTATAGATTTTTGTCACAACCAATGGAAAAAAGACGATATTACAAGAATTCCAATTTTTAGGGGCTGTTTTTGTCCTATTGTTCAGAATAAGCCAAAATTTAGTTGGATTAAACCACACCCCAAGAATTCAATTCTCTTTAAAATATTGTTTAATCAATTTACCCTTAAAAAGTAAATAAATGAAAATATAGTGCTAGTGCTACATTTGAAAAAATTGAACTGCTATCGTCTGTAAGGCATCAATTTTCTGTTTGAACTTGAAAGACTTTGTTTAATTAAATTTATAAAGAATACTTGTTTGTAAAAAGTTTATTAGTATACTTGATAATTTTTCATAAATTTGACTTCCGTTAATAAAGAATCTAATATATAAACAAGTTATATTCAAAGGCTTATATTATAAGCCTGATAAAGCCCAGAAATTTTAAAAATTGTCAATGTTTATTTTAGTGTTTGCCATATTTTAAATTTTTTCTGCACTTCAACAAAGTTTTTAAATAGTAATTTTGTTTTTTGTATATTCAGAGGCTTATATTATAAGCCTGATAAAGTCCAGAAATTTTAAAAATTGTCAATGTTTATTTTAGTGTTTGCTGTATTATAAATTTTTTTCTGCACTTCAACAAAATTTTTAAATAGTAATTTTGTTTTTTTGATATATTCAAAGGTTTATATTATAAGCCTGATAAAGTCCAGAAATTTTTTCAAGTCAAAAATTATTCTGTCCAAAATCTAAACAAACATTTTGTTTTGTGCTATGTACAAAGTCTGATAGAAGTGCAGAAATTATTCTAAGTCCAAAATGTAAACACCATTTTTTTTTTAAAGGTTCGAAGCCCAAAATTATTCTAAGTCCAGAATAATTTTATTCTGAAGTGCAGGATAAAATAATAAGAGAAAAATTATATTTCAGAATGTAAAATTTTATTGAACTTGTATGTATACATTTGTACATTATTTCAATTGCAATAAAGACAATTTATTATAAACAAAACCTGTGTACTCCTTTTAGTTCAAACTAATTTCTTTTTCTCGGAGGCTCTTTTAGGTATCTTAAGACTTAAGGGGTTTTTTAAGGTATATTTTTGCTATATTTTAGCAAAAAATGTCACTTTTTACCACAAATTTAGCCAAATTTGCTAATTTTTACCACAAATTCTACCAATTTTTGCTGTTTGTTGATCAAATTATTCAACAAATGACAACTATATATAAAAAATATTAGACAATTTATCATTTCAACTATTCAACAGCTGACATGCTGCACATATATCACAATACAATTAATTCAAAACTATAAACGTCAAACACATTTTGCAGCTTATAAAAACTGAACAGGTGCTTAAAATATTACTTGCCTCTGATAAATATAGCTGCGACTGTGTTGTAAAATAATTAATACCCGCATTCCAATTACAGAACAGCTGCCATCAATGTTGAAATGTCACTGACAACAACTGCTCTGTGGCTGAAATGCATGTATTAATTTTTTCACAACCCAGTCGCAGCTATTTTTATCAGAGTCAAGTAATATTGTAAGCGCTTGTTCTAGACTCACTTAAAAAAAGAAATATTTCACATTATCAATGACCTAACACTAATTAATAATGTCTCCTATTGGTCAAGAAATACATTAAGTAAAAAGGAGTGCACACAATTGATTCTAAATTAGCTGCAATGTTCCCATAAACGAAAAAATAATGCTGTGTTGAATCATGCAAAGCAATGCTTAATTAAAATTACTTAAATACCGGAATAACATCTTTATAAACTTTTAAATACGATATTTAAAGTTTTATGGTATATCTATTTCAACTGTTAATAAAATGAAACCTCTATATTTGCCAAATTAATTTTCTTCGTATAAATTCATTGAAATTATACTACAGGCAGTCCCTTACTTTCATACATAATGCATTCCTGAAAACGTACGAAAGTCGAACAATTGACATGATGTTATAATGGGTGTTCTGTTCCCGGAGTGCCAAAAATATTATAAAATCTCTAATTATGGTATAAATGTTTAGTTTTTTGAGCAGGGGCCTATTAGACACAATCGTCGATTTTATAATATAGAGAGATAGGGCAAAATGCAATAAAATATTTAAATAATTGAAGAAATAAACACTGCTGTAGAGACAAAGGTGGCAACGTGGCAGAACCTGGTGGCTAGCAGCCAGCACCACCATGCGGTAACTCAAAATATTCATCACTTCGCTGACGTACAAAAGTCCAAATTCAGCGTACGAAAGGGTGTCAATGTATAATGTACAAAAGTCTTGAGTTTTTTTCATTAAAGCATTTTGCTATTTTCATAGTTTTTTTGCAATATTGCCTAATCATGGCCCCAAAGAGAGAGATGATTGAAATGAAAGAAAAGTCAGTAAAAAGGGCAAAAAAAAGTGATGAGTTTGGAGAAGAAAATTTAAGTTTTAGATAGGCTTGTATATAATGAATCTGCTTCATCAGTTGGTAAATTACTTGGTGTGAACAAGTCTACAATAAGATCGCTGAGGAAAGTGAATAAGCAATTAGAGCTAGTGTTGCAAGTGGTACTTCAACGAGTACAAAAGTGTCTTTTGTACATAGGAATCCGTATGTAGAGAAGACAGAGAAGGCTTTAAACCTGTGAATCGAGACCCAAACTCGCAAGAAAGTCTTGCTAAGTTCACTTGTCATTCACGGAAGGCCAAGCAACTGCACAATCATTATGTCTCAAATTGTTTCGCGGTCTGCTAACGGGATATCACCAACGTCATCGAAGCATGTGTAGATCGGTTCCTTGCTCTTTAAAAAAATTTAAATCTGCTAGGTCACTTTCTAGAAACTCATCAATTGAGTAGAATGATTTAGATTTTCGCCAAGAAGCCATTACTCTTTTGATTTTATTATATTTATGCATTTTGCTTCATTTGGTAATTTATTAAAAGTGTTTGCTTGGCTGACAGACAGCACCACTATGCAATAGCTCGATTTTTTTTTTCGTCAGCTGACGTACGAAAGTCCGAATTCGGTGTACGAAAGGTGGTTTAGGGGTGAGAATGTATAATGTACGAAAGTCGAGGACTGCCTGTATGTACCTCAATTAGATGTTTCACTGTTTTTCAAAAGATTAATTGTATAATATAAACCCAAAGACTACATTTACTTATGATAGCAATTTAATTTTTATAGCAGCAAAGATTGAACTAAATACATTTTGTCTTTAAGAATTATCTTACTTGGATTTAAAAATATAACTGAACTAAATCGAGGTGAGATTATATTTACAACATCATAATATAACTGAGTTTATCAAGGCAAACGCATTATTTATGAAGAAATTTGGCATACTCTCAAAGATTGTCATATATCTAGGTAAATACAGTAAGTGTATATAATTTAACGATTTGAGGTTAATTTATGTAAAATTTAAGTAGTAATCGCATTGCATGACTCAACTCTGATTATTGTTAACAAATTAAATTGCTCCTTATTGATAGATTAACACTTTCATGGCCAATTTGTTAATTTACAAGTAAAATCAAATCATTTATATCATTAAAAATTTATCAATAATTATATTTTTTAACGTTAAAAATGGACAAATATGTGTAGCTATACATTAATATTGCAAAATATTTATTAAAAAACTGATATTTGAAGAATTTACAGATTATAATTTATGTAATTGAGTACACGACAAAACTAAAGTATTTCATTAACCATCTGTATGCAATTGAGTTATTTATGATAAAAATTTAAACAATTCCTTCTCAGCAAGGCTTAGAATGTCAAAATCTCATATAGAGTCTACCAAAATTATTGTTATGATAAATTAATGAAAATATTTTAAACTGTAGCCATGAAATCGTTAATTAATCTCAAATACCAACAACAGACATTAACATTTACATTAGAGACCAACTTAAGAATAAAAAATTGAGAAATAAATATCCTATAATTATTATACCAAGTGGAACTGAATGAGCTTCCCACAATCTATATACAGTGGAACACACACACGAAATATTGGTTAACACGAAATGCTTGCTCAGTCCGTTCAGATGCCTATACTTTTCAATGTAATTTTATTCGCTTAACACAAAATACTGGTTAACTCGAAAATAATTTTTGGTCCTAATAAAATAAACCTATGCAAAATTCTTTGGATAACAGGAAGTGGCAGTTGAGAAGGTTTCACCATCCACTCTTTGGCTCCTTCTCCAGGGGCAACATCACCCCCACTGAGAATTTCCATTAACCCACTAGCATGGAAAATTACTACCTCACCCACCCTCCTCCTAGGCCTTTATCGGTCATTGAACATAGTCATCAGTAGTTTAACGAATCCCAAACATGCCATATCAATCTCATGGCAATCCATGGAGAGAGTGCTCACCTAGATTAGGCTTTATCCTGGCACCTGTTCCACAATAAACACATCCCTGGAACTTCAATCATTGCACTTAAGAAATGGACTTGCCAACTCTGCTTCTTATTGGTGTTGAGATTGGCGGGTATCTCCCAATACCTACTGGTCAACCAATTACATATTTCCTGTAAACGAATCCCTCCTACTCCATTTAGCCAATTCCTTCCCATTTTTCTCCTCTTTAAATCCCTATAAATAACATTCATGAAATTCTAAACTATCAGTTGCTGCTGAATTTCTGAGTGAAACCTTTGGTGCACTTTAAATGAACGAAATCTTTCCTATGCATTGCAATCATTTAAGTTTCGGTTTTATATATTTATAAAAAATTAAATACATAGTCCATATTAAAAATGGCCAATAAAGTCCGTAAGCAAAATGCACTACCGCTAAAAGTGAAAATGCAGCTTCTAGAAGCGGTTGATGCCAGTGATAGATCCAAAACTGACATTTGCAAAGAGTTCGGGATTCCAAATTCAACGATTATTAAAAATCGCAAAAAATTAACATCTGTTTTCGAAGCTCGAAATTCGGTTAACCCGAAATTCAGCTAACACAAAAGGTTTGTGCTGGTCCCCTGCATTTCGTGTTAACCGATTTCCAGCGTATATATATTTTTTTTCGAATAGTTTGTTTTTGTGCTTCATTATGCACATCATAAACTATAAGACATAAAAGCAACCAAATGTGGTGCAGTTCTTACATCTTAACTTAGTGAATATATAAGGCTTGGCAATTGGTTAATTATAGGCAATGCTATAATAATAATATAGGGGATTAACATTTAATTCCATAAGATGTAACACGTAAAAATCCATTGCGTTTTGACTTGCGCAAGCTTTTATTCTTTTGCATTTTTAAACCACTTAAAATGAAGATAAGAACTCGTGACAAAAATGTTTATTAATTACAACAAAGGAAAAACGAAGAGCATCGTCTTCTACCAAGCATTGTCAAATGAATCAACTGCATTCAACATCAAATTTAATTTAGAATCCAACACTTAGATTTTTATAAATTAAACTATGAAAAAATTTCCCAAACAAAACTTTTCAAACGTAGAAATAATTTTTCGTCCATAACAATTGTCTTCATTTGAAGTAGTGTAGATTTATAAAACGTAACCCGAGCTACGCCGGGTAATTTTCATAGTTATTTATAAGCCAATAACTTTTCAATACCATTTTAATTTCTCCATAATATATAAAGATGTTTGTGTAGCATTGTAAAATTAATTCAAATAACAAATACCCTTTTTTCTGATTAAAAATGAATTTTTATGCCAATTTGAAGTGGATTTGAATTTACCCTTCTCAAAAATAAGAAACCTCAATCTTTCAGCTATGAAACTGTCTTAATTCTGAGTTTCTACCTCAATTTTAACTAATTTAAAAATGAAATTTTAATAAAGCCCTGCATCCTATTTCCACGCTTTTCTTATTAAAGGGGATTAGAAATTATAAACAATGGGGTAGGAAAAACCCCTCTAAAAACATTCATTGGGATTCTAGATTATTTCCTTATTTTTATATCCAATAATCTTTCATACTTAAAAATTTCAGATTTTTAATTCTTCTAGAAGTACCTAAACATTTATTTCCTCCTATGTCCTATTTAAGAAGCATTTTATAATATAACAGCCCAGGTCTGTTGGTTGGTTGGTCACGCTATTCCATAGCCTCTGGTGGCAAATTATGGTATTAACTCGAGAAAGAATCGCGATAGAAACTCGAAATTTGGCAGGAATGCTCGATTAACATATTTTACGGTAATGACAAAAATAAATCTCGGAATAGTCCTGGGATCGACTCCAAGGAAGACATTTCCATTTTCCGTAAGGTAACACATAATAATCGATTTTTTGGCATGCAGGCTTTTATTGTTTTGGAAATTAAAATTAGAGGGAATTAACCTACGATCTTTGGATCTGAACCATTTTGAAGAAAAAATTACAATGTGTCTTAATCTGCTCGTCTTTTTGCGCCTACAGTTCAAAACCACTCATGTTAAACTTTTATTTTACATATTTTGTGGAAATCTTGCCATTTTAACGGGATGTTGCCTTGGCTACTAATTATATTGTTAGACTTCAAAATCCTATTGTTATATCAGTCCTTATGGGAGTTATCGATCAACTTTTTCTGATTTGAAAAGTATTTACCTTATTAACCGCTTCCTTGATTATCGTGAAGACATTCGGCAAATGAGATCGTATATAAATACTTTTACACTACTTTTCACTAAAATTTTCCTAAGTAAGCTTCACGTTTTCAATTTCTCGTGATTTTATTTTTACCAGTCTTGTATTTTTACTAGATAGTAGTTTTTATTTAAGTTTTATTATAATAACATTTAACGGGATCAGAATGCATGCTTATTGCTCATTTAATAAGATGGTTTAAACATGAAGCAAAATGAATTATTTTATTAATTAAAATTATAATTAAAAAAAATCAACTTACTGAGAAGGCGAAGGTTCCCTAGTTTAATTACAGAATTACATTGTATCACAATTGAAATTTCCACATAATTCTATTACATATTGGAAATCAAACTGTGATACAATTTTAAAATTTACATTTAATTGATTACAATGTAAAGATACAAACTAAACTTTTATTAAAGCCTTGTACATTCACTTCAGTTTGAAAATAAGTATTGGGTGGAAAGGTATCGCTATGGCGTTGAATTTTGTTATGAGTGAGAAAGGAAAACGTAAACTGCTGCTTGATGGACATTTGTTTTACAAAGACAAGCAAGTTGAAGAAAAAATTTATTGGAAGTGTGAAAGATTTCAAACTACCAAGTGTGGAGCGAGAGTTATAACGAAAGCCCAAACTATTTTGAATAAGAGATGCGAACATAATCATTTAGGGGATGCTAGCCACGTAGATGCAGATAGAGTAATGGCAGCCATCCGTGAAAGGGAAAAAAACACCTGCGAAACACCAACCTACATAGTGTCTTCCTTGTCAGTTGGAGTCTGTCAAGCTGCTGCTGCGAAACTACCCTCTGTACCGAACATTAAACATACTATCAGAAATGTTTGTAAAAAAGAAGATGCTGGACCAGCTATTCCAATTTCTCGTCGCGATATTCAAGAAGAGTACAAGCGGAATGAAGGAGGAGAAGAGTTTCTTCTATATGATTCTGGAACTCTAAGACGATCACATTTTAATATTTTCCACTAGGAAAAATTTTAAATTACTTAGTCGTTCCAGAAATTGGTATTCTGATGGAACCTTTCAGCAGCTTTATACCATCCATGGGTTAGAAGCTAACAACTCTATTCCTTTGGTGTACGCTCTTCTACCAGACAAGAAGGAAGAAACATATACCCGTCTTCTGAGAAAAGTTAAAGAATTCGAGCCAGCTTCTGACCCTCTCTTTTTTTTTATAGACTTTGAAATGTCAATGATTAATGCAGTGAAGAGTGTATTTCCTCTTGCTAATCACTGTGGATGCTTCTTCCATTTTTGCCAGTGCATTTTGCGTAGAATTCAAACAAACGGTTTAAGAATGACGCAGAATTTTCTCTAAAGCTCCGTATGCTTCCGGCTCTAGCTTTTGTTCCCACTGCAGAGGTTGTGAACTCTTTTGAAACTCTATGCAACAGTGACATTTTCCCAGAAGAAGCACAATCAGTTATTGATTATTTTGAGGACACGTGGATTGGACGTCCAGATCATCGTTTGGGTCGACATCTTCCAATCTATAAGCATCAAATGTGGAAAGCGTGCTTAACGGACTGTCAAAAACATATAACAATATTGAAGGATGGCACCAAGGATTCCAGCAACAAATCGATGGGAGTCATCCTAGCATCTGGAGGTTCATTTGTGGAATCAAGAAGGAACAGAGCCTGAACGAACTACGCTTAGAGCAGTACACCAGTGGTCAGGGATCACCGCATCAGTGGAGAAAATATCGGGACAGTGCAGAAAGATTGAGGTGAGGTGTTGCTGATTGGGACGAAACTATAAACATTTGTGATTATATGCATGCTGTTGCACATAATATTGGATATTGATAAGTCGATAAAATGTAGCGTTTCCTTCTGGTACGATAAAGTGTAGTTTTAAAGGTAGCATAAATTATATTTTTATAATGAATTAGAAATAAAAATAATTTCCATATGTGAACCCAAAACTTGTTGTCTCTAATTCTTTATAACATGTTACTCTGTGTGAAAATATATAAAATGTGTCCTGTGAATGAATATTTTAATGATTTGAAATATTTAACAAAGTTAATTAACCTTTGCCTGACTTTTTCATTCTTTCAAAATACCAAATAATAAATGCTCTAGCTGACAAAAAAGGGAAACATAATCAATTTTACTTTTAAATATACTTTAATAAAATAACAACCTTCACAATAATTTATATTTATTTATATACTACTGAAAGAAAAAATAGTGATACATAATCGCTCTGACAACACCTCATTTGCTGTATATCTTCACGATAATCAAGGAAGCGGTTAACAAGGTAAATATCTTTGAAATCAAAAAAAGTTTATCAATAACTTAATTTTTGTTTAAGATTTTTCTATATACTTTAATAACTTTCTGAAATCTTGTCAATTTTCGAAGAATTTGTCATTCAAAGAACTGCTTGTTCAAAGAACTGATTTTCAAAGAACTTATTTTCGAAGAATTTACCTAGAACCACTATTTTAAGGTTAACTAAAGATATCCCATCATATCGACGGGCTTTTATACTAGTCTATTTATAATAGATAAATGTGACATTTTTCAAGTACATATGTGCGTGAAATAGCATTTTAAAGTTCTTTTCTTCGACATAAATACTTTATTTTCTTCCAATTTAAAAATATTGTATGCACATGTAAGGAAATTAAATGTATTTTTATGAGATTGTTTATGTTAGCAACAATAAAGTAGTAACCATGCAAGAAATTTTCCAAGTTCAACTCGAATTAAGATATTCTTGTTTGATTTTCTTGATAACGGCTACTCCTATGATAAAAATGTATAGGAAAAGAAATACTCTACTTTACTAGTCCTACAAGTTTTATTTGAAAACTATTTTGAAATGACCAATACTTTACGAGATATGACGGAAAGCCCATTTTTTGTCACCAGTAAAGTGGTAACCCTGATTGGCTTACGATTCATTTACATGACTTTCTTATTGCCTTTGACTGTTTCCTTAATATCAAATTTCATGAAAATCTATTCGGTAGAAGCTGAGAACGAACATGCAGATGGCCAGACCAATGCTAATAGGCACTTATACTGGAAGCAAAACGTGCCAAAAAAGGGTGCCCGTCCACAATCGAGTACTCCCATATTTATTTTCAGAAAAATAGCACTGTGAAGTCCTAACAAAGGAAGATAACTATAAATATTTAGGTTTCATGCAATTAAAAGGCCAAAATCAAGTAGAAACTATTGAATGAATTTAAAAACAGAGTAGATTTAATACTGAAAAAATACCTACATTGACCAAACAAAATTAAAGATATCAATACATATGCAATTCCGACTTCGACATATTCCTTTGGCAATATTAAATCGTCAAATACTGACATTGAAAAAATTATGAGAAGAAGCTTAAGTGATCATTGCATGCACCATCCAAAATCAGCCATTGAATGCATTCATTATCTACAGGAAATGGAAGCAGTGGCGTAGCTAGGGTCTTCGGCGCCCGGGGGCAAGGCATCTTTTTGGCGCCCCTAAAAGGGGAGGGGGATATATTCCCAGTCTGGCCCATATGACCTTTTTTCTTGCCGCCAAGTTCCAGGGGTAGGGGTTTACGCGGGCCTGATTACGTTACTCCGTGACCTCCTAGCGGATCTTCTTCCATCGATAAAAATTGGTCCGTGAGTTTGTGCCCCTTATGCCCTGCGCCCGGGGGCAACTGCAACCCTCTGCACACTCCTCACTACGCCTCTGAATGGAAGAATGGGAATTACTGACACCACCCGTATATGTGCTGCGCAAATAAATGACTTAAGGAAATACTTCCTTTCTAAAAGTAAAGAAAAATGTATGCTGTCCTATGCAAAGCAGATGAAGGCATAACACCACTAAATCTAAATATCCTGATTAGTGACACATATGATCAAATCTTATCAGAATACAGTATAGAGTAAAGAAACAGAAAACAATACATGGGGCACTCCCACAACAACTGGCTCAAAGCCACATATATAAAAAAGCATCCAAACCAAAAGCTAAACAAGTTAGGAAAGTGTACAACGTATCACAAATGGGCGCGTTTCGTGCAATGGAGTTTTAGAAAGAAATTATACACCTGTACGTAAGGGAAATAGCAATTTAAAGTTTTTTCTTCGTCATAAATAATCCATTTTCTTCCTATTTAATAATATTACATCCACACACAAGGAAATTAAACGTTTGTTTGTGAGATTGTTTATGTTAGCAACAATGAAGAAGTAACCATGCAAGAAAATTTCAACTTGAACTAAGACATTCTTGTTTGATTTTCTAGATAACGGCTACTCCTACGATAAAAACATATAGGAAAAGAAATACTCTACTTGACTAGTTCTACAACTTTTATTTGAAAAATATTTTGATATGAGCAATACTTTATGAGAGATGACGGATATTTCATTTTTTTGTCACAAGTAAAGTGGTATCCCTGATTGGCGTACGTGATTCATTTATGTGATTTTATTTTATTGCAAGTCCTTAATATCAAATTTCATGAAAATCCGTTTGGTAGAAGCCGAGAACGAACATGTGGACGGACAGGCAGACAGACGATAATAGGATCTCACGCTGGAAGCGAAACGCGCCTATAAAAGGATCTCTCTATGTTGAGACAATGGGCTTCATGATAGCTACACAAAACTATCAAAAATATATCCTAAATGAAGACACTGTCAATGACAACTGCAGAAGATGATGTGCCTCGAAAGAAACAACTGAACATATCACCAATGCATGAACTTCACTAGCTGGGACAGACTACCTTCAAAGACATAACAATATAGTAAAAATAATTCACCAGCAGCTGGCAAGAGACTTTAACCTCCTTAAGGAAAAACTTGGATCTTTTCTGTTATAGCATCACCACTTTCTTGAAACCTATTAACCCAACAATAACAATGAAAACAAAGTGAGCCAAAGCATACGGGAGTTTGGGGGCAGAGTTTCATATTGCGACCGAGGATATTGGCGAGCCTTCGGCTTGCTTTCTTTTTAGATTATAATGCATCTTATATCGGGTGTAGCCATCTCCGGGCGCTGTCGCACCCTTTGCCTCTCTAGAACAAATCTATCCAGTGATCGGGTGGGTAAATGTCGCCACGGGCAGATCAGTCATGGGTTTGCAAGCTTTCGTTTTGTGTGAAAGGGTTATCTCAAAAAATTATCTGATCTGCCTGTGGCAACATTTACCCACCAGATTGCCGGCCAATGAGGAGAGATAGTTTCATTCCAGAGAGGCAAAGGGCACAATAGCACCCAGGGACAGCTACGCCCGATATAAAAGGCATTATAATCTAAAAAAGAAAGCAAGCCGAAGGCTCGCCAATATCCTCAGTTACTTGTAATTACAAATTCCAACTATACATAATCTCGCAAAATAAATATTTACATAGCGATCCCATGAGCCTCTCAACAATAAATATTGCACGAGTTGTGGTGCTATAACCGAAGATTTCTGAGTGATGGTGCTATAACAGAATAGATCCAAAAACTCTCATATTATAAATACAAATCCCCAGATGTACTAGAAAATAAATCTCATAAACTATACTGGGACAGAGAAATTAACCCCTCAAGCCGGTAATTAAATGCCTGCTAACTTCCATAGGGTGGTATTAAATTTCACTATTGTATTAAGTATGCATGGATATCGGAAAGTATTTTTTTCTTTAAGACCATGAACAGAAAATCATCAAAATTTATGAAAAAATATTGAACATTCTAGTGAACAATATACATATCTTTATGTACAACCGCCACAGCGGGTTGGACATGTACGGGTATGTCCAACTAAATTTAATGCTAATAGACCAGATATTTTAGCCTTAGACAAACATAAGAAAGAAGCAATGATAATAGACATACCTTTTTCATCGAATTGCAATATACAAAATGCTTATGCAAGTAAAATCAATAAATATGCAGATTTAGCCATAGAACAAAATAAATTATGGAAATTAAACAACGTTAAAGATGCACCTATGATAATATCTTCCACTGTTATCATACCAAAAGACTTAATAACCCAACTAAATGCCTTAAATCTGATCCACCAAACACCTATTACTGAGAAATCTGTTTTTCTCAACACATCATATTGTCAAACAGTTTTTAAACAAAGATTAAATAGGGATGAAATTGACATAGTCCGTTCATCCCCATGTAGAATTGAATATCATCTATATTTCTGGGCGAGATTGAGACTGGACAGTTCCTTCTGCCATCTAAGGCACTTTTGAGAGAAAGTGAGGTATGAAAATAATAATATTTACTAGTCAACTAGCAGAAGTGCCCATTGAATTTCAATGGATTCAGTGAATCTAAAACTTCGACCACGTAACATGTGAACATGGCAAGAATAAGATAGTACACAGTTTTAGCCGTCAAATAATGCAAAAATGAAAAAAACTGCTCCGTAATTACCAATTTCGATGAATGAAGGAAGAAAATCTTGCACTGTGAAAAATCGAAAATTACACCTAAATTTATGAGAAAATAATTATTGAATGAGGCTCTCCCTCCCCCAAATTTTTTATCGCCATATAGCCTATGTTACCCGCAGGGCAAAATTATATACCTGTGCGAAGTTTCTTGACAGTATCTTAAAAACGAAAACTGTAAGTAAAACCAGCAAGAACACAATAATCAACAGAAAATGGATAAACAAAGGAACAAACGAAATTAATTAATTTATCGATAGACAAAAAAGTAAATAGAGAATGTTTTAAGAATCACAGAGTGAATATTATCCTTCAACCATCTGCTTGATTCTCTCATCCGTGAGTTCTGTTACAAGAAAATCGTTTATATTGACAATACTTTGGAAACAATGAAACAATTTATCCAATCACAATTTGTGGAAAATGTCTAATTATATAAGTTACTTACTCATTCATATGTTAGTCAAATGGAGAAAATGGAAAAAGAAAATATTTTTTAAAAATAGAAAGGTCAATCAAATCGGTATAAAAACCAGACTACACCACTTAACCACTTATTCCGGTTAAAATGACAGTCAATGAGCACTTGAGAATTCAATGGACTCTATCAAATATAATGCAGAGTCTAATTAAAATTAATATTTACTTCACATATTAAGTAAAAAAATTCTTTCATACTATAAAATGGCTCAGTGAATATCCAAGAAGCTTATTTAATGAATGTTATAAGCACATTTAGAGATATTATTAAACATTTTCATGCCTAAAACCTTATGACTTGATGTGAGTTCTGCTGTCTAGAATATGAAGCAATAAATTAATTTTTATTTCATGTAGGTGCATACCATAATGTCAAATGTATAACATTTAAAGCGGGAAGCTCATTCATTCTAATCTGTAACACAAAAGTGGTTACACTCACCCATCTTCTTTCTTGATATCACAAAGTAGAACCGTTCTGAGGCAGAGACAGGTTGTCAGCTGTGTTTTAGACTTCATTTCTTGGAGGCATGCATCTGAAACAACGACAGAACCAAATCAGAAATCTTGCATCCCAGGATAAAAATTCTACAAATTTAAAAACAATGATTCACATTTGCTGAGGTAAACTATAATTTTTACTTTAAAAACACTGAATACATATTGATAACAAACCCTGAAAAAGGATAAGGAAGATTTTTATCTCAAGCAGTGCACAGCAAGTAATCACCTCGTATAATCTTATACAGGCCACAGATAAATGTATATTTGTGCACGTTTAATTCCCTTATTAAGTAGCAAACTGCAGTAGCTTTAAAGCCAATTATAAAGAAACGTTGAAAGAGAAGTTATTTCAGATATCCATACCTTTGAAGAGGTTAATTCTTGAGTGGTGCGACATCAGTCTTGTATGCAACATATGCTCCTCTTACCGCAGACTTGATCACATCGGCATAAAGCCTTTATTTTTCCATAAATGACATCGTAAATCGTCAATAAGACAAACAATCACAAAATAAAACACAAAGAAAAACAATATTGCTTCACGAGTTGACTAAATAAAAATAATACATAAAACGTCAGCCATACACAGTGACAAAAAATGACACACTGAATAACAACATACCAACTCGCATCTCGTTATATTACAAACGAAAATGAACAATGGTATTATGCGAATATTTACTTAATGTCCATTAGGCAAGTTAAATATTACACAACAGAAAGATTCAAATATTTTAAAAATTTCGATAAAAACTTCATTGGCGTAAGTCACTCACTTCAAGTGTCGTAAGCAAACGTTCACAACCTAAAAGTATTTAAATACTGCTGTCAAAACACTTGTAACATTAATATCCGTAGCGGGGATCACTGTTTTTGATGAATAAACGTCCAAACTCATGTCACGTAGACAATAAAAAATCCAAGTTTTCTACCTTCTAAAAGGTGTACTGGTATAAACACATAGAAAGGAAATTTCGGAAAGTAAGTGTTATGTTTCCTTTTAGGAACCTAGACAAACAAACACTAAGCAGATTCACAACAATATATTGTCCAAACTGAATTACAATTACAAAAATTGGGTTACAACAAAAAACCACGCCGTCAGCCATTACATGAAACGCACGAACACGACGAGAGCGCGGGAAAACAACTGAATACCGAAAGCCAGAACCATGGAGTCAGCTAAGTGCTGCCAACTAGAAACAATATTTATTTCTTTATTTACGGAGAAAACTCCATTTACAAGTAATAATCAAATACAATTGAAAATTAAAAGAATACATACATTTGACATAGTATAATATGGATTATAATCGCATTGTAATATGTCACAGTCCTCCCCCATCATATAAATAAAAGACAAAGTGTATTTGTGTATTATCTTTTTGGAAATAACCTTATTAAGATTTTTATATAAACTTTCAAAAACTCAAAAAATTCCATATAATATACATAAATAGTAAAAATTGAGAATGTTTTTATTATTAAATATTTAATAATACAAATAATAAGTTTGTCTGGTTAAAACATGGAAAGATATTTGCAAAAAAGGATGAAAACTCTAGAGTAATTAGAATAAATAATGAAATAGATTTAGATGAACTTAATTAAATAACTGTGACTTGTGAAATAATTATAGAGCAGTAGAATCTTTAAACATGGATATTTTAGAAACCATAACACTAGATAAAATTGAGTGCCAAGAGCTTGGTATTATAGATGACCTAGTACCTGATAAACTCAGTATTACTGTTATTCATTTAAACATAAGATCTATCTGTTTGAATTGGGACCAATTTTGTATTTCTTTGAAAGAAATGTTGAAACTGAATATAATGATTGTATGTCTTTCTGAAGTGAGTGTAACAAGATATGGCTAACTTATTTAGTATAGAAGGTTATATGAGATTCCAAAATTTGAGAACCTCCAAGAGAGGAGGTGGTATTATGATTTTTATTCAAGATAATCTCAATCCTAAAATTATTAACAACTCAACTTCTAATTTTGAGAGCATTTACATTAGTGTTTATGTAATGTAATGTTTGAGATATTGGGAATTTATAGACCACCTAATAATAGCTGTAATGAATTTTTAACTGAAATGAACGTGATACTAAGTTCTAGAAAGTGTTTCCATAAAATTATTTTGGGTGACATGAATATTAATCTGAAAGATAAAAGTAATAATATGGTGATTAAATATAAAGATTTGATGGCATCCTACAGTTTCAGGGCAGTTATAAACAACTTTACTAGAAAAGAAACATTGGGAGACAAATCTGTCAGATCTTGTATCGATCATGTTTATTATTCTGGAAATAAATTCAGTATTTCAGGTTTAATAATTAAGGTCAAAATATCTGATCATTATATTACTGGTTGCACAATAAGTGATTTCATAGTGTCTAATACCTTTTCCTACATTAATGAATATAAACTTATGGAGTTAATAAATAACACGAATTGGACCACAGTTTATTTGGAGAATCATGCTGAGAGTTATTATGATAAGTTAACATCCCAGCTTCTAACTTTGTATCAAGCAGCAAGGATTAGTAAAACTCAAAATAGGGTTAGTGTAAAGAAGAACTGCATGACTCAACAACTAGCTTTGAAACTTCATGAAAGGGACAGATTATTTAACAAACATAGAAACAATCCCACAGATCAGGAACATCGTAAAGCCTACAATGCCTATACAAATTACATAAACAAGGAAATTAAGAAACAGAAAAAGAAATTTTATGAAGACAAATTTAATGAGTGTAAGAATTCTAAGGTCATACGGCAAAATATAAACAGAGTTTTGGGCAGGGAAGCTACAAATAATGATGAATTAATTGTAAAAAATCTTGCGTCCAAAATAAGTCTGAGCATGGTAGTTAATACTTTTCTCTATAATTTTACTGATAAATTGCTGACTTTAAAACCTAAAGTACGGCCTAATTTTGACATTAAGTGCTCTGACCAGATACAGAACAGCATATTTATTAGTGACATCTCTGATCATGAAACATCAGTAATTATTAAAAATTGTAAAAATGCTGCTGCAGGATTTGATAAAATCAGAATGAAAGACTTGAAAAACAAGTTACCTTTAGTCCCGTTAATAACTAAACTCATAAACTTATGTCTAGCCCAGGGAATAGTACCTAGAGGTATGAAAAAAGCACTTATAAAACCATTATACAAAGGGGATAAACATAATAACTTCAGTAATTATAGACCAATCTTGCTGTTACCTTTGATGCTCAAAATTACGGAGAAATATATAGCAAATATACTAATGAACTATATGGTTAAAAACAATATTTTGTCCAAGAATCAATATGCCTATCACAAAAAAAGAGGTACAAAAGATATTGTGGAGAAATTTTCTTATACTATTAACACCCACTTGGATATAAACAGGAATGTTATTGTTACTTATATAGATTACTCTAAAGCATTTGATATGATTTCTGTAAATATACTGTTGGACAAATTATATAAAATTTGAGTAAGAGGTTCATTATGGTCATGGTTTAAATCTTACCTAAGTGATAGAACTGTTATTGTTAAATGTAAAGATTCATTTAGCAATGAAAAAACAATCAATATGGGAGTACCACAAGGCTCGGTCTTAGGTCCACTCTTATATATTCTATATGTTAATAGTGTCTTTACAACAATAACTAAATGCGAAGTTCTTTTATATGCAGATGACACTGTGCTTATATCTGCAAAAACATGTTTCGATGGTGCAGTTAGTGGTATGCAGGAATCACTTAATGAATTAATGAAATGGTCTTCAAATCATGAATTATTAATAAACATAAAAAGTCTAATTCAATGCATATTGCAAATAGAATGTCTAAAATAAGAAATGTTAAGGTTAAATTACATGATGCAATGTGCCTAGTGCAAGGATATCAAAATGGATGTAACTGTACATTTTTAGAACAAGCAAATGAATATAAATACCTAGGATTACTTATAGATCAAAACTTCAAATTTGATAAACATATTCAAAAGTTTGACTTGAACTTGAGGAAATTAAGTTATCAAATAAACCATCTGAA
This sequence comes from Uropetala carovei, assembly GCA_036926305.1. Classification (NCBI taxonomy): domain Eukaryota; kingdom Metazoa; phylum Arthropoda; class Insecta; order Odonata; family Petaluridae; genus Uropetala; species Uropetala carovei. The sequence continues at coordinate 849,402 of JAXCHB010000202.1, read as the reverse complement.
GGATATTTTACCTACTAAGATTGAAAGGATAATTTACTTTTCTTTGGTGGCAGCTAATCTGAGATATGGAATCACTGTTTGGGGCAATACTAGCAAATGCTACTTAAATCTACTGATAAAAAACCAGGAGAGAATTGTGAAATTAATTAATCTAAAACTGATTGAATGTCCTATACAAGAAGTATTTTATAATTTAAAAATTTTACCACTACTTGATTTAAATAAATATATCATAACTCTAGATAACTATTTCAATTCGAAACATAAATCAATAAAAATATGTGATCACAATATGGTGAGAAGAAATCCAATGTACTTTGAGATTCCTAGATACTACAATTTGAATGATAGAAACACTTTTAAAGTGATTTTTCCAACAATATTTAATAATTTACCACATAATTTTAAAACATTCTCAACCTATTCTGAAGTTAAAATCAACATCAAAAATTATTTTTTAAAATACAACTGATGGTAGATTTGAATATTATCATCTTGTTATTTTATCAAATTAAACATAAAATGCACTCAAATTGATTTTTAAGGCACCTGCTGAAAAGTCATAATTTGACTTAGCAGGATCTCACTGGATATAAAGTTCATAATGAACTAACTTTCTCATTTTTTCTCTTTGTACATCGTATATACTTGTATACATATTATATACTTTTGGATGTCTGTGTATATATATCTGTAAACATTTTTGTATGAAACATTCATAGATAAATTATGTGCAATATATTGGCATGTACATATCTGTTGGTATGATTGTAACAGTATATATATGTTTTATATCTGAATGTATGTATACTATGTATGGAAATTTATTTGTTCATGTAATTTATTCTGAGATATTTTTCCTTCTTTCCTTATGGAAAATGAGAATTTAATGTCTTTTTGTAAGTTAATGATCTTGAAAGTCAATTATAATTTCTGTATTTCTGTATTACATTTGTATTGTATTGTAAACTTTAAATAAAAACTTTAAATAAAAATAATCTTTGTCAATATTATTAAATTTCTTAACACTAAATAAATTCAATAGATTCTAAAGTAAGCCCTACATTTTCAGTTTGTACAGTTAATATGGAGAGTGTAGGGAGATGTATGTACATACATTCTACTATACTATACATTCGATCACTTTTGACAAATAATATTGTTAATAATAAGTAGGTAATAAAAATAGAAATAAATGTTATTAGGGCAACTCATCACAATACATTGAATGAAATTCCTATTTGTACTTTGTACTTAATTTAATTCATTTCAATAAATTATCATTCTGTAAAACAAATTTGTGAAATTCTTTACAAGTTTTACTAATATTGTTCTATTAAAATTTCTGCTTCCACATTCTTTAATGTTACACGACTTCTTTCTTTTCTCCAGGTTTGAAACATCAAGCTAAACATCCTTTCACTCATTGCATTTGAGTGAGGGAGGGCAAAAATACATTGGACTATTTTTGTATGTTTGGAGCATTGCATGTTTTTTAAAAAGGTAATCCATCTTTATTTGTATGAAAATTTTTTCAGTGATGGCACAATTTCTTTTAAACTTGAAAACTCATCAAACAAAACATCTAAGTCAATACCCAGATCCGACATTGGAAATAATTTTACGACATATGAGTGCTTCAGCATTTGGAGTTTCTTCTAATTTAAAAAACTAAGACTCTCAAATTCCAATTCCATTTTAAGGATTACAAAATCACATATCATTGGGTAGAATTTAAATGATAGTTTGTGCTGAGTGACATTTCTTTCCACATGCCAACACTTTGTCTTTTGTTTATATGATTGGGGAGGACTTCTTACCCCTTTTCTTTTATTTATCGAATTTGGGAAAACCCAATCTCTCGGTATAGCTTTGCCAGAAAACAGTTCTATTTATTTCTTTAAAATTGTTCTCCTTCGTGCAAATACATATTCGCTCTTAAATCTCCCTGGGTTCTTGTTGGGGAAGGATCGCTGCCGCTCACTTCATTTTAAAAAGAAAAGGAGTTAAAGGTGAACATCTTGTATTATGCATCGTTCTTCAACTAAGAGATCACCAGAAAAATTGTCATATCACTTCTAAGTGCCCCGGGCTCGACCCCAAAAATTCCCAAAAATGCCTACTTTCCCATAAGAATAACACTGAGGGCATATTGAAAATCATTTTAGGGGACTTTCTGTAATCGCACTGAAATAAATTTTGGTGTAACGTTAGTAGAGCACGAAATCTATCAGATGACGATATCAATTTTTCATAACAAGGCCCAGGTTCGACTCCAGATGACCCCAATTATTTTCCATAAGAAAGCATGTCTAGCCAAATCTACCTGGCCGATTTATATGAGATTTTCAGGAATTTTAGTCCTATATGATATACCACCAGAAAAATTGTCATCTTTCTCCTACGTGCCACGGGTTCGACTCCAGAAATTCCTAAATATGCCAATTTTCCCATAAGAATAACATTACGGATGAGAACCATTTTAAAAGAAAATATCTAAGGATTCTTATATTTACCGTCAAATATAGCTTTAGATTCGAAATCACCCAAAGTTTGCTTAATTCGATATTTAATCAAAAAACCACTTTTTTATTTAAACGTTCGATTTACTACCAATAGCATTGTTGTACTCGGGATCCTCATTATTATCTCGCCTGGATTGACTCATAGCATACTGATAGCAAGATCAGATATGGTGCCTTTCATATAATACGGTGAATCAAAACGATCTCAGAAAGATTAAGTAAAAAATGTCACAAATACAAGCTTATTTTTTGAAATTATTATTATATATGATGCTCAATCTTAAGTAAGTCAATGTGTATTAATATTCGGTGAGCTTCAAGAAGAGATAGCTACATTGTGACAAAGATAGTGGGTACTATGTGCTCCAAAGCATGATTTAAAAAGTTGCATATGGGTATTCTATTTGCGAGGACCGTATCCATTGAATTTCATTCGTGGAAACTTATATAAGCACCGACAACAAACCTTACAAATGTACTAGATGAAGTGCCTGTATGTATGTGACCCACAATGCAGAGTGCGGCCTGATGAGATCTCCCAAGGATGAATTTTGGCCTTCCAATTGAAAAAGGTTCCCCACCCCTGGACTACACTAACTCTATAATGTGCAACCCACTGACACCATGCTCTGACAAGCATAGCACAACACTAGAAAGCCTCCTAGTCCTTAAACTTGCAGGGTGGCCTCCTGGCTCTAGCCAGAAGGCATGTCTGAGGAGGCACCTTTGCGGACTGAGCAGGCTCAACCGTGCCTGCGACTGGTTGAGCAGAAGTCTGGGACATTTCTGGAACAGGCTCCTCCACTGCGTCGCATGTGCTTGACTCTTCCTTGGCATCTGGGCTGGCAGAGTGACCTGGTATCACCACTGGAATAGGCATTGACTACGACATGGTAGTAACATCCATGAAGCGATCTAAGATGGTCTATGTGGGTCCTTGACCACTTCTTGCCAGGGTGTTTCCACTTGACGTCATTCTGTTTTGGTGGGACTTCACGACTGGTCTGGCAGATGGTACACAAGCAAACTGCTTCTTCCACAGCACTGTTCAGACCTGGCCAACAAGCAAGAGCATGCCCAACCCTTAAAAGCCACAATTCCTGGATATTAACCATGTAGAATTTCTAAGATTTTGCTTGTCAATTCAGTAGGTATCACTACACGACTATCCCATAATACACAATCCTGATTTAACAATAGGTCATTTAACTTCAGAAGGTAAGGCCTAAAAACTGAGTCTTTCTTCAGTGGATTTTTAGGAGGACCTCCTTGTAGTAGCCACTGTCTGATTTTGGCCAACGTCGGATCTTCTTGTGTGGCTTGTGTTACTTGGTCCACGCTGACAGAAACGTCTATCTCTTTGGTGCCTCCCAAAAAAAAAAAGTTCTGGTGGTTCTGGTGGTATGTTGAGGCTGTTATCAGGAATAGAAAATCTGCTTAAACCGTCCGTGTCGCAGATATTCTTCCCTGGTCTGTATATGCACTCAAACTAATATCCGGCCAACAGAAGGCTCCAATGAAGTAATCCTGGCAACACCATTTTCAGGATTTTCCGATTGGTTCCCAGTATCCCAAGGAGTGGTGGTGGTGATGTGTGAAAATGCTGATAAACCTGCCAGCAATAAATTAATGAAATTTTTTTACACCATGGATTATAGCGTGTCCCTCCTTGTCCGACTGGGACCAATTTTTCTCTGCTGGACCCAGCATTTTGGATAAATACATGATGGCAAGTACAGCTCCAACGCCGTAGTTTGAGGCATCACAGGGCAATGTCAAATGTCTGGATGGATCATAATGAGCCAAAAAGCTGTCCGACTGCAGCAGAGCTTTGCACTTGACAAACGTATCTCGCTCAGCTTTCCCAAATTGCAAGATACTTACTTTATGTAGAAGGTGGTGCAAGGCTCAGCTACCTTTGCCTTGCCCTTCAGGAAAGCATTATAAAAGTTTATCAGTCCAAGGAAAGGTTGCAGTTCGGTTTTTGTCTTTGGCCATGGGGCCTTCTGAATGACTTCTTCTTTACTTGGAGATGGGCTAACTCCTTTCTCAGAGACCTGAAATCCTAAAAATATCCAATTGATTGGCACACAATAGGCACTTTGGTTCGTTCAAGGCCAATCCGGCATATCTGATTCTTTGAAGGACTTCTTCTAGGCGTTGTTCATGTTCCTACTGTGATGATCCAACTACTATTAACCCTTTGAGTAACACTCCATGCAGCGCTGGAATACTACTGGTGAGCTGCTAAACTGAAGCAAAGCCAATTCATCCTAAATACATTTAGTCGTATTAATTGTGAGGATTTCTAAGGGCGTTTCATCAACACGAAGCTGCATGTATGCCTGTTTATAGTCCAGTAAAGATAAAACTTTTCCTCGCGCCAAGCCCGATAATATTTCTGTCACCGTTGGTAAGGGATATGCATTAGGGAGAAAAGCCTGGTTAACAGTCTCCCTGTAATCCACACAAATCCTGACTGTCCCATTACACTTTAAAACTGGTACAATTAGCGAGACCCACACAAAATACGCAATTGGAGTTAACGTACCTTCTTCCACCATCCTATCCAGTTCGGCATAGTCTCAGTCCTTTATTGGTAGTGGGACTTCATGGTGTTTTAAAAATTTGGGCGTGGCATCTTGACGGAGCTGCACAGTCACAGGGGAGCCATTTTCTATGCCCAACTTGGCTTCGAACACTTCCTTGTGCTTGGCTTTCAAGATTTCAGAAGAGGAACTCACTGAGTTCAGTCCACCCAGTGGAATACCGACTGCGTTAAACCACTCTCTTCTAAGGAGGTTTCTTCCACACTCTTGCACTACAAAGAGGTCTAAGCAGATTCCAGGGTCGATCTCCTGGCGTTGAACTAGCACCGATATTTTTCCTAGCAATTTGACTGACTGATTTCCCCATAAATGCAAAACGTTGGATGATTGCAGGAAGGTGGGAGGCCACAACTTGCAGTATGTCTTGTTCGAGATAACTGATACCAATGCACCCGACTCCACTTCCTTAGTATGTGGTACACCAGATAACAATAAGGGAATCATGAACGGACCATTGGTAGCTAGACCGGCGATGTTAAATAAATACCAGGATTCAGCATCAGCTTGTTCCAGCGAGGTTTGGATGTTGTGGACATTTTTCGGGTTGCAGTCGTTTGGTGGACGCTGATCTTAGAGCAGTGATGCCCAACCTTTTCTACATTGAGGGCCGCATCGGTGGTTGCGAACCCCTCGGCGGGCTGCATTGGAGGTGATCAATTCTTCTGTGGGCCGGATTAGAATATAAATCGGAAGTTATATATAAATTCTGATGTGCTATTTAAGTGAAAATATAGTCTAAATGAGGTTTTTATGGTAAACATTCCGATTTTAAAAGTTTTATTATGAAATTATTCATACAAATATATGAATTTGCGTGTTAAATTTTCGGATTGCTTTTTCCTCATGGATTCCAGGGCCGCACAAAAACCCTTCGCGGGCCGTAGGTTGGTCACCACTGGCTTATGCCGTTAGCTTCAAAGAAGCAATTTACTTGAACCATATAACTTTCCCATGATGATCTAAGGCCGGATTTGAACGGTTGCTCACTGCCAATAACAGTTGTGTAAGTTTGACTTTGCGGAGATATAGATAGATGGTAGCTCACCTCATCAGGATTTTCTATAGTGTATCTAATTATTTTCATGCAGTTGATTCAAATAAAATGTACCCAATATTACTCAGAAAGTAACTAAACACAACCAGGCCCGGCCCAAGGTACCTTGGCGCCCCAAGCGCAGAGTCGTTTGGGCGCCCTTTCCGACCAAATTTCTTGCTAGCTTTTTAAGAGATTGCTACCCTGCCAAACGGGAGACGATACACTCTTATTCAATTCATACAAAATAATAAACAATTTTACAAAAATGGGGTATATTTACAAACAATTTAATATAAAATTTACATACATTTTCACAGGTGCAAAATCGTTTAGTAGATCTTGAAATCTGATTGTGTTAATTTTGCATATATTTATTTATTAAAATGTTTTATATATGCAATTTCTAATATACAGAATATTATGATTAAAATTTCACAAAAATAAACGTTTACAAACATGGAGTCTATTTACATTGAATTTAATGTAAAAGTTACATAAAAATATTTACATGAAATTCTGTTTTCGCGCTTTTAGAAATGCAAAGTCGTGTAACAGATCTTCAAATTTGATGGTTTTTAAAACATCGTGCCCTATAGAGATAGTTGCCAGTCCAGTCAGTCGCTCTTGAGACATGGTTGATCTCAAATAGTTTTTAATAATTTTTAATTTTAATTTTTAATATGCTTTAAAGTTTTACATTGTCTAAAACAGGCGATACACTGTGTGCACTTTCCTTAACATCGTTAGCGTGATATATACACGCAAAATCAATAACTATGATGCTAAGTTTCACGTGCTTTTAGAGATTACGCATTGTAATTTCAAATAACCTTTCCGCTCCAAATACAGCGAACCTTCTACACTAGAGATTTTGATTACTCAGGGCTATGTACAAATATTTTACATTCGGGATCTCTACCTTTTGCACTTAGCTTCCCTCTCTGATCCCTGATAAATGACTTTGCAAAGGAAAAAAGCCCTAATCTCGTCCTTTTCGAAAGGTGGGTTCGTATAGTTGAAATATAAAAATATTCGGTAATATAATCATTACATGGTAGTTTTATTATAAGGTCAGTGAATGATTTATTTCTATTTTCTGAATGTATTTAGCTGAATATTCTTTTTTTAAATAAAGACCGATTAAATAAGTTTATTTTCTTTTTTTTATTATATCATTAATATTATTTCATGCCTTTGATATCCAGAGGGGCGGCATATTTTTACCTCGCTTACACATATTTATTAGCTGAAACCGGCTCTGACCAGGGCCTCGGGTCGGGCTCGGATATCAGCGAAGCCACAACGTACGGATTCAGGTTGGGAAAGGTCTACACCACTGTGCCGAGACCGGGCGAAAAATTTCCTTCCTATTAGACCTCTACAACCGATTGCTGATGATGGCACTAGACTCTCGTCAAATTTAGCCCGATCCGGATGGGAAAAACGGTGGTAATAGATCCAATGGAAGCAGTATTAGGTGGCCATGCGGACGAGAGTTCTGTGAGTCAAAAGAAGCGCCGCGTATCAGGGGCATCCGCAATAGGATCGCAACACTGCTGCATTTAAATCCGAATTTCGGACGTAGCCTCCAGGGCCGCAGGAGGCGATTCTCCTCGCAAAGGCGTTGATTTGTTATCAAGAAACATGTAAGTGTTATTTGAAGATAAATATGAATCATTGAAGTGGAAAAATCCCTATTCCAGGATAATACTGGTGTTAGAGAATATACAGGCAAAATAATAAAGTCAATTAAAATTATTAATATTGTCACCGTGACGACTTTTTTGGTTTCTCTAATACGAAATACTTTCAAAGAATTTTTAGATAATTATAACGTTCCTAACCAGATTCTGTGTGAAATTTATTAAGACTGAGCGTCGTAATTTCATTTAAATGGGGTGTTCGCCATAAACAAGTGAAATCCTAAATGGTAAGGCTAGTATTTGGACGTCGTGTGACTCCCAGGCCTGCTAGGACGTGAAAAACCGCTCCTGTGCCTGAGTATTCCGAGTGTTTCACGCAGAAGAGTAGTCCTATCTAAAAACAAGTTGGCAAACGCAGAAAACTTTGGTTTGTCGTATACCCTTGTCTACTGGACCAAGAAATGTTGGTTTTCCACGGTTTTTAAAATGGTAAATTTAGGTATAACTAGGCGATAAGCACCTTGCTCGCTTACGCTGCCCCCACCCCCTCTTGTTCGCTGTTGTTGGATTTAGATTTGTTTTACGGGAATATGTTTTGAATATATTTTATAGGGGATGTATGTTTGGTTTTTAATAACAAATGAAGACTGTTAGTTGAATAACTCGATAAAAAATAACATCAGACGGCTGAAATTTCCGGAGATTAAAAGCGTTAAAGAGAAAGAGACAACCAGAAATATTATTTTAGTAATATATATAAAAATCTGATGTTGCCAACACATGACTTTCTCCATATTCTCCATATATTTAAATTATTATGAATAGCATTATAAGGCAAAATTATTATTTCGTATCGTAAAAGAATACCATCGTCCTTGTTGCCGTAAATTACATATATTTTGAAGGTTTACAGAATTCTCCTCTACATGGTGTTGGCGCTGTTGACTGGTATTAAGATAAAGCGAAATATATCCGAAATGGATGGTTCTACGAAAATTAGTTTCAAACAAAACTTGGAAGAAATATTATTCTCTACAACTTTGGTCCTTACGAAGTTTACCAACAACGATGTATTTAAGGAGATATTTAACGGAAACCGAAAAACCGGTTATTTATAAATAACTCCTAAACAATAACTCCTATAGAAAATTGTTTCAAATGAAAATTGTAGGAAAATACATTATCTATAGCGTTCGTATAGAATTGTATATACAATAATGATATTTTAACGAAGAAATATCGCAAAAACCGAATCGGGTTTCGAATAAACCTCGACTTCCGGTTATCCGTTATTGTCCAAAAACTAATCAGTTCTTTGTGCTCATGTAAAAGTGTTAAATATGAAGGTTGGTAACGATATGGCATGTACTTTTTGAGTTACAGCGCCCACGCTAACATACACACACACACGCACACGCACACGCATACGCGCACACGCGCTCAGGCGCACACGCGCACGCGCACACACACGCAGTGGGACGACCAAGAGGATTGTTGTTTGCCCGATAGAGAAAAAGCAAACCTACCGCGAACTCTCGTACGCAACAAATGGGCGTCGGTGGCCCATAAGGGGGAAGCACACCGACGACGAGGTCCACTGGCTGGCGATCAGGGAAAGGCCGAGTTTTGGCGCAGACGCCGACGTTGCCTGGCGACTGGCGCACGATAGGTGGGCGGACGCGGTCTTCCTCGCCAAAACGGGAGTGCTGGGCGCAGGGAGTTGCCCGTGGTGCACGGATAAGGTGGCGAACGCTTGGCACCTGGCTTTCGAGTGCGCTAAAGCGAAACCCATGTGGGGCACGTCCTCAAACTCATCAAAGCCCTGACCTGAGGGACCTGTATGCAGGCTTACGGAAAAAAACGGGACTCGGCTATAAGGGTGTCCAACTGGCGAATTACCTTGTCACGTTGGGGAAGAGCGTGATTTATAAGAGTTTCACCTTATTCTGCAAAGGGAGAAAAACGCAACTCGACAACTGGAGGGAATTTCAGCATTCATTGAAAAAACGAATCTTGTCGGAATGGGCCTATCACCAGGGGAACGATACCGTAACCTCGTTCTCGGAGTTCTGGGGTTACAAGGACATACTCTGCTCTGTTGACCAAGGAGAACTGATGATGGGAAACCTTATCCTCACGTAATCGAAGCATAGGAAATGGTTCAAATCGCATAACAGTACTGAGGCATCTCTCATCATCATCATCATCACCTTTTTATTTATTTATTTATTTTTTTTCATACATAATAATCATCATCATTATGCCTCAAATCGTTTTAGCCCTGAGGAGTGCATGCGAAGAGCGGTGATCTGTTGGAGAATGCCCCAAGGTTGCGGTAACCAGCCCCTTCGGCGGGGAACTCCAATGGAACATTTCTCTCTCTCGCTGCACATAAAATTAATAATAATAATAATGAACTACAATGAACTGATGATATGAATAAACAAGGTAACGGAGAGAGAATTACCCCCTACCGTTCCCTTTAATAATAATAATAATAATGAAACACACACACACACACATCATTCCGAAAATACTCTAAACCTGTTCTAGGGACCTCAAAACATGTATTTACGTTGAAATGTCGAAGTCGATTTTTTTCATGAATACAATACTTTCCCATTACTACGTATGGAGAAAGTAAAAAATATAAACAACATGAATACCTACTGCGTTCGATTTATTTGCATTATATTAATATCTTCGGTCATTTCGAGCAAGTTTTAATCTTATTTTCGTTCCTTAAAGCCTTTTTTTCTGTACATATGCCCGGAAATTACAGAGGACAACAACAACGGCATCCATGGAATCTTATTATTGAAATGTTAAGAAAATTTTACCAAACCTCGAGTATAAATTCAAACTAGGAGTGAATTCAATTGAGATTGAGTAGTCGACGGTAAGAATAATAATCCTCATTCATTTTGGCGTGTTTTAGAGTAAATTTCTTGTCGATAACAATTTTAAGATAATTTAAAGAGTAAAAGAAAGAAAGGCTTCAAGCCAAAAGGTTGATTTTTACGTGTCACCTTATGGGAATGGACTTTCATCCTCTGTAGACGAACCCGTGACCCCTTTTCGAAATTTTTTTAGTCATAACTTAAGAGATTCATTAACACTGAAATCCTGAGAAATCTCAGGTTTCTAACTTTATTTCTAATCGAGTTATTCACAAAATTAGAGTGTTACGCATCATGATGACCATTGTGATTTCACAGTATAGAGAGATAACTCCTCGGAAACTTTTAGAATAAGTGGATAGAATAGGAAACAATAACATTTTTTCCAGTAAGCATTGCACAAATCAAATCTTTACAATACGAACGTTTTTTATCCTCTGTTCAATAGAAAATTATAAATTTATTTATCTATATATTTTTCCATAAATGCTGTAGAGGATTCAACTTAAATTTAATCGCCCATTTCCTTGATTGGTTGTTTTTATCTGATCTATGTCAATTATTCTACGATTCAACATACCTGGTTGGAATAAATTTACCCAATTAATCTTAATCGTTGGCAAATCCGTTGCAGTCAGATTCATTGCAGAAGACCCCCTCTCACGTTCGGCAGTGCTGCAAGGAAATGTTTTGGCTAATTTGGAGAATAACTTTCAATCATCAGAAACAGTGTTTGTGTCAACATGTTTTCACATTCCATTGATTGATTTTTTTAGTATGGAAATGAAATCGTTATTTATATTTTATCGATCTCTCTCACCCTGTATGTAATAGGTGGATAAAAAGGCCAGTAGACCCTATTCAATACCTTACCTTACCGCAAACATAGTAACCGTCGGCAGACACTCGAACCATCCATCTACCAAGCGGTGCTTTCAATAATATACATATCTATGATAAATAGATGCTTTTTAGGTGGGATATAGAAAGATAAAAATTTTTATGCACTTCTAGGATGACTATAAATCTGAAATTTTGAAGGATAATAAAGTACATAGGCTGAAAGGTTCATAGAATGGAAGCACCGTATACTCGTCTTGTATGTAATATATTTTTTTAAACTGTTATGTGCATAAGAATGGCCCAAACAAAATAAACCATAGAATAATAATACCATTTCCTTTAACACAAACAGTTTTTCCCAATTGTGTGTTATAAAATATTTATATACACAGTAGGATTCGAACCCCTGATCGTTTCATTTGGAGCTAGTCATGCCAGCCACCTCTCTACCAAGGCTGGAAAATGTTCTTAATTAAACCTCAACCAAGCCGTAGAAATAACCTAGTTTGGTTTAGTATGGTTTCTAGGTTTAATTTGTAAAATCAAAACTCCCAATTGCCACTTGTCATTTGTGAATCAGACAATGAAATGTGTTAGACAAATAAACATAGGAAGCGGTTATGGCATGATAGTTTTGATTACGAGTTACATGTTTCAGCAGTGTCATATAAAAAATAAATTAAAAATATATTCCCATACTAAGATTTCTCCATACAATGTTTATGAATATTAGTTTTATTTAAAAACATAAAAGTGTCTCTTTAATACATACACTCCATCAGTTTCAATATAAAATTATGTGCCACTTAAAGATGGGGTTATGAGACTTTTCAGGAATTAGAGCAGGTTTCTATAAAAAACAAGATAATATTGTTAAAAAAATTAAATTATTTTTTTAAATGTTTAAATATCATTAATGACTAATATATCAAGGATGGTAGCTTTGAATCCATGTTCAATTGTTTGGCTCCTTTTAGATAATATATTGCCTTAAACATTTGGCTTCCCATTATTATCATAACGTGACACGTCATTAACCTCCGGATCGTATGGAATTTTTATGGATTGGAAATAACATTTTGCACTTAAAACATTGTAGTTTAAAAAAATTTTATTATAAACACCATTAATACTATATTATTCAGTAAATTTAAATAGAAACAATTAAGAAATTATTATTAGTAGTATTGCATACTTGGATGAAATGTTATATTGTAGGGTTATGTACAAGTTAACATGGAAAACATTCTCCAACATACTGGTACTGATAGCTACACTTATTCACCATACCATTTAAATGAAAAATATACAGGAGCAATCTTTAGTAAACATATTCCTAAAACAACTATATGCAACTCTACATGGAGTTGGTATTTGATAGATGTTTAACTGCAACATTTACTTAGAGCAGCATTAATGTATCTATTTTGAAATCGTATATAAGGATGACTTAATGTTTATGCTGTATTCCAGGAATTAAATGTGTCGCAGTGGGTACGCGAATGATAACATACACAAATGACAGAGAATTTCAGTTAATTAGCTTTTGCTGTGAACAGAAAGCCATGGTTCCATATAATGTATGGTTGCCAAAACTAATTACATAATAAGGCATAATTTGAATCAGGTACATACATACTGATGTGTTAGTCTTATTAAAATTATCCTACTAGATTGAAACCCCCCTGATTCAAAAGGTAACTAATTATTTGGCCATCACTTCCTTAATGATAAACATAGAAACAGATGAAAACTTCATTAGTGTTACTAAAAGAGAAACATGCCATGCTCTAAGAAGATTATATCTGTTTCTCTGTATCACATGGAATAAAGAAATGCAAAGCTAAAATATCATCTTCTAAATGAAAATAAATATGAAACCATGGCAAAACCGACTCTTATTAAAATGCGTCTTATTCCTTGCTAGCACATTTTGATTGAAATTTGCAAGCAAAGTAAGCATGCCATGAAAATGACTAGAAAATATTACAACAGAAATGGAATGAAATTTATGAATATGGCAAATAAATTATTTTTACATAAGTCGTTGAAATTACACATTTATATTCCTAGAGCTATGTTAAAATTCCATGAAACTGAATACATGATGCTGGTAAAGGATGAAAAAAGCCTCCTGGGCACAGTGAACGAATTCATTCAATATATATATACGCATATGACAAATATTTATCCTTGTCACAGTCACATAAACCATTTATAAACCATAAAGACATGTATAAGATGAGAAATACAATTAAGCCCTACAAATGTTTCATGAATGATTGCAAGAAATCGGACAGGTGATTTCCAAGAAATACATAAGAAACTTGACATCCATCAGAGAAAAAATTCACTTGCCAGACAGAGGAACTGCTTCCACGTCTTCACATAATATGCCTTCCACCACACACTCTCCGTTGAAAATGAAAGCTGCCGAATGACTTCAAGTTTGTGCACGTTTCCAAATGACCCGAATGGGGTAGTGCATTCCATTCGTTAACTTTTTTTTTAAATGGCGTTTCCCCCGATATTATCGAGGCCTATTCCATTCACGAGAACCCTGCAAAACGATAATAAAAAATTTAGAATTGCATATATGGAAAAGAAATGAAACATTTTCCTCCTACACCTCTGAAAAAAGAGCCTTAACAGTAAAATGAGTGGACAAAGTAATAAATGAATTATTCATTAGGAACATTCACAACATGCATAAAACCTGAAATAATTTCACACAAAAATTAAATACATTAGAAACGTCAGTAATAACACATATACCAGTCCAAATAAAACTGGCAGCATAGGCATAAAACATATCACACCAATACAGGACATAGACAAATAAATTTCTATATATAAAAATTCGTCAGAAATGAAATTTGTCAACGCAAACACATAAAATACAAGAATCACCAATTCAGTCAACAATGTCATAGAAACACATTAGACAAACAACACTAAAACACTCGAAATCGATCAAACAATACAATCAGTCCTGAGCAACAAACGTCTCGTCACGCATTGGAGGTGAATGTAAATGTCACGTCTGCACAGGCCTGTGCGATCAAACCACATTGCACTATGGGTTTTCAGTAAATTAGGCATAAATACGTCACTAATAAATATCAAAAACTACTCACCAAATAACACTTACAATTTAACACCCTACATAGTATACCTCGACATCCGGAGCACCTGTTACCCATTCCAGCATCCTCGTTGCCCCTTTCCTAAGCAGTGTGTCCTGTGCCGCGTTGCCCTTTGGTTCCACGATGATCGGTCCTCCGGTGCTGGGTCCTCCGGTCCCACAGCCCTCTGTCCACTGCACAGTTGTGCAATGGCGCCTGTAAACCAATTTCTTCCAATTCCACGTAGGTTAGCTTTTTATATCTGAAACTCAGTTCAGGAAACGTTCTAGAGCACTATCTGTCCGATGAAGACAAATAAGTCACATGTATTAATGAAATGTGGCTGTATTTTTATAAGTCCGAACAACTTTCCATTATTCGCATTGTTTCGCTAAAGCAACTCGGAGATAAGAATAATGTGAAACAATGCACGTGAAAGTATGACGTATGGAACATAGCATTTTGAAGAATCATGATTTAAGAGAAATTGAGTTTAATTTTCAGATGTATTTTAAGTTAAAATATCGTACAAATTTTTATCATAACTTCAACACGGATACCCAGATGTAGGGGCACTTGAATTATTTATTTCTCTATGGCAACGCGAATATCCCTACAAGACTCGCTGAGGGTGAGTTGTAAGGGAATACATCGTGAAGGGAAATCCAGCTGATTTACCGATACTGCTTTCCGGTAGGCACAAATGATCAGCTGGCACTCCATCGTCAACTGTCGCTGCTAGCAAACCGATTCCCTATCTGAGAACAAATTGCTCCAGCCCCAAATCTTTGAAAATCTAGGTGATCTAAACGAAAATCTTTAACGTAAAATTTTCGGATGTGAGCAACTCAAGAAATTTAAAATAAACAAAGATGCAAAATGCCTAGTTTTAGTCAGTCTACACTACACTACCAAAGGCAATTTGCATCGATGGAAGTAGATGAAAAATGGATAAACAACGGATTTTTACTTGAATACCGATAGAATCATCGGCCGAACACGGAATTATATTCCAAGTGAAACGCACTACTCTATCCGCGGATAGCTTCTTTAGACTTCCCCTAGGAAGAAGCCGAGATCGTTGTCTCGTTCGCTTTTAGTACGATACACTTGGAACCCGGACTCCAGTGAACGGCGGTGACCCCTCCTGCTGAATTTAGAGAATTGAACGAGTAAATTTGCGACTACTGAAACCTCTTAATGAGAGACATTTAGAAACAGGCGTAGGCTGGTGTGTTAGTTAGTGTTAGTAAAGGTAATCTACGCAAAATACTAACCAGAATGCGCCTGATTCTAAAGTTCATTTATTAACTCTTCGCCTACCACTGCCTGATCGAAATACATAGAAACAGACGTGAACTGCGATGTTAGTAATAATAAAAGAGAAAGATGCCATGCTCTAAGAAGTTTGCAGAACACGTCCTTTCTATGTGTTGCTTGTTATAAAAAAATTCAAAGCTAAGGTTAACTATAAATGAAAATTGATGTAAAGCCAGAGCAACTGTTCTCTATGCCTATTATGAAACTGAATAGTGAAAGCTACTTCGGTATTCGAGGGTGGTGGTGATGCCAGCCAGAATGGGTCGTTGGCCTCCTATGTCATGAAAATAAAAATGTGAATGTATAAGCTAGGAAACCACGAAGCACCGCAGCCACTAGACGATTTTAAGGATCGGCTGAAATGGTGTCGGTGTGGCATCCTCAAATTGATTAGACACCTTCAATTCATTCTGTTCTATGAATATGGCAAATAAATTCTTTTTACATAAGTCATTGAAATTACACTTTTATATTCCTAGAATATTAGTTTTATTTAAAAACATAAAATTCTTTTTTTAAATGTTTAAATATCATTAATGACTAATATATCAAGGATGGTAGCTTTGAATCCATGTTCAATTGTTTGACTCCTTTTAGATAATAAATTGCTGCACAACACGATCTAGAAAGCACCCTCAAACTTTTGGCTTCCCATTATTATCATAACGTGACACGTCAATAACCTCCGGATCGTATGGAATTTTTATGGATTGGAAATAACAATTTGCACTTAAAACATTGTAGTTTAAAAAAATTTTATTATAAACACCATTAATACTATATTATTCAGTAAATTTAAATAGAAACAATTCAGAAATTATTATTAGTAGTATTGCATACTTGGATGAAATGTTATATTGTTGGGTTATGTACAAGTTAACATGGAAAACATTCTCCAACATACTGGTACTGATAGCTACACTTATTCACCATACCATTTAAATGAAAAATATACAGGAGCAATCTTTAGTAAACATATTCCTAAAACAACTATATGCAACTCTACATGGAGTTGGTATTTGATAGATGTTTAACTGCAACATTTACTTAGAGCAGCATTAATGTATCTATTTTGAAATCGTATATAAGGATGACTTAATGTTTATGCTGTATTCCAGGAATTAAATGTGTCGCAGTGGGTACGCGAATGATAACATACACAAATGACAGAGAATTTCAGTTAATTAGCTTTTGCTGTGAACAGAAAGCCATGGTTCCATATAATGTATGGTTGCCAAAACTAATTACATAATAAGGCATAATTTGAATCAGGTACATACATACTGATGTGTTAGTCTTATTAAAATTATCCTACTAGATTGAAACCCCCCTGATTCAAAAGGTAACTAATTATTTGGCCATCACTTCCTTAATGATAAACATAGAAACAGATGAAAACTTCATTAGTGTTACTAAAAGAGAAACATGCCATGCTCTAAGAAGATTATATCTGTTTCTCTGTATCACATGGAATAAAGAAATGCAAAGCTAAAATATCATCTTCTAAATGAAAATAAATATGAAACCATGGCAAAACCGACTCTTATTAAAATGCGTCTTATTCCTTGCTAGCACATTTTGATTGAAATTTGCAAGCAAAGTAAGCATGCCATGAAAATGACTAGAAAATATTACAACAGAAATGGAATGAAATTTATGAATATGGCAAATAAATTATTTTTACATAAGTCGTTGAAATTACACATTTATATTCCTAGAGCTATGTTAAAATTCCATGAAACTGAATACATGATGCTGGTAAAGGATGAAAAAAGCCTCCTGGGCACAGTGAACGAATTCATTCAATATATATATACGCATATGACAAATATTTATCCTTGTCACAGTCACATAAACCATTTATAAACCATAAAGATATGTATAAGATGAGAAATACAATTAAGCCCTACAAATGTTTCATGAATGACTGCAAGAAATCGTACAGGTGATTTCCAAGAAATACATAAGAAACTTGACATCCATCAGAGTAAAAATTCACTTGCCAGACAGAGGAATTGCTTCCACGTCTTCACACAATATGCCTTCCACCACACACTCTCCGTTGAAAATGAAAGCTGCCGAATGACTTCAAGTTTGTGCACGTTTCCAAATGACCCGAATGGGGTAGTGCATTCCATTCGTTAACCTTTTTTTTAAATGGCGTTTCCCCCGATATTATCGAGGCCTATTCCATTCACGAGAACCCTGCAAAACGATAATAAAAAATTTAGAATTGCATATATGGAAAAGAAATGAAACATTTTCCTCCTACACCTCTGAAAAAAGAGCCTTAACAGTAAAATGAGTGGACAAAGTGATAAATGAATTATTCATTAGGAACATTCACAACATGCATAAAACCTGAAATAATTTCACACAAAAATTAAATACATTAGAAACGTCAGTAATAACACATATACCAGTCCAAATAAAACTGGCAGCATAGGCATAAAACATATCACACCAATACAGGACATAGACAAATAAATTTCTATATATAAAAATTCGTCAGAAATGGAATATGTTAACGC
Organism: Uropetala carovei; assembly: GCA_036926305.1. Classification (NCBI taxonomy): domain Eukaryota; kingdom Metazoa; phylum Arthropoda; class Insecta; order Odonata; family Petaluridae; genus Uropetala; species Uropetala carovei. The sequence continues at coordinate 830,870 of JAXCHB010000202.1, read as the reverse complement.
AAACACATAAAATACAAGAATCACCAATTCAGTCAACAATGTCATAGAAACACATTAGACAAACAACACTAAAACACTCGAAATCGATCAAACAACACACTCAGTCCTGAGCAACAAACGTCTCGTCACGCATTGGAGGTGAATGTAAATGTCACGTCTGCACAGGCCTGTGCGGTCAAACCACATAGCACTATGGGTTTTCAGTAAATTAGGCATAAATACGTCGCTAATAACAATCAAAAACTACTCACCAAATAACACTTACAATTTAACACCCTACTTAGTATACCTCGACATCCGGAGCACCTGTTACCCATTCCAGCATCCTCGTTGCCCCTTTCCTAAGCAGTGTGTCCTGTGCCGCGTTACTCTTTGGTTCCACGATGATCGGTCCTCCGGTGCTGGGTCCTCCGGTCCCACAGCCCTCTGTCCACTGCACAGTTGTGCAATGGCGCCTGTAAACCAATTTCTTCCAATTCCACGTAGGTTAGCTTTTTATATCTGAAACTCAGTTCAAGAAACGTTCTAGAGCACTATCTGTCCGATGAAGACAAATAAGTCACATGTATTAATGAAATGTGGCTGTATTTTTATAAGTCCGAACAACTTTCCATTATTCGCATTGTTTCGCTAAAGCAACTCGGAGATAAGAATAATGTGAAACAATGCACGTGAAAGTATGACGTATGGAACATAGCATTTTGAAGAATCATGATTTAAGAGAAATTGAGTTTAATTTTCAGATGTATTTTAAGTTAAAATATCGTACAAATTTTTATCAAAACTTCAACACGGATACCCAGATGTAGGGGAACTTGAATTATTTATTTCTCTATGGCAACGCGAATATCCCTACAAGACTCTCTGAGGGTGAGTTGTAAGGGAATACATCGTGAAGGGAAATCCAGCTGACTTACCGATACTGCTTTCCGGTAGGCACAAATGATCAGCTGGCACTCCATCGTCAACTGTCGCTGCTAGCAAACCGATTCCCTATCTGAGAACAAATTGCTCCAGCCCCAAATCTTTGAAAAACTAGGTGATCTAAACGAAAATCTTTAACGTAAAATTTTCGGATGTGAGCAACTCAAGAAATTTAAAATAAACAAAGATGCAAAATGCCTAGTTTTAGTCAGTCTACACTACACTACCAAAGGCAATTTGCATCGATGGAAGTAGATGAAAAATGGATAAACAACGGATTTTTACTTGAATACCGATAGAATCATCGGCCGAACACGGAATTATATTCCAAGTGAAACGCACTACTCTATCCGCGGATAGCTTCTTTAGACTTCCCCTAGGAAGAAGCCGAGATCGTTGTCTCGTTCGCTTTTAGTACGATACACTTGGAACCCGGACTCCAGTGAACGGCGGTGACCCCTCCTGCTGAATTTAGAGAATTGAACGAGTAAATTTGCGACTACTGAAACCTCTTAATGAGAGACATTTAGAAACAGGCGTAGGCTGGTGTGTTAGTTAGTGTTAGTAAAGGTAATCTACGCAAAATACTAACCAGAATGCGCCTGATTCTAAAGTTCATTTATTAACTCTTCGCCTACCACTGCCTGATCGAAATACATAGAAACAGACGTGAACTGCGATGTTAGTAATAATAAAAGAGAAAGATGCCATGCTCTAAGAAGTTTGCAGAACTCGTCCTTTCTATGTGTTGCTTGTTATAAAAAAATTCAAAGCTAAGGTTAACTATAAATGAAAATTGATGTAAAGCCAGAGCAACTGTTCTCTATGCCTATTATGAAACTGAATAGTGAAAGCTACTTCGGTATTCGAGGGTGGTGGTGATGCCAGCCAGAATGGGTCGTTGGCCTCCTATGTCATGAAAATAAAAATGTGAAAGTATAAGCTAGGAAACCACGAAGCACCGCAGCCACTAGACGATTTTAAGGATCGGCTGAAATGGTGTCGGTGTGGCATCCTCAAATTGATTAGACACCTTCAATTCATTCTGTTCTATGAATATGGCAAATAAATTCTTTTTACATAAGTCATTGAAATTACACTTTTATATTCCTAGAGCTATGTTAAAATTCCATCAAACTGAATACATGATGCTGGTAAAGGATGAAAAATGCTTCCTGGGCACAGTGAACGAATTCATTCAAATAAACACAGTCACATAAACCATTTATAAACCATAAAGATATGTATAAGATGAGAAATGCAGTTTAGTCCTACAAATGTTCCATGAATGATTGCAATCAATCGTAAAGGTGTGTCAATGTGATTTCCAAGAAATTCATAGGAAACTTGACATCCATCAGAGAAAAAATTCACTTGCCAGAGAGAGGAGATGCTTCCAAGTCTTCACATAATATGCCTTCCACCGCATACTCTGTTGAAAATGAAAGCTGCCGAATGACTTCAAGTTTGTGCACGTTTCCAAATGACCCGAAGGGGGTAGTGCATTCCATTCGTTAACCTTTTTTTTGAAATGGCGTTTCCCCCGATATAATCGAGGCCTATTCCATTCAGGAGAATCCTGCAAAACGATAATAAAAAATCGGTACAAACTTTCTCATATACGTACTAATGCGTCGTTTAGTTACCTTTAGAAAATGAAAAGCGTATGAGCCTGTTTTTAGAAAACCCAATTTTTGTTAAAGTACCCCAAGAATAAACAAGCCTTATATGCATTCATTAGGGAAAATGAAATAGGTAATTTTATTGAAGACGTATACTCAAGTAACTGTACGGAATTTGATGAAAATCGTTATAGCCGTTTCTGAGAAAATCGAATTATTGTTAAAGTTGCCTAGAATAAACTAGCCTTATATTCATTTTTTGAGAAATATGAACTAAACAGTATTATTGAAGACGTCAAGTCAAGTGACTGTGCGAAATTTGATCAAAATGGTTACAGCCGTTTTCGAGAAAATAGGATTGATGTTAAAAATGCGTAGAATAAACTACTCTTAATTATTGATCAATGTGAACCATTTCTATGTATACTCTGCCCAGTATGATGGAATGCCTATGTACGAGATTTCATTCATTTTCGTTCTACCGTCTAGTCTCCGGCGCCAGTAACAGTAATCTCGCGGTCGAATTTTTTCGCGAAAACAATACCTACTTTCTCGATATTTCGTATGAGAAAGTAAAAATTTAGAATTGCATTCATGGAAAAGAAATGAAACATTTTCCTCCTACGCCTCTGAAAAAAGAGCCTTAACAGTAAAATGAGTGGACAAAGTAATAAATGAATTAAACATTAGGAACATTCGCAACATGCATAAAACCTGAAATAATTTCACACAAATATTAAATACATTAGAAACGTCAGTAATAACACATTTAACAGTCCAAATAAAACAGGCAGCATAGGCATAAAACATATCACATTAATACAGGACATAGACAAAAAATTTCTATATATAAAAATTCGTCATAAATGAAATTTGTCAACGCAAACACATAAAATACAAGAAACACCAATTCAGTCAACAATGTCATAGAACACATTAGACAAACAACACTAAGACACTCGAAATCGATGAAACAATACAATCAGTCCCGAGCAACAAACGTCTCGTCACGCAATGCCAGCATTGGAGGTGAATGTAAATGTCACGTCTGCACAGGCCTGTGCGGTCATACCTCTTAGCGCTATGGGTGTCTGTCAGTCAGCCAATCAAATGGACAATACCATTTCAGATAGAAACGCGAGTAAATTAAACATAAATAATAACAATCGTAAAACATCACCTAGAATTTAACACCGTACATCGTATACCTCAACATACGGAGCACCTGTTACCCTTTCCAGCACCCCTTTGGTCCCACGTTGATCGGTCCTCCGGTGCTCGGTCCTCCGGTCCCAGGGCCCTCTGTCCACTGCACAGATGTAGGGACGCGGCACCCTGTCATGGAAAATGGCTCTCTGAAAAAGACAAACCAATTAGAAAGAGGAAATAACCCAGTTCGGAGGGAATAACATCGAAAGAGACTTCTTCTTTGCCTAGAAAAGAAATTTGCAGCACCTGTCAACGCTTTTAGGAGGAAAGAGGTTAATGGTACATATACGAAGGCAAAAAAATACAATAGAGAATATTCGCAAGTGTATCAATCGCATAGAACATCGCATCATGTACGTATATATTCGCATGGAAGTGTGAGTCGTCGTTAGGTATTTAGTGTGACTGGCCAGTGAGGTCGACCTCCTTGGGAAAGGGACGTTTGAGAGAGCTCTCTCTATGCCACGGCCGGGCATTTGTTGTGTGTAACACCTTAAAATACTACTCCAATGGGTACGTGGCATGCCATAGAAAAAAGATCGAAGTGTATACGTAGGCATACGAATTAAAAAATATCGACAAATGCATGTAAGTAATGCGATGGTTGTAAAAAATGTAATTTCCATGTACACATGAGCAAATAAAGTAAATAACTATCGACAAATACACAAGTGTAATACCATAGGACTAAAAATAGTAAGGAGAAGAAGTAAATCGGGAATGGGTGAAAAATAGGTAGGGTTGAATTGGGGAAGTTTTGCCTTGTTTTTGGGAGTCCTCTTCTTGACGAGTGCGTAGGAGCCCCTGAAATTAATAGAAATACAACGATATAAGTAAGGCTATTGTAATTTGCCCGTCAAAAATGACGGGTATACATGAATAAATTAAATTTAAGACGGTTTCCTTTTCCCCCTCTCAATCCCCATCGCTATCTCAGCGTATAATAAGCACAGTATTACATATTGAATGGCGCTAAAAAAGGAAATCGACGAACAGTAAATAAACACGTAAAATAAACATAGATACATACGTGGTGTAAGAAACTGTTTCATCAACGGTAGTTACGTACTTAAAATATCAAATAAGGAACGGGAAATATGTACAAAAGTAAACACACACAACATTAAACTAATCCCCCCATATATATTAATATATGATGGATAAAAACTAGTGGATTTCTTGTTCAAATTGTATTCATATTAAAAGCCACTCATGTAGAGAAAATCTGAAAATCACTTTTTCAATTTGAAATCTGAAAAGACTCGGGGTCGGAAAGGAACTCTAATATGTGATCGCCAATCTAAATAGCGGTTGCGGACGACTGTTTCCTTGTCCAGCCGTTCGCCCAAAAGAAACAGACATCACCACCTCGTTGCCCTTATTATAATAGAGAAAGTACCTCGCATGAGCTGGAATATTCACTTATCCCACCAACTTGTACTATTAAAAGCTTGTTTGGATTGTTACAACGCTTTCAATCAAATGGGTTGTTTAAAGTCAACCCGTTTGCATTCAGTGTAATAACTCTCAGCCCTCTCTAATATAATCCCGAAAATTTTCGGAGAAATTACTTAACCTTAGGTTAATTTCTAAATAGGGAAGCATGCCACTATCTTCGCACTCATTTCCCTTGAAGGCATTAAACATACAAGAGTGGAATAATCACTTTCTGGAAGGGGGGTGACAATATAACGACACTACGATAAACTATGCATATTAACATAGCGTCGGAGATGATAAGTGGGAAGGCCAAAATTCAGAAGGCAACATTTCTATATATTACTGGAATTTAAATTACTTCCATATTTAATCTTAATGTCGGCGAGAAATTGCGGAGACTAAGATGTGAAGCTTCAAAACCAAAAGGAAGACAGGATTTTGGTCGGCGTACGTTACGGTAAAATTCACTCACGGAACTATATGAAAAGTTACAAAAATGGAGAATAAGTGGTCGTGTTTTCACGTACGCGACAATTTCGAATATACCTAGACTCGATAAGCGAGACATTTAAGGAAATGCAGTGAATTTTACACTAACACGATGACAGTGCAAGAAAGTTACTGACCTTCGAAGTGTTGACTTGGAACACTCCGAAGTGGGCTCGTCGAACATCGGGCGTGGAATGAAAATCCTAGGTCTAGGAATGACAGTTCAGCGCGATAGTCATTTGTCTAATCGTAGAAAGTTGAAATTCATTTTTAATGACATTAAATACAGTAAAGTTATTATACAAAATGATTTTAAATATAAAATTGTAATAATATGCATGTTTTCTTTATTTAAAAATAATATTTTATAATAACAATAATAATTTTGTTTAAATAAACAATAATTTCTTAAAACGACAAAGTGACATCTATTTTTACGTGACAGAAAATGTCGAAATTGAAGTGCGATATGACATAGGGAATAGTGAGCTCTAAAGTAAACGTTATTCGTGAGAATTCTTACATATGACATTATTTTTGTGGTTTAATTTATCAGTATAATACCAGCATTAATTACAACCTGCTTAAAAACCCAGCATATCAACGTAAGACGCCAAACCAACAGAACTAACCCTACCGAAACTATAAATACGGAGAAAAGTAATTCTCAAAACTGCTTAATATTACAAATTTCTCGCGAATTGATAGCTGCGATTCATTTCCAGCGTTATATTTATTTATGTATAAAACATATTTTAAAATAATCAGCCGATTTTAATTTTGTTACACACCATTATCTTTAACCCTTTCGTGGCGGAATTAATATCCGACCCGTGAGAACCATCCAGGTAATAATCAACATCGTCTGGTAGGTAATTTTATTTTTATATGGTGGAAATACATCCAAAAAATGTTCAAAATCTACATTTAGAATAATTTATAATAAAGTCATGAATATATCGCAAAATAATAATAATCTTAATACTTTTACAACTCTTTTATAGCAATAAAAGTGTTTCAGCATCTATTAGACATATTAAATATAATAAATCAATGCGAGTTAAATTAAATAACTGACTTCAAATCTTCTAAAATTAATGATAATATAGTTACAAAAATACGAAAATTTTCAACGAAATATTTACATGGGACAAATCTAAATATAGGTATATATAACGGTTTGTACCAGTTTGGCAAGATACAATATTGAGGCACCTCCAGATGTGCTAGAAACTTGATAGTTGGTAGGATTATAGGTTTTTGGTCGCAGCCGAAGGAAAAAATTCGAAAGTTTCGAAATTCCCACTTTGCGGGGTTATTTAGGTTCCTTGTTTCCCCATTTATGGCCCCTCAGAAAACATGTAAATTGGTGTAGAGGTTTTTATATTTGCACTTTAAAATTATTTCCCTTCAAGATACGAACTCGAGACTTAAACGATCGGATAGGATATATATTGCAGTTTCTTAATTTTGAAGACAGAATTTCAATCCGAGTAGAATTAGCGTAAATTTCTAGTTTTTATCGGAAAGAAGTGATAATTTTTCTGGGATCAGCTATCTAGGCAAGAGGCTTAATGCTTTCATATGGGTAAGCTTTGAATGGGAATCAGAGTCTTATATTTCTCCTTTAAAACCTTACTAGCGTAATGCCCATTGAAATATCTAAAGATTCGATCGTTCAAGCTATTTATGGAGATCAAATTGGCATCAGAAACATTAATTGTATTGAAAGTCATTTCCTTCTCTCACCCTCCCTCTCTCTCTCTCTCGTATTAAAAGCAATCAAAGCACGTTTACGCCCGTAATGGTTGTGTAATAGTACCGATTACTAACCATTGATATTACTCGTGTTGCGCTTCGTTGATTTGTATACGACAAGGATTGTCTTCAGCCTTGATATCCAGATTAATTGAATATAAGACGGCCTCCACCAGTAAAAGGTAACTTATGCAGGTTATTTCACCAAATTTGAAGTAACGAGTATAATAAATGTTAAAATATAAACGTTATTTATAAAAATTTATTTTTATACCCATTACTTGCTGCTTTATTCGACGGTTACAACCAGGGGTGCACCGTTCATATATGACACTGCGCGATGCACACGGGCGGTCAAACAACGGGGGCGGCCGATTTATCGTCAGACACGTACAGTATTTTAAACAGTAATGGGGATTATATTATAATATGCTTTATATCGTTTAATATTTAATGGTTACGGAAATTTATCAAAACATAAGGCGTTTCTTTTTTGTAAAGAACGCCTAAAACTGGCGATAAATGAGAGACTTACACAGGTGCGGCGAATGAGAGACTTGCACACGGGCGGCCGTGAGGTTACGACTACATATGTATTATTTTATTCTTTCGATGTTTAGATATTATAAGGTCGAAGTTTTTGATTCACTAAATCCGCTGAAATTCAAAGGGCAGTTCCGCTAATGTCTAATATAATATTTATATATTTACGCATTTCCTGGAGGGGCGACTGAACCCCGCCTTGCCCCCTCTGCCGACCCCCGTGGGCTAGAATACGGTAAGTCTCGAGGTAGATGTTACGTCAATATTGTCGGTGCTCATATAAAAACAGAACCATCTAACCCAATGCTTGGCATCGACAAGGCATGCTTACTCGTACCAAGCTTTGAATGGGTTTGAAAACTTGAATCAGAGTCTGCTAACGGGAGTGTCAACGGTGTGAAATTCAAGGTGGATAATTTACTTTCAACCCTTTCCAACTCCTCCTAGCTAAAGGATTCTTATTTAACCTGCTGGCAGAAGAGTTTTATTAGTCGCATTCTCACCCTTATAAAGGTTATCCACCCTCCTCCTTAGAAATATCGCAAAAACCGAATCGGGTTTCGAATAAACCTCGATTTCCGGTTATCCGTTATTGTCCAAAAACTAATCAGTTCTTTGTGCTCATGTAAAAGTGTTAAATATGAAGTTTGGTAACGATATGGCATGTACTTTTTGAGTTACAGCGCCCACGCTAACATACACACACACACGCACACGCACACGCACACGCATACGCGCACACGCGCTCAGGCGCACACGCGCACGCGCACACACACGCAGTGGGACGACCAAGAGGATTGTTGTTTGCCCGATAGAGAAAAAGCAAACCTACCGCGAACTCTCGTACGCAACAAATGGGCGTCGGTGGCCCATAAGGGGGAAGCACACCGACGACGAGGTCCACTGGCTGGCGATCAGGGAAAGGCCGAGTTTTGGCGCAGACGCCGACGTTGCCTGGCGACTGGCGCACGATAGGTGGGCGGACGCGGTCTTCCTCGCCAAAACGGGAGTGCTGGGCGCAGGGAGTTGCCCGTGGTGCACGGATAAGGTGGCGAACGCTTGGCACCTGGCTTTCGAGTGCGCTAAAGCGAAACCCATGTGGGGCACGTCCTCAAACTCATCAAAGCCCTGACCTGAGGGACCTGTATGCAGGCTTACGGAAAAAAACGGGACTCGGCTATAAGGGTGTCCAACTGGCGAATTACCTTGTCACGTTGGGGAAGAGCGTGATTTATAAGAGTTTCACCTTATTCTGCAAAGGGAGAAAAACGCAACTCGACAACTGGAGGGAATTTCAGCATTCATTGAAAAAACGAATCTTGTCGGAATGGGCCTATCACCAGGGGAACGATACCGTAACCTCGTTCTCGGAGTTCTGGGGTTACAAGAACATACTCTGCTCTGTTGACCAAGGAGAACTGATGATGGGAAACCTTATCCTCACGTAATCGAAGCATAGGAAATGGTTCAAATCGCATAACAGTACTGAGGCATCTCTCATCATCATCATCATCACCTTTTTATTTATTTATTTTTTTTTCATACATAATAATCATCATCATTATGCCTCAAATCGTTTTAGCCCTGAGGAGTGCATGCGAAGAGCGGTGATCTGTTGGAGAATGCCCCAAGGTTGCGGTAACCAGCCCCTTCGGCGGGGAACTCCAATGGAACATTTCTCTCTCTCGCTGCACATAAAATTAATAATAATAATAATGAACTACAATGAACTGATGATATGAATAAACAAGGTAACGGAGAGAGAATTACCCCCTACCGTTCCCTTTAATAATAATAATAATAATAATAATGAAACACACACACACACATCATTCCGAAAATACTCTAAACCTGTTCTAGGGACCTCAAAACATGTATTTACGTTGAAATGTCGAAGTCGATTTTTTTCATGAATACAATACTTTCCCATTACTACGTATGGAGAAAGTAAAAAATATAAACAACATGAATACCTACTGCGTTCGATTTATTTGCATTATATTCATATCTTCGGTCATTTCGAGCAAGTTTTAATCTTATTTTCGTTCCTTAAAGCCTTTTTTTCTGTACATATGCCCGGAAATTACAGAGGACAACAACAACGGCATCCATGGAATCTTATTATTGAAATGTTAAGAAAATTTTACCAAACCTCGAGTATAAATTCAAACTAGGAGTGAATGCAATTGAGATTGAGTTGTCGACGGTAAGAATAATAATCCTCATTCATTTTGGCGTGTTTTAGAGTAAATTTCTTGTCGAGAACAATTTTAAGATAATTTAAAGAGTAAAAGAAAGAAAGGCTTCAAGCCAAAAGGTTGATTTTTACGTGTCACCTTATGGGAATGGACTTTCATCCTCTGTAGACGAACCCGTGACCCCTTTTCGAAATTTTTTTAGTCATAACTTAAGAGATTCATTAACACTGAAATCCTGAGAAACCTCAGGTTTCTAACTTTATTTCTAATCGAGTTATTCACAAAATTAGAGTGTTACGCATCATGATGACCATTGTGATTTCACAGTATAGAGAGATAACTCCTCGGAAACTTTTAGAATAAGTGGATAGAATAGGAAACAATAACATTTTTTCCAGTAAGCATTGCACAAATCAAATCTTTACAATACGAACGTTTTTTATCTTCTGTTCAATAGAAAATTATAAATTTATTTATCTATATATTTTTCCATAAATGCTGTAGAGGATTCAAATTAAATTTAATCGCCCATTTCCTTGATTGGTTGTTTTTATCTGATCTATGTCAATTATTCTACGATTCAACATACCTGGTTGGAATAAATTTACCCAATTAATCTTAATCGTTGGCAAATCCGTTGCAGTCAGATTCATTGCAGAAGACCCCCTCTCACGTTCGGCAGTGCTGCAAGGAAATGTTTTGGCTAATTTGGAGAATAACTTTCAATCATCAGAAACAGTGTTTGTGTCAACATGTTTTCACATTCCATTGATTGATTTTTTTAGTATGGAAATGAAATCGTTATTTATATTTTATCGATCTCTCTCACCCTGTATGTAATAGGTGGATAAAAAGGCCAGTAGACCCTATTCAATACCTTACCTTACCGCAAACTTAGTAACCGTCGGCAGACACTCGAACCATCCATCTACCAAGCGGTGCTTTCAATAATATACATATCTATGATAAATAGATGCTTTTTATGTGGGATATAGAAAGATAAAAATCTTTATGCACTTCTAGGATGACTATAAATCTGAAATTTTGAAGGATAATAAAGTACATAGGCTGAAAGGTTCATAGAATGGAAGCACCGTATACTCGTCTTGTATGTAATATATTTTTTAAAACTGTTATGTGCATAAGAATGGCCCAAACAAAATAAACCATAGAATAATAATACCATTTCCTTTAACACAAACAGTTTTTCCCAATTGTGTGTTATAAAATATTTATATACACAGTAGGATTCGAACCCCTGATCGTTTCATTTGGAGCTAGTCATGCCAGCCACCTCTCTACCAAGGCTGGAAAATGTTCTTAATTAAACCTCAACCAAGCCGTAGAAATAACCTAGTTTGGTTTAGTATGGTTTCTAGGTTTAATTTGTAAAATCAAAACTCCCAATTGCCACTTGTCATTTGTGAATCAGACAATGAAATGTGTTAGACAAATAAACATAGGAAGCGGTTATGGCATGATAGTTTTGATTACGAGTTACATGTTTCAGCAGTGTCATATAAAAAATAAATTAAAAATATATTCCCATACTAAGATTTCTCCATACAATGTTTATGAATATTAGTTTTATTTAAAAACATAAAATTCTTTTTTTAAATGTTTAAATATCATTAATGACTAATATATCAAGGATGGTAGCTTTGAATCCATGTTCAATTGTTTGACTCCTTTTAGATAATAAATTGCTGCACAACACGATCTAGAAAGCACCCTCAAACTTTTGGCTTCCCATTATTATCATAACGTGACACGTCAATAATCTCCGGATCGTATGGAATTTTTATGGATTGGAAATAACATTTTGCACTTAAAACATTGTAGTTTAAAAAAATTTTATTATAAACACCATTAACACTATATTATTCAGTAAATTTAAATAGAAACAATTAAGAAATTATTATTAGTAGTATTGCATACTTGGATGAAATGTTATATTGTAGGGTTATGTACAAGTTAACATGGAAAACATTCTCCAACATACTGGTACTGATAGCTACACTTATTCACCATACCATTTAAATGAAAAATATACAGGAGCAATCTTTAGTAAACATATTCCTAAAACAACTATATGCAACTCTACATGGAGTTGGTATTTGATAGATGTTTAACTGCAACATTTACTTAGAGCAGCATTAATGTATCTATTTTGAAATCGTATATAAGGATGACTTAATGTTTATGCTGTATTCCAGGAATTAAATGTGTCGCAGTGGGTACGCGAATGATAACATACACAAATGACAGAGAATTTCAGTTAATTAGCTTTTGCTGTGAACAGAAAGCCATGGTTCCATATAATGTATGGTTGCCAAAACTAATTACATAATAAGGCATAATTTGAATCAGGTACATACATACTGATGTGTTAGTCTTATTAAAATTATCCTACTAGATTGAAACCCCCCTGATTCAAAAGGTAACTAATTATTTGGCCATCACTTCCTTAATGATAAACATAGAAACAGATGAAAACTTCATTAGTGTTACTAAAAGAGAAACATGCCATGCTCTAAGAAGATTATATCTGTTTCTCTGTATCACATGGAATAAAGAAATGCAAAGCTAAAATATCATCTTCTAAATGAAAATAAATATGAAACCATGGCAAAACCGACTCTTATTAAAATGCGTCTTATTCCTTGCTAGCACATTTTGATTGAAATTTGCAAGCAAAGTAAGCATGCCTTGAAAATGACTAGAAAATATTACAACAGAAATGGAATGAAATTTATGAATATGGCAAATAAATTATTTTTACATAAGTCGTTGAAATTACACATTTATATTCCTAGAGCTATGTTAAAATTCCATGAAACTGAATACATGATGCTGGTAAAGGATGAAAAAAGCCTCCTGGGCACAGTGAACGAATTCATTCAATATATATATACGCATATGACAAATATTTATCCTTGTCACAGTCACATAAACCATTTATAAACCATAAAGATATGTATAAGATGAGAAATACAATTAAGCCCTACAAATGTTTCATGAATGATTGCAAGAAATCGTACAGGTGATTTCCAAGAAATACATAAGAAACTTGACATCCATCAGAGAAAAAATTCACTTGCCAGACAGAGGAACTGCTTCCACGTCTTCACACAATATGCCTTCCACCACACACTCTCTGTTGAAAATGAAAGCTGCCGAATGACTTCAAGTTTGTGCACGTTTCCAAATGACCCGAATGGGGTAGTGCATTCCATTCGTTAACCTTTTTTTTAAATGGCGTTTCCCCCGATATTATCGAGGCCTATTCCATTCACGAGAACCCTGCAAAACGATAATAAAAAATTTAGAATTGCATATATGGAAAAGAAATGAAACATTTTCCTCCTACACCTCTGAAAAAAGAGCCTTAACAGTAAAATGAGTGGACAAAGTGATAAATGAATTATTCATTAGGAACATTCACAACATGCATAAAACCTGAAATAATTTCACACAAAAATTAAATACATTAGAAACGTCAGTAATAACACATATACCAGTCCAAATAAAACTGGCAGCATAGGCATAAAACATATCACACCAATACAGGACATAGACAAATAAATTTCTATATATAAAAATTCGTCAGAAATGGAATATGTTAACGCAAACACATACAATACAAGAATCACCAATTCAGTCAACAATGTCATAGAAACACATTAGACAAACAACACTAAAACACTCGAAATCGATCAAACAACACAATCAGTCCTGAGCAACAAACGTCTCGTCACGCATCGGAGGTGAATGTAAATGTCACGTCTGCACAGGCCTGTGCGGTCAAACCACATAGCACTATGGGTTTTCAGTAAATTAGGCATAAATACGTCGCTAATAACAATCAAAAACTACTCACCAAATAACACTTACAATTTAACACCCTACTTAGTATACCTCGACATCCGGAGCACCTGTTACCCATTCCAGCATCCTCGTTGCCCCTTTCCTAAGCAGTGTGTCCTGTGCCGCGTTACTCTTTGGTTCCACGATGATCGGTCCTCCGGTGCTGGGTCCTCCGGTCCCACAGCCCTCTGTCCACTGCACAGTTGTGCAATGGCGCCTGTAAACCAATTTCTTCCAATTCCACGTAGGTTAGCTTTTTATATCTGAAACTCAGTTCAAGAAACGTTCTAGAGCACTATCTGTCCGATGAAGACAAATAAGTCACATGTATTAATGAAATGTGGCTGTATTTTTATAAGTCCGAACAACTTTCCATTATTCGCATTGTTTCGCTAAAGCAACTCGGAGATAAGAATAATGTGAAACAATGCACGTGAAAGTATGACGTATGGAACATAGCATTTTGAAGAATCATGATTTAAGAGAAATTGAGTTTAATTTTCAGATGTATTTTAAGTTAAAATATCGTACAAATTTTTATCATAACTTCAACACGGATACCCAGATGTAGGGGAACTTGAATTATTTATTTCTCTATGGCAACGCGAATATCCCTACAAGACTCGCTGAGGGTGAGTTGTAAGGGAATACATCGTGAAGGGAAATCCAGCTGACTTACCGATACTGCTTTCCGGTAGGCACAAATGATCAGCTGGCACTCCATCGTTAACTGTCGCTGCTAGCAAACCGATTCCCTATCTGAGAACAAATTGCTCCAGCCCCAAATCTTTGAAAAACTAGGTGATCTAAACGAAAATCTTTAACGTAAAATTTTCGGATGTGAGCAACTCAAGAAATTTAAAATAAACAAAGATGCAAAATGCCTAGTTTTAGTCAGTCTACACTACACTACCAAAGGCAATTTGCATCGATGGAAGTAGATGAAAAATGGATAAACAACGGATTTTTACTTGAATACCGATAGAATCATCGGCCGAACACGGAATTATATTCCAAGTGAAACGCACTACTCTATCCGCGGATAGCTTCTTTAGACTTCCCCTAGGAAGAAGCCGAGATCGTTGTCTCGTTCGCTTTTAGTACGATACACTTGGAACCCGGACTCCAGTGAACGGCGGTGACCCCTCCTGCTGAATTTAGAGAATTGAACGAGTAAATTTGCGACTACTGAAACCTCTTAATGAGAGACATTTAGAAACAGGCGTAGGCTGGTGTGTTAGTTAGTGTTAGTAAAGGTAATCTACGCAAAATACTAACCAGAATGCGCCTGATTCTAAAGTTCATTTATTAACTCTTCGCCTACCACTGCCTGATCGAAATACATAGAAACAGACGTGAACTGCGATGTTAGTAATAATAAAAGAGAAAGATGCCATGCTCTAAGAAGTTTGCAGAACTCGTCCTTTCTATGTGTTGCTTGTTATAAAAAAATTCAAAGCTAAGGTTAACTATAAATGAAAATTGATGTAAAGCCAGAGCAACTGTTCTCTATGCCTATTATGAAACTGAATAGTGAAAGCTACTTCGGTATTCGAGGGTGGTGGTGATGCCAGCCAGAATGGGTCGTTGGCCTCCTATGTCATGAAAATAAAAATGTGAAAGTATAAGCTAGGAAACCACGAAGCACCGCAGCCACTAGACGATTTTAAGGATCGGCTGAAATGGTGTCGGTGTGGCATCCTCAAATTGATTAGACACCTTCAATTCATTCTGTTCTATGAATATGGCAAATAAACTCTTTTTACATAAGTCACTGAAATTACACTTTTATATTCCTAGAGCTATGTTAAAATTCCATCAAACTGAATACATGATGCTGGTAAAGGATGAAAAATGCTTCCTGGGCACAGTGAACGAATTCATTCAAATAAACACAGTCACATAAACCATTTATAAACCATAAAGATATGTATAAGATGAGAAATGCAGTTTAGTCCTACAAATGTTCCATGAATGATTGCAATCAATCGTAAAGGTGTGTCAATGTGATTTCCAAGAAATTCATAGGAAACTTGACATCCATCAGAGAAAAAATTCACTTGCCAGAGAGAGGAGATGCTTCCAAGTCTTCACATAATATGCCTTTCACCGCATACTCTCTGTTGAAAATGAAAGCTGCCGAATGACATCAAGTTTGTGCACGTTTCCAAATGACCCGAAGGGGGTAGTGCATTCCATTCGTTAATCTTTTTTTTGAAATGGCGTTTCCCCCGATATAATCGAGGCCTATTCCATTCAGGAGAATCCTGCAAAACGATAATAAAAAATCGGTACAAACTTTCTCATATACGTACTAATGCGTCGTTTAGTTACCTTTAGAAAATGAAAAGCGTATGAGCCTGTTTTTAGAAAACCCAATTTTTGTTAAAGTACCCCAAGAATAAACAAGCCTTATATGCATTCATTAGGGAAAATGAAATAGGTAATTTTATTGAAGACGTATACTCAAGTAACTGTACGGAATTTGATGAAAATCGTTATAGCCGTTTCTGAGAAAATCGAATTATTGTTAAAGTTGCCTAGAATAAACTAGCCTTATATTCATTTTTTGAGAAATATGATCTAAACAGTATTATTGAAGACGTCAAGTCAAGTTACTGTGCGAAATTTGATCAAAATGGTTACAGCCGTTTTCGAGAAAATAGGATTGATGTTAAAAATGCGTAGAATAAACTACTCTTAATTATTGATCAATGTGAACCATTTCTATGTATACTCTGCCCAGTATGATGGAATGCCTATGTACGAGATTTCATTCATTTTCGTTCTACCGTCTAGTCTCCGGCGCCAGTAACAGTAATCTCGCGGTCGAATTTTTTCGCGAAAACAATACCTACTTTCTCGATACTTCGTATGAGAAAGTAAAAATTTAGAATTGCATTCATGGAAAAGAAATGAAACATTTTCCTCCTACGCCTCTGAAAAAAGAGCCTTAACAGTAAAATGAGTGGACAAAGTAATAAATGAATTAAACATTAGGAACATTCACAACATGCATAAAACCTGAAATAATTTCACACAAAAATTAAATACATTAGAAACGTCAGTAATAACACATATACCAGTCCAAATAAAACAGGCAGCATAGGCATAAAACATATCACATTAATACAGGACATAGACAAATAAATTTCTATATATAAAATTTCGTCATAAATGAAATTTGTCAACGCAAACACATAAAATACAAGAAACACAAATTCAGTCAACAATGTCATAGAACACATTAGACAAACAACACTAAGACACTCGAAATCGATGAAACAATACAATCAGTCCCGAGCAACAAACGTCTCGTCACGCAATGCCAGCATTGGAGGTGAATGTAAATGTCACGTCTGCACAGGCCTGTGCGGTCATACCTCATAGCGCTATGGGTGTCTGTCAGTCAGCCAATCAAAAGGACAATACCATTTCAGATAGAAACGCGAGTAAATTAAACATAAATAATAACAATCGTAAAACATCACCTAGAATTTAACACCGTACATCGTATACCTCAACATACGGAGCACCTGTTACCCTTTCCAGCACCCCTTTGGTCCCACGTTGATCGGTCCTCCGGTGCTCGGTCCTCCGGTCCCAGGGCCCTCTGTCCACTGCACAGATGTAGGGACGCGGCACCCTGTCATGGAAAATGGCTCTCTGAAAAAGACAAACCAATTAGAAAGAGGAAATAACCCAGTTCGGAGGGAATAACATCGAAAGAGACTTACTATGGAATGCAGATGTCCGTGAGTCTTCTTCTTTGCCTAGAAAAGAAATTTGCAGCACCTGTCAACGCTTTTAGGAGGAAAGAGGTTAATGGTACATATACGAAGGCAAAAAAATACAATAGAGAATATTCGCAAGTGTATCAATCGCATAGAACATCGCATCATGTACGTATATATTCGCATGGAAGTGTGAGTCGTCGTTAGGTATTTAGTGTGACTGGCCAGTGAGGTCGACCTCCTTGGGAAAGGGACGTTTGAGAGAGCTCTCTCTATGCCACGGCCGGGCATTTGTTGTGTGTAACACCTTAAAATACTACTCCAATGGGTACGTGGCATGCCATAGAAAAAAGATCGAAGTGTATACGTAGGCATACGAATTAAAAAATATCGACAAATGCATGTAAGTAATGCGATGGTTGTAAAAAATGTAATTTCCATGTACACATGAGCAAATAAAGTAAATAACTATCGACAAATACACAAGTGTAATACCATAGGACTAAAAATAGTAAGGAGAAGAAGTAAATCGGGAATGGGTGAAAAATAGGTAGGGTTGAATTGGGGAAGTTTTGCCTTGTTTTTGGGAGTCCTCTTCTTGACGAGTGCGTAGGAGCCCCTGAAATTAATAGAAATACAACGATATAAGTAAGGCTATTGTAATTTGCCCGTCAAAAATGACGGGTATACATGAATAAATTAAATTTAAGACGGTTTCCTTTTCCCCCTCTCAATCCCCATCGCTATCTCAGCGTATAATAAGCACAGTATTACATATTGAATGGCGCTAAAAAAGGAAATCGACGAACAGTAAATAAACACGTAAAATAAACATAGATACATACGTGGTGTAAGAAACTGTTTCATCAACGGTAGTTACGTACTTAAAATATCAAATAAGGAACGGGAAATATGTACAAAAGTAAACACACACAACATTAAACTAATCCCCCCATATATATTAATATATGATGGATAAAAACTAGTGGATTTCTTGTTCAAATTGTATTCATATTAAAAGCCACTCATGTAGAGAAAATCTGAAAATCACTTTTTCAATTTGAAATCTGAAAAGACTCGGGGTCGGAAAGGAACTCTAATATGTGATCGCCAATCTAAATAGCGGTTGCGGACGACTGTTTCCTTGTCCAGCCGTTCGCCCAAAAGAAACAGACATCACCACCTCGTTGCCCTTATTATAATAGAGAAAGTACCTCGCATGAGCTGGAATATTCACTTATCCCACCAACTTGTACTATTAAAAGCTTGTTTGGATTGTTACAACGCTTTCAATCAAATGGGTTGTTTAAAGTCAACCCGTTTGCATTCAGTGTAATAACTCTCAGCCCTCTCTAATATAATCCCGAAAATTTTCGGAGAAATTACTTAACCTTAGGTTAATTTCTAAATAGGGAAGCATGCCACTATCTTCGCACTCATTTCCCTTGAAGGCATTAAACATACAAGAGTGGAATAATCACTTTCTGGAAGGGGGGTGACAATATAACGACACTACGATAAACTATGCATATTAACATAGCGTCGGAGATGATAAGTGGGAAGGCCAAAATTCAGAAGGCAACATTTCTATATATTACTGGAATTTAAATTACTTCCATATTTAATCTTAATGTCGGCGAGAAATTGCGGAGACTAAGATGTGAAGCTTCAAAACCAAAAGGAAGACAGGATTTTGGTCGGCGTACGTTACGGTAAAATTCACTCACGGAACTATATGAAAAGTTACAAAAATGGAGAATAAGTGGTCGTGTTTTCACGTACGCGACAATTTCGAATATACCTAGACTCGATAAGCGAGACATTTAAGGAAATGCAGTGAATTTTACACTAACACGATGACAGTGCAAGAAAGTTACTGACCTTCGAAGTGTTGACTTGGAACACTCCGAAGTGGGCTCGTCGAACATCGGGCGTGGAATGAAAATCCTAGGTCTAGGAATGACAGTTCAGCGCGATAGTCATTTGTCTAATCGTAGAAAGTTGAAATTCATTTTTAATGACATTAAATACAGTAAAGTTATTATACAAAATGATTTTAAATATAAAATTGTAATAATATGCATGTTTTCTTTATTTAAAAATAATATTTTATAATAACAATAATAATTTTGTTTAAATAAACAATAATTTCTTAAAACGACAAAGTGACATCTATTTTTACGTGACAGAAAATGTCGAAATTGAAGTGCGATATGACATAGGGAATAGTGAGCTCTAAAGTAAACGTTATTCGTGAGAATTCTTACATATGACATTATTTTTGTGGTTTAATTTATCAGTATAATACCAGCATTAATTACAACCTGCTTAAAAACCCAGCATATCAACGTAAGACGCCAAACCAACAGAACTAACCCTACCGAAACTATAAATACGGAGAAAAGTAATTCTCAAAACTGCTTAATATTACAAATTTCTCGCGAATTGATAGCTGCGATTCATTTCCAGCGTTATATTTATTTATGTATAAAACATATTTTAAAATAATCAGCCGATTTTAATTTTGTTACACACCATTATCTTTAACCCTTTCGTGGCGGAATTAATATCCGACCCGTGAGAACCATCCAGGTAATAATCAACATCGTCTGGTAGGTAATTTTATTTTTATATGGTGGAAATACATCCAAAAAATGTTCAAAATCTACATTTAGAATAATTTATAATAAAGTCATGAATATATCGCAAAATAATAATAATCTTAATACTTTTACAACTCTTTTATAGCAATAAAAGTGTTTCAGCATCTATTAGACATATTAAATATAATAAATCAATGCGAGTTAAATTAAATAACTGACTTCAAATCTTCTAAAATTAATGATAATATAGTTACAAAAATACGAAAATTTTCAACGAAATATTTACATGGGACAAATCTAAATATAGGTATATATAACGGTTTGTACCAGTTTGGCAAGATACAATATTGAGGCACCTCCAGATGTGCTAGAAACTTGATAGTTGGTAGGATTATAGGTTTTTGGTCGCAGCCGAAGGAAAAAATTCGAAAGTTTCGAAATTCCCACTTTGCGGGGTTATTTAGGTTCCTTGTTTCCCCATTTATGGCCCCTCAGAAAACATGTAAATTGGTGTAGAGGTTTTTATATTTGCACTTTAAAATTATTTCCCTTCAAGATACGAACTCGAGACTTAAACGATCGGATAGGATATATATTGCAGTTTCTTAATTTTGAAGACAGAATTTCAATCCGAGTAGAATTAGCGTAAATTTCTAGTTTTTATCGGAAAGAAGTGATAATTTTTCTGGGATCAGCTATCTAGGCAAGAGGCTTAATGCTTTCATATGGGTAAGCTTTGAATGGGAATCAGAGTCTTATATTTCTCCTTTAAAACCTTACTAGCGTAATGCCCATTGAAATATCTAAAGATTCGATCGTTCAAGCTATTTATGGAGATCAAATTGGCATCAGAAACATTAATTGTATTGAAAGTCATTTCCTTCTCTCACCCTCCCTCTCTCTCTCTCTCGTATTAAAAGCAATCAAAGCACGTTTACGCCCGTAATGGTTGTGTAATAGTACCGATTACTAACCATTGATATTACTCGTGTTGCGCTTCGTTGATTTGTATACGACAAGGATTGTCTTCAGCCTTGATATCCAGATTAATTGAATATAAGACGGCCTCCACCAGTAAAAGGTAACTTATGCAGGTTATTTCACCAAATTTGAAGTAACGAGTATAATAAATGTTAAAATATAAACGTTATTTATAAAAATTTATTTTTATACCCATTACTTGCTGCTTTATTCGACGGTTACAACCAGGGGTGCACCGTTCATATATGACACTGCGCGATGCACACGGGCGGTCAAACAACGGGGGCGGTCGATTTATCGTCAGACACGTACAGTATTTTAAACAGTAATGGGGATTATATTATAATATGCTTTATATCGTTTAATATTTATTGGTTACGGAAATTTATCAAAACATAAGGCGTTTCTTTTTCGTGAAGAACGCCTAAAACTGGCGATAAATGAGAGACTTACACAGGTGCGGCGAATGAGAGACTTGCACACGGGCGGCCGTGAGGTTACGACTACATATGTATTATTTTATTCTTTCGATGTTTAGATTTTATAAGGTCGAAGTTTTTGATTCACTAAATCCGCTGAAATTCAAGGGCAGTTCCGCTAATGTCTAATATAATATTTATATATTTACGCATTTCCTGGAGGGGCGACTGAACCCCGCCTTGCCCCCTCTGCCGACCCCCGTGGGCTAGAATACGGTAAGTCTCGAGGTAGATGTTACGTCAATATTGTCGGTGCTCATATAAAAACAGAACCATCTAACCCAATGCTTGGCATCGACAAGGCATGCTTACTCGTACCAAGCTTTGAATGGGTTTGAAAACTTGAATCAGAGTCTGCTAACGGGAGTGTCAACGGTGTGAAATGCAAGGTGGATAATTTACTTTCAACCCCTTCCAACTCCTCCTAGCTAAAGGATTCTTATTTAACCTGCTGGCAGAAGAGTTTTATTAGTCGCATTCTCACCCTTATAAAGGTTATCCACCCTCCTCCTTATACTTCTCACCTCCTCTACTTCTCCAACTCCTCCCTTTCACTACCCAATCTTTCTCCTTCCATCTATTATATATCGCACTCCGCCAGCATTATTTTAATCGAAAGAAATGAATTACGCTTATCTGAATGAATTATCCGAGTCGTCAAAATCCGGAGTAAATGCCTCTCTACTGCGCCTTGGCATTTACCCGAGATATTGGATATCAATTATTATTCGCTTTAAGAAGGCCGGAGAAATAACGACCGCGGGTAACAATGGAAGATTTTCATTCAGCGCGGTATGCAGACGTGTGGATGTTCTTGCGTCTGCTTTGTAGGTGCTGGCGATACGATAGAATAAAGAATTGGGAAAGATACAAACTCACCGTTTGGTATATAACATGCGAAAACACACTCATCGTATTCACTGGGGTGTCCGACAGACATGGATTCAGAAGGCAGTGGGTGTCCTCTGCCCGTAACCGCTGCACTTTTGCACACTCCTTAGGTCGAAGCACACTCGGACTAAACACACGCGATAATTTGCCATTGTGTATTGCCGACTATCTGTTAATCACGCACCAGAAATCACTTCTTTAGAAAACGCTCGCTTTTCCATCATCTCTTCGTAAGAATATTATTCCTCGTAAAATGACTATGGATGAACTAATCACTCTCGGTTCGTTCGTCAACGGTTTAATTATATTGGATCAATATTGAGGGCAATGTGGAGGGATCAAATTATCATTGCAATTAACTTAGAAACTCGTGCGATTAGCATTTAATGCAATAGGACATGACATGACACGATCCTCTTCGTTTCTTATCCATAACGCTCAATCCTTCCTATAGAAAGCCAACCGTT
The DNA here is from genome assembly GCA_036926305.1 of Uropetala carovei. Lineage (NCBI taxonomy): Eukaryota > Metazoa > Arthropoda > Insecta > Odonata > Petaluridae > Uropetala > Uropetala carovei. The sequence goes on along the minus strand of JAXCHB010000202.1, from coordinate 807,665 downwards.
TTCTTTGCTTGTAGTACATACGCGTGGAACTAATGTGTTCAACCAACGACTTCACTCACTTTCAATGCTCTGCCTTCAGGGAAGAGGAGGTCGGAGGTATGAGGGGTGGTGCGAAAATGGGGGAGAGGAAAGGAGGAGGGTGGAAGGAAACACGGAAATATGGAGGATGAGGCGCGAAGTTTTTTCCCCGCTCTACTGTTCAATAACTACACAGGGGTGAAGGCCTTTTAGCTTAGGTCAGCGGTCGAAAATCTTTCAAAGTAAAACCAGAAGTAGTTTTTGGTCGTTTGTCTAATTCGAAAAACATTTGGCCCCGGAACAGCGCGAACTGTATAATTATAAAATATAATAAGCATGACAATATTCCTTCATAAAAGCTGACAGAAAATTAAAATGCATCCAATAAAAAATTATTACAAACTTAATTCCTTTCATGAGGGAACGTGTTGTTATTTGATTGGCAGCACCTCTCTGATTAGAAGTGTATGTTGCATTTTTCATCAGTCAGCTTCTGGCTTTTTCGATGCTTTTCTGGTTTGGATATTCACATAGATAACTAGTGTATTGACAGGCACCTTCATGAGACTTAAGCAGTGAATCACCATATAAACAGGGGCAGGGCCGGTTTCAGGCGTAAGCGACGTAAGCGGTCGCCTACAGGCTCCACTTTAGAGGAACGGCAAAATCAATATTTCGGATTTTTACATTTTTATTTTTTTTAGGTTTATTTCACATAACTTGAAAACATCGCGAAAATATTTTATTTCACTCCATGATATTTCATATACATTCAGGGTCGGTTCAAGGTGTAAGCGACGTAACCTACTGCTTACAGGTGTCACCTGAGACATATGCTTTAAAGTTTTACATTGTCTAAAACAGGCGATACACTGTGTGCACTTTCCTTAACATCGTTAGCGTGATATATACACGCAAAATCAATAACTATGATGCTAAGTTTCACGTGCTTTTAGAGATTACGCATTGTAATTTCAAATAACCTTTCCGCTCCAAATACAGCGAACCTTCAACACTAGAGATTTTGATTACTCAGGGCTTTGTACAAATATTTTACATTCGGGATCTCTACCTTTTGCACTTAGCTTCCCTCTCTGATCCCTGATAAATGACTTTGCATAGGAAAAGAGCCCTAATCTCGTCCTTTTCGAAAGGTGGGTTCGTAAAGTTGAAATATAAAAATATTCGGTAATATAATCATTACATGGTAGTTTTATTACAAGGTCAGTGAATGATTTATTTCTATTTTCTGAATGTATTTAGCTGAATATTCTTTTTTTAAATAAAGACCGATTAAATAAGTTTATTTTCTTTTTTTTATTATATCATTAATATTATTTCATGCCTTTGATATCCAGAGGGGCGGCATATTTTTACCTCGCTTACACATATTTATTAGCTGAAACCGGCTCTGACCAGGGCCTCGGGTCGGGCTCGGATATCAGCGAAGCCACAACGTACGGATTCAGGTTGGGAAAGGTCTACACCACTGTGCCGAGACCGGGCGAAAAATTTCCTTCCTATTAGACCTCTACAACCGATTGCTGATGATGCCACTAGACTCTCGTCAAATTTGGTCCGATCCGGATGGGAAAAACGGTGGTAATAGATCCAATGGAAGCAGTATTAGGTGGCCATGCGGACGAGAGTTCTGTGAGTCAACAGAAGCGCCGCGTATCAGGGGCATCCGCAATAGGATCGCAACACTGCTGCATTTAAATCCGAATTTCGGACGTAGCCTCCAGGGCCGCAGGAGGCGATTCTCCTCGCAAAGGCGTTGATTTGTTATCAAGAAACATGTAAGTGTTATTTGAAGATAAATATGAATCATTGAAGTGGAAAAATCCCTATTCCAGGATAATACTGGTGTTAGAGAATATACAGGCAAAATAATAAAGTCAATTAAAATTATTAATATTGTCACCGTGACGACTTTTTTGGTTTCTCTAATACGAAATACTTTCAAAGAATTTTTAGATAATTATAACGTTCCTAACCAGATTCTGTGTGAAATTTATTAAGACTGAGCGTCGTAATTTCATTTAAATGGGGTGTTCGCCATAAACAAGTGAAATCCTAAATGGTAAGGCTAGTATTTGGACGTCGTGTGACTCCCAGGCCTGCTAGGACGTGAAAAACCGCTCCTGTGCCTGAGTATTCCGAGTGTTTCACGCAGAAGAGTAGTCCTATCTAAAAACAAGTTGGCAAACGCAGAAAACTTTGGTTTGTCGTATACCCTTGTCTACTGGACCAAGAAATGTTGGTTTTCCACGGTTTTTAAAATGGTAAATTTAGGTATAACTAGGCGATAAGCACCTTGCTCGCTTACGCTGCCCCCACCCCCTCTTGTTCGCTGTTGTTGGATTTAGATTTGTTTTACGGGAATATGTTTTGAATATATTTTATAGGGGATGTATGTTTGGTTTTTAATAACAAATTAAGACTGTTAGTTGAATAACTCGATAAAAAATAACAGACGGCTGAAATTTCCGGAGATTAAAAGCGTTAAAGAGAAAGAGACAACCAGAAATATTATTTTAGTAATATATATAAAAATCTGATGTTGCCAACACATGACTTTCTCCATATTCTCCATATATTTAAATTATTATGAATAGCATTATAAGGCAAAATTATTATTTCGTATCGTAAAAGAATACCATCGTCCTTGTTGCCGTAAATTACATATATTTTGAAGGTTTACAGAATTCCCCTCTACATGGTGTTGGCGCTGTTGACTGGTATTAAGATAAAGCGAAATATATCCGAAATGGATGGTTCTACGAAAATTAGTTTCAAACAAAACTTGGAAGAAATATTATTCTCTACAACTTTGGTCCTTACGAAGTTTACCAACAACGATGTATTTAAGGAGATATTTAACGGAAACCGAAAAACCGGTTATTTATAAATAACTCCTAAACAATAACTCTTATAGAAAATTGTTTCAAATGAAAATTGTAGGAAAGTACATTCTCTATAGCGTTCGTATAGAATTGTATATACAATAATGATATTTTAACGAAGAAATATCGCAAAAACCGAATCGGGTTTCGAATAAACCTCGACTTCCGGTTATCCGTTATTGTCCAAAAACTAATCAGTTCTTTGTGCTCATGTAAAAGTGTTAAATATGAAGGTTGGTAACGATATGGCATGTACTTTTTGAGTTACAGCGCCCACAATAACATACACACACACACGCACACGCACACGCCCACGCACACGCATACGCGCACACGCGCTCAGGCGCACACGCGCACAGGCGCACACGCGCGCACGCGCACACACACGCAGTGGGACGACCAAGAGTATTGTTGTTTGCCCGATAGAGAAAAAGCAAACCTACCGCGAACTCTCGTACGCAACAAATGGGCGTCGGTGGCCCATAAGGGGGAAGCACACCGACGACGAGGTCCACTGGCTGGCGATCAGGGAAAGGCCGAGTTTTGGCGCAGACGCCGACGTTGCCTGGCGACTGGCGCACGATAGGTGGGCGGACGCGGTCTTCCTCGCCAAAACGGGAGTGCAGGGCGCAGGGAGTTGCCCGTGGTGCACGGATAAGGTGGCGAACGCTTGGCACCTGGCTTTCGAGTGCGCAAAAGCGAAACCCATGTGGGGCAACGTCCTCAAACTCATCAAAGCCCTGACCTGAGGGACCTGTATGCAGGCTTACGGAAAAAAACGGGACTCGGCTATAAGGGTGTCCAACTGGCGAATTACCTTGTCACGTTGGGGAATAGCGTGATTTATAAGAGTTTCACCTTATTCTGCAAAGGGAGAAAAACGCAACTCGATAACTGGAGGGAATTTCAGCATTCATTGAAAAAACGAATCTTGTCGGAATGGGCCTATCACCAGGGGAACGATACCGTAACCTCGTTCTCGGAGTTCTGGGGTTACAAGGACATACTCTGCTTTGTTGACCAAGGAGAACTGATGATGGGAAACCTTATCCTCACGTAATCGAAGCATAGGAAATGGTTCAAATCGCATAACAGTACTGAGGCATCTCTCATCATCATCATCATCACCTTTTTATTTATTTATTTTTTTTTTTTTCATACATAATAATCATCATCATTATGCCTCAAATCGTTTTAACCCTGAGGAGTGCATGCGAAGAGCGGTGATCTGTTGGAGAATGCCCCAAGGTTGCGGTAACCAGCCCCTTCGGCGGGGAACTCCAATGGAACATTTCTCTCTCTCGCTGCACATAAAATTAATAATAATAATAATGAACTACAATGAACTGATGATATGAATAAACAAGGTGACGGAGAGAGAATTACCCCCTACCGTTCCCTTTAATAATAATAATAATAATGAAACACACACACACACATCATTCCGAAAATACTCTAAACCTGTTCTAGGGACCTCAAAACATGTATTTACGTTGAAATGTCGAAGTCGATTTTTTTCATGAATACAATACTTTCCCATTACGTATGGAGAAAGTAAAAAATATAAACAACATGAATACCTACTGCGTTCGATTTATTTGCATTATATTCATATCTTCGGTCATTTCGAGCAAGTTTTAATCTTATTTTCGTTCCTTAAAGCCTTTTTTTCTGTACATATGCCCGGAAATTACAGAGGACAACAACAACGGCATCCATGGAATCTTATTATTGAAATGTTAAGAAAATTTTACCAAACCTCGAGTATAAATTCAAACTAGGAGTGAATTCAATTGAGATTGAGTAGTCGACGGTAAGAATAATAATCATCATTCATTTTGGCGTGTTTTAGCGTAAATTTCTTGTCGATAACATTTTTAAGATATTTTAAAGAGTAAAAGAAAGAAAGGCTTCAAGCCAAAAGGTTGATTTTTACGTGTCACCTTATGGGAATGGACTTTCATCCTCTGTAGACGAACCCGTGACCCCTTTTCGAAATTTTTTTAGTCATAACTTAAGAGATTCATTAACACTGAAATCCTGAGAAATCTCAGGTTTCTAACTTTATTTCTAATCGAGTTATTCACAAAATTAGAGTGTTACGCATCATGATGACCATTGTGATTTCACAGTATAGAGAGATAACTCCTCGGAAACTTTTAGAATAAGTGGGTAGAATAGGAAACAATAACATTTTTTCCAGTAAGCATTGCACAAACCAAATCTTTAAAATACGAACGTTTTTTATCTTTTGTTCAATAGAAAATTATAAATTTATCTATATATTTTTCCATAAATGCTGTAGAGGACTCAACTTAAATTTTATCCCCCATTTCCTTGATTGGTAGTTTTTATCTGATCTATGTCAATTATTCCACGATTAAACATACCTGGTTGGAATAAATTTACCCAATTAATCTTAATCGTTGGCAAATCCGTTGCAGTCAGACTCATTGCAGAAGACCCCGTCTCACGTTCGGCAGTGCTGCAAGGAAATGTTTTGGCTAATTTGGAGAATAACTTTCAATCATCAGAAACAATGTTTGTGTCAACATGTTTTCACATTCCATTGATTGATTTTTTTAGTATGGAAATGAAATCGTTATTTATATTTTATCGATCTCTCTCACCCTGTATGTAATAGGTGGATAAACAGGCCAGTAGACCCTATTCAATACCTTACCTTACCGCAAACTTAGTAACCTTCGGCAGACACTCGAACCATCCATCTACCAAGCGGTGCTTTCAATAATATACATATCTATGATAAATAGATGCTTTTTAGGTGGGATATAGAAAGATAAAAATCTTTATGCACTTCTAGGATGATTATAAATCTGAAATTTTGAAGGATAATAAAGTACATAGGCTGAAAGGTTCATAGAATGGAAGCACCGTATACTCGTCTTGTATATAATATATTTTTTAAAACTGTTATGTGCATAAGAATGGCCCAAACAAAATAAACCATAGAATAATAATACCATTTCCTTTAACACAAACAGTTTTTCCCAATTGTGTGTTATAAAATATTTATATACACAGTAGGATTCGAACCCCTGATCGTTTCATTTGGAGCTAGTCATGCCAGCCACCTCTCTACCAAGGCTGGAAAAAGTTCTTAATTAAACCTCAACCAAGCCGTAGAAATAACCTAGTTTGGTTTAGTATGGTTTCTAGGTTTAATTTGTAAAATCAAAACTCCCAATTGCCACTTGTCATTTGTGAATCAGACAATGAAATGTGTTAGACAAATAAACATAGGAAGCGGTTATGGCATGATAGAGTTTTGATTACGAGTTACATGTTTCAGCAGTGTCATATAAAAAATAAATTAAAAATATATTCCCATACTAAGATTTCTCCATACAATGTTTATGAATATTAGTTTTATTTAAAAACATAAAAGTGTCTCTTTAATACATACACTCCATCAGTTTCAATATAAAATTATGTGCCACTTAAAGATGGGGTTATGAGACTTTTCAGGAATTAGAGCAGGTTTCAATAAAAAACAAGATAATATTGTTAAAAAAATTAAATTATTTTTTTAAATGTTTAAATATCATTAATGACTAATATATCAAGGATGGTAGCTTTGAATCCATGTTCAATTGTTTGGCTCCTTTTAGATAATAAATTGCTGCACAACACGATCTAGAAAGCACCCTCAAACTTTTGGCTTCCCATTATTATCATAACGTGACACGTCATTAACCTCCGGATCGTATGGAATTTTTATGGATTGGAAATAACATTTTGCACTTAAAACATTGTAGTTTAAAAAAATTTTATTATAAACACCATTAATACTATATTATTCAGTAAATTTAAATAGAAACAATTAAGAAATTATTATTAGTAGTATTGCATACTTGGATGAAATGTTATATTGTAGGGTTATGTACAAGTTAACATGGAAAACATTCTCCAACATACTGGTACTGATAGCTACACTTATTCACCATACCATTTAAATGAAAAATATACAGGAGCAATCTTTAGTAAACATATTCCTAAAACAACTATATGCAACTCTACATGGAGTTGGTATTTGATAGATGTTTAACTGCAACATTTACTTAGAGCAGCATTAATGTATCTATTTTGAAATCGTATATAAGGATGACTTAATGTTTATGCTGTATTCCAGGAATTAAATGTGTCGCAGTGGGTACGCGAATGATAACATACACAAATGACAGAGAATTTCAGTTAATTAGCTTTTGCTGTGAACAGAAAGCCATGGTTCCATATAATGTATGGTTGCCAAAACTAATTACATAATAAGGCATAATTTGAATCAGGTACATACATACTGATGTGTTAGTCTTATTAAAATTATCCTACTAGATTGAAACCCCCCTGATTCAAAAGGTAACTAATTATTTGGCCATCACTTCCTTAATGATAAACATAGAAACAGATGAAAACTTCATTAGTGTTACTAAAAGAGAAACATGCCATGCTCTAAGAAGATTATATCTGTTTCTCTGTATCACATGGAATAAAGAAATGCAAAGCTAAAATATCATCTTCTAAATGAAAATAAATATGAAACCATGGCAAAACTGACTCTTATTAAAATGCGTCTTATTCCTTGCTAGCACATTTTGATTGAAATTTGCAAGCAAAGTAAGCATGCCTTGAAAATGACTAGAAAATATTACAACAGAAATGGAATGAAATTTATGAATATGGCAAATAAATTCTTTTTACATAAGTCGTTGAAATTACACATTTATATTCCTAGAGCTATGTTAAAATTCCATGAAACTGAATACATGATGCTGGTAAAGGATGAAAAAAGCCTCCTGGGCACAGTGAACGAATTCATTCAATATATATATACGCATATGACAAATATTTATCCTTGTCACAGTCACATAAACCATTTATAAACCATAAAGATATGTATAAGATGAGAAATACAATTAAGCCCTACAAATGTTTCATGAATGATTGCAAGAAATCGTACAGGTGATTTCCAAGAAATACATAAGAAACTTGACATCCATCAGAGAAAAAATTCACTTGCCAGACAGAGGAATTGCTTCCACGTCTTCACACAATATGCCTTCCACCACACACTCTCTGTTGAAAATGAAAGCTGCCGAATGACTTCAAGTTTGTGCACGTTTCCAAATGACCCGAATGGGGTAGTGCATTCCATTCGTTAACCTTTTTTTTAAATGGCGGGCACCCCCGATGTTATCGAGGCCTATTCCATTCACGAGAACCCTGCAAAACGATAATAAAAAATTTAGAATTGCATATATGGAAAAGAAATGAAACATTTTCCTCCTACACCTCTGAAAAAAGAGCCTTAACAGTAAAATGAGTGGACAAAGTAATAAATGAATTATTCATTAGGAACATTCACAACATGCATAAAACCTGAAATAATTTCACACAAAAATTAAATACATTAGAAACGTCAGTAATAACACATATACCAGTCCAAATAAAACAGGCAGCATAGGCATAAAACATATCACACCAATACAGGACATAGACAAATAAATTTCTATATATAAAAATTCGTCAGTAATGAAATATGTTAACGCAAACACATCAAATACAAGAATCACCAATTCAGTCAACAATGTCATAGAAACACATTAGACAAACAACACTAAAACACTCGAAATCGATCAAACAACACAATCAGTCCTGAGCAACAAACGTCTCGTCACGCATCGGAGGTGAATGTAAATGTCACGTCTGCACAGGCCTGTGCGGTCAAACCACATAGCACTATGGGTTTTCAGTAAATTAGGCATAAATACGTCGCTAATAACAATCAAAAACTACTCACCAAATAACACTTACAATTTAACACCCTACTTAGTATACCTCGACATCCGGAGCACCTGTTACCCATTCCAGCATCCTCGTTGCCCCTTTCCTAAGCAGTGTGTCCTGTGCCGCGTTACTCTTTGGTTCCACGATGATCGGTCCTCCGGTGCTGGGTCCTCCGGTCCCACAGCCCTCTGTCCACTGCACAGTTGTGCAATGGCGCCTGTAAACCAATTTCTTCCAATTCCACGTAGGTTAGCTTTTTATATCTGAAACTCAGTTCAAGAAACGTTCTAGAGCACTATCTGTCCGATGAAGACAAATAAGTCACATGTATTAATGAAATGTGGCTGTATTTTTATAAGTCCGAACAACTTTCCATTATTCGCATTGTTTCGCTAAAGCAACTCGGAGATAAGAATAATGTGAAACAATGCACGTGAAAGTATGACGTATGGAACATAGCATTTTGAAGAATCATGATTTAAGAGAAATTGAGTTTAATTTTCAGATGTATTTTAAGTTAAAATATCGTACAAATTTTTATCATAACTTCAACACGGATACCCAGATGTAGGGGAACTTGAATTATTTATTTCTCTATGGCAACGCGAATATCCCTACAAGACTCGCTGAGGGTGAGTTGTAAGGGAATACATCGTGAAGGGAAATCCAGCTGACTTACCGACACTGCTTTCCGGTAGGCACAAATGATAAGCTGGCACTCCATCGTCAACTGTCGCTGCTAGCAAACCGATTCCCTATCTGAGAACAAATTGCTCCAGCCCCAAATCTTTGAAAAACTAGGTGATCTAAACGAAAATCTTTAACGTAAAATTTTCGGATGTGAGCAACTCAAGAAATTTAAAATAAACAAAGATGCAAAATGCCTAGTTTTAGTCAGTCTACACTACACTACCAAAGGCAATTTGCATCGATGGAAGTAGATGAAAAATGGATAAACAACGGATTTTTACTTGAATACCGATAGAATCATCGGCCGAACACGGAATTATATTCCAAGTGAAACGCACTACTCTATCCGCGGATAGCTTCTTTAGACTTCCCCTAGGAAGAAGCCGAGATCGTTGTCTCGTTCGCTTTTTGTACGATACACTTGGAACCCGGACTCCAGTGAACGACGGTGACCCCTCCTGCTGAATTTAGAGTATTGAACGAGTAAATTCGCGACTACTGAAACCTCTTAATGAAAGACATTTAGAAACAGGCGTAGGCTGGTGTGTTAGTTAGTGTTAGTAAAGGTAATCTACGCAATATACTAACCAGAATGCGCCTGATTCTAAAGTTCATTTATTAACTCTTCGCCTACCACTGCCTGATCGAAATACATAGAAACAGACGTGAACTGCGATGTTAATAATAATAAAAGAGAAAGATGCCATGCTCTAAGAAGTTTGCAGAACTCGTCCTTTCTATGTGTTGCTTGTTATAAAAAAATTCAAAGCTAAGGTTAACTATAAATGAAAATTGATGTAAAGCCAGAGCAACTGTTCTCTATGCCTATTATGAAACTGAATAGTGAAAGCTACTTCGGTATTCGAGGGTGGTGGTGATGCCAGCCAGAATGGGTCGTTGGCCTCCTATGTCATGAAAATAAAAATGTGAAAGTATAAGCTAGGAAACCACGAAGCACCGCAGCCACTAGACGATTTTAAGGATCGGCTGAAATGGTGTCGGTGTGGCATCCTCAAATTGATTAGACACCTTCAATTCATTCTGTTCTATGAATATGGCAAATAAACTCTTTTTACATAAGTCACTGAAATTACACTTTTATATTCCTAGAGCTATGTTAAAATTCCATCAAACTGAATACATGATGCTGGTAAAGGATGAAAAATGCTTCCTGGGCACAGTGAACGAATTCATTCAAATAAACACAGTCACATAAACCATTTATAAACCATAAAGATATGTATAAGATGAGAAATGCAGTTTAGTCCTACAAATGTTCCATGAATGATTGCAATCAATCGTAAAGGTGTGTCAATGTGATTTCCAAGAAATTCATAGGAAACTTGACATCCATCAGAGAAAAAATTCACTTGCCAGAGAGAGGAGATGCTTCCAAGTCTTCACATAATATGCCTTCCACCGCATACTCTCTGTTGAAAATGAAAGCTGCCGAATGACTTCAAGTTTGTGCACGTTTCCAAATGACCCGAATGGGGTAGTGCATTCCATTCGTTAACCTTTTTTTTGAAATGGCGTTTCCCCCGATATAATCGAGGCCTATTCCATTCAGGAGAATCCTGCAAAACGATAATAAAAAATCGGTACAAACTTTCTCATATACGTACTAATGCGTCGTTTAGTTACCTTTAGAAAATGAAAAGCGTATGAGCCTGTTTTTAGAAAACCCAATTTTTGTTAAAGTACCCCAAGAATAAACAAGCCTTATATGCATTCATTAGGGAAAATGAAATAGGTAATTTTATTGAAGACGTATACTCAAGTAACTGTACGGAATTTGATGAAAATCGTTATAGCCGTTTCTGAGAAAATCGAATTATTGTTAAAGTTGCCTAGAATAAACTAGCCTAATATTCATTTTTTGAGAAATATGAACTATACAGTATTATTGAAGACGTCAAGTCAAGTGACTGTGCGAAATTTGATCAAAATGGTTACAGCCGTTTCCGAGAAAATAGGATTGATGTTAAAAATGCGTAGAATAAACTACTCTTAATTATTGATCAATGTGAACCATTTCTATGTATACTCTGCCCAGTATGATAGAATGCCTATGTACGAGATTTCATTCATTTTCGTTCTACCGTCTAGTCTCCGGCGCCAGTAACAGTAATCTCGCGGTCGAATTTTTTCGCGAAAACAATACCTACTTTCTCGATACTTCGTATGAGAAAGTAAAAATTTAGAATTGCATTCATGGAAAAGAAATGAAACATTTTCCTCCTACGCCTCTGAAAAAAGAGCCTTAACAGTAAAATGAGTGGACAAAGTAATAAATGAATTAAACATTAGGAACATTCGCAACATGCATAAAACCTGAAATAATTTCACACAAATATTAAATACATTAGAAACGTCAGTAATAACACATTTACCAGTCCAAATAAAACAGGCAGCATAGGCATAAAACATATCACATTAATACAGGACATAGACAAATAAATTTCTATATATAAAAATTCGTCATAAATGAAATTTGTCAACGCAAACACATAAAATACAAGAAACACCAATTCAGTCAACAATGTCATAGAAACACATTAGACAAACAACACTAAGACACTCGAAATCGATGAAACAATACAATCAGTCCCGAGCAACAAACGTCTCGTCACTCAATGCCAGCATTGGAGGTGAATGTAAATGTCACGTCTGCACAGGCCTGTGCGGTCATACCTCATAGCGCTATGGGTGTGTGTCAGTCAGCCAATCAAAAGGACAATACCATTTCAGATAGAAACGCGAGTAAATTAAACATAAATAATAACAATCGTAAAACATCACCTAGAATTTAACACCGTACATCGTATACCTCAACATACGGAGCACCTGTTACCCTTTCCAGCACCCCTTTGGTCCCACGTTGATCGGTCCTCCGGTGCTCGGTCCTCCGGTCCCAGGGCCCTCTGTCCACTGCACAGATGTAGGGACGCGGCACCCTGTCATGGAAAATGGCTCTCTGAAAAAGACAAACCAATTAGAAAGAGGAAATAACCCAGTTCGGAGGGAATAACATCGAAAGAGACTTACTATGGAATGCAGTTGTCCGTGAGTCTTCTTCTTTGCCTAGAAAAGAAATTTGCAGCACCTGTCAACGCTTTTAGGAGGAAAGAGGTTAATGGTACATATACGAAGGCAAAAAAATACAATAGAGAATATTCGCAAGTGTATCAATCGCATAGAACATCGCATCATGTACGTATATATTCGCATGGAAGTGTGAGTCGTCGTTAGGTATTTAGTGTGACTGGCCAGTGAGGTCGACCTCCTTGGGAAAGGGACGTTTGAGAGAGCTCTCTCTATGCCACGGCCGGGCATTTGTTGTGTGTAACACCTTAAAATACTACTCCAATGGGTACGTGGCATGCCATAGAAAAAAGATCGAAGTGTATACGTAGGCATACGAATTAAAAAATATCGACAAATGCATGTAAGTAATGCGATGGTTTTAAAAAATGTAATTTCCATGTACACATGATCAAATAAAGAAAATAACTATCGACAAATGCACAAGTGTAATACCATAGGACTAAAAATAGTAAGGGGAAGAAGTAAATCGGGAATGGGTGAAAAATAGGTAGGGTTGAATTGGGGAAGTTTTGCCTTGTTTTTGGGAGTCCTCTTCTTGACGAGTGCGTAGGAGCCCCTGAAATTAATAGAAATACAACGATATAAGTAAGGCTAGTGTAATTTGCCCGTCAAAAATGACGGGTATACATGAATAAATTAAATTTAAGACGGTTTCCTTTTCCCCCTCTCAATCCCCATCGCTATCTCAGCGTATAATAAGCACAGTATTACATATTGAATGGCGCTAAAAAAGGAAATCGACGAACAGTAAATAAACACGTAAAATAAACATAGATACATACGTGGTGTAAGAAACTGTTTCATCAACGGTAGTTACGTACTTAAAATATCAAATAAGGAACGGAAAATATGTACAAAAGTAAACACACACAACATTAAACTAATCCCCCCATATATATTAATATATGATGGATAAAAACTAGTGGATTTCTTGTTCAAATTGTATTCATATTAAAAGCCACTCATGTAGAGAAAATCTGAAAATCACTTTTTCAATTTGAAATCTGAAAAGACTCGGGGTCGGAAAGGAACTCTAATATGTGATCGCCAATCTAAATAGCGGTTGCGGACGACTGTTTCCTTGTCCAGCCGTTCGCCCAAAAGAAACAGACATCACCACCTCGTTGCCCTTATTATAATAGAGAAAGTACCTCGCATGAGCTGGAATATTCACTTATCCCACCAACTTGTACTATTAAAAGCTTGTTTGGATTGTTACAACGCTTTCAATCAAATGGGTTGTTTAAAGTCAACCCGTTTGCATTCAGTGTAATAACTCTCAGCCCTCTCTAATATAATCCCGAAAATTTTCGGAGAAATTACTTAACCTTAGGTTAATTTCTAAATAGGGAAGCATGCCACTATCTTCGCACTCATTTCCCTTGAAGGCATTAAACATACAAGAGTGGAATAATCACTTTCTGGAAGGGGGGTGACAATATAACGACACTACGATAAACTATGCATATTAACATAGCGTCGGAGATGATAAGTGGGAAGGCCAAAATTCAGAAGGCAACATTTCTATATATTACTGGAATTTAAATTACTTCCATATTTAATCTTAATGTCGGCGAGAAATTGCGGAGACTAAGATGTGAAGCTTCAAAACCAAAAGGAAGACAGGATTTTGGTCGGCGTACGTTACGGTAAAATTCACTCACGGAACTATATGAAAAGTTACAAAAATGGAGAATAAGTGGTCGTGTTTTCACGTACGCGACAATTTCGAATATACCTAGACTCGATAAGCGAGACATTTAAGGAAATGCAGTGAATTTTACACTAACACGATGACAGTGCAAGAAAGTTACTGACCTTCGAAGTGTTGACTTGGAACACTCCGAAGTGGGCTCGTCGAACATCGGGCGTGGAATGAAAATCCTAGGTCTAGGAATGACAGTTCAGCGCGATAGTCATTTGTCTAATCGTAGAAAGTTGAAATTCATTTTTAATGACATTAAATACAGTAAAGTTATTATACAAAATGATTTTAAATATAAAATTGTAATAATATGCATGTTTTCTTTATTTAAAAATAATATTTTATAATAACAATAATAATTTTGTTTAAATAAACAATAATTTCTTAAAACGACAAAGTGACATCTATTTTTACGTGACAGAAAATGTCGAAATTGAAGTGCGATATGACATAGGGAATAGTGAGCTCTAAAGTAAACGTTATTCGTGAGAATTCTTACATATGACATTATTTTTGTGGTTTAATTTATCAGTATAATACCAGCATTAATTACAACCTGCTTAAAAACCCAGCATATCAACGTAAGACGCCAAACCAACAGAACTAACCCTACCGAAACTATAAATACGGAGAAAAGTAATTCTCAAAACTGCTTAATATTACAAATTTCTCGCGAATTGATAGCTGCGATTCATTTCCAGCGTTATATTTATTTATGTATAAAACATATTTTAAAATAATCAGCCGATTTTAATTTTGTTACACACCATTATCTTTAACCCTTTCGTGGCGGAATTAATATCCGACCCGTGAGAACCATCCAGGTAATAATCAACATCGTCTGGTAGGTAATTTTATTTTTATATAGTGGAAATACATCCAAAATATGTTCAAAATCCACATTTAGAATAATTTATATTAAAATCATGATTATATTGCAAAATAATAATAATGTTAATACTTTTACATCTTTTATAGCAAGAAAAGCGTTTCAGCATCTATTAGACATATTAAATATAATAAATCAATGCGAGTTATATTAAATAACTGACTTCAAATCTTCTAAAATTAATGATAATATAACTACAAAAATACGAAAATTTTCAACGAAATATTTACATGGGACAAATTGTGTCCATGTTTACAAACTGAAGATCATTCAGGCGTTCGTTTGCGTTGTTGAGAGGCAGTAATAGGAGAACGTTTTTTCAGGGCCGTGGGTTAAACTGGAATGTCGCAGCGTAGGGTCCGAGGGTATTTCGATTATATGTCAAAGCGTGAGGATTAATTCATCACTATTATTAAGATTGACATCAGTTATGTTATTAACAAAGGCCACTTACGCTAAGTAAATCAACAACGGCCACGAAAGTGCATCTAATGCAAATTTGATCCATCAACTCTGCAGCTCTGTGGAAGACATGGCAATTATTTTTTATTAACGTGAGAAGTGTGAATGCAATTTGTTTATTTCCATGAATGTATTTTAAATATAATTTAACGGCATTTGAGGAGATATTGCTTGTGATACCGTGCTGTCATCATATTTAACAGCTCATCGAATTTGAAAATCTGCAATAATTGCTGTTTGCAATGAAATGTACATTCTATACGATGGATTGCCAACTTTTATGTAATAGAAGCAGTGGGGGATCCACGGGAGAGGGGGAGGAGAGGGGGCGACCGCCCCTCCTTGGATAATCCCATTGCATTCCACTGGGTTCTTTCTTAAATTCATTCCGCGCAGAATTCCTCAATTATACGCCGCAGATCAGGTCTTTATAGCAAGGGAAAGAAATATTCTGAGGGGGGTAGGGATTTTCAAAACATAGGGCTGGTGGCAGGGGTGGATTTGATATGTGTAGGGGCTATCACCCCCCTCCCTTTGAGAAGTTTCTGGATCCGCCCCTGAATATTAGACTGCATTAGGTGCGATTACTACTACGGGCCAATAAGGCAATCTAAATAGGAAGTTGCTTAAGTTATTTTCTGGTTATTCGAGGCGAAAATCAATTTTAAATTATTTTTGATTATCAATAATTAACTTTAATTAAATATTACATAATTTTATTAATTGAAAATCATGGATAGATTCTGCAATAGAACCCTGATCGCTACGTAGGAAGAATATTAAAGTTCAGAACGTGGCGAATATTTTATGAGGAATCGATTTCTTCTAAAAGACAATTACCTGAAAGAGAATATTCTGTTCAACTAAGGTGAATATAAGTGAAATTAGAAAGTTTATGGAAATAAAAAATTTTTAACGCCGCGTTAAACGGTCAAACGATCAAAATTGTATTTTACGTGGCGAGTAGCTAGGAGAAGGGGAATTTTATTTTATTGTCTACCTGAAATTTTGGGCGTGTCTGCCTTTGCGGACCTTTGTCACTATGACCAGTGATAAGGAGTTAGGGATCTGCATTCCATTCCGCTTCAATGGAAATTATCCCGACTCGCAGGTGTTTACGAAGTGCGAGAGCATTTTCTCACGAGCGAGAGTGATCGAATAAGTCTTCTTTTTTCCTTCCTCGTTATTCCATTTTTAATTTTTTAAATATTGATTAAGCTTTGATATCAGTATCCTTTCTATATTTTTTATTTTTATAAATTAAACATTACAAAATTTACAGCATTTATGAAGTTTATGCGTTTGCTGCATTGAGTGCTTTATATAATTAAACATAAAGTGATAAAGTTAGACAGGAGAAAAATTATGCATCGAGAGAACTGATAAATTCGTACATACATAAAACCCCGAAGTACTCATTTGAGTAGAATAGAACATAATTCGTCTACATTGCTCATCCTATTGCCCATTATTCCCTTTTAAAAAGCATCCATTTGAAAACCAAAAGTTTACATTCGACGGAACAGTCTGAAAAAAATCCTTCGACAACCAGCCGCCCGTGCTCTGCCCGATACGTCACAACTGGCGCCCTTTTCCCTTCTGGTTAGCAGAAAAACAAGTCTCCAAATTCTTCTTTATCTTATCCGAATACCTTCGCGATTTTACCCATCAATTCCTATAGTAGCTGTTTACCGCTACCGAAGCTGTGTTAAACGAGTGTAAAGTGTACTATACATTTTATAGATCGGTAACCTTCTAGACTTCTTTTAACATTACAGAAATGCGGCGGGACATGCGTTTGCTCTCCCTCTTCCTAAACTCCCCCTTCCTAAACACGGCGGCGAATTTATAGGTATGTGCAGGACGTGCAGAAGTAGGGTCCCGTCCGGCTGAGGGGCCCTCGAAATAACTTTTCGTTTCATCTCTGGCGATGAAAACTCTTACGGTTTAATCCAATAATGCAATCTAAACTGGCGTATGTGTGTGCTGTGTCTGCTAGTGGTGCAATAATATACTGTTTGATGCGTTGTTGTCACTGTTCATTTCTCCTACGCCCCGATTAAAGTGTAGCTGGCATCGAGAGAGTGATATGCATTCGGTCAGGGGTCCCAGCATGACTCTTAGTTCTGGCCGTACTTCCTGTGTTACCAAATTTAATTTTAAATTGTAATTGATTTAAATTTAATTTTATGCCAAGTTTTAATTGCCACATTTCGACATTGCCCATTCGTGGTTGGGTTGGGTTCTTTCCTGATGATGTTTGAGGTATTGCCATTACTTCACTAATTTTCCCCGAATTTGGTACGATTCTTCCTTACATCCTAACTTAGTGAATGGTCAGGTGTTATTGCTTACAAGACATAAAAGTGAACATTTCAGAAAGGCATAATTACACCGAAATGAAGCTGGATTTGGCGAAAGTGATATGATCTATGTACATAAAAGTGAAATTCTGTTTTTTTTTGTCCGTTGTAGAAATCCACAACGTTGAAGGTTTCGTCCAAAACTTCGCATAGGTATATAATTTTACCCTTCGAGTAACGTAAGATATATGACGAGAAAAAATTTGGGGGGATGGGGTGCTTAATTCAATAATTATTTCCCATAAGTTTACACGTAATTTTTGGTTTTTCAGAGTGCAAGTTTTTTTCCTTCATTCATCGAAATACCTAATTATGGACCGATTTTCTTCGTTTTCGCTTTATTCGACGGTTACAACCAGGGGTGCACCGTCCATATATGCGACTGTGCGATGCACACGGGCGGTCAAACAACGGGGGCGGCCGATTTATCGTCAGACACGTACAGTATTTTTAACATTAATGCGGATTATATTATAATATGCCTTATATTCATTCATATTTACTGGCTACGGAAATTTATCAAACCATAAGGCGTTTTTTATTTTTGTAAAGAACACCTAAAAATGGCGGTAAATGAGAGACTTGCACAGGGGCGGCGAATGAGAGATTTGCACACGGGCGGCCGTAAGGTTATAACTACACAGGGCCGGCTCAAGACATTTTGGCGCCCCAAGCAGATTTCAATTATGGCGCCCCATCGATACGTAAATTTTACAGTAAAATTCCGTAGTTTAGTAATGTAATAGGATATAATTATTTTGAAGTTTTGTGTATTTTTATGATTAAACAGTTTAATAAAAAACAAGGTTTAATTCTCAGAAAAATAAATTTGAAATGCCACAAAGAAATTATAAATTGTGCGATATTTATTTCAATGAAAAAGAGATTTATTGGAACTATTGCATCGATATACATATGGTCAGATGGAACTCAATTAATGGTTGTCAGACTTGCTGGTGCAGTACGTTTCATAAAGAAGGCATCAAAAAATGCAAAATGCAAATGCCTTATTCATAGACAAGCACGTGTTGCAAAGCGCATGAATAAAGGCAGTGACGAGCTTATCTGAAGCTAATGGTACAAATTGCTCTTGGAATGAAATAGTATGGATGAAATTGATTCTTGATTGCAAAATGCACTTGGGAGTCTGTGAATACTGCAACGGAAGGATGCAGGGGAAAAAGAAGCGAAGAAACGAATGGAATCAAACCTTATCTTGGAAAGACGTTCCGAAAGAAATTATTTAAAAACTATGGGTTGGAATGAAAAGCGGGATTTATGTTGAATAAATGATATTCCAATTTTATGACTGATTATGAACTTCAAGAGCAAGATGAACATCGTCTATTACTTGGAATTATTACAACAAAGGAAAACTTTTGTTAGCAAAAGCGGCTTACGAATTTGTTACCAATTTAAAATTGAAAATTTAAGATGACCTTCAGGATGAATTTCTTAAAAGGAAATAAAATTGCCCAATAATAGAGTTAATTACCTCAAATTTTGAAGAGAAAAACCTCTACATTAAACTACTTATCAAAGGTTGGTTCAAGAAAGAGTATAATAGCAGCAAACTTATTTGAATTAAACTAAAAAATAATTTAACCATACAACGTGAAAGATATAGTACTGTATTTAATCGATCGTAAGGCGACCTTTTTTTTACCGCCTTATAAATTGCCACTCGGCTTAGAATCGAGTCTTAAAAATCGAAATAAATGTTTCGATAAATTCATTCCCGAGCCATCTCTAGTATGCGCGTGCGCGTAATCTTAGGATTCTCTGAGTCAATCGTAATTTCCTCGTTCTTTTGTAAAACCAGGAAAAAAGAAAATTTACTGTGAGTGCGACGCGAATCAAAACCCGCTTAATTTCATTCGGCTGCGTGAACCTTTACGAGTCTCTCGGAAACACTTTCACTCGTGCTCTCACGCCGACTCGCAATTTTATTTCCGTTGTCGTCCGTACTTTCGAAAGGTTTTACCGCCGCCGCCTCGAATGGCGAGTCTCGCACGGATCAGCCAATCTGTTATATCGACGCGACACTATAGACGAAAGGGTCGGATAGATAGCTAGAGAACGGAGAATGAGACGTCTCCTTCTCTACACATTCTCTCTCTTCGATGGGCGCTGCTAAGGCGCTCGGCCGGGGTCGGAGGTCACCCCTGCAGGCTGTGGGAAGTAGCACTAATGACTGTCTCATCCTCCGCACCCACTAAGCGTTCGAACGGCATGTGGAGATCGTAGGATGTTATCTATCTCTTACGGAACAGTGCCAACTCCACTATACTCCGCCGCTTATCGGTCAGAACTAAAATGTAGAAATTTAGCACATTTTTCAAAAAGTCGCTATACAGTAGACAGATAAAAAGTACAGGTTGACAACGTTGATGTTTACTATTGTAATAACCTCACAAAAATGGTTTTGTCTGTAGAGGAAAGCTTTTTTTTAATGCAAGTGAGGTTATTACAATAGTAAACATCAGTCTTGTCAACCTGTAAATTTTATCTATCTACTGCAGTGTTTCCCAACCTTTTTAGAGTCGCGGCACCCTTAAGTGACTTTTCAGAATTTGGCGGCACCCCTCCCTATCCACCGTCAATAATAATCGTGGTGAAGTTGAACCCCTAACCCCAACCTCCATATCTCCTTTCATTTTGAAGTGCCTCTGCGACGAAATGAAGGTCGACTTAACTCTGGTTTGCATTTTTGAAAGCCGACGATGCAAAATGAGGCTAGAAATGGGAAAACAGAATATTTTTTGCGGCACCCTTCAGAACACTTCACGGCACCCAGGTTGGGAAACACTGATGTGCTGTATAGAGCATTGGTTCTCAACCTTTTTTTTCCTGCGTCACCCTATGTTCAGTTTATTCTGTTATTCGTCACCCCGTTTACAGTTTCATTACCTTCAAGTCACCTTTAAAGATTAATTGCGTTTTTCCTACAACATAAAGATAAAATTCTGGCATTTAAATAGCACGCGTGTTTATTCCCCTAGTTTTATTTATGTTTATATAAGTCAGAATATGATACACTGTAAATTTATCAAATATTCGCGTCACCCCTCAATAACCGTCGCGGCACCCTGGGGTGTCATGTCACCCCGGTTGAGAATCACTGGTACGTATAGAGCGTTTTTTGAACACCCTGTACATTGCTAGCGAAACGTCTCTTTTGTGAGTGGCTGGCCTCAGATGATCATAATGCATATTTATCAATGATCGAATCAGTCGTTTTTCAGTTTAATCAATTAACATTACTCCTCGTGAAATACGGTCTTTTCCGAATTATAAGTAAACTTTCCTCCTGAGTGGATTCAAATTGTCTCGGACCAAAACCATACTTCATTCTTGTGACCGTAAAGGCTGCAATGTTCCTATTTCCTGGCTTAATTCTAAACGATTTAAAATTGCAATACAAATTATTTTGCGCTGGTGCCATTGTCAACTTCCGCATTTTTCGTAAAATCAATAAAATCTTTGTCACAGTCGATACAAAATTTTTAAACTACCTGGTACAAAAATTGCTTTTCTAGCATGAATAATTGTTTAGATAACGTGACCCGTATCAAGTACCCATACGCGAACTAAAACCGCGAAAAATTACTGTTAAGGTATATATATATATATATATAAATTCTTATGAAAGAGGAAAGGTAAATACGTAGTTATATCAATTGCGACTCGAATGCCTAGTGAACATTTAGCAATATGAGAGCCGCTGGGGTGTCGGAAATACGCCTTTACGCACGTAAATTGGAACTTCATTTTAATACTTAGATTTCAAAGTTGCTAACAGTCAGGCGATTCTCTCAAAAGGAAATTTCATTCTATATCTTAGAATAAGACGATAATGCAACCGAAGCGTGAAACATGTCGATGCGTCACCTAACGTAAATAAAATTTCGCAAGGTGCTGGCGTTTTCGTTGATAAACTAACCGAGAGGTAGCTCATCGTTATTTACGTCTCGAGCTCACTTCTAGGGAAAAGTAGTAATCTGTCACTAGAGCGGAAAACGCTAACAATAAGCGTTTTCTCGTGGCGCGAGATTTGACATCCGTTCCTTAAACGACACTTTTAGGAGGCCGGCGATTCTTTCTTTTCCTTTTACTTGAATGGCGTTTGCAGTTTAAGTGTATTAAGTTTTTCGCGGAAAACGCTCTATTGAGCAAACGGCCTTACTCTTTTATATACAACTCCGTTGAAATCAGCAAAAATTCGACTTTTTTGATAATGAGAAATTTAATTTTTTCGGTTCAAATTCTGGCCCCCTTTCTACATCTGTCGACGAAAAAACATGCGTTTACAAGGTTTAATAATCCGTTCTCTTACAATTTTTTTGCCAATTACGGAAACTGACAATTTTTATCAAATGTCAGTGTAATGATAAATATTTAAGAACAGTTTTAGTTGAAAATATCTTTGGAGTGCAATGTGAATTTTTAATAATTGAATTAATATTTGAATTTTCATTAATCTTCCATTATGTTATATTATCCCTATATTATAATACTCAGAACCGGTAAATATGTGCATTTGTTGACTCTGGTGTTTTAAGGTTTTGACTATTATACGAACGGCATAACTGCAACTTGAACGTGCTATTATTACGTACATACATTTTTTGATAGTTTTACGTGCAAATAATTACCATGAAAGCTACCGAAAGCGTATGGAAGGAAACATTACCAACTATATTTGAGGTTATTAAATTACATTTGTGGTAAAAAGTTAATGGACTTTTTAAAATGGATCTTATTTGTGAACTTGACCACAGAATGCAAGCATCAGAGCTGATAAATAATATAAAATCCCTTTTACCACATTCTCTGATATTTTTGTTGCTGCATAAAAATTCTAAGGCGCTTCCACGGGAGCTGCGGATCAGAAATTTATCACGTCGGCAGTCAAAGAGGCTATTAAGTCATTTATAAATTCCGAAAATTTTCATTTTCAAGTGACGTTTCACCACTAACTACACTGTTTTGTTTCCATTCGACACGGGAATAGAGCGGGAATCGGTAGAGGACATTGCAAAGCTGCACATTTAGGATGGCCAATTGGAAATACGTAAAGAAGATTCGGTTGCCTAGCAAATGGGGTGAGGGAGGAGGAGGAGGAGGAATCTGGGGCGGTAGGGGTCACGGGCGGCGGGGTGTATGGGTGGGGATGTATGCGGGGAGGTCTTCTATCGTGGCGACATAATACGAGTGAGCTGAAACGGACGTGGAAGAGAACGTTGGAGACGAAGGATCCGAGATCACCAGATTGCTTGGAAATGATGGTGAAAAAACGAGCGCGTTTAGTACCATGAAAATTTCATTTGAAATTCGAATGTTTTGGCGTCCCTTTCGGAAGTTATAGGTCGGACGCTTTGTCATTCGTCCTGCTTCGACCGCCTTAATCGGTAATTCTAATATGGGAAGGGATCTCTCGAATTCGCCTTCGCCCCCGGTTGCGACGCCTTGGAGGAGATGACGTTTGCCCAGACGTTACGCCACTGCGACGCCGGAAGTCTCTCTGAGAGCGAATAAGGTTCGCTTTTGAGAAGACCGTAAGCTTCTCCAAGAGACTCTTTTCTGCGAAAATCCGATTTGCGACCTTCTTGAAGAGAAAATTTTCAATTCGATTTCAAAACATCTGAAGGAGGATTCGTTTTAAAATTCGCGAACAGATCGACAACTTCCAACGTTTCCCAGCTATCATATTCCACGAAACCAAAAGTGGATTATTAGCATAACTTAAATGAGTTTTCGAATAGCAAAAACATTTCCCAGCACCCACTATGGATTTCCAATATTGAAATCGCTTCGGAAGACGTTGACTTTATCCAAATGATTGTTTTATCTGACCTCAACAAAACGGTTTAGGCTCCTCTAAATTCACATTTCAAGGCTACTGTTTAGACTTTGACAGAATATCCATAGCGCCGATGAGCCAAAACTGAACGTAAGTCAAAAACAGACATTAACAAAGTCATCGAGGCTATAAATGCGTTTTAAGGAGTGATTATTAAAGGAAGCTTACTCTGATTAACTACCTTCCCCCGTCCACCTTGGCTACTTTCTCTCTCCCCCCCCTCCCTCCCTCCCTGCAGGATTGCGTAGGATGTCGTGGCATGAGGCATAATAATTCTCATTTCTCTCTTCCTCTGCTGACAGTTCTCTTTCCACAATACCCTTTAAGATGGTTACTTCGTGACACGTGTAGGCCATCTTACACTTCACACTCAGCATTGGCTTTGTGGGGAAAGAGATCTTCTTTATGGTTTTGTAAGGCTTCCCGGTGTTAACGGTTCGATAATGGCTGCTAATGAGCTTAATGACTTCCTACACTTTACGTAACCAACGAATCGGGGGATTAACTCTAGCATAATGGGCCGAGTGAATAAAAATTAAGCAAATGCTTAAAGAACTTAGTAAAAGCAAAAGCATTTGCTAAAAGTATAAGCAAATGCTAAAAGCATTTGCTTCATTTTGAGGGAATAAAAGTTTGCTTTTGCTTAAAAGCATTTGCTGGTCGATTTTAAGCATTTGCTTAAAACTGAGTAGCAGACGATAGAATAGTTGGTGATAAAAACAGTCCGTGACACGTAAATCAACGATAAGTATGCGCAAGTACGAAACAAACGAAACTCAGAACTTATCCCTCCAAGAATTGCAAGTAGTAGTAGTAGTATTATTATTAAAATAACTTAATCTAATAAAGTTACAAACCGAACGCGAAAAAATTAAGCTGGAAATATTAAAATCTAGTGAAATGTCTGGTATTTATACTTAACTGAAAAGGAAGATTCTGATGATGCCGCAATTACCTCAATGGGAAGTAATGAAACAATTATATTTATTTTAAATATTTGATTTCAATAAAAAGTTTACTTTTCACTTACCAGTTGTAAACATTTAAACACCATTATTATCATACAATAAAGTTGCAATTTCATTTATTAATTTTTGGCCCCTTTCTCTTGATTTCTGCTTCAGATTCCATCTCTTCTTCCGTTTCATTTGCGTGTTCTATATCTAGTCGAAAAGTACGCACGCAGGATCGGCTTCAGGCACTGGTGAGCTCTACACAGAGGGGGACGGGGGTAAAAATCTTTTGGGCGCTTTGTCGACGACCTATCTACAAGTAGATAAATTTTGGATAGCAATTTATATTTCTTTAACAGACTGGCATCTGGACGGCATTAAAATATTTTCCTAATCATTGTTTCCAATTTCATGATTTATTTAAAATTAAGGATGAATGAATTAGCATGTTAGTTTAAAATGTCTCCATGAAAATTATATGAAAGGGAGGAGGAATTATTTCTCTCCTGTGTCACCAAAGTGCCTATTTTCAACATATGTGTGTGTATAACAAATTCAAATTTCTTAGAAACCGTTCCTGGAAGGCTTTTTATTTTCTCCTTACGTAGTAATGGGAAAGTATTGTGATCACGAAAAAAATCGACTTCGAGATTTCAACGGAAATACACGTTTTGAAGTCCTCAGAACACGTTTAAACTATTTTCGGAATGATGTCTGTGTGTGTGTGTCTGTCTGTGTGGATGTATGTGATTGTGGGAGCTCTAACTCAAAAAGTACCTGTCATATTAATACCAAATTTCATATATAACACTTTAACATGAGCACAAAGAACTGATTAGTTTTTGGATAATACCGGTTTACCGGAAGTCGAGGTTTATTCGAAACCCGATTCGGTTTTTGCGATATTTCTCCGATAATACATCATTATTGTATACATTGACCATTACAAAAGATGTAGAAAATATAATTTCCTACATCTTTTATTTCAAACAATTTTCCATAGCAGTTATTGTTAGGAATTATAAATAATTTGATCGTGACGTCGGATATCATTTTCCTACGAAATATTGTGAACGGAGTCATTGACTCCTAAGAACTACTTGAACTAATTGGCCTCAATGACCCCCCCTCGTAGATCCCGTCACACGCCACTCTTTCAAGAGCCATCATCCAGAATGAATGTCTATAAACATTCGCCTATCCTCAGAGGAATAAGGACATACGACGAGGCGAATTCCAAAAGCAGTTCTATGGACATATACAAGGACTCACTTCCTGTATTCAGGAGACATGTGCAGAACACACTGGGAACATTCCGAAGTATTATGACTGTGTGTGTCTTTGTAAGAGTGCGTATAGTGTTTTGACTTGTCTCGTTCCAATTATTTATTTTTTACTTTCTCCATACGTAGTAATGGAAAAGTATTGTATTCACGAAAAAATCGACTTCGAGATTTCAACGGAAATACACGTTTTGAGGTCCCTAGAACACGTTTAGACTATTTTCGGAATGATGTCTGTTTGTGTGTGTCTGTGTATGTTATTGTGGGCGCTCTAACTCAAATAGTACGTGCCATATCGTTACCAAACTTCATATATAGCTTTTACATGAGCACAAAGAATTGATTAGTTTTTGGACAATAACGGGTAAACGGAAGTCGAGGTTTATTCGAAACCCGATTCGTTTTTGCGATATTTCTTCGTTAAAACATCATTATTGTATTTACAATTCTATACAAAAGTTATAGAGAGTGTAATTTCCTACAATTTTCATTTGGAACAATTTTCTATTGTAGTTATTGTTTTTCGGTTTTCTCCTTAAAAACAACGTTATTGGTAATCTTCGTGAGGATCAAAGTTGTAGAGAATAATATTTCTTCCAAGTTTTGTTTGAAACAAATTTTCGTAGGACCATCCATTTCAGAAATATTTTGCTTTATCTTAATACCAGTATACAGCGCCAGCACCATGTAGCGGTGAATTCTGTAAACATTCAAAATATACCTAATTTACGGCAATAAGGACGACTGTATTCTTTTACGATACGAAATAATAATTTTGTCTTATAATGCTATTCGTAATAATGTAAATATCTATACCCCAAATATGGAGAAAGTCATGTGTTGGCCACATCAGATTTTTATATGTATAACTTTTTTATTTTTTTATTTTTATGATTTTTTATCAGAACACATGTAATTGGGGTTATCCTGTTTGTGTTTAATAAATTATTATTATTATTATAAACTACCTTTTCATGAAGCTAAGGAGAGATATTTTTCAATATGCACCCACTATAATGAGGGCCATATTCAGTGTCGGATTACCCTATAGGCACCGCAGGCACGTGCCTTGGAGCCCCAAGATTAAGGGTCTCCCACTCAATAGGTTGACTGTTATATAGTCAGTATTACTGAAAGGAAAAATAAAATGTAATAAAAAATGAATTAACAAGTAAAATGTAAAATACCAGTTTTTCTTATTCTAAAGATTTTGTAAAAAAAATTGATTTTTCTTTAGTGATACAGAAATTTGCGGCCTCAAATGTTCACAAATTGAATTTAGGAGGCTTATTTTCGTGTTTTTTAAAAAATAAAAATAAGATAACATTATTTTGCCGGTAAACGTTTTTTAGTACAATATAGTTTTATTCATACCGTCACAAACGACGAGGAGGGCCCACAAAGTGCCTGTGCCTAGGGGCCACAAAGGATCTTAATCGGCCACTCGCCACATTACAGTGGCGTATTTATGGTGCGTTTATTGATGAATCAGCCTTAGATCGGTTTAACAGATATTATAAGATAGACCGATGTGTTCAGTGAGGGTGTTTTGAGGCGGTTTAAATGACAATCTGGAATACAAATCGTGATTATTCAAAAATCGGGGAATTAAAGAAAAGCGGGACGAGCGATGAGAAGGAGAGATTGTCACTCCAGATTTTTGGATGTTCGGTCATACTATCATAAACGCCATTCACGCCATGTTTAAATCATCTCCTCGAGCACCAAGGAAGATTCGAACCCTCGATCTCAGAGCTGGAAGGCAGACCCTCTACCAGCCAACCTAGAGAGGGCCATTGAATTCTTCGATTAAATAACTTATCGATTGTATTCGCCCGCCTTTGGCGCATTGCCTTACAATTGACAATAGGCAACGACGGCTCCGACTGCAGAGATCCTCGAGAGCACCATTTTAAATGGCGGCGCCTCGAAGAGGGTGCCTTGTGACGCACGCAGTCTTTCGTAAGTGGCGCTCGAGGTCGCTCCGAGAGGAGATAAGATTTCGAGGTGCGCGATTGAGAGTGATGGAGATTGAGAAGGGAGAGAGAGAGGAGAGATTGGAAGAGAGCGATTGAAGAAGCAGCGACCGCAGGGAAGTGATTCGAAGAAAGAGAGGAATCAGAGGGAGGGAGGTGGGTGGGTGTAGGGCCCGTCCGGTGGGTGTTGAGCAGGGCCGCGGCGTGAGTCGTGTGCAGTCGGTTCCCCCGAACAGGGCCCCGCGCTTTATAAGGGGCCCCGCACAAGGCTCCATTTTTATGATATTTAGCTTTTATTACGTAATAATAATTAAAAAATTAATTTCAATAGTAAATTTTTTATTTAAAAAATAACAGTTTTTAAAACAACGTCCTTTTTTGCGCCACCGGGTAATTATAGATAAATAAATAGACCCCGCTCCCGCTCACTATCGATCTAGGCCCCGCAAATAATCACGCCGGCCCTGGTGTTGAGTTTCCTCTGCATTCGACCTGCTAGATTGAAGGCATTCGACGTCTTTTGGTCCACGCAGGACTAATCAGAAGCAGTAGGCGACGGCAGAAATGATAATTAACAATGATTGCAAAAGGGTCAGCTTCTTCTGAATCGACAAAGTTTTCGGTGCTATATAAGAAACAAAAAACTACATTGGGGATAATCCAGAAATATATCAACCATATAACTTATTTTCGTCACTTTTTGATAATTCTCGCAGCAATAATTTCCATGATTTGTGCATGATCTTCTAAATATACCTCAGATTCGACTCCACCTCATATCCCTTTCCCACTTTAAAAGTCAATGGGAACCGGAGCAGGACATAACGAATTGGAATATTTAAAAGGCACAACTAAGGTATGAATTCGACATTTGGTCGCACGCCCTACCGCAGGAATCAACACTGTTATTATCTTTTGATTTTTGAGTTTTCGTCTTTTTTAGCACTTATTTCGCATCTATGGAAAAATTCGCGTAATAGGTTTTTAATTTCTGGATCATTTGTAACCCTGAAAAAGTAAGCTATATCTTTTAACCTTTCCTTAGCTACAAGAACCTCTTTGGTAACCCAGGGTTTGCCCTTATTTGCTTTTGATTTAACAGGAATTCTCACTTTTGGGAATATACCATCCCAATAGTAGTCCACTAATGATTTAAAAGCAGCATACTTCTCATCCACAAGATTACTATCTTTAACTTGAGACCAATCTGCATGAAAGATGGATCTTTTAAAATTTCCATATTTTCGATACTGTACTTCCTAGCTTCAACATAAGTTGTCCTGCTTTTTTCATGCTTTATTGTACTGTATATGCTTTGAAAGGTTAATTTTAAATCTATTTCTATTTTAAGTGCATAATGGTCTGAGAAACCAGTTTCTAGGATTACAGTTTTAGAACTTCCTTCGATTAAATTAATAGCAATGTTATCAATAGTTGTTTTTGAGTGAGCTGTCTCTCTGGTAGGGAAATCGACTGTTAATTGAATGTTAAAAGACCGGAGTAATTCTTTAAACTTTCTTGAAAAATAAGAATCCTCAGACACATTGATATTAAAATCACCTGCCATAACAATTTTTTTCTGTTTCTTACAAATATTTTGCAATAGTATCCTTAGTTTTTCTAAAAATTCCTCAACAGAACAGCTGGGTGATCTGTATATTCCAATGAAAGTAATATTTCCACCCTCACCTGACCATGTAGTGATTATCGTTTCAAATTCTTTTTCAACACATAACCTATGCTTTAGTAAATCAAGGGTTTGGTAACTTTATGCTGAGAGTTGGCAAAAAAAGGTAACCCCACCACCTTTATACTTTGATCGACAAAAATAATCTACTAACACATAATTCCTGAAATTCAATATTTCATCTTCATTAAGAGCATGTTCAGTCATACAAATCAAATCAGGTTTTTCTGTCTCTAGTAAAACTTCGAATTCAGATTTTTTGTTTGATAAATACTGTACATTTTGATAGAATAACTTCAAATTCTCATGTTCAACATTTTTTTCATATTTACCTAGTCATAGATCATCACATTTAAACCTTTCATGAAACTCTCTACCAATCAGGAGTACTTTACTGATAGATTCAACAGATTCAATTGATTCCATAATTTTTTGGCACAACCAATCTTTCCCTTTTCCACTGAAATGAAGACCATGACTCGTATGAAAATCTCTTGGAACACTGCTAACATCTATAACATGCACAGTTATGAAAGACTTTGCCAGGTTTTCCATTTCATCATTCACTCTTTTTGTCTCTAAATTAATTACCGAGGAATTGGGGAGGTCGTGCCTATGAGGTAAATTTATAACCAGGACATTTGTGTGTTTTAACTCAGATAAAGTACTCTTTAAACATTGTAAAGCATTTTTTGAACGGTTCATGAAAACATCATTCGTACCACCTGCTATAACAACAAAATCTTTCTCATCAACATTAGCATCAGTACATCCCTTTATAACATCTTTCATCCCAGCATTTGGATTAATTATACCACAAATCACCGAATTTTTGTTTACATTTTCAGTCATTTTGCATCACAGACCCCTACCGTGGCTATCAGCAAAAATGAAAACTCTTCTCTTCCTTCTACTATTGTCTCTTTTTACCCCTTGCTTTCCAGGAATTAATGCCTTGCTCGTGAAAACTGCATCCTCAATTCTCTCTGGTCCAGGAACGTCTGCTTCCCCGTTTACCAAGGACTCTGGTTCACTATTTAGTGGAGAAAAGCTGTTTTGTAGAGTAATACAGCCTGGTGAGGTCGAAGATGTTAAACTCCGCCAATGTTTTCTTCTAGGGCTACGATCTACATTACTCCAGCCGTCGCTGTGATGAACTGAGGGGAACTTCTCCGATTCAAACTGTGGGCATTTTGGCACGGAATGTTTTGTTGATAATAACAACCAGTATCTGAAATATGCTCCTGTTTTGTTTTGGCGTAAACGGCTATAGTGATAGGCACAACCGAATGAATACAATCGAATAATTCGGTTGTTTGGAAAGTAGTCGATTGTTTCAATCGTTTTTTTTCGTGTTAGAAAAATCTTATGTGAATGATCCAGTCGAGCGAGTGTAATTCAGTTGGTAGAGTAAAGCCCGTTTCACACGGTGCGTTTTTCCTTGATGGATTGCTTGCGTGGAGCCCTGATGGCTGCTGTGCGTGCTAGCTTGCTGAAAATCCTGCTCGCTGATGGCTCCCTTGCTTGCTAACTTGCTGGTTTTTGAGGTTAGGTCCTGTGCTATTTTTCCTGCGTGTTTTCCTGCTGGCTGGCGGTGTCGGCCAATCACCACCGAGCGCTACATCACGTGATCAACACAGAGTCCACCGCCCTGTCATAAAAACTTGCATTTTCACCCATGTGGCGCGCTGTCAGAGTTCTCTGCACGGCACAACACTGACCTATCTCCAAATGGAAGGATTCCCTGCGTTGGTTTCACGCACCGTGTGAAACGGTAACCATCAGCGAACCAAGCACAGCGCCCATCAGCGTAGCCCGCAGAGTAGCACGCAGGGAATCTCGCATGCTAGCCAGCAAGGAAAAACGCACCGTGTGAAACAGGCTTTATTCGAAGCTCGCGCGCAGGCCTTGATGCTAGAATACGAACTCGTTTCAAGTGGGGACTCGGCCCCATAAGTTTTAGGTCGGTTGATTTGCTTAGCAGAGTGACGAATACTGGCTGGACCCACTCTTCTCTTCCCCCCTTTCCACTCCTCATTCCCTCTTCTCTCCTGCAGTGTTGTCATTCAGTTTGTACTCCACCAAAAGTTCCCCATCTCGCCGTTAGGAGAACGTTAAGGTGTCCCAGTTTTTTCTTCCGGGATTGTACATAAGAATGACCTAATGTTTATGCTGTATTCCAGGAATGAAATGTGTCGCACTGGGTACGCGAATGATAACATACACGAAAGACAGAGAATTTCAGAGGGGGTGTATTAGGAGGGGGAGGGAAAAGGGGGTGCGGAAAGAATCCAAAGGAAAAACAGCGGACATTGGTATCGATCGACTAGGAATTTTATAACAATTACGAACATGAAGCGAAAAATTGAAAATGGAGGTGGTGTAGTAGGAGGGGGAGGGAAAAGGAGGTGCGGAAAGAATCCAAAGGAAACAGAGCGGACATTGGTATCCATCGACTAGGAATTTTATAACAAATACGAATATGAAGCGAAAAATTGAAAATGGAGGGGGTGTAGTAGGAGGGGAAGGGAAAAGGAGGCGCGGAAGGATTCTGAAGGACAAACAGCGGACATTGGTATCGATCGACTGGGAATTTTATAACAAATACGAATATGAAGCGAAAAATTGAAAATGGAGGGGGTGTAGTAGGAGGGGAAGGGAAAAGGAGGCGCGGAAGGATTCTGAAGGACAAACAGCGGACATTGGTATCGATCGACTGGGAATTTTATAACAATTACGAATATGAAGTGAAAAATTGAAAATGGAGGTGGTGTAGTAGGAGGGGGAGGGAAAAGGAGGCGCGGAAGGATTCTGAAGGAAACACAGCGGACATTGGTATCGATCGACAAGGAATTTTACAACAATTACGAATATGAAGAGAAAAATGGAAAATGGAGAGGGTGTAATAGGTGGGAGAGGGAAAAGAGGGTGTGGGTGGAATCTGACGGAAACAGAGAACATTTGTATCGATCGACTGGGAATTTTATACCAATTACGAATATGAAGTGAAAAATGGAAAATGGAGGTGGTGTAGTAGGAGGGGGAGGGAAAAGGAGGGGCGAAAGGAATCCAAAGGAAACACAGCGGACATTGGTATCCATCGACTAGGAATTTTATAACAATTACGAATATGAAGTGAAAAATTGAGAATGGAGGAGGTGTAGTAGGAGGGGGAGGGAAAAGGAGGTGCGGAATGAATCTGAAGGAAACACGGCTTACATTGGTATCGATCGACTAGGAATTTTATAAAAATTACGAATAAGAAGCGGAAAGTTGAAAATGGAGGGGGTGGAGTAGGAGGGGGATGGAAAAGGGGTGTGGAAGGAATCCGAAGGAAACACTGCCGACATTGGTATCGATCGACTATGAATTTTATAACAATAACGAATATGAAGCGAAAAATTGAAAATGGAGGGGGTGTAGTAGGAGGGGGAGGGAAAAGGGGGTGCGGTAGGAATCTGAAGGAAGCACGGCGGACATTGGAATCGATCGACTAGGAATTTTACAACAATTACGAATATGAAGAGAAAAATGGAAAATGGAGGGGGTGTAATAGGTGGGAGAGGGAAAAGGGGTGTTGAAGGAATCCGAAGGAAACACTGCCGACATTGGTATCGATCGACTAGGAATTTATAACAATTACGGATATGAAGCGAAAAATTGAGAATGGAGGGGGTGTAGTAGGAGGGGGAGGGAAAAGGAGGTGCGGAAGGAATCTGAAGGAAACACTGCCGACA
Organism: Uropetala carovei; assembly: GCA_036926305.1. Classification (NCBI taxonomy): domain Eukaryota; kingdom Metazoa; phylum Arthropoda; class Insecta; order Odonata; family Petaluridae; genus Uropetala; species Uropetala carovei. Next base: position 774,220 of record JAXCHB010000202.1, on the reverse strand, counting down.
TTGGTATCGATCGACTAGGAATTTTATAACATTAACGAATATGAAGCGAAAAATTGAAAATGGAGGGGGTGTAGTAGGAGGGGGATGTAAAAGTCGGTGTGGAAGGAATCCGAAGGAAATCCAGCGGACATTGTTATCTATCGACTAGGAATTTTATAACAATTACGAATATGAAGCGGAAAACTGAAAATGGAGTTGGTGTAGTAGGAGGGGGAGGGAAAAGGAGGTGCGGAAGGAATCCGAAGGAAACACTGCCGGCATTGGTATCGATCGAGTAGGAATTTTATAACAGTTACGAATATGAAGCGAAAAATTGAAAATGGATGGGATGTAGTAGGAGGGTGATGTAAAAGGGGGTGTTGGAAGAATCCGAAGGAAATCCGGCGGACATTGGTTTCGATCGACTAGGAATTTTATAACAATTACGAATATGACGCGGAAAATTGAAAATGGAGGGGGTGTAGTAGGAGCGGGATGGAAAAGGAGGCGCGGAAGGAATCCGAAGGAAATCCAGCGGACATTGGTATCGATCGACTAGGAATTTTATAACAATTACGAATAAGAAGCGAAAAGTTGAAAATGGAGGGGGTGGAGTAGGACGGGGAGGGAAAAGGGGGTACGTTAAGAATCCGAGGGAAACGCTGCGGACATTGTAGGAGTTTTATAAGATTTACGAATATGAAGTGAAAAATGGAAAATGGAGGAGGGGTAGTAGGACGGGGAGGGAAAAGGGGGTACGTGAAGAATCCGAAGGAAACACTGCGGAAATTGGTGTCGATCGACTAGGAATTTTATATGAATTACAAATATGAAGCGAAAAATTAAAAATAGAGGGGGGGGGTAATACGAGGGGAAGGGTAAAGTGGGCGTGGAAGAAATCCGAAGGAAACACTGCAGACATTGGTCTCTATCGACTAAGAATTTTATAATATATTCATCCAAGATGATCAATTCTGATAATGAATCTGGAAGACAAGGACAAGATTAAGCAACAGCTCTATGAAGCATTGAAAGTACGTTCTCATAGCTGGGCATAGCTGAAGCAGCTTCTATATCTTAGGGATCCAATTCTTTGGTTAGTATTTCACTATTTTATTAGGCAAAAAGATTCTATTTTTTAAAAACCTTTTCTCGTTATATAAATAGGGGCTCCAAAAACTTGAGTTGCGTGGGGGCCCAAGCATTTGTTCAGGAGCACATAGGTCTATGAGGATGGCACTTTCAAAACAACGCCTAAGCTATTTTTCCAGCTATATACAATACATGATGTGTTGCATGGGTCTATATATCCATTTGTATATTGCTCAACGAAAAGAAAAGACGAAGGTTCTTATGCATCCATATTTTAACAACTCAAGCAACACTGGGACTTTTTAAATTATAATTTTAATCTAGAACTGGTCATGCTTGATTATGAGTTAAGTGCTATAAATGCAGTGCGGAAAACATTCCCCAATTCTATTATTAAGAAATGCCTCTTCCATTTTTGTCAATCCATATGGAACATGTAATTGCATTAGGTCTAAAAGCTCAATTCAATAATAACGACGTTATTAGGAATGGTATACGGATGCTGATGGCATTACCGTTTATCCCTGTTGAGGACGTGCTTGATATATTTGACGACTTGCTTGCAATCCTCGACCCTACACTAGGGGATCTAGCAACGTATGTGGAAATAACTTATATACGAGGAAGGGAAGGCAAGGGGATGAGAGGAGCCATTCCTCCTAGGTTTGTTCTGGAATTATGGAGTGTAGGTACATGAGCAAACTGTAAACAGACAACAGCGGACCAACAACGCCGTAGAAGGGTGGCACTCACGCTTCCAAAGAATGATTCTTACACACCGTCCACCAGTTGGACATACATGTCATAGAGGATGTTATTCCTGCATCTTTCGTTTCGAGTATTTTTCTTTAAACGGATATTGAAGGAGAATCGATTTTTCATTCTACAAATATATTTTACCATTGGTATTTTTTTATGAACAAAGCAATTTGAATTAAGGAAAGTCAGGAAAATCAACAAAATCAGGAAAATCAACAAAATCGGGAAATTCAGAAAAATCAGGAAATTCAGGTAAATCAGCAAATTCAGGAAATTCAAGAAAATCAGGAAATTAGGGAAAATAAGGAAATTCAGGATAATTAGAACATTCAGGATAATCAAGAAATTCAGGTGAATCAGGAAAATCAGGAAATTTTGGAAAATTAGGAAATCCAGGAAATTAAGGAAAATCAGAAAATTCAGGAAAATGAAGAAATTCAGGTAAATCAGGAAAGTGTGGTTAATCAGGAAATTAATCAACCGTTAACATAAAATCAGCGATTTCTCTTACAGATGCTCTCCCCCCCTCCCCACAACCCCCCTCTTCTTGGTCTGATTTTGCTCATCTACAAACTTGATCTTATACTTGTATTGAAAGTGACAAATATCAAATTTGAATTTCAACCCCCAAACCCCCACTGAAAATATTTATGAGATAAACCATATAGCCTATATTTTAAGCTGGACCAATCTAAAGATACTCTGCAACTTTCATAAAAATTCGACCAGCCGTTTTTGAGTGATGTGGTAACAAACAAACAGACTGGCAGACAACAATTGTGCAAACCGGTTCAAACGTCTTCTTGTGATGCAAAACACACAAAAAAGTAAAACCCTGACAAAAAAACAAATGTACAGACAGAGGTTGCAATTCCATTTATATAGATTTTTAGTCAAAACATGAAAAAGTTGACCTGCAAGAAACTACTTTTTCTTTGGTTTAGGTAGGTACATCCAGCGAATGAAGTGTTAATAAAAGCTGAAATATTATTTTGAAAAAGACTGCGTATCAATGCTGTTTATAGTTTTCTTAATACTGAATGATATATGAAAGCACAGGTGCGCACTAACTGGTCGGGAATCGGGGTGATTTACGTATTTCGTATTTCTCTTCTCTCCTGTAAAGATTGTGCTTAATGTAAGATTATGTAAAAGAAGTTGTTTATAAATGTTATGATCTACTAAATTATTCAAAAAGTTTATACAAATCCAATAACAATGAAAAAAATTACGAATTTTTCAATTTTCAGGAATCGAAATCGCCCATTTTCGCAAATTTTTAAAAACCTCTTATGACCTCAAACACGGGATTTCAGTAAACGTCCTGCGCGCTTGAAGGATTAAAGTGAGTCAAATGATTTTTAAGGAATATAAGGACATTGTCATCTTTTACCATTAACGTTGAAAGATTTATCGCAACATAAATCCATACATCTACTTACATTTGTTCGGTAACCAAGATGTTGTTTATTGTTTACGTTTTGGCTAATAGTATTGACATAATCCACATAATTTTATTGCTGCTTTAAAGGCTTCGGTGCATCTATCCATGTGAATATTAAGTAAGATGTTAATGCATAATTATATTAATGGTAAATTTGACAATATACAATACATAAAATAGTAAATGTTAATGTAAGCATCGCTTGCGTAATTAAGGAATGGGGAACGTTTGTCCCGAGCAATAAAAAGCGTTTGCTACTTAAAAGAAAACTTTCCCGAGCGACCAGCCGTTTTTGCGTGATGCGGTAACAAACAAACAAACAGACATTTTCCTAAAATATTTACCGAAATTGTTTTCCTAAAACATTTCTTATTAGACTTCTTCGATGTAATCAACCGTTAGCTTGAAATCAGCGATTACTCTTACGGGTACCCCCCCCCCCCACAACCCCCCTTCCCCTTCGTCTGTTTTTGGTCATCTACAAACCTGATCTTATAATTGTATTGAAAGTGACAAATATCAAATTTGAACTTCCTAAGTTAATTTACTCGAGAGTTATCATCGAAAAACCAAATCGATCCTTTCCCCCCCCCCCCCCCCCCCCCCCCCCCCCCAAAACCCCACATAAAATCTTTTTTGAGATACACTACATCACTACATAGCCTATATTTTAAGTTGGACCAGTCTAAAGATACGCTGCAAGTTTCTTAAAAAATCAACCAGCCGTTTCTACGTGATGCGGTAACAAACAAACAGACAGACAGACAGACAGAGAGACAATTCTGCAAACTGGTTCAACCGTCTTCTTGTGATGCAAAACACACAAAAAAAGTAAAACCCCGACAAAAAATCAAATGTACAGACAGAGGTTACAATTTTATTTATATAGATAACCAATCAAGTTTAGATAAGCAATTGCAATTTAACCTAGTTTTATTACCTTCTAATGCAGTTTATCATTACCTTCAACTGAAAAGAAATGAAGAGGTTAATGCAACATGGAAATAAATGAAAGATTTTAAAATTTTTATGGCAATTATTTTATTTTATAACTTTACTCATGTGTATACACCTACTGCCATGGCCCATCGATCCATTAGATTTATTTATTTTCTGACTTATGGCTTTTGAATGAATATCTATTCTCATTCGAAAATATTTTTTAAAAACAATGCCCTTAAGTTATGGCATGTAAGTATTTCTGAATTTTCAGCAGTCATTGCATTACAAAAATATTCTATCACATTCACACACTGCTTTTTTGGTACTCCCTTCCTGGCATGAAAAATGATTTCAGCTTCTTTTGCCAGGTCCCAGCACCACCTGTTGCTGCGAACCAATGAACCCTCATTCTGTTCTTTGAATAATAATAATTGCTTATCACAATCATCTATGTCACTTCCATCACCACACATAACATTTCAGCAAGGATTGCACTGCAACTGCCTATCAACATGTCTAACGACAAACCCACAGAAGTGAAATGGCATTTGTATGGAGAGTATCCATTTCTAATTCTTGCTCAGCCCCTTCCAGCTGCTCCTCCATATCCTCTTCATCTTCTACTTTCTTGCCTGCTACCTCTAAAAATTCTGCAAGTAAACTTCCTTTATCTGCCTCACAATTGCTCTTTGAGGGGATTATCATGAACTGTGCAACGCTTATTATTTTTATCGAATTTGTGAACTGTGCAGAAGATGGAATGGGGTTTTTAACATGTAAAGTTGAAAACAAATTTTCTAAGGAATCTTGGCAAAACCTCGATGTCAAGATGTAGCCAAAAGAGCATCCATTAATGAGAAAATGTTGGAGGTCTAAAAGTGAACATGTTGTCAACTTTATTCTGGTCTGAATAAGTTTCCACTTCCCATCTCCTACTTTTAAGCAGTCAAATATTTCTATGAATTCCTTTAGGAATTCAACTGAAGCATCATAAATTTCTATTTTGTGCCTGCTGAGTGCCATCACAGGATTTCTGGAGCATATTAGTGAAAACCACTTGTCCATGAGGTCAAAAAACCAAGCAGTGGCCAAGTATTCTGCACTCCACCCAAAGTTTTTTATGCAGTACCTTACTGCAGCTGCCACATCGTTGCTCATGAGTTCACATGCCGTGCGAACCCTCATCTTTTGGTACTGCTTCACAAAAACATGACTTTCAGTCAATTTTGGCACAATTTTTATGTCCCTTTCTTTTTGTAAATGTAGCAGTTTCTTGACTGGCTCCAAACATACTTTATTAGTAGTTAAACCATTTCTTTGCATCACTTTATCAGGCAAAAAGATGCATTTTCCATCTAATAGAGGGTTCCTAAATTTTTTTAATACATGGCAAACATCTGCCATAAAATAAACTCTCAAACCATCCTTGCATGGATGGGGAATTGAGTTGACAGTTCAATAATGTTTCCCACATGTTTCTCCAAATTCTTTCCAAACAGCCCTATTGCAACTGCCCATACCACTTTTTCGGATTCAGCGACACCTAAAACGTGTATTTCTGTAAAAATCTCGAGGTCGAATTTTTTCGCAGAAACAATACTTTCTCGATACATCGTATGAGAAAGTAAAAAAGGGCATATCTTCCTTACGTCAAGGGAACAATGGACAAATTGGGACTCGTATTAAAGAAATATAACATTACGACAACTTTTCAGCCTGTCAACCAAATTAAGAAGACATTAAAAACCAATAAACATAGGATGCTACTACAGGTGGAGGGGGTGTATAGGATACCATGCAGGACTTGCAATAAAGTTTATATAGGGGAAACGGAGAACGATCAAGACACGAGTAGAAGAACACAAAAGAGCCATGCGACTCAAACATGCCGACAAGTTAGCAGTAGCAGAACACGCCGCCGGGGGACACGAAATAGATTCCGAAAACACAAGAATTCTCGCGAAAGAAAAACTTTACGGAAAATGAGTAATACGGGAGGCATTAGAAATAAGGAAGCACGGAGAGAATTTCAACAGAGACAGTGCCTATAAGTTGAGCAACACATGGACCCCAGTGATAGTGAACAATATGATAAGATGAATGCCACAACAAAACTCACCCCACCACCAACCCTCCCCTCCCTATAAACCATCTACCCCTCCTCTGCTACCGTAGTATATATAAAGTCTACATGAGGACACGGGGCCAGATCACCCTGAAGAAGTCTCCGGCAAAGGAGAGGAAACGTTGGGGTTTAACACAGAAAATTTACGCAGGATAATGCGAAAAAACATTTATAATTTCAGCATGACAAGCACCCACAAAAGCTTAAAACAATTTTTAAGTTGTACTTCACAACTATACCCGTTTTCTACTCTTATGAAGCATGACCATGGCGCAGCGAATAGCCAATCAGGGCGTTTTCCTCTTCCACCACCATTTGAAGTTTTTGAGAGGCGCGGGAAAGTAGTATGCTCTTGCCCGATATCCGCTCTTGAAGAAAGTCGCATGCGAAAGCTACGGCGTAAACGCGGTAGATCTGGGAACAGAGTCGAGCTCGGAGCGATGTGAACAGCACGATGGCGAGAGACCGACTGACTTTCTCCCCTTCCCATTGACAGTCTCTCGAGTTTTCATTGGCTGCAGCAATAGGCATACAACTAGGATTTTCAATGTCAAGCTTCATAAGAGTAGAAAACGGGTACAAAAGACTTCTGTCAATGCCAGGCTTTGGAGATGTAATAAGTTGGTATAGATTTGCACTAATATGTAAACTCCTCCTTTTTAGCAACCAAGAGAAAAAAAGATGCATACCTAGGTCCACAGAAATTACAGAAAATATTCTCCGTGATCTCTCAATTGAGTAATAATTTTCATGATTTGTATGCCAAATATGAACATTTCCATTGATGAGTATTACGTTATGGAAAGGTCGTCTCTCATTCAGACAGTACATTCCCCTAAAGTCATCTAAAAGCTTTTGAGCTTTGATGCAGTTACAGGCTATTTGTGGTGATTGTAAATATACACAGGAAAAGACACTGCAATAGCTTCACCCTTTCTCCCTAAAGGCAGAAACAAAACAGCAGCCATAGTTTTCAATCTCATAGATCCTCTTCTGAATGAGAGACAAACTGTTTGGACGGACAATTTTTATCCCACCAAGAATTGGCAATGTCTCTTAAAATTCAGTACCACACAGACTGTGTCAGGACATTAAAATTAAACAGAAAAAATGTTCCTAAATACATAAAAGAAAAATCGGTACAAGATACATTGTACAAACTTACTCATATACTAATACGTCGTTCAGTTATCTTTAGAAAATGAAAATCGTATGAGCCTGTTTTTAGAAAATCCAATGTTTGTTAAAGTTGCCCAAGAATAAACTAGCCTTATATTCATTCACTGAGAAAAATGAAATACGTAGTATTATTGTATATGTATACTCAAGTAACTGTACGAAATTTGATCAAACGCGTTAGAGCCGTTTTTGAGAAAATGGAATTATTGTTAAAATTGCCTAGAATAAACTAGCCTTATATTCATTTTTTGAGAAATATGAACTATGTAGTATTATTGAAGACGTAAACTCAAGTACTTGTATGAAATTTGATCAAAATCGTTAGAGCCGTTTTCGAGAAAATCGGATTGTTGTTAAAAATGCGTAGAATAAACTACTCTTAATTATTGAGAAACTAGCGTAATTGCCTATCAATATGACGGGATATCTTTAGTTAACCTTAAAATAGTTACCTCCCTCCCCCCTCTCTCTCTCCCTATATCTCGCCACCTCCCTTTCACCCTCTCATTCCCTTCTCTCCCTCCCTCCCTCCTTACCTTCTCTCTCCTTCCCTATATAGTCTCAATTTTTCTCTCAATAAAGTCGTTTGTCAGTCTGTCTCCCTCCCTCAGTCTCTCTCTCCCCCCTCCCTCCGTCTCTCTCTCTCTCTCCTCCTCCCTCCCTCTCTCTCCCCCCCCTCCCTCTCTCTCCCCCTCCCTCCCACTCTCTCCCTCTCTCTTCCCCTCCCTCCCTCTCCTTCTCCCTCCCTCACTCCCCCTCCCTCTCTCCTGTCTCTCTCACTCCCTCCTCTCTCTCTCTCTCCCTCCCTCACTCCCTCCCTCCCCCCCCCCCCCCCTCTCCCTATCTCGTATTTATTTATTGGCAAGAATTCAGAGACAGCACAGGACCAATTATACTGAATATCGTAACAACAATAACAAAGACGAACACATACGACCATGCCCTAGGCAGGATTCGAACCTGCGACCCTAGCATTGGGAGCTAGACACGCCAACCACCCCTCTACCAGCGCCGGCAAAGCAAAGTACGCTTACACCCAAAAGGACTGATATAACAATAGGATTTTAAGGTCTAACAATTTAATTAGTCACCATGGCAACATTCCGTTAAAATGGCAAGATTTCCATAAAATATGTAAATTAATTGTTTAACATGGTATATTTTGAACTGTGGACAAAAAAAGATGAACAGAATAAGAAACTTTGTAATTTTTTCTTCACAACGGTTCAAAGCCGAAGGTTGTAGATTAATTCCTTCTAATTTTAATTTCCAAACGAAAGAAAGTCTGCACGTCGAAAAATCGCATTTTACATGTTAAGTAATGGGAAATGGAAATGCCCCCATTGGAGTCAAACCAAGGAATTTTCACGCGATTTAAATGCGTCATCACCTGAAAAAGTGTTAGTCAAGCATCCCTGCCAAATTTCGAGTTTATATCTTCATTACTTCTCGAGTTATTAGCGTTTAAGTTAGCATTATAGACAAAAAAGTTAGCGTTATAGACAGAGAACTGCTTTTTATTACATAAGAAGTCAACCATTTCTACGTATACTCTGCTCAGTATGATAAAATGCCAAAGTATGAGATTTCATTCATTTTCGTTTTACCATCTAGGCTCCAGAGCCAGTAACAGACAGACAGACGGCATTGCGAAAACCACTTTTTCGGATTCAGCGACACCTAAAACATATATTTCCGTAAAAATCATGAGGTCGAATTTTTTCGCGATAACAATACTATCTCGATACTTCGTATGAGAAAGTAAAAAAATCAATAAATGGTATATGCAGTTGTTCCATAGGCTTCTAAATGTTTCAATATTAAATTCCATGGTCATTTATAGACAGAATACAGGTATTAAAATTGATCATTTGACATTGATAGTGCAGCTGGTGGAAGGTCTGTTTTTAAAATATGGCAGCATCACCAGAAAAAAGTACCTGTTCACCTTTCAATGGACAACACCATTACGCGTCTAACCGAAAGACATGTCATGAAAAAAATTCCTCCTACAAAGAAATTTGGTATGCAAATACGATGTGCCATGCGTATGAAGCATGGACACAGAAGAGACACTGTATTGGCGTGAAAAGTGTGAGGTTGGATTGTTTTGATGATTATAAAAATAATTCTTTTTTTCATGTATGAATATTCTAGTTTTTGTGCATACCAGGATGTCAAATATATAACACTTCAAGTGGGAAGCTCATTTGTTCTAATTTGTAATACAAAATTAATTCAACTCACCCATCTTCTTTCTTTATATCGCAAAGTAGAGCTGGTCTGAGGCAGAGACAGGATGTCAGTTGTGTTTTAGTCTTCATTTCTCAGAGGATACACATCTGAAACAATGACAGAACCAAATCAGAAATCTTACACCCCAGTATAAAAATTCTAAAAAACCTTAATATTATCTATTGATTTGAAGTTTATAAGATAAGCAAACTGGCTAAGTTTATTATTCATACGTTGTTAAAAACAATGATTCTCATTTTTTAAGGTAAACTATAATTATTAGGTTAAAAACACTGAATATATATTAATAACAAATCCTGAAGTCAACTTTACTTAACCCGATTGATATTTACTAATTTTTCCATTTATGATTACAAGCTATAATCTAAGAATTGCTCTGAATCTCATTTGAATAAAATCCATGAAATTAAAATTCCGATAAATATCTCACACCAAATTAATCTTAATTAATACTAAGTTAAGAGTAAACTCCATTAATATATAATTTGGATTTTATATTTGCCTATAAACAAATCCTTTATTCCTAAACGTTTACGAACTCTTCAAAGAAAATGCTTTACAACAATAAAATCATTCATTAAACATTATGCAGTAGCAAAAAGTTGTACATAAGAACTAATTTATAAGAATAATTATTCCATTATACATAAAATATGATAAATATTACATTTATTATATACATTGTATAATTTCAATTGAAGAACATTTAATCAAATATCTATCATAATATACCCCTTTTATTGCTACATAACACTATAGGATGAAACGCTAATTTCTATTTGTGTAACCATAACGATAAAATTAATTTATAATTAAAATTAGATCACTTTTAATAGTAATAAGAAGGTAATAAACAGAAGCAATAACCAGCACAGGTATCAATCACACGAATTTCAACCAACAGAAGAATTTGTGTGTTTAATTCCCTTATTAAGTAGCAAATTACAATAGCTTCCATGTCAACTATGAATCAACGTCGAAAAGAGAAGTTAGTTAAGATTTTCTTACATTTGAAGAGATAAACCCTGGAGCGGTGTGATAGTGGTCTTGTATGCAACAAATGCTCCTACGAACGTAGCCTGGACCACGACGGCTATATAACAAAACAACACCTTTATTTTTCAATAACATTTCAAATTTACATAGGAATTCGCCAAAGAGACAATCACAAAATAAAATATGTACAAAAAATAATACTACATAAAAACATCAGCAATACATTACAACTTAATGACAAAACAGGGCATGGTGAATAATTACATTTACAAATTCACATCTCATTATATTAAAGAACAACTATGAACACTAGTTTTAAGGGAATAGTTGTTTAATGTCCACTAAAATTTACACAACAGCAAAAAACTTTCGATAAACACTTCACAGTTGACGAAAGTCACTACCTTAAAGTATCTTAAGAAATGTTCACAAGTAAATATAAAAAGATTTTACATACTGCTGTTAAAATACTTGTAACATTAATATCCGTAACGGGGACAACTTTTCGAAGAATAAACGGCCAGATTTATGTCACGGTCAAAGCTATGAAGATTAAATTTGGAACACAATAAAAAGAGAAATGAAAATTGGACAGGAAACCGTCACAATCCTTTTATCCAGATAAACTTGGATAAACTTGTCAAGGGCACCCTTCTACATCCATTTCCCGTATTTCAATAACGTACAGTGCAGGCTTGCCAACATTTCTTATAACAAATGTTTTGGCCAATGATGTAATTTAAAAAAGTTTTAGAAAAACATGATGTTGAATTTAAGAAATTATTATCAAGTATGAAGTGGATAAGATATTTTCAACAAACGAAACATTCTGAATTTCACTCAGAATATTTGAAAATGTGTCAATTCTACCCTTCACTATACTGCGTTTCCAGAGATCGTACGGATGAGGCGTGGCTACAGTTAGACTTGTAGGGTGAGGGAGAGAAAGTGTCAGCCAATAAGAGGTCTTAAATTTCCCACGCCTTTCAAAAATTCTTGACGAGCGCTGTTGACACGATTGCTCTCAGAACTTCACTCGTCCACAGCTGCTGTTGAAATGGGCGAAATTCGAAATGTGGCAACATTGGGTCGTAGCCTAAGCGAAATAACCCGAATGCGGACGGAATACTGCGAATCTGACCCGTCCGACTTCGGGAAACGCACTATAGCGGCCGTCCTTCTCTCGTCTTTCGTTCAGCATCTCCCACCAGGTGGCTAAGCAAGCTTGCCACCCAATTATCATGACAATATACTCTTCGGATATATTTTAATAAAAAGCTTGACAATTGTTAGGTCACAGCAATGCACGAAACCAGATTTTAAATGTTGCTTAGTTTATCTTTTAAAAAAGCTTCAACGCTATCTTTATTAGGTTATGTTCCTTTTTCTTTTAGTGATTGTTATAGCTATCGATATCAAAATGAATTAATTTCTGCCAGTATAGATCTCAGTATGTCTGTATATATGTTTATAATGGTGACTTACAATATTCTTTAAACTATATAATTTTAACGCTTCCATATATTTTATACTTCCTATATTTTTCATAAAAAGCTTTTCGAGATTAAAGACTTTTGTTGGCACTGCCGATTATCGATGTATCCTATGCGGTATATCGTGTTGATCGTGTTCAACTTCACACACGATGTTCGGTCCAGAAATATCTGCATTTTGTCCCAGATTTTTACTTTCTCCATATACGTAGTATAAAGTACTATTTTAGCATTGCTATAAGTGGGTTTCAGATGGTCGAATTTAATATTCCGATGTCGGTAATTCATAAAAACTCTGAACTTCGTTGTAGTATATAGTTTAACGAAAATCCAAACAAACAGTAGCTATCTAAATTTTATCTGGAAAATTTTGATGCTTATTTTTTAAAGATTTTATCAAGAAATTTCCAATCATGACGAAAGATAATAGCTTTTCTGATTTCTTTAGCAATATGTGCAGTTGCTTAAAAAAACAAGGTTTGGTGGAGAAAATATCAAGTGAATTCTGCAAATTATCCTCTGACTATGAACGTTTCCTCTTTGTTAGAAAACTCGCCTCTGAGAATGTATTCCGGCCTTCCTGCCTCGATGATAAAGTACCTGTGAAATGTTCAACTGAGTCCATTCGCTTGAGAAACGAAGGGAATGAAGAATTTATTAAAGGAAAGGAAACTAAGGCTTTGAAACTTTACAATAGAAGTGTCATACTAGCTCCCAGTTTTGTTGAGTTGTCTATGGCGTATGCTAATAGATCTGCTGTACTGTATTCTCTTGGGTGTTTTGAAGATTCTGTTTTGGATATAGGTAGAGCACTTCAATTAAATTACCCAGATGAACTTAAGTTTAAGCTATTGAAAAGAAAGGGAGATTGTTTCTGTAAATTAGGAAGGCACAGTGAAGCCAAGAAGAGCTATGAAGATTCTCGTTTACTGCTGAAGAATGCGACCTCTTTATCAGAGAAGAAGCATAAAGAAGTGGAAATGAATATATTATCATTGTTGAATGAATGTGTGATAAGTCACGGAGACCTTAAGCCTAATGTGACAGATCAATTAGAATGCCATCCATTCATAAGTTATTGTAAAAACGAGGAGATATTATGCGCATCTGATTGTGTAAAAATTCATTACTCCGATGATTTCGGTCGGCATGTTGTGGCTACCAAAGATGTCATTCCTGGTTAGTTAGGGTATTCCATGAAAATACATCCCTTATCAAATCTCTTAACTACTGAACTTAATTGGTTATTGATTATATTATTGGCTATCGTGTACGCTTTTCTTTCAGGTGATGTTATCATCATCGAAGAACCATTTGCATCCATACTTTTACCTGAATTCTACATCACTCATTGCTATTATTGTTTAAAGAGATGCAGCTCGATGATTCCCTGTGAAAATTGTTGTAATGTAAGTTTTTTAAGAGTTGGAAAATTTAATTTTTAGGAGGAAAATGTCATTTTTCTGTAAGGGCTGGATTTACTCGAAGTTAAAATGGATGATAGGTTCCAAATCTGGCATTGATATGATTTTTAAATTAAAGGATATTTTAACTTGTTTGATTGTAATTTAACTTGTAGCACTTTCATGCCAAATACCATTTTCTATCTTGTGCACCAGAAGCCGCATTTAGTGGTCTTATATTCATAAAATTGCAGTCGAGTATCAGCCAATTAAGCTGATTTTAATGTCTGGAAATGGTTAGTTACACTTGCTGACACAGAAAGTGTGATTACTGGGAATTAATTCAGTTTTCAGTCTCAAATTAAACACTAATTGCAGTGAATATATCATTTAGTGCTATCAAAGCACTTTTATAAAGGAAAAAGTATGTAGATAGCTCTGAGAAGTACAAAAATGAGGATGAGGAAATAAGTATGATTATTTTGAAAGGTTGATTTTTAACAGAATTAGTTGAGGTATAATCAGTCACCGTAGCAAACAGCACTTAGTTCATAATAAATAAATAGTAGAATTTAACCATGTACTGTTTCTCTCAGAGTTCACATTTTTTGGGGGACTTCATACCTCAGATAAAAGATTTGACATCTCGAAAGGGTTTCACAGCTTTAGAAAAATGAGCCTCCAAAGGCAAGCTCAGAGGCTATTATGAAACCTCAAGTACACTGTAGAAATTGAAAATGTTCCATGGTGTTCTGATTTTCAAAACTTTTGTATCATTTTTTCATCCACTGATTTACCACCAAGAAACTGTTAAGGAAAAAGCTACACAATTAATTGGCAGTTTACATAGAAATCAATTTTTAATTCAAAGAAGGCTGTTCAGAGTTTTTCATGTCTGATAATTTTTTCTTAAATTATGTATTTCTGATGAAGATAATTTTTTATTACACAGTGTGTTCTGGTGTACTATCAATTGTAGTAACAATAATATATAAGTGTTAGTGTCCTAATAATCATGCATTTGTTCAAATTAATTCTTCTTACCTCAGGTCAATACTATCTTATCAGTCGATAATTAATTGCCATAACATATAGCATACAGTGCATAAATGCCCCAGGAACCTGCAGTAGGCAGAGTTAAATGCCCAGAATTATTGCTAAATTACTCTAATTTTATATTAATATGCAGTACTTGAAGATGATAAATTATAAAACATCCAAATAAAAATATTTTAAAGAAAAAACACTAAACAATTCTGTTAATTATTTTACATGGTAAATGTTTTTCTTTTAAGGAATATGTATGCAAACCCTAAATGAAATAAAAAATATCATAACCAAACTGATAACTGAAAACAAGGTTAAATCAGAAAAGTATTTCAAAGTCCCCTCTGATAGAAAAAGGAAGGGATAAATTTTCTCCACTTAGCCAGTCATAATTTTTCTCCGTTGTTTGCACTTCTTGATATCCATGCTCATAATGAAATAGAAGTAAGGATAAGTTTTCTTAATGCATGCAAGTTGAGGTGGATTGCTTTGCCAACAGTGAATACATAAGAGGTCCCTTTAGAGCAGGGGTTCCCTACCTTTTCGATGTGGTGAGCACCAAGTTGTATCCTATAAAATCAAGTGAGCACCAAGGTGGTTCCTAGAATATCGAAAGAGCACCACTACACTTCTGCAAGAATAGTAATGATAACGAATAAAATCAAACCAACATGGAAGATATTCTTAATAATCTTGAGTATGTTTAGAAAGAAATCAACCAAGCAAATTAAATTATTTGTACTAAGAGATGGGATATTAAGCACCATAGAAGAGCAGTCAAGCTGTTAAAGAGCATCATCAGGTTTCCAAAGAGCACAGCGATGCTCACGAGAACCAGGTTGGGAATCCCTGGTTTAGAGACTGTTCAGCCATTAAAGATTAAATAATATAGGATAAATTGTTTTTTTCAGAATTAAAATACCTTTATTATTCTAAAATGCAATATGGCGCACCTTTTAAATATAGTTATCTTGCAGTTTAACTAGGGTCAACTGACTAATATTTATTTTATTTTACTTGCTTTCCACAGGTTATGTTTTGCAATGAAGAGTGTCGAAGAAGTTCATGGATAGGGTATCATGAGAAAGAATGTTCTATTCTTTCTTACATTTTGAAACTTGATGTAGGTAAAATGTCACTCTTAGCCTTACGAATTGTACTTTCTCTTCAGTTTACTACTTTAAAACAATTTCTTGATGCTATTGATTTAAACCCTTATTCTAATTCATTGAGAGAAAAAGGTTTTTCTAAGAATGGAAAATATGACTCCTCTGATTATACTCCTATATATCACCTAGAAGGTCACAGTGAAAAACGATATGTATCTGATCTCTTCAAAAGAACATGTATATCTTTCTGTATTGTGAGCTGTTTAAAAATTAATACTTCCTTATTCAACTCCGAGCCAACTTCTGATACTGAAAGCCTTGAACTATTAGTTGGTGAATTGATTTTGAGACACCTTCAGAATTTACCTTGCAATGCACATGAGGTGTCTGAGCTCTTTATTGAAAAGGTCAAACCTGCATCAGATATGTCTGAGAAATACCAACATGAACTCTCTTCATCTTTAGTTGAGATAGGAGCAGCTGCTTATGCAATGCTTAGCTTGATCAATCATTCATGTGATCCCAATGTTGTTAGACATAGTTATGATGGAAGTACTACAATATTACGAGCCATTAGACCTATAAACAAAGGGGAACAAGTGTTAGACAATTATGGATATCATTATGCAGTGCATTCAGCTCAATTAAGGCGTGAAAATCTCAAATTGCAATATTTCTTTGAATGTAACTGCACAGCATGTTCTGAAAAATGGCCTTGTTACCAACTTATAAAAGAAGTAAGTGTCGACCAGAATTTGCGCTGTCAAAATTGTGGAAACGGACCTTTAGAAAGAGTGGTAGAAAATCAAAACCAGGACCCACTACCAAATAATGGAGAATTATTTACCTGCAAGAAATGTGACAGATTGATGAATATTAATGCTTTAAAGGAAGAGTTGACAAATTCATCAAATGAATTCAAAAGTGTTTTCTCTTATGTAACAGCAGGGGAAAGAGTTGACAAAACAAAACTTATAAAGCATTTGCTGCTAATGGATAAGGCTTTAATGAGGCCATGGAAAGAGTATAATGATTGTCAAGAGGCCATAAAACATTGCTATGCTCTAGAAGGTAATTGCTTTCATCTCTAGCAAGCTCAAAGCGAGTTTTTTCAGCCATAAAATTGGTTTGATAAATATTTGTTGATCACTGTATGATGAAAACACACCAAATTAGAGGTAGCATATAATGCAGTGGTATTCTATACCTAATGGTAGGTTTGTGATGAATGCATGTATTCAGTCCTCAATGACAATTTTATGGCAGTTGGATTTGTATACAGAAAAACCCAATTTTATTATAAGAAAATGTTGCTGTCAAACAAAGATTTGATTCTGCATGAAAAATAAAAACAAAGTGATTGTGATGCATTTTCCAAATGTATTGAAAGATCAATGCTAAGACTTTTTTAAAGTCTGTTTTATGTAACCTTTAAAAAATTTGCAGTATTTTTCTGAGTAGGTATAAATGAAGATATCAACAGAAAAAGAGAGCACAAATGTGGAAGAGATACTACTGAGGTGGTTTAAAAATGCAAGACTTCCATTTACTGTAATTTTCCGATTATAATATGCAACCTATATAATACGTACCCATGTTTTCACAAGTGAAATGTGAAAATTCTCTTATCACTATACGCACCTATTTTTTGTCAAAGATCAATGTAATTTTACTTGACTATGTGTAGTATCAGGACAGTTCTCACCTTTTCACCAAATGAGATACGTGTGAAAGAGTTTACAAGAATATCATGTTACATTCTGACTTTCCCATTAAAGATCGCTACACTGTATAAAAACATTTTCTCTCAATGTTGCCTTTTGTATTAATCTGGTCAGTTGGAATATGATTTCGCGCTTTGCTGCCTAACTAGATATGTGTGAGAGAGTTTACGAAAATATCACGTTACGTTCTGACTCTCCCATTAAAGATCGCTATACTGTATAAAAACATTTTCTCTTAATGTCGCCTTTTGTATTAATCTGGTCGGTTGGAATAAGAGTTTGTCCTTTGCCGCCCAGTGACATCATTTACGTGGACATCAAGTCCAGTTCATACAAGCTGATCGAGGTATGTAAAATGTTCTCGGAGATGCAATTTACGTAAACGTTGAGAGAAGACGCAAGATTGCCAAGGAACTGTTTGAGGACAGTAATTCTGACAGCTAAATTAAATAAATAAATATTCTTATTTTTGCTTTGAAAAACAATATTTAAAGGAATGTTATTGAAATGTACGATTTATTTGTAAAAACATGTTCAAAAATATAAATTAGTTCCGTACTGATATATAATTCTGACAGCTAAATTAAATAAATAAATATTCTTATTTTTGCTTTGAAAAACAATATTTAAAGGAATGTTATTGAAATGTACGATTTATTTGTAAAAACATGTTCAAAAATATAAATTAGTTCCGTACTGAAAAAAGTTGTATGCATTTATAACCGTATATAATACGCACCCTAACTTTTTGTCAACTATTTCGAGAAAAAAATGTGTATTATAGTTGGAAAATTATGGTATTATTATCAATTAAATTGAGCCCAATGTGATCATATTAATCCTAGAACTACCAAGAGGGAGGCCTCCGAGGCCCACAATTTTGTTTTCGTCTGTATCTCTATTAAAAATAAAGATAACGTCTTGATATTTAATTACATTATGCAGAGACTTATATATAACAATTACTTGAAGTTTACCATCAATGTATGCATATTTCAATTTTCTGCAAATTATTTCGTCATTGGCTGCATGCATTGACAAGCGGGTGGCCTAAATTATAGTGTGCCTTCTGATTGATCAATTTTATTCTTGCAACTCCCACCTCCCAGTATTGCCATTTATAGTCAAATTATGTTGCATTTCATTCTTTTCCATACCCTCCTTAATAGCAGTTCATTTGTTTTCTCACAGAGCACTGTATCGGCATGAAAAACCTTGCATGCAAACAAGAATGTGGGAGGATTTTTGTTTTGTTTCTTTCAATATGAATGCGACATTTGTTCGGTCCATGCTGATAGGCCAGATGGCATCATGGTCATTTTATGACAGTATGACAGCGAAAAGAAGGGGTGGTCAAACCTGCGGTCTCGTAAAACCTTGGGTTCAGGGAGCCAGGAAAAGAAAGACCCTTCTGAAACGAAAAGTGGCCCAAGCCAGGGCACAGACCTTGGGAGTGAAAATAGTGCATTTTATGACATGATAACATACTGCATTTGTAATTATTTCATTTAAAAAGAATTCGTTGTGAGCCAGAAGATGCCATGTGATACCAATAAATGCGAGATAAATATTTATTATAATTCAATGAAAGGAGGGGTCGATACTATAGATCAGATGGCAAGGAAGTACATATACCACAAAGAGAGGCACGAGGAGATGTCCGCTTTCGATGTTCCATACTTTTATTGACGTAGTCGGGATCAATTCATGTACTTTTTTTGTTCTTAACTTCCCAGACTGGTGTGAGAATAAAAATAAATGGTGCCGCATATTTCTAAAGGAATTGGGAATAGAATTGATAAAATCCTAAGTTGAGGAGCGAGAAAAAAATATGACAAGGTTCCAGAGACCAATTACAATAGCTATGGAGACTATTCTTGATAGAAAATTAATAACAGATTTGCCACCTCAATCTCAACAACCCATTCGCGGGAGATGATATATGTGTTGCAATGAATCCCTTACCAAAAAATATAAGTATAGTAACCTTGGAAAATCCAACATGACATGCTCACATTGCAAACACCATGTGTGTGGAAAGCACAGTATGAAGAGTGTTATTTGTTTAAATTGTTGTGTGTCAGATGCAGCAGATTAAATTGTTTTTCTAATAAATTTGTTATTATTTCTGTAAATACAATCTTACTGCAGAATTAATGTGATCTTTAAAACATAATGAGGAAAAATGTAAAAAATTGTTTTTATGCAAATATTTCTATCTTTATGGTAGATAATGTACATATAATTTCAAATACTTTACTAAAATTACAGAGCTTTATTCCTATGATGTTTTTAAATATATAAAAATTGATTGAAAGCATTACTATGGCTTTTTATAGTAATTTAGATGGTGGGCCACTGAGGTCCCCCCCTTGGTAGTCCATGGTAGTGAAAATCGCTTGGTAGTTCTAGGGTTAAGGGACATCTGCCGTATATACCAGGGTTGAGCAAACTTTTCTACATGATGGGCTGCTTTGGTGGTTGAAAATTCTTTGGCAGGTCAAATTGGAAATTGCTAATGCTGTGGTGAACTCATGTAAATACAGTAGAACCTCATAAACCCGGCAATCTCGGGACCTAGCATTTGCCAGGTTTTTGAAAATGCCGGGTTTTTGAAGATTTATAAAAAATCCTTAAGTAATGTACATTTTTGGTAATTGATTATGTAATTCAAATGATGAATTACAATTAAAAGGGAACCCATTATCAATAAAGACTATTGCTTATACATGCACTAAAACGAGGAATTATAAAGAACCATTAAAAATTAAATAACGAACGTGAAACAAAGCATATATCTAATAAGCATTTACAACATTATTTTCATCACATTATTCTGAAAAAATTTTTAAACAGATCAGACAAACTAGCTTGCTTCATGCATTTTGATTTTTCCTTCATAAGTTTATCTTGTATTTGATACAAACACGTAATCTCTTGAAAATCAATGCAAGAACGTTGTTCTAAAACATATTGTATCTGTGACCAACTGTATATAGCGATCTATTGAAGGTTTGTCCTTAACTATCTCTTGATCATCGTCATTTTCATGTAATATGTTTAAATAAAGTTTTGTTATCATAATTATAATAAAATGAGTTATTGTATTAAATATTATGGATTGCTTTTTCATCATAGCATCACCAACTGCATAAAACCTGCTCAGAGACTTTATACTCTCTCTGGGCCATACGTCGTCTGCATCTGCCATATGGTATTGGCTCTATTTTCTAAATGTGGGATACCAAATTAAGATAAGCAATTTCTGTACAGTCAGGGCCAGTGTGATTATTTGCGAGGCCTAGTATGATAGTGAGCGGGGCCTATTTATGTATGTATATATACTAGGGTGTGCCAAAAATGAAAAATTTCGAAAAATTCGCCGCGACAACCCGTAAAAAGTTTCCTTTTGATGCAAAAGCACTCCTTGCAAAATTTGGTGGAAATACGATTACTTTTAGAGGTCGCTATTTTGTTTCCAAGTTTCAGTTTTTATGCGAGAATACCATTGTCACATATTCCTTCATATCTCGTCACCAATAAGACCTACAGAAAATTTTGAGAAGGTAAATTGTTAGTTTTGAGGTGTTCTATCGATTTTGGGCCAACTGGTTTAGAGGGACGTGTTTTAGATTTTTCGATTGCCTACCTCAAAGGGGCAAACACGTTTTTTCCAGCTGGAAAGCTTAAACAGTCCCATTATTCAATACATGAGTTTTGGATTGGTAAGAAATGATACTTAATACATGCTTTATGCTATTTAATGTCAAGAAGTTCAAAAATATGACACAAAATATAAGGAAAACTTGTGAAACGTCACATAATACACAAAATATTTTGCTAAATTTCACAACTGTTTAGCTTTAGTACACTTTGGAAAGGCCTTCCTGTGCTCCGCTACAATCTGAAGGAGAGCCTGTTTATCCTCTTCTTCCTTTGTAAGAATGGTATTGTACATTTTCATCAGACCCACACCTCTTTCTGCGCTGTCATTCATGACGCAAATGCTGCATTTTCCGAAGACCTTCCTTAAAGCTATCATGTGACTCTCATTCTGACAGTTCAGTGTCCATAAATGCAGGAGAAATACCAAGGCGTTCAAAGAAAACAAGTGATGGCTTGCTGGCAAAATTGTGGAGCTCCAGACAATCCACATTGCCTTCCCTTATGAAAGCTCTCTTTGGTGGATTTTCCACGCCATCCCTCTCCTGAAAAGCCTCCACTATCTTCTTTTTCACTTCGTTTGTCACCATGAGGTCAAACAATGCAAGGGGAACCATTTCAGCACTCGGGTACGATAGATGGTTCGAAAATTTGTCATAGGCTGTCTTCCACAAGTGTGACCGCCCAGCTTCCTTCTTCAATTGTTTCAGCATGCGTAGATCATTGTCCGGAGCCCACACAGTCGCAGCAGATGCAAACCAGAACTCGACATACGCGGAAACAATAAAAACAGTTAATGCTCGGAAGACATCTCCTCTTGCAAGGTGAAATTCTGCTCTAAAGAGCCAAATTTTCAGAATACAATAAATCTCTCCCAAGTTTCTGCTCTGTCAGGACACAGGCCCCATTCTTTCTGCCTGTATTGGTGCTCGTGGTGTCAAATGACAGTCCACAAATTTTGTGCGCAATATCCCACCCCTGCAGCAAATTAACCACAGCTTCCGCTTGTAGAGCTCAGGTCCCTGAAGCGATTTTAGGGATGTCAAGAATTTGCTCTTGTGTTTTTGCCAGTCACTACAACTACAAGGCAGTCTATGTTGTCGGTTCCTGCAAAATATAATTATTGAGAATGAGCAACACAATTCGTTGAGTGTCACCTATCCCCCCTCTGAAAAAACCACTTTGAAATCACTGACTCTCAGTGCATGCCTCCTCACCTGTTAGATCAGACATGATTTTACCGTCCCAATGGACCAGAAGAGGGGGCTCTAGATGAAAATCCCTCTTAACTGTGGTGGCAACTTCAGTGCGATGCTTCTTTCTCGCTCGGTGCACGGTTCTGTGCGAAACAGATAAATCCTGTACATTTTCACCTACGGTTGAGGCTACTGAATTTATGAGGATTGCGGCATTGCGACTTGAAGTTCCAGTCCGATCAAGCACTCCACACACTTCCGGTGACATCACTGATTTTTGAGGTTTATTTTCGACCACCCGGTATTCTCATGACGTATCGTCGTCATGTCGGTTGTCTTCCTCATACTTCCCTTCAATTCCACTTTAAGTTCAGAGCTTCTGCGATGAGAGGCTTCCTTCTCTAATCTTGCTGTCTCTCTTTCTAACCTAGTTAATGATCTCTTCTTCTTCAAAGCCAGTTTCACATCTCCTGATCCTATAACACCTCCTCGATCATGCTCCCTTTGTGCAAGAAATTCCTGGTCTTCTGTAACAGTCATCAGTGTCAAGGCATTTTCATGAGCAATATCAAATAAGAAGTCCACATCTTTAGTGAAATCCTCTCTATGAGCTCTCTGAGTTTCAGACATTGTTTTAGTTTTTCTTTAGGTGAGTCCATCGTTTGTGGACTATGAGCAGCTTCTCGGCTGCACGACTCACCGTCTGTGTTGGTATCCTGGCCTTATTCCAGAAGTTGATAGCTTCTTTGACAGCATGCCTAGCACTGTGCCTTAGTGTCTCTTTCAGTGTGTTGTGGCGATGGAAGAACAACTGTAACACTTGACGGGTTGATGGAAGCTTACATCCTAATATTTTATCATTCGGCTGGCCTATGAGCCAAACTTCGGTGTCACTCCTCTGCTGCATGTTGAGCGTGACTGCAGAAATGCGCACGAGATACTACTAGCATGAGGGATATTTCCAGGAAGCAGCGAGAACGAGCGCTGGACAGGCACAGACTTGCAGCTCAGACAGAAAGCAGCGGGCGAGGGAGGAGTGGAGGGAGAGGGGTGGGGAAGGAGAGAGGTAGGGGGATGGAGGAGCGGGCAGCAATGTCCTTGCCGCACTGAACATGTTAGACAAAATTTTCTGTAGGTCTGTAGATCTTACAGGTGACAAGATATGAAGGAATATGTGACAATGATATTCTCGCATAAAAACTGAAACTTTGAAACAAAATAGCGACCTCTAAAAGTAATCGGATTTCCACCAAATTTTACAAGGAGTGTTTTTGCATCAAAAGGAAACTTTTTACGGGTTGTCGCGATCAATTTTCGAATTTTTTTCATTTTTGGCACACCCTAATATATACCCAGTAGCACAAAAAGTGAAGTTTTTTTTCTTAAGTACAAAGATAATTTCTCACAAAACAGGAGTGAGCTTTCTCACAAAAGAATCTGACATTCTTTTATTTTTCCACTTCTAGTGCCTCCCTTCTCTGTACTGATGGACTCTTTTTGTTGTGGAATTTTTGTTGAAGATAGCCCGCCAGAATGTATTAATATGCAATAAAAAAATTGTCAAAATCTCAATACTTGAGAATTGAGCCTTGTGTGAGCCCCTAATAGAGCAAAGGGTCCTGTTCGGCTGAACCAACTGCACACACACCTCACACTGGCCCTGTTTATAGTAACAATTTGCTTCACTGTTAGTGTTCTAGTCTTTATGTACGGTGATTCATACATTATCAAACCATGGCAAGACCTCGAGTTGGACATATAGCAGAATAGTCAGATAAAAGGCCCAATTACTCGGAAAGCTAAGCTGGTTTCCCCATGTTTTCTAAATCACCCTTTTAGGGAACACAACTTGACATTTACATTGGAAGAGCCATTATTATAATGCAAAATATGTTTTTTATTTTGACATTTTTTGTGCAATATGAGGAGGCAGGCTACATAACTCAAGATAGCCCAGCCAGTGATTTCTCTATGGGAAGTAATGCTCAAAATGATATATTTTTTCTACGGTGATCACTTTAATTAAAATCTGTATGATAAGGGTTAAACAGATGATAGCATCTGATTTACTTGCCCACTGTAAATGAAGATATTCCTATTCCTACCAGGTGTATTCCTTCTTGTAAAATAATAACCTTTTTATATGAAGCCTCAAAATATCCCTAATCTTTAAGTAAAAGAACTACCGTAAAGACCCGCGTATAGGACGCACTTTTTTTTCCAAATTTTGGAAGCTAAAGTGTAGGATGCGTCCTATACACGGGTACATAATATTTCATGTTTTTCTCTCTACGAATGCTCGATGAAAAATGAAAAATAAACAGGTGAAAACTATTATTTATTAAACATCAAAGTGTTTTAATTTAAATAAAACTTTTTAATATGAAAAAAGATTGCACTTTTACAAATAAGTGATGTAAGTACAAGATATTTCGGCTTTATTAGCCACTTATAATCAGATATGGATTTTAAATAATTTTCGTTTTTTCTGTACGAAGTCCTCAGTTAAAATGAAATACAAATATAAAATGAAATTGCTAAAATTTAAATATTTAATGTCTGTCCATTGAAAGAAAATCTTCAATCAAGAAAATAATTCAAACTTTTCAAACAATTTCCCTAAAATCCTATAAACTCGCCATCATCTGAGTCGTCATCGGTAATCTGGAACTCGTTGTAGACTTCATTTGTTTTTGAAGCCTCAGTTTCGTCTGCTTCTAATTCTGCGGTCGTTGTGCCGTTGTTTTTATCATCTTCCCATAATACGTCGTCTTCACTTCCATTATAAAATTATAGTAAATATTAAGGGATGAAACTTTGGAGAAATCTTTATCAATAATTGAAATAAATAACTTCTTTAAACTCATGATATTTTATTTTTACTGCAAGTTTCACAGACGATTGAAAAAATTTTAACCGATTTTTTTTTATTTCAATTGGATAGGAGTCACGAAAATCTGCCACATTATATCTTCTACATTGCTTTCCAAAGTGTTTTAAAATTTCCCGTAATATATAGTTTCGATATAGGTAAATCTAGTATTACAAATACTTCGGTAAATTCACTTTTCAGATCATACTCAGCAGAAAGCATACTTATTCGAAGGAACTCATTTAATAGAATGGATATGAATCTTTTATTGCGACTTATTGTTTCTTCCTAGAATTTTAAGATAAAATATTCTTGCGTCCTATAGGTACACGTGAACAAAGAAAATTCCCAGAATTTGACGCGGAAAACCACCCTGCGTCCTATACACGGGAAAAGAAAATTCTCAAAATTTGACTTCGAAAACCACCCTGCGTCCTATACACGGGTGCGTCCTATACCCGGGTCTTTACGGTATGTCTTTCCTTACCTTGGTTACTTTATTTTGTCCCTCACTTTATGTGGCGTACACTCAGAAGTCATGAGTCCCTTAGCCATTATATGTGTCGCTTTCCGTTGCGATAAATATATTTTTTTAACGCCTCTCTTGCGACTAGATCTATCCTTCACTTGGCTCGCCAAAAATTATTATAGGAACAGGCTATCGCCATTTCATTAACCCGGTAACGGACATTCAATTCGCAATAAATTCGAGTACGTATTGCTGTGAAATATTTTAATCGCTTCAACATTTTAGCGTAGCTGCACTACCTATGATCATTTCTAAGAAATTGCTGCTGTTTTATTTTTATTGAATATCTTTAAATTTCACATTCACCTGTTTTATATTCCCCTTTTAATGCTCAGAGTCTTTCATTAGACAAGTATTTGGTGTTCCAGCCGACCTCTGACTCCCTTTAGTTCCTGTAGGGCATCTTCAGAGTTTTGAATACGTGCTTCTGAGAGCTGTTGTGGAGTCACCAATGATCTTAATTTCATCGATCAACCCATATTGAGATTTGTCTCTGCATGACATTACATTAGGTCTGGAAAGGCGGTTATGGAGCCTTGTCTGAACTACTTTCATAGGAGTGTCATGATTTCTTATGGCCCTTTGAATATCAGAAATCAGCTTCTCTGTTTCTCCAATACGCCTTAGAACCCCACCAAGGTCATCTTCAGGCAGTTTCCTGCAGAGGTCTGTCTCCGTAATTCGATCAGCAAGTGCCACATCCACTGCAGCTTTCTGGGTTCGAAGATCTTTTGATGCATCCGTTAGTAGAGTGTATCAGTTTACGAAGTCCTGTAGATGACAACCTCTCCTTCTCAGCCAGAGCTAGATTTTCTTAAGATAATTGGTGCCCTCCATCAGGAGAAGACTGCCCATCAGAAACACGACATGCTCCTGGGTAGTGAAGTACAGTACGAGAAGTATTTCGGAGACCTAGGTATTCAGACTGAATCTGATGAGTCTGTGTCTTTTCACTCCAGTCTAACTCAAGCCTCTGCTTGGCTGCTCTGGTGGTACCTTTAAATAACTCTCCACCAAGTTAGCTTCTAGGACAGGCATTATGTGCAAACTCACAATTACAGAAGTTGGTTGAAAAATAGGCTGCAATTTCTAGTTTTATCAAGGAATGGAACTTGCTTCTCTTCGACTTCCGAAAGGAAGAGCAGCCTACATAGATTTTGGTAATCTTTATGAAAGATGTCTTGAAAACCAGAGATAAACCCTCCTTTTCCCTCTCCTTCCTCCCCCCGTCCATTTTCATTCTTTTGCTACATATTTGTAATTGTTATCAAATTCATAGTTGATCGAAAACAACTTCGATTGTGGTTCCTTAGTTTTCATTCCGCCCCACCCCATTTTCTCTCCTTCTCCCACCCTCCGTTTTCATTCTTTTGCTGCATATTTGTAATTGTTATAAAATTCTTACTTGGTCGATACCAATGTCCACTATGTTTCTTTAGTTTTTATTATTTAATTTATTTTTTGGGTTTTCAACATTTTACTAAACTTCATGCGAGAAATCTGGTTCTTAAAATTAAAAGCTTATCCAAAAACAATAATAATTTTGTACTAGTGTATTTATTATTCAATGATTGCAACATACTTAATGAAACGTATTTTTTGAGTTCTTATACGTTTTCAACGTTCTATTAAATTACAATGCGAAAAGTTGTTTTGAACTTAAAAGCTTATCCAAAAACAATAGTAATTTTGTATTAGTGTATTTATTACTCAATGATTGCAACTTCCTTAAATAAACATATTTAGTGAGTTTTTAAACGCTCTCATCATTTACCTACATTTCTGTGCGAAAAATCGGGCTTTTAATGTTAAAACGATCAATAACTGCTTTCCACAAATTCATATTAAAGGCGTTGTTTAGCATTTACGCCTATCATTAACTATTTAAAATAAATGCTACATTTACAAAAAGAATGACGTCAGTGGGACTAAAATAACTCGGAGTAAAATTGAGCGGGAATGAAATTACTGGGACTGAGATTAGCGTACTGAAATTACCAGGCTCGGCTCCTCTGTACGTGTCACGATGTGGGTTGGAGAAGGAGTACAAGGGTGTGAGGTAGAGAGGAGGGGGGAGGAAAAGGGGTGCGAGAGTGATGTCATTGGAAATTGTGGCATTTTTTCCGAGTATTTGAAAGATAAAGGGAACAATTGCAGATTTGTTTACGGGCGTTTGTTTTAAGTCGTTGCGATAACCTGCTTCAGTATCCTTTGTCATGAGCGTTTTCTTAGGAATTGTTATCTATGGTTTGTAGTTGCCTCGTGACATTCCTTCTTGTTTTTTCCGTTTTGAAAACTTGCAGGTGTCTCTTGGCTTCATGAAGGATGGATTGCGTCGCATAAAATTGAACTTGGATATTATTGCGCATTTACTTAAATTTAAGTTTGTCAATCAAGCACACTTAAAAAATGTTTCAAATATGTCATTTTCTATCATAAGGTCACGATTCTACGAGCTTTTAGGTTTATTATTTAATTAATTCTGATGAATGTGTAACGCATTATTCATTTTCGTATTATCGTTTCAAAAATCATAGGGATTAGAGAATTAAAACAGGTGAAGGCGAAGCTATCGTTTAAACGAGAGGGGTTAAATAGCTATGTTACCGTTATATTCCGGAACATCATCCTATCATCATCATCATCATAGGTATTCTGTCCGTTGACAGGTCCGTGATTATTCATGGTTAAACTTGGTTCTCCATATACTCCTATTTTCGCAGTTTTCTTAATGTCTTCATAGATCTCTTTCCCTTTCAAGTCGCCTATCAGCTGAAACTTTTCCTACCTCTTTCTCTTTTTCCATCCTATATCAACATGTATTTTACATAAAAATATACTTTTTCAGTAATCGATAGTTGTAAATTTCCATTTATGTTTTGAACGCAAATAATTTTGTATTAAAATTTCGAACGTTTGCCTATCCGCATCTGTAAAGTTTGAAACAATATTCTCATGAATGAATGGCATCAATGTGGGTTTTTACACCCTAACCTTCAGCTTCCCAACTTTCATATCTTCGGAGATATAAGTAAAACAATCAAAAACTATTTAAAACATACCTCACTTGTGTACCTGTAACGTTCAAGTTCACATTTTCTTTGTAAATTATCATTTATTTTTTACTTACGAATCGCTTTGTGCGAACGAATGGAAAGTTAACGAATTAAACTTCATTCCCTCATTGTGTATAATCCATTTTCTATAATTTTCTACTTTCTGTGTGCAAGCGAAGGTAAATTAAACCTATTAACTTATTTGTACTACAACTTGTTCACTTCATCATCTTGTTTCGTAAGAAAAAATTAGGTTTGAAAATCACCAAGCGTTTTCTTGGGAGGGGTTCCAAAATGTAAATGAAAAAGGTGGTCAAACGAAATGAACCTTTACGCAGTCACGTATACGATTAAATAATGTATACATTTATTATATAATGAGCATTTTTTATGTTTTTATGAACCTTCTAAATAGCGAATAACTTGAGTACAGGGCAATTGTTGTGACAATTCTTCTAGTCGCCGTTACTCCTGAAAGTAGATTTTGTGACGCGTAAGATGATGGACCAAGTTCGATCCCAGCGGCCTTTCATTCCCTCATCTGAATAACATTATATTGCGCGCATTGCATTTTCTATTTCAATTTTCAAGTTTGTCATAATCATCTTACAAACTCGGGACATGCACCAAAGAACGCCGAAAAGAACGAAAATGTCTATTACTATCGTCGATATTTACATTCTGGCTTTTAAAGAGAAAAAAAAGCTTTCTTATCCAAGGATACTGAATTAATTGTTACCGTATTCATTAAAGAACATTAAATCCTATTTATATATGGTAAAATGAAGGGAGAGTGAGGGAAGGGGGGTGGAAGGAGAGAGTGAGTGAGTGACTTAGGGAGGGAGAGAAGGGAAGACGAATAAGATGTATATTAATTTTGATTTTGTGCTTTAACTTGCATCTCCGTCTTTTTTGACCATCAAGTGCGATAGTACGAAAATAATGCGGAATAAATTTTACAAAGTACTCAAGTCAAAGAACTAAGAAGTACAACTGCTAGCTTAGACAAATATTACAAATCCTTAAAGGACCATGTGATGTTCCATTAAAGTCTGGTAGTGTTATTCGTTATCATGATGATAAGCACGTCCTTCAAAATGAAAACATCCTACTAAGTCACATTTCCAGTAAATGATACTTAAAGGCCCTTTCTTTAGATTTCATCATAGCATGATTGCCATAATGGCCCGATACACATGGGGGGTCTTATATTAAAGTGACTTCAAATTTCATTGTCAGATGTAAGAAGATAAAAAGTTTTGGAGAGTGAAATTTTCCAAAAAATATTTCCGAGTATCTGAAAGGTGACTAGATTTCTAGTGTATGTATGTACATAGAACAAAAAAAAAACAAATGAATCAGCTCGTCAAAAAAAAATTCTAGCATTTCAGTTTACCATCTCACGATTGCTCTCTTAGTAGAGCATACATGATTAAATGTATGGAGAGGGATATCTTCAGCCAGGATTAAAAGTCGAAAATGGTAGTGCCGTTTTGTATCTTTTTAAAATAATATCGGTCCGTAAAATTGGCCTCCTTTGTTCAGTCTCGGTGAGTAAAAAAGAATTCAATTCGGCGAATATGCGTTTCATTCCGCGGTTAACTGCAAACTGACGAATTCTCGAGAAGAGCAGTGGTACCCGTTTCTTTCGTCCACAAAACTTTAGAACGCGATTGCATCTAAACGAGCTATTTTCATCGCCTTTTATGTGCACATACCATGGTAAAGGCAGGAGAGAGATGGCGTTTTATCTGGAATCCAAGTTTAATACCCATTTACCTTTTGGGTGGAATTGGGTCTAGGATTGAAATGAAGAAAAGGATTGAGCGGAATGGAGAAGATAGTGAGAAAGATTGAAAAGAGAATGCTCTTTCAGCTGCGGTTTTGAAATGGGTTTTCTTCAAATTTCTCACTCAAAGTGATTGCACCTTTGACATTCCTTTCCTTTTGTGGGATTGATAGATTGATATATTTATTGGGGCGAGATTGAGGGAGATATGGAAAGAGTGATGTACACCTATTCGTTCTTATTTTGTGACGTTAGAGCTCGCAGGAAAATGGATTCAATTATGTTTTTCTTCCGCTGTTAACATTATAAATAATAATGTTGAAAGGGTTTTTTCGCCAATAGATCAATTCAGCGTAAGACTTATAATTGACTAAATCTCATTTTACGCTAATAACTCATTTTAGTTACGAAAAATATTTTCCAGAGAGTTGTAAATGAACAATGCCAATTTTATTAATATTTGTAGAACACCCATTCGTTCTTACATAGGTTTAGTTACTTTTGTGAAACAAATTAATTCACTATTCCGTAACGAAATGCTGCCTTTAAATAAATGTGACTGGGAACTTTTGTATTTATAACTCATATCGATGCGATCATTAATAAAATATCATTCCGATTTTAAGTAAAGAATATTTGACATTTTATATAAAATTATTACGGAAAGAATTAATTTTAACTTTGGAATTATAGAGTATTTCTTCAGTAGTTGGAAAAGAAATATTTCGTTCGTTTATCAGGATGAATTGATTTCTTATGTTGAAATTTTCACGGATTGTCATTTATGTAGCGTTTGTCGCGTAAACAGGATGATGCGGTTTGAATTTTTAATTTGCATATTAGTTTTCGCATTTACTTTCAATAAATGGAGACGATAATTCCACACACTCATCAAAACCTACTGCCCAGTATGACTGACTTGCAGTCCATTTGATTGTTGCAAATAATGTATAAACAAGGTGTGACCCAAAAGTTTCCGAACCGATTTTTGTGAACTTGGTATTAAAAGTACGCAGTTGGCGGCACTGGAAAAATTATCTCTGACTCTTTGATGCAAATATTTCATGAGATCACACGAATCTGATTTTTACCGTGCCAGTTTTCCTAAAAAATGCTTCCAAAAGCGTTGGCCGACAAAACAAAACCTGCTATCGGTGGAATTTTTTTCTGATCTCCATCAAAGAATTCAAATGGAGGAATGCCTCCGAGTCATCCGTGTGGTTGAGGCATGGGTCTTTCAGTATGGAAGAGGGACTAAATTTCTAAGGCTTCAGGGAAAAACTCCCGAATCATTAAGACCAGAAAAATGCTATTGCCAAAATTGAAAGTGAAAACGACCATTTTCATATTGATGGTTTTTTGTGTCAAAATTTGACCAAAGAGTTCAAAAGTAAACCAGATATTCTATTTAGAGGTCCACCGACATCTGACAGATGCAGTTTATAGGAAGAGACCAAAGATTTGACCGAAGCTGGATCATATATAACTCATCATCGTGCAGTTGTCTCTCTCTCTCTCTCTCTCTGCGAAAGAATTTTTAGCTAAAATTTAATATCTCTCACTGAGATTATACGACTTCGCCTCATGTATCGATTTGTTCCTCAATTTCAAAGTTAATATGAAAGGAAGACACAAATAAAAAAAAAAACGATGGCACCTCTGAGAAACATGGTTATGAAATTTTTATTATTCTTTGATTCAGTGACAACCCCTGCCATATGATTCTGGCGGGTTATAGGAATGTAATGCACATGTAATTCTTCAAAACCGTACCTCTATTAATCTTGCCATGCGTACCAGTGCCGCTAGAAGTGTATGGCTCGGAAAGGAGATTATTTTTATAGATCTTCTCGTGTCGTATTTGTAATTTTATATTTACCCACTTGTAAACTTTTAGATCCCATCTCATATTTAAAAAATTTATAAAAATAAATATGTGAAGGAGATGGAGAATATTCTTTACGTTTCCAGGAGGTGCCTACATCCTGTTCATCAACTTGCCAGCTCCAAGAATCATGCAGCCATATTCCGAGAGGAAGAAAATGAACGAATTACTGTAATTAAGGAACGCTGATTATTGTAGCATTGAGATTCGCATCATCTTTGTTCGTCAGAAGAGGAATATGAGTGTAGAAGGGTGAATAGTTAGTGAAATAGTTGAGACAGATAGTCAGCACCTCAAAAGCCACCTCATATTCTTTCGGAGCCCTTCCGTCATTTTTTGACAGCCGTTCTAAAGGCACATGCTCCCTTTAAAATTAACAGGTGTTATTAGTATACACATATTCACTGTGGCGTTACTTCTATGCTCAATCACAGACGTTATTCACTCGAAGCGGTTAGTGAGTTCTTCTGAACGGGTCATGATTTAACTGCCTTGAAGAAAATTCTCGTGAATACTAACAAAAGTCTTCATTGAGAGATAACGAATTGCGTGATTGTTGACGCCGGTGGAAAAATGTCGGTTTGTATAGGTGCTATTAGCGATGGTAACATGGATTTCTAATGTTTTATATATTGCGTGTTAGGATATTTAGAGTAAGAGAACGTTTACCAGTTCACCTATAGCGTGTTGGATAGTTGGATAAATATTCGGCTAGGATTAGATGATCAGTTGTGATAATATTGTGGAAAAATTTTGTCGTTGTGGATTATGTAATTTTAAACATCTATCACTCTGGGAATATTTTTAGGGAAAATGTAAGTAATTCCGTGCAACTCTCATAGTATTAGATAATCATTTATTCCCATATGAAAAAGAATATATGAAATGCATTAAATCTGCCGAGGAGGCCTTGATCAGAGCGCCGCCGTCTATCTCATCTCCGTGCCCTTAAAACGGGTAAAGTAAGTTTTGAGACTCACACACACCACCTCAGATTTATGCGAATGTAGTACGGTCTCCATAGCGATACACTGGCCGAGTGAAGAGTCGAGCTGGAATCGTTGTGAGGGATCCAAGTCGATTCTACTCAACAATGCTTACCGCTGACCTGAAATCTATCCTTTGTAAGTCGTATAATCATAAGAGGGTGAAGATGGACGTTTTCACTTATTGTTTCCTAAGGTAAGAAATGTATCTTGATACATGCTTCTGGGTTATGAATTGGGAATTATATTTATGATTATAATTATAGAAGTTCCACTGTATTTTTGGAATTGAAACAGAAAAAATCGATGAAAATCATAATGATATAATAATTTCAGAACTTTTTTATATGAATGGGGCCTCAAAAATTTGACTTGCGTGGGGGGCCCAAGTTCGCAGTTACGCTCCTGCTTGTGGCTAATAGAATTGAGCGACCACAGAATTTCAGAAAGTAGCAATCTTCATGACTTTGTCTTATAGAATTTACTTACATTGTCATACACTGTGTTATATGATTTTATTCGCAGTTTTTCCACCAATTCGCCAACCTCTCGGATAATATTGTGGTATAATTTTACTTTAATCTTTATCGGAAGGTCGTCATTCTTATTTTGCTGGTTGACGAAGAAGTATCAATTTGTATTTGTGCTCTAGTGACATTTTTCTATTCATTGATAATAATTGAGTAGTAATTTTTTATTTGATTTAAACCAAATAAAGACAGGTGGGTTAGTCAGGTTTTTAAACCGATTTGATTGACCTTTCTAATTTAAAGAAGTATTATCTTTTCATTTTCCCCATTTGAATAACATAGGGATGAGTGCAGCTTATTTTTCATTTGAATTTTGAAATCGCTTAGAAACATGGTACGAACTTGAATCTTAGATGGCTCTATGCAGGGAAGAACAAAGTTTATTCTTATTGAAGACAGAATCCGAACCCCGGTCGTATTAGCGTAAAAATGCGTTTAGACTCAGAGAAATACGTGATTTTATCAGATTTATGACAATACCAATTATAAGCTACCATGACAACTTCCACTGTAGCCGAAGTTGCGAGTTCAATGCATTTATATGGAAAAATTTTTAATGTAATACCGTTTTTCAATTTCTGTCATATTTTGCTTTGTTTACATAGAAACAAAATATTTGATCTTAATTGAAATATTACTAATAAATGATATTAGTGAAGCTTTTATATGGCGTTGAGTTCTCCAAAAAAAATACGTAACTGAAATAATTAGACGTAGATTTTCCACAAATTGTGATCTCCACACCTTTGAAGATATTACGAAATTTCTCATAGGTATATAATTTTACCCTGCGGGCAACAGGCTGTATGACGATAAAAAATTTGGGTGGAGAGGATGTTTTATTTAATAATTATTTTCCCATAAGTTCACACGTAATTTTCGATTTTCAGAGTGCAGGGTTTTATTCGTTCATTCATAGAAGTACCTAAATATGGACTTATGTTCTTCGTTTTTGCTTTATTCGACGGTTTAAACTGTGTACTATCTTACTCTTGCAATGTTTACATGTTACACGTTCGAAGTTATAAATTCACTAAATCCGTTGAAATTCAACGGACACTTCCGATTCATGATTTTTTTTAAATTCTTTAATACCGGTATACCATCAACTACGAACATCAATGCCGGTACTGATTTTAGGGACCGGCGTTGCATTCCTTACCCGTACTGCTTAACAGTAACTTTCAATCCAGGTTAAAGACAGATATTATGGAAATGCCGCATCAAGAAATTCTCAATGCATGTTTTTAATAACTTCTATATTAAACGGTTTTTCATAATACGAAATTATTATTAATACGATACACTTCACTTTTTGACATTTCTACACAAACTTTCATCAGCGCCATCAAGCTTTGAAAACTGACATAAAGCCATTTTCCAAGAATAAAAATATTTTTATTCTATATAAACTAATAAAAATGGAGTTTTAGCTTTTTCCAATTGATGAATTTTGGAAAAGTAACCACATGCAGAATTGCAGCCTTCTAGGTAATGCAGAAGTGCCCTAGACTTTAGTTGTCAGACATACAAACGTTCTGCTTTATTAGTATAAATCTGGGGTCTCATACACGCGGCCCACTAGTTCATATTATGCGGACCTCTCACTGTTCTTACTCCAATGATATAGTTTCGGCTCGGCTCAGTGTCTAAGAAAGTTTTAATTTAAAGATTTAAAAATGTTTTTAGTCCTTTTGGTGTGTAATTTTTTCCACTTTTGGCTAGGTTAGTGCATTAGTGTTTTGGGTACTATCTTGGGATGGATTTCCAAATATTTGTGCTTCTCTCCACTGCCAAGAAACTCAAAAAAGCAAGCTCAAAAGGTGTACCATCTCTGATTTAGGGACTCTGCAGCCGTTTTATTACCCTGGGTCGCACGTGGAATGCGCTACTCTGCGGCTCTCTCTCACTCTCTCTCCCCCCCTCCCACATAAGAAGTTTCTGGATTCCTATGGAGGTTAGGATACTCTTGAACTTATCATTATAATATATTGACGGGCCTTAGGATATAGGAGGATACAAATGTCCAGCCCAAACTACAATAGTTGGAGAGCTGAAATTTTCAGAAATTGCAGACGGCATGGAGAAACCGCCAGAAAAATTGACATCTCATACCTAAGTGTCATGGGTTCGACTCCAGAAATTCCGAAATTTGCTTTATTTCCCATAAGTAAAGCATTGTGGCATATTTGAAAATTAATTTCGAGCTCTTTCCGATAATATAGAGAATTCAATCTTGGAGGGTTGTTAGATATCCGCGAGTTCTATAGGGAACCGTTATCATTTTCACCGCAAGTGTCCTGGGTTCGACTCCAGACGACACGGTATATCTCCCATAAGAAAGTATGGAAAAAATGAATTCATATAGACGAAACTAAGAGGAATAAATAGCTGATATTTTCAGGGTTTGTAGATGACACGAGTATACCTCCATATTATTTGACGACTCCTGCGTAGGTGTCATCGGTTCGATTCCAGGTAGCCTTAAATTTCAGATTATTTCCCATTAGGAAAGCATTGAAATTGGTGCAGGGCACTTTTGAGTTTAAAATATATTTGTCGGCTCTTACTCTTTATAATACGATTAGATAAATGCTTGCAGAATGCAAGCACACATTCACTAGTATAAAGATATTCTTGAAAGAAACAACTCACGTCAATTCTTACTCAAGCATATATGTTAAGTGGACATGACCTTTGCTGGAAGTAGGGGATATCCCTTTAAGAAAGGTTTGGCCAACCTTTACGTATCCCCGTCTATATTATGGGCTCAGTCATTGGTAAGATTAGTCCAAACGAACAGGCCGGCTGTCATTACGCTTCGGGTTTTAATGGGAAAATCCCCATGACTGCC
Source organism: Uropetala carovei (assembly GCA_036926305.1). NCBI lineage: Eukaryota > Metazoa > Arthropoda > Insecta > Odonata > Petaluridae > Uropetala > Uropetala carovei. The sequence continues at coordinate 737,312 of JAXCHB010000202.1, read as the reverse complement.
GTACTAGTCAGCGAATCACCTGGCTACCGATTCAGTAGTGAATTGTGAGTAAAGTCGGTGGCGGTGTCAGGAAGATGCAGTAGCAGTTAATAAGTAAGTAATCCCTATATATAATTTCCCATTCCCTGCGCGAGACATAGGGGCGGGATCTGGTTGCAGATAATTTATTGGCAAAAACTCTTTGTGTATATTAGGACCTTGTGTCACGAATGTTTCGCTTTTTCGCGGTTGAAAATGAAATAAAGGCTCGTGAAGTTTCTTTCTACTAATGTGAATTTTAAATACAGTAAAACCTGACATAGCGCGAATTCGGGAGGCGAGATTTCGCTAAGACGCGTTATACATTTCCCTGCATATACGGCCGGCCTAAAATTTCAAAATTTTCCGTTCGGCCCGCGTACGATTTGAGTTTGAGACCCCTGGTATAGATTATTTGAAAAATTTTGTTGATTTACCCAAGAGAAAAATCTAAAGGCGGAAGAGGATAAGCTCTGTCAGGAGAGAAGAAAACAAATGGATGCTGATATTTCAATAAATTATAGAATAATATTTTTCCTCCATTGAAATAATAAATGTTAATATTACTAAAAGTAAACAAATACCCCATGTAGGCATAATGACGTGAAGTACAATTATTCAAGTACCTAATTGTGTATTTAATAATTTCCTTTAACATTTGTTGTAAATTTTTTCATTCAGATGATTATTTAGTGAGAGACTTGCGAGGTATGTTACAAAATTCATGTAGGTCTTCATATAAAGTGGTCATTATTAGTGCCCGACTTAAACCAAATTTATAATCGGTCAAGATTTTACCAAAACTCCGCAATGCTAAATATCATCAAAATCTGCCTAACGGATCCCGCATTGAAAAATGTGGACTGACGGAGACGACCTCCCGTACATGCAATCACTTCGTGCACTTTGTGCAAAGAACGCATAAAAAGAGAGCTTAAGAATAGAATTGATATAATTTGAGAATTCATGGCTATGATATCAACATATGCCATTTAAGTGATTTTAAAAACTGTCATACATATTAATCAAATGTATTGCAGTAATATATGATGCTTTAATGGTAAAGGTATCTGATAAACATTAAATAAAGCATGAAGCATTTTCTGCATTAGTTTTGATTCAAATTAATTCGATTTTTTATTGAGTAGCGAATGGTGGTTTTATAATAAGCTCCAAAATTAAGTAAGAAATATTTCAAGTAATTTGATAACACCTCCCGAGGAGGCTTAATTAGATTACTTGAAAATATTGAATTAAAAAGCTGTATGATATACAAAGAATATTATAACCCTGCCAACATAACGTTCTGATGTTGAAACGTTAGTCACCGAACGTACGGCCACGACATTGTTGTGCCGACCCCAGATGCAGAAATTTTTCAGGAACGGAACACACTACGGTGGAGTTAATGGACGTCGCCGAAGGAGTCCAAGGCAAGAAGATGCTTCCTCAGCTATCCGGAAATCTCCCATCTAGCGCCCGCTTTAGATCCAGATTCCTAGTCTCAGACACTAAAGTATAAGCGCCCTTCACGGATTTCAGCAGTGAGTAGAGGAACGGTCAACCACGCACTTCGTCAGCCCGCAGCGGGGAGATCCTACCTCAATAACTTCGGAAACCGCGGATCTGAGTAACAGCCATAATAATCTATGGCCTTAATCAGAACAAGAAACAGGCCGTTGTTCTGTAGAAAGAATGTGGAGGAGATTTCACATTCAGCGTCCGATCCCAGATTACTAATGTGATAGATGGGACACCGGAAAAGCACAGGGCAGATGTAGAGAACCTGGAGTCCATTAAACATCAGTACCATACTCATTCCCTGGTGATGACCAAGGGACAAAGATCTTCACTAAGACGATTGCAAAGGACTACACAACAGAAGATTTTCGAGCGCAACTTGAGAGAAAGTGATTCATTGTCCGAGGAGTCCACCAAATACCAGATGAAGGTCAAAAAAATCGCAGACGGATTCCCCGCTTCATCGCAACCATAGAGATGACTTCGGGGTGTTTACCATTTGAGAATATCATATCCCTCTTCCGCTCTCTCTCAGGTCTACGTCGAGCGGGTGCACGGGAAGAGAGAACTCATGTTATGCTACAATTGCCAGAGAACCAGAAACGTAGCCTTTGAGTGCGGAATGAAATCCCCTTACAATATATGTGCTGGGTCACACCTCTCGAGTAACTGCAGAAAGCCTCCGACAGAGAATCCGAAGTGTGCCAAGCGTTAAGGTCCTCATCCGTCATCAGCTCGCCATTTCCAAATTTTTATGGGGCTGTGAGTAGTTAGGAGGAGTTAAACAGTCTTCTGAAACCGTGGACACCGGGAGACAAAAGAAAGAAAACGCCATTAGCTTCTCCCTGAGGATTATTCTCAGAGGTAGTTGCGAATCCACCTCATATATCCACCGCAACTTCAGGTTGCGGTGGATATCGATGAGGTGGATTCGCAACTGCCTCTGAGAATAATCCTTAGGAAGAAGCTAATGGCGTTTTCTTTCTCTTGTCTGCCGGAGTCCACGGTTACCCGAGACTGTTTATCTCTTCCTACCTCCTCACAGTCCCATAAAAAATGGGAAATGGGAGCTGATGACGGATGAGGACCTTAACGCTTGGCACACTTCGGATTCTCTGTCGGAGGCTTTCTGCAGTTACTCGAGAGGTGTGACCCAGCACATATATTGTAAGGGGATTTCATTCCGCACTCAAAGGCTACGTTTCTGGTTCTCTGGCAATTGTAGCATAACATGAGTTCTCTCTTCCCGTGCACCCGCTCGACGTAGACCTGAGAGAGAGCGGAAGAGGGATATGATATTCTCAAATGGTAAACACCCCGAAGTCATCTCTATGGTTGCGATGAAGCGGGGAATCCGTCTGCGATTTTTTTGACCTTCATCTGGTATTTGGTGGACTCCTCGGACAATGAATCACTTTCTCTCAAGTTGCGCTCGAAAATCTTCTGTTGTGTAGTCCTTTGCAATCGTCTTAGTGAAGATCTTTGTCCCTTGGTCATCACCAGGGAATGAGTATGGTACTGATGTTTAATGGACTCCAGGTTCTCTACATCTGCCCTGTGCTTTTCCGGTGTCCCATCTATCACATTAGTAATCTGGGATCGGACGCTGAATGTGAAATCTCCTCCACATTCTTTCTACAGAACAACGGCCTGTTTCTTGTTCTGATTAAGGCCATAGATTATTATGGCTGTTACTCAGATCCGCGGTTTCCGAAGTTATTGAGGTAGGATCTCCCCGCTGCGGGCTGACGAAGTGAGTGGTTGACCGTTCCTCTACTCACTGCTGAAATCCGTGAAGGGCGCCTATACTTTAGTGTCTGAGACTAGGAATCTGGGTCTAAGGCCGGTGCTAGATGGGAGTTTTCCGGATAGCTGAGGAAGCATCTTCTTGCCTTGGACTCCTTCGGCGACGTCCATTAACTCCTCCGAAGTAAGGGCATTTCTGTCCTGAAATTACTCGGCTCAGTAATGCAGCTTCCTTCATCGGATTGTGGAGCGGAAGCACTAGTTGCCCAGGCCGCCAGTAGAGATGAGCGGTCAGGGTTAATAGCAGGACTAGGTGCAGCAGATGGCTCTCTGTCTTTAGATCTTGTAGCTACGGCTCCGAATTTCGAGAACTCCTGTTCGGTGGGACACGGAACTCTCTTGGGTCTGCGTTCCATGTGGAATGACGCAAGACAGTCGGGAGTAGGGTTGCCATCTTTTATATCTTCATAAGGCAGAGATTGAATGAAACCTGGGTAATTTAGAAGAAACCAAGAGGAATTAAATGTATGCAATATTCTGAAAGGTACTCATGATTGTAGGACATATAATTAAAAGTCGTTGTTTATTCTTCAAATAATTCTAGGTAACGGAATTTTAAGGGCATCATTAATTAAAAATTAACTGTCAGTTGTATGCAAAGTACAATGTTTGTAGAGAGATGGAGTATCAAATACTTAAATTATATATTATTCAAATGGAACACATAGCATTATAAATGTATTTAGTTTACACCAGTGTTCTCCAAACTTTCATCACCCAAGTTCCACTAAACATTTGCAAATTTACCGAAGATCGACATAGCGGAGCGACCCTTAATGCAAGAAATACTGTTTATCAGGGTGGTGAGGGTGAGGAGTGGAGGAGGAGGATCAACACTTCAATCCAATTTAATCGCAAAGAACCTTTTCTTCGGGTTAAAAATCTCGAATTCGAGTTTTCCATCTGTAAAAGAGAAGAGAGAGCATATGCTTACTGCAGTTTGCTATCATGTCTCTGACCCTATGTATATTTTCCGATTATATTACCGTCAATTAGCCTTCAAATAGACGGAATAAAAGCGTTATTCGCGTCGCACATTTGTATAATAATCGAAATTATTGTTTGAGCAACGGCAGTCATTATACATATTAAAGTAAATAGTTGTTATATAGGGAGTATTTGCTTATCTGGGCCTATGGCTTAAACGAGTCGAGTATCATATATCTACATATTCTCATTGCATATCTTACTGCAGCTTTGCGGTCATGTCTCCGCCTCTATTTGCATTTTCCTATTAAATTAGCGTCAATTAACCTTCAAATAGACTGAAGAATAGCGTATCGAAAAATAATTGGGTTGTGTTGGTTGGAAGAAGGGTATCAAAATATTGTTGGATTGCGTTGGTTGGAAGAAGGGTATTTAAAAAATCTTTGGGTTTGGTATGTTGAAAGAAGCATTTCAAAAATAACGTTGATTTGGTTGGAAGAAGGGTTTCAAAAATATTGTTTGGTTGGGTTGGATGAATGCTATTAAAAATACGTTTGGATGGACTTCTTAACATAATATACTCCTACAGAGATCCGATTTCGGAGCTATACGGGCAACTGGTCTTTTTGATAAAAGGAACAAGGATTTCTTAAATGAACAACAAATACTCAGTTTAGTATATAAATGAATGAATTATTACGTACTTTCGATATTTATACATATTTAAATTTTAAGACCAATACTTGAATATTCGATGAATGTATGGGATCCGTACGAAGTGGGGCAGGTAAAAAAGTTAGAAAAGGTGCAAGGAAAGGTTGCCAGATATGTGTTTGGGAGGCACAAGAAGACTGAATGCGTAACAGAAATGATAAATTCGCTAGGGTCGGGATCATTGCAAATTCGAAAGAAACTAAATAGGCCATGTGGGGTATTTAAAATATTCAATAAGGTAGAAATATTGGAAATTTTATTCATGATGATAGATAAACCTAACTACATTGGAAAAAATCACCACAGGCAGGGCCGCCGCAACTGGGTGTGCGAGTTGTGCACGGCACACCGGCGGCAGGAAAGGAGGGGCGGCCAGAGAGGAATAACGCCCTGAGAGGTATGGCGGAACTTGAGAATTTCGCGGCTGCCTAACGATGAGTCGATGGAGGGTGAGGGCGGCCGAATGTTGCCTATCTGCCTACAAAATGAAAGGGGTAACGGGGAAAACCAGAGCAGTCGACATATTTTGACCGCGTATCCGCTGAGAAGGGTCTCTCCGGGTTCTTAAACCCCTTATCTGGGGGACATTGTCGGCAATGACCGAAAAAGGGCAATACTATATCTCAGCCTTTTGGAATCTACGCCGCGGGTATTTCCCATAGCTCTAACACATTCTTCGCCAGGGCAGGTGTCCCTTGGGCACTTAAAACAAATATTTAAGATTCTTCTTCTTCTTACATCGGGGAAGGGTATTCCCAAAGCATTTGTTTCGGAAATGCCGGTTGCAAACCAGAGGTCATTATTCTACGAACTTGAATTTCTCACTCTTGCTATTTTCGGTAGTATTTCATCGCTAGTCGTTGGAGGAAGATCGAGACGTCGCTGGTGCTTTGAATTCGTTTCGTGCAGGTTTCCTTCCCGTGTGATCTAATTCTACTTTAAATTGCTGGTTTTTAGATTTCGACCATCTGATACTTTGGATTCCACATTTGTTGTCTAAGAGTTATATATCTTTTCCATGCTAGTAGATGTGTGGTGTTGTCTCCGATATAACGCGATCCCGAAATTAGTGTAAAAGTGAAAATGGCAAAACATTTCATTATAGGTTTCGGAGCTGAATTTAAAGAAATTTGTGGCGATGTTCACTAAATGTATCACATGCGCTGTAAGTTATTGACCTTGTGTTAGATTAATAGGCTCACTGCGCGACATAAATCTGATAATTCTTAAAGAAATTAAATACTTGAACTTCGAATTTAACATGACCCGCATTTGTATATTTTCAGGATAAAGTGGCGAGACGATCTTTGTTTTTCCGTGCAGACATTTTTTGTCAACTTTCCAATGGAAGGTATTTGTATAATAAATGAAAGAATTAATAAATGTTTCGCTTTTCTTCCTGAAAACTTAGATGATAGTAATTCATATCGCCGTTTAGAGCAAGGAAACTATTCATTGCATTAGAGGTCAATATCGCTTCATTTATTCTTGTGTACTTTGATCTAATACAGTAAAACCCTCGAAAAGCGGAATCTCATGAGACTAGACTAAATGTCCCCGTTTTTCACGGATCTTCCGCCTTGAACAGGCTAAAAAATCGTTTTTCATCAAAATGTAGGAATATAGAACCCCTTCAATCTTCCAAAATTTTTCTCTTTTACAGGAATCCGTCTTTCACATGTTTTACTGTATAAAATAATTAGGAGCAGTGTATGTGAGTGGGTGACAGTTAGTTTGATCGTAATAAATTTAATAGGTAAAACGTATTTCTAGTGCAAAAGTGTTTTCAAGTGCATTTACATCCGGTTTTATGGGCAAAATCTATTTCTTTGCTAATGCAAGCTCACTCTTCTGTAATCAGTATTCTGGGGAAAAGAGGTTAGAGAGTAAAACCTTCAGGATAGTGAAAAACGGCTGCCCTATTTTTTGTAATGTGTGAAATCGGTGTCTGAATTAATTATTTTTTTATTAAACAAGAGAAGTATTATATATTATAATTGATTTCATCTGTTGGAGCATTAATAAATGCATTCAAGAAACAAAACTCACATCCTTAGTGTCTGTGTCCACTGACTGTGATCGGATAATAAATTGTTTGCTACAAAAAATCAGGATCAGTTCGTGAATCATTATAAGTATTGTTGTGATTTTAACGTAAATATCCATTTATCTATGTTTAGGCTTCTTATTTTTAGAAGAAATTGGCACACGATCTACGAACAGGAAACATTTTAAAGAAAAATAGAGGAAAACTTTAATTTTTATCATCGATTTTATCCTACGGAAAGAAATCGCTTGAATTATTTGTTTCCCGTTAACGCAACACATTTCGATGAATTTAGCATCGAAGACTTTGCCGTAAAATATAACTTTGCCTTTTTGCCTAAGTTTGTGATTGAAATTTACGAGTCGTTAGAGCTGTGGTTCTTAACCTTTTAATGGTACTTTTGTCACCGCTTAGAATTGGACAAGTTTCACTGATAATGACGAAAACGTAAAATCAGACTAATTTAAAGTAGAAGTAAAATCAACGTTATCGCTTGTTTATCGATAAGAACGCTTCACTGCATATTTTATTTTGAAATTTTTATTTCCTCATTTCTTCAGTATGAAATCGTCATTAATTTACAACTAAATGCCACGAGAGGTAATTATATCTAATCAGATGGCAACTGATTTTTTCTTCACTATTTTGGACAGGACTATATTTTCATTGAGAGAAAGATTTTAAACTTTAAATGAACACTGTGAGTTGTTCTGCATGTTGCATGATACGTCAGAACTCAATGATTCGAAGGGCGGCGAGCTATTGACTAAATATAAGGAATTGGATAATAAGCTGACTGATGCAACTCTAAGTGAATCAGATTTAGATGGGGAGTATTTATTTGGAGAGATTCAAATATTGAAGCTCTACATAAAGCGTGAAATGGATACGTGAAGTATTGGACTATATTCTTCAAAATCAATTAATCTCTTCATTTCATAATGTTGCCATTGGCATCCGCATTTATCTGACATTACCTGTGTCTGTAGCTTCGGGAGAAAGAAGTTTTTCAAAACTCAAAATTATTATTTAAACTATTTTAAGGTCGACAATGTCGCAAGAGAGACTATCAAATTAACAATGATATCCATAGAACACGAACTGTCTGATAAGTCGAATGTACATGACATCATTTAAAAAAATTTCTACTTATCCAGCCAGGAAATAAAGTCTCTTAAATAACATGTAATTTATTTGTTAATGAGTGTTCATTTAATATTATAATCGTTAATCCTGTTTAGACAATTTTAGTATAAAGAATATTAGTGTAGATTATTTTTAATTTCTTCTAACAATAAAAAGTTTTTCATCCTTGTGAACCGTTTAAACTACGTAAATGCAATTTCTGGTGATAAACTATATTGTTCTTTTCTCTTTCTCATGTTTAGAAAGACTGTAATAATAGAAAAATTCACCTTTGCAGAGATGTAATAAATAATTTTTGCTATGTCGTATACTTTTTTTTCATTTAAAAAAGTATCCCGCAATATATACTACCATGTTGAGTGGGAGAGAGGGTGGCAAATTTTGTTTTGCACGCCGGCGGCCATATGGGTTGCGGCGGTCCTGACCACAGGTACAAAATTAAATATAGGCCCTAAGGAACAGACGTCAGCAAGAAGTCATTTCTAGGTCGAGGAATTCATGAGTGGAATGATCTACCTGATGAAATCTTTAACCTTCTTCGGTGAACTTATTTCTCTCAGTTGGATTTAATTCAAGCAAACTTTCATTTAATTTGTTGAAATACTTGTCACTTTTTGCACTGTAGTTTATGTAATAGTTTTACCATTATATCATGTAATTCTGTGCTAGTTATATAATTATTTTCAAATATGAGGATGAATCGTGTTAATAAATACACAAATGGGTGGGCAAAATGTAAGTAAGGCTCACTTAGTGTAAGGCCCAATCCGCCTACACTGTTCCATTACTCCTCTGGTGATTTTCACAAATTTAGCAATGCCCTACTCAACATCGTAGTTGTGTTATATTGTTGATCCAGAAAAAAAGTAGTTCGGAGAGTATGATTTATCAACAAATACGCAAGGACTTGAAGTGTTCTGTATGAAACAAAATGCAATCGAAATTAAAGCGCACACTATTTTAATTCAAATCGTTTATTTAAAAAAGTCATAAAAAGGGCTTTCCACTGCAATCGAAATTGAACCGGTGATTTGAGCTATTCACCCGGAGATCTCCGGCCCAATATCCGTAGGTTGCCAACCTCAGTCGGGAGTGTATAAACGAACCTCTATAAAACGTAGGGACCATGCTGCCGTTGGAAGATGAGCGTCGTAAAAATTGTATGACTTGACTTTCACGGGTGTTACCAACAACAATGATCCTTTAAAACTCGAATGCTTTTTGTTATCCGTCTCTTACTACGACAATAAGCACTTGCTCTGAGCGAGCTTCTTGCGAGACGATATGCAACTTTTATATAGTCTTATACTTTGTTAATGAGCGATCTCTTGGATTTCGTTATATATATCGCAAGACTCGCAATCACTTAGGACAGACAAATGGAAGATTATTCTGGGATAGATGAAGCCGGCGAAATAGAAGCTCTGCTCACTCGCAATAACCTTTGTAGTCTCACCCTATGGGTGGAGCGTAATGACCTACGCATACAATTTCGTGTGCACGGATTGGTTCATCGCGTTGTGGGTGGGGGAAGGTGGATGAGGAAGGGAAAGGGGGGCGAGAGTGAGGGGGAGAGGGAGAAGTTACAGGAAATGGGAGTATTTTTTCCCCGAGAATAGTTCCGAGATAAGGGTGCACTTACAGATTTGATCACGGGCGTTTGTTTTAAGTCGTTGCGATAACCTACTTCAACCCCCTTTGTCATAAGCGCCTTATGAGGAATTGTTATCTATTGTTTATAGTTGTCTCTCGTGATATTCCTTCTTGTTTTTTCCGTTTTCAAAACTTGCAGGTGTCTCCTGGTTTCATGAAGGATGGATTGCGTCGCAAAAAATTGACTTTGGATATTATTGCGCATTTACTTAATTTTAGTTTGTCAAACAAGCACACTTAAAAATGTTTCAAATATGTCATTTTATATCATAAAGTCACGATTCTACGAGCTTTTAGGTTTATTATTTAATTAATTCTGATGAAAGGGTTACGCATTATTCATTTTCGTATTATGATTTCATAAATCATAGGGATTAGAGAATTAAAACAGGTGAAGGCGAAGCTATCGTTTAAACGAGAGAGGTTAAATAGCTATGTTACCGTTATATTCCGGATCATCGTTCTACATCCATATGTATTTTACATAAAAATATACTTTTTTGGGTAATCGATAGTTCTAAATTTACATTTCTGTTTAGAACGCAAACAATTTCCTGTTAAAATTTTGAACGCTTCCCTATCCGCATCTGTAAAGTTTTCAACAATCAACATTCTCAGGAATGAATGATTAACATTAGGAGATTAATAGAACGTTGTTATCGGTGTGGATGCACATACCTCCGGTACGTTGTCGCAAATTGTAGTATTGGAAAATACAATCATTGCAGAACTCCCGCCTTTCTCCCATTCTGTTAGTGGCTGGTGCACCATAATGCAGAGCGTACATCAAGGGTCGGTGTTCATGCCCAGATCCGATTCCCGCCACGAGCAACAGGTTAACAACTGAAAAGAATATGAGAGAGAGAGAGAGCTATTTTCAGCGTACCCTGTTTTAATTGAGCATACCACTACGGATATTCTAAATCAGGAATGGAAACGAACATTCTGTGTTGTTAAACATTAAAAAAATAATTTTATTCCGAGAGGTTTTGCAATTGTTAAATATAGTTATATTTTTTTAAAATTAGCAATCGATGATTTGGCATGACTTTCTAGTTAACATTTCGTAGAGGAACGAAAGTTTTCCAAGGAATGGATAAAGCCAAAAATATCAAAAAAATAGAAGTTCTACTCACCAGCTATCAGCTTGCTTGTTGAGACCATGGCTGTAACTTGCCCTATGCTTCTTCATCCAGGCCAATTTATACTCTCCTCCGCACGAGTCACGATGTGGGTTGGAGAAGGAGTACAAGGGTGTGAGGTAGAGAGGAGGGGGGGAGGAAAAGGGGAGCGAGAGTGATGTCATTGGAAATTGTGGCATTTTTTCCGAGTATTTGAAAGATAAAGGGAACAATTGCAGATTTGTTTACGGGCGTTTGTTTTAAGTCGTTGCGATAACCTGCTTCAGTATCCTTTGTCATGAGCGTTTTCTTAGGAATTGTTATCTGTGGTTTGTAGTTGCCTCGTGACATTCCTTCTTGTTTTTTCCGTTTTGAAAACTTGCAGGTGTCTCTTGGCTTCATGAAGGATGGATTGCGTCGCATAAAATTGACCTTGGATATTATTGCGCATTTACTTAAATTTAAGTTTGTCAATCAAGCACACTTAAAAAATGTTTCAAATATGTCATTTTCTATCATAAAGTCACGATTCTACGAGCTTTTAGGTTTATTATTTAATTAATTCTGATGAAAGTGTAACGCATTATTCATTTTCGTGTTATCATTTCAAAAATCATAGGGATTAGAGAATTAAAACAGGTGAAGGCGAAGCTATCGTTTAAACGAGAGGGGTTAAATAGCTATGTTACCGTTATATTCCGGAACATCATCCTATCATCATCATCATCATAGGTATTCTGTCCGTTGACAGGTCCGTGATTATTCATGGTTAAACTTGGTTCTCCATATAATCTTATTTTCGCAGTTTTCTTAATGTCTTGATAGCTCTCTTTCCCTTTCAAGTCGCCTATCAGCTGAAACTTTTCCTACCTCTTTCTCTTTTTCCATCCTATATCAACATGTATTTTACATAAAAATATACTTTTTGAGTAATCGATAGTTGTAAATTTGCATTTATGTTTAGGACGCAAATAATTTTGTATTAAAATTTTGAACGTTTGCCTATCCGCATCTGTAAAGTTTGAAACAATATTCTCATGAATGAATGGCATCAATGTGGGTTTGTACACCCTAACCTTCAGCTTCCAAACTTTCATATCTTCGGAGATATAAGTAAAACAATCAAAAACTATTTAAAACATACCTCACTTGTGTACCTGTAACGTTCAAGTTCACATTTTCTTTGCAAATTATCATTTATTTTTTACTTACAAATCGCTTTGAGGGAACGAATGGAAAGTGAACGAATTTAACTTCATTCCCTCATTGAATATAATCCATTTTCTATACTTTTCTAATTTCCGTGCGCACGCGAAGGTAAATTAAACCTATTAACTTATTTGTACTACAACTTGTTCACTTCATCATCTTGTTTCGTAAGAAAAAATTAGGTTTGAAATCACCAAGCGTTTTCTTGGGAGGGGTTCCAAAATGTAAATGAAAAAGGTGGTCAAACGAAATGAACCGTTACACAGTCACATATACGATTAAATAATGTGTACATATATTATATAATGAGCATTTTTTATGTTTTTATGTGCCTTCTATATAGCGAATAACTTGAGTACAGGGCAATTGTTGTGACAATTCTTCTAGTCGCCGTTACTCCTGAAAGTAGATTTTGTGACGCGTAAGATGATGGACCGAGTTCGATCCCAGCGGCCTTTCATTCCCTCATCTGAATAACATTAGATTGCGCGCATTGCATTTTCTATTTCAATTTTCAAGTTTGCCATAATCATCTTACAAACTCGGGACATGCACCAAAGAACGCCGAAAAGAACGAAAATGTTAATTACTATCGTCGATATTTACATTCTGGCTTCTGAAGAGAAAAAAAAGCTTTCTTATCCAAGGATACTGAATTAATTGTTACCGTATTCATTAAAGAACGTTAAATCCTATTTATATATGGTAAAATGAAGGGAGAGTGAGGGAAGGGGCGTGGAAGGTGAGTGACTTAGGGATGGAGAGAAGGGAAGAGGAATAAGAAGTATATTAATTTTGATTTAATGCTTTAACTTGAATATCCGTCATTTTTGACGAGCACGTGCGCTAGTAGGAAAATAATGCAGAATAAGTTTTACAAAGTACTCAAGTCAAAGAAATAAGAAGTACAACTGCTAGCTTAGGCAAATACTACAAATCCTTAAAGTACCATGTGATGTTCTATTAAAGTCTGGTGGTGTTATTCGTTGTAATCAACTTCTGCGTTTTCGAAGGAATTTATTTAAAAAAAGAGATTCATCACCCAATGTTGTGTTTTAATGCGGGTATTGTGGGTTGCGGACTCTGGGGGGCATTCTTCCGCCTGCCGAGTCCCAGTTGATCGCGCGAAAGCCAGGGCGAGCAGACGAATTTCATCGTATCTATGTCTTTCTTTACCTTGGTTACTTTATTTTGTCCCTCACTTTATGTGGCGTACACTCAGAAGTCATGAGTCCCTTAGCCATTATATGTGTCGCTTTCCGTTGCGATAAATATATTTTTTTAAGGCCTCTCTTTCGACTAGTTCTATCCTTCACTTGGCTCGCCAAAAATTATTATAGGAACACGCTATCGCCACTTTATTAACCCAGTAACGGACATTCAATTCGCAAGAAATTCGAGTACGTATTGCTGTGAAATATTTTAAGCGCTTCAACATTTTAGCGTAGCTGCACAGCATATGATCATTTCTAAGACATTGCTGCTGTTTTATTGTTCTTGAATATCTTTAAATTTCACATTCACCTGTTTTATATTCCTTTTTTAGCTATTTAACCCCTCTCTTTTAAACGATAGCTTCGACTTCACCTGTTTTAATTCTCTAATCTCTATGATTTTTGAAATGATAACACGAAAATGAATAATACGTTACACTTTCATCAGAATTAATTAAATAATAAACCTAAAAGCTCGTAGAATCGTTACTTTATGATAGAAAATGACATATTTGAAACATTTTTAAGTGTGCTTGAGTGACAAACTTAAATTTAAGTAAATGCGCAATAATATCCAAGGTTAATTTTATGCGACGCAATCCATCCTTCATGAAGCCAAGAGACACCTGCAAGTTTTCAAAACGGAAAAAACAAGAAGGAATGTCACGAGGCAACTACAAACCACAGATAACAATTCCTAAGAAAACGCTCATGACAAAGGATACTGAAGCAGGTTATCGCAACGACTTTAAACAAACGCCCGTAAACAAATCTGCAATTGTTCCCTTTATCTTTCAAATACTCGGAAAAAATGCCACAATTACCAATGACATCACCCCCGCACCCCTTTTCCTCCCCCCCTCCTCTCTACCTCACACCCTTGTACTCCTTCTCCAACCCACGTCGTGACACGTACAGAGTAGCCGAGCCCGGTAATTTCAGTACGCTAATCTCAGTCCCAGTAATTTCATTCCCTCTCAATTTTACTCCGAGTTATTTTAGTCCCACTGACGTCATTCTTTTTGTAAATGTAGCATTTATTTTAAATAGTTAATGATAGGCGTAAATGCTAAACAACGCCTTTAATATGAATTTTTTGACAGCAGTTACTGATCGTTTTAACATTAAAAGCCCGATTTTTCGCACAGAAATGTAGGTAAATGATTAGAAAATTAGAAAATTATTATAGGAACACGCTATCGCCACTAAATTAACCCGGTAACGGACATTCAACTCGCAATAACTTCGAGTACGTATTGCTGTGAAGTATTTTAAGCGCTTCAACATTTTAGCGTAGCTGCACAACCTATGATCATTTCTAAGAAATTGCTGCCGTATTATTTTTCTTGAATATCTTTAAATTTCACATTCACCTGTTTTATATTCCCCTTTTAATGCTCAGAGTCTTTCATTAGACAAGTATTTGATGTTCCAGTTGACCTCTGACTCTCTTTAGTTCCTGTAGGGCATCGTCAGAGTTTTGAATACGTGCTTTGGAGAGCGGTTATGGGGTCACCAATGATCTTAATTTCATCGATCAACCCATATTGAGATTTGTCTCTGCATGACTTTACATTAGGTCTGGAAAGGCGGTTATGGAGCCTTGTCTGAACTACTTTCATAGGAGTGTCATGATTTCTTTTGCCCTATGAAAATCAGAAATCAGCTCCTCTGTTTCTCCAATACGCCTTAGAACCCCGCCAAGGTAGTTTCCTGCAGAGGTCTGTCTCCGTAATTCGAACAGCAAGTGCCACATCCACTGCAGCTTTCTGGGTTCGAAGATCTTTTGATGCATCCGTTAGTAGAGTGTATCTGTTTACGAAGTCCTGTAGATGACAACCTCTCCTTCTCAGCCAGAGCTAGATTTTCTTAAGAGAATTGGTGCCCTCCATCAGGAGAAGACTGCCCATCAGAAACACGACATGCTCCTGGGTAGTGAAGTACAGTACGAGAAGTGTTTTGGAGACCAAGGTATTCAGACTCAATCTGATGAGTTTGTGTCTTTTCACTCCAGTCTAACTCAAGCCTCTGCTTGGCTGCTTTATTGGCAGCTTGGTGGTCTTCAGTTTGCTTCATGAATCTCTCCATTGGAATTTTAATATCTTGTATAACTGATGATTCCATAACGAGTTCCACTTCAGGAGAATCTCGCACTAGATCGTCCTGTAATTTTGCTGTCCTACATTCTGTGCATTCGCCAAAAATCTTCTCTCGGTTCCTGAGCACTCCAATCGCTGTGGCCAGTCGCCTCTTCTGTTACTCAAGGAGACCCATTTCCTCACCAAATGCTCCTTCAGCATGCGCCAAATGGTTTTTCATGTTCCTCAGTTCTGCAGCTATCTCTTCCAGTCTTTTTGTATTCTCTGCTTGTGTCTTGTCTGTCAGTACGGAAGTCTCTTTGATGCAAGAGCGACCTCTCAATCAGCAAGCTTAGCTTGATGCTGGTTTTCGCCGCAATCGATGAAAACGTCCAGGTTTGCTCGTCTCCATTCCACCGGCGCATATTTTGAAATCATGTATATTCCGAACGCGGGGCGGGTGCCGTGATATCGGCCAAAGGGCTGCAGTCCCATCGACCCGTGGCCCACCATCCTAAAGGCCCCATCTGCACTTCGCAGCTAGAGTCTGGGTACGCAGAAGTGAGGGGAGCCTGCTGGTACAGGCAGATGAGAGGGTATTTTAGCGATACATTCATCTTGTGGTACCTTTAAGTAAACCTCCACCAAGTTAGCTTCTAGGACAGGCATTATGTGCAAATTCACAATTACAGCAGTTGGTTGAAAAATAGGCTGCAATTTCAAGTTTTATCAAAGATGGAACTTGCTTCTCTTCGCCCTTCGAAAAGAAGAGCAGCCTTCATAGATTTTGGTAATCTTCATGAAAGATGGCTTGAAAAACAGAGATAAACCCACCTTTTCCCTCTACTTCCTCTCCCCGTCCATTTACATTCTTTTGCTACATATTTGTAATTGTTATCAAATACATAGTTGATCGAAATCAATTTCGACTGTGGTTCCTTAGTTTTTCTTCCGCCCCACCCCATTTTCTCTCCTTCTCCCACCCTCCGTTTTCATTCTTTTGCTGCATATTTGTAATTGTTATGAAATTCTTAGTTGATCGATACCAATGTCGACTATGTTTCTTTAGTTTTTATTATTTATTTTATTTTTTGGGTTTTTCAACATTTTACTATATTTCATGCGAGAAATCGGGTACTTAAAATTAAAAGCTTATCCAAAAACAATAATAGTTTTGTACTGGTGTATTTATTATTCAATGATTGCAACATACTTAATGAAACGTATTTTTTGAGTTCTTATACGTTTTCAACGTTCTATTAAATTGCAATGCGAAAAGTTGTTTTTGAACTTAAAAGCTTATCCAAAAACAATAGTAATTTTGTGTTAGTGTATTTGTTACTCAATGATTGCAACTTCCATAAATAAACATATTTATTGAGTTTTTAAACGTTCTCATCATTTACCTATATTTCTGTGCGAAAAATCGTGCTTTTAATGTTAAAACGATCAATAACTGCTTTCAACAAATTCATATTAAAGGCGTTGTTTAGCATTTACGCCTATCATTAACTATTTAAGATAAATGCTACATTTACAAAAAGAATGACGTCAGTGGGACTAAAATACCTCGGAGTAAAATTGAGCGGGAATGAAATTACTGGGACTGAGATTAGCGTACTGAAATTACCGGGCTCGGCTCCTCTGTACGTGTCACGACGTGGGTTGGAGAAGGAGTACAAGGGTGTGAGGTAGAGAGGAGGGGGGGAGGAAAAGGGGTGCGAGAGTGATGTCATTGGAAATTGTGGCATTTTTTCCGAGTATTTGAAAGATAAAGGGAACAATTGCAGATTTGTTTACGGGCGTTTGTTTAAAGTCGTTGCGATAACCTGCTTCAGTATCCTTTGTCATGAGCGTTTTCTTAGGAATTGTTATCTATGGTTTGTAGTTGCCTCGTGACATTCCTTCTTGTTTTTTCCGTTTTGAAAACTTGCAGGTGTCTCTTGGCTTCATGAAGGATGGATTGCGTCGCATAAAATTGACCTTGGATATTATTGCGCATTTACTTAAATTTAAGTTTGTCAATCAAGCACACTTAAAAAATGTTTCAAATATGTCATTTTCTATCATAAAGTCACGATTCTACGAGCTTTTAGGTTTATTATTTAATTAATTCTGATGAAAGTGTAACGCATTATTCATTTTCGTGTTATCATTTCAAAAATCATAGGGATTAGAGAATTAAAACAGGTGAAGGCGAAGCTATCGTTTAAACGAGAGGGGTTAAATAGCTATGTTACCGTTATATTCCGGAACATCATCCTATCATCATCATCATCATAGGTATTCTGTCCGTTGACAGGTCCGTGATTATTCATGGTTAAACTTGGTTCTCCATATAATCCTATTTTCACAGTTTTCTTAATGTCTTGATAGCTCTCTTTCCCTTTCAAGTCGCCTATCAGCTGAAACTTTTCCTACCTCTTTCTCTTTTTCCATCCTATATCAACATGTATTTTACATAAAAATATACTTTTTGAGTAATCGATAGTTGTAAATTTGCATTTATGTTTAGAACGCAAATAATTTTGTATTAAAATTTTGATCGTTTGCCTATCCGCATCTGTAAAGTTTTAAACAATATTCTCATGAATGAATGGCATCAATGTGGGTTTGTACACCCTAACCTTCAGCTTCCAAACTTTCATATCTTCGGAGATATAAGTAAAACAATAAAAAATTATTTAAAACATACCTCACTTGTGTACCTGTAACGTTCAAGTTCACATTTTCTTTGTAAATTATCATTTATTTTTTACTTACAAATCGCTTTGTGCGAACGAATGGAATGTGAACGAATTTTACTTAATTACCTCATTCTGTATAATCCATTTTCTATAATTTTATACTTTCTGTGCGCACGCGAAGGTAAATTAAACCTATTAACTTATCTGTACTACAACTTGTTCACTTCATCATCTTGTTTCGTAAGAAAAAATTAGGTTTGAAAATCACCAAGCGTTTTCTTGAGTGGGGTTCCAAAATGTAAATGAAAAAGGTGGTTAAACGAAATGAACCTTTACGCAGTCACGTATACGATTAAATAATGTATACATTTATTATATAATGAGCATTTTTTATGTTTTTATGAACCTTCTAAATAGCGAATAACTTGAGTACAGGCCAATTGTTGCGACAATTCTTCTAGTTGCAGTTACTCCTGAAAGTAGATGTTGTGACGCGTAAGATGATGGACCGAGTTCGATCCCAGCGGCCTTTCATTCCCTCATCTGAATAACATTAGATTGTGCGCATTGCATTTTCTATTTCAATTTTTAAGTTTGCCATAATCATCTTACAAACTCGGGACATGCACCAAAGAACGCCGAAAAGAACGAAAATGTTAATTACTATCGTCGATATTTACATTCTGGCTTCTGAAGAGAAAAAAAAGCTTTCTTATCCAAGGATACTGAATTAATTGTTACCGTATTCATTAAAGAACGTTAAATCCTATTTATATATGGTAAAATGAAGGGAGAGTGAAAGAAGGGGCGTGGAAGGAGAGAGTGAGTGAGTGACTTAGGGATGGAGAGAAGGGAAGAGGAATAAGAAGTATATTAATTTAGATTTAATGCTTTAACTTGAATATCCGTCATTTTTGACGAGCACGTGCGCTAGTAGGAAAATAATGCAGAATAAGTTTTACAAAGTACTCAAGTCAAAGAACTAAGAAGTACAACTGCTAGCTTAGGCAAATATTACAGATCCTTAAAGGACCATTTGATGTTCTATTAAAGTCTGGTGGTGTTATTCGTTGTAATCAACTTCTGCGTTTTCGAAGGAATTTATTTAAAAAAAGAGATTCATCACCCAATGTTGTGTTTTAATGCGGGTATTGTGGGTTGCGGACTCTGGGGGGCATTCTTCCTCCTGCCGAGTCCCAGTTGATCGCGCGAAAGCCAGGGCGAGCAGACGAATTTCATCGTATCTATGTCTTCCTTTACCTTGGTTACTTTATTTTGTCCCTCACTTTATGTGGCGTACACTCAGAAGTCATGAGTCCCTTAGCCATTATATGTGTCGCTTTCCGTTGCGATAAATATATTTTTTTAAGGCCTCTCTTGCGACTAGTTCTATACTTCACTTGGCTCGCCAAAAATTATTATAGGAACACGCTATCGCCACTTTATTAACCCGGTAACGGACATTCAATTCGCAAGAAATTCGAGTACGTATTGCTGTGAAGTATTTTAAGCGCTTCAACATTTTAGCGTAGCTGCACAGCATATGATCATTTCTAAGACATTGCTGCTGTTTTATTTTTCTTGAATATCTTTAAATTTCACATTCACCTGTTTTATATTCCTTTTTTAGCTATTTAACCCCTCTCTTTTAAACGATAGCTTCGACTTCACCTGTTTTAATTCTCTAATCTCTATGATTTTTGAAATGATAACACGAAAATGAATAATACGTTACACTTTCATCAGAATTAATTAAATAATAAACCTAAAAGCTCGTAGAATCGTTACTTTATGATAGAAAATGACATATTTGAAACATTTTTAAGTGTGCTTGAGTGACAAACTTAAATTTAAGTAAATGCGCAATAATATCCAAGGTTAATTTTATGCGACGCAATCCATCCTTCATGAAGCCAAGAGATATCTGCAAGTTTTCAAAACGGAAAAAACTAGAAGGAATGTCACGAGGCAACTACAAACCCCAGATAACAATTCCTAAGAAAACGCTCATGACAAAGGATACTGAAGCAGGTTATCGCAACGACTTTAAACAAACGCCCGTAAACAAATCTGCAATTGTTCCCTTTATCTATCAAATACTCGGAACAAAAGCCACAATTTCCAATGACATCACCCCCGCACCCCTTTTCCTCCCCACCTCCACTCTACCTCACACCCTTGTACTCCTTCTCCAACCCACGTCGTGACACGTACAGAGTAGCCGAGCCCGGTAATTTCAGTGCGCTAATCTCAGTCCCAGTAATTTCATTCCCTCTCAATTTTACTCCGAGTTATTTTAGTCCCACTGACGTCATTCTTTTTGTAAATGTAGCATTTATTTTAAATAGTTAATGATAAGCGTAAATGCGAAACAACGCCTTCAATATTAATTTTTTGACAGTAGTTATTGATCGTTTTAACATTAAAAGCACGATTTTTCGCACAGAAATGTAGGTAAATGATTAGAAAATTAGAAAATTATTATAGGAACACGCTATCGCCACGTAATTAACCCGGTAACGGACATTCAATTCGCAATAACTTCGAGTACGTATTGCTGTGAAGTATTTTAAGCGCTTCAACATTTTAGCGTAGCTGCACAACATATGATCATTTCTAAGAAATTGCTGCTGTTTTATTTTTCTTGAATATCTTTAAATTTCACATTCACCTGTTTTATATTCCCCTTTTAATGCTCAGAGTCTTTCATTAGACAAGTATTTGATATTCCAGCCGACCCCTGACTCTCTTTAGTTCCTGAAGGGCATCGTCAGAGTTTCAATACGTGCTTTGGAGAGCGGTTATGGGGCCAAAAATGATCTTAATTTCATCGATCATCCCATATTGAGATTTGTCTCTGCATGACTTTACATTAGGTCTGGAAAGGCGGTTATGGAGCCTTGTCTGAACTACTTTCATAGGAGTGTCATGATTTCTTTTGCCCCTATGAAAATCAGAAATCAGCTCCTCTGTTTCTCCAATACGCCTTAAAACCCCACCAAAGTCATCTTCAGGTAGTTTCCTGCAGAGGTCTGTCACCGTAATTCGATCAGCAAGTGCCACATCCACTGCAGCTTTCTGGGTTCGAAGACCTTTTGATGCATCCGTTAGTAGAGTGTATCAGTTTACGAAGTCCTGTAGATGACAACCTCTCCTTCTCAGGCTGAGCTAGATTTTCTTAAGATAATTGGTGCCTTCCATCAGGAGAAGACTGCCCCTCAGGAACACGACATGCTCCTGGGTAGTGAAGTACAGTACGAGTAGTATTTCGGAGACCTAGATATTCAGACTGAATCTGATGAGTCTGTGTCTTTTCACTCCAGTCTAACTCAAGCCTCTGCTTGGCTGCTTTATTGGCAGCTTGGTGGCCTTCAGTTTGCTTCATGAATCTCTCCATTGGAATTTTAATCTCTTGTATAACTGATGATTCCGTGACGAGTTCCACTTCAGGAGAATCTCGCACTAGATGGTCCTGTAATTTTGCTGTCCTACATTCGGTGCATTCGCCAAAAATCTTCTCTCGGTTCCTGAGCACTCCAATCGCTGTGGCCAGTCGCCTCCTCTGTTACTCAAGGAGACCCATTTCCTCACCAATCTCCCCTTCAGCATGCGCCAAATGTTTTTTCATGTTCCGCAGTTCTGCAACTCTCACTTCCAGTCATTTTGTATTCTCTGCTTGTGTCTTGTCTGTCAGTACGGAAGTCTCTTTGATGCAAGAGCGACCTCTCAATCAGCAAGCTTAGCTTGATGCTGCTTTTCGCCGCAGTCGATGAACACGTCCAGGTCTGCTCGTCTCCATTCCACCGGCGCATATTTTGAAATCATGTATATTCCGACCGCGGGGCGGGTGCCGTGAGATCGGCCAAAGGGCTCCAGTCCCATCGACCCGTGGCCCACCATCCTAAAGGCCCCATCTGCACTTCGCAGCTAGAGTCTGGGTACGCAGAAGTGAGGGGAGCCTGCTGGTTCAGGCAGATTAGAGGGTATTTTAGCGTTACATTCATCTGGTGGTACCTTTAAGTAACCCTCCACCAAGTTAGCTTCTAGGACAGGCATTATGTGCAAATTCACAATTACAGCAGTTGGTTGAAAAATAGGCTGCAATTTCAAGTTTTATCAAAATTGGAACTTGCTTCTCTTCGCCCTTCGAAAAGAAGAGCAGCCTTCATAGATTTTGGTAATCTTCATGAAAGATGGCTTGAAAACCAGAGATAAACCCCCCTTTTCCCTCTACTTCCTCTCCCCGTCCATTTACATTCTTTTGCTACATATTTGTAATTGTTATCAAATTCATAGTTGATCGAAATCAATTTCTACAGTGGTTCCTTAGTTTTTCTTCCGTCCCACCCCATTTTCTCTCCTTCTCCCACCCTCCGTTTTCATTCTTTTGCTGCATATTTGTAATTGTTATGAAATTCTTAGTTGATCGATACAAATGTCGAATATGTTTCTTTAGTTTTTATTATTTATTTTATTTTTTCGATTTTCAACATTTTACTATATTTCATGCGAGAAATCGGGTACTTAAAATTAAAAGCTTATCCAAAAACAATAATAGTTTTGTACTGGTGTATTTATTATTCAATGAATGCAACATACTTAATGAAACGTATTTTTTGAGTTCTTATACGTTTTCAACGTTCTATTAAATTACAATGCGAAAAGTTGTTTTCGAACTTAAAAGCTTATCCAAAAACAATAGTAATTTTCTGTTAGTGTATTTATTACTCAATGATTGCAACTTCCTTAAATAAACATATTTATTGAGTTTTTAAACGTTCTCATCATTTACCTATATTTCTGCGCGAAAAATCGGGCTTTTAATGTTAAAAAGATCAATAACTGCTTTCAACAAATTCATATTAAAGGCGTTGTTTAGCATTTACGCCTATCATTAACTATTTAAAATAAATGCTACATTTACAAAAAGAATGATGTCAGTGGGACTAAAATAACTCGGAGTAAAATTGAGCGGGAATGAAATTACTGGGACTGAGATTAGCGTACTGAAATTACCGGGCTCGGCTCCTCTGCACGTGTCACGACGTGGGCTGGAGGAGTACAAGGGTGTGAGGTAGAGAGGAGGGGGGAGGAAAAGGGGTTCGAGAGTGATGTCATTGGAAATGGTGGCATTTTTTCCGAGTATTTGAAAGATAAAGGGAACAATTGCAGATTTGTTTACGGGCGTTTGTTTAAAGTCGTTGCGATAACCTGCTTCAGTATCCTTTGTCATGAGCGTTTTCTTAGGAATTGTTATCTATGGTTTGTAGTTGCCTCGTGACATTCCTACTTGTTTTTTCCGTTTTGAAACCTTGCAGGTGTCTCTTGGCTTCATGAAGGATGGATTGCGTCGCATAAAATTGACCTTGGATATTATTGCGCATTTACTTAAATTTAAGTTTGTCAATCAAGCACACTTAAAAAATGTTTCAAATATGTCATTTTCTATCATAAAGTCACGATTCTACGAGCTTTTAGGTTTATTATTTAATTAATTCTGATGAAAGTGTAACGCATTATTCATTTTCGTGTTATCATTTCAAAAATCATAGTGATTAGAGAATTAAAACAGGTGAAGGCGAAGCTATCGTTTAAACGAGAGGGGTTAAATAGCTATGTTACCGTTATATTCCGGAACATCATCCTATCATCATCATCATCATAGGTATTCTGTCCGTTGACAGGTCCGTGATTATTCATGGTTAAACTTGGTTCTCCATATAATCCTATTTTCGCAGTTTTCTTAATGTCTTGATAGCTCTCTTTCCCTTTCAAGTCGCCTATCAGCTGAAACTTTTCCTACCTCTTTCTCTTTTTCCATCCTATATCAACATGTATTTTACATAAAAATATACTTTTTGAGTAATCGATAGTTGTAAATTTGCATTTATGTTTAGGACGCAAATAATTTTGTATTAAAATTTTGAACGTTTGCCTATCCGCATCTGTAAAGTTTGAAACAATATTCTCATGAATGAATGGCATCAATGTGGGTTTGTACACCCTAACCTTCAGCTTCCAAACTTTCATATCTTCGGAGATATAAGTAAAACAATAAAAAATTATTTAAAACATACCTCACTTGTGTACCTGTAACGTTCAAGTTCACATTTTCTTTGCAAATTATCATTTATTTTTTACTTACAAATCGCTTTGTGCGAACGAATGGAAAGTGAACGAATTTTACTTAATTCCCTCATTCTGTATAATCCATTTTCTATAATTTTATACTTTCTGTGCGCACGCGAAGGTAAATTAAACCTATTAACTTATCTGTACTACAACTTGTTCACTTCATCATCTTGTTTCGTAAGAAAAAATTAGGTTTGAAAATCATCAAGCGTTTTCTTGTGTGGGGTTCCAAAATGTAAATGAAAAAGGTGGTCAAACGAAATGAACCGTTACACAGTCACATATACGATTAAATAATGTGTACATATATTATATAATGAGCATTTTTTATGTATTTATGTGCCTTCTATATAGCGAATAACTTGAGTACAGGGCAATTGTTGTGACAATTCATCTAGTCGCCGTTACTCCTGAAGGTAGATTTTGTGACGCGTAAGATGATGGACCGAGTTCGATCCCAGCGGCCTTTCATTCCCTCATCTGAATAACATTAGATTGCGCGCATTGCATTTTCTATTTCAATTTTCAAGTTTGCCATAATCATCTTACAAACTCGGGACATGCACCAAAGAACGCCGAAAAGAACGAAAATGTTAATTACTATCGTCGATATTTACATTCTGGCTTCTGAAGAGAAAAAAAAGCTTTCTTATCCATGGATACTGAATTAATTGTTACCGTATTCATTAAAGAACGTTAAATCCTATTTATATATGGTAAAATGAAGGGAGAGTGAGGGAAGGGGGGTGGAAGGAGAGAGTGAGTGAGTGACTTAGGGATGGAGAGAAGGGAAGAGGAATAAGAAGTATATTAATTTTGAATTTATGCTTTAACTTGAATATCCGTCATTTTTGACGAGCACGTGCGCTAGTAGGAAAATAATGCAGAATAAGTTTTACAAAGTACTCAAGTCAAAGAACTAAGAAGTACAACTGCTAGCTTAGGCAAATATTACAAATCCTTAAAGGACCATGTGATGTTCTATTAAAGTCTGGTGGTGTTATTCGTTGTAATCAACTTCTGCGTTTTCGAAGGAATTTATTTAAAAAAAGAGATTCATCACCCAATGTTGTGTTTTAATGCGGGTGTTGTGGGTTGCGGACTCTGGGGGGCATTCTTCCTCCTGCCGAGTCCCAGTTGATCGCGCGAAAGCCAGGGCGAGCAGACGAATTTCATCTTATATATGTCTTTCTTTACCTTGGTTACTTTATTTTGTCCCTCACTTTATGTGGCGTACACTCAGAAGTCATGAGTCCCTTAGCCATTATATGTGTCGCTTTCCGTTGCGATAAATATATTTTTTTAAGGCCTCTCTTGCGACTAGTTCTATCCTTCACCTGGCTCGCCAAAAATTATTATAGGAACACGCTATCGCCATTTTATTAACCCGGTAACGGACATTCAATTCGCAAGAAATTCGAGTACGTATTGCTGTGAAATATTTTAAGCGCTTCAACATTTTAGCGTAGCTGCACAACATATGATCATTTCTAAGAAATTGCTGCTGTTTTATTTTTCTTGAATATCTTTAAATTTCACATTCACCTGTTTTATATTCCCCTTTTAATGCTCAGAGTCTTTCATTAGACAAGTATTTGGTGTTCCAGCCGACCTCTGACTCTCTTTAGTTCCTGTAGGGCATCGTCAGAGTTTTGAATACGTGCGTTGGAGAGCTGTTATGGAGTCATTAATGATCTTAATTTCATCGATCAACCCATACTGAGATTTGTCTCTGCATAACTTTACATTAGGTCTGGAAAGGCGGTTATGGAGCCTTGTCTGAACTACTTTCATAGGAGTGTCATGATTTCTTATGGCCCTTTGAAAATCAGAAATCAGCTCCTCTGTGTCTCCAATACGCCTTAGAACCCCACCAAGGTCATCTTCAGGTAGTTTCCTGCAGAGGTCTGTCACCGTAATTCGATCAGCAAGTGCCACATCCACTGAAGCTTTCTGGGTTCGAAGACCTTTTGATGCATCCGTTAGTAGAGTGTATCAGTTTAAGAAGTCCTGTAGATGACAACCTCTCCTTCTCAGCCAGAGCTAGATTTTCTTAAGATAATTGGTGCCTTCCATCAGGAGAAGACTGCCCCTCAGAAACACGACATGCTCCTGGGTAGTGAAGTACAGTACGAGAAGTATTTCGGAGACCTAGATATTCAGACTGAATCTGATGAGTCTGTGTCTTTTCACTCCAGTCTAACTCAAGCCTCTGCTTGGCTGCTTTATTGGCAGCTTGGTGGCCTTCAGTTTGCTTCATGAATCTCTCCATTGGAATTTTAATCTCTTGTATAACTGATGATTCCGTGACGAGTTCCACTTCAGGAGAATCTCGCACTAGATGGTCCTGTAATTTTGCTGTCCTACATTCGGTGCATTCGCCAAAAATCTTCTCTCGGTTCCTGAGCACTCCAATCGCTGTGGCCAGTCGCCTCCTCTGTTACTCAAGGAGACCCATTTCCTCACCAATCTCCCCTTCAGCATGCGCCAAATGTTTTTTCATGTTCCGCAGTTCTGCAGCTCTCTCTTCCAGTCATTTTGTATTCTCTGCTTGTGTCTTGTCTGTCAGTACGGAAGTCTCTTTGATGCAAGAGCGACCTCTCAATCAGCAAGCTTAGCTTGATGCTGCTTTTCGCCGCAGTCGATGAACACGTCCAGGTTTGCTCGTCTCCATTCCACCGGCGCATATTTTGAAATCGTGTACCATCCGACCGCGGGGCGGGTGCCGTGAGATCGGCCAAAGGGCTCCAGTCGCATCGACCCGTGGCCCACCATCCTAAAGGCCCCATCTGCTCTTCGCAGCTAGAGTCGGGGTACGCAGAAGGGAGGGGAGCCTTCTGGTTGAGGCAGATGAGAGGGTATTTTAGCGTTACAGTCATCTGGTGGTACCTTTAAGTATCTACCGTTAAGACCCGCGTATAGGACGCACTTTTTTTCCAAATTTTGGAAGCTAAAGTGTAGGATGCGTCCTATACACGGGTACATTATATTTCATGTTTTTTTCTCTACGAATGCTCGATGAAAAATGAAAAATAAACAGGTGAAAACTATTATTTATTAAACATCAAAGTGTTTTAATTTAAATAAAACCTTTTAATATGAAAAAAGATTGCACTTTTACAAATTAGTGATGTAAGTACAAGATATTTCGGCTTTATTAGCCACTTATACTCAGATATGGATTTTAAATAATTTTCGTTTTTTCTGTACGAAGTCCTCAGTTAAAATGAAATACAAATATAAAATGAAATTGCTAAAATTTAAATATTTAATGTCTGTCCATTGAAAGAAAATCTTCAATCAGAAGATAATTCAAACTTTTCAAACAATTTCCCTAAAATCCTATAAACTGGCTATCATCTGAGTCGTCATCGGTAATCTGGCACTCGTTGTAGACTTCATTTGTTTTTGAAGCCTCAGTTTCGTCTGCTTCTAATTCTACGGTCGTTGTGCCGTTGTTTTTCTCATCTTCCCATAATACGTCGTCTTCACTTCCATTATAAAATTATAGTAAATATTAAGGGATGAAACTTTGGAGAAATCTTTATCAATAATTGAAATAAATAACTTCTTTAAACTCATGATATTTTATTTTTACTGCGTTTCACAGACGATTGAAAAAATTTTAACCGATTTTTTTTTATTTCAATGGGATAGGAGTCACGAAAATCTGCCACATTATATCTTCTACATTGCTTTCCAAATTGTTTTAAAATTTCCCGTAATATGTAGTTTCGATATAGGTAAATCTAGTATTACAAATACTTCGCTAAATTCACTTTTCAGATCATACTCAGCAGAAAGCATACTTATTCGAAGGAACTCATTTAATAGAATGGATATGAATCTTTTATTGCGACTTATTGTTTCTTCCTAGAATTTTAAGATAAAATTTTCTTGCGTCCTATAGGTACACGGGAACAAAGAAAATTCCCAGAATTTGACGCGGAAAACCACCCTGCGTCCTATACACGGGAAAAGAAAATTCTCAAAATTTGACTTCGAAAACCACCCTGCGTCCTATACACGGGTGCGTCCTATACCCGGGTCTTTACGGTATTCATAAGCACGATGAAATGAAATGATTAATTAAAATACGCCTTTCCAAGAATGCACTTTCTTTTATGACATCAGTTTCACTGTACATATGGTCTGCTTCACTCACATATGAATAATCTCTGACACAGTCAATGGGAATAAGGGTATGAAAATATTTTATCAGTTACTGAACATAACTTCTTATGTTGCTGGGATCATGAGCCTTGTCCAAAGTTTCGCAGGGAAGGGTTCAATGATTGAGAAGATGTAGGCATCATGATGCATATCTGGTTCCATTGAGTGGAATTATCTGTGAATCAGATGGCACATGAGGAAGATGAAATCAATTGGGAAGTTCATGAGATGGCCATAAAGGTTCTGGGTAAATTATTCTCAACAGGGATGGATTTGTACATAAATTTTAGTGGAGTTGAGTTTTGGAATGCAAGGCAAGCTACAAGAAGAAGCACTTCAGTGTAAAGCAGTGCCCCTTGCTCCAGATGTTAGTAATAGACACCAATTTTTCCATGTTGTTAGTCTCATTTTGCATGGTTGAGCTGTTCACATGATT
This sequence comes from Uropetala carovei, assembly GCA_036926305.1. NCBI lineage: Eukaryota > Metazoa > Arthropoda > Insecta > Odonata > Petaluridae > Uropetala > Uropetala carovei. The sequence continues at coordinate 708,430 of JAXCHB010000202.1, read as the reverse complement.
TCTCAAGAAAAGTGGAGGAAATGTGTTGAGCTGTTCACATGATTTCTCAAGAAAAGTGGAGGAAATGTTTGGTGTTTTCTGCAATACACATGATAAAAATTGATACTTAGTGAAAAAGAAATCCACTTTACATCTTGTCTGTTATTAAAAATTTGGTTTTGCTGTTTGGGTATCTTTCAATACTATATAACTTTAACAATAGTAATTTCTTATTAAATAGCAAATCAATATGCAGATGAAGTAATAGGTAGTCAGGAAGAAATATAAACATTGAGTAGTATTTTATTCCTTATTGAAAAATATTAAGTATAATATTTCATCTATGTTCAATCAATTTTGTTGCACAAGAAAAGATACTTGGATATTAATAACTGTTTTACTTATGGAACATTCTGATTGCAATGTTACCTTTCCTGAATTAATAAAACCAATGTCATAATAAAATATTTATTCATATATGTATATTTATTGAAAATAACAGAGTTGGTTAACTTAAATAAAAATAAGTACAAAATACATATTCTTAAAAACCAATAATAATCTTTAAAATAATAGAAATATTTTTAAAAGCAATCAACAATAATACTTGATACAAATTTCATCAGAACCAAGTTTTTTAACCTCTGAAAAATAGCTGCAGCTATTAACATTAATTTATTATTTAAACCAGTAAATATACCTGTTATTCCTTTCAGCATTCAGTTTCAGAGTCTGGTCTGAGGTAGACAATGCTAAGAAAAAGTATAAAGAAATTAAAAATTTTCTCTCAAAAGTTAAAGTATATCTTTTTCAGTAATGAATTAAAAATAGCATACCTCTTTTCCTGAGTCAGTGTGCTCTTTATATGGATTAAAGGCTCCAAATAATCAACAAATCTCCAAAAGTTTTTTTCTAGCTCCTGTTGATAACATAACTGCTCTGATAGTATTATCTTCTCATTTTTCCTTAACCCATCATTACATTGCTTGGCAAATTCTTTGAAGCAAAGACGTAATTTGTTCTGAAAATTGGTTGGTTTCACATTTTCATTCAATAAGTCTGATAAGAAAACCACAGCCACTTCTTTTGGACCCTGATTGACAGTGGTACCTGAAAAATTTGTTTTACTTATAGTCAACAACATACATATAATAGAGATATTACCAATTAAATATAGCATAGCATTGATTATTAAACTTATTACTGTCTTGGTAGGATATTTGATTTGTTCAGATAAACAGTAATATAATTGAATAATTAATTAATTAAATGTACGTAACTGTATTGTATTTTTGACATGCACCATAATGTAATGAAGTAGATATTAATGAAGACGAGATTTAGATAATTGATGTTTAAATAATCAAAACCATTCTGGCAGTTCTAATGAAAAGTAATGTTTGTGTAATGTATTGGACTTCTGTTATATTATTTCACTTGTTTCTTTTTTATTATTCATTACAAATATAATAAGAATCTTTATTGATGGGTTTGGAGTATATCACTCTTCGCCCATGAAAAAAAAATAATAATAATCTTTATTGACGGGTTTGGAGTAAAAAAATAATAATCTTTATTGACGGGTTTGGAGTATATCACTCTTCGCCCATGAAATTTAGTATAACACATTGCTATCACATTAGTGACCTCATCCACTCATATTTAAATACTTAGTGTATACATTGAGTTTCACATATTACAGCCTAAATATAAAATACAAGACTGTATATATAACAGTATAGTCTTATAAAGCAGTATATAAAATTACATATTTCACATAATGACACTTAATACAATTAACATCATTCCTTTGCACAAAGTAGTAGTAGTATAAAACATATCAGATACATTTTTGTAACAAAGACTTTACATAAATAATTAAAAAATGAACTGAAAAACAAATAAATACAGTAAAACCCCGTTATAACACGGGTTTTGGGAGACAGAATGTACACCCGCATTATCGGCAACCCGCGGTATTTTGGGAATTAATTTTTTTAAATGTGAAAGTATATGGTTTATAACAAATTTAATTGCAACATACTATAAAAACTGATATTGTATTTTGATTTAAATGCATACCTTACTTTAATCGGTGTTTTTAAAATAGTCCGATATTTTCTTTTGGCGCGACATCTGATGGGGTTTCTTCGTCATATACGTCTTAATGTTTTGCAAATGTAAAAGATAAAGATGAACACAATCCCTCTGTCTCTCCATCCAATTCATCACTTCACTGCTGTTATCCAATACTTTGCTTATTTTAGGGGTCTCAAGCTCACACATCTCTTCATTCTCGCTGTCATCTTCCGATAATTTTTCTGCTCTTCTGCGGTTCTGGACTTCAGCTATAATTTCTTCATCATTCTTATAGACAGTGATGGGAGTTTCATCATTTTTATGAACCCAGGCCCACAGATCATTTACCTGTAGTCTGTCATCAAGAGCATTGGAAGCTTCACGCACGTCTTCTTCTGTAAAACCCAAAAACTCTTCTTCGTCTTCAATATTATCACCTGCTATAGCATTGCATGTTGACCAGCAATTTTGCATTGTCACAGAACTTATGTTCTCCATGCCAATCCGGTATTGTAGGCCATATTCTTCAGTGTAACTGTTTTCAGGAACTGTGGCACTTGCAGTTCTGAGTTTACGACAGCAGTGAGCAATTCCCACCGATAGTAGGCTTTAACCTCCCGTACGGGCATGCAAATTTGTCCCGTTTGATGCCTTGCGTGCCTGTATGGGAACACTTATTTTCAGAAGTTGCCTATAGATGGTGCATTCATCCTGGATGTGTAAAATTTTGGAGGGATCATCCTAGAAGCTTCTTCTCAAGATTTGTTGAGGAAACACACTGTAGGTTCCAATACTGGGGGTGAGGAGACCTTACACCAAGAGTAAGGGAGGGAGACTTAGCCTAGCTGCTCTCTAACCGTAACCCACTTCACACTCCACGTGTGGGCAATAAAAATGTCCTTGCGTAGGAGAAGTTTCTTGAAACCCTTACCATTATTTTCTTCCTCCCTTTTTTCTTCTGCATGTTTAGACCATGTATATTCATTCTTTAGCGGATTTTCGAACAGAGCGTTAGTTGGGATGAGAATTTTTTATTGATAGAAAACTGAAAATCTCTATTCTTTCCTTGGTAAGTTGATTTTTTTTATATTCATTCTCCCTTTGCCCTTATATATTGTCTTTATACTTACACCCTTATTTATAGAAATGACATCTAAACGTAAATTTACGGATGTTCAGATAGAGGAGGAACTTTGCGTTGATTCCAACTCTGATGCCTACGAGACGGAAAGCAATACCAATGATGAGGGGGAATTGGCAGAGGAAGATTCCTCAGAAAATATCGCAGAGTCATCCAGGTAGGTGCTTCCACGTGACCATCGAAGAGATGCCAGTAGCGTTCAACCCTTCACTGGCAGTCGTCCTGGAATCAATACTGACGAAGCTCAGGGAATAGCAGCTGGTTCATCTCCGGTGAGTGTTTTCCTGCTTTTTTCATGGAAATTATCCAACTGCTGGTGGATGAAACTAAAAGATATTACCATCAGTATATCAATAAATTAGACGAGGGACCATCTCCACAAACTGACGTGACCAAGCATGAAATGTTTCTCTTTTTGGCGATAACTTTACAAATGGGACATGAGGTTAGAGACACAATAAGGGACTATTGGGCGAGAAAAGAACAATTTTACACTCCTTTCTACAGTGCAACCATGAAACATGACCGATTCCTTCACATTTTACGGTATCTTCACTTCACTGACAACGGCAACAAAACTGATAGAAAAGACGAAAAATATGACAGACTATGGAAAATTAGAACTCTCTTTGATAAGCTCAATGAAAGCTATAAGTATTATAATCATTCTGAGCACTTGGCAGTAGATGAAGTCATTGTGCTTTCCAAAGGGAGGGTAGTTTTTAGACAATATATACCGACAAAACACAAACGTTTTGGGATAAAAGTATACAAACTGAGTGACAAGACCGGGTATACATATGACATGAAAGTGTACCTAGGGAAAGACCAACTAAGCACAATGAAAGACATGACAGCAACTCATGTGACTGTAAGAGACCTGACTAGGAGAGTCGAAGGGGTAGGTCATAAATTGTATATGAACAACTTCTTCTCCTCTCCTATTCTCTTTGACGACCTAAAGATGAAGAAAATCAACTGTTGTGGCACCGTCAGACGTAATCGCAAAGGCATGCCACGGGACTTTGCCAGGAAACAATTGAAAATGCAACGAGGTGACTTACAAGTAAGAGTACGAAATGACTTGACAGCCATGGTGTGGAAGGATAAAAGAGAAGTTTCCATGCTGACCAATATTCACGATCCACCGGGAGAAGGAAATTTCAGTGATGAGTGGGGAAATGCTCTGAGGCCAGAAATTATCGAAGATTACAATCGCCACATGGGTTACGTAGACAAGGGGAACAGGATGGTGATTAGCTATGACATTAGTCGCCGTAGCTGGAAGTGGACGAAAAAGCTCTTCTTCCACCTCCTCAACGTCACAGTGGTCAATAGCTTTGTTTTGCTGATGTCAGAAGGAAAGCAGATGACACATCGACAATTTCGCCTTGCTCTCGTTAGGGAGCTTATTGAGGAAGTGGCACCAGCTATCCCCTCGAAAACTTCCCGAAAGGGAAGACCCAGTACAAGCGTGGTCCCATTGAGGAGGTTAGAGGCTAAAGAAAACAAACATTGGCCAATAAAGGGAAATTGCCTTAGATGCCATGTGTGTGCAGAAAAAGAAAAATACACATGGACAGCGGCAAAATATAAAATATGCGATGTTGGTCTGTGTGTATTTTCCTGTTTTGAGGAATATCACATGAAAAAAGATTTATAATATTTATCAAATAAATATATACGCTATAAAAATTATCACTAATATCGTTTATTGAATTTATCCTTGTTTTTACGATTGTTATCTCACAGAATTATGCCAGTTTTGCACCTTTTTTTTCTTTTTTGATAAAAGACGTAATTCCGCTATTCCGCAAACGATTGACTAAATAATACTTTTTATTTGAATGTTTTATCACTAATAGTTCATGAAATAAAAGACAGTTTATGATTTATTGCAAGAAAAATTTAAATGACCAAAATTAAATACGGCAGTGAGTCTACAAAGGGACATTTAAATCCGGCTTTTAAAGGTTAAAGACTCGGATAATTCCTAGGTCCACGGGCTGGATAAGTGCGGTAGTATTTTTTGGTAAAAACATCGCTACAATTTTTCTATCTCTTGATTTAAGAGAATCAGTAGGATGTGCGTGAACGTAGGTAACTCTTTACCGATGGCACAAAATCGTCGTTGAACCACGACATGAAAATATCAAATGTCATCCAGGTATTCTTACTGCTTTTATAAATGGCAGGCAAAGATGTCATGTTAATGTGCTTGAAACATCGAGGGTCTTGGTTTTTTCCAATACACAGTGGTTTCAATTTGTGGCTTCCCATTTTGTTTGTGCAGAACAGTAAAGTCACCCTTTCCTTGCTCATTTTCATACCAGATTTATTTGCTGACTTCTTGATATCCAGGATGGCCCATGAAACTTTTCAATTCGATAGCTTCAACGGTGTAAAAACGTATAAAGAACATACATACACACATACACACTAAAATATTTATAAGATTATGAGGCACTTCCAGATGAGCTAGAAACTTGAAATTTGACACGATTATATACCAATGGAAAAAATCTGCAATTGATGTCATTCCAATAAGCACGTAAATCCGTGTAGAGTTTTTTATATTTGATTTTTAAAATTATTTTCCGTAAAGTTCCCAACTCGGGAGTTAAACTATTGGAAAGCTAAGACGTAGTTTCTTATTTATTGCTCTTCATTGTAGTCATGCTCATCGATTATCTTACTTGAAGTTTCACAGAACTCTTTGGCTGATGCAATG